>OW388149.1:11299375-12593750 GCA_936450015.1 Meganola albula
AAACCTTTCATTGTAACAATTTGAAGAGTTGTGATAGATCCCAAAGAAGGTGTCAAATCGTATCAAAGTAGAGCTTTCGAGCTTCTTTTGCGAGCAAAAATCCAACTTGTTTCAGTCCGATTATCTTTTTGGATGTGTAAAAATATATATACTGTATTCACATTATGTTTGTTGTGTTTTTGTTATTCACTAAGTATTAATATTGTGGTACCTATATTGTCATAATATCATCTATACATAAAACTATTTTCTATTCAGAATTCAATTAGCGATACCCTATTTGCTGTTATGATAAGCCAAACTTATCAACGTAATATTAGTCAAATAATTAATAACAGTTGTTGCTATGTCAGCGTCTTTACAAAAGAAATTGTATCATTTTGTTTGCGTACCTACTTACTTTTAATTTAAAATTATTGCAAAAAAAAATTAAACACAAAAAGTTTTAACCTATTTTATAATCAACAATTAATTAAGGTAAGAGTGCATAAAGACCTACCAAATAAAACGCTAGTATGCAAAAGGGTCGCATTGGCACGCGTGAAGCGGAATTAGATAGAAGGTTGCACAAGACGTAGAAAAAAGGACGCGTCTAGTCGCATCGTCTATTTTGATAGCTTGAGAGTCGTCGCGTGTTATTATGACAATCCTGTCGCACTAAACAAATTGACACAATCGTTCGTTACTCATTACTAATATTGTTGCATCTATTTACAGTTAGTAACTCCGCTGTTTCGCGAAACAAAGCGACCAGTTAGTAGTGTTTAACCTTTGTTTGACACACTGCAGAACGCGCTCGTAACTAGTGCTAAAATAATACTACAAACAATTGCAATTTATGTTAACGTAGTTGCTATATCTACCCATTCTTTATATATTTTTTATAATGTGAAGAAATAGTCTTACGGTTAGATGTAGTCTACGATGGAACGGCCTCCTCGATACACCCATTCATTACGAATGATTTTCAGTGTAAAGTTGAATGAGGCTCCGTATGATAATTATAATTTCAAAAAATATTAAACTTAATATGTTGTGTCATCATTGTAAGCAATGAAAACGAAATGTAGAAATTATGATTAAAATTACAAACTGTATTTAGATATCCGCAGAAAAGCACAAGTTTTAGTGCAAACGAGAATAAATTTTACACTTAGCTAATTTACTTTCATTATAAATATTATGTTAGAGAAATGTAGACCTGTTTAATGAATAGCCTATATAATTACTGAAACGTTGAACTGAATAAATACAATCTAGACAGACTAAAATTATCAAATGTTATGTACTTACTTACATAAATGATTTCTTTTTTTTTTGTAGTTGTTACCAAGACTTCGGAGGGGTGTAAATTTTACATACAAACCAGTCATAAGATCTTATCAAGATCTTATGACTTTTCTATTATAGAAAATTGTTTTTAATAGCAGCCGAAGTTAGGTCGCTCATACTTCGTTCGATAGTTCTAGTGGGTGGTAACTCAACACGGCCGAAGGTGACTCAGCCCCCAAAAATAGATTGAGACCCGGGGAAGGACATAGGACAATTTTTATCCGACTAGCACTTTAATATACGTGCGGTCGGAAAGCCAGTATGTAGACAATTTCGTAGCTAGTTTTACAAATCCAAGAAGCATAGGTGCATAACATCTGCATAACTCTAGTGGAAAAAACCTAAAAGTTTTGCAGGAATTGAAGCTGAATTTTTTGGAAACCTCAATTAGTAAACTGTTACGACAGAGCCCAGCCAGGTCCTTGGGGAATTTTAATGGCCTGTGACGAGAGTCATATTGCAAACTAAGCGACGACAACCGCAAGTAAGAAATAACCATAATAGAATTTCTCCTTGTCATATAAATAACTTAAGTCTGTGATTGGTTTCGATATGCCAAATAGAAAGCTGCTCCATACTTCGTAAAGTAACACCCTTTAATTAACTGATAACCACATATTACAAAGTTTGATCGACTTGAACGTACTATTCTAATAATGATATGTATTTGTACTGTAATGTATGTGTCGCGACATTCGTCAAACAACATCACACATGGTTTTGTGTTTTAGTTGGTGATAGTTGACTTATCCGATAGTGTAAGTTTATAATTATTTTTAAGGTTGGTAATTTAGCCCCCAGTAATGTTGTCTCTCTATTACAAATTCATTTATTTGTAGGTGCTACATGTACAAGAGCAGCAGCAGATGCGTGAGGTATCAGCTTCGCCTTTGAAATATAATGTTGCGGATTCAATCACCGATCGTGTTCACACATTTTTGAGTAAATTATTTCTATGCCGCTGCTCAATATCGATTAAAGAAAACATTGTGGGAAAACCTCATTTTACGAACTAACCCCCGTATTCGTTAGACTTAGGTTAGGTTTCCTCACGATGTTTTCCTTCACCAATATTGAGCAGCGGAGATGAAACAATTCACCCAAAGATGTGTGCACGAACAGGATTCGAACCCGCGACCTTATTTCTCTAAGGCGAAGGCCGCACCAGTGCGCCACCGCTGCTCTAGCTAGCTCTAGCTCTAGATTTATTTGTTATTGATTTAAAATAATAATATTTGCAGACATACACAGCGCCATTTAGTACAAAATTAATCAAATAGGTATATTTGCTTGTGTTATGGGTACTAGGAACGGATATAATACTTAAATACATTTTTTTTGTAAATACATACTTAAAATAGATAAATTACACCTAGACCGAACAAACACTCGTGCTCATCACATAAAGATTTGTCCTGGGTAAGAATCGAATCCACGACCTCCGGCTTAGCAGTCAGGGTCACTAACCACTACGCCCCAGTCAGTTAATGTTGTTAATATCTCTGTTATGTTGCTTTCATCATTATTAAAACTAACATTACTTTAAGTTACATATTGACAAATACCAATAATATTTTCATCTGCGACTTCTATCAAATTCAAGTGCTCATCTAAAAAAATGTTTGAACAAATATTTTATCGAAATAAATATAGTGAATCACGAGGTTACTCCGTTTAGTCACGTATTCGTTTTATTTGAATTCAAATTCACTTAAATCAATGCATTTGACTATAACAAAGGACTAGCAAGCTTACTAGTGCAAATATAAAAGTTTTACACAGACCGCATAACGTATAGACTTTGTTGGATATTTTTATTAAGTCAGATAATAATTTAGGATTTATTGGTTCACCTGACATTCTTAGTGCGACTGTTACTTATGTAGGTACTTGATGAACGTAATTAGATATCACATCATTTTATACTTAACTAGCGGCCCGCCCCAGCTTCGCCCGGGTAGCTTCAGCCCACTCAACAATTTACAAAAAATGTGATAAATAAAGAACAGCTCAACTGATTTTGTGCAAACTTCACATAAACCACTACTAAATAGTCCGAACAATGCCTAAACATTTGGTTTGAATAGGTAAGCCCGTTTTTGAGTTATAAAATTACAACGAAAAGTGGCATTGATTTTTATATAATTATATAGGTAGATTTGACCATCACTCAGTTGTCGGTTTACTTAAAAGATAGGTATAACTAAACCATACAATTTTGATAATACTATACTCTCTTGTAAAAGTAGTCTGTGCTACAGATATTTTGCGGTAAAAATATTAGTGTTGCGTGGTCAATTTTCATAGCTACAGCGAACCTCGCAAAGAATCTTTTAAGAAATACACAACTCTACGCCTTTTTAGTGAAAAATACACGTATTTTTATTAAATAATGTGGAAAGTTTCGCTTGTTTAAACATTATACTAAAGCTTATCTACGTAATACAACATGCTATAAATTTTTCCTCTGTGGCTTTGTGACAACGATATATTTCCATCAAAAGTAGTTAAATAATAACTAACCTTTTTATAATTAAACCAGTAGGAGTCCAATTGTATAAATCTAGTATTTAGAAACAAAATTTTTAGAAACATTATCTTACTTTATTTTGAAATCTTCAATGGAGTCATTTATTTATTAAGTGCCTCACTCAATTCAAAGTGAGATTTATTGTCTTGACTATCAAAGATCGCTGTTTGCACCTAGAATTCAAATCTGTAATGAATTGTATTACTTACAATATCTTTAAAACAAAACGAATAAAGGTTCAAAGTATTTATAGCTATTATACGAAAGACGAATTGCAGTCTCATAATAACCATCCCCTGGCTCGCCGAGAAATTTCAGTGAACCAAAGAAAGCCCTTCAAAAGTTTATTCCCCTGCTTGTCATAGAGTTACAAAAAATATTATGCAGGTTTCAGAGATTAACGCCTGATCAGGCCGATTGTTCAATAGTTAAATAACTTTCATCTCTGGAATGTTTTAAAGTTTTGACAAATTTTCCATAAACTGACTGTCAAAACGTCAAAATTATTCTGTGGTTAAAAATTATCTGATAATGAACAAATAACTGTATAACAAAACTGATATGAAATCTTTATTATTAAGACAAAGCGATTATTCTTCACTAAAATCAAAATATATTAGTTTGCATAGTACAGTTCACTTTGCATCTCGGTAAACCAAATCCTGTACATTTCCCCAGGCGCGGTTCATCGCTCGCCGTTACTGTAATACTGTTATCACAGTCTATGTACATAGCTATGTTAGCTGTTAGGTTTTGCATAAAAGCTGTTACTCTAACTCTTGGTATATTCACGTTAGAAATATTAATGTTTGTATTGTAGAGGTACTGTCGGTTTAAACATATGTAGTTGAGTGGAGTATCTGCAAGATGACAAGGGCTGTATAAAAGTAAACGAAGAAGACTATTCACATCTACAGTAATGGGGCTACCTCACCACTGCAGTCTCGGGCTTATTCGCATACACATAATTATGTTATCTGCTTGTTTACCACGCTGCATTGCTAGTATTGCTAGGATAATTGCATGTATGTCACACACATACAAAACCGCAAGGATGGAGGATTTTTAAAATCGGTGGTCATAAAATAATAATAATCACACATAAAAATCAGATTAATATTAATTCCACTATTATTCGTATATTTTTGGTAGCTAGCCGCATCAGAAAGACTGTGGTGTGGTACAGGCAAGGGGAATTATGATGTAGGTTATTTGGTATTTTATGGTTGTCATTGTATAATAAATTATTCCACTATATTATATATTAATTTTATTTCCAGCAGCGGAACATACTAGACCAATGACGAGGATATACTTTGTTACAAGGCCTTAATATTCCCTTCAAACGAATTTAGCGTTTTTGAATTCATTCATCAAACAAGACCAAAATACAATACTTACTTTGCTGGGCACTCTAATAGGTACTTACATATACTTTCAGACTAAAACCACCCATAACATAAGTCGTAAGCAATATCGTACCTCGCAAAGGTCATCCCGACCCGTAGATAAAACCTTAAGTGGCAGATAACTTTGAACGAAAGCTCCAGAATTGATTTAACGTAGCTATCTAAAATCTGGATCCACGGATTTATAAGATAAAAGAAATTGATTTTCTTTAACCCTATACTTTGTCGCTGTAGTAGATATTGAAAGTACATGTATTAAATTCTATCTACTTAAGTACGTAAGTATATATTTATTTGTTATACATTTCTACATCATTATTACCATTACTGAAGCTAAATCGAAACTCCCGTATTCATAAATGTACTATAAGCTCATTTATCCCAACCGTAGTCAGTTTTGCGGCAGATATGACAGGCCTACTGCCACTGAACATAAATAACACCTCTCTTATTCATCAGACGTTAAAAACAAACGTAGGAAACGATCTAGCATCATTACAATCACATTGCAATCGCAATATCCTGAACAAGGCTGACGTAATCACACCCGATAAGAATTCAATATTGCGTACTCCTACGTATCACGTAAAGATACGTTCAGACTTAACTAATACAAAAGTACAGTAACAACGAACCCGATTCTCGCGTTTTAGAAATTTATCTCGAACACAACGTATGGCATTAAAAACTAATATCAAAATTATGATATTTATAGGTACAGACTTCTCACTTCAACCCTTTTTAATATCCTACAACACGGGTCTTCTCTCGACCTGAGATATGTTTAGGCCTTAATCCAACAATGCTGGCCAAGTGCGGGTTGGTGGATGTCACATGTCCTCGAATGAATAGTTCTTAAACATGCCAGTTTCTTCACGATGCTTTCTTCTCCGATATTGAGCAACAGCGATGTAACGATTTTCATGGTTCTCGGCTTTTTCGCACGTAAAAGCTTAAGTCTGATCAGGACCTTATAATAGTAGGTATAACCTATTACTTTCCGTGCTTTGGTTTTATTAACTTACATAAAAGGGTTTTAATGGTATTTCGATATTAGAGAAACCTTTGATGAACTATTAATGTCATCATTGAGACATATAAAACTGTTATTTAGAAAGAACATTGTTCATATTTACATTAATAGTTTTACAAAGTATAGATTTAACATTAAACGTATCTACAAATTTTTCCGGAACCTAATAGCAGCTTTGTAAAATATATTTCCATAACTATAATATCCAGTAATCTTACTTATTCATTCCATCACGTACCTACAGAATGTCAGAGAGTACTTCACCGAGAATTAAAGGGTTTTCTAAAATCCTTGCTTTTAAGAAACCCTTAAAAGTATAGAAAGAGGCAAATTGCTCAAATCTATACACACTTAGGAAATTCTTAGCTTCATGAACCCGATAAAATTAGACACACTTGTTCTGGAATTTCATAAGTATTGTTACTACCTGCATAAAATATGTAGATTGGATATCATCCCCAATCCCTAATAATTTCATATGTCTAATAAAATTCAAAATTCTGAATACATGATCCTTTAGCAAGCTTAAATTAACAGCAATCAAAACAAATTAACAGAACACATCCCATTTTACCTGTATTTATTATAATTGTTCACCCAAAAACATTAAAATCCATTTTTATACAGCACTTATTTATAAAACAAAACACGACGCAGGCATTGTTTAACAATTTACCCAACGTAGAGCGGTTTTATTTTTTTAACAAGATTTTTATTTTTCAGTGTTGTTCGTTCTAATTGCAGGTTTTTGTGTGTGTCAACAGAGGGTAATTACGGATCGAGGGTGGCAGTGTGCCAAGCTAGCATGAAAGCTTCCGCTTAAGCCTACCTAAAAGCCCTACTATTGGATTCTTCGGATAATTCACGGATGGATTAGTGCCACCGCTACATTTTACAGACGCTCGCAATGAGGTTTCATACAGAAATGCAACTGGGTCTACTGTCTTATGATGGAAGCACGCCGCGGACGCTCGTGGTTCTAAAGCTAAGCATGGTTTCTGATCAAATATTTAACCATTCACTCAATCATCACAAAACAAAACGTTCATACAAGGTAAAATTATTCTAATTAATTTTGGTTATTTTCTTTCTAAATTTCAATTTCGCCTTGTAGTAGCAGTAGTTGCGAACTATTTCTACTTAAGAATACACTTTACTCCACCAAATTTGGTGTGAATAAATTGTGTGTATTTCGTAGGTTTCATTCGAACCGGTAGAGAGTATTATGTTCCTTGATTCGAACGGATGATAGTAGGGGCTACTATTATACCAACGCTACCCAAACGGTAGGCACATTGTTAGTTATTTGATGTCGAAATATCGTAAATATAGCGGTATCAGCCGTAAACAATTGTCGCGGTGATTTTTATGTAGCTGTTTGCAAATAAAGTTACGTGAAAATGGCGGGATTTTTTGCGGAATTGTTGTTACGATGATCAGACAATACTACAAGTAGCATAATATTGCATTAATGGCGTATGACTTATTTAGAATTGTGTGATAGTGATTAGTAAAATAATCTGTTTAATATAATAATCACCATGATTGCGGAAGAATTTTCTACACATAAGTTAAGTATTAGGTACATAGTTTAGTTACAAGATTGGTATTTAGTTGGGTAAATTTTCTTTTCAATTGTATTACCTACGTATTCACAATACTTATCATTGAGAACAAAGCTTTATATAATTGATATATCATGATTGGTTTTAAATATCTCTAGTAAGCCTGGCTAGTTATCTTAGACTGGCCGACGTAGTTGGAAAAGCTGTTAGGATCGGCAGTCCGGTTGAGGACCAAAATAAGCTGTGACGCTGACAATGAAAAGAAAACGGCTTTATTTCCTCTCTCATTCTAAGGTAACGCTAGTCATCTCACAGTGGTGGACAGCATTTAACCGTGTATCCTATGTATTTGACAAAAAGTTTACAGCGATATTTCTGTCTGAATAAAATCGGCTTTTATTTTACGTACAATATTTGATTGCTATAAAGTTTAGTTTGTATACGATTTTTATAAACTCAGATTTTTAACTGAGCAATAGCAGCCTAAATTCAAAATACAATAAAAGAGGTTTGTTCTAAAATGGTGACATTTGAAACAGTTTTTTTTAAAGATTACTGAGGTAAACTAATGTGGCCTAGATTGAAAATGAACGTCTGCTTACATTAACCAATTCCGAACTAGTTATCCTATGTGTTTCATTCCCAGAATATAATTATTATTCTGGTAACTTGTCACAGTCTATGGAACTATTCCTCACAGTCGTCCAACGAGTTGAGTGTGGTACCGAGTAGCCATACATGGTACTCGTTACCTACCATTGAAAGTTAACTAATATTTGTTTATTTCGTTCTTCCCTCAGGGGTTAAAAAAAAGTAAGTAGCAACCTTGAGGTATGACGTAATGTTTGCGTGTGATGTGTGTGAAGTAAATGAAAGCGACATTTCGCGCAACATAAACATCGTTGGACCACTGTAAGAATTTCCTTACACTGTGCGTAGCTAGAATGTAATAAAACATAAAAACATTGGAGCTCAGTTACAGAGCTCCAGTGTTAGTATACATAACAAATATCTTGCTTTAATCCCCCTATACAGTTTCCAGTGGTTCTTATATTTATTTGAACGGAATCCCGCCCGTCTCTGCAATAGTAAATAAACTCGTTCAGTTTTCAATTTCAGCGTGTCCCTACAGACAGCTGACGGAAGACAGTTGACATACCCTGGCACTGAGTGGAATGAAACAAGATAGGTACGTGTGATGTAAGTTATCAGATAGAAATACGTTTTTATATTAGTTTACTGTTATTGTTAGTCTGTGTTGTGAAAAGTATACAAAGTGAGCCTTTGGTAATTCATTCATAACCGAGGAGCAGCGGTGGTGCAGCGGTATCGACCTCGCCTTTGAAATATAAGGTCGCAGCTTCGATTCCCGGTCGTGCCCGTGCAGCAGCTAAAAAAGGTTGAAGTGAAAGGTTGCAGTTAACCGCAACTTTCCTGATGATAATTATGTGGTCTACGATGGAACACACTTACCAAGCATGCCGAGTCACACTTGACTACGAGCATATACTGAAAGACAGGGCCTACAGTACTAGTGCATGTCATATTCATGGGGCAGTCGGCTCAGGCTATCTGCTTTGTTTTTATATCCTACGCCCTAAGAATGATTTTCAATGAGAAGTGATCTAAACTAATCAATGGTAGTAGACAATATTACTTTATCTCGTAACCCATATGGTGTCACTGACTACTTTCTCGGTTCACTGGATCGCATCGAACGTATTGCGGCTCAAACCTACTCACTGAAATAGATTATATCTGTTCAAAGCTTTTGTACAGAACAGTACACTTTATTTAATTGTTTATTTAATAAAGGATAGTTACTCCTAATCTATCTAGCTAATCCCATTTCTTTAGTGATCAGTACTGACGTGTACAAAGAAACTGGGAAGCTCTTGAAGCAGGTAGTTTGGGGATTAAGATAGGATTGACCCAGTTCGATTCTGTAAAATTTAACCCAGTGATCCATGGCTGCTGCTAAAAGACTTAAGCCCCAAAACAAAGTGATATAGCGAAGCGATAACGAAGAGTCAAAATAACATTGATGATATTGACTTAACATTATGACTTGAAGTGACTTTACAAAGATGGAACTCAATCCATACATTTTGGAGTGAGGCTGTACTGAATGTGAGAGCTATTGTGGATTTATATGCGCTTTGAGCGGTAATGAACGTGCCGTTTCGTGGAACCCTACAGTTCAAAGTGGTATTGCGGCTATGTCCGTTGAGGAGTGACTACTGCCGAGAATTTAACCAATTTAACCCAACAATATTATTGATTGGTGTGTGTAGAGCAGATGTGTCGCAGCAGAGCAGCGGTAGCACAGCAGTACCGGCCTTGCTTTTGAAATATAAGGTCGAAGGTTCGATTTCCGGTCGTGCCCGCATGTCTTTTGGCCGTAATGCACGGAGTGCTCCTTAATGATTCACAAATAAGGTCTATCTCATTATTTCAAATAGTAGGGTTCTAAAACAAGAATTTAAAAACTGAAGGTAGTAACTAGCGTTCCACACTACCGGCGGGTAGTATCCGTAGGTAAGACTCTAAGATCTCTTTGGTCCTCTCTGCGTTTTGTTACTTCAGTACGTTTAACAAACACCAAAAAAAACCGAATGAGTACCTATAAAATAATACAGTCATTACTATAAATAGATACTATTTCGTAATTATTTGTAGTTACAATATAAAATGGTGACAATGGTTTCATTAAAAATCTTTTTGCTATATTTAGGGCTGTAGTGTGAACAAAACGCTGCTGAATATCATAATTTCGCCCCGTACAAGATATTTTAAAATAAGTTTGTGTATGATCTTCCTAATTTTATTAAATTTAAAAAGTACAGTTTGTAACCAATTAAAATGGATACAACTTTGGTGAGTAAATAAGTACTTAAGTTTTTACAAGAAAGAAACTATGTTTTTGGTGCACAGCATGTCCACTACCATAAGAATTATTTTTTGTTATCGATAACGAAGAAGCCGATGACTAAGAATGAAGTGTTTCTTCTTTTAGACTTAATACTAGCTAAACCTGTAATTACTAGCAAAGTGACCAATTCGTCATCTAACAGAATGAACAATGACGCTTGGGACACCCTAACTCAAGTTTTTAATTCGAGAAATGGGCAAATTCCGCGGCTTAAGGACCAATTGAAGGACAACTGGGACAATTTAAAAAAGCTGCCCGGAATAGGTGTCAACAAATAAGATAAAATAATTTAAAGGTAGGCATAGATAAGTATAATTATTTAACCCAAGTATTTGACTTTAACATCAGCGGGTCTACCGGCTAACTCAAAGCGAGAGTGATTTGATCAAAATAAAAAGAAAAGATATGTGTGAAAAAAATACACTTAACATTTAAAAAGAAACACTCGTCACATCCTTAACACTTAATTTACTTTTTGTCTATAAGAATGTGTGATAAACATACCCCTACTTTGAATTTAACTAGGTACGTTACTTTCTATAAATGTGAGTACTGTCCGAGAGAAACAACCAACGGAGTACAATTGAATTTCATAGCTCAACAATCTGTACAAAACTTGGTCTGTAATAACTACGCAGCTGAAGCTGACTGTAGCTGACTACAGCTTTACAACTTCCTTTTGTTATTAAATACTAGGTATAAAGTAACATTGTATCCCTCACTTTTAACACACGTCGAAGAAACGTAAAAGAGTGGTGTTTCAAGTTTGATGTGTCTTTCTAATGTACAACTACGTACCATTGTAGTGCCTATAAGTACAAACTGATTGTGATGCGGTTTTTTTTAACCAAGTTTATGTGATCTTATAAGCTTTGCAAGGGTAATTAGTTCCAGAATCTGCCTTAGAGAGTATGTAAAGTCATTTTTGTAGTTCTCACTCTCTCACCGGCCTTGACGGTTAACCAATCCCACCTAGACTCTGAGAGTGAACAGTATGTAGAGAGCTTGTGTTTGTGCTCACGTTGCGCCCTATGATATCTCCATGTAAATTATTATTATTATTATGTATATTGGATTTTTATTATGTATGCTTCGATGGCTTAGGGGATAGCATGTCGTGGTCACCTATAGCCTCCGAGGCCGCAGGTTCAAATCCCGAGGTCGTTCAAAAGTGAGGAGACATTTACAAATTCTCAGCAGTCAGTAGTGCAAAGTTGAGATGTTGGTGGTGCACTCAATAAATGGGTCAAAAAGCCGTTGGCCGTTAAAAGAAGCGACAAGAGGCAACATATTGAAATGGCTAGAGGAGTTAGGTGGTGTCCCACGGCATTCTATCCGAGCATTGGCTCCCCTAAGTGACCAGCCTCAGACCACTCACGTGACACTTCCTACTCCAAACTTGTCTGCTCTCACGATTCAACTTCAGCTGGTCAATGAAAGTAAGCAAGGTGGGAGATGTGTGCCCCGTCAGAAATCACTACAGCCGACCGGAGGTGACGTAGAGAACATTCTCCCTAAAGCACTTGGCTTTGTATGGTCGTACGCAACGTTTTACAGCTGCGCATTACAGCTCACTACAAACTACGCTGCGGGCATATTATTATTATTATATACCGTACTAGAAAATAATGGTAAACGTTGCTGGTGAGATTCTTGCACACAAAGATTAATTCAGTAATCTTACCTAAGAGCTTAAGAGTATTGGACATTGTGTAAACGTAAATATGTTGATTGGATTCTAGTTAAGCGATGTGTAAATAGCAACCCTAATCGTCCCTGTGTGTGTTCATACTAATTGTGGTATTAGATTTGTTTGTCTTGTCCGATATTTTGTAACGGTATATTTTATCGAGATTAAAACGCATTTATGTTTTCTTCCAATTTTTTTACTCCTTTTCAATTACAGCAAAATTTATAATCATAACTAATATAAGGCAGAGACACAGTCCGTTCAGTTGTTTTCCCGTGAATGAGTAACAAAAATTCATACAGACCTTTACAAACTTTCGCATTAATAGTATTTTGTAGGAAGTAGGAATTTGTACAGCTTTATTTTGGCTGTTTTCTATGGTGACACTTATTTTAATCAGACTGACACCGTGCGTGGGTCAGGTTCCTTGCGCAGGCATTTTGATTGAAAACCATTTACAGTATTATAGAAGATATTGGGAAAATGGTATTTTAGAAGGTCGAGATTTTAATTTTTTTTTACTAATAATCATTTAAAAAATTTGTATTTAAACTTGACTCGGGCAAAATGCGGATTTATTTATGCAGAGGCCATAATTAAAACATGGTATTAATGAGGGGTATCATAAAACAAATAATTAACTAAATTATAATAAGTGCCAATATCGTTGGCCCAGTGGAGAGCATAAAGAAATTTCTAATGTCAAAAAATGACAAAAAAATAGTAGGTATTTATTAGGATATTTGGGACTTAATACAGTCGGTAATATGTAGGTGATATTCATCTCCTCTGCCTACACTTCCGAGTAATACAGACGCAAACGCTGCAAAAGTGCCAAATAAACAATAAACGCATAATTAGTTAATGTATTATCTCCGTACAAATAAATATTAATTTTATCAAAGTCAATGCAAACCAACCGAAGCCATTCATTACAATTCATTCCACTCTATTTTAGAACTGACTCAACTAATTGCAAATCAAACGGATAGCAGATTATCTGAATATTCAACGGGCAAGGCGCTACTCTGATGCTTTTAACGGTCGGGGTGTTGTTATTCGTATATTGCATCGGTGGCTTTGGAGATAGCGTGTCGGCCTCTAGCCTAGGGGTCGCGGTTTCAAATTCCACTTTGGTGTTCGCGATATTATAAATAATATTATAAAGCTCAATAGTTTGTTTGGTCGAACGCACTAATCTTCGGAACTACTGCTCCGATTTGCAAAATTTTTACACTGTTACATAGCCCATTTATTGAGGAAGGTTATAAGCTATACGACTTTTTAACCCATGTTGGGCATATAATAAAATGTAGGTCTCTCGGGCGAAACCACGGGCGGAAATCCAGTAAGTATATAATATTTTGTATTGATTAATTTTTGTTTTTTTTTTATTAATTTGTTTGTTGTAGGTATGATAAAATCCTTATTATAAGTTGTTAAAAGTAGGTAGCCTTTATTTTTTTATCATTTTTAATCTTTCAGTTTAGTACATTATTATTGGAAAAACAGCCCACTACAATATTTTTAATTCTGAACAAATTACAGGAAAATATTTTTTTTTTCTACGTAGTTAACTAGTATTAAAAGTAATCCGCATGAATATGATATCGAACGAACGAAAATTGCAACAAAGTAAAGCTTCAGATTAGTCAGTTTATTATATTGCAGAGTTTATATAACTAATTCGATAACTAAACGTTACTAACTAGTTATTGTTGTTTAAAACTTTTTAGATGTTTGTAAACTTGAGTGGATGAAATGACTGAATGATGAAGTCGATACCAATATCATACGTAGTTACACCTCTACCTGCAATCTTTGTGAGATCTGATGTTTGGATGTTCATTATCTATCTTCTCATTTACGAAAAAAATGTCAAATGTCGAGGAAAAACTAATGAAATCGACATTAATATGATATCGATTCCAACAGACTACTCATTTCATGTTGGGCGTTGAGTGGTGTAGACATATTTCTAACGAGACATTCTGAGAATGCGAAAATTAGTTTTCAATCAAAATTCGCAATTTTTTCCACATTTGTCTACTAAAAACCAATTTCTAAAGCTCGCGAATCGGGGTCCAGGTGGTCCATATGCTTTTTTCCCAACTCTTTTAGTATAAAAAGATTTAGGTATGTGGAAACAGTTCCGAAGCCCAATTACCTTTGTACTCGTACTCAGTTTGCAATTTGACTGATCTGCAACAAACAAAATACATGGTTAATTTATTATTAACGGGCTGGTGGCGTGGATTCGATTCCCACCCGGCTCAGACATTTGTGTGACATGTCTGTTTGTCCCTAGTCTTGGTGTAATTATCTATTTTTATGTAAGTATCAATAGGTATACTATGTATTCAAAGAAACGTATTAGTAATAAATTATCAGTTATCTGGTTTTCATAGTACAAGCTCTGCTTAGTATGGGATGGTTGTGTGTGTTAATTTCCCACTATATTATTATTGTTGTTAAAAGTAACTTGGTAAGCGGGTTAGCTTGATAACTACTAGCTTTTGCGGGCCGGGTCACTTTCATCCGTCAAAATAGTTGCTATTTCACATTCTACTGCAATCTAGTCTCTGAAAATCATTCGTAATCACATTCAAACAATCATATTAGCCAAGCGCGTCCTATAATAGATTACATTTGTACATTGCTTCACTTCGACCCTTTATAGTGTCCCACTGTTGGGCACGGGTCTTCTCTCAATTGTCTTACGAGATGATTGAGTTTAGGCCTTAACCCACACACGCTGGCCAAATGCGGGTTGGTGGATGTCACATGTCTTCGAATGATACCTGAGTTTTTAGACATGCCGGTTTTCTCACAATGTTTTCCTACACCTATACCTTATATCAACTGAACTGCCAGCAGCGGAGATGAAACAACTCACACAAATAGTGTGGGCACGACCGGGAAACGACCCAGTGACCTTATATTTCTAAGGCGAGGCCCGTACCGCTGCGCCACCGCTGCTCTAACATTACAGTAAGAGTAGTCAAGCGTAAGTCTATTTCAGAATTAAAAAGAGGTCCCGTATTCTAATAAAAACAACATATGCAGTAGCAGCTCGAAATTGGGCATTATGCCAGACGAATGGTACCTAATATCTACCTA
This sequence comes from Meganola albula, assembly GCA_936450015.1. Taxonomy (NCBI): domain Eukaryota; kingdom Metazoa; phylum Arthropoda; class Insecta; order Lepidoptera; family Nolidae; genus Meganola; species Meganola albula. Next base: position 11,314,987 of record OW388149.1, read on the forward strand.
CACTCGCTTCTTTTGCGTATGAGACTTAAAACATAACATGAGAATCTTTTAGGTAGGTACTCCACCTGTCTTCAAGTCACAAGTGAATCGGTATTTACTGAGTAAGCACGATGCATCATAGACCTTATCATCAATTAATAGGCTTATTAGGTCACAAAATTTACCTAACATTTTGTGACCTAATAAGCCTATTTTTGAATAAAAATATCGTTTGACTACGCCTTTGAGTAATAGAGCCGTGAGCGCTCGTATCAATGTTTATGCGAACTAAAACATATTTGAATCCCCAAAACAGTTAAAGCAATTTATTCTTAATTGGCAACCGCATATTAGCTTAACCGTAAACTTTAACCGTTTTCCGATTAAACGGTTACAGCCGATCGCGGTTACTATTATGTGATTCAAACTTTCTTGATGTTCTGCTCAATCACGTAACAAACTTGTGTAAGTGCGTAACGGAACTCGGAAAACTGTTTCTAACACCCTGCAACTTCAGTTACTGATTGTAGCTTTGATTTTCTGAGGTTTTCCTGAATACCTCGATTCAAGATTAAGCCATAAGCATATTTAATAATAACGGTTGACCACGCTAGGAAGATTTTATATCAAGATTTACACTTATAAAAAAGTTAGGTACATAGGTTTTTAACATGTACCTAACTTTTTTATAAATGTTAATCTCAATTTCAACAAAGGTACTCAACCCTTTTAATGTCACTGCTGGGCACGGGTCTTCTCTAAACTATTTTACATATTGAGAGAGTTAAGGCCCTAATGCGCACACGCTGGCCAAGTGCAGGTTGATGGATGTCACATGCCCCCAAATGATTAGTTCTTAAACATGCCGTTTTCACCGAAATTGCGAAACGGCGTTAAAATAATTCACACTAAAATTAGTGGGCACGACTGGGATTTAACGTTATATTTCAAAGGCGAGGTTGATACCATGCGTCACCTCTGCTAAAACGTAGCTTACTGCAATTAGCTGACGAAGTAGTATCTCAAACTGCTATAGACTGGGAGAAGTATCGATCTCTTGTGGCCTACGAGTGTTGTATCAGAGCAGTGTAATCGCGGGATACTGCGCCACTTCTGCTCAAAATTAAATACTCATAGTGTAATTAAATTCTAATAGATATTTGCCCACGTTAAACTTTGTAGGAAAACACTGCCATTAACACCGCGTATAAATACCCATTTGTTACAATAGTACCTAGTGTTAATTTAATGAACCGTAAAAGGGAAAGGGATACCTTTCAGGTGTAAATTTTATGTTAGGGAATAAAATAAAGGTGTTCGCCGCCATTCAATTTGGCGATTTGTTTTAATTAAAGCTCGTTAATATTATGGACGAGTTATATTCCTTTTATATAGGTCCTTTTATACTTGTACATTGAGCTATAAATAAAGGCCTAAACATATAAGGTATTCATAGCAAAAGGAACCGTTTTCAAATAAAACCCTAGCTCAAAGGTGATTATTAATAATCACTTCTACCCTTTTTAGTGTCCGACTGCTGGGCACGGATCTTCTCTCAACTATATTATAAGTTGAGAGAATTTAAACCTTAATCCACACACGCTGGCCAAGTGCGGATTGGTAGATATCGCATGTCCTCGAATGATTAGTTCATAAACATGCCGGTTTCCTCACGATGTTTTCCTTCACCGATATTGAGCAGCGGAGATATAACAATTCACACTAAGATGTGTGGGGACGACCGGAATTCGAACCCGCGACCATGTTTTTCTAAGGCGAAGCGTGTAAAATATTAATAGTATAATATTTTATTTATTCGTAACCCTTTTAACTTTTTGTCTTCTTATTTCTTACTTAAAATTATAAATGCAAAGGTTTGAATGGATGTGAGTGTAAAAACCACTAGACGAAAACTACTAGACGGATTAGGATTAAATCTAGCACAGAGATCAATCTGGAATAGTACCCAGGCTACTTTTTAGTCTAATACCACGAAGCTAATTTACACCTAGCAATAACTATTTAAACAATCAAAGAACTGTTAGATTCGGCGAAGTCTTCAATAAATAGATGTACCTAAACATGTAGTGATTTGAAAAGAAATCTTATATTTTTAGTTTGTATTCGTGCATTTTAAGGTGGTACAAAAATAAAATGTCTGACATCCAAGTGCACTTATTCAAAGAACATGATACTGAAAATGAAAAATGTCTCAAATAAGTTGCCATCTTTCGGTTCAAACACAAAGCGATACGAACTGCAGTGGAACATCAATAAAACATGACACGCTGCATTATTCGCGAAACAAATCAAATCAGATGTCTCATCGATACGAAGATCGTATGCTCAAAGGAGGTTGTATTGTGTCTCAAACAAGAAAATTGTTCATTGCTAATTATTGAAACAATTATAAACTTGTGAACCATGCATTCGTTGTTTTAAGAACAGACATCGTAATTACTGCAAACCGAATAACTTGCAAATTGAATGTTGAAACTGTATTTACTAAATAAATTACTAAACTAATAACCAGCTTTCCGCAGGCGGCTTCGCTTCTGTGTTATAAATTTCACATCATGAGTAGCAGTAAGATAAAAAGTATGTATGTATATCTTCTTCAATTAATGGGCTATCAACCATTGCAAACATTTTTCATACTGGACCTGTAGCCCCTGAGATTTGTGCGTTCAACCAGGCAAAGAAATAAATTCTTCAATTTTTAATACGAGTATTATAAACCGACCGTTTAACTCGTGTATCGCCATCTGAAGTACAAAATCATAAAACATTAACTAAATCTCTTAAAGTACTATTTAACCACAGATAAAAGTAATGTAAGACTATTCGTCTCTAGTATCTATATCGCTTGAATCATCATCACTGTCTGTGCAGCTTGAGGAGTCAGAATCTTGGCGATAGGCGATACGCGAGTTAAACGGTCGGCACATAGTACAGAAGATAGTATACTACATGTACAACCTGTGCTAATCCCCCGCAATGGCGGGTCGCAACTGTATGCCAGGAGTCCTCCCTACTACCAGATCAATATTGAATGCAACGCTACAGATGTAAGACTGTCAGATAGTTTTATATTGGGACAGAGAACGTGTTAGCCATGTGAGTGAGTGACAAAGTGAGTAAAAATCTAAAATTTTAAACAAATTCAGCTACAATTTGGGAACACTTTCGACCCACAACAAACATTCGACCTACATAATATTACCTAGAAATGTTATTCAAACCAATTAGAATACTCAGTCCAAGCATTTAGTTGTTACAAATTCAAATCCCATACCTGACACAATTATTCAATTCTAATTCGCAGTCTTAATAGGATATGACATGGATTACGGTGTTCAGGATTATGCGGAGAGCAGAGATCAATTTGGTTATAGACAGCTTATTCTTTCGTTTTCAATCGAAAAGGTGTTATAAGATTGAAAAATGTATCTATTTATCATTTTTAAAAACTTGACTGACAGCGCCGTTTGCCATCCATTTTACTCAATGAAGTGGGAGGTGGTAATCGTGCCGTCAGCTATTGGAAACGACAGTTTCTCGAGACACTGTAGAGTCCACAATGCCTTCTCTGGTGGCTAGCTGCAACTGAAGCCTACTACAAATGAGAACATTCGACGGGCCGAATGGCTTGGTCGGTAAGATACTTGCTTTTCACGCCGCAGCTGCGCAGGTCGTGGGTTCGTCTGTTTGTGTTGAGTCTGGGTGTAATTATCTATAACTAAGTATGTATTTACAAAAGAAAAGTATTATATGTAGTATATTACCAGTTATCTGGTTTCCATAGTACAAGCTCTGCTTCAAGATCAGATGGCCGTGCGGGTTAATGTCTCACTATAGGTATTATTATTATTTTTATAGTACAGCTCACTTAGCACCAAGATCTCATGTAGGTCCATCATTTGAAGCATTATAGCTTAACAAATATACGAAGACATATTCGAACGTTTAAAGGCGAGTAGCTCATTTTCTACACACAAATAGTTTGTAAGGGTTATTAAAATTTTAATTATATTTACTTAAATACAATAATGAAGTAGCCTACTTCATTATTGTATTGTGCTGAAATAATTATTCTATGTTGTATTTATCGTCCTCATCTTTTCCGAAATGTCCTTCCGAGACTGGCAAATTGAAAAAGCTGTAATAACTAGGTACCTCAAACTGACCTTTTCCAAAAGCTATTTAGTCTTAATGATATTAGGTACACGCGTAACTAAATTTAGATTGTGCTACTTACAGGTATAACAGTACTCCTTAATTCGCTAGTAGATTATCTGATTTCATTCTGTACGCCTTATGCATAAGGCCTTAACTCTGCCTAACTTAATAGTTATCACCTAGTTCATCGATAAACCGTTGTTTAAGTGATTTTTATTATGCTAATAACATATATGCTATGTTATTAACATATATGCTAATAACATAACATAGCGTCTCAACTGTATAAGTACGATGAATGATGTAGTTTACGATAGAACGCGCAAACCCCAGCTCAGTATACCGACTTGTGACTATGAATGATTAAAACGTCCAATACCAAACTTTTAACTACAATTAAGATTCTCTAGGTATATTAGGAAAGTCTTTTCGCTCGACCAGGGACAAAAACTTCCCGGGTATTGCGGATATTATGCGCACACACGCACCACTGGTCCACCAAGGCAGTTGATAAAGCCAAGGAATTGAGCGTCCCATCGGACTATGAGAATAAAGGGAATAGTTTGCGCACGCACTTGTGCACTGTAATATCTCTTGCGTACAAGGCTAGTCAGCTTAGATTCGCCGCTGTAGCCGAAAACGGCTGGAGTGTAGTTTCATTTTAATAATGATGTGACAAAGAATGTGCGTCATCTATGTTATTTGGTCTGTGACACAGGTATACTCATTTAGCTTACAGCGCTCAAGCAGAAAACTGGAAAATTTGTTTCTGACCCGCGTACCCTTTGTGTTGAATACTTCATGACAGGTTTCTAACATATACGTATCCATAACACTGAATAGGTATGTACATTAAACACCTACAAATACATATAAAATATGTATTGCTACCTGCCTGCTCAAGCTTTACACGGGTAGTGTAGTTTATCCCTATTTTATAAAAACTCCCGTATTTTTTTTTACTTTCTTTAACATAAACCTTGTCTTGATCGTAATAAACAAACTAAAAAAGAATTAAGTAACTATTTACTACAAAAAACTCAGATAAATACTTGTTTCCTTTTTTGTTTTGTATAAACTGCAGTCTTTCAGAAGTTTGGAGTATTCGTACATACATTCAAGTCATTTTTATTTTATAGATAGAAGAATATAATATGTAGACGATTATAATTGTGGACATCTCATCACCTACCGGCCTCCACAGTGACATCTTCCTAGAGCCCATACAGACTACCAGCCTTAGATATTCCCTATGATCCTGATATTAGAAGTAATTGTCACCTCGTGTGAGCGTTAAGGTTAAAATGAAGAGGAAGAGATTACCAAGAAGCAAATAAGATGTTTACAGCCCTAAACTGCTACAACATATTGTCCTGAGACTATAATTTTTCCTGAAAGATATAATTTGATTCTTGTAAATCGCCTTACCATACCATACCGCCTTACCGCTCAGATAACATTTCGAACATGATCGGAATACATGCCGATTCTATAAAGATTGCTTTCCCTTTCCTTTAAGCAACCAACACACGGTGGATTTTTCCATCAATTTTTATGACTTATGATCGATTGCAACTCAAAAGAAAACTCAAGGCCACGCATTGAGTCGGTCACAAAACACTGTGAAACAAAGTTGTACATTAAAAATGTAGGCGACTTAAGACAGAATAGTCGACAATATCCGTACAAAACTATGGTTACTAAGAAAATGCGTGTACCGTACCTTTAGCAGTAAGAAACAGTAAACCCAGTCCTTGGTCCGTATAAAGTCATTGACAGCTATCGGATGTATCCCGTTACGACCTTGATTGATTACTAAATCACGTACACGAGATCGACGAAACATAGATTGGTGATTAGTGCCAATTGTTTTCATCTCGCTTTTATTGATTTCTTGTAATATTTGACATATTATTTCCGATAGAGCTACAATTTTGCTTACTAGTTGTACTACTAGTAGCAAGTTTAAAGCAAGTTTTTTTCCTAATGTAAAAAGTTATTTTATGGTAACCAAATATTTATATAACACTACGAAATTGAATTCTCTTAAAGAATAATGTTTCTCCATTGTGGTAGTATTATTGTGTTCAAATCAAATCAGTTTATTTGTGATACACAGGTTAAAGTCACAATAGGTCTTTCAATATAAATAAGCTCATGCTGTAATTATTCGACTTTTTCTCAACTTTTGACCCTTCCCTAGACCTCCACGAACAATTCAAAACCAAGATAAGATAAATCCGTTCAGCCCTTCTCGAATTTAGCGAGACTAAGGAACAGCAATTGATTTATAAATATATAGATTTTAGATGCCATAAAAATTTTACTTTTTTTTATAGAGCGGTTTTATGTCACATCGTTAATTTTGTAAATATTGTTATTTTAATTAAACCTAAACTAAAATAGGATTACGCTCGTCATGATATGAGCCCAAAAAGTCATACAAGCCAAGGTGTGCAAGGCGCTGTGCTCAGCAGTGAGACAGCATCAAATATAGTAACTAAAAATATATTATTATCAACTCACATTAGGTACTAGGTACTATTGCAACATTACACGAACAAAGCTGTCGGTGTTTCCACAAATGGACCAGATAAATAAAACATAACGTGAGAGGGTATTACACTTTATAGCAATGTTCGCAGACACTCAGACTATCTGGAATTTGTTTTATACCGTTACATAACACGTATTGCAGTCCTAATATTCGCAATATTACCAATTCACAATATAATACAGTCAACTTAGGAAAATATATAAAATATATAGGTAGGAAACTAAGTCTAAGAACTAACCATTCGAGGACATGTCACATCCACGAACCCGCAGTTAGCCAGCGTGTGTGGATTAAGGCCTTAACTCAACTCGTAAAATAGTTAAGAGAAGACCCGTGCACAGAAACGGGACACTAAAAAGGGTTAAAGCAAGCTAGCAAATACCTATACCAAAAAATCTTTTGCGAAAATCTTTCCGAAATCGGAACAGCGCTATATAAATAGGGCATTTATTTATAATCACGTAGTTTGTGAGACTCTAACAATTCTATGAGATGATTTATTAAAATACGTTTAAGTAAATTTAAGTAATATAACTAGGGTTTAAACAAACAAGACATCTGTAACTGACCAAAACAATAATACCGAAAATAGGTTTCGCCTTACAGTGTGTCGTTAGTTTAGGGAGCCCTCTTGAAACGTAGTCAACGGTTTACTTAACGTAGATTCCGAGTAAAATATTCACTGAATTTACATAGCGGACACCGCTGAACATTCCAAATACACCAACAAAGGAACAATTAGTATTAACTTACATACAGAAACTTGCAAATTCAAATTGTAGAAACTAAATGTTTCTTCCAGAAAACTCTTTTAAGAATATAACTGGCACTAAAATAATACAGTATTCAATAAAATGGTAATATCTACACTAATACTAGCTACCCCAGCGAACTTCGTACAGCTTATTACTAATGTAATACGTATGTATTTTTAATGCCACATTATACAAAAATAAAAACAAAAAAATTCGTCCAAAAATTAAAAAAAAAAAGACGGGTTGCACTCCGGGAGTGCCGGCAGAAGTGAAAACATTCGCGCAAGCGCCCTGCGCTGCCTAAACGAAACAGTAGGCTTAGGCATACATTTTCGCCGCGCCGTAGAGAGGGGATAGCTGTCTACTCTCCATCCGTCTTACGCTTTTTCGATCAGGTCACGTGTCCTGACGCGAGTTTAAGATTTTATACCCATTACAGAAAAAGTGCTCAACGCCGCTAAAGAAGTTTTCACTTCAAAAACCCTTATCTTTCAGGGGTATGAAAAAAGTAGCCGATTCTCAGACCTACTAAATATGCATAAAAAATTTCATAAGAATCTGTCAAGCCGTTTCGGAGGAGTACGATAACTAACATTGTGAAATGGAAATTTTATATAATATACTAGCTGCCCCAGCGAACTTCGTACCGCGTCTTAATAATGTAATACGTATGTATTTTAATGCCACATTATAAAAAAATAAAAAGTTTCGCGCTATTAGATAGCCCAATTAATGAGAAAGGCTATTGGCTACTTTTATCCCACTACTGGGAACGATATAAAAGGTGTTCACGCGGGCAGAGCTGCGGCGGAGAGCCAGTAAATAATTTGGAACGTATTTATTTTGTTTGATTATGTACATAATAACCTTATGCTAACCACCCTGGCAGATGACAGACGGGACGCTTTAGAGGATCCGGAACCAAGGAAGATCTCGCTCTTACTACTCTTACTCTTTTTCGAGGTGTAAAAACTGAAGGGTCGGGTGGTTGACCCTCAGGTGAAAAGGGAAGATCTTCTGGCCCAGCGAGGTTTGATACTTTTTTTTGCGCATGACTTAACCCAACCAGCTGTAAGGGCCTTTATTGGTTCACCGGACTTTTTCGGTGTGCCCCCCCAGGACGGTCGAACCGATCAAGTACTGTGGCAACAGCCATGAGGGCTCCCCATATGGGAACGAACCTCGGCTCAGGACGTTGCCGGACACTCTAGTATTTTAGGGGATCGGAGGCAGCGCATACTTTTCATGTCGGGAAGTTATATATATGCTAATCGTCTGTGAATATTTGTTTATGCGATTCAGAATAGCTATGACGTACTGTCTCTTGAGAGGTGTAAGGTATGTGACGCCACAGGGGACTCTCAATTGAGTCAAAAAATGTATAGTTCTCAGACACGCCATAATACTATTTCTAGTTCTAGCACCATTTCAGTCTGCCGTAACCTTATAGAACCGTAGGTTGGCTAAAAATAAAAAATAGATGTAGTACCTACATCCACAATCTAGAATATTGCACGATATTATGTTAAATGGTCGTTGCCTACATTGCACACATGGCGACAGAATCAAAGGACAATTCTGCATCGATATCTGTCTCTAAGCAAATTGCTTCCTCCTACAATATATCTACCGAATCGATTAACTAAATTGACTACTAAAATAACATTCAGGTCAGAGCGCTGAAATAGCAACAAAATAAAATGTTCGCCGAATTGGATTTGTCAAATACACAGTACACACAGCTCCCAGTTAAAAAATATTTTGTATTTAACGCTTAATTTAAGAAATGAATCATAATGTACCTATAGGTGCATAAAGGTTTAGCACCTTTATCTACCTAAGGTTCACTTCGACCCTTTTAAGTTTGGATACTAAAAGGGACAAAGTGAACTGTAGGTAAAACCTACATACCTTCACAGGGCGCAGTTCTCCTCGCAACTACCTTACGAGTTGAGAGTGTTTAGGCCTTAATCTACACACGCTGGCCAAGTGCGAGTTGGTGGATGCCACATGTCCTCGAACGATTAGTTCTTAGACATTTCGATGAAATAATTCACACAAATATGTGTGGGCACGACCGGGGATTGCACCCGCGTCCTTGTAACCCGTTGCTCACCTACTACTACTACACTAATAAATTCTTTCGGTTGAACGCAGTAATCTCAGGAACTAATGGTCAGATTTGAAAAATTCTTGCATTGTTAGATAGCCTATTTATTGAGGCTACTATTCATTCCATTGCTGGACACGATATAATATGTAGTCCACCCGGGCAGAGCGCAGCGAAAATACTTATATGTTTATTTCAAAAATATACTCAGTTTAATGCAAAACATAACTGTACAAATTAATTTATTAATAGGCATGCTCATAAATCACAGAGCTACGTTGATATCCGATGATATACTTAGTGTTTTCTGTATACTTGGCAGTCATTTCAAGCTCAATATTGCAATAACCTCTTTGGTGTACCGTTAAATAAACCTAGTCAGTCTCACTTGCTGCCCAATAGCGGTAATTGCTCTAACCACGGACAGTACTAGCTAGATGTGTGACGTCCCTCAATGTTAGGGTTGACATTCAAAAGATAGGTTTTATTTATATTTGAATGAAAGTCCCATATATAGAAAGCATCAAATCATTATTATGAATTGAGTCATCAATATTGTGCATACATTCCAAATGAAGTTCTAAATAAGGCGTCAAGCATTGATAACTATTCTGTCTATCAAGTCCAATGTCAAGTCAAATCTAGCTCAATGTCACACACCAATACAATACCCATATGCTCACCTACATTGTTTAATCGGCGCGTATACAATAGCATTCTTGATTGTGACAACCCTATACCGTCCTAATTCAACGTCGGCTTTAAGTCACAACTCAGTAGGACATTTCGATTTTAAACGCCACGTTTTGTAAATAATTCGGTTCACCAGTTATTTTCATTTAAACGACTCTATTTTATTTTATTTTAAACTCTTTGACATTCATTTTGTAACAAACCGAGTTTATTGATGCCAATTAAAACTACAAATTGTTTGAAAATAGACATTTTTATTGGTGGGCTCTGCCCGCGCGGTTGTCGGTTATCGCGCTAAACCATTGACCTCTTTTTGCGCAGTCGTATAAAAACTATCCTATTCCATCCAAACGCCTCAAACTATATCCATATAAAATTACATCAAAATCGGTTAAGTAGTTTTGGCATGAAAGCGCGACAGACAGAGTGATGTTTGTTGCATTGTAGCGTTGATACAATTAGATAGATTTTGATGCGGTTTTTAGCTAAGAAGAGAGTTTCAATAAATCTTTAATTTATAATTTTCTTGGTCTATGTTATGACGATGAGAAATGACTAATGACTGACATTTTCACCATAGAAAGATATGAAAGTCATAGGCCAGGTCAGACTATAAAATAAAGAATAAACTTTTTGGTTAGACCATTCATCAATATTCAGTGCTATAACACGAATGCCTTAATAACAAAACTTGTATCAATCAAGAAAGAAATACCGGTTTCAAGCCTTGTTCTGACAGGTCAGGTCGATTGACTGCAAGTACCAACTTAACCTGCTCTAGACAACTAAACAAATGTTTACTAACCATCGACCTATTAATTGGCAATACAAAAGTTCTTGACCCCGCTCTAGTACAAAATTAATGGACGGTTTGAATCGAGATTCCAGCATTTGAACACGGAAAACTAGTTTGTTCAAACTAAAACAATTGAATATCAACACAAACAATTTCGTACCTAATCCAACCAAAATCAATTCAAATTGCAGTGATAGTAAATTGAAAATGCTTCCTATAACCTAACTAATAACTGTATTTATCTTAAAGGGCACTGTGGTATCGAAATCGGCTTTGAAATATAAGTCTCAGGTTAGAATTTGGGTCTCGCCAATGTTTGTGTGAATTGTTTCAACGCCGATGCTCTATTGAAACTATGTGAAGGAACAATGTTCCATTAGAATTCATTCCATTCGGGGACACGTACCTACTTGGCCAGCAACTCTCTCAATTCCTAACATAATTGATAGCAGACCCGTACCCAGACGTGGGACACCAGAGTTCTGATCTTGTAGACAGTGGTAGAATCGGAATCGATATCCACCTTTTTTCGGTTAAATAGGGGATATACTGAAAAACTTTCGTCGAACGAAGGTGCCGTTGAAGTTTTGATATTCAAAATGGGGGTAAGTATAAACTGTCCCAAATATAGCCAGTGTATCCCTAAGGGCCTTTACAAGCACAATCCCTAACTGTATTACCTACTGCTTCGATATTTTTTCTCGGGATTTATCACCGCTACCAAGGGATTTACAGCTTTGACCGAAATGCTTACCCGCAGCATTTTGTTAGCTTTTTATTGGCAATTTGTTACCTTGTGTATGTTTTTGGGGCTTGTGGTAAAGCCACAAATTGAACTTTGAATTGTTTGATTTATTTTAAATCAATCTTTGATGATGACGGGGGCGAAATGCTGTGAAGCGTAAAAGTAATCTTTGAGGTGTTTTGATATTGTCATTGAACCGTTTTTGTATTATTTCCTATCTACTCATTTTGCGGCGTGAATTGCCTTGTGTATTGTTTATAGCCTTAAGCGCCTTTTTGACTTTGGTTTAATTTAGGTATGTACTCACATTTTTTAAGGGTTCTAGGAAGAGTTTGTTTTTATCTATTAATGTTAGATATTATCTACTTATTTTACATTCATAGATTAAAATACTTGTTAACCTTTAATTCACATACTACGTGCAGCATTTAGCCTGCTGATCGCAGTTTGAATACACAAAATTCCAATAACCACAATTAATAATCTCATTGGGCCTACTCGATCAGTTATCTATATTTTACTCAAATTAACTTATCAATCATAAGCACCTTTAAGTCCATCCGTCAAAATAAAACACCTACTTATACCTACTTATCTGATAAGAAACCGGCTACAAGTAAAAAACTTCTAGAGCGATCAGTTATATATGAAAGCAGGCCACTTAGCGTAGACGGACCCATAATTTATAATTTTTTTGTTTGTTCTTTACAGCTATACATTTAACTTGACCTGTATTGAGCAGTAAGATAGAGAATGTGTGAAATTACCATACATTTAGGACAATATTATCATCAGCATCTTATCTGGATATAGACTGCATTTGAGTTTATCATATAGCACGCCTCTAAGTGACTTCTCACCTTTCATTCGCTCTACTCAGCATATCTTCTCTGAAATCACCAATTTTTGTATGACTTATGTTTCAGCTTTTGGCAGCTATATTTCACGAACAGATCAGAATAGAGCTGAATAAGTGTAAATAATCCCTAAGCACTACTTCTATACAGTTCTCGGTCCATTACTAGGTATCCGACGGTGGTGGCAATTTGCCCGAACCACCGGGCTGTAAAAGGGTGACAGGAACAGACAGTGCACCTGTGTTTGCTTAAACTGAAGCAGTAACCGAAAAAACAGGTACAAGGGACGACTAGAAACTTATAAAAGGTCACGGGTAAAACTATTTACCAATTCTGACACGAAGAGCGTTAAAATGTTTAGCAAAATTCCAACAAAGCGAAACCTGCGATGTATCACTGACGAGTAAAATCGTGATTGATGGAGTTTTCGCCAGCTATTGTGCTGAACGGATTGTGCCTTTGTACAGATTTCTGATGGAATACCGTTCACCTCTGCCAACCTGCTATTTAGTGTCAGCTATTTTGACGGATTGCTTATTACAATGGCTGATTTTCGGAGGATAAGATGGCTAATCCGAATTTTATGCAAGTCAGCTGACTACATACTGGCCTAGCTGGAATTAATTTACTCAGTTGTAAAAAAAGAGATAACTTGGAGTCAGTATAAGATATGTAATACTGACTAAATGAATCTCACGCATGTAACGTTTTAGGTGTTAGTAAACAGTGGTAAATTTCGCGGCTTCATTAGGTATGTTTAGAACCATGTTTTATGTCTAAATTTTAATAAATTTTATTCAATTATATACTTACCTAAAATACTAAAATAAGCAATAATTTAATCAATACAAAACTTGTTCTAGTATCACAAATGTAGGTCATTATTAAAAAGAAAAGTGTCATTAATGATTTTGTTTTCTTTGCATAAAATAAAAAAAAACATAATTGTGATAAACATAAGTATGTTTAGGAGAATCAACAGAAAAAAATGCATAAAGGTCACAGAAAGGTACAAGGGTATATGAACCTTTTTGCTCAGAAATGTAGCATACATTATCATAAGACCTTAACCCTTGACAAAAATGTGAGACGTGAGATCACAACATACCACAAGCCAAGTTTTATGTCACATTTATAATATCGTATACGGTATTTTGTTATATTATTCAGAGTTTATATGGACATGTTACTAAGGCGAGGCCCACACCGCTGCGCCAACGCTGGTCGCGGGTTCGATTCCCAGTCGTGCCCACACGTCTTTGTGCCAATTGTAACATCGCCGCTGCTCAATATCGGTGAAGGAAAACATCGTGAGGAAACCGGTATGTCTAAGAACTAATCCACCAACCCGCACTTGATCAGCATGTGTGGATTAAGGCCTAAACTCTCTTAACTCGTAAGATAGTTGAGAGAATTAAGGCCTTACTCCGTGCCCAGCTGTGAGACACTAAAACGGGTTGAAGTGAATATGGACTTTTGTTTGATATTTTAAGGACAAGGCTTTTCCTGTAGAAGGCATCAGCATCACACACTTTTCCTTACGTGATAATTTCCCATTAACTCTTACTGCAAAGTTTAAGGCAGTAAGTTCCAAAAATACGATCATCATACAAATAGGTATTGTATGTGTGTTTGTTTGTACTAAAGAATCAACCCAAATAAGCCAAAACACGACCCATATTGCATGCCATTAGATAATGAGATCCAGTCGCCATTACCTGGCCATTATTAGATCAGCAGCGGCATGTTATTGCATTATCAGCTCGATGTTAGTTTAGTTTCAACTTGGTATATGTGCGTGCATTACTGGCCCCCTACAAAAAAACAAAATGTATGGAATTTACATGCGATTTACAGTTGACAATTTGTAGATGTATTTCACGCCCATACATTTTATTCTTTACGATATTCGTTATAGCTATTACAACGTGACTGTAGACCCTGATGACTGTCTCATCAGCGCAGAGGTAAGCATGTTCGACTAGTTTCTGATATGACGTACTTTTTCTGCACTAAACCAAAAATAGTGTAGCGTCCTTTAAAATTTTTCAGTAAATAGGTCTAGACTAGTCAGAATGTTGGTAGTGGCAAGCCATTTGACAACCTTCGATACATTACCAACCATTCTACCTGTAGGTTAATTCACGTATTAAATAAGTTCAGTTGCAGTGCAGTTGCAGTTAAGTTTCGATCAAAACAGCCCTTTTTGTACTGTAATAATTTTGACAACCGCTGTCAGGCGAGCGCTTTAGCGTGTATTCTATTTATACGACAATCACAAGAATACCATTTTGCATTAAGGCGTAAACTTAATTGCAACGTGATTGCAACTGCACCACAACTTATTCGGCGCGTCAAAAAATTATGCGAATTGACCTATTGGTATGCCCGTCTTACTGGAATTTAAGAGTAAGTAACTTTAAGTAGATATTTTTGTTCTTACAACTTCTTGGAATCCCTATATCGATAACACAAATCTCTCTAGTTATGTATAGTCTGATTTATCCACCCACGTATTTGATAAGGATACCTGTCATTCGAGAAATCGGGTTTTACACTGATATATTTGAACCAAACAAGTTTTAGAAATACCTATCGAAGACGCAACTATAGACATCACTTACCTAAGTGATCATGGCGCTTATATGCAGTTCGGCATCCTGCGGTTTCTTGCATACTAGGCACTTATTATACTGAAGGCGTTGCGCGGCCAGACGCAATCATATATGTTAATTACAGGCAGTTTCCGTCTCATAATCCTACACGTTATCCCTGGCTGATGCTAAACAAGACGTACTCACAAGTGGTAGGCCTGGGCCGTCGCCGTAGTTACTCACCAACTACTAGGCTAGGGCAAATAATCCAGTTGAGTTTCAAAGGGATATTTAATGATGTCAATAATATTAGAACGGGTATGATGAATTTTGTTCGTTGGGTCACAGTCAACGGCAGTTCTTATTTACTGACTGCAAGTGTACCATGAAAACAAAGGTCTTCATTGGCTACTAAAGAAAATTCAAAACAAACTTGGTGACATTTATGTATAAACTATATGTAAGAACTGGGACAGTGTACCGCATATGCGAACGTGCTTTAAGTTGTGATGTTTGTTGGCTTTCGTTATCATATACATAAAATAGTTTAAAAAGAAGTAAGAAACTTTAAAGTTTATTTATGTGTTAACAGAAAGACATTAGGGATGACGACAAATTATTATGTTCTGTCCATCAAATAGATAAATTAAAAATAAAGCGATACCTCCAAGCGTAATCTCGAATTCGTCACACCTAGGTAAGTTTTACACAGACGTATGACGTAGCGCACTCCCACGCCACAACTTTTATCCGTTGTATCTTAATATTGCTTCATTTCAATGATAAAACTAAAAATATGTATCTAACCTTTTTTTATAATCGTACTAACGGACTAATTATAATACGTTGAAATAAAACTACTTTTTAACGGATTTTATCGCGGTTTATTTTAGATTTTAGATCCCGGCGTTTCAAAGTCTTTTCAGACTTCATGTTCACGGGTGGACTGAGCTATTTGACGTCCAAAATATTAATCACAATTATTACTGACTACCTCCAAACATTAATATTTAAGTTGCGTTCCGATTTAAGCCAACTGAGCTAATCTAAGACAATACTAATTATAATACAATTTTTCATTCCCATGACGACAGTCATCCCTGTTCTCAAAAGACCGTGCGGTTACGAACTAGTCAAGGCAAGGGAAGAGAAAATATTACCGGAATAAAAATTCACTAATAAAAGTAAACCAGGTATTTAAACTACATATCGCATTTTAACCAATACTGACCGAACTCAAAATGTTCCGAACTTTTCAAACGCTTTGCACATAACGTTGAATTTTCCACTATTAGTTTTCCAGAGTTGGGTCAGTGTTTGATTAATCATGCGATGTGTGCAAAATTTCAATAAAATCCAGTCAGTGGTTTTGCTTTGAAAGAGTAATAAACAATTCATTTTTACAAATTTATAGTACCAGGTTCCTACTTATTAAGATAGAGCAACGGTACTGGCCACGCCTTTGAAATATTAGGTCGCAGGTTCGATCCCACTGTTGTGTGAATTGTTTAATCGGCGTTGCTCTATATCGGTAAAGGAAAATATCGTGAGGTAACCGGCATGTCTAAGAACTAATCATTCGAGGACATCCATTAACCCGCACTTGGTCGTGTGTGAATTAAGACCTAAACTTTCTCAACTCGTAAGGTAGTTGAGTGAAGGTCGTAAAAAGGAATAAAGTATTTAAGGTAGCCTAAAGGGCTCTTATTGAGTCATTGGACATTTAATTGAGATGAGAGTAGGCTCTCAATCAATTAAGTTGGACCAAGATAAGAATACAATATAAGTTTAATTTAAAAAAGCCTATCCATTAAAATTACAACAAAATCGGTCACTTTGTTTAGGCGTACAGGACGACAAACTTGTATACCTAAGTACATATAATTGTACTTTATTTTTTTCATTTAAATACTGAAGATATTTAGGTGATTCTTTTAAACATAGAAAAGTGACAAAGACATTAAAAATTTTCAAGAAATATTTTACATGTTATTGAATGTTTTAAATACTAAATAAATAAATACAGTAAAGACAAAGCCACAAACTAAAACACGTAGCAAGAAACAGAAACTAGTCTAAAACATTGATTTATGTACTTTAAAACTTCGATATTGATATTGAGTGTGTGTTATTTTTCGTTACGTTTAAATCTCAGAGGTGAGCTTACGATGTTCGTAAAACTTAAGCGCATGCATCATTTGTAACTTTTTATGTATTTTATAACTTTAAATATCTCGGGGACCAAGTGATCGATAGTTCGACAAGGTTCGAGGTTATACAAGGTGAACCGGAGATGGTGTATCATGCCTTCAGTTCTATGTTATTTGAGACAAATGCAATAGTATTGTGGCATTTACATTTTAATAAATCAATTAGAGGAAAAAGAATAACCCCTACAAAATACATACGTATCCCGTCTACTGACAGTCGATTGGATATCGGACCCGGACTAGACCCGGCCCGGACACGGTCCGGTCTAATAAAAATCATCCTTACAACAAAATAGTCCACCGTAACTTACGCATTGAGGCTTAGGCATTTGCTACTAAATATCCTCACCGTCTACTCTCTTGTACTGCTCAATGATGACGGCCATAGGGTTACTTTTTCTTATATACGCTAAAACTTTTTATCCATTGAGCAAACTGTAAGAAAAAACTCACACGCATTTCATCAAACACGTTTTTTTTTAGTTTGACATGTCTTACTACCAAAAAATTACGTAATCGCAAACAAAATAATGTTTAATATTGACACGAAGGGTAAAGTCACACTTTCGCCGCCGTATCCTTTAACTTGAACTATTTCAGCAACATTAGTATTTAGATGCAAACATTGAAAGCAATTAGGTGGCAATAGTTTCGGCCATTGCGTCATTGTGGTATTTGCGGTGAACCCAGAACACAAACGTTTATCTACGAGGACCTACATACATGCAACAGAGGTTTGGTAATTTGCTACAGGTGCAATTATCAGATCATCACCAATGTGAATAATAAACTTACTAAAACTCTAAATAAAAAATGTAATAACCTCCTACATATATTTTTGACTAAGAACCATATCGCCACTGCTCAATATCGTTAAAGGAAGACGTCGTGAGGACACCTGCATGTCAAAGATTTCGAGGACATGTGACATCTACCAACCCGCACTTGTTCGGCGGCAACTCGTAAAATAGCCCGTGCCCAACAGTGGGAGACTTAAAAGGGTTGATGCTTTTTTCTCTCTTTCTTTCTTGAAATATAACTACTCGCGGTTTATTTAAGATTTTAGATCCCGACGTTTCAAAGTCTTTTCAGACTATGTTCACGGGTGGACTGAGGTATTTGACGTCCAAAAATATAAATATTAATCACAATTATTACTGACTACCTACAAACATTGTTATTTAAGTTGCGTTCCGATTTAAGCAAACTGAGCTCACAGTGTCTTGAATTCTGAGTTGATTTTGCTTGGGTTTTGGTACAATTAAATTAAGCACTGGGTCCCAAGCTGGGGGTATATTCCAACCATTTTCTCTGTTAAAATTAGGATGTTTTTTAATTTCAATAGCTTCGCGGATCATTCTTGGTAGGAACCAGTTTTCTTTTTACTCGTATATCAATATACCACCTTCGTTTTATGCTTTAAACAATAACCCTAAATATAATCTCGGTTAAAAGGTAATAGACCTTGACTGCCTCTAATAGGTCCTTTCCTAAAGCTATTTAGAATGCAATTGAGTCGTAACATACCATCAAAACCTCTATAAAGGTAACTAAGATACCTCATTTCCCTACAGATATGTAAGGCTAAATATCTATGTAAAAATTTGAACCGTATTTATCCGTTATGTTATGGTATATTTTGATGAAGGCACGCCCATTCAATTTCGAGAACTGGCATATTACCGTAAGTCGAAATACAGTTGCTTTATTGCAAACGATTTTGCGCCATACTCAAATGTACCCAGCTCTGAATAGCGTATAGTGGCGAAATCTACGCTGCAGGTATTCTCATAGTTTATTGTTTACGAAAATATACATTAATCTTATTACAACTTACAAGACACGAGACCTCTTACAATAATGATTATATTATGGACATTTGAAAAGTAACTATTATTATTATTATACTATTCCAGAGCCACGGTGGCGCAGCAGAGCGCAACGGTCGCGGGTTCGATTCCCGATCGTGCGCACACATCTTTGAGAGATTTATTACAGCGCTGCTGCTCAATATCGGTGAAGGAAAAATCGTGAAAAACATCATAAAAAAACAAAAAAAAACATCATCAAAACAAAATAAAAAAACATCATAAACATCGTGAAAACTGCGGTGTGGATGCACGGGAACAAAACGTTCGAGGACATGTGACATCCACCAACCCGCACTTGGCCAGCGTGTGTCTATTAAGGCGAAAACTCTCTCAACTCGTAAAATAGTTGAGGGAAGATGGGTCCCAGCTGTGGGACACTTAAAAGGGTTGAAGTGTGTGTGTGTGTATCACACAGTCAGCGTAGATTCTAACGTGGTAACAAAAAAATAAAAGCAAAGCTATAAATTTGTATCAAGCCAAGATTGTAGTAGGTACTTATTTAGAACATCATAATATAATTAACACACACGGCCATCTGATCCCAAACTATGCACAGCTTGTACTTGTACTATGGGAACCAGATAACTGATAATGTACTACTTAAAATACTTATCTTTTGTAAATACACAGTTAAATATCTATTATATTACACCCAGATTCAAGACAAACTGACGTGTTCATCACACAAATGTCAGACTTGGGTGGGAATCGAACCCAAGACTTGCGGCGTGAAAAACAAGTATCTTACCGACCACGCCACATCGGCCCGCCGCCCATTATGTAGAGTATTGTAGAGCATAGGTTCTTAACGTGGGCGATAACGCCTCCTTGCGGTCGTTCGAGAACTTCTAGCGGCAGTAATACCCAGTGATGATCCAGAAAAAAAGTAGGGGCCTTGGTAGGCTACAAAAGGTTCGTTTTTCGTTTGAAATGCGGAGGAATTAGTCGGAAATCTGACTAAGAATATACCGGTTTTTCGAATCCAATTTTAATTCAATGCTTATGTTCGAAGTACCTTCTTAAAATGAAACTGTATTTTATAGTCACAACGTAATACAGATATTATTATCTTGACTGACACTGATTTCTTTCATTTGATAAAAGCAAGCAATCCCAAGACAGAATTTATACGAATCCTACGTTGCACGTTCCCATAAAAGTTACATCATTAAAACTTCCGAAATGAATAGATACCCATTTAAAGTCGGACCGGAAAAGACGTTTTGCATTTGAACACGTAGAAGACATTGATAGACATGGGTCCGCAAAAAAAAAATTGGAAGTAAACGAATTCTTAATATATTCTAATTTACAACTTGATAAATAACTAAATAAGACTATTAGTAAATCATCATCATTCCCCTTGCTTTTTCCCATTTCTACGACTAGCTCCCAGAATTATACGAGCGACTGCCATCAGACCTCGAAACCCGTAGGGAGCCAGTAGCCGAGATGGTTAGACCATGTGTCAGATTATATTGGCTTCTGACTACATGTAACGATTGTCATAGATGTGTTAAATGACAACCGGGACCGACGGCTTAACGTGCTCTCCGAGGCACGGAGGGTAGTCCCTCAACCAACCAGACACCGAAACAAATATTTGTTGTTACACAAATATTGTCCGGGGCGGGAATCGAACCCGCGACCTCCCGGGCACAGTAGAGCCCAATTGGACGGCTTACACCGCTCGACTACCGAGGTATAAGACTATTAGTAAATTTAATACTAATATTTATATATAGGACGTCATACATATTGCTATCTGATCCTAAACTAAGCAAAACTTACTATGCGTTTTAAATAAGAATAGGACTGGACTAGCGGTTAACTTCATACCAAAAACCAATCATAAGTAGCGTCAGCACAAAATTCTAAACCACAAACAATAATATTATTTTAAAATATATGGAAAAGTGGTTTATCATATACCTATAATTTTCAATTTATTACGACAAGAAAAGATAGCTAAACAGATAAATTGTTAATTACAACTTTTTTCTTTTCTTCGAGAACACTTCTGCAGACAGCTTATCGTATCGTATCTTATCGTATGAACTACTACTTAATGAGTAAAATGCAATTAAATTAGATGCATAACTAATAATTTCCTAGAGTACTTTTGTTTTAGAACTTCTGAAACAAAAAAACCTGTTTTAAAAAGATAAGAGTTTAAATAATTAATCTAACTAAAACTTAGATAACTTTTGCAAAGTTATATAAAGTTAATGCTAGATTTGAGAGATAACACAACAGTGAAATATTACTGTCCACGACGTACCGAGTTTTGATTACATTTTATAATGATGGTCATATTTTAGAAACATAATTTCAGTAAAAATATTTTCTTCAGCAAACATGTTTACGGCTTATATTACAAAACAAGGTTGAAGCTTAAGGACCGAAATTGTTATTATTATTTATGCCAACATTATATATTTATTAATTACTAGCTTCCGTCCACGGCTTCGCCCGCATGGTACTTATTAGGATAAAAAGTAGCCTACGTGTTATTACTTCTGTGCATCCAATTCCGTCCGGTGTTAACAAACATGCATATATTCTTACAAACTTTCGCGTTTATAATATTAGTACGATTTAAAAAGATAAATGACAACAAAATTTACATAGCTAAAAAAATCTCAATACTAATCTATCAATAAAATCTGAAAGAACTAAACTAAGTAATTCTTTAAAAAAATCTTTTGTATTATCTTACTAACGTACCCAGAAGGTCAGCTGCCACGACTGATAGTAACGCCGATATTATGATATAGGTCCAGCTTAGACATTGTTCGTAACGCAACAAGGTAACCTATTTTTTTTAACGAAGTAGGCGGCACTCATATCCTGTACACGGCCGAGGCATCCTACTTCTGATATATAAACGAAAGTCCGATAGGAATAACGAAGTTCTTAAGTAGTTTTCACTTTTCGTTAGAAGATAGTACTTTTATCCTGATATGCTCTTGTTAGTACTTATTCTTATCTGTGCTCTCTTGGAACGCTTACAGCATTTCACGCGAATGAAGTGACGGGAATAATCTACTATATAGTTAAATAAGTATGTGTAAAACGAAGATCAAAAAATCGTGCAAAATTCCCGTGAAGCCGGCCCGTGAAGTATTTGCGTAGGAAAGATTGACGCTGCCTTCAACTGTATTGACATGGCAAACATCATTGCGCATAATCGCCTTTCTTACGTTTAACCATTTTATTTACTTTGCAGAACAAATGACTTTCCTCGTTCAAATAAAAGCTGATTTTTTCGTTGATTTTTAGATCTCGCTGCGTCACGTAGTCGTGAGTCGTGACCTTAGTTACAATCAAACGGTTTTAAAAGTAAAGTAGGTGGTCCCCAGGTAGCTTAATATTATTAAAGGGCTCGAGGCACATCACAATACTGAAAATTTACTCTACATAGTATTTACCTACCTAGTTATTATCATTTTTGCAACTTCTTTTGAATAGTTGGCAGTCGTAAAATTTTTCGATATAGTGACTGAGATGTTATTGTGCTAACATCTCAGTTGATTTTTACTATGATAGAAATTTAAACAAAGTTTGAACTTTAGCCATTTTAAAACAAAAACATACATTTTGAAAATTGAACACGGAGTTATGCTCGAAAAAACATACCATATATATCTGAATTGATAACAGACTCCTTTCTATAGTTGGATAAAAAACTAGTAACAGCGGCTACTGAAACGTCATCGCATTTCATTACTAGTTTTTATAACACAAACTATACTTCATCTAACTTACATAAACACCACACTTATGATGACAACCTTATTACAACATTTACTTAAACGTATAATATAGGTTTCACAGCTTACAAACACACAAATATGTAAGTATAATACAGAAAAGCACCCTTCCTTTGAGCACATTTATTTTATTCAAGAGACGTGCATGTTTTCATTTTAATTACGATTCAGACAAAGGAGAGGACATGTCACTGCTGTGTTTGTGTGCTAAGCTTTTCTAGAAGAATGTGCAAATGAAATGAACTTGTTTGTGTATAATTAAAACGTTTCAGCTGTGTTACGGGTGTCCACTCTCGTTTATATTGTTTTACATTTTTAAAGAGGCAAGAGAAACCTAATTAGGTACACATTTCTACCTCTATTATAAATATGAAAGTTTATAAGGAAGGAAACATAGGTATTACTACCGAAATTAAAAGTACTTGACGGATAATCTAAGATTTTTTTATTAAACTAAACCCACCATGATCCCACCACGATCCCACCACTGCTGAAAGACAACTGCACGTATGAAAAGGTTTTGGATTTTAAACCCTAGCCAAGTATCAAGACACCTAACTTGTCTAAAATCCCGCACAAATTTAAGCAAAATGATTGAAAGATTTTTTTGGAAAGTTTAACTGTTCACTTTAATAAGTATCTTAACCTATATTGACGTCTTAGATTGAAAACCTCGTAAATGAATTTTTGCTCAAATTTATATTATTGCGTGTGTAGGAAACAATTGACTACCTATCTTCTAGTATTGTACAGTTCTGGCTATAAAAGCGGGTTACATTTCTACATGAAATAATAATAAACCATACATGACGCTGTACAAAATTTTACAGCACGCAGTTTTTTCTTCCTCCTGAAACGTTACTTCTTTTACACTTACGAGGTTCTAATCTAACACTCTAAGGCGTCAATACATGCCTGTTAAACCTTTTTTATTTTATAATATGCTTGCGTTTGATCACAACTTGCCTGTTGTTTTACTCTGAGACAGTATCAAACATCCATTCATGTATGTATCGTCGCAAACTTTCACATTTATAACAGTAGTACCTACTATTTATTTTAGCCGAAATGAATAATTAATTAATTCAAACACCGATAAAATAAACACAAATTACTGAAAACAAACAAGGCAGGGGAAAAAGAAAGTTAAAATAAAGTAGGTCGCGTTTACCTAATGTTTTACGACTGTGCCATAATCTCATCTCGAGCGAAATAAATCGTGGATGTCAGTGTTACCCGGCACCGCCACCCTCAACGCCCTAAAAATTATCTAACGCGATATTATATTCTCCTTCAGAAAATTAAAAGTAAAACCCTAAATATATACGTACATAAGTCAAGTACACAACAACGTACAAGTTAAGTACTTTTACTTTGAAGAGACGTTTCTCCGAAAGCCCTAATTTTTTCAAAGTGATGAGATTAGAAGAAAAAGATTTCCGTATCCAATGGTGTTTCCGTGCTCAAAGGTTAAATGGCACTAGGGTCTCTAGCGAAGCGATAACGAAAGATCGAAAAGAACAAAATGCATGGCATTGACATTCACTTGCGAAATGTCCTCTTATGTCAACTCCATACATTTAATTCATTTCCATCTGTCGATATCGCTTCGTTTTGTAATTTGTCAAAAGGCTCAGGCGCCTCTGTTTTTCTGTCCCTTTGTGCCTTTGTCTTCTGCCCTTCTATGTGCTAGCAGTCATTTGGCTGGCGACATGCTCATAATAAGGATCCTTACTGCGAAGGCAGAGCTACATTCACAGCTAGATTGTATGTTTAACCCCCAAAAAAATTGAATCAGTATTGTCTTAGATTAACGCGAATATCACACATTGAAATAAAACTACTTTTTAACGGATTTTATCGCGGTTTATTTTAGATTTTAGATCCTGACGTTTGAAAATCTTTCCAGACTTCAGGTTCACGGGTGGACTACCTCAGTTTACGTTCAAAAATATTAAAATAAAAATATATATATTAACTTAATATTAACTTGTAATGTACCTATCTGTGTACAAATTTATGGCCTCATAGCGCTTAAACGAATGAACCGTTTTTATTCGGGGCTTTTGTTATTATTTTTATCAAATCTTACCTTTAAATAATGAATGTAACAATAAATAAAATCTCTTGGAAAATGGAAAGGAAAACTTCACGTGCGAGTTCCGCTCACACTTGACCGTATTTTTAACAAAAGCACGTGGCACAATAAAGTTGAACGCTCCTTTTGTATAAAACAATGGAGGAAAATTGCGAAATCCTGATATCATTTGCTGAGATTCAATTAATTTAAGTAAGACGCTGTTGTGCCGGGATTTAATTGATGTAGGAATATTAAATTTTATTTCTCCTTGTACGTGATGGCAAGCTTTCCTCAAATAATTTATATCTCGAGGCGTGGTCATGTTGTTTGGAAAGTAAATCTGTTTTCTCTTTCTATTATGGTGATAATTTCCGCTATTATAATTAGGTACTTACTTTTTAAAGATGTAATTAGTTAAATTAGTTACTAAATGTAGATACATTGCCTTTCTTAATGGTATGTCGGAAATACTACTAACTTGAAGTAGGTACTATTTCCTACTTGATTTTTCCGCCGTTGCTCACTAATCACTGCGCTACACACTGGTAACTAATGTAAGAAAATCAATTCGACGATAATCCGAGACTGATCTATAATATATTTTTTCTATATCTGCGATATTTTTTTTTTCGTTCTGCAATAGGCCTGCGCTAGTTTTCAACTTGCGTGATGTTAAGCAATGATGTAGTCTATGATAGGACGCGCCTGCCCACTTTACCGATTCACTCGTGATAATGAATGATTTTCGGCGAGAAGGTGGCAGTGAAATGAGTCTCCAGGTTAGAAACCATATATATATTTTTCATCCGGCGAAATTTTTTCAACTAGTTCGTCATTACATGGGTTTCTACTATCGTTTCTTTCTTGGTTTCTGTGTTTCTTACTTTCTTAGGATTTCATTTTAATCGGTTTAGTAGTTTTGGCGTGAAAGCGCGACAGACAGACAGACATAGTTACTTTCACATCTATAGGTATTTAAAAAAATCAATTGCTGTTTGTTAGTCTCGCTAAAACTCGAGAACGGCTGACCGGAATTATCTTATCTTGGTCTTTAAATGTCCTTAGAGGTCTAGAGAAGGTTCAAAAGGTGAGAAAAATTCTAATAATTGCCGGAAACACCCTAAAACCAGCAGTCCATTGAGTCAGTACGAAGTCTGCCGGGTCAGCTAGTTTATAATATTAGTATGGATTATTTTCGCTATACAAACACACGTCTGCGTTACCGTGATCGTGTATGTTAACTAACATTCTAGTTGATATAAGACACCCAAAAAAAAGTAAACATTGGTCCTTCATATATTTTTTGTGTTTTAGTTGTTATTCGAGCTTCAATTATTTACTGCATACACCTTAATACCAACAAAGTTTTCATTTACACTGCAACATACTCTATACGACCCGGTATTGTCCCACTAGTACTGTCTACAATTTATAATTTGCACTTTAAAATCATCTGACAGAGACAAAACACATCAGTGATTCCCGGCTTTAGCAGACTAGGTTACTTTTTTTGTTTCTACGTTGCAGGCTTAGAACAATTAACACAGCTCCTCCTGCCGAGGTACATGATCACAAACACACAACATGAACTGTTTATGCATGCAATACATATAATGACACTGTTCATGTATTGTGTTTGTGGGTAGCTTTTATTTACATGTGCATCTGTGAAGACGCTTCAACAGTTACATGTGTGCTGTACGTAGTTTCTTCCCCTCCCTCAAATACTGGCAGAAACAATTAGAAGGTACTAGAAGTTGCGTACGCTTACTAGTATGATCTAGAAGCGTCAACAGCATAAAATATATTCATAACAAATGACCTTATGGTAGTGGTTAGTCCCAATTTACAAGTAATTTGTAAGTAGGTGATTGTATTCTGTAGGTGCGCCAGTTGGCCTCGCTAAAGTCATACGTGACATAATATCTACATATATTGACATAGGTATTCGACCAAATATATTGATCTTAAAGAGTTAAAATATGCAAATATCCTCCCACTCTATCAAGATTTCGCTTCGGCGTAAATGTTACCAATGTGACAACTTATTACAAGCCAACTTCGCTTAGTGATAATCTATCATACATCCATTTTTTTAACGCAATAAGCCGCGCACTTATTTATTTTATATTACCTAGCGGAGACATTGGCACCCCAGTTGGGCGCCAATCTCGCACAGGTTTATTAATACACCTGGGTCCCGATTCTCGCACTTTAGAACTCTAATAGAAAAATGTAGACAAATTTTGGAACACTAATGAAATCCTTATTAATTTTCTACATATTATGTCTATAATTCCGTGCGTTCAAACGATTTTGCAATCATTATAACTGGAATCAGCTTTGATAGGTCCCCATAGCTTACATTACCCGTGGCGCTTAGTCCATTTTCATGAGGCAATTGTGATAAAACAATACTGAATCTGTTCTGCTCATTTCAGTCCCTTAAACGTCTCCAAAAATTCTTACCTTTTCGCACTAAGATCTATCTTGCACAATCTCTATTACTTCCCATTATTGACTATGCGGATGTCTGTTTCCTTGATGCAAGTGAACAACTTCTTGACAAGCTCGAACGCCTACAGAATCTTTGTATCCGTTTCATTTTTGGGCTTCGGAAATATGACCATGTCTCAGACTTTCGAAAGCAACTAAAATGTCATATTCTCTCTCTTCTTTATTCCACTCTTCATAACCTTACTGCTCCTATCTATCTTCGTGAACGCTTTGAGTATTTAGCTCCCCCGGGCAAAGCATGCCGTTCCGTCACCTCTCTCCTTCTACGAATACCCACCCACACGTCAAGCCGTTACGATGGCTCCTTCACTGTGCGCGCGGTGCGTTTGTGGAATTCTCTCCCACATTCCATACGGTCGAGCTCTTCGCTCGATATATTCAAAGGAAGAATAAAAGAACACTTTCTTAGTGACCACTGATAGGCAGACAAATCATTAGATATTTATTTTGTATATATTGTATAATATATCTAAGTACATAGCGGTTATTCCCAGTCGCCCCCACCGTCAGCGCCCCCACTGGGGGCAACTGGGAATTCGTAAAAATATATGTCCCAGTTGCCCCCTATGCCTCTTTTGAGGGGGCAACTGGGAGTATAATTTTTAAATTTTGAAACGTCCCAGTCTCCCCCACTTAAGACCCCGTAAAGTATAACTAGATATTATTTCATAATGTTGCTAGAAGTGAAGTGAAAAATGTAATAATTTATTAAATTTTGAACCAAATCACACATAATACGTAAACTCAATAAAAAAAAATAAAAATAAAAAATAAAAAATAAATAAAAAAAAAATAAAAAAAAAAAAAATTAATAAATTATTACATTTTTCACTTCACTTCTAGCAACATTATGAAATAATATCTAGTTATACTTTACGGGGTCTTAAGTGGGGGAGACTGGGACGTTTCAAAATTTAAAAATTATACTCCCAGTTGCCCCCTCAAAAGAGGCATAGGGGGCAACTGGGACATATATTTTTACGAATTCCCAGTTGCCCCCAGTGGGGGCGCTGACGGTGGGGGCGACTGGGAATAACCGGTACATAGTATGTAATGTTAGTATGTAGGTATATGTATGTATTTAAAGTTTTTTTTTTTGTTGTGCTCTTCTACCCTTTCCACAAGTTTTCTCTTCTAGAGGTTTGCTGGTAGAAAATTCATAATTGAATTAAGCTCGCCTGTGTACATTGTTGTTTCCTATTTATAATTGTATATGTAAGTGTTTTGTGTAGGTACAATAAAGAATAAGAATAAGAATAAGAATACTGAATCAGTACCTAAATAAATGTAATATTCTGAAATGGTAATATTATGTAACCTTAGTAACCTATGAATGTTACAAAATAGAACCCTGAAAAGAAAAGAAACAAAGTTCCACTTTCCAGTGGATTTATTGGCAGTGATATAAGAGTATGAACCTTCTTCAAATTATTATTGTTATTATTATCTATTTCTTTATTCTGTTTTTTTTATATTTTTTTTGGACGTCAAATACCTCAGTACACCTGTAACTATGAAGTCTGAAAAAACTTTGAATCGTCGGGACCTAAAATCTAAAATATACCGCGATAAAATCCGTTATAGAGTAGTTTTATTTCAATGAAAGTAATTGAACTAGTAGTGCAGGTGAGATGTTTGGAGGTTCGGATTAAATAAGACAAGTACTCTGCTCGGCTCCCATAGTGATAAAGTAATATATTTCACTAAAGATAGTACATAATAATGTTCATACTGCTAAGTAAGCATTAACATAAGACAACGTTATGGAGCATACATATTAAATTGTATAAAGGAACTTACATACACTACACAGGAATAGAAATAAAGATTAACGATTATGATCAAATCATGATTTGTGTTATTAAAGTTTATGTTACTCTAAAGTCTAAAATTTATTAGTTTACACCTCACAAACACACGCAATAGTTGCAAGTTGTAAATCTTTATTAACATGATAGACGGTGTATTAAATTAGAATTATTTTAACTAATTCAACTTAATTACTCATAAATTGAAGTATATTAATCAATAAAATTAGAATAATTGATATAAACATTTTATATTTTCTCGTATATTCTTTTTATTGGTTTGATTCCCACCCAAGTCAGACATTTGTGTGATGAACACGTCTTAAGTCTGGGTGTAATTTAAGTATGTATTTACAAAAGAAAAGTATTATAAGTAGTATATTACCAGTTATCTGGTATCTATAGTACAAGCTCAGCTTAGTTTGGGATCAGCTCAGTTCAGATGGCTGTGTGTGTTAATGTCCCACTATGTTATTATTGATAAAGTTAGTCACTTCGTCTCAACACTCGCAGACTGCCCCCATTCTTAGGTACTTTAATTAATGTCGGTATCTCAAAGAAAAATGCTGGATTATCCAGTGACGAATAAACTCCATCTAAAATGAATGAATTCATTTCAAAAATATTTTAAAGAAATGGATTCAATTCATCTTAAATGTTACTTATCCAATTTAACAATATTTCAAACGAAAGTATTTTTTACTTGAGTTCTATAAAGTATATTTTAGCTTATACATATTAATTTATAAGAAAAAATGTTATATAACACATACATAAAATCATACCTACTATAAAATCATGCCCTTTTCCCATGGGAGTAGGCAGACACTTTAGAACCCTACTTGCTACGATCTAAACATACTTCCTTAGCCTCACTAATGTTATATAATTGACAAAAAAAATTACCTGACTAACAATCATATCCCAATAATGAATTAAATTTCACTTCAATCCTTTTTTAGTGTCACACAACTGGGAACAGGTCTTCTCTACTATGTAATGTCAAGTCAACAACAAGTGTACCAGTCAAGGCTAAGTGCCTAAGTGTAAGTAATGATGAGTTTTAAGACATGCTAAAGTCCTCGCAATATTGAGCAGCGGCGATGAAACAATTCGCACAAAGATGTGTGGGCACGGCCGCTGATTGAACCCACGACCTTATATTTCAAAGGCGAGGGCCGCTGCGCCACTGTTGCTCTAACTATAACTACCTAACCTTAACTACTGCATCGAAAATTCTTCGGTACGTACGAGTAGGTACCTAAAAAACTACACCATTAATGCATTGAATGAAAATGCCATGCAAGTAATTTAAATTGTATTAATAAGTATAATTAAATTAAACAGAAACGATCCAGAACTTTAATCAGCTTTACTGGCATTTAAATATTTTAATTCCCAACTGTTACCAAGTAACCGCAATGATTATAAATCGCTTATCAAAGAATCTCAAAGTTCTCGCCGAGTTATTGGAAAACTTTGCGCTTATTCGCGCAATTTGTAAGTGTCTACAAGTATCAATCACTGTGTAGAGTTAACGAGAGACGTTCTGTGAATACTTGGTTAGACTACTTGAAATAGTTTCATTGTTTATGTTCTCTGCGGAAAGAAGTATAGAAGAATTTTCTATAATTAAGCTTGGTACAAATAGAATTTCCTTTTTTAAGAAATTTATTTTAATCAGAACCTAATACACAGTAGGAAACAAGGTATGAAAAACCGTATTTTAATATGTCCGCCAGTAAGATTATATTATTATAAAAATGATAAACACGTATGATTGAAATGAAAATGATTCGGCTTGATCGTTGAAATAAAGATAATATGTATAAGTTATGGAGTGGGAGTGCGTTACGTCATAATGAGGTATGAAACTTACCTAGCTATGGCTCTAATCTTTAGGTCACTTAAAAAAATATACGAGTATTTTTAATTGATCTATCTAACGAAATAAATTATTATCATCCCCCACTATGTTCCTCATTAAATCAGCAAGTGTGGATATTCGTTTATTATGCCAAAATTGTTATATTTTCCGAAGAACTAGTACCTGAGTTCTCGAGTGGAGATCATGGTTTGGCAAATGTGGCTCAGGACGTGCTCAAATTGGGTGGAATGAATGGCTAGTGAGAGCTGGATGAAATTAGACGCTCGGCTGATGATGATGATAAGATATTTTTCCTGAATCTTGCAATAAAAATTAAAAAAATCTCAATAAATAACTGTACCCAATGAACAATAAACGCACCTATTAAGTACATAATAATTCTATACAGCGTTTAGCGTTCCAGCCCGACTTCACAAATATGCAAGGTGCACTATAAACTATGAATCTACAAATTTCAATGACTCATTAAACTTTTTAGAAAAATAATGGTTAATTGGCTTGGATTTTCAAGCAATTTTGGCCAACCCGGATAAGTATTTTTTCTGCTAACATTAGTTTTTTACTGCATGTACTTAGGTAAACTTACTTTATTTCATCTATGTATAAAATAACGAATTTGCGTTTGTTTGTAGAACTAAATCTTGAGAACGGCTCAAGTGAATTGGTTGATTTTGGTTTTGATGTACTTATTTGTACAAGTCTAAAAAAGGTTTAAAAGTACAAAGTACGCCGGGGTAGCTAGTTATACATATATAATTTTTTTTTTTATTTATTACACACACTGTATTACTGTTGCTGGGTGACTTACACTTTTGTTTACACCTTCAGGTTTAGAATTTTGAACGATGTGTATGTACTATGTATGCATATTCATTATCAAATCCGAATATTGTAAAACTAATGTTTGGTTGAACGCGCTAATTTTCTTTTCTTTCGCGCTGCTCCGATTTGAAAAATTCATACACTGTTCGATAGTCCATTCATTGAGGAAAGCTATTGGCTACCATTTATCCCACAGATGGGCATGATTGGCGGATAGTTAGTTTTTCAATATACAATACTTCATTGCACCCCAAAATTGTTTTCATAGTTTGTCTGTACAGACCGTTGTGTATGTAATTTTAGGTAGGTACCGAAAAATATATCACAAAACAATGGACAATTCTATAGTACCTAACCTTGACAGACAATAAAGAAAGGCGACCGGAGATATTCGAGCTAACGATTCCGATAAAGTTCCGCTGCATAAATCTTAGTTCGCTGTCTTTTGTTATTTGCGGGCCCGTTGTTATCGTATCCAGGGCAATTTGGTGCCTCGTTTGTCTCATTAATTGATTTTAGCTGTAGTATAACAGGATTGAGCTTGTGGTCTCTTTAATTTAGAACTAAAATTTATAAATTAGGTCTTAGGTTAAAAATAGAAAATGTTCTTTAATTGTAGATGTAAATCTTTACCTCATTATATCTTTATAAATATTGAACACTCAAAGTTATAAAAAACTAAATGAGATCTAAAATTTGAATTTTTGATTTTAATTAAATACTTCTTAATTATTTCAGGTCCTTTGACTTCCAGGGTACAGATAGTAGTTATAATAGTTTTGCTAAAAGTTCAGGATTCTAATCACGGGTCGATAATACTTTTGGTTTTTTCTTAAATTTAAAGGGCGGAGTATTTTTAGATCTGTGTGTATATGAGAATAACGGCCATCAATCATTCGAAATTTAAACTCGCATAGCCCTACTATGGTACATTAGGTAATACTTAGGTGTACCTACTTCTAAGAAATCTTCGTGGAATCCAATAATAACCGAATACTCAAAGGAGGTGTAACCAGAATTTATGTATTCACTGCACAATAGCTGTAGGCAGAACATTAACGACATCGATATGTGAACGTGACGGGAAATTATATGACAAACTCTTTGAAAATGATGCGTTTAGGAAGACTCGTTTTTAAATATGTAGGTACTAGGCGGACTCGCTTAGCTTCATGTGTGATTTGAATCTCGTGGCTTTGTCACGTCAAGTAACCGTCCTATAGAATAAGAGTTCTAAAGTAAATTTCCGACTATAGGTTAGAAATTAGTGCATCAATTCAATTTTAACCAATTCCCCTACGGTGATAAATTTCGCACAGGTGCACTCTCCATCCCTTTAAATTCAGAGTCCGGTGGAACAAGTAGGAGAGACACCCGCTGAGAGATCTGTTGGCACCGTGCTCTCCTAGAAAAGGAATGCACATAACCCTCATTCTGCCTACGGACTAATGCTGAGAAACTAGGAAAGTTTACACATTTTGCCAAACTTTAAAAAAAGAGAGTATGTGAGAGATGTATGTATGTATGTAGTAATATTTTAGGAATTCGCCAAATTTGCAGAGGATAGCCTATATGGGCTGCTGAATACATAAGCTAAGTTTCATAAGTTAATATATGTATGTATTTATACTTAGGTGTACCTACTTCTAAGAAATATTCGTGGAATCCAATAATAACCGAATACTTAAAGGAGGTGTAACCAGGTGTTTTTGTTTGTTTGTCTCGCGATTTCTCGAAAACTAGCCATTGGATTGCAATTATTCTTTTTTTGTTTTTTTTTGCAAATTTTCAACTTTTAACTCAGGAATAAATTAAAATCGCATCAATATCTAGTGACCTGTTTTTGAGATATAGGCACAACTATAGGTTTCTATTTCAGCCTTTTGTCGACTTCAACGGTTTTGAAGTCGGATTATTTTTCAAATTAGTTTTATGATTATGATAGTATTGATATCAATAGATACTATAGTAAAATAAGTTCAATTGTAACAACTCATAATAGGAAGGAACGCACTGAACTCACAATATAAGTAGGTTGTTTCAATACGAGTTATTTATGTTTAAATAATATAAGTCCACCAGGGAATTGTACCCGGAATTTTTGCTAATTAGGTCGCGATTGCTGCTTAACTCCGGGGCATAATGTTACACATAACTAACATAACATATTATGTAAATTTTAATGGTAATCATAATCACTCATACCACTCATAAGGTATGCATATACATACTTTCATTTTTATGTAACTTCACTACATATTTGTAATACTGTGAGTTAACAATAGCTGTCTATAACCACAATGAGGGCTATTTTAGCTAGAGAATAGTGTGCTATAAAGGGTTCCTTAAGAAGGCTTGCGCAGCTATGATACGCCGTACTGCAACGCGTGTTAAAGGTACCTACTTAATCGATTGTGAGTCGCCTCACAGCTTACCGAGACACGCCGTGAGAAAGATGTTTATTTATTTATTTATCAATGTTCTTATGATAATTAACTACACATTAACAAAGCTCATAGTAAACTTAACTGAACCATTAAAAAGATTGACAAAGGTAACACCGAATAAGTTTAAATGTTTAATCTAAGTCTACGACCCATTTAGTTTCTTCGTCCATTTTATGGGACTAAGTAATCCACTACAATTCCGCCACTACGGCATTACAGACGGGAGCTACAGGAACTCCTGTCTGTAATGGCATTCATTATAATCACCACCAGGACAGTAGTCCACTCAGGGCACCCGTCTTCAGAGCACCAAAATGCATTAAGCAGCACTTAGGCCATGTCGTTGATGCTCAACGTGGACCAAAAAAGTAACAATAAATTAGTACAGTACAGTAAACAGGTGCTCTAAGTGGACTACGTCCTTCTGTACATAAGCCTTCCCCAAAAAACGCCATTTCACCCTGCACTCAAGTTGTAACAAAAAAACAATTTTAACTAAAAAAGAATTGAAATTTTAATGCGATGGCTTTGGAATAAATACTTTAAAAAGTAAAACAATTGCAATTCCTTCCATTCCTTCAAGTGTGAAGGAATATGGCCAAAACAAAAAAATGTTGAGTTGAGACTAGAGGATCGGGGTGTAGTGACCCTCCAGTGAAAAGGGAAGATCTCCGACAGGGCTTAAACTTTCTTCTTTTTTAAGTCTGTTAAAAATGCCGACATGCGTAGAAGTTAGTCTTTTTAATAGAGCTAAAAGGATTCCCCAACTATATTGAAATTCCCAATTTCTCGTGAATGCAAAACTCAATCACAAGTTCACAACAATAAGTCTTAGTATACATCGTGTTCCACGTATTGCCTGTTCTTACGCAAAAACTTAGCATTGTTCATTGCCCCATCATACCAACTTGACATCATAAGTTGAGTGTCAATGTAGTTTCAATATGTCATGGTTTCATAAATGCAGAGTAAAGCATTTACAAAACTTAATTTAAATACCATTGCATGATTACTTTATGTTTGTAACCTTTATTGGGTAATTGACTTAAAATTTTAACTACTTCTTCTAAGAAGTAGTTAAAATTTTACCTTTAGGTAAGAGAGTTCGATTAATAAACGTAGTTTCCTTATAGCTATCATCTGTTTTCAAGTCAAGAGTTAATCGGTATTTACTGCGTAAGCGTTCTATCGTAGACCTTAAACTAGCTTATTAACGAGTCATTAGCGATCAAGCGCATAATGCTGAAAAGTTTGTTTGTCTAATTGAACCCGCTAATCTCAGGACTATTGATTTCGAAAAATTCGAAAACTTTTAGATAGCCTATTGAACCTATTGAAGAACGCTATAGGCTACATTGTATCCCAATACTGAGCATTACGTAAGTTAAGAATACCTACTAGGTCCGAGCAAACAAAAATTCTATAAATGGTATTAATCGACATAAGCCGTATGGGGCCTAAAATTAGCCATGTGTACGATATTAACCACTGCCTACCCCTTCAAGTATTCACTTTGATTTTCAATAATCCACTTTAAACCTTTGTAAATATGTACAACCGTTATTTTTTTACGTGGAAAAAGGCAAGCTTGGTTAAATTTTATTTGTTTAAGAAATTTTCTCTCTTTTTATTTATTTACAAATCTTTCGTCAATTAATTAGGTATCTATTCAGTATAAAACAAAGAAATAACTCAACAAAATCAAACTGTCAATAATATTTGTTCGTCATAAATTCATATTAACTTAAAAGCATTCCTTTTATCATTGATTGCTTTTGTTCAGTAATTCATCATGTGATTTATCGAAATGATATCGAAGAATCGTGTCTATCCAATATTCGTTAATAACACATTAAACGAAAGCTATCGAGACTTTAATATTCGTCACTTACATTATTAAGGAACCTACATACATGATGAACGAATAGGCGTGCTCCAGTTACAGCGACAAAGGCAGCTTTTTAAAATAAACTTACCAAGCATCTCACTGTCTCTATCAACATCTCAGTCTCTATCTATGTATATCTCACATATTCTATCTCTATTAGCACTACATAGTTATGCAAAATACAGAATGGTGAAGTTTGTTAGTAGTCATGATGCATTCTACCGTGAGCATATCTTTATCTTTACACATTATAAAATGAAATCGCTTCCACTGTCTGCTTGCGATAAACTCAAAAAGCGGTCTACATCAATAGACAGAGCAATCTATGAGGAATTCTTATGTGTACAATTTATACCCGTGCGAAGCTGAAGTGGGTCGCTAGTTTTTTAATAAACAAAGGTGGTTAAAAAGGCGAAGGTAGTTACGCGATACATATTATTAGGTATATTCTTAATACAAATGACACGCATATACACACGTGAGAACACCTTAATTCTTTAGGCTAGTTCGTGAGAGATCGGCGATTAATGACTTTTTGGAAAATGATGAGGCACAATAATCCCGATCTTCCGAACGGATATAACAATATTGAGTCGTAATAATTATTTAATAGATAAATGACTAAGTATAATAATGTCGAAAACGAAGTAAGATTAGGTATAATAAAAGGCTGAATTTCAAGGATCGCATCTTTTTGTAGTAGGACAATTGCATCGCGAAACTTATTTTTTTTTACATTTAAGTGTGGTACTAGGCAGCCATAAGCATAAATAGGTTCTCTGCTAATCCTTGCTTGCTTCGTGCTTCGCTTACGCTTGGCTTGTCTAATGTATTTACACCTTTCAGTAAATTCCTCTGACGTCTCCATTGATAAGATGAATAAACCTCGCTATTATCTCGTCAAATAAAAATATAGGCGTCGTCAATATGCGAAAGTTAATTTAATAGATAACAAATTGTTAATGTTACATGAATAACAGGTCAATAAATCCGAGTTACTATTTAATAAATTAAAAGATTTTAACATCGTGGTGAACATAGTTGCATACTAGAGTCGCATTTTATAATATTCAATTAATTAAACAATAATTGATACTTTTTATAAAATACGAGTATGATCGATCAATAAAATTTATAATTTGAATGTAAAGATTAACGGTTCTATGAAAATTATAATTTAAATAAATAAAATTGTTTCGAAATATTAAGGTATGCTTTCTCTAATTATATCTAAAGTTTCAATTAAACAAATTAAATTTGATTAGGAAAGTAATTAATAAGTATACTAGACATTTTTAAAAGTCAGTAAAAATATTTTATTTCATAAAAAATCTACATTTTGTATTATGTAGTTATCTTGAGTTTTTAAATTACAATTCGATTTGAAAACGCGATAACTGTCATGGCATTTGTAATCACGTCATTTATTACGATTAAATTGCACTCTTAGAACTAATTATGTCGTAAATTTTGCGAAATGACGTTCTAGGACCGCTGTAACGTCACACTCTGTAAACGTTTCCTGTCTCATGATCGAATGCCTAATTTTTTATACATAATTTTTATAAATATACCTAACCTGTATTTGTTATGAGATACTTATTTTTAGCTGTCCACATAATTGTGATTAATCGTTAGATACTGCGATATATCTTATTTAATTTTATTCTAGGTAGAAACTAACCTGTGCTTGAATAGTTCTGTGACTAATCAGTTTTCTTCGTGATCATTAACTTCTAAAGGTACCTACATTTGAGATTCCTTCCAGTCAAACAATTATTTATAACTAAATAGTAATAAATAATTAAATAATAATAATATATAATAAATTAATGAATAAATAAATTTATAAATTAATTAATATTAAGTCGTATTTTTATATTATTGTAATATCTGTTTGTATACTAAGCACTAAAAGTCAGGGTCACATTAGACTCTCACAGTATTTCATAATGTTTGTCTACATTTCGCATTTAGACATTGTTTCTTAATCTTTATCAGAAGTAGAAAGAATAATATTTACAATAGTCAACGATTTTTAAGAAAACTGTGTTCTGATTTATTTGAATTAAATAAGAATGTCAACTTAGATTTTAATAAGTATGCAAGTAGGTATTTTATTTTACCTATTATAAATATTAAGTGAAAAAAAACTTTTTGGTGTTGTTATTAAGAGAAGCGATAACTGATAACAAGATAAACTCTCTTAATATAAGCTTAATGAAACAAATATTTTTTAAAGAACTACAAGAAGATCAAGGTTATAATTTGCATTTATTTTTAAAGAGATCCGTAACTGTTCTATTTATAATCGTTTTTATTTCTATTTTGTTCTTGTTCTTGGGTTCGCGTGCCGTAATTTTCGTGATCTATGATTTGCACACCAAAATAACATTTTTACCATAGCCAAATAAAACGACGTTTTAATTTTATTTTGTTCTAAGAAACTCAGTGCAAAACTTGTCAAGTTACGCGAGTGGAACAATATTCGTTCACGCACGACAAAATCCATTCATGCGTAGATAACTTGGAAATCGCGACAAAATTTTGAACAACAAAACAAGCAGGT
Source organism: Meganola albula (assembly GCA_936450015.1). NCBI lineage: Eukaryota > Metazoa > Arthropoda > Insecta > Lepidoptera > Nolidae > Meganola > Meganola albula. The sequence goes on from OW388149.1 coordinate 11,354,125, forward strand.
ACTTGTTTAAGTAAAATGACTTTACTTACTTAGATTTTAGATGTGCTTAATGTGTGCTACTGCCTCGGTGGAAATTGCTTACCACTGTAAGCAATTTCGCTTAATAACCGCAAGATCTCGGGTTAAACAAAAAGATTATACTTATGTAAGTACTTAGAGAATCTTAGTTATAGCTCTAATTTTGGAATGTTTGACGCAGAAATTATTAACTGCTAAAATTTTAGTAGGTAAATTTTTCAGTTTCTTAAAAACAGAACAATTTTCTAATGCGCAAGAGTAAAAATTTAAGGCAGACAACTTTCACATTACTACCTATATCAAATAAAGAACCTTCGACTTAATAAAACTTATATTACATCTAATGGCTCCCTAAAGTGTCATTTTGCAAATTCTTACTAATAATATAAATGTGAAAGTAACTATCTACTTGTCTGTCTGTCGCGCTTTTACGCTAAAACTTCTGAAACGATTTTGGATAAAAGTTGGTATGGAGATAGTTTTAAATCCGTGGAAGGATAGAGGACAGTTTTTATCCAACTGCGCAAAAATAGGTTAATGGTTTATCGGGATAACCCAATCCGTGGTCTGAAAACTAGTATAATAATACATATGTAAATGAATCCTTGGAATTCAATACTTAATCATAAAAACTTCACTCCACTTCAACCTTTTTTGTGTCCCACTGCTGGGCGTGGGTGTTAGAGTTACTAGAGTACTTAATAATTATATAATATTAGTAGTGATTTATTTATCTTCATAAATATTCACATTGAAACACTTACAACATTACTATTAGAACATTACACTGCCCTGATATGGCAAAAGGCGGCTACTTGCAGAAAGTTGATTTCGAGAAAAATGCAAAAAGGTGGGTGGGTCACCCTAAAAAATGTGCATTTAGCCGCTAAATAGCTTACGATATCTCGGGAACGAATAAACTTAGAAATATAATTCCGAGATAGGTAGATGCGCAATCGTCTACTTAGTATGCTGTTTATAATAAGTCATTTTTGTAATAATGACGTTTAGCCGCCTTCTTCCATATCACGGCAGTAACCTAACCTACCTAACAAAAGCTACATTACCCACCAATAAAAAAATAGTCGACTATAAAAGTTCCTGTAGAAACCTATCACTTTCAGGAAATATTGACAAGAGCTTGTGAACACTGAAATATAAAAAAGTGGTAACAAAAGACTTGCTCAGCCATCTTACAGTTTCCAAGATGGAAGCTTAGGGTGAAGTTCCAACGAAGCAGAACAGAGCAGAGCTGGGTAACCGTCTATCGAAGTGTAACGGGCGGCGCCGAGAAGTCTGAGAATTGTTGTTTAGTTCATAATGGTTCATGAATACCTACAACCTGAACCGGAAAGGCGAAGTCAGTATGTGAAGTCAGAAATTAATTTTCATTTTTAGGTACGATTTTGTTCCCGCATCCTTAGCTGTTAGTTTTTCTGAACTCTCATTTACCTAATAAAAGATGTAACAAAAATGAATGACAGTTGGTCTCTTCAAAAATTAGGGTTGTCTAAAAAAATTAATTGAAAAATAGTATTTTCATTTTGTAGGGTATTTTTTTAATTGATATATTAAATTAAAACGTCACAATACTATTGCATATGGCTCAAATATCGTAGAATTTAAAGCATGATTTAAGTACCCATTGCGGGTCACCTTGTATTAATAAAAGAGTAGAGGTTTTAAAAGTTTCAGCTGCAAGCGTAGTCTAACTCTACCACGTAGCGCTCAGAGCTAGGATCTACTTTGCTTCACTCGCTGCCACTCAATATAAAGGTTTCTCTAGAAAAAGACTACACTCCTTCTTGGGCGTTTTATAGTGCACCCAAGTCAACAAAATATTTAACCTATAAGATCTTGAAGAGATTTTTTTTAAGAAAACCTCATTTTTTTCTTTTAAACAGCAAATGACGTAGGTAACTTACATACAGCTCCACTTCGGACTTCGCATTCCGCATCGGTGGACTGTTACATTTAGAATGGCAAGACGCCAAGTTTCGTTCATAAAGGCTCCATCACGTCATAAAGACTTGTCGATTGAGTAAAATATTTTTTGCATTTAAGTGACTTCTATTAAAGTTAGCTATAACATAATTTTCGTATTACCTTTTAAAAACTAATTTTTAACTTTCATTGTTAAAATATCTCAATATAATTTCTATTGACACCAAATAACAGCTATTATACAGTCAGAGCAGGCGGTGACGCAGCGGTACGGGCCTCTCCTTAGAGAAATAAGGTCGCGGGTTCGAATCCTGGTCGCGCCCATTGGTGAAGGAAAACATCGTGAGGAAACCGGCATGTCTAAAAACTATTCGAGAACATGTGACATCCACCAACCCGCACTTGGCCAGCGTGTGTGGATTAAGGTCTAAACTCTCTCGACTCATAAGATAGTTGAGAGAAGACCCGTGCCCAGCAGTGGGACACTAAAAAGGGTTGAAGTGAAAAGTGAATACAGTCAGTCTTTTGAAAACTACTTTGATGATCCAGTGGTAAGCGTGTTCGCTTGATAAACTCGAGGTACCGATTTCGAATTCCGAGCCAAACAATAAGACTTCTGCTGTGGTGGTTGCTGTAGCCCTTGCATCACTATCTACACGTGCTGTACGAAGATCTGTTAGAGTACGCTGTAGACAACAGAGCGCTCTCCTAACCAGACCAGCCATGGTGTCTGCTGGGAGTCTGCGCTCTGTGTTCATTGTTTGTGGAAGTTTACCTAAATAAAAATATATATACCTGTATCTTCTTAGAAAATTTTATTGGGAGCTCGAAGTTTGGAATGGTGCCCGATGAACAGAATATTCTTGCTCCCTGTTATTTATGGGACTTAAACATAGCCGTTGAAATGTGTGTGATAATTACCTCTGCCTACACGTTCGGGTAATACGTGCATACACGTTTATTAGATTAGAAATATGTTAGGTAAGTAACCATTTATAGAATTCAGGAAAGCTAATTTCATTTAATTCCAGGCAGGCTCACGAACGTAAAGGTAAAGATTACCTACCTAACTTCTAACGGTAACTTTTTAATTATAATCGAGTTGAATTGTTAAAGTTACCCTTTACTTAGCCTTATTGTATTTACGCATGAAATACAAAGTGATTAAGTATTCAAACCTATTTAATGCTTATTTCATTACAGATTTATGAAGACTAACTAATACGGGCCAAGGTTGCGTGATCGTTGAGATCCCGAGTCAGACATTAGTGTGATGAACATGTCTGTGTTGAATCTGGGTGTATTTATTAACCTTCGACGCAAAAACGATGGGGTGTTATAAGTTTAACATGTCTGGGTGTGGTGTGTCTGTATGTGTGTGTTTGTCTGTCGTAGCTCCCGAACGGATGAATGAAATGTAAGGAATTGGTCGGGAGTGTTCTTAGCTACAAAAATTAAAGGTCGGAGGTTATTAAATTTTTAATTTAGAGATTTACATTTAAGTACATATTTACAAAAGAAAAGTAACACTGGTTTCCTTATAACAAGCTCTGCTAAGTATAAGCTTGGATAACCTTGTGTGTTAATGTCCCAATTATTATTATAACTTTATCCAGTTGAGTAATAATGTAGGAGAGAATGTAGATACCTACTCTTCTAATCTTACTAAGTTTGCGTACTTTGTGCAGAAATACAAGCACAATTCACGATAAAAATCTAAAGAGTTTAAACTGTTAGAGATGTGATATACCTACAGAACCCTAAAACTACCATACAATGCCAAGAATTACCCATTAAAACTTTCTAATCGCGATAAGAAACACCATAACATACGGGTTAGGAACAGTTATATCACATTGTTTCGCAGACTCTCGCTCTCTGAACGAAATTACTTGAAAATTATTTAATTGTATTTCGTTACGTGCGAACCGAATTATTACTTGATTATTTACAGTAAAATATTATGTAACAAACCAAACCAACCATACAAATAATAAAAATAAAAAATAAACTTTAGAAATAGGAAGGTACTTAACAGTACAGGTAGAGTAACAGAGTACAGGTACAACGCTTTATTTGAAAATTATTTAATTGCATTTTAGTTACGTGCGGACCAAACTATTACTCGCTTATTATTAACAATAAAATATTATTTAACAAACCGTAGTCTACGTTAGCAATTTTCGAATTAAAAAAATTTGGCACGTACTTACCTATTACGTAATGTTAACTGTCAAAATTACGTTTTGTTTTAGGACATTAGCTTGAGTAAGGCTTGAGTAAGACTTGGCTTTGTTTGACTGCACAGTAGCCGATTTTTGAAATATATGTAGTATTGTACAGTAAGATCCCTCAGCAATGCGCTATTTAGCAAAGTTATATTATGCCGATTACCGTTCATATACAGGGTGGAAAGTTTCACTGGAAGATATATTATTTTGTAAAATACACTCGTAAATCTATTTATTTTTCGATTCAGTTATATTCTATCGAATATACCAACAGAAGAACGTTTTCGCCTCGAGGTATTACTCTCTTGATACTTCTATTTAATCGACATCGCGAGATTTATATTTCATTTCTGTAATTTGTTTTCGAAATACACTATTTATAAGATTTGGTAAGCGCATTACAAAAACTAAATTCAAATAAATATTCTGATTACTAAACATAAATGTTGTTTTCAAAACGTTTAATTGTTATTGCCATCGTTTATTTTAGCAAAAACAAAATGGCTAATGCTATACAGGGCGGAAAAATCAATGGACCCTGAAGGGGAATCACTTTAAATCCTTAAGATAGATTAGATTTTTTAATTACAGGAACAATTACATTCATTTAAAAGAAGATTTAGGTACTGCATTTTCCAACCCAAGGGACAATTTTGGCCAAATCAGTACAGTTTTGCTTATTTTAAAAAATAATGGAATATTTTCTTAATAAATAAAATAAATTAAAAAAGCATTTATGGTTTCTCTTCAGAGCACATTGATTTATCACCCTGTATACATAGGTCAAACGACTAAACTTGGTTAAATTACACCAACTAGACCGTAACAAGATTATTCAACAATAAAACTAGTAAAAGTAACCATTACATACAACTTAGAATTACCTTAGTTAATTCATAACATTGTCAACGGTTTTCAATTAATAGTTAAATGAAATTACGTGCTTGCAAAACTTTTATTTTCTTTTTATTTAAATTATAAATGATAATAACGTGTTATGTAATAATTTATTTTATTACAATAGCCTTTTGGTATTTAGATTTTGATGTTAGACTACCTCATTACACAAACATTTTAAATAAGTATAAATTCTCATCATTACAACATGTAATTTTACAATAAATGATTTGTGTAATAAATATTTTGATATGTAAAGAGGAACGACTAAATTTACAGACCATTTTTGTTTTAGTCTGTTATGTGATTCTTACTAAATCCTACTAATACTACTTAAAAAATCAATTGTATTACAGAGTTCTTTTATTTCATATCATAATAATCGTCTACTGAACCTTTAAGACTTATCGTCACACATCTAAATGCTTGCTATACTTAGTAAGATTCTCGTTAGAAAACTGCTTCGGTGGTACAGAGGCAAGGTTGTTTGCTTAACAACCGTGAGGTCCCGCCTCTGCCTACCTTCGGGTAATACAGGCGCTATATATTACGCATGATATGTTAGTCTTTAGAAAATTTACTACAGCGAGCATTCATCTGGTATACGTTTTATGAATAAGGCGGCCCTATTTAAGCATATAAATTAACGGCCTTATTATGGCCGTTAATGTATAAGGTTATTTTATTAAAAGCTTTTGTTTACCTTTACGTGTATGTTGTATTGATGTGTCTTTGTAAGTATGTCCTGGAATCTTGCAATATATATTTCACTCACTTCCACTAAAGCTATCGAGCTGAAATTTTGCATATACGTTTAGTGTTGGTGACAACACAACATTAATTAATTATTATTAATTAATAAGTGATTATTATTCAGGATTTATTAATTTATATCTGACCTCAATATGGGTATCAAATGAAAGAGCTTGTTAAGAGAAACACAGTTAATACAAGATTTTCTAAATAAAAGCTTTTTCTTAATATTTATTTTATTTAAACCTACATTAAAATTATGCTTAAGTCGGACGTCATCTACGGATCAAATTACACGCGTGCAATCATACTTAACGGTACAGCCGGGCCTGACATGGAATGCGAGAGCTGTCTCGATAATCACACTAATTAAAGACTAAACTAAATTATAGACAACCAACTGAAACCATGCGGCTAATAGAACTAATGGAATCTATAAGTAGGTACCTACCATGGAAGAAAGCAATAACTTTTTACACAAGTACCTACCTAAGTACTTAATATGTAGGTTTATTTTTTATACCATCTATTCCCAAATTAAGCAATTATATTGGCTTTCTTTATGGGTACCTACTATAGGTACAAAGTCATAAAACATTAATTAAATCTTATAAAGAACTATATAACCACGTCATTAATATCCATATCGCTTGAATCATCATCACTATCTGTGCAGATTGAGTAGTCAGAATCTTGGCGATAGGCGATACGCGAGTTAAACGGTCGGCCTATAGGAATGGATTACTTCTTAAATACATTTTTTTTGTAAATTCATACGTGATAGATAAATTACACCTAGACACAGAACAGACAATCGTGCTCAGCACACAAAGATTTATTCTGGGCGGGAATTGAGCCTACGACCTTCGTCTTAGCAGTCAGGATCACTAACCACTGACACCAGGCCAGTCAGGTATACTGAACATCCGCCATCCATAATAATGTGCCTACTACATACCATTCATTGATACATATTATAGTCTAAGTAGGTATTAAGAAACCAGACGAGACATACTTCTACCTATTCTAAAGGTAAAGGTAATGAAATAAAGAGGTTCGTAAGTATTTATCTTTTGTCCTTTTAGCTCATTTTCATGAAGTACATCCGCAACAGTGATGATTTAATATTGGATTTTTCCTACACATAATCTTATTTTCAGAAAAAATGAAATTTCCAAGCCAACGTAATCACAATGACATGATACAGCCGTTTATGTCGCCAATTTTCGACACTAGCAAGTAATCAGTACCTAAAAGATACTTTCAGTTGACTTAGAATCTTGGAATTTTGCATGAAGCACCGTTTTATTGAACGTACTGAATTTTTTTGTTACATGACATAATAAATTAACTTTTACTTAATACCTACAGGTTTACGGAACCCTCGATGCGCGAATCCGACACGCACTTGTTTAAATATAGTGTTTGAACACACACTCGTTATGGTTATTCTAAAGGCACGGCCCGAATTATTTTCTTAGAAAAATATTTGCAAAGTTGAATTATTAACAAACAACACTATTTTGACGCGATTTTCCTCAATATTCCAGGATTACCTGTACAATGTTGTCGAAAAACAATTTCGGATTTAGGTACGTTACTTCCTGTGTGTTTGCAATTTGGATTGTTTACCCAAATAATACTTTTGTTTATGTAGTTTCCAAAGGGATTTTTGCCCCAAAATAATGATGAAGTTTGTGTGGTTAGGATCAATCAAAGGAAAATAAATTATTGTGTTAGAGATACCCAAACAAAACTATAAGTGTTCTGGCTTGCCTTCCTTATTTTCCCTCCTTTTCCTTAAATTCCTTCTTAGAACTCATGGCGCCAAGCCACGGCCAATCAGAGAAGATTTCAAGCGTCCATCATAGAAAAATCGACCAATGGCGTTGAAGACGACTTCTTAAAAAACCTCGGCCGTGACAACAACGCTCGTGTGGCGTTCCCTGATTTTTAAACTAAAACTAATGTAAAGTACTAGTTTTTCTAGACATTAACTGTGTGTGGACGGGTCGACCCTTAAGTGTTTCACCATTCATGTGAATTAGTGCTATTTAACAAACAAGAAATCAAGCACGTGGACGGTGCACCGAAGACATACAACATCGGCGGGTCGCGCCTTTGAAGCCGAGCAAATACGTTAGTTCTTCACATTATATACCTATCTACCCTTTCCCGGTGAGCCAGGCATATATTTTCTGAGCTTCCACCTTTTAATTCTCAAAGCAAAATCATCCCGGCGGTTTGCCGCCAATAAGTAAGCAGGTAAAACTAAATTCGTACACAAATAAACCATAAATAAAATAGTAAACGAACGCTGTGAGAAAGAAGACAAAATGACAAAGACAGAAAATAACGTAGAATAACCTTTGGAGGTTTGGTTGTGAAGAGAGTATATGAATAATACTTGATTGAAAAAAGGTAAACCGGTAGGAGAGACGCCGTAAAAGGAAATTCTCTGATCTCATCGGCGATGACATTGTATAATGAATGGAGGTTAGACAGTGAGTATAGATCGTAGCTAGTGGCACTCTGAAGTCTGCTTACCCCCATGGACGAAGAACATGATATTATGTTTGTATTGGAATAAGTAACTTAGGCAGTTAGAGAAACGTGTGTGATATTCATTTTATATTAAATTTTGTTTCTATTACAGATGTCAGATCTCGTTGATTTTTACACCTCTGATTCTGGATACGGCTTCAGTGCAGCGCGAGCGGTCTGAGTTTCAATATGCATAAACAGACTTTAACGACCACCAGACTGCCTCCACCTTCAACAGCGAATCCCGATTCAACGTTATATTTCCACGTAGAAGAAAAGTTGTTTAGAAATCTACTTAAAATGCTTACACAAGAGAAAATACCTATTCAAAAGTTATTTATATCTATTACCGTACAGTTGCTAGTCAGTATGTAAATACAAGTACGTTTTACTTAGTACTTTCATCCGTCCTCTTCATCAAGCGTGTAATATTTCAATCTCCCAACAACTTACTAAGAAAACTAATCTCATACCGCTTTTACTTCGGAGCTCTTCACTTTCATGTGAAACTTTAACGATCTTATTCTGAAAGAGGTATACCTGGATAGTCAAGCTTATTATAGTTCAGTGTTGAACCTAATAGTTGACAAAAAGTTAATAAAACACAACTTTACTTTTTTTTCCTTTTTACTTTTAATTTTTTTTTATAGATTCCCTGTTATATTATATGTATAGTACATGAAATAATTATTACGGGACATCTGGCATACCTTCGAGCATTTCAAGTTGTCGTTGCTTTTAGACCCAAAACCTCTTTAACGTGAAAACAATTACAGTACAGTAACAATTTACCTTCGTAGGTAGACTACTTACTTATTACAAGAAAATTACAAATAATTGTGAGAAAACCAAAGCCATTTTATTTTTCACCTTTTCTTTCAGTATTTGGCCCAATTACTTGGAAATTAACCATTATTTACTACCGCAACAATGGGTTGCACCACACACGAAGTAGTTTTACGTCGTTGGACAACACAAATAAACAATCTGAGAATTTGAAAATCATATCTTAAATGTCATCTGTTCTTTTTAATATTCTTCTTACAATCTCCGTTAATCTTTATGTAAAATAACTAATAATATATTCTATGTATAAACCATTGAAATAGTTTTACAATTTCGTAATCCAAAGTAAAGAGATTATATTTCCCTAAGCGAAAATAAAGGACTTGCACTTCTTTTTGTGGAGAGTAATTCAGTAATTTCGGAATCCGATGCAGTTTCCTCGTTGCAAAAAAAGTAAATTCAACATTGGCTGTTTTGTTAAATAAGAGACGAATTTAAATAAATTACTTAATACAGTATTTGGCAATCCACAGATAACATGACATCAGGATCTGCCAATAAAGCCAGTTTTATAACTGTAGAACAAGATTGAAGTGCTATAAAAATTCTTGTAGAAGATTTTTTCCCATTAAACTAAGATTAAATAGGAATGATTACCTAACGCTGCAGATATTTGTTTGTACAGTTGTAACAAGTTTTATTTAGAAACCTGACATTAAGAACATAATTTCTAGTTTTTTGGTTCTATAAATTACCTAATTTGTAGCTCGCGTCTCGCAGAAAACATTTTTTTCATTCGGTATCATCAATCTCTATTTTGATGATTGTGGGTTAAAAAAGAGTTTCATCAATCCAGACCTACATATCTTTAATTGTATTTAAGATAGTATTAATATATTATCTGTGATTTGACCGATGTAGTACGTATGGGGTCGAATCACATTTGTGATACTGACATTATCGCGTCCAACCGACTCTGAGACCACAAAGTAAGGTATGCAACAGTCCGTTTCTACCGTGTTAATAATTAGTCCTGGTAATATAGACCTTATTTGGCACAATATCAGCTTGCAATTCTGTTGTCAGGAGACGTCAAGTCCATCTAGATTTTTATCTAAGTACACACTAAGCAGATTAACATTTACAGTACTTCTCTAATCATTGCCGGTTTTTCTTACTTTAAGGATCTAATATTAATATTTAATTTTATAAAACTGAGGAGATTTTTCGTTTGGACTACTGATCCGATTCGAACAATTTTTGTACTGCTAGATACCCATTTATTCTTTGAATCATAAAAAGCAATATCAAAATCAATATATACCTAATTGGCGGAATTTTCGCGTAACATACATACTTACAAGAAAATGAAAAAAGCATACATTCGAATTGAGAAGTTGTAAGGAAGGCTTTAGTTCTTTTTATCCTACTGCTGGGCACACAGGCTGGGCATGATATAAAATTTAAATCATGCGGCCGAAACCACCGCCGGAAAGCAAATAAATAAATAAAAAACTTGAAACGTAAAAATATACAAAAATAAATCCACTTTGAAAGAGGAACTAAATATAAGTAGTGCATCGTAAATATAATAATTTATGTAAAACAATGTGAATGAAATCTGTTGTCTAGTTCATTACTATAATTGCTCTCATTTATACTGTCTGCAACGGAGCATAATTTGCAATGCACAGTAATGAAGGCTTAATTTCCAATTTCACCAACTTCTTAATCAGACGTTTACACAACACTAGCACTCGATGTTCTTGCTTCGAGAGCAATATAATCATTTTGCAGTAGCGTTCGCAACAAAATGTAAGCAGTGTCCGTTACGAGTTTTACCAATATAGTAAACTATCCTTTTGACAGTTTCAGTAATAATTATAGTAGGAAGTTGTCGCATGAGACACTGTTCTTGATTTAAACAAAAATAATTACTAAATAGTCACTTTTAGTGTGCCACTTCTTCGCACGGATCTTCTCTCAACTATCTTACAAGTTGAGAGAGTTTGGGCCATATTCCACAAACGCTGGCCAAGTGCGGGTTGGTGATATGTCTTCTAATGTTTCCCTTCTTACATACTGAGCAGTGGCGATGAAACAATTCACACAAATATAAATATACATTATGTGGACATGACTGGGGATCAAACCCGCGAGTTTATATTTCAAAGGTAAGGCTGATACTGGTGCTCTTACACGTTCGTTCGCATAATTAAATAATAATAAAGACACAGTTGCCACTAGTAAGATTGTGGTGGTGGTCTAGGCCCACAAAATAAACTTCTTCAACAAATGATAATCATTCGTATTCATGAGTGAATCGGAATACTGGGCTGGCGCGTTCAATCGTAGACTACATCATTGCTTAACATTAGGCAAGTTGTAATCAAGCGCCAGCCTATCGAAGAATAAAAAAAGCTACCAAACGCACAAAAACATTTTCTAGAGATAAGGGAACTCATCAATGAAACGCTTAACCGTTATTCAATCTTCTAAAGAAGAAGCAATCAAACGATTAATAACTAAACGGTTGTTTCAAAGTTAGCGAATTTGTATTCCATAATAATAACAGTAACAACGCACAGTTTCTAGTGAGAATATTAAAACACTAACATCCTTTCGTGATATTAAATTCAAGGAACGTGTGTCTAATCTTTACCAATTATTATGTCAATATTTTAATCAGAATAATATTATAGTACCTATTTTCATACATTTACGCGAATATTATTATTATTTATTTTATTTCAATGTGGAATAATACTTATACGTTACACTGTAACAATTGGAGTAGAGACTTGTAGTATAAGTATGAAGTGATCCGAGATAGAACCAGAGTATTAGACATAGCCCACCGGATTAGTAAGCTGAAGTGGCAGTGGGCCGGTCCTATCTGCCGCAGAACCGACAACCGTTGGGGCAAACGAGATTTTGAGTAGAGACTACGGATTGGCAAACGTAGCGTAGGACGTGCTAGCTGGAGTGACGATCTCTGCAAGGTACTACTTAGGGCTGGTAAGAGCTGGATGAGAGTAGCCGCGGACTGTGTTCAGTGACGCGCTTTGGGAGAGGCCATAGATTTATTATAAAGAAAGGCCTATATCCAGCTGTGGATCAAAATGGGCTAATGATGATGACTGGTAAACTAGTATTAACCTAACTTGTGTTTTACTATTTTTTTCAGTTTTCGCCTAGAACTTTCACGAAAACACTTTTTAATTAAAACGTGGAATAGGTAACCCCTAATAAAATTTATTTAGCTAAGAACCAACTCTATCACTTCAGTTTTCTAATAAATAAAACACTTAAAAATCGGACCATCCGTTTAAGCGCGGCAACAAACTTGTACACAGATACACGCGTCGAAATTACGACAGAACTGACACTTAGTATACATACAACCAGTAGAAGATAAACAAAAAAAAACTTAAATTATAATATAACTCATAAACCCACAGATTATTTAGAAAACTTAAAAAAACACAAACTAAATAAATAAAGTACCTAAGAATTGTATTATTGTTTTATTGTATTGCACTTTCTCACGACTGTATTTGTTATCTATTCAAATTATTTTTTCACAATACACACTTTATTTTTAACTGCTATCTGACACGTAATGTTGGTAACTTAACTTTTTTCGAGATTTACTTTTTTTCGCCATTATTTTGTAGAATAAGTGTGTATCTGACTGTTATTCATCTGCCATAGACTAGCCATATTGCTGCCATTAGGGCATGAACACATGGCGTCGGCTACGCATCAAGCCATACTTTCCTGTATAAGCTGATCTCGCATTGTATAAGATTTCCGTAAAATGAGAGGTCAGCTTATACTGGAAAAGTATAGCTTGATGTGTAGCCGTGTGTACTATTCCAAACCCAGAATACTGGCATTAATTTGGACAATTTATTTGTTCAGCAACTTTCTATCTTGCGTCAAAAAATTCATTTTTTTAGTTCAGTTCAGCACGGGTATAAAAAAGACCTTTACTAAATTTCTTCAATATCAGCTGTAAAATTACCTATACCTATACATATTTGAAGTTTTCTTTAATTTACCAGTACGTACCTAGGTACCTAGTCACATGTACTCGATTTCACTAGGACGACCAAATGCACAGCACAATACACGGTAGTCTGTTAAAAAGACAAGTACTTAACCTAACTATAAAAACATTATCTGATAAAAATAAATACTTGTACTTGTATCTAACTTAAAAGATATTATTTATAAAACAACGTATAAAATAAAGGCATAATGTCGACAAAACTTTGAGATTTAATTAATACGCTCAAGAACTCAAGACTCGATTATTGTCAAACAATTTCGATAGACTAGAGCACCTCTTTTATATTGTCCAAAGCAGATTTTATTGCTCTAACCAAGTTGACCTTACTTATATTTACTTTTACTTACTCTAACGGTCAGTTACAGTCGGTAAATATTAAGCTGTCTGTAATGTAGCACAAACAGTTTATGCAAACGTTTTACATTGTAATATTTTTAATTTGCAGTTAGACTTAATCACCGCTACTTAATTAACTGCTAAATAGTTATTGTAGGTACCCAATTTCAATGATAGGTAAAAGTATTTAGTAACCTATTTACGTTTATGACTAGCTTCCGCTAGTGTCCACGTAATTACTACTGATATAGAAAATATTGCCAAGACAAAAAGTTTGTTTTTTTCTAAATGTACCTGTATGAGAAGAAAATGACTGACTTACATATCAACGCACAGCCTAAGCCACCGAGTCTATAGACTCAAGATATGGCAATATGGTCTTTGAGTGCACTCCGAAAGGATATTTCAAAACTATCCCCTAAGGGTTGAAACAGGGATCACGCTGGAAAAACCGCGGGCCGATGCTAGTCAAATGTACGAATATCTTCTATACATAATTACATCGGAATAACTACTGAATTTTCCCGTGCAAGAGTGACGAACATCCATGCATCCTTACAAAGTATCGTATTTAATAGAAGTAGTAGGAAGTAACGGTCAGAAGCATGGAATAGAACGTAGAGTAGGATGGGTCGATATTTGCAAGATGGCAAGCAATAGTTAGGTGAGAATAGCCATTGCCATTGATTAGGACAGTAGTCCATGACGTTTTATAGGAGAACACTATGTCCAGCTGATGATGAACCTACATTTTATAACCTGACGGTACAATTTCGTGGCGGGATTGAATTACACCCAAAATTGAGCGAGAGTAACGGCTATTAATAATATAAAGCTACGAACTATGATTACGAGAGAGAGAACTGTCACAGAATTTCGCAGCAACATTTAAACGAAATGTAATTATAAGCTAACACAGTTTATTATTTTCAGTGGTGTTTTGCGGTTGAATAGATGTAGAAATTGCTGGCAGTGTCGTAATAAAAGGTACTCGCAGACTACTATTACTTTGTACAATTGAAATTTGTATTAGCAATATATTACCTAAGATTTTTGAAAACTTCTCCATTGGGGTTGAAAGTGGCCTACAGAGGTATAAAAACTGCGACCGCATCAAGGTTAACCCGGGTCTTAAACGGATCTGCGTTTTTGTTTTTATTGAAACGGATTCCAATAAGAGTACTGACACTAGTGGCTTCTAAACTTTAGAATCTAAAGGTTCATTTACAGCATGATAATACGCTTAAAGTACTCGCACTTTGTCTTCACCCATTTCCCCTCGTTATTATCTACAACGTGTATTCATTTATGCAAGTCTTCCGCCGACAAACACCGTTAAACCAAGTTGTTATAACATAACGTTTAAGATATTCCTCCATCTTATCTAACTTAGCGGTATTCTCATTAAGTTTTTCTTTAAAAATAAAAACTTTAACTAACCTTGAACGATATTCCCACTTTCTCACACTTTTAATTTAACAAATTGTTCTCCAATAAATCATAAAACTTCCACTTCAGATAAAATAAAAATCACCACGAATAAAAACCTGAATTTCCATAATTCAGCACATTTCACAAATCGCACTCGCACAGTTAAGAGCTTTTTAAGGCTGTATTGATAAAAGTTCTCTCGCACGGATACCGTAATATGTCACATTTATTTCCGATGCAAACTTCAGCAACGCCTCGCTTATTACAAGGATTAGGGAGTTTACATCGGGGGAATTCGAAACTCCTCGTTGCTGCTCGACACTTAAACTTCTCGGCTATTTAACGTGTGTTCTAAAAAGTTTAGAACAAAAAATCTGTTGCGCTAGCGGGAGGTGCGCGGGCGCAATGACGCGTGCAGGTTGTATGGAGGGCAGAGACCTCGGAGCGTGGCGCAGCGCAGGCGCCGAGTGCCGAGACTCGAGTACCGTTGCTCATACCGCGAGTGGGGGCGAGGTCGGTAGGCTTTGACATTTCTCAGATATTTCGTTATCTCACATTGATGTCATGACATGACTGACTCGCGATTCGCTTTTGTTACAATTTCTGGTGCACATAGGTTACTGCATTATCTTGATGGTTATCTATCACGAATTAAGACGTTGTGAAAGGAATAATGAAGATGTTGAATAATATTTACATCTAGGGCTCAGATGTAAATATTTAAAGACGGTCGCGGTGGCGTGGTCGGTAAAAAAGTACTGTTCATGCCGCAGCGCAGGTCGTGGGTTCAATTCCCACCCGAGACGAGACAGACATTTGTGTGATGAAGTCTGTGTGTAAGTCTATTATAAGTATATGTTTACTACAGAAAAGTAGTATATTTAAACAGTATATACCAGTTATGTGGTTTCTACAACAAAAGCTCTGCTTCGCTTGTGACAGTGTGTGTTAATTTCCTAGAATACTATTATTATTATTATCATTATGTTTGTCTTTTTTTTATCTCGGAGCTATGGAGCTCCGGACTTTTAAAAGGCGTGCGTGGGGCCGAAGCCAACACGTAGAGGCCTGTAAGACAATTTTACTCTAAATGTAATGTGGCACCAACCGACGATTATCCCTGTTCGCACCATATAGGCACAACAAAGGACAATCCCCGGTTAGAGCAGAACTATTGCAGAATATAGGAACTAAAATCTAGGTTAAGGTGGTGGGTGCTAATGGATTAGGTTACTAGGACTATGGATGGATTATGGCCCCTGCCTGACCAATGCAAATTAACACGGATAAAATGGCAGGGGGTGACTCGCCCACTCAATAAATGGGCCCCCGTATGGCCGCTAAAAGAAGCGACAAGGGGCATATTCTGAGGGGCTAGAGGAGTAGAGCGGTGTCCCACGGCATTCTACCCGATCATTGGCTCCCTAAGGGTCCAGCCTCACGTGCCCACTAGGCACTTACGGGACACTTCCTCCTCCGAGCATCTCTGCTCTCACAACTCCACTCAAGCCGGCCAATGAAGGCAAGCAAGAGGTGGGAGATCTGTCCCCCGTCAGGGTTCATTCCAGCCAGCCAGTAAAGACAAGCCGGAGGTGAGGGACAGGACCTTCTCCCTGGAGCACTCGGGTCCGTATGGTCGCTACGCCATAACAGCTCGCCACAAGCTGCCCTACGGCCTTATTATTATTATTATAACATCTTCATTTATGAGCCTAGATTCTAGGCTCGAAAAAGCCATATCTTCAACTTTGATAGACGTTGTCAATAGAATGTTTTAATTGAAGTACCAAAATTCAATTATTCGGTCAACAAAAGATCGTTACCTATTTAATTGTTAGTAAACTAGTGATATGACTCTAGTGTTAGTAATTACAAAATTTATTTTTTACACGATCATAAATAAATATCAGGATGATTAATTGCAATTAAATTTAGGTAAAATGAGTCATCTTGACTGACTGCCATGTCAACTCACAGCTCAAACCATCGGGGCTAGAGTCTCCAGCACATAGGTTTCATATGAGACCTAGGGGTGCACTAAGGAAAGATTTTTTAAACTTACCCCTTTGGGATTAGAACAGGAACCATGAGGATGAAGTCGCTGACGGAATCTTTTATCCTTTAAAAAATTATAAAGTTTGCGAATGTTTAAAAAGGAGTAAAATGTTTTTCAGACAATCAAGCTAGGCCACATTACATTACATCCTGTTTCCCTAGTAACTTCTTTCTCCACTAATCGCCCTGACTCTACAATTAATAAAATCTTTTTATAAAATTTCAAGTTGTCAAAAAAGCATACGACCGACCTGATGTTAAGTGGTTACTGTAACCTATAAACGCTTGAAACACAAGAAATCAATAGCGCTATGTCGACGGGCTCTGGCTACCATACTTACAATAAGAACAAAGTTAAAAATTTTATAGTGCGTGTATTTTGTAAGTTACTCCCCAGGCGGCATAAAATCGCTGCACCCTATCCTTTCGAATACTTCTCTGCCGAGTACTCGGCCATAAAAACATAGTGAGCCTGTGTTACTATGGCTGAACGCTCGGCCGAGAGTCCTGGCTCACCCTTTTGCTGGGACCGTGTGATCAAGGTATAAAGAGTGAAGTGAATTCCTTGCCTACTATATTCTGAGACTTAGATTCTTCTTAGATTGTGTTTTCAAGTCACGCACATGCTCGCTCGCGAAAATGGAGTGATAAATAATTTCATAGGCACAACCATTTGTAGAGTCGTAAAGTTGTCGTAACATTTACGATCGATACTAATGTTTTTGTAATCGATTGTGAGGGTTAAATATCTTAGGTAGGTACTGCACTTACTAACTTTAAATATTGTGTTCGTAATATTTCAAAGGTAAGTTTGATGCCGCTGCGCCACCGCTGCTCTCTCGTGCCCTGCAGTGGGACAGTAAAAAGGTTTGAATTGAAGTGAAGTTTGTAATAACTATCTTAATATTTTCGTGGAAGTAATAATTAGGAAATTATGGTAATGGATGTAATAAGCAACATTAAAACTCCAGGCAAGTTCCACAATAATAATCTGCAAGATTTTCTGAGTAAAATCCATGCATAGAATATAGTCCTCAAATTTGGCTTATACCCACTCATATCAACCCCTTTTACTGTTAGGCAGGTATCTCCATATTTGTTACCTTTCACACATAGATACGTAGGACTTGGGAGATGGTGCCAACATGTTCTCAGGGAATCTTTGTCTACAGCACCTATCATGATTACCTACGTTTTAGTATATCGTTCATTATCATGGCGGAGTCTATATGAGACAGGCTTTTGTTTTTCCTGGCCAATGTGACATCTGTATCCCTAACCAAATCATCGGACAATCTGAAGGAATTTCGTACCTATTCTTCGTAGCTTGTAATTGAAACTGCCCTATCTGAAACTGTTATCTTATTATTCTTACATACATTTCCGTGTCCAGATCCGAAACATATCTATAACATCCCTATATCGTAGCAACATAATTTATAACCACAGCACCGAAAATCAATACAAACAAAACACGTACATGCTAGGAATGTTTAAAAGAACCACAGCAGACGTGTTTTTGTAAAACTAACCAGCTATTTATTTAAAGAAATTCGGGTGTATCGCAGTTAAACACCGATAAAATGTAGGCGAATTTATCTAACAATAGAGGTTGATGGATTGACGCCCGTGTTCCCGACACCTTACTTTTAATAGTGTTGACTCAGTTATAGGTAGCACTATTTTTCAAGATCGATGGATTTTTACCGATTTCATTCTACAATGACGCAAGGCATACGACACAGATCTATGTGAGTGGAAACTTTGGATGAGGATGCTCTAGAACAGGGGTTCCCAAAGTACCCACTGCTGGGTCGCAAGCGAATATTGAGTGGGCCCGGCTTTGAAACATAACATATCACGAATTGAAATAGAATGGAGCTAACCCACTGCGACGAAAATTTACGTATTATTAGACTAGCGGTACCAATATTTTTTACTCCCGGCCAAATTTAGAAGTTTTAGTTAGATGGGTCGGAACGCAATCATGTTTGGGAACCACTGCTTAGAAAAACATTCACTGATCTCATCGATGATGTCCTTTAAGGAGCTGCGTAGCATTATCAGTCGCCATGATTGTATGACAAGATGTATGAACATGACTAAAGACAATGAAGTGTGTTTCGAACCAAGCAGGTAGCGCTCTATAATATCTGCCTACCCCATGAGGAAAGAAGTAAAGGTATTTATGTATCTAGCCTACTAACAACTCTTTAGGCCTTTAGTGTCCCAGTGTTGGGCACGGGTCTCGTTTTAACCGTCTTAATAATAAATAATATTACAATAATACTAATATTACACTCATATACACAGCGCCATCTAGTCCTACATTAAGCAATTTTATTTGCTTGTGTTATAGGTACTAGCAACGGATATTTTTTTGTAAATACATATAGGTATACATATAGATAAATTACACCCAGTCACAAGACAAACAATCGTGCTCATCACACAAAGATTTGTCCTGTGTGGGAATCGAACCGAACCCACGACATCCGGCTTAGCAGTCAGTGTCACTAACCACTTCGCCATCAGTCATCTTAGTTATCTTGTGCTGCTTATCCAGAGGATGCCTATTTTCCTACATACTGCATATTATATTCCACCTAAATAATCTGTCGTGACTTCAGCACTCATTGAAATCTAGTTGGATCATTAATTACTTTATTTTTCTACTGCGGAAATGCTTTGACGCACTACCTCGCTCCTAGAGGAAGGCCGTGTGTAGGACTCATGGCGCATGGCATGGCGCGGCGCCGAGAAGCGGTGCCACCTACATGTCGCCGCGCGCCGCTTGAAACACGACACCGCGGGCGAAGTAATACCCACTAAGCGCACAGCGCTCCATCTCTCACTTCAGCACACATAAACTGTCGAAACCATGTGGAAATAACTTGCGTCTGAGACAGTCTGTCACTCGGGTTATGACTGCAACAACAGCGTATGTGCGCTCAGCAAGGTCACGCACGGGAACCAAAATCACACCACCTCAAACAAAGACCTGCCGGATCTAACACACGTCTAGGACTCTAGAATCACAGTGTCTATCTAAAAAGAGAAATTATAACAATTTCAACAATTTTGGTACTTACAGGACAAAAACATTTTTTTCTAAATTTTTTAAACAGTTGAGACGATAAAGTAAGAAACAACATATTCACGTTTATAAGGATAGAATATTTATCTAAGTAAGTACATTGGCATCTCATACGAGGTGCTATGGAGTTTACGCTTTCGTGGTTTTAATATTTCCTCCACGCTTCGGTAACAAACTAATACGTGACAATGAGTGCGCGATAATACTCGATCAGAGTTGTTTATTTTATATTTATAGCTCAAATACCACAATATTACAGGTAAACTACTCGGCTAATACAGTTGGTAATCCCGCAGCCAGACACCACGACCCCGCAAGGTATCCCTTCAGGAGTACCTGGAGATTTAAAAATATTGGCAAAAAAGGCTGGATTGTACTTATCTCAATCAAAAGATCGGCTTTACCTTCCCCCGCCGTAATTCCGCTATAGACTTCGTATTACCTTCGTTGAAGCGTAAAGAAATTCCACGCAACATTTTAAAATAATCACCTAATGGTTTCGGTTAATTTGGTGAGCTTAGGTCGATTTCCTCATCAGTTGTTCTTACTTAGTTAATTTGTTTTACCAACTTGTAGTACCTAATAGAAAACAATCTGCCTTTCAACAAATATTTAAAGCAGAGAAAACAATGGGGTTTTTAATTAATTAAACCTTTCAATTACCAAACAAAACGTTAAGTAAAACTACTCAACAGTAGCATACATAGTACTAAACGTATCACGCTTGGCCAGCGAGACGGATAACTCATTGCTGATGCAAATTCCTTCCACGGGCATTTAATAGTCCACGAATAGGACGCGAGGCGTGAGAATATGGCGACTCGATTGTCATGCGAATCCGGCCTGTGTAGGGTAAATAACTTTTCTCTCTCTTGCTCATCACCATCATCAGCCCACTTTAGTCGCTGTACATAGGCCTCTCCCAAAACACGCCACTGAGGACGATCAATGGCTACTCTCATCCAATTGTTATCAGCCACCTTGCAAAGACTACGTTTTGCTACGTTTTTAAATCTGTGGTTTCCATTTAAATAAAACTACTTTATAACGGATTCTATCGCGGTATATTTCAGATTTTAGATCCCGACGTTTCAAAGTCTTTTCAGACTTCATGGTCACGGATGGTCTCCACTCGTTGTCAGTTCTGCGGCAGATGTGTCCGGTCTACAGCCACTTCAGCCACCGACTACTTATTAGACGCCACTTTCTTCAAATATTCTATGAAATTGAAATCATCAAAAGTTGGCGGGGTTGAGTAGCTAATTTTAATTGGTTTGTCAGTTTTCGTCCATGTACAAATCAATCATTTGCTTGTCTATGGACTACAAGTAATGGTTAGACATATAAATGCCCAGCTATGCGGTGTATAGGAATGTGGCCGGTGGTAGGCACTCACCTATTGAATTTTAATCAACTAATGAAGAATGTAATATATAGGTAACCCACCTACCTAACTAATTACGAAGATTCGAATATCTATGGGTAGCATAGCGCTCATAGCGCTCATGCCTGTATTACCCGAAGGTGTAGTCAGAGGTGAATATCATTGCCGTTCATCGGGCACAATTCCAAACATCGACCTGCTACCTATTTAGAAAAGTCTGCTCGACCCGGGATCGAGCCCGTGATCTCGCGGTTATTGAGCGAACACGCTTACCATTGCACCATAGATAAATTCTATGACTGCACCACCAATAGATCAACAGGTATTGTACGAGTATCTACTGTTATTAGCAAGGCATCTCTTCCACTCTTACTCTTCTCCTACTCTACTACTCTTCTTTCCCCCCACGTTGTTCGGTGAATGCAGTTGAATGTGGCCCGTTCGCTTGGAGTTGGAGACCCTGTAGGATTTCGCTCGCCCGGGCCACTTATGGGAGTCCCACGTACGTACCCTTCGCCCAGTGCCCATGTGGGACGAGGGAGTGCTCAAAACATGACATTTCCCCCCGTCAAAAACAGAACTCGTCTACCATACTTCGACGTAAAATGTAGTGACTAAATATCTGTGCTAAATAAAGTAGTCGCTATTTAGGTAGATACTGGTAATCATAAATAACTAGAGTGCTAAGTAGGTAACCTCAGTATTTTTTATTGATTTGATAAAATCAACCTCCTAATGGCACTTCTGACTGGTTGTGTTTGATACCGTAGTATCTCAACTTAGTCTGTGATACAGAGGTTTCTTAATTTCATCAGATAGATTCTGTTAGATTTTATTACTCTAAGTGATGAATTTCTAAACGATATGATTAATGTCTGTCAATGTCACCATCAAGCGTTCCATACTACTTAAACTATATTTTTGAGCATACAAATGAGATGAAAGAGACAACAGCATATAAAACTGTGGTGAAAAAGAGATAACAAATCAGACCGTGTATTGTACTTCAATTCAATTTTTCATTTTTGGCCTGTTGTGGAAGGCTACCACAATTTTGCCAGTGTCAAGTGTATTGTACTTGTACAAATTCGACATGACAATGACAATGACAGAAAACCTTTTGCATTGAAAAATTATTAATTCAGTTTATTTGATAATAAATAAATTCTTACAATCTTTATTTTCCTAATTTATACAAATTATTACTAGCTGCAGTTATGGGGACGCAATAGAATTTAAGCCTACAGGTTTTCTTAAAGTTTGTGATAAACTATAAACAGAACTTGATTTGTAATATAAAAACAATCTAGTGGGAGGAAAACTACAAATAATTAATTAGTTCAATTCGTGAAGCTGATTTGATAAGCGAAAATGTCGGCTTTACTAACAGCGGACTGGTTCCAATTAGACTCCTATTACAGGTACGTAAAATACAAACATTTACATACATTGAAAGTAAATAAACATTTGACCAAAAAAATTATCATAACTTGAAATAAAAACATAACTTCTCAATTTTTAAAGGAAATTTGACCTGTACACAATGAATTGGTCAATGGATGAAGGGCTGGAGAATATGATTGTGAGTGGAGCTGCCTACGGAGGGCCAATAGCAATGACCAGAGACAAAAAACAGTTTGTACGAGTGATGGGCAGTGGAAAACCTGTTATTACTATTTATAATGGTGTTGGTAGCGTTATATCTAAAATACTGGTAAGTTTATATCCTGCTTTTATTGCATTTAATTTCTTATTGCTATGTCAAAAATATTTAAAGGAAGAAATTGACTGACATATCAATACTGAGCTCAAACCACTGGTTCTAGAGATCCAAATTTGGCACATAGGTTGGTTCGTATGAGGTCTAGGTATGTGTGTGAATTGTTTCATCGCTGCTGCTCAATATTGGTTAAGAAAAACATAGTGAGGAAATTGGCAGTTTAAGAACTAATCAGTTATGGACATGTGACATCCACCAACCGGTACTTGACCAGTGTGTGTGGATAAACTCTCAACTCATTAGGTAGTTCACTAGACCAATGATTCCTTTATCTGTTTTGACATAAAATTGCAGATCTTAACATTAATTGTTACAGTGGAACAGTGGAGTGCTGGTACATATGGGATGGTCTGATGCAGAACAGTTGCTATGTATACAAGAGAGTGGGGATGTACTGGTGTATGACATGTTTGGAGCCTACCAGAGGACTTTTAATATGGGACAAGAAGTTAGGGATACTAAGGTGATGTCAAAATGTAAAGTTGCCTTTAAATACCTGTATGTTCCCTCTTAAGAAATTTGAGAGATGCCAATGAGTCACTGGTAATGACTAAACTGTGGTAGCGGGTGTTACTAATGTAAAAAATATATTTAGCTGTCATTAATCTAAATGGTTGTAAAGTGACCTCTTTTGGTTGCAATTTCATCTATCTGAACCAATTGTAAGGTAAGCATAGAACCAATTTTAGGATATACTCTAGCTCAATAGATTATGAAAGACACCATGTATCCTGTAGGATCTCCACCAAATTTTAGCTTCTTATGTAATTTGCTTATGTATACATTTTATAAAGTTGGAGTGTTTGTTTGGTTGAACAACCTAATCTCAGATCTACTCTACTGGTCCAATTCGAAATATTCTTGCTCTGTTGGAAAGCCCATTTATTGTGGAAGTATAATGTAGGTGCATGCAGGTGAAGTCGCTGGTGCATGGTGAGCTAGTAATGATATAATATAACATATCCTTATATTCTTGCAACGGCAGCTTTATTTATTTATTTATTTATTTAGTAACCACACAACTATCATTACAGGTTTTTACCTAATGCGATAGCGTAGTATTCTATCTAAGTACTATTCTGTTAATTTATTTATTTAAATATGCATGCAAAATTATAATTTTTTCAAGTGGTAACACAATGTATACATTGTCATTCTTGTGAATTCACTCATAGAACAGGTAAACAAGTCTAGCTTTTCTGCCACGATATTTAGACTGCGAAATGCGCGCGTAATGGGCGCCTCTTTGAGGAGCTTGGTGCGACCAATTGGTACCCTCAACAACTGAGGGCGTCGCCGACGCCACACGTACCTGTCCGGTACTTGAATGAGTATTTGTGCTAATATTTCCGCATTTTGCACCCTTCCCCTAAAAATTTTAAACACATAAGAAACTAATGCAAAGTCCCTTCTTACCCTCAATTCATTAAACCCCACCATACCCAAGACGAATAAAGTTGGGTACATAAGAGGATAAAATGGATATACCCCATACTGTTTTAAATATAAATACCTAATGAATTTATTTTGTATTTTTTCTAGCATGGAGATATATTTAGTTTCGTGAGGTGTCCAAATTACTCCATTAAATTCTAGTTGACTTCTCACTAAAGCGTTGTATAATGCTGATATCGCTCCAATATTCGTAAAATCTTTTGTAGTACGAAGAATAAAACCTAAGTTCCGAAATGATTTTTTACATATTTTAATAATGTGATCTTTAAAATTTAACTTTTGGTTTAGATTAACTCCCAAGTCCCTCACCTCAGTAACCATTGCCATTGGCTCCCCATCCATATTATATGTATGTGATGTGACATGTGCCTTTGTAAAAGTAATTGTCATGCACTTGGAAATATTAAACTGTAATAGATTTTCTTTGCTCCATGCCACTACTCTGTCTATGTCCCTTTGTAATTTAATGCAATCTGCTTCTTCGTTGATTACTAAAGATAGTTTCAAATCATCAGCAAATAGCAAGCATTTTGAATCCTGGACTACCAATGGCAGGTCATTTATCATAAGGATAAACTGCAGAGGACCGAGGTTACTACCTTGGCTTACTCCCGATCTAGTGTAATACGGTTCCGACCTATGACCCAAATATTCTACATATTGCTGTCGACCTGACATATAACTGGCAAAAAATCGTAGTAAATGTGGAGTGAAACCAAAGTACGCCAACTTTCTAAGCAAGACATCATTATTGACTATATCAAATGCTTTGCGAAAGTCGAAGTAGGCTGAATCTATTCGTCCCCCCCTGTCTACTTCAGGTAACAAATACGTCATATGGTTAAGCAGATTGCTGGTAGTGCTTCTTGCTGGCCGAAAACCATGTTGTGCATCCGCCAGTTGGGAGCCCACTTGTACCGTTATTTGTTTGTGGATAGCAGATTCTAACACCTTTGCCGGTGCAGACAATATCGCAACTGGCCTATATTCATCTACCTTTGCACCTGACTTTCCCTTTGGCACTGGTACGACTCTCGTCACTTTCCATCTTTCTGGAAATACGGCTTGTTTCAGGCAGAGGTTGAATATATACTGAAGTGGCTTAGTCATCAGCTCCCTACAGTCTCTAAAGATATATGGTGGAATGCCATCAGGACCTGCTGCCTTCTTTGGCTTAAGTTGCTTCAAAGCATTGTATACTTCTTGCCACTTAAGCATTTCTAATTCTACCCGTGCCGCCGCATTCTGAGTTCCAGCTTCTGCTATTGCCATCCCTACGTCCAACTTAGCTGGCTCTGAGCTGTAGACTGATTTAAAGTAATTAGCAAACTCCCTAGCACACTCTTCATCACTAACCACTTCTCCATTCTTTAGTATCTTTCTAGGGTTCCTACTACTTCTTTTACATTTTGCGTAAGTCCAAAACGATTTTGGGTCCTTTTTTAGTTGATTTTGAATAAATTTTGTATATTGCTCTTCTGCCAGTGATATATTATACTTAACTCTAGCCCTACACTTAGAAAATTCTTTATAATCACAATTCGATCTGCTTACTTTATATTTCTTATGTAAGTATGATTTTAATTTAATATCCCTAATTATTTCGGCTGTATACCACGTAAGATAAACATATTGTGATGTTACCCTATTACGCCGCTTAGGAACAGATTTCTCAATAGCCTCATAAAGTTTTTTGTAGAAAAAGTCTAAACTCATATCTAAATTTAATTCATACATACCTGTCCAATCTATTGTTGCTAAGGAATTATATAATAACGGAAAGTTAGCTTTTTTAAAATTGTAATTATTAGTTAAGTCGATTTGGTATGAGTTTAACGTACTTGTGATGTTGGCTGTGGGGGCGACCAAGTATTCATGACCGAGCCGCGCTGCCCGCCGCATCGGCAGCTGTAGTATTATTTCGAGAGGCGGATGGTAGGCATCGACCGGTACTAAAGGTATCTCTGCTTCGTACACACTCACGCTAACATTATTTATGAACGTACTTAAGACTAAATCCAGTTGCCTACCGTTACAGTTATTTACCTTGTTACTTTGAGTGAATCCACAAAATGAAATAAAATACTCGAAATAATTATTTACATTTGCCGAACATGAATATAAGTTGAAATCCCCTAATAAAATTACTTGGCTATACCGACTACAATATTCTTCGATAATCTTAAATAACAACATGTATTCGACATCTGTACTGTTTGGTGGTATGTAAACAACAATAATCAAAAATAAAAATCTGTTATGAAGGTAGACTGCACTACTAACGAGTTCAAACATATGATCGTCGATGACTACGTCACTCCCGACTGGTACCTGTCGCAACTCTAAACGCGGTGTGGCCACTAAACTCGCTCCTCCCTGCTTTCGTCCATCTGCTCTGTCACATCGAACTATCGTGAATTTTGGCGGTATCATTTCGGCATCCTGAATTGATTCATTGCACCCCGTTTCCGTTACTGCTATCAGGTCGGCTTCTGAAGTTAACACCCCTACGTAAAACTTATCTAGTTTTGTCCTCAGCCCTCTTACATTTTGGTAGTATATCATTATATCTGTGCCTTTCGTGTACTTGTTATGCATGTCGGGTTGTGTTCTTTCGAACCCGTTGGGTTTCCGAAACCACACCCATTCGCAAAATTCGACGTTCACAGGCCAGTTCTGTGGCTTACACAATTCCTCATACCTACTTTCTGGCACACCAATAGTAAAAGACGCGTAGTCCCTCTCTGTCTTGGGATTTATTTTACTCACCTTTATACTAATATTTTCTTTAAATAGTTTTTTTACATAGCTTTCCAAATTTTCTACTGTAGTTTCCTTGCGAAGGCGCCACACGTGTAAGTATTTCATTCGTTCCGTTCCTTGTATATCAGTTTCCGTCGTCTTTTGCAGACCCCCTTTCATTACCTCACCCGCAGGGTAACGTTTCTTCCTATTTACGATAGTCCACTCGCCTTCGGTTTGCTTCTGTGTATTTTTCTCTCCACAAAAGATTTTTATATTTCTCACATTTTCCTCTCTTACGATATCTATGTCTTTCCCTTGAGTATTGTTGTGAGTTTCATTATTTCTTGTAACAGTATTTTCTTTATCCGGAATAACCTCTGGTTTCGTGGCCATACATGCAGGGTTAACTACTTGCTGTTTGATTACCTGCTGTTTATTTTTGTCAACCGTATTTATTACTGCTAAAGAATAACTTTTAGGATCATTATAACTCTTATTGTAGTTGTTCCTTAGCGAAATTTTAGCCTCTAACTCTAGGTTTTTATCCCTTAACATTTTAACCTCAGTTTGTAGCAACTTTAGTTGTTCATCTTTTTCTTGAACTACCGCCACTATAGCTCTCAGGTGTTGTAATTCTATTTCGGTTTTTATAAATTGATTATGAAGTAATTCGTATTCTATAAACTGTTTGTCCATCCGATTATTTATCTCCAAGCGGAAATCCCGCAGTTCTTGAAGCATAATACGATCATTATCAGTAACAATTGATACGTCTGCTTTTCTGCTTCCGCGCTGTGAATTCACGTAACTGCAAGATATGGGTGTAAACGTCTCGTTGAGCATAACGTTCCCTCGAACCGGTGTATTTGTGTTGTCCGTCTTCGGTTTAACACGCACGCATTCGGGGCATACCCACTTAGTTTTATATTCTTGCGTGAACGTTTCGAACTTTTCCTCAGAGATGTTTAAGCAGTTAAGATGATATAACTTTTTACATCCTTCTTCTGAACATTCCATAAACAAAATATCGTAAATTATAGCACTGCATCCATTACACTTAGTTCCCATATTAGGTATTAATATTTTTAAAGCACCCACTAGCGTAAACACGTCCGTACGCACCGCGCGAAACCTTATTATCCTTTTATTCTTGAAGCAGTGGTGACACAGCGTTATGGGCCTTGCCTTAGAAAAACTAGGTTGCGGGTTCGAATCCTGGTCGTGCCTACACACCTCTGAGTGAATTGTTTCATCTCTGCTGCTCAATATCGGTGAAGGAAAACATCGTGAGGAGAGCAGACCCATGCCCAGCAGCGAGACACTAAAAAATGGTTAAAGTGCTCTTATTCTTATTACTACTTAATCTTTAAAGTTCACCAGGTTTCAACTACACTCATTATAGTCTACTACCACAAGGGCTGAGTTAAATCTTGAGTCTCAAGTTGGTGACCATGGACCTAATGACAGACAGGCAATTAGTAGTAAATAACCTTAAACTCTTCTCTATTTCTGACTTTCAGGTGTGCAAAGCTCAACTGTTTCCGAACCCTCATGGGATGGGGCTAGGCGTCATCACAACCACCAATCGCATGTTCCTAATTAGCAATGTATCTGAACCTAAAGTCAGATCTGTTCCTGATTTACCAAGTAAGTTAAATTCACTGACTGACTGCCAGGGCATAGAATATTAACACAGGCATGCACCATTATTAATTTTACAGTTTATTAGAATGCTTAGAATGAAAATAGAGAGTGAAGTAAGGCTTTAAATTTTTCACTTTCCAACCAATGAATGGATAAATTACTATAACTATACGAATCAGGCCGCCATGTGCCGCCCACTGCAGTTTTCATCCGATGATGATCAGTGCCTCCCTATAGTTTATTATCTTCTCTAGCGAGTATGGTAAATAATCCTTTGTGTATAAATAATTTATTTATATATAGTTGCCGTTAGAGGTGCTATAACTTGATTTGATACAAAATCTATAGTTTAATATACTTAAGAGGAAAGTAAACTCGTAATACGGGTGCTGTATGTTTGTACAAGTTTATTTAAAATCTAGTGATTAGGATGGTTCTTAACAAGATGTGATTAGATGTTAGTTTAAATAAAAAGTTATCTGTGAATGCAACCTAGACCAAATCAGTACAGTTAACGAATAAAACTTTACTGCATTGAAAGAAGGTATCAGCCGTTAATATTTGTGAATATTTTGTATAGGTATTTAAATAGACAAATATATTTCCAGGAGCTCATGAGCTAATATCTTGTTGGTGTGTTATAAGCTCCGGATTCCTGGTATGCAGGGATAAGGAAATATACAAATGCCAGCTGGGGGAGTCGAGAGCTGTGCTTCTGGTATTACTTAAATATATTCCAACTCTGCCTACTATCTTTCTTATAAAATTTGTGCAGCATACAACTTCCAAGACAGTTTAGGTGTTCTGGGCCTTGGCTGGGTTTCAAAATCCGAGGCTCTTTACTCGCGCCGCTGTCGATCCGGACTTCGTCCGTGGGAGTGCACCTTTTATCTGAATCCCCACACGTGGGGGTGGTGCAAATGAGGTGACAATCAATCAACTGGTAATTATGTTTACTGGTGGTAGGCTTTGACCGTGGTAGGTAAGTGACCAACCACCAGACAAAGCTGCACCACCAAACGGCTTTGCCGTGTTCCAGTACGGTGTCTGGTGACACCATGCAGAGAGGCTGCGTCGGAATTTTTGCTTTTTTATGATTTCTAACCATATGGAGCCTCATTCCACTGCCAGCTTTCCAGCGAAATTCATTCCTAGTCACAAGTGAATCGGTATATGGGGCAGGCGGGTCCCATCGTGGACTACATCATTGGTAGTGGTGGGATTTAACTTTGAAAAAAATACATACTTAATATATTGGTACTTACTTTCTGTACTGACATATTTAAGGCATATGTGGGGACATATTCGCTAGCGTCGTATGAGACCCTTCGTGTCCAATGTCCGAAGGGGCTGCCATGGCACTAGGACATGCTTGCGTACAGTTTGCAACACTACGCCAGCATGCGGCTTCATTAGATGCTCGTGTCATGACCAGCTCCGACAGGGTTCTGAAATGTTTGCTGACAAGAGTGGATTGTCCTTATATATTTGCACTTAGTCAGGTACATGAGCCGAAAGTAACTCTGTCTGTCTGTCGCGTTTACGCCAAAACTACTGAAGCGATATGGAGGAAATTCGATATAGAGATAGTTTGTAACCCGGGCAAGGACATAGGGTAGTTTTTATCCGACTGCGGGAAAAAAGGTTAATGGTTTAGCGGAATTACCGACGTACGCATGAGCCGCGGTAAGAAAGCTGGTGTGATCTAAGGGTGATGTATCTTGGAATGGACCGATTTTGATGCGGTTTTTTATTCAAAAGTGATGGGGATGGTGCCTAGAAAGTTTTAAAGGAAATAAGGCGTCGAGGGTTTCATTTAATTTTTAATATAGATTTATTTATCTTTTGTTAATTTTTCTTCTTTAAATTTTTAGCGTCCAGAAATAAAGAACCCATACACCCAAATTCTGACTATAGTTGCGTCACAAAATAGTAAACATATCGCTTTCTTCACTGACTCTGGTTTCTTGTGGATGGGCTCAGCAGATTGTAAAGCGTGTTATAATGAAATTGACACTGGTTTTATCAAGCAACCCAAAGAAATTATGTGGTTTGTACATGTTTTTGTATGTCCTATTACTTAATAAAAATATAGATAGGACTTTTTTGACTATTCTGAAATTTCTATATCTACGTTTGTGGTAGTTATAAACCTTTTTGAGACAGTTTTTTATCGCACCCTAAACTGGCACTTGTCGCATGGGAGGTAGACTCAGAAACGTGTCAAAAAATTGACTGACCAGTAGGCTAATTCACGTAATTTCTTGACGCGCATCTCAACTGTTGTTCTTGTAATTGTCATATACTCATCACGCTAAAGCGCTCGCATGATGCGGACGTATTTGACAGCGGTTCTCAAAATTACGAGAATATGAAAAGTATTATATTTCCCCTTAGGGGCCGTCCATTAATCACGGGAAGCTTGAAAGGGGGGTGGAGGGATTTGACAAAAATCACGTAATGTCACAAGGGGGAGGGGGGTGTAGTAAGGTATCACGTGTATTTATTTTTCATTATATTTTTAAACACGCGAAACAACCCACAACCTTTCTGTCTACACATTTTTATCATGGTCCTTAATTTTAGAATAAAATAAGATTCTTTTTTTTTTTTTTAAGTTTATACTTTATACCTGTATTTAAGATAATATTCTAATAAATTTAAGATTTTTGTAGATACTAAAAATACACGTGATGTTGGGTAGGGGGGAGGGTAATCTTAAACCTCATCATGTATCACCAAAGGGGGAGGGGGGTTAAAAAATGTTTAAAAAAAGCATCATGTGATTAATGGACAACCCCTTAAGCATAGGTGAATACCACCCACTCCTCGCTGTCTATGCTAAGATTCCACACATAATAGGGAGCAGGCCTTTATTTATTACAAGCTTTTAATCAACTTGCAATGTATGTTAGTTTGAACTTATTTTAAAAATATTTTATTCTGTTATAGGTGTGGATCTCAAGCTGTAATAGCCCATTGGGACGACACAATGTGCTTATACGGTACTAAAGGGAACGTAGTCACTTACCCCTACGACGGACCGTTCTATCTAATACAAGAATTAGACTGCGTTCGAGTTATATCAGACTTCTCGCACGAATTGATACAAAAAGTGCCTGTTGTTGTCGAGAAAATATTCAGAATCGAGAGTACAGCGCCTGGGTCTTACTTGGTTGAGGCGTCAAGACAATTTCAGGTAATACAATAAATCTTACTAATTATAATGCAAACGGCTTGACAATATTTTGCACTCGTTTAGTTTATTACCTAGCTAGATTAACATGTAGAGCTAACTTGTATATCTATTATTATGTTTATATGTTAGCCTAGTAATACAGATGAAGTGGTGGGCGAAAACATGTTAATACCTTTATGTGTAGGTCTTGCAATGTTAAGTAGGTCTTATATTAAGTTGTCATCGACAGTTATCATTTGCTAATATTCTTTTAGTAACTACTTTGCTAATAAAAAAAGATTTTCGCGTGACAAACCAACAAAAAAATTAAGAACCTTTTTGAAGTATGTTGAAAATACAAAACAAGACAGTCAAGTCATTAAACGCTGAGAATTTCTTTCAAGCGACGTTTATAGAGAGAATATAAATTCAAATTTGATCTAGTTATTTGCCAACGTCCATACCATGTTGAGTACACCGGTTTTCGTCCGATCACCGAAGTTAAGCAACATCGGGCGCGGTTAGTACTTGGATGGGTGACCGCCTGGGAATACCGCGTGATGTTGGCTTTTTGGATTTTTAGTTTTATTTTAATTAAATTTATGTAATTTCAACCCCTGACAAAAAAGACTGATGTTATACGCTTGTCGCATGTATCTGTGTAAATTGTCTCTTAGCGCCTAAACGGATGGACTAATATTGATTGGTTATTTTATTAGAAAGCTAAAGTGATAGAGATGATTCATAATAACTAAGTTGTTAGATAATTTTAATTTAGGGATATTTTGTACAGCCTCGGTGGTCCAGTGGTAAGCGTGTTCGTTTAATAACCGCAAGATCCCTGTTTCGATTCCCGGGTAAAGCAAAAGGAATTTCCTAATATACATAGAAAATCTTACTATGTGACGCTACGTTATGTTTATTTTGTAATAACTACATATAATTGTTGATATTTACTATTATAGAAACGCAGTCATCGAGCCGATGAGTACATAAGACTAGTCAAGGCTGATCTTCCATTAGCCGTTCAGACGTGTATCGAGGCTGCTGAATTTGAGTTCGACCCTGAAGTACAAAAGATGCTAATACGAGCTGCCCAGGTAAGAATACCATCAAATTTTTCCGTAAACCATCGATCCTTATCTTAGTGAGTCGTTCTTATATTCTAACTAGCTTTTTCTAGTTCGTCCGCGTGTACTACATGTTATATCGTTCCCAGCAGTACGATAGAAAGTAGCCTATAGCCTTCCTTAATAAATGGGCTGTCATAAGCTAGTTCTTCACGAGATTAGACGAAGCGAGGCGCAGCGTCCACATTCTCGCGTTCATTCAATCAGTATGCCACCAGAGATGTCACTTTAAGTACGTCTATTATGCTGGCGACACAGAGAGAACTGAATAAAGGCGAGTGTGAAGATGGATACTTTCTCGATGGATGGTAGAGTGAAGAAATAGATTCATGATTTACATACCCTGGAATAATGCCTATTGTTTTCAGTTCGGAAAATGCTTCATCACGGACCCAGAGCTAACAGATATGTATGTGAAGACATGCCGCTGGCTGAGAGTGTTAAACGCTGTGAGGGACCCCAAAGTAGGAATACCACTTACATCTGTACAGTATCCTTTTACAGTGAAAGTTATGATAATATTTGCCTGTATTTTTTTATTACTTTACTAGCTGCCCCCGCAAACTTCGTACCGCATATTTCTCACCTTTTAAACCTTCCCTAGACCTTCACGAACATTTCAAGACCAAGTTAGGATAAATACGTTCAGCCGTTCTCGAGTTTTAGCGAGACCAACGAACAGCAATTGATTTTTATATAAAGAGATTAGTGTATTTTGTTGACTAAAATTAATAAATTAAATTATCGGCGTTAACCACAGAGTTACCACTCAACACACGACTTGCAACGTGTAGTCAATCGACATCGTAATCTCTTTTTCATTAGTTTGTTCACATATGTTGAATTCGAGATAAATTTCTAAAGCGCTATAATCAGGGCCCTGAAAAATGTCATGATTACCACCTATACATCTTTAGAACGATTTAAGAGTAAAGAAATCTGTAATTCTTAACAAAATTGTTCAGAATGAGAACTCTAGGCGAGCGAGTACTTTTAGATAGATTAATATGGCGTCGCCTGCACTGTTTAGCTGGCCACATAGCCTCCTACTTGCAACTGAAAGATGGGAAGACTCGTGTGTTGTCACACTGGGCTTGTTACAAAGTAAGTACCTACTACCTAGATATCTACCAATACTAATTAGATATTTAGATTACTAACCTGAAACGTTTGTTGGAATGTATAGATATTTTCTACTCTTTCAAACAATATCTAATAAGCGGATGTAACTATTTAGCATACAGATTACACGATGCTGATACCCATACCCATCCCAGAATAGTCTGGCGCCCATTCAAAAAGGGCCTAGGGATTGAAAAAAGTAGCTGGAATGTATGATAACAAACATTCATAGACAAATATTTACAAATTCTTGCTAATGCCATTTAAACCTCTTACCTACGAGTAATTTAGTCATTTTAGTCAAATGTACTAGTTTTATCGAGATAGCACAAAGGATTAGCAAGCTGAAGTGGTAGTGGACTCGCCATATTTGTCGAAGAACTGATAAGCGAGTTCTTGAGTGGAGACCACATCTTGGCAAACGTAATGTAGGACGCCCTCCAGCTAGGTGGAGTGACGATCTGCGAAAGTCAGCCGGCAGAAGCTGGATGCGACAAGCCGACTTACTGGGAACGGCCTACAGTGGACTAGGTTTTAGTTTTACATAATATCTAATTATCGAAGCCCTATGTGTATTGTATGTGACAATATATAGTTATATAGAAATTACATACTTATTTCTATAATATTCTGCAGGTAACTCAACCGCACTTAGATAATGAAAGTGCTGCTCGTGAGATAGGTGAGAAACTACGAAATGTACCTGGTATTTCTTACACCACTATTGCCATGAAAGCCGCGGATAAAGGGAGGAAAGCTCTTGCTATCAAAGTGAGTACAACTTCGACCTTTTTTTTTAAATAACGATATAGAAGCTAGTGTCCGACCGAATGTTCGGTTTTAGCAAGTTGCGGCTGAAACAAATGTTGTAAAGTGGGCCAAAAACAGAATATAAAATTGAAAGCTGTTATTGCCAACGTCCATACCATGTTGAGTACACCGGTTCTCGTCCGATCACCGAAGTTAAGCAACATCGGGCGCGGTTAGTACTTGGATGGGTGACCGCCTGGGAATACCGCGTGATGTTGGCTTTTTGGTTTTATTTTCACTAATTTTTAAACTATACTAACTATCATGAATTTGCAAAAAAATTTTTTGGTTATCAGAAGAGTTATAAAATATATTGAAATATTGTTTTGTTTGTTAAAATATTTTTCTCAGCACAATAATCTTGATAATAATATTTTTTACAGATTTTAGAGTATGAAACTCACAGCAAACTGCAAGTGCCCTTGCTTTTGTCTCTAGGAGAGGGGCCCACTGCGTTACTAAAGGCGACTGCTAGCGGTGATACAGATTTAGTTTACATAGTTCTCTTGCATCTTAAAGAGAAAATGGGCAAAAGAGAGTTTGAGGTGAGTTTTATTATTATGCGTTTTGTGAGGACTTACCTAACAAGACAAAGTTGTGCCTTGTGATCTCCGATTTTCCAGGTGACGTTAATGATGAGGACGTAGCGTTTTCAACGAATGTAGATACATATTATCGGACAATCGTATTGTTAAAATGTTTTTATGTTCCAATAAACATTTTTTTAAGAAAACACTGGGCTAACACCCACCCTGTTGGCGGAATGTAATAGGCATACTAAAGTAAAGTACTTCTATTCTATCGTCAGCTAACAATCCGCGGCTTCACCCTCGCCCACGCGCTCTACATAAAGTACTGCGCGTCACATAACCGCGAAGCTCTCCGCCAAGTGTACGTACAAGAGGACGACTTCTTCGGACAAGCCGCGACTCATATACGCGACGCTATCGACCAAACCAATCCCGGCAGTATAGAGGCGTCACTGATATCTGCTAGAGAGTGTTATAAGAAGGGGAAGAATGATTTGG
This sequence comes from Meganola albula, assembly GCA_936450015.1. Classification (NCBI taxonomy): domain Eukaryota; kingdom Metazoa; phylum Arthropoda; class Insecta; order Lepidoptera; family Nolidae; genus Meganola; species Meganola albula. The sequence continues at coordinate 11,390,568 of OW388149.1, forward strand.
GTAAGTTGTGTAGGCCATTAATCGGTTACTAGCTTCCCGGCCGCGCTTAACCGTTAACCTCTTTTTGCGTAATCGGATAAAAACGATCTTATGTCATTCCCCGGGTCTCAAACTATCTCTATACCAAATTTCATTCTAATCGGATCTGTAGTTTTGGCGTGAAAGCGCGACAGTCAGGCAGAGTTACGCATTATAATATTAAGGATTAGTAAGCATTTTGGGGGCCTGCGTCACCTTCGTCCGTGGGAGAGTTGGTACCTTCAATTTGAATCTCCATACGTGGTCTCCAAGTAGTACAAATTAGGATGGCTTCGGCCATGATTCGTAACCACCCTCCAGACAAAAGTTCCCATGTTAAATCTGGTGGTAATTTGAGGAGGGTCGGAAATGTTGCTCCTTTATGGTTTCAAAGTCAACTTCAAGGAGCCTCATTCCATTATGTCACCGAAAATCACTCGGAATCATGAGACCATCCATCGTAACACATGACTAATTGAATTAATGAGCAGCGGTGGTGCAGTGGTATCAGCCTCGCCTTCGAAATATAATTTCGCGGGTTTGATTCCCAGTCGTGCCCACACATCTGTGTGAATTGTCTCATCGCCGCTGCTCAATATCGATGAAGGAAAACATCGTGAGGAAACTAAGAAAGAACTAATCTTTCTAGGACATGTGACCCACCTACCCGCATTTGACCAGCGTGTGTGGATAAAGGCCTAAACTCTCTCCTGCCCAGGAATTGGCCACTAAAAAGGGCTGAAGTGTGTGTGTGACATAACTAATTTAGAATTAAAAGATTAGCAATTACAAACACATTCCTTTATCAGGTGTCATATATTTATATTATAAATTGTATTCATTGTAGGTGTATCAATATGTGAGGATGCTCGTAAGCTGTGCAAACAACAGTCCAGTCTTCAAGAGACCTACGGCAGCAGTTTCGTCGGCCTGTCTCTACAAGATACAGTCAAGAAACTTCTGGACCAGGGGGAGATCAAACTTGCGGACAAACTACGCTCAGAGTATAAGATGCCTGATAGAAGGTAAATAATAATACAACAGTAATTCTCTTCCCATTTCGTTTCAAATAACACATTCCACTTATAGATAGACATACAACAGACTAATTGACAGTGGAAACTCAGTTGTATAGTTACCATTTGCGTGTTGCAGAAACTTCTTGAGTCGCAAAAAATCGCAGAAAAAACTTGATGGACTAGCCCATAAAGTTTTTTTCTAAGATTTTTTTGAGAGGACTTTTTATTAAGTTAGCATAATACATCATATTTGGATCCTGTATCAGATCCAAAGTCAGTCCTTTTGCATCTTATATTTCACTGTTAAATGTTTGAGAAAGAGTATAGTTAAACCTCAGTGATAGTGGAATTAATTTTAAGTTAAAGGTGTGCCACAGACTCGCAATACACCCTCACAATACTTATAATTTTATTTACAGATATTGGTGGCTTCGTATTCTAACGTTAGCTGAGAAAAATGACTGGGATGAATTAGATAGATTTTCCAAATCTAAGAAGTCTCCTGTTGGCTACGAGCCTTTTGTAGACGCATGCCTTAAGTACCATATGAACGATGAGACTCTAAAGTATCTGCCGAGATGTAGGGATGAAATCAAGGTCAAATATTATGTGAAGGCTGGGTGAGTGCCAATATTTATCACATTTCAAAACTCGCTATTGATACAACCTTCGTATGTGTTACATACAGAAAAAGCTTGTAAAAACGAAAAGCTAACTGAAGCTCTGCGGTTTTTTTTCTCTATCTCGACTTACTTTAGGGTATATTTCCAACAAACGGACACACAGGAACAAATATTACAATTTTTAAACGAAATTAAATATTGAAGTCTATTATCAAGTCACGTAGATTAACTGCGCACACGCAGCCGGCGGCATGCCGGGAGACGCGATAGTCTCCGTCCGCGTGTATTCGGATTCGTTCGTATGCTTTTTTTATCCTGTAATATCCTGCGTTCGAAGGAGTGGCCAATATTTATTATTGAAAGTGCACGCGCTGGAGACCGCTTGCGCACCGGACGTAGTCATGCGTCGACATTCTGTCGGACGCATGTGGCCGCATTCGTTGCTGTCCGATGTGATGCTTTCTGTTTGATGGAGATGAACCCTTAGACGTCGATTCAATGAATAAAGAGGAAGTTTGATGAAATTTAAAAATGTCTGGGACCCTTCTGAAGCTGGAGCGTGCAGCTAGTTTTCACTAGGTGTCCTAAAAGTTATTTTATAAAACTCTTGTTCCAGGTTTTACGAAGAGGCAGCTGAAGTAGCATTTGAACAGAAAGACGAAAGCGCATTACTTTACGTACAGAACAAGTGTCCCTTGAGTGAATCGACCAAACACGCCAAGATCTCTTCATTTTTAGAACGGCTTGCGACTAAAAAGTGAAAGTTTAGTTGAAATGGGCTATGTGATAATAATTATGATTATAAGTGTTCCTTGAATTATGTACGATGCCACGAACACCTAGAAATTTATATTGTTAGTTTCCAGGAATTTGTAAAATCCTGGCATCATTATTGTCACTTTCTCTGGCAACACACGCCAGGGGTAGAGATTTTTTGCTTTGCAATACCCGAGATTGTTGTGACGGGTACAAGTTATACACCTAAACCTTCCTCTTGGATCACTCTTTCTATTTGTGAAAACTGCATGAGTTTATTGCTAACAAACAGCGGAAGCGAGATAAATATGAAAATCTCTAAATAATCACTCCGATACGAGGTTTAAACGAAGTCCGAAATTATTGATACTGCACACATGCTGTTGAGATCACTGATAGTCGCCTATATCTGGTTTCTTTCTTTTACCTTCAGTATACTTTATGAAGAATATTATTCATTGTTCTGTATATTACTATATCAAATTGTTACTAATAATTTCTTTGATGAGATTCTTCAAGGTCCTGCTTTACCATTTCGTACAAGTTGTATTAAAATATTTCAGACTTTACCACTACCTATAGGTTGAGATGCTCAGTTCTCCTCCCTCACTGATGTAATTTTCAAATCTGCTGGCGAATGCTCGTGGTGAAGGAGCACAATGGTTAAGACATTCCCTATCAGGTTAGCCCCAATAGAATGGTGTTTCTGTAGACTACAGAACCTCTAATGCATATTGAATGCAAAGTTAGGCTTGTGAGTGTTCGTGTTAAACTTGGTTTCAGAATATGGTACATAATCTGTTTGCGATGTATAAATACAAATACCTAATAATTTAAAATAATTTCGTACTCCAAAGTCATAATGTATCTAAAGAAATGTATGCTTACATAATAAAATATATTTAGATTTAAGAATTAAATAAAACAAAGTACCACTTAGTTGCTGTTTGTTTATTATCAGGATCATGGAAAGTCATTAACGCATTACATTAGTTGAATAAGTTATTCATAACTTTGAAATTTTGTTGAGTTTTTGATATTAAAAATAACAAAATCATGGTTTTAGTACACAATTGGTACACAAACGCATTTAACAATCTTAGTATAGTGGTGCGTTAATGAGCTCATTGATATTTTTAATCTTTTTAAATACACGACTTCTTTACTTGGAACAAAACTTCGGGCGACCCCGTTAAGAAATAGACAGGAGTTTTAACTATTGTTAAAAAGATTGTCTCTGTTCTTGTAAGTATAAGATTTACATACAAGGAAAGTTGGGAATGAGTGCGGGTTTGAGTCGGACGCCAGCTTGCGCAGGACTAACTTTAACAAATAGATAAACAATGGTTTAACTTAATACTGATGTTTTTTGGCATGTCTCACAAATACCGTACATCTAATAATAATGTTTCAAAAATAACTGTCACATCTTTAACACACAGACAACAGACTAAAAATTCTACCACTGGCACAGTTTAAAATAATGTGATGCTTCATGTAAACAATCATATGCTTGCAGGAATACCCATTAGGGATACCTACATTATACAGATTCAATGATTATTTTACTATTAATATTTCCAGTCTTATTCGAAAACGAGCTTCAAACCAAGGCTGGACTAGTTAAACTTCGTTTTGAATAAGGCCACCCTTAGCAAGGGGACTTTACAAATAATATACTAATAAGAACGTTTTGTGATCACCAGGAAGCATTCCAGGTCCGCATTGAATTAATTGCTCTTTAAATTATACATTGTGGAAAGGAACTATGGGTGACTTTGTCAAGAAAATCAAAATAACAAATATTAAATATAAATGAGAACTTCTTGCAAAATACAGGACCTAAAATTACTGACAGATTCTAATGAGACAAATTATTCAACTGCTTAAGGATAGAATTGAATACACAATCTAGCCTCGTCCTACCCAATGGTATTTTGAAAGGTATATACTGTACGGTCACGGCCCAAACAGTATAAAAGACATAATTTCAGCCCAGTGCACCTGACTTTTGTCTATTGTCTTTTATAAATGGCAGTAGGCAGAAACAGGCAACTTGGTGCAGTATAAAGTGACGAAACCATAGAATTATTTTCTTTACTTCTTAAACACAGTCTAATAGCGTAGTGCCGGAAGATATTTGGATTGCTAGGTAAGAAGTCCTCACTCGCAAATTTTTCTCGATGTCTATGGCAAATACACTTATTACTTTCAATTCTAGATTACAACAGTACATCAATTATTATTATAAGTACAGTTAGCGATTAATTAACATTCAGTATGAAGACTTAGGTATTACGGGTTCAATATTGCCACAAACACTTTTAAACATTTGGTTTAGGTGTTGTTAGTGTATAACTACTCTGACGTTTAATGTCATAGAATATAAGGCAGAGGCTCTACCAAAGCGAGAGAAGAGCAGTGCAGAGCCGTCTGTAAAATCAATATTGCAACGCGCTTCGGCTTTTATGACCTCAATAAGAAAGAGGAACAATTTTAGACTAATTTTATTTGTCTTTTCTATTATTTGACAGATCGATTAGCTATTCCTAACTTACCTACTCTTCGTTTATTACAAGTTAGACTTTACATGAACTTTGAATGGCCCCACGACCAATTAACTAAACGTCGCATTTAGGAGGTACTTAGGTGCTAAATCAAGCAACATTCAATTAGGCTACGAAATACCATGACTTACAGCAGTAGCATCGTAATTATTTTAAGATTTTAATTTAACCCCCGTATTCATAAATGTCTTTTATATGCTCATTATAGCTAAAATAAGTTTAAAATTCTTTTGTCTTTGTCTGCCATCTTGACATTTATACTAGTAAGAAAGGGACAAAGTCCATTTTAACTAGTCTTATAAGGTTTTTATGAATAAGAACGTAAATATTCAGCAGAATAAGAAATAACACTTTAAATGACTGCAATGCTAATTACATTTTATAATAATATAACATGACGATGCTACTACCGTTAGAAAATAAACCGTTGAAAGCTTACCGACCTTCTAAAACAGTCATACGTATACTCACAACCATTTATGGGTATTGATATATTTATAGGGTACATCAATGTACTTAAATAATAAAATAAATAAAATTCTAAAATTATCAAACAATTTTAATATGTAGGTAGACTAAAATCTTTAACAGTGAACTGTGTCCAAAGTCTTTTAAGTATTCATTTTACAAAATTCATCCTTTATCCGTTCTATTAACAATTTTAAAATTGGTCATTTCTTCTAATTGACTCTCACAAATCTCATCTTTTGACAACTAACAATTACCATTAATTTGTGATTTACTTGCCTTAAATACTTGGATTCTTATTGGAATCATTAAATACTTAAAGCTAAGTCGCTGTTTCTAGCTGATAATAAATACTTATGAGACAGGATTGAGTAGGCAGTCCCGCATCTAGGTACTGGGGTTGAGGGCAAACCTGACTCCTGTCCCGGGTAGCAGTATAGGGGCTGCCTAAAACCCTGCCTGGTTTAAAATAATCGTAGAATCGGGGCTGTGTGTAATACCTACCTAACCTAACATGGCAGGCAGGACCGATGGGTCCAAAGGTCGAAAGAACCACTGCAGTGGTAATTTCAAAATCTTTTAAGCCAAGTAAACAATAAAATAACCTTAGTAAAGTATGTAAGATAAGTAACTCACTTTAATGTTCAATATGCTTCGTTTAGAATTTGTTAATTGAAATATACCAACACATTTCGCCTTGCTGTAAAACGCAAGTCCACTATACTCCATATTGATCAACACTTACCTACATGACAAAATTTTACATACGTACCCAATTTGTTTATTCCCCATCTCACTAACATCTAGCGAAATTTGTAAGACGAACTTTTTCTCATATAGAAACTCAATATTAATTAAAAGAATATTTGGTATGTAAATAATGAAAAGTATGCTAGGTGATGATATTTTATTAACATTTTTATAAGCATATCTGGTCACACTTAGGTATGTTACAATTGGTATATCAACATATTTTTTTATTTTGTGGTCAACTGGCGGTTATTATAATGTCTTTATATTATTTGCACACAAATTAAGGATAACACATAATCCAACTATCAGTCTTAAATTAAACATGACTAACTATGTTCAATGCAATGCTATACACAAATAATTAAATAGAATGAGCAGTACCATACAATGGTAAATAATTAACATGCATAAATATTCATTTTTACTTCGTAATAAATAAAAACGTGCCACTTTACATCTAAGGGCGCAAACAAACTTGCGTCTGAACGCTGCGGTTTTATAACGCTAGACGCGAAAAGATGGTAATCGATCGAGAGATTCGACGCGCACACGATTGGCTAGCGACCCTTAAATTATTATAATTATTGAGGCTTTCCAAACCGCAATTATACATTTCTTAAAAAGTAAAACTTTTTTCATCATCTTAATAATAAATTATATTATTCGGCAACTTGTAATTTGTTCAATGGTCACAGACCGCAGAAAATAAGGTTTATTATGGGTTAGTTGTAAGCGTCACTAACTAAATTCTAAGATAAACTTTGTGAGGACGGATGTTTGGTACAGAGTACAGAATGATACGAAATCATTAAACTAGGTATATTATATAGCTAAGTACACATAAATACATACGTCGATTAGGTATCAATATGGTTCAAATGTCGCGTTGAGTTCTATATTTGTATCTACTACGATAGGTAAATCTCAACTTTTCGAAATAAACAATTTAAATTGAATCACGACACCCAGGTACATTTTACTTTATAAATTTCATTTATAAAATAAAAATGGCTATATAAACCATGCGTTTATTTCAAGCAAATTAGTTTAATAACCTTATGTGGATGAAAATATATATTCTCAACTTTAATAAAAACCGTAAAGAAGATCTAGCATGCAGTATATATATATAACTAATAGTCGTCATACGATCGAATCGTTTTCGGTAATCGAATTATAATCGAAATGTCATTCTTTGGTAGTCATTCAATACCTACATGTAAAATCCAAATATCACACTATTTACCCGTTAAGCACCTTCTCCTTTTAGAACTATTTTTATTAGTATTTTTTTGTCAAGTTGGAAGTCCAACATCTAAATTCTTAAAACCACTCGAGCAGGTTTATGTCTGCTCTGAGCTGACCTTAATCTAATAATTTTGGACACTCCAACTTTATACTGTGACACACTACTTTGTTAGCACCTCTACCCCTGTATTATGTAATAGAAACAATATTCTATTATTAAGTGAGGAGATTCCTCTGCTCAAATTCAAAAATAAAAATATGCAAAATTTGTTTTTTTTTAAGATAGGTTAATGACAAAATCCTCCAGGATTCCAATTCCAACTGAGTGAGGTTTCTAAAGATGATAGTGATGACTTTGCATCAGTGATTTTCTCTTACAGAATATAGAGGCATATCCTTTTAGTTCCCTATCTAACAATTAATTCCAACCTATTTTTTAATAATAATTTCTTTCCTACCGTCCGCAAGATTTAGTGCTAGTGATGTTTTACGCTCTGCCATTCGTGGTTTTATGAACTCTGTAGACCTTATTTGGGACCTTATTTCAAAAAAGGTTTAAACAAGGCCACTACTAATACGAATCTTTGCAGCAACAAGTTCGGGAAAAAGTTTAAACCTTGTTTTGTAATAACGCTTACTAAATTTAATTAATTGAATTTTTTCACTGAATGAGGTATCACCATGAATTAGCTTTGTTTAGAAACTCAAAATAAATAAGAATTAGTTATTATAAATCTTAGGACTTCCTATAAAATACACATTAATAACAGCGTCGTTCAGAATCAAAACCAATATGTAATTTGTTGTAAATTTTGATTTAGGTATATTCTCGACGTGATAAGGCGCATTCAGATTCGAGGGTGCGTCAGTATTGCAACTTTATTTGTTTATTTTGTATGCCGAATGACGATAAATAACCCTAAACATAACAGCAGATTCTGACATTTGTTTTTAAAAAAAGCTGCCATAAGGAACAATAAACTTAATTGCAACAAAGTCCGTCTCAGCTAAGCTCATTTCGACATCTTAATATCCTAACAATTTGGCATCTACAACAAACATACGAAACGTGCCGTAACAAGCCATACCAAAAGATTTAATCCAACTGAAAATTATCAGATACAAACATTACAACAATAAATTAAAATCAACTCAACACTAGGCACGCTTCACTACTGAACAAATAAATATTACACAGCCTTACTAACTAGATAATCGTTTAAATACTTACGTTTAGATACACTTACAAGCTTCTTTTTTTTTCTTTTTTTTCTAAATATTATCACATTTATGAGTATGTCCTTTATTCTAGCTTTGAAACGATAATATTAAGGTGAACACCATTGGCTTTATTTCAAAAGGATATTTAAGCTTAATCTGTATTTGTTACGTATTGACAAACAAGTACAGCTTAAACTTAAATCACAGTTTGAAATAAGACCGCATTAATCTAATTTTTTTTTATAAATCTAACCTTGTGAAACCTTAGAAATTATACGAGAATAAGCTACAGCTTACGTGGCGGACCTTTAGCATAGCGTTTATGTAAACTATCGCGATATAGTAAATGTCAATTTGTATGACAAAACTTCTTTAGGCGGGGCTGCTAAAGTTCTATACAAATTTTTACTAACGCTAACGTCTTTGAGTAGGTGAAAAGCTCTATTGGCGATCTTACACCGTAAAAGAGCCAAAACACATACTCGCGTTGCGTCGCCGCGCCGCAACGCAACGCTCGTAGTGCTGGTACATTTTGTTCTATGTAGAGGCGGGCGGCACTGACGATCCTTGCGATGCGGCGGCGCCGCAACGCGAGGTATGTGTTGGCTCTAACTCCAATCTCAACTTACACCGCGCAAGCTGTATATGCGTGTGATTGAGTACACTCAGAGGTAATGGCACAAAGAGATATAGATAAACAAGCATTGAAGTAATTTCTTCTATAAAGAGATCACTAACATACAATAGTAGAGGAAGACTTGTCCAAAATTATAGCGGATTTTAATGGAGCCAAATAAATATTTGATCCTATTCAAAATGTTTTTCCTTGACATCACAAGGTAAACTTAGTACACAAATAGCCATTTAACACACAGAAACATCGAGTGACATAATCACATAACATAGTATGCATTACACTTATAAATTGTTTAAATAGCCACGCATATGTGACTCCTTTAGAAATATACGTCAAAGTTCACCTAAACTTTTCGCCAATTACTAATTCACATTAAACAAATACATAAAAGTTTAATGTCTTTAAATCTAAAATGAGTAAATAATAAGCGATAATAATGTGAGCCCTAGGATACTCCTAGTAGTCGATAAAACGATATTTAAAAATAACAATTAGAGTTCCATTGAAATACACACTAATCAACAACAACAAAACTCAAAACAAAAACAAATAAATAGTCCTCTACTTGTGAGAAATAATATTTTAAAATACCTCTTTAGGCGAAGGGGCGATAAAATCATTTGTGCAACGAAGTATTATTAAAAAAAATGAAAGCGGCGCACAAGCTGAATCATTATAAACACCTTCAAAGTTATAATCTATACTATAAAATAATTTATAAAAAATGAACGAATATTTTTTTCTTATTTTTTCATTTAGGAACTTTACACTAGACAACTTAAGTAATGACTTTTAAATTCGTATCGTTAACCTTGTTAGCACAAGGTGCGCCCGCGCCTCTACTTGTGTACGTCACTCCCATATATGGCGGTGAGGTGGGGAAGCGAGTGAGCGGTCTGCACGGTCACTTTGGGAGAACGCTCGAACTTGAGTTTATCCACCGGACTTGATCCCGGAGTCGAATTTGGAGTTAACAATCCTGAGTGACGACTCTGGCTGCTCACGATGTTCAACGTGGTAAGACTGTGCTTCGGGATCGTAAATGAAGGTAGATCTTTAGCTTTTAAGGCGTCGTAAATACGGACTAGTTTGTTACCATCGACAGCTTCGATCAGATTGAGCGTTCTCGACTGCGCTGGAGAGCTGGTGACGACGAGACCCGGCATTTTGATAGGGGTCTTGAGTTCAGGTGTAGCATGCTGGGTCGTAACAATGTGATGGGTGACAGAGTGGCTCCTAAAACCTTGTGACGTTTTGTAACTTTTGCCGCATTGGCATTTGAAGGCCTTTTTTACCCTGAAAATGAATAAAAATATTAGTAGTCATTCAATTTAGTTGTTACCCAATGTTCTAATGAATAACTCATTAGCATTCAACCGCAAATTACTATGCGATAAACAAATACTAAATAGACATTATTGTGTAATATTATTTAAATGATACTTTATAGTATATTTCTTAAACACACCCATCTATATATAATAATAATATCTAAGTGAATACATTACTTTCAATGAATACCTACGTTATTTCAAAGTAAAGTTTAAATTTAGCCGTCGTAATTGGACTTGATTATTGTAACAAATCCGCAACTAAGCTTAAACCTCGTTTTGAAATAATGGTTGAAACTAAATAAGTTTAATATTAAGTGCTACATGTTTAAATAGAGCTATTGCAACAGGTACCCATTTCTTCCATAAATATTCTTGAGCAGTCAGACGCTTCCTAGGCCCAGTTATATACTTTTTATTGTAAAGGTCAGAAGCAGACAGCACCGGGTATTTTCTACAGAAACCAAAGGCTATTTATTAGCTCCAACATTTATAAGTATTTAAAGTTTGTAACTTAACAAGTCCTAATCAATGTTTTTATGACTAACTAAAACCCATTATTCTGGCCTATTTTTCCCATTAGGTACCTACTCTGAACTAGAGATATGAAAAATTAATGAAATGAAATCAATTTAGTTTCTGAGGAAGGAAAATCACTATCTATTTTTTTTATTCTAGAATAGGCTTGCGCTTAACCACAACTTGCCCGTTGCTAAGCAATGATGTAGTCTACGATGAAAAAAGCAAACCAACCAACCAAATACCGATTCACTCGTGAATTGAAGACGGTTGATTATCGGGTTATCGGGAAACAGAGATGCCCGTAGCGAATAATAAAAAAAAGTAATATAGTTATCGCATCTAAAAATATTTTAGTTTGCATTAAATCTTTTTTTTGACCACAATATATCTGATGACTCGGACTTTTTGCAGCGTACAAAAAACCCAGGGCCCCCAATAAGTTAACTCTCGAAAAACTCTCACAATTATGCGTGCACCATCATAGGAACGCGTCTATTCGTAGCGAATAGACAAAAGTAAAGTGTTTGCATATTCATGCTCGGGCCTATTCGCCTCAACTCGGCGAGTACCTATCTAATCGTCGCTTAAGATTAGCTAATTAGCCCATAGTGGAATGTCCGTTTCAACCGTGTTGTATCAAATATCAACTAACTCCTGGCAAAATTTCATAAATTTTTATGAGTAGGTCGCGCGGTTTAAACGGACATCAAATGGACAGCGGTACTGACAAGAAAAATTGCTTTGAATCAACTGATTCAAAGCAATTTTTCACTTATGACACGTGTAAAATAATCCAAGGTTCGAATGGTGCGTATTACTTATAAAAAATTGCCCGAAATTGTGAATTGTGCCTGATGAACGGGAATAAACACTCCCCTATTAGGTATGTATAGAGCAGCGGTGGCGCAGCGGTATCAGCCTCGCCTTTGACATATAAGATCGCTTGTGTGATCTCGGTTGTGTCCACACATCTATGCGTGAATTGTTTAATCACCGCTACTCAATATCGGTGAAGGAAAACATAGTGCGAAAACCGGCATGTCCAAGAACAAATAATTCGAGGACATGTGACCCACACTTGGCCAGCGTGTTTAAGGCCTAACTCACTCAACTCATGATATAAGACCCGTGCCCAGCAGAGGGATTGGTACTAAAAATGGTTCAAATGAGTTAAAGTGAATTACGTATAGGACCTAAACACAGCCATCGTAAAGTTGATGATTTTTACCTCTACCTACGCTTTGGGATGATACAGAACGTAATGTTATCTAGCTAATCTAATGTTATTTTACGTAATGGTACCTCAGAACTGAGTCATCAGAAGAGAAGTGAGTCATCAGTTTGCTTCGAAATCGATGAGCTCAATGTTTTATGATGAGATAATCTAAGACAGATTTCACTTCAACTCTTTTAAGCGTCCCACAGCTGGGCACGGGTTTTCTGTCTACTATCTTACGAGTTGAGAGTTTAGACAGATTAAAAATCAAGTAACAACAGTGTTTTAGCTTGTAGCAAAATTACTAGGCTAAAACAATTTAGGTAGGTACTTCCAGTCATTAAACTATAAAATTCTAATTATAGTAATTATGATGAGTTTAATATCACAATTAGAAATGGAAGGTAAATTTTGTATGGAAAGATTGGTACCTGGTAAATTAAAATAAGTAATCAGAAAATTAATTCAAGTAGGTACTCACTTGCCATCCTTTTTGTGGCCATTCTTGGAATGGTATTTGATGCCGTTTACGTTCTTGTACCGCTTCTTGCAACCTGGCACAGGACATGCAAATGGCTTCTCTTGTGCTGCAGGCCCCAAGGCTCCAGACGATGCACTTGCATTCATCCTGAGAATGAAGTGTTTATTAAGCTTTTTTCAAGAAGTAGCTTTAGGGTGCTTTTCCACCAGACAATAATATTGTGCTATGCTATACTGAAAGTATGCACATACTTTCAGGGTAGTGGTGTCCCTCGCCTCTAGGGAAACCTATTCTGTTAAGCTGGTCTAAGTCAATGTCTTTCAGATGTACCTTCTTGTGGGTACTGGTAAATAAATATGCCAATCCGATTGACTTTGACTTAGCATAGCACACAATTATTATCTGATGGAAAAATTATACTATTAAGGTATATGAGTAAATGTGACCATTTCTACAAGCAAGTAAGACAAGCTAAGAAGATTAATGGATCGCTGCGAAGTAGGTATGCTATGTATAAATCCAAAGTATGCATCCTTTCATTATTAAGAACATAGCATAACACAAATATTCCTAGTCGAAGCCTTTTCTTTTAACATAGACTAGGCTAGTTACACGATAAATGCTAAGCAATATGGAACAACTGTTGCAAATCTGTACCAGACTCGGGTCTATTCTAAATACTGGTCTGTTGTAAGTATATAGGTCTCAGGTTTGTTGTCATACCCAGACATTATTTGTGTATTGTTTCATCAATGCTGCCCAATATGGGTGACAGATAATAGAGATTAGTGGGTGAAAATATTAAAATATTTTAATATTTTCATTCTAGGATATGTAATTTCCACCAACTCGCACTTAAGCATAGATTTAGGCCTAATTTATCAGAAGACCAAAGACTAGCAATGGTACACAAAACGAAAGATTTTTTTTGTTTTATTATTTCTAGATAAAACTTTGGTTTGGAAAAAAACTTATGGCCTAACAGACCAATAACTTAATTGTGAATATTGTAACTTGTATAAGCTTTTAAATACTGGGTTTATGGTATATGATGGAAGATTCTTAAAGTAATATATTACTTAATTCCATAGCGGAGAATAAACTCTGAGCTGTACTCTTCGGCTGTTGTCCAAGAATCATTGCTGTCTTCAGAAGGACTCATGAGTTCATCTTCATCCATCTCACTGCCTGTAATGATTTATACTATAAAAACCTACTTGGGAGCTAACAGGAAGGCATTTGAAGTAAAAAATATTTTAAGTACATTAGCATTAAGGGGCATTGCACCCACATGATGCAAGGCTCTGAAACAGTAATTACTGCATAAGGATACCGTAAACCGTATCATCTATGATGATAATTCCTCCATACATTTTTTCTTGTGTTGGTGAGAAATCAAAGCCTAGTTATGAGAGTACTAATAGAACCTTAAGTCCAGTTTAGCCCAGGTTTAAAGATGTGTAAATGATTAAAATTCGGCCAAACCTGTGGGAGTGCTGCTGCGAACTGAAGGTGTCTTTGGTGCAGATAGGAGTCGCCGGCGAACGTCTGGTGCCGCTGAAGCTGTATTTTGGTTTTCCCGCCGAGAAGCTTCGGTAAAAAATTTTAGAACGTAGCTTAGGGGAATACATGCTGGCTGTGATGATTCCTTCTGCTCTATCACAGCTGGATCGTAATCTGAAACATTAAAAGCAGTTAAATGCCGAGCCAAAGAACCGCTCGATAAGAAAAAGGGAAAAACAGATCAGCTGTTTTCCAAAACAAAAGTTTCTATGCTTATAAAAATACATTACGATCATTTGAAAAGAAAAGCAGCTGAACTAATATTATTTTCAATGCAGAGATGGTCATAGTACCTTGTAATTTTAGTAATTTCTAAAAATATTTTACTTTTAACTTCATATTTGACGCAAAAATTCATCCAATGGTGACAACATTGGCGCATTGATAAGACGTGAATTGGGAGGGGTCATGCAATAAAATTAGATGCACAAAATAAGCTCTTTAATGCAGTATCAGTTACAAAATATAATATTTACCTATGTGTACATCCTCGATGTGCTCTATTAGGTCTGCTAATCTTGGAAATGTTATGCCACAGCCATTAAATTTACAGATGTTTATCATGAAGACGGCCATGTCGTACAATGGTAATTCACTAGTCAACTTCAAGTCTGTATTCTTAACACGACCTGATTTACTATTTTCAAAAAAAAGTTCAAAATGTATTTTTTATTGTTAGAAATAAAAATGTTTTAATATTTTTGATTTACGTAAGTCTATGTTATTTTATATAATGTTAATATTTCTCATTTAAAGATTAAATAGTAGTGAATAATCTGTCAGTCACGAAATATTGATCGAGTGTTGGTAGCATTGAACGGGACTACCAGTTTATCGACCAATAGCATTGCAGCGTTTGTATTCTGTTTCACTTTACCACTCAGAAATTGAACATTCCAAAGGCCGGTCTCCTCCCTCTCGGTGTTCTTTGGTAAGTGCGGCTAAAATTTGTGAAAAACTAATCGCGAAAAAGTGCTGAAATTATAAGCCATCGCCCGTTGAAAAGTGGAAACAACGAGAGATTTATTCGTATAGTGTGTGTTAGTGAAAATATTTATTGGTGAATCTGTCAGTTGTCAGAGGAGATCGAATTTTATAATAGGGATTCAACTTGCCGTATCGGCCATTTTTCGTCGATATAGATAATCCTCATAAATCAGTGAAATATTCCTTAGACACCCCTTTGACAACCTACCCAGTGAAATAGTTGTATACTATTTGTGGTAGTGTCATAGTCGATCATCCCCCCTTGCAGTTACGTAGCACCGTAAATTACGTAACTGCGGTCGTCGGTCAAACTGTCAAATACTCCTCTTCGACATAAACTTAGAACAGTTAGATCAGTGAGCTAGTAGTGTCTCGCAGCTAACTCATCCAGTCGTTCAATTTCTTTCAGTAGTCGCTCGCCGCACCTCACAAAACAACAAAATGCTGTCTGCCGCAAGATTGATCGCCCCTGCAGCCAGGTCTGCTGTAAGTATTCTTCTGCTTTTATATTGAATGGTAACTAAATTTTTTTAGTATTCAAAGATGTTGGTTTCTTACGTGGCTTTAAACACTAACATTATCACTTGACCTTGTAAGTTCTACAAAGTGCTACTTACCGGTGCTTTGGTTAGTTTCAGGGTTGATCAGAAAATCTTATTAAATTTCTATTGACTTAAGTTCCCTAAACATGGTCTAATGTTGGGTATTACATAATAACATAATCTTTGATTCTTGTATTAGGTAACAATAATCACAGAGGAACTGAACTGATAAAAGGATTCTTAAGTTACCTAACTACCTCCCTTCCTCCTGGTACATATATACACTGCAGGTTTCGAGTTATTAACATGCATGGATTTTTGGGCATATCTTTTATGATTTTAGATTAATTATTGAGTTATGTATTGGTTATTTCTAGATCTTCTGCAACTCAGCTTTGATGCGACCATTAGCTGCCATCCCCTCACAGACACATTTGGTGCCAACGGCCCCTGCTCCAGTGTCAGCAGTACGCTCCTTCCAGACCACAGCTGTCACAAAAGACATTGACTCAGCTGCCAAATTCATTGGAGCTGGAGCAGCCACAGTTGGAGTAGCTGGATCTGGTATGTTCTCTTTTAATACACCTTAGTGATTTGCCAGTTGTGTGTTTGTATGCTAACAAATCTTTATGTTCATTTAGAACAAATTCTTCAGTCCTATACCAAGTCTTAAACAAAATTGATTTCAATGCAGTTTTCACTGTCTATTGGATGATTTTTCATGAAAAGTTTCATACATACATTGTTACTATATCTAAGTTTTATAGTAACTGTTAATGAACCAATGAAAAGCTGGAATAGGTTGCTATTTAATAATAAACTGCTAATTGGTTCGATATGAATAAATATTAAGATATGATGAAGAAGTTAAAAAATTAAATCATATTAACTTGGCCAAGACTGAAGAAATTGGCCTATTTATGTGAATGTTTTGCTTGAATTCATCCACATTAAAAAGTATTCTGAATTTGCTCAAATTAACTACTGTACAATCTTATTCCTTATCTTGCTAAAGGTGATTTAGTTCTGTGATTGCATAATACACACATATGCCTTTAACACCTTCTTAACTCTGAACTCTAACCGCACTACTGCTTAGTTGCAAAATACTAAAATAAAATTCCAGAATCTGAATACCTTTGAACAGAATTTTAAAAATACTTTTTATAAAAGATGAAATAGTTCAGAATACTTTAACTATCTTGTTCCAAAATAAAATTGTGTTCATACTAACCCAACTAATTTTCAGTTTATAATTTGCAATGACATGAATGCATGCAGATAATAACCTAATTTGATTATAGTAGAAATAAATAGACATGTTTTATAACCACAAAGTATTTTTTCCTAAGATACAGGGCTCTGGATACAGGGTCTCCACTCCCACCCATTAACAAATGTGGAACGTTTGCCAATCCATTATTTATCTACAGGTGAATAAAGCTTAATAATGCCTAAATTACCTGATGTGTAGGAAGAGTAAAACCCAGTCACATTTTGAATCTTTTTATTCATGGGTGGGAGGATGCTCTCCCAGATTCTTCAATACATTGGAGTTACTATCTGCAAGCTGCCCCTACCAATTCATAACTGCTTAGTGCTTACTCAGTGTGTGTTTAACAGGAATTGGTATTGGTGTGGTGTTTGGATGTTTGATCATCGGCTATGCACGCAACCCTTCACTAAAGCAACAAATATTCTCTTATGCCATTCTAGGGTTTGCTTTGACCGAAGCCATGGGATTGTTTTGTTTGATGATTGCATTTTTGATGCTGTTTGCATTTTAGTAATAGTTTTATACAGTGTACAGTGTATTTATGGCATATTGTGGACAATTATGAGAATAATATAGTTTTTTAATTGGAATTCATTTTTCCATTTTTTTTTATTTTATGAAAAAGTCAAGCTAAGGTGAGATTTACAAGTTTCGTTTTTTGGTAGTTCGTAACAGTTAGCCCTGTAGTAGTACTTACAGTAGATAGGAATTTGAAATATTATTATATTTGACTGATCTAGGTATTGCCATGTTCATGTAACTCTGTGTTAAGATATTTAAAAAAAAGTCTACTCAGTTCTTGGCAGTGTTTCTCATTAGGTGCCAGTCATTCACTGCACGAAATTAGACAAATAAAATTAGACGTTTTTATGTAGACTCAATCCAAAAACATTTCAAAATCAATTATTAGTCTTAATATTGTTGTGTATTTTAGTTTAATATTGTAGTAGCATTTTGCCAACATTGAATGTTAGTATTAATATAATGTTGTTGTGGTTACAGGTGCTGGTATTGGAACAGTGTTCGGCTCCCTCATCATCGGTTATGCCAGGAACCCCTCCCTCAAGCAACAGCTGTTCTCATACGCCATCTTAGGTTTTGCCCTGTCTGAGGCTATGGGTCTCTTCTGTCTTATGATGGCGTTCTTGTTGCTGTTCGCTTTCTAAGCTATTTACTTTTAAGAACACTACTACTGCCATCCCACATGATGAGGTTTAAGTGTATACTATCAGGAGTGGACGGCCATGGAATCGTATGTGTGGAAACCTCAACGGCATAGTGATGCATGGACTGATGTGTATAAGTGTTACACTTAGCAGTGCGCGTCATCAGGAATGCAATTTATTTAATTATGTAGTATAAAAAAAATCTGCAAATAAAATGTTGTACGTAAACATTAAATAATGCTACAATTATTTCTATTCCTGTTATTGTAGTCTGAATCATGTTATATTAGCCTCGTGCCAAAAATCTGTGACATTATTGTTATAAAGCCAGTTAAACGTAAATATTTGCGTGGATATTGTCACCGATTTTTGTGGTGTATATGAGTAAACAGTTGGTGAGTGTCGGCATCTGTATTGTACATTTTTAGGGCGATTAAATCATACAAAACCGAAACCATGAGCGTTTATTATAGACCTTTACATTTGCTTGGTCTCTGAAATCTGTCCAAAATGGGTGGGGCTGTATGGGTGGTTAGATTTGTGATCCTAATGAGGCAGCAAGTTAGTGTTCCTTGTTTTATTGTTAGGACCATTATACACCAGTAGCATACTTTGTGAGTAATACATGGGGTGACTGGTAATTAGTGTAGTGCTGATGATATAGCCAACACTTCACAATTTTGTCACAAGGTATAGAACTTAGTCTGAATGTAAAGTTTAACGACTAGCGTGTGCGTGGTATAGGGGCGTCTATTAATTACGCGAGGTGTGTTCTAAAGGGCAGGGGATGAAGCTTAATCTTTCCAAATGTCACTTATGGTGGTCAGCAAATATCGTGATTTTTTCCTAACCGAAAATGGTGTAACGTTGCTTGAAAAAATAATTCTAGAATAGAATACTTACGCACTATGTGCATTTATGGGAAACCTAATTACACCAAAACAAAATGTATTTTGAGGTATACTAGATGATGATAAGATTACTTACTGATATACTTCTGAACAAGAACAAGTTGTGAGATTGGGGGAGGGGAGAACGGGCTATCTACTACGCCTAGCCTTTTATTAATTTTAAGAACTGTTTTTGGTCATTGCGTCTTTATATTTTTGCAAAAATTTAGAATAAAGATGTATAAAGTAACGAAATCCTTACAAAATTTATGATTTTGGGGGCACGGTGGAAACGGAAGTTTATTTAGACTAATAACTAACAACCACTTCCAAACAGAAGTTTCTGTCCCGCCCGTAATTACAGTCCCATCAAATCTAAGAAGTACCGTTTCAGTTTTCTATTAAATTAGCTTTATAGAGGCGTAATTCACACTATTTTCATTAGCTTTCCTGTAAAATAATTGAATTATGAAGCTATTTTTATTTTAACATAACAAACAGTTTTCATAAAAAAAAAATCTAAATTTTACGTTTAGAACTGCAAAACGGTAATTCTTAGATTTGATGGACTGTAGGTATGGATCCTAGGAGAAAGGAAATAGCTTTTTCTGATAATGTGGGCTTCAGTGACTAGTTAAAAATAAAACAGCATTTATATTAACAAATTTAATGCAAATATGTCTTGTTTTTTTTACACATTATCTAAGTGAATACCTCTGAACACAATGTTTAAAATTACAGCAGAGGTAAACTCTTAAATGGCATAAAAGAAAATGTCCAAATATTGAAAAAAAATATTGTTAATTATGGCATTCATAACTTTAACACGTTCACGGTCTCTATAAAAACATACAAAACGATCTGACAATCTCACAAGCCCAATTATCCAATACAGTATGCACTACAGACCAATTATTCACAACTCCTTGAAAATAGTTTCACTACTCACCTTTCGGCCATCAAGACGGAACGTGTTGAGATTTCACAAAATATGCAATTGAATGTCAAAATATACAGTTATTAACATTAGAATGTTTGTGTAGGTAACCAGAAATACAAATACTGATTTTAAAGAAATGTACAAATCAAATTTATCACTACACCCTTGTTTTCTAAGTAATTTTAAACAAGGCCCAGTTGCCACTAAAGCAGACAAAAGGGTCCAGTTAGGTAGTTAGATGTTCCTAAAAATCTTTCACACTGCTTTTGCAGAAAGGGGCCTTATTCACAACAAAAATCAACTTCTAGTTGTAATTCCTATCACAATTGCCACAAACAACAAAATAATAATTATAAAGAACCTGGAACATACTTTTCTCATCTCTTTAAAGTTATAAAAGGTATACATTCATGATTTTTACAGTTATATTGCCAAATAAATTTAATTTACACACAAACAACTGATACGCTAATTAGAGGAATCAGGAGGCACGCCCCCTGTAAACTTGCAATAAATTGAATACCTACATTTCCTTACAGCTTATTAGGTATTTAAAAATGTATAAAGCATAACATAATCTTTGCAGACCACTCCATTAATAAACATGCTTACTGGATCGGTGATCAGGAATAACAACAGCAAATACTATTTTTTTATGATTGACTATTTGAACAAAGTTTGTAAAATATCTTTACAATAATTTTACTTATCCTATAGCAAAACAAAATAAGGCATTTTTCCTACACGTCTATCAAACATAATACCCAAATAGAAACTGCTCTTTACTAATGAAACGAATACATGAAAACAATTTAGTTCATGTTGCCATACATATTGCAATTTTTTTATTTTGTGAGATCAACACTCATAATATAATTTGGTCCAATATTTAAAATGAAATGCTTTCATGAATTCGTCTCACAATGTCCACTTACACAATATTATTTTTGGCTCAATCTTTTCACACGTTGTCCATACCTACTAAAACACTGTCTCTTCTCATAAAATCTCTTTTATGAACTAGTCTTGATAATTTTTATATTACATTTATTATAAATAGTTAGTGAAGTACTTAAATAGCTTCAGTTTCAAACTGATTGCCCTTCATGATTGTTATGGTTCCATATGTATCATGCTGCTCTAGTTTCAACACTTGGTGCTTTTTGAGAACAAGTAAACTGTAAAACTTTTGCGCCACCTGGATAGCAAAATTATGTATCAGTACTGCTACAGCATTGATTTTTGTGATTAATCAATGCTGTCAAATTAATGTATAGTTACCTGCTTTCTATTATTGTGTCGTGGTGCGAGATCTGTGAAGGTGAGATGCAGGCCAGCAGCGAGCTTAGGCTTCATAACTGTGAACAGTTGCGCCGCGCGCCGGTTCAGCACACGCTCTTCAAACTGTTCGTCTGTCTCACCCGCTTCACGCTCGCCTTCTTCCGCCTAGATTACAAACAGTTGATGATTCAAACGAGATACTAACGGTTTCATTGATAGTTAAGTATTTCTAATAATAGTTGCTATTCTGTGTATGTAAATATTCCAAAGTTTTAAGATGCTTGTAATTAAATATAGTCGAACTTACATTTTCGGGCGTTAAAGGTAAATCGTAATCGTGAGCTGGACTTTGATGGCCTTGTTGCTCTTCGTATCCTAAGTTTGTCATGTGCATTCCACTCTGAAAAGTGAAAAGATAGGTAAATTTCAACATTAGGTTTGGTATTTTTGAAGTTCGTGAACATCAATATTAGATTGCCATAAATGTTAAAAACAACCAATCAAATCGCGCAAAACAAAGCGACACGAGAAATTCGGCCGAGTCTCGTTTCTATGGCCAATAATGTTTTACCTGATAGTCGTGTGTATCGTCCATGGCATGCATAACATTCATGTTGTCGCGCGGCAATAGCGGCGACACGTGCTCGCCCACCTGCGGCATCATCGGCACTTCCGCGCGTAACATCGCACTCATACCCACTCCTGCACATTGATATAACATTATACTTAGCCTTCGTCCTACATTCACACAAGGTCTTACTACTCTTAGTAAGAAAACTTGAGACAAGAGCCCAGTAAGTCATTTGCAAGTAGAAAGTATAGTCAATTTAACCTAGAATTAAAGGTTTTCCCACCAAATATCTCCTAGGCACAAACACTAACCCAAAGTTCATAATAGACCCATGCCCAAATTCAGTCAAGTTTATTTATATAACTGGACTTTTTTCTGGCAATTTTTAGTTTTTTGACTGAAGAAATAGCTATCGCATGTCTTACCAGGAGTCATTCCTCCGTGCTGAAGGCCGGCAGGTGTCATACCGCCATGTTGTAGGCCCGCTGGAGTCATTCCACCGTGGTGCAGTCCCGCTGGAGTCATTCCACCGTGCTGCAATCCAACTGGTGTCATTCCACCATGTTGCAGTCCCGCTGGAGTCATTCCACCATGCTGCAGTCCCGCTGGAGTCATTCCACCGTGGTGCAAGTCTGCTGGAGTCATACCACCGTGCTGTAGACCTGCAGGCGTCATGCCACCATGATGGAGACCTGCTGGAGTCATACCACCGTGATCTAAACCAGCTGAAAACAACATTTTATCCATGAATAGGCGCGAAGAGTTTGAGTTCAATGTCAGTTGTAGACGTAGTGTTAAACTCTATTATTACCATGATATTTATAAAATATTTGTCATTGATGACACTAACCTGGGGTCATACCACCGTGATGTAGTCCCGCTGGTGTAAGTCCCCCGTGAACTAACCCAGCTGGCGTCATGCCACTGTCTAAAAGGCCAGGAGTCATACCTGAAAGTACATTCACGTACGTTTTGAGTTATAACTAGTCAACTTTACTGTTAATTGCGTGCCATTTCCACTAGTAGATAAACTGTAATATAGAAGAATGACTAGTGAATCTACGATATTTTATAGAGACAGTACCTCCATGGTGTAATCCTGCTGGAGTCATGCCACCAGCGGCTAATCCTAAGTCTACTTGCTGACTGTCTCCGTGCTGTAGAGCTGCTGGCGTCATACCGCCGTGAGGGAGACCACCTAAATTGAATCAAACCGTAAAAAAGCTGCATATTGCCACTACACTATGCGTATTAGTAGTATATTGTAAAATTCTGTAATAATATCCAAATATCACGCCAAATCGTGTAATACATCACATCAAAATACCAAATACATGTGCTGTTTAGAAGAATAAGAAATCATTGAGTAATACCAAACCTCCAGGTGCAAAATAAACGCCAAGTTGCCAAGAAGGCAATAACATATTTATAGGGGATTGTATTAGTGAGAATTGGGCCTCGACTCATGCACTTTAGATATCTCCACATAGCCATACGTCGAAAACAAAACGGCGATTTCATTAGTTTTCAATTGACATTCGCAATTTTTTTTGACATATGTCTATTACAGATAATGTGAAATACGCAAAAATCGGGGTCCTGAGAAGTCTGTTATGAAAGTGGTTTAGAAGGAAACAAAATAAAATGGAGGGGATAATACTATTTATAGGCAATTTTTTCAATAGTCATACAATAAATCTAAGCAATATAAAAATGTTGACTATAAATTGTATGCAAAATCTGTTAAAAAAGTGTAGTTTCTCAGATAAAAATATTCTGGCTATTAAACAATCAGCTCTTAGAAAAGACAATTTTGAATACAGGTATAAAACCACCGGAAATTTGACCTTAGTAGGTACTTGGGCCAAGTTTATGGTAATTTGTCTATAAGGTAAAGTTTAAGATCAACAGTTGGATATAGAAATGTGTAACTAACCAGGAGTGATAGAGCCATGCGGCAATCCTCCAGGTGTGAGTCCCGACAACAGCGTGCCCGGAGTCAGTCCGCCCAAAGATCTCAGCATGCCTGACATGCATACATACGAACATGAAATTCATAGAATACAATCATCTACTTATATAATATAGTAATAAGAGCCCTGTTAGGGAAAATTATGCCCTAGTGAAATTAGGATGATAGTGAAGTATGAATGAAGCTGATATTAGTTTAGATGGGCTAATAGAATTAAGAACTGAAGCGTGTATGGCTACCCAGATGTTATGACACGTACCTGGAGTTTGTGGCGGTTCGATATCTTCTCGTGGCGACTGTGGTTCAGCGTCTTTTGCTCCCTCTACCGCACCAGTGTTAGATAGCGTGCATTAGTATGATATATGTTCAATTTGTTATTCATATTTGTACAAATGAAATGCCAGTCCTAAAATTATATTTTTAACCCGCGAATTTCGTACCGCCTAACAGTCGATTTTTAATATCGCGCTTCACGGGTCTGTCACCAGAATTCTCAATTCCCGGAACCTCTCCACTAACATGGTATAGTATAAAAGTTCAAATTGACTTTTAACTATTATTACGAACTATTTGTATGAGAGTATAGAAGTGTTGTTTTTAGAATTTTTCAGGCAATTTTTAAAATTTATCTGTGTAAGAACTATCCTCGTACTTCAAAGAATATTCTAAAAAAAGAATTAGCGAAATCGGTTCAGCCGTTCTCGAGTTATGAGCATAGCAACCATTTAGTAATTCATTTTTATTATAAAGATTTACGTGCCATTACAGCTATCGTCTGAATTTTAGTTGAAAAGGTCTGATAAATGAGCAAACATCAATCAGCTATAATATGATATTATGTGGTAACATTAAAACAGTTGTATCAAAGCTAGTAACAGCTAATCTTGAATATACGTGTAGGCTAGTGCAAGTTATTAAAGTCGAAGTTTTCGTAAATATTTTTTTTCTATATTTGACACGCTTGACCACAACTCGTCTATTTTTCCGAAACTACCCCCAGGGGGCGTGTAAATGAGTTTTGTTGGATACAATTGAAGTTTCTATGGACTTTCTAGTCCTTCGTCCGATTTACGCAAAATACAGAACAAATATACCTTGAAACAAATAATGAAACGTGTATTCCCTTTTTTTCAAAACTTGCCTGTTTTTAAGTAGTCGTTATGGAATTTTAGTAGCGCCACCTGTTATAATACAGGAAACAATTTTTGACATACGAATTCTCGTTTATGTTAACGCGATTGTGAATGTTAGAATAATTGCACTAAGTTAGTTACTTTTCTTTAGTTGCCTACCAGGTAGCGCTGCTAAAATTTATGCAAATTGGCGTTTACGCAAACCTGCGAATTGGTTAAATTATGTTGTGAGAACCATATCCCAAATGAGTATACTCAACAAATTAAAAGAAACATCGCGTACGAGGAGTTTTTGAAGTTAAGAACTTGTTTCGCACTCTCGCTCCCTTCTTGCCTAGCCGTGTGCCCTTAATATGATATTTTAATTGGTAGCGAGCAGGTGAAGTCATCAATTCGTCCTACCGGACTTAGGAAACACACAGGGAATAGTCTGAGCATGTACTTGTGCCCTATAATATCTGCCGTGTAACTGGCTAGTCTGCTTAGACGGGCCGCCGTAACCAGAATAAGGCAAGGTGGCCATAGGGGCACTGTAATTACCCCGCACACGATGTTAGAGTTAACTTGTGAAGGCATAGGGAGTGATAGTCAGAAAATAGTAGGTACTGACCGACAGAAGGCTCGTATTCATGCGGCACAGGTGTAGGAGGTTCCAGTTCCGGGGCAGGTGCAGGCGCTGGCGTCTCGGGAGGATGCATCGACTGGAAATTAATTTCATTTTACTATACTGTAAAGCCAAATATCTTGAGCTTCTCACCTAGCCAGTAGCATAATTAAAATGAAATCCTCACTTAGCAGAGAGAAATATTATTAACTGACAATATTTAGAAGAAAAGTTATCTAGCTATTGTATAAACGAGATGTATTTTTTAAACTAACAAAGAAAATAACATCAGTTTTCCCGAACTATTAACTTCAATGGTGCTCGTGCAATTAGTAGTATAAGTACTTCCTTCACGCTCAACAATTCCACTCAAACCATGTGTAATCTAGCCCTCAAGAACATCACATAAATAAACATTTAAGAACATCACATAAATAACATATAGTGGTAGTTACAGTACCTCTTCATGTTTTCTCTTCCTATTACCACGTCTCATGGGCTCAGGATCAGGAGAGGCACCACCCTCTTCAGCCTCGGTCAGCAGTGTCATATTGCGCTGGTATTTCTGTTAACCACACAACTTATTATGCTCCTGCGAGGTATACAGCAAAGAAAACTTTTTAACCAAAAGCATATTATTTTTAGAATCATCATCCATTATACTCTGGACGCACTGACGCATCATCAGTTGCGCGGAAGGTTGAATGTGTAATTAAATGTTTGTCTGTTCAAGCGTTATCTTATAAATGGTAGACAAAAAAAAAGAAAGCACTTCGACCCAGCAGGATCTTTTGTGCCTCCCCTTTAAGCCTAAGGTATTCTCCCTCCGCACAACTTGTCCATGACCGCTGCTATTTGTCGGGGACACGATTATGAGGCCGTACACATCAGGAGTAGGGCGGTCCATTCCTAATGCATTACTGCGTTTTCACGTCAGCGAGTCGCACTCGCACAGTATGCGCTCCATCCTAACCTAACATACCTGGAGGCAGAAATGATTCCAAAAATATCCTAACTCCAATACGATATTTATTACCTTGAAAAGAACTCTAGAAGGTATCGGTCGCGCGGGCAAAGTGAACAACTTCTCTACTCCACCAGTCTCCTTCCAGTGCATGAGGCGGCGAGTGGGTGGCGCCAAGTCGAGGGTTGTCACAATATCTGATGTGTTACTCAGTTGGTTCTTCATTTCTTCACCAGATATATTCTTCACTTCATCAACAATTAATTTCCTCTTACGTTTTGTTTTTGCTGCACCAAATAATAGCCCTGTGAAAATGCAACTGATATTAACATATTCATTCAATAAGTTTTGGCAAAAAAACATTGTAACCCCCCTTAAGTATCTTAACACTGCTGGGCACGGGACTTCCCTGAACAGCTTCTTCGCTGAAGTATCCAAACATATTGTTTCAAGTATCCTTAAATTACTTCTTAGACATCTGGTTTTCTATATGTTTTCCGTCACAGATATAGAGGTGGCGATAAAACGATACACACAAGATGGGCACAAAAAGGGATGGAACCAGCGACTCATATTTCAAAACAGAGGCCTATACTACTGCGCCACGGCTAATCATACCGCTGCTGAATATAGCCTATAGCGAAAAAAATTATGGAATATACATAGCTTAGCATAGCTTTATAAAATATTGTGATCTTTCAATGTGTAATTACCTTTCAAAGCAGTGGTATCAACAGGCGCAAGTGCGAAGGACTCCTCTTCATTGTGCAATAACGTCGTGCTATCTGCTGCAGTCTCTGTTGGACCGGCCACTGTTGTGTCAGGCACTGGGACATCCACATCCTGAATAAATAATTACACTTAATTTATTTATATGATCTATTAAAGTTTACATAGTAATTGTGACCGCTCTCTTAGTACACTGGAACGCGTGTTCACATAGCAACCGCAAGGTTCTGGGTTGGAAGTTGGTTACTGTATACACTTAAAAAATGTCAGTTACAGGTTGAGGTTAGAAATAATGCCCGATTAATATGTACAATGTGACATACACTGAGTCAACTGAGTTTATGAGCGTGAATGCACTAAAGTTTGACCAGAATGCGGTGTACTGCATCTAGTTGGCCTTACTTCAACTTTCAAATGAAAATTAATGGTGGAGGTATGCAGACTGTGGTACACCACATTCCAGTCAGTCAGAAAGGGACATAGTGGCAAAGAGAAGGAGAGTGCGTGAGATAGAAGTACAAAATCGTGTTAGCACTTACCATAGGAACACGTTCAGGAATCGGTTCAGGTGGTGCCACAACTGGAGGCTCTTCGGGCGGTGCAGGAGATCCGCCCCAGCTGTGAAAACATTTACATATATAGACTACGCCCGTAGAACAAGATTATCCAATTAAACCTCAAAACTGGAATTCAAAAGGGTCATGAAAATCGAATGAGAATCATTCATTTGGCTGAACAAAACTCAATTTCTCATTTCTCTATTACAGCAAAATGTACAGAACAACCCCCGTATTTATAAACGTCTTATAAAATAGGATTATAATTTGTTAGTCTTTTAGTCTGTCATCTTGACATTTATACAATGAAGAAAAAGACAAATAAATTAGAGTCCATTTTAAATAAAGTCTTACAAGATTTTTATGAATAAGACCGTAAGAATATATGTCATGTATGCTTAATTAAGTATGATGTGTAATACCTATGTTGTGGCGAATGTCCCGCGTCGTACTGGTCGGGCATGTCGTCGTCCGAGTCGTGCGCGTCGGCCGGCGCCTCGCCCGGCGCCGCCTCGCCCACTCCGGCCGCCTCGATCTCCGCCTGACGCGATCACATGTTTATTTTATTCTTTCAATTTATTAGATGAGATTTCCACGGGTTTCCTATGGCCGCTGCTACTTTCCGCGGATAGTATGGTTCAATAATGCATTCATACGTCAATCAGTCACACAGTATCCCAACATGCTAGGCGAGTAAGATGTTTAACCGGCAACGGCAAGTTATATTATAGGCACAGGTATAGGTATATTATGATTATGCCCGATAAGTGTCATACGAGTACTTATCAGTATAAGAATTAGATTTGCCAAAACTACTGTAACCCACTGAAACATTAAGAAACCATACCCTATGCGACACACACCTGTAAAGATTGTGGTTGTGCCGAAGTCCCAGGCATTCCAGATGCAGCAGCTGCAGTGCTACTACTGCCAGTCACTTCACCGAACAGATCGCCCTCAAATAGACCACCAGCATCTGCAAATAATTATTCAAATAAAACCTCTATCAAAAGAAACAAAACAATGATGTTTTTTGCCTATCAGAATTTTTTGTATCAACCATATGACTGAGAATATTACTCTGAAAAGACAACCAAATTATATGATAGAGAACTCTTTTAAGGTATTTCAACTAAACAAAAAGGTATAGGAAATCTAATATGAATGTAACCTATTATTGAATATCATCTCTGAAGGAAATTATTAACTAGTGTGCTGTACCATAATTAATAAACTCAGGTTAGGTGTGGCAAATATTAAGCTTGTCACTGAAACTGGCGAATTATCTAGTCTTATTGAATGTGTTCTCAGACACGGTAGGCGAAATAACTCGTTTTCCAAAGTCTACCGCCACAGACGTCTGCTTGTACAGACAGGTCTACCATACTCTGTACCTAAAGTCTATCCAACTTTGATCTTTAGAGGAGACGCAACCAAACATATATAACTTTATGCGTTTGGATTATATTTGGACGACATTTAGCACTGTCTGTCTTGATAGATAATTAGAAACAGAAGGCGAATTACTCAAATGCTGATATTTATGATACGAGTTACTCGGCTACCACACACAGGGCACATTATCTTCAATGTGTTATCTCATCTTCTAGAATGTTTAAGTTAAAATGAGTTTCCTCAGCACAGGGTGAGCGACATTAGTATTGGTGAGCCCATCTGGGTAAAACGTTTTGTATAACTTAGACCTGCAGCAAAAGGGTTAAAAATAGAGCTCCTATTTTTATATACTCACGACCAAAGTCAGCGACGTCAGCGACATCAGCAACATCCCCAATAGTACCACCGAACCCATCGTCCATATGTGGTGCGGGCTCCATACGACGCGCGTGCGCCGCTACCGGAGCGCCAGACAAACTAACGCCCTCTTTGCCCGCCATCTCTAAAGACGATCCATCCGCGAATAACATATTACTCTGAAAAAAAAAATCATATCAATATTTGCATGAAAAACTAAATAATCACTATCAATTTAGTGGAAAATCTTATTATTATCTCCATTACCAGAGGCTATTTTCAATATTTATCAAATAATGGATTTTATTAGAAGTCTTTACTAAATACCAGAATTAGTAATGTTTTCTCAGGAAGATTTATGCATTCATTTTCTATGTTAACCTTGGTTGATTTTAAAATAAGTAGCATCCTACCTGTCCAATTAATCAAGTTGTAAACTATTCAATACTAAAAGTATTCAATCCATTTTTTATTCTGTATCAATGATAATGATGTAAATTCAAAAGGTTTGATTTAAGGTGCATAGTAACACTTACCTGTTCTAATCCCATTTCAGTGCCAATAGCCTCTCTCATAATATCAGGGTTATCTGTGTCGAACCCCATATCTCCAAACCCATCATCATGGGTGACCAGGTTTAATGACCCATAGTCTTCACGCATGGTTATCTCCTCAGCTCTTGACTGGTTAAGGGAGAACTGAGCTTCAATATCTACTTCACTGTAACATTAAATAATGAATTGTATTACTGTTTCCATTCCATACCATACTTTTATTCAACCTATTGGTCTTGCGAATGATTGCTGATACAAATCAGAAAAAAAATACTGTTTCATTTTTGGCATACATATACATAATATTAATAAAACAATACAAACAGACATGACAGACGTTGTCTTATTAAATATCATCATCCTAGATACCAACTATAGCTATATTTAGGTCTCATACATTATTATGACCAGCATGTTGATGTTTATCAGGCACAATACCAAACTTTAAGCCACTATTAAAAACTTTTTAAGAACATATTTTAGAAATTAATAATATGTATTTGAGAAACAAGTTAAGAACAATGTGCATGACTTGGGATTTAACCTTACCTCATTTACAATTAGCCAATGAGGCTAAAATTGTTGAAATTGTGACTGATGAACGGCAACAGGCTTGCCCTCTTAATTGTATGGGACCTACCCACGAAAAGTCGGTGATATTCACCTCTGCCTAGACTTTAGATAATGCAGGTTTGACATTATGTTATATTAACTTCAATAATCACTAGGAAACAATACAAAACTATTTGCTGGGTGTGATATTGAGAGACTTTAGGGTTGTCAGAAATTACAGGCTTTGCTACTTATTGACATATCAGAGGTCACTCTGCAGTTTAACCACACTTCAAGACAGGCATATTATGTATGGTACTATATTTCAACTCTGCTCATCAGTACTATAGGCCTATCTAAAAGAATTCTTTAAAAGCACTATATGTATAATTAAGTGACAACTTACTCTGGCATAGCAGTATCAAAGTCATGGAACACTTCAGGTAAAGTAATAGCATTCATCGCAGCCTCTCTATGTTCTTCAGGCAAATCCACCATACCAGGCCGGAAGGCCATCTAAAAAATATTTCGAATATAAAATGATACTAACATTCATTCCACAAGAAAGCTTTAATATTAACTTTAATCTGATTTTGATAAGGATCATTGTCTGTTCAGTCTACAATCATTGTTACATTTTCAGTATAACTGCAACACTAACAGATCTAGCAAGAATCCATGTTAACCACCATTAGTTCTCACATTTTAGTACTCATACAAGCTAAACTTCAACCTTATTTAATTAGGTAGGAATTTATATCGTCTTATTAGTACATTAAAATTAGTGATACATTTTACAAAATTTTGACAACAACTAAGTACACAAAATATTTATTTCACATTGTAATCTGAACTATAGAACAGAAGGTGCATACCTTGATTTTAACAAACGCCTCATTACAATCCTGTAGCAAATACTTTGCCTTTCTCGAGTAAATCCTCACAACACCAAGCAACAGATGTCCAGATGTTCGTAGCGCCATTTTCACTTTGGGCTTCAGAATTCCATCAACAGACTTTTCAATGTTAGTCTCAAATACATGGGCTTTCGTTAGCTTCTTATCCCAATGGGCCGCTAGCCAGATCTTGGCCAGCGGGCCCTTTTTGGCCAGCACGAAATGTGCGTAAAACATTGTAAGACTTCAAACTTTTGGCTAGAAATCACATTAACGTTTACCTGAAATTTGAACACGGTTTATAACTAATAACTCCAATTGGTTTACTTGGTAGTATTTTAGAAAAACATCTCGCGTTTTAACTGTTTACCAATGTTGGTTTTTAACGAATTATAGGGGATCAATTTGGCGCCTAATCTACTTAATTTTTTGAAAAGTGTTTTATAGGATTTTGGTACACATAGACAATAAAAACGCAATATACAACGGTGCACAAAGATTTGTAGTCCATGATTTTTAGAAAATATGGATTTATTACCCAATTATTACACGGAAATTCATAAATTCACCATTCACACACAACATAAACATGACAACAAATTCGATTCCAAGATGGCGTCGCATGACGACACGACAACTAATGATGTTCAAAATCATTTATTAATCGATTTTTGCAATAATTCAATTATCCCATTAATCGTATTCGATAAATATTTTCATTAAATAAATTATTATCGATTATGAGTAAAAAAAAAACAAGTTATATAAATTCTCAACTTGTGACATTTTTAATTGAAGGTACTATATGGCAACTACATATGTTATACAGGTAATTTTTTCCCTGTTTTTTTCTGAGATCTGCTAATAAAGTATTGTTAAGGATTTTTGGTTTGAATCAGTCAATAGCAATGAGTGCAATGACCAGTGACAGTAATAATAGTAGTAGAGGACATAATGACAGCCTGTAACAAAGCATTTTTTTTTGCGGATGACCTTACCCTATTAACCGGAAGGGCCTAAATTGGTTCACCGGACTTTTTCGGTGAGCCGTCTGAGGACGGTCGAACCGATCAAGCACTGTGGCAACTGCCATGAGGGTTCCCCATGTAGAGACAAACCTCGGCTCAGGACGTTGCTGGACACTAGTGTTAGGGGATAGGGGGGAATTCACGATCGCGCGGTCCCTGACCCTGTCCTGACTGGAACCGTAATCGTCTGGGGACCTATCTTGAAGGGGCGCGGCGCGGCCCACGGTGGCGTGGGCGATATCTCAGCACGTGTTGTGTGCTACTATTTTGGTCCCTACCTACTCTAGCAGCAGATAGGAGTTCGCGCGTAACCAAAGAGCATATAAACACTTACGCGTGTAACAAGGCAATTTAAAAGGCGAAACTAATATGGTATGGTGTAGCTCTGCCCATTTCCTAGTGCTGTCCAAGGTTGTGCACTATGACAACCTGTTCGCGACAGACTTAGTGTTTGCGATAGACTTAGACTGTGTTAGACATTGTTATCAGTAAATTTATTGTTATCAGTAAACTTAGTGTTACCAGTAAATTTAGTATTGCAAAATGTGATAGTGCATATCTTAGAACATTTTAACAGTTTTCTTAGAAATATTTTTGTTGTTAAAAATGTAAAAAAAAATTGGTTGCCTGTAAATTCGGTATACGGGCGAAAGTTTTACGTGACAACGACTTTGAGTGGTAAAATAATTTTAATGTGAATATTCATTCGTATAGTAGGAAGAAGGATGAAACATAGTTGAGTGGGAGAGAGACGCAAGGCATGCGGCGTGCCTCTCTCTCGTTCGGTGACTCATCGTAACGTTACCGAGCGTTACACTTTTTCATAAGTGCCTCCCAGCCGCAACCTAATTTAAGACGTTGTCACGTCAAAAATGTAGGTACTTATATAAAATAAGTACCTTCATCTTGTGATTGTTAATAATAGATTTTGAATTTTCCAAAATTATTAACATTGTTGAAATTAAGTTGTAATTAAACAGTATAAACAGTATGTAATGTATTTCTCCACGAAAAGTCTGGTTTCGAAAGTGAAGAATTAAATGAACTAAAATAATGAAAACACAGATAATAACAAATCGTAAAATCTGTCAAAGTTTTTACATTGTTTTCTTGAGTGCGAACGTCAACTCAACAAAACCAGTTATGCGATTTATTTCCTATTACAAGTTTCGATACATTGTATATTTAATGTTTTTTGGTAAAAACTAGAGATAATTGAAATAAAACTACTTTTTAACGGATTTTATCGCGGTTTATTTTAGACTTTAGATCCCGATGTTTCAAAGTCTTTTCAGACTTCATGTTCAAGGGTGGACCCGATAGTCCACCCGTGAACATGAAGTCTGATAAAATCCGTTAAAATAGTTTTATTTCAATGTGTGATATTCGCGTAAATCTAAGACAATACTAACTAGTGGTAACTTATACATGTTTTGACGAGTCAACATTTCTTAACCTATCTTATAAAACATTAAGGCAGATCCGAGCAGCTATAAAGGCGCGGTCATCGGAGGTTAGAATTTTAATTGAAGTTTAGTCCTTCCAAAATATATTATAGTCTATGGTTTACTCGTCGTGATACCTTTGAGTTGTGCTAAAGTAATTAATGTTGTAATTCAATTGATCTCTGCCATTTTGGTCGAAGTGTTTTTACTTTTTTAGTAAATTTCTCTTTTGATTTAACAATAGATTATAGCTGGGGAAATGCCTATAAATAAATCGAAGTCGAACCTATAAAGGTTTGATTTCGATTTGTTATGAGTATATAGAGTCGGTGACACAATAGGTGACATTTTAATTACCCAATATCTAAGCTATATTTAATTATGTTTTTATTTTTTGTTAATTTAACCCTTACTTAGACACGTAGCATAGAAAACCAGTAACTTGATTCTTTTTATAATTGAAAGGACATTACTTTCATTTGATTTAAAAGCAACTCAACTCAAAGGAGAACTCTGTCTAAATAGACCTATAGACTTATAAGTTTTAACCCTTATAAGTTAAGTTAACTTAAGTTTTGTGGTCGTTGCAGCGTTATTGATCACACTAGTGATCAATAATGTCTATCTAGCCCAGCAAAGAAATAATATTTTATCGTAATCAAACAATTATTAATCGATTAGAGATCAGAATAACCAAACGGCCCATCACTGTAGAGAACGAGGTTTTTTTATGCAGTGTTACCAGACACAGGCTTTTTATCCAAAATCCATTGCAACAATATAATAAATCATATTTATGAAATCGAATAACATTAGATAATATAAGACTTACCAATATTTTAAAATCAGAATTTAGGTGGGTAAAACTTTGGTAAGACATTTAAGAAATTTTTAAGTTTTACTGTCACATGTCACCTATGTCTTTCAGTTCTGTCAAAGATAGAAGAACACTTTTGTTGACAGCAGCGTTCGGAACCGTACGATAATTATCGTACACATACGATAATTTTGTGCCTACATACGATGTACGATAGCATATTATTATCGTACGCCGATTGTACGATAATTTCTATCATGATGCAAAATTTGAGAATTTATATTATTTCACTCATGCGCTGATAGTCTAAATCGCAGTAGCATGATTTTATTTGGTCCAATAAAATCTTGGGAAAATACCGGGAAATACAAGTTCTCTATTCCTATTGGTTCTTACGATCCGCTCTGCTAAGTTTCACCACTGCCGATACTGTAAAGTAATTTTCTAGAGCAGCAAAATTTTGATTACACACTCGGAGTGATTGTTATTATTGGCAAGTAGGTATATTTATCAAATACATTTTTTCAGTGGCTGTATATTTTCTATAACTTACTAACCTATTAATTATTTTTTATCTGTGCAATGAAGAATGAGTAAGTCCTACATGCAAAGTAGATAGTACGAGCAGTCAACTCTGTACCACGTGTAAAACATTTGGGTTTCAGTGTTCTGTTGATTTGACAGCGGTGGTTTAAAAAAGATAAAAAATTAAGTACTTGCATGCATATCAATATTACAATTTATATGATTTATTTATCTATAATAGACAATATCCTAAAAAATACGATAATTTTGATTATTTTCGATCCATGTACGATAATTTTACGCCCCTGGTACGATAGTCAGTCCACTTCAAGTTGCTAACGCTGGTTGACAGCTAGTAAATTCTTCCTTTTCTTTCATCCGGTTCACGGTCCGTGGTTTGGCGTACGTTAAAATTATATCTTTAATTATTTGTCCTATCATTTAACTATCAATAATTTTTAAGGCAATTTACTGTAAAGACGTGGGTATTTAATAAGTGTAACTGTGTATTTATCATCAGTTTCAAATATTTCAGTGATTTCGTGATGTCTTACACGTTGTCTTTGGAATCACTTTTGTGGCCAGACCGATGATGTGACTTCTGATCAATTTGTATTGATTTTGTTGCTAGGTCTGCCACAAACCACAGCCAAGATGGGTGCGTACAGATATATTCAGGAGTTGTACAGAAAAAAGTTGAGTGATGTGATGCGATTCCTCCTTCGCGTCAGGGTATGGCAGTACCGCCAGTTGACCCGTATGCATCGCTCTCCCAGGCCTACTAGGCCCGACAAAGCAAGAAGGCTAGGATACCGTGCCAAGCAGGGTAAGTTTGTTGCTTCATTGCGTACGTACCTCGTGTCATTTACTTCCAATTGCAAATTTTCAGGTAATTACAATTATTTTGTCGTTTCTAGGTTATGTTATCTTCAGAATCCGCGTGCGTCGTGGAGGCCGCAAGCGCCCAGTGCCCAAGGGTGCCACTTACGGCAAGCCCAAGAGCCAGGGAGTCAACCAATTAAAACCCACTCGTAACCTACAATCTATTGCAGAGGTTAGTAGTATTCAGCTCATATCTTTGTGAACATGTAGTGATTTCTACAGTAATCTTGTCAGTTTTAACACATTCTGCCTACAATAAAAATGTGAGATTTCATAAAACCAATACTGCATGTACTCACCATTTATAACATGGGTGTGTAATGATAAACAACATTGTACAGGAACGTGTTGGTCGCCGCTGCGGTGGTCTCCGCGTACTAAATTCTTACTGGGTGGCACAAGACTCTTCATACAAATACTTTGAAGTCATCTTAGTTGATCCTTCACACAAGGTAATTATACATTATGCACTGACCTCTTTTAGACTCAACAGCTTACAAATAAACATGGTATAAGCATAAATACATTTTATGCTCTAAGTTATATATACTCTAGTATGATTGTTTTGTCGCCATGCAACATGTGTGCTATCTCTTAGTGTAAACTAGGTGTTAAGCTATTCTATATTTATTTGTAGCTGTACTACATTTTATTATGATGAATTTTTTGTCATGCACCAATCTGAAAGGTTTTGCTGAATCTTCACCTACCATTTTATCTGAACATCCTGCCCTTTTTCTAATTATAGTATTGCTGCAGAATACCACTAACTAAAATAAATTTCACAGGCTATCCGCCGTGATCCTAAGATCAACTGGATAGTAAATGCTGTTCACAAGCACCGTGAGATGCGTGGTCTCACATCTGCTGGCAAGAGCTCCAGAGGGCTGGGCAAGGGTCACAGATTCTCTCAGACCAAGGGAGGTTCCCGTCGCGCCGCCTGGATACGCCGCAACACACTGCAGCTCCACCGCAAACGATAAAACTTGCTGCACACCTGTCATTGACTTTCTATTTGTTTATTTATTACATTCATATGGAAAGCCAGTGTCTAATAAATGTCTAACTTACATCTTTTTCTTGTTATTGTTTAAACACATCCTAGAATTGTAAAATGTGAGTATTTATTGTGTATCATGCATGAGGGCTTTGCACAACAACTGTTGTAGCCAGGTACATAGTTGTAGATAGTTTATGTTGTGCATAGTTTTATAATAGCTTTCTCAACTTAATTGTGCATTGTGTTGTCTCAAAAATTGGTTGCTACTGTATTAAGATCTTTGAAACTAATTTTCACGACAATCAAACACATGTATTTGTTTTTTAAAGGTGCAGGTCTGATGTGATGCTAGAGAAAAGTAGAAGTTGTCTCTACAAATTAACTGGTAAGTTCTTGTTTAACAACACAATCTAATTAAATTTATGAAAACTAATTTGTAATGATGACACAATGCTTTATGAAATGCGCAACCCTGATTACCACGCATTTAAAACTTCCTTGGATGGCTGAACAAAATTTTTTGGTAATAGAATTATCACAACTTTTTTGAGAGAAATATTCATTCTAAACTTTTTTTTACAGATTTTAACCTACTAAGTTTGAGCAGGCTGACTTAGAAAGGTAATATTTTATTTCAATATCAAAGTATAGTTAGAAATAGGTATTGGTCATCTAAATATGTATAAACCAAATTTTCATAAAATTGCTTGTTAAATCACAGTATTAATAAGAAATGGGAATTTGGACAGAGTAATTTTCTGGTCTAGGTGAGGTTACTGTTACTTACATTTTCAGTAAACCTCAATCCGGCGAGATACAATTTTTAACGATCCATTAAAAAATTACTTTCCCAATTGGGCTATTATGACAATTTTTATAGCTATTTTAACAGTATTTTTTTCTTTTCCAGGTATTTGTTTCATTGAAGCTAACAAAGAACCCACTGACTATTATAGCTATAGCAATACTATATTTTAATAAAAATAAACTAATATTGAGGTATAATATATAATTTTTATTTAAAATTTACCTATCCCATAATAGGCTAGAATGGCAGTTAGTAACAAAACATTGTAGTAATTCAAAATTTATTTAAGTATATATAAGTAATCTATTTCCTTAAAAGTAAATAACAGTAAAACATTTATTAGCGTAGAAAAACAATAAAGGTACTACAATACAGCACAATAATTTCGCAAGCTTTACCAATAAACATGTTTTTATATAAAATGGCGCTACAATCGCCTGGGATGGTGTGGTACAATAAAGATCAGTACTTATCATTATCATTATATATAATAAAACTAAGTTGATAAAATGTGCGTGCCGATAAAACTTAAAAAGGAGTCCCATCACGATAAAGGGACTTATATAGTGTGATAGCCCTTTATCCCCCCTCGAACAAGAAAGTTCCCGTTTTAACCTAAAGGGTGTGTTTTTAAAGATATAAGGGCTTTTCCAACCCTTCAACTTGGAAAGTAAGTGTAGTCGCGCCATCTGTTGTCAAATAGTTGAACTTCATTCATTGTACACAATATGGACTTAAAAGAACGATTATTTGGGGCGCGAAATTTAAAATTCTCATTTCAATAAAGTCTTAAATTACATTTGTTACCATAACCCTTTATCCCCCCTCGAACAAGAAAGTTCCCGTTTTAACCTAAAGGGTGTGTTTTTAAAGATATAAGGGCTTTTCCAACCCTTCAACTTGGAAAGTAAGTGTAGTCGCGCCATCTGTTGTCAAATAGTTGAACTTCATTCATTGTACACAATATGGACTTAAAAGAACGATTATTTGGGGCGCGAAATTTAAAATTCTCATTTCAATAAAGTCTTAAATTACATTTGTTACCATAACCCTTTATCCCCCCTCGAACAAGAAAGTTCCCGTTTTAACCTAAAGGGTGTGTTTTTAAAGATATAAGGGCTTTTCCAACCCTTCAACTTGGAAAGTAAGTGTAGTCGCGCCATCTGTTGTCAAATAGTTGAACTTCATTCATTGTACACAATATGGACTTAAAAGAACGATTATTTGGGGCGCGAAATTTAAAATTCTCATTTCAATAAAGTCTTAAATTACATTTGTTACCATAATAAAGTTATTAAATTTTGTGTATTTATACAGCAGTAGCTAACTTATATGTTGGAGTTAAAGCGATATCATTTTAGTTATTCAAATTACTTCTGAAAACATTTTAAAATTTAAGTTTTTAAATTTCGCGCCTTTACTGCGTATGCTACAGCTGCAAAACCTATTGTTACGGCGAACGATAACGTCGAGAACATTCTATACCTAGAAGGTGTGAGAAAGTAAATATTCCCAAACTTTCTTGAATATCCTAGAGCCATCTTTCTCGAATATCTTAGAGCCAACTATACACTTCATGTGTATAGTCTCCATAAAGCCAACTTTCTGGAATACCCTAGAGCCTAGCTTTCTGAATATATAAGAGCCCGGTGTCGCCCGCCAGAATTAATTCGATTTGAACAGCGGAACAAGCCACTTCGAAACGAAAAAGAAAGAAGTTACCTGTGTGAGCCTTTATTTTGAAGTATCACGTGTGAGTATTTTTAATAGTGTGTTTAATTAATTCATGATCTTGAAGTGAAGAAAAAAAAAAGTTATCTGTGAGCCTTTATTGTGAAATATTAAATGTGAGTATTTTTAATAATGTATTTAATTAATTCTAATGGTTTTTTTTTCTTTTCTTTTAATTGTAATTTCCTTAACTTTCAAGTAGTCGCGCGGCGTTGAATCGATATACTTTGGCCGTAAACAAAATATCGCGCGACCGCTTGAAGATTAAATAATTTTGTTTTCTTTGTCTCAACGTGCCCCACGTTTACGTAATAATATATTTGTCTATAAAATGTTCATTTAATTTATATTTTACAGAATATAATGCCTAGACGTAAAAGAGGTGGAGATCTTGCCAGTTCTGCAGCGAAACGGCGGAAACAAAAAGAATATCGAAGAAATGAAACGGAAGAACAGCGCGAAGCACGTTTACAAAATCAACGAACCAGAATGAGCACCCTGAGAAGCGGAAAAAGCGAAGAAAGAAGCGAAAATAAAACTATTGAAGAATCGAGAATTTTAAAAGATAATCTAACAAAGGAAGCATTCCACTACGAATCGACGAAGAAATATTACAATCATAAATATGTTGTGATCGGAAAAATGAATAACATTTGCCAATTTTGCCACGCGAAAAAATTCAGTAAAGAAACACCAGGTCTCTGTTGCATGAATGGAAAAATTCGATTACCACCACTGGAAGCACCTCCGCAGGAATTTCTACATTACATGACCGGGGAAACACCAGAATCAAAACACTTTCTTCAAAATATAAGATCATACAACTCCTGCTTTCAAATGACTTCTTTCGGTGTTACTTCGACTAACACTAATAGAGATGAATTTGAATATGTATTTTCAATTCAAGGGCAAATTTATCACAAAATAGGATCGTTACTACCAATGCCTAACGATGACTATAAATTTCTGCAAGTATATTTCATTGGAAATGAAGAACAAGAAATTGATCAACGAAGTACACATTTTAATGGATTGAAACGCGAAATAATCCAAGATGTACAGAGGATCTTACACAAATACAATCAACTGATTTACATATTCAAAACAACACTAGATCGCATGATTTCTGATGACTATAAAATTGTGATTCGAGCCGATAAAAGACCACGTGGAGAACACGAACGTAGATTTAATGCACCTCAGATAGATGAAGTCGCCATCGTAATTGTGGACAATGAAAATACAAGCCGTGACATAATTTTACAACGAAGAAGAAAAGGACTACAACGCATTGCAGAGACACACCGTTCATATGATTCTCTTCAATATCCTTTAATATTTCTGCACGGAGAGGACGGTTATCATTTCAATATAAAACAAATTCATCCTGAAACAGGCATAGAAACAAACAAAAAAGTCACTTCCAAGGAGTTCTATGCTTACCGCTTAATGATCAGAGACAATGAAATATACAATCACATTCTCAACACTCGCCGTTTATTCCAACAATTTCTGGTAGATATGTACGCAAAAATAGAAGCAGAACGGATGCTTTACATAAGACTGAATCAGAAGAAACTACGCACAGAAGAATACATCCACCTTCGAGATGCGATCATAAATGACGGCAATATTGACGATATTGGAACAATGGTAATCTTACCCTCATCATACATAGGAAGTCCAAGACATATGCACGAATATACTCAAGATGCCATGACCTACGTAAGAAAATATGGACGACCTGATCTCTTCATAACATTTACATGCAACTCATCATGGCCAGAAATCAAAGAACAACTAAAATATGGACAAACCTCCATGGATCGACACGACATAATAGCCCGAGTTTTTCGACAAAAACAAATAAGATTTATTGAAGTCATCACAAAATACCACATCTTTGGAACCGTTAGATGCTGGATGTATACAATCGAGTGGCAAAAACGAGGATTACCTCACTCACACAATCTCATATGGCTACACGATAAAATTTATCTCACGGATATCGACAAAATCATCCAAGCTGAATTTCCCAATCCACAAAAAGATCCGGAACTATACAGCATAGTAGTGAAAAACATGATTCACGGACCATGTGGACCATTAAACTTTAATGCGCCATGCATGCGTGATGGAAAATGTACAAAAAAATATCCAAAACCATACGTAGACGATACAAAAACTGAAGATGACGGCTATCCCAAATATAGAAGACGATCACCGAAAAACGGTGGTTTCACAGCAAAAATACGAATACAAGGCAGAGATGAACTGGAAATAGATAATCAATGGGTAGTACCATATAACCCACTACTTTCTAAAATGTTCCAAGCACACATAAACGTTGAATATTGCAATTCAGTAAAATCTATTAAATATATATGTAAGTACGTAAACAAAGGTAGTGATATGGCAGTATTTCAAATAGTCCAAAATAGCGAACAAAATAACAGAAATGATGAGATACTCATGTACCAAATGGGAAGATACATCAACAGTAACGAAGCAGCGTGGAGGATTTTTAGTTTTCCCATACACGAACGCGAACCAGCTGTGCAACATCTAGCAGTACATTTGGAGAATGGACAGAGAGTTTACTTCACAAAAGACTCGGCTAGAAAAATTGCAAGCGAACCACCTCAGAACACAACATTAACAGCTTTTTTCCAACTTTGCCAAACGGATCCATTCGCAAAGACGTTACTGTATGTCGACGTCCCTATTTATTATACGTGGGACAAAACAAGAAAAATTTTTCAACGACGAAAACAAGGAATGCCAGAAGAGGGTCATCCAGAAATAATGAAAACTAACACAATAGGTCGAGTATACACTGTACATCCAAACAATGCCGAATGTTTCTATCTCCGGATGTTGTTACACGAAATACGAGGACCAACAAGTTTCACAGATCTCAGGACTATTGACGGCTACCTATGCCAGACGTACAGAGAAGCATGTCAACGCTTAGGATTATTGGAAAACGATAACCACTGGGAATTAACACTACAAGAAGCCACACTCACAGCTTCAGCTGAACAAATTCGAGAGTTATTCGCCATAATTCTAACAACATGTAACCCATCAAACCCAAAACAGCTATGGGACTCTTTCAAAAGGAGTATGAGTGATGATATATTGTACCAAATCCGACAAGCTAATCCAGAACTGACTATAGAATTCAGTGACAACATCTTCAATGAAACACTCATTCGCTTAGAAGATAAATGCTTAGCAATAAATAACCGGACCTTAGTAGAACTTGGAATGCCAGCACCACAAAGAAATGCTTTCAGTATGCTAAACTACGAAATTACAAAGGAAAAAAGCTACAACGTCAATGAACTACTTGAATACATTGCTCACAATAAACCACTCCTCAATGACAATCAAAAAACAATTTACAACGTTATAATGAACCGAATAAATAACAACACTGGT
Organism: Meganola albula; assembly: GCA_936450015.1. Taxonomy (NCBI): domain Eukaryota; kingdom Metazoa; phylum Arthropoda; class Insecta; order Lepidoptera; family Nolidae; genus Meganola; species Meganola albula. The sequence continues at coordinate 11,434,037 of OW388149.1, forward strand.
GGAATTATTTACTTGGACGCACCAGGAGGCACCGGTAAAACGTTTCTAATAAATCTAATACTGGCGGAAATACGTGCTAAAAAACACATCGCACTGGCACTAGCATCATCCGGCATTGCAGCCACACTTATGGAAGGAGGACGAACTGCTCATTCTGCCTTACAACTACCGTTGAATATAGCCGAACAACAATTCCCGGTATGTAAAGTCTCAGGAGCATCTGGACGGGGTCAACTTCTAAAACAAGCTAAAATTATCTGCTGGGATGAATGCACCATGGCCCATAAAAAATCACTAGAAGCCATGGACAGAACATTACAAGAATTGCGAAAAAACTCTGAAATAATGGGAGGAGCTCTACTCATACTCTCAGGAGATTTTCGACAAACACTTCCAGTTATTCCCAAGTCAACACCAGCAGACGAGATCAATGCATGCTTAAAAAAGTCACATCTCTGGCCAGAAGTACAAATACTGCAATTAACAAAAAACATGAGGGTTGAATTATCAAAAGATGAAACAACAGCACATTTTGCTAAAATGCTTTTACAAATAGGCGAAGGTACATATCCTACTGACCAAACGACCGGTCTCATTGAACTCAATAGTGATTTCTGTAACATAGCCACTACTGAAAACGAACTAATCGACAAAATTTATCCAAATATTATTCAGAACTATACCAACGTAGAGTGGTTATTTCAAAGAGCAATTTTGGCCACTAAAAATAATATTGTTGACGATATCAATTTTAATATTCTAAAGAAAATACCTGGTGAAGAGAAAGTATATAAATCGATCGACACGATGGTAACCATTGAAGAAAGTGTCAACTTCCCTACTGAATTTCTAAACTCTTTACAAGTACCAGGAATGCCATTACACTGCCTTCGTCTGAAAATTGGATCTCCAATCATACTACTTAGAAATCTCAACTCCCCAAAACTATGTAATGGAACGAGGATGATCGTAAAACAGCTGTCGAATAATATCATTGAAGCTGAACTTATTTCTGGAAAGAACAAAGGACACACAGTATTTATACCTAGAATACCACTGATCTCTTCTGAATTGCCATTTCAATTTAAAAGATTGCAGTTTCCAATTAAATTAGCCTTTAGTTTTACAATTAACAAAGCGCAAGGGCAAACTTTAAAATATTGTGGCATCAACCTCAAAGAATCCTGCTTCTCTCACGGTCAGCTTTATGTAGCTTGCTCAAGAGTAGGAAATTCGAAAAATTTATATATATATACCCCGGACAATAAAATGAAAAATGTTGTTTATAAACAAGTAGTATAAATAATGAGAAAATGTAAATACATGTAAATATATATGTTTAAATATACATGTAAATATATATGTCCATGATAATGTAAATACATGTAAATATATATGTTTTCAATATATATATATTTTTTACTTTTTACGTCATAGTTTATTTTTTTATTTCAACTACCACGTAACCTCATATCAACTCCCGAGCGAAGCCGGGTATTACAGCTAGTATATAATAAAACTAAGTTGATAAAATGTGCGTGCCGATAAAACTTAAAAAGGAGTCCCATCACGATAAAGGGACTTATATAGTGTGATAGCCCTTTATCCCCCCTCGAACAAGAAAGTTCCCGTTTTAACCTAAAGGGTGTGTTTTTAAAGATATAAGGGCTTTTCCAACCCTTCAACTTGGAAAGTAAGTGTAGTCGCGCCATCTGTTGTCAAATAGTTGAACTTCATTCATTGTACACAATATGGACTTAAAAGAACGATTATTTGGGGCGCGAAATTTAAAATTCTCATTTCAATAAAGTCTTAAATTACATTTGTTACCATAACCCTTTATCCCCCCTCGAACAAGAAAGTTCCCGTTTTAACCTAAAGGGTGTGTTTTTAAAGATATAAGGGCTTTTCCAACCCTTCAACTTGGAAAGTAAGTGTAGTCGCGCCATCTGTTGTCAAATAGTTGAACTTCATTCATTGTACACAATATGGACTTAAAAGAACGATTATTTGGGGCGCGAAATTTAAAATTCTCATTTCAATAAAGTCTTAAATTACATTTGTTACCATAACCCTTTATCCCCCCTCGAACAAGAAAGTTCCCGTTTTAACCTAAAGGGTGTGTTTTTAAAGATATAAGGGCTTTTCCAACCCTTCAACTTGGAAAGTAAGTGTAGTCGCGCCATCTGTTGTCAAATAGTTGAACTTCATTCATTGTACACAATATGGACTTAAAAGAACGATTATTTGGGGCGCGAAATTTAAAATTCTCATTTCAATAAAGTCTTAAATTACATTTGTTACCATAATAAAGTTATTAAATTTTGTGTATTTATACAGCAGTAGCTAACTTATATGTTGGAGTTAAAGCGATATCATTTTAGTTATTCAAATTACTTCTGAAAACATTTTAAAATTTAAGTTTTTAAATTTCGCGCCTTTACTGCGTATGCTACAGCTGCAAAACCTATTGTTACGGCGAACGATAACGTCGAGAACATTCTATACCTAGAAGGTGTGAGAAAGTAAATATTCCCAAACTTTCTTGAATATCCTAGAGCCATCTTTCTCGAATATCTTAGAGCCAACTATACACTTCATGTGTATAGTCTCCATAAAACCAACTTTCTGGAATACCCTAGAGCCTAGCTTTCTGAATATATAAGAGCCCGGTGTCGCCCGCCAGAATTAATTCGATTTGAACAGCGGAACAAGCCACTTCGAAACGAAAAAGAAAGAAGTTACCTGTGTGAGCCTTTATTTTGAAGTATCACGTGTGAGTATTTTTAATAGTGTGTTTAATTAATTCATGATCTTGAAGTGAAGAAAAAAAAAAGTTATCTGTGAGCCTTTATTGTGAAATATTAAATGTGAGTATTTTTAATAATGTATTTAATTAATTCTAATGGTTTTTTTTTCTTTTCTTTTAATTGTAATTTCCTTAACTTTCAAGTAGTCGCGCGGCGTTGAATCGATATACTTTGGCCGTAAACAAAATATCGCGCGACCGCTTGAAGATTAAATAATTTTGTTTTCTTTGTCTCAACGTGCCCCACGTTTACGTAATAATATATTTGTCTATAAAATGTTCATTTAATTTATATTTTACAGAATATAATGCCTAGACGTAAAAGAGGTGGAGATCTTGCCAGTTCTGCAGCGAAACGGCGGAAACAAAAAGAATATCGAAGAAATGAAACGGAAGAACAGCGCGAAGCACGTTTACAAAATCAACGAACCAGAATGAGCACCCTGAGAAGCGGAAAAAGCGAAGAAAGAAGCGAAAATAAAACTATTGAAGAATCGAGAATTTTAAAAGATAATCTAACAAAGGAAGCATTCCACTACGAATCGACGAAGAAATATTACAATCATAAATATGTTGTGATCGGAAAAATGAATAACATTTGCCAATTTTGCCACGCGAAAAAATTCAGTAAAGAAACACCAGGTCTCTGTTGCATGAATGGAAAAATTCGATTACCACCACTGGAAGCACCTCCGCAGGAATTTCTACATTACATGACCGGGGAAACACCAGAATCAAAACACTTTCTTCAAAATATAAGATCATACAACTCCTGCTTTCAAATGACTTCTTTCGGTGTTACTTCGACTAACACTAATAGAGATGAATTTGAATATGTATTTTCAATTCAAGGGCAAATTTATCACAAAATAGGATCGTTACTACCAATGCCTAACGATGACTATAAATTTCTGCAAGTATATTTCATTGGAAATGAAGAACAAGAAATTGATCAACGAAGTACACATTTTAATGGATTGAAACGCGAAATAATCCAAGATGTACAGAGGATCTTACACAAATACAATCAACTGATTTACATATTCAAAACAACACTAGATCGCATGATTTCTGATGACTATAAAATTGTGATTCGAGCCGATAAAAGACCACGTGGAGAACACGAACGTAGATTTAATGCACCTCAGATAGATGAAGTCGCCATCGTAATTGTGGACAATGAAAATACAAGCCGTGACATAATTTTACAACGAAGAAGAAAAGGACTACAACGCATTGCAGAGACACACCGTTCATATGATTCTCTTCAATATCCTTTAATATTTCTGCACGGAGAGGACGGTTATCATTTCAATATAAAACAAATTCATCCTGAAACAGGCATAGAAACAAACAAAAAAGTCACTTCCAAGGAGTTCTATGCTTACCGCTTAATGATCAGAGACAATGAAATATACAATCACATTCTCAACACTCGCCGTTTATTCCAACAATTTCTGGTAGATATGTACGCAAAAATAGAAGCAGAACGGATGCTTTACATAAGACTGAATCAGAAGAAACTACGCACAGAAGAATACATCCACCTTCGAGATGCGATCATAAATGACGGCAATATTGACGATATTGGAACAATGGTAATCTTACCCTCATCATACATAGGAAGTCCAAGACATATGCACGAATATACTCAAGATGCCATGACCTACGTAAGAAAATATGGACGACCTGATCTCTTCATAACATTTACATGCAACTCATCATGGCCAGAAATCAAAGAACAACTAAAATATGGACAAACCTCCATGGATCGACACGACATAATAGCCCGAGTTTTTCGACAAAAACAAATAAGATTTATTGAAGTCATCACAAAATACCACATCTTTGGAACCGTTAGATGCTGGATGTATACAATCGAGTGGCAAAAACGAGGATTACCTCACTCACACAATCTCATATGGCTACACGATAAAATTTATCTCACGGATATCGACAAAATCATCCAAGCTGAATTTCCCAATCCACAAAAAGATCCGGAACTATACAGCATAGTAGTGAAAAACATGATTCACGGACCATGTGGACCATTAAACTTTAATGCGCCATGCATGCGTGATGGAAAATGTACAAAAAAATATCCAAAACCATACGTAGACGATACAAAAACTGAAGATGACGGCTATCCCAAATATAGAAGACGATCACCGAAAAACGGTGGTTTCACAGCAAAAATACGAATACAAGGCAGAGATGAACTGGAAATAGATAATCAATGGGTAGTACCATATAACCCACTACTTTCTAAAATGTTCCAAGCACACATAAACGTTGAATATTGCAATTCAGTAAAATCTATTAAATATATATGTAAGTACGTAAACAAAGGTAGTGATATGGCAGTATTTCAAATAGTCCAAAATAGCGAACAAAATAACAGAAATGATGAGATACTCATGTACCAAATGGGAAGATACATCAACAGTAACGAAGCAGCGTGGAGGATTTTTAGTTTTCCCATACACGAACGCGAACCAGCTGTGCAACATCTAGCAGTACATTTGGAGAATGGACAGAGAGTTTACTTCACAAAAGACTCGGCTAGAAAAATTGCAAGCGAACCACCTCAGAACACAACATTAACAGCTTTTTTCCAACTTTGCCAAACGGATCCATTCGCAAAGACGTTACTGTATGTCGACGTCCCTATTTATTATACGTGGGACAAAACAAGAAAAATTTTTCAACGACGAAAACAAGGAATGCCAGAAGAGGGTCATCCAGAAATAATGAAAACTAACACAATAGGTCGAGTATACACTGTACATCCAAACAATGCCGAATGTTTCTATCTCCGGATGTTGTTACACGAAATACGAGGACCAACAAGTTTCACAGATCTCAGGACTATTGACGGCTACCTATGCCAGACGTACAGAGAAGCATGTCAACGCTTAGGATTATTGGAAAACGATAACCACTGGGAATTAACACTACAAGAAGCCACACTCACAGCTTCAGCTGAACAAATTCGAGAGTTATTCGCCATAATTCTAACAACATGTAACCCATCAAACCCAAAACAGCTATGGGACTCTTTCAAAAGGAGTATGAGTGATGATATATTGTACCAAATCCGACAAGCTAATCCAGAACTGACTATAGAATTCAGTGACAACATCTTCAATGAAACACTCATTCGCTTAGAAGATAAATGCTTAGCAATAAATAACCGGACCTTAGTAGAACTTGGAATGCCAGCACCACAAAGAAATGCTTTCAGTATGCTAAACTACGAAATTACAAAGGAAAAAAGCTACAACGTCAATGAACTACTTGAATACATTGCTCACAATAAACCACTCCTCAATGACAATCAAAAAACAATTTACAACGTTATAATGAACCGAATAAATAACAACACTGGTGGAATTATTTACTTGGACGCACCAGGAGGCACCGGTAAAACGTTTCTAATAAATCTAATACTGGCGGAAATACGTGCTAAAAAACACATCGCACTGGCACTAGCATCATCCGGCATTGCAGCCACACTTATGGAAGGAGGACGAACTGCTCATTCTGCCTTACAACTACCGTTGAATATAGCCGAACAACAATTCCCGGTATGTAAAGTCTCAGGAGCATCTGGACGGGGTCAACTTCTAAAACAAGCTAAAATTATCTGCTGGGATGAATGCACCATGGCCCATAAAAAATCACTAGAAGCCATGGACAGAACATTACAAGAATTGCGAAAAAACTCTGAAATAATGGGAGGAGCTCTACTCATACTCTCAGGAGATTTTCGACAAACACTTCCAGTTATTCCCAAGTCAACACCAGCAGACGAGATCAATGCATGCTTAAAAAAGTCACATCTCTGGCCAGAAGTACAAATACTGCAATTAACAAAAAACATGAGGGTTGAATTATCAAAAGATGAAACAACAGCACATTTTGCTAAAATGCTTTTACAAATAGGCGAAGGTACATATCCTACTGACCAAACGACCGGTCTCATTGAACTCAATAGTGATTTCTGTAACATAGCCACTACTGAAAACGAACTAATCGACAAAATTTATCCAAATATTATTCAGAACTATACCAACGTAGAGTGGTTATTTCAAAGAGCAATTTTGGCCACTAAAAATAATATTGTTGACGATATCAATTTTAATATTCTAAAGAAAATACCTGGTGAAGAGAAAGTATATAAATCGATCGACACGATGGTAACCATTGAAGAAAGTGTCAACTTCCCTACTGAATTTCTAAACTCTTTACAAGTACCAGGAATGCCATTACACTGCCTTCGTCTGAAAATTGGATCTCCAATCATACTACTTAGAAATCTCAACTCCCCAAAACTATGTAATGGAACGAGGATGATCGTAAAACAGCTATCGAATAATATCATTGAAGCTGAACTTATTTCTGGAAAGAACAAAGGACACACAGTATTTATACCTAGAATACCACTGATCTCTTCTGAATTGCCATTTCAATTTAAAAGATTGCAGTTTCCAATTAAATTAGCCTTTAGTTTTACAATTAACAAAGCGCAAGGGCAAACTTTAAAATATTGTGGCATCAACCTCAAAGAATCCTGCTTCTCTCACGGTCAGCTTTATGTAGCTTGCTCAAGAGTAGGAAATTCGAAAAATTTATATATATATACCCCGGACAATAAAATGAAAAATGTTGTTTATAAACAAGTAGTATAAATAATGAGAAAATGTAAATACATGTAAATATATATGTTTAAATATACATGTAAATATATATATCCATGATAATGTAAATACATGTAAATATATATGTTTTCAATATATATATATTTTTTACTTTTTACGTCATAGTTTATTTTTTTTATTTCAACTACCACGTAACCTCATATCAACTCCCGAGCGAAGCCGGGTATTACAGCTAGTGTCTAAATAAATATAAACATTTTTACGCCTATTTCTTTCCCCCTTATTTACAACTTTGAGACCAGTTTGACACAGTGTGCTCACATTCAGCTTTAGTCCATTACACCAGTTTTGTATGACAAACGTACGCGCTTTTAGTCAACTGTGAAAATCTGAAACGTACGTCATGCAAGATTGTCTATGGATAAAAGCTGAATAGATGTGACACGTTTTACACCAGTGTTGCCTAACTATCGATATTATTGGTCTTCATTGCATTTGTATTGCACTGGAAATTCCCAATAATATCGATATTTTAACTAGTGTTCGAGTTCACGATAGTATTGACAACTTTTACAGGCAATCTTTAGTAAGGCAACACCTGCAAACGTACTAAATACGTAGACGGTTAAATATAATCCGCCAACCGCTTAAGGTATGCGCCCATTGGCGCGCGCCGGACGCAACGGATTATAGTTTGCTTTGTATGATTTTACATAGCACTGCGTCCACCATCCGTGCTGCCCGCATCGAAATTCGTTCCGAAAAAAATCAATCCGTTGCGTGCCGAGCGCGCTGTGCGTCCGACGCGGGCGCGGGCCAATGGACGCGTACCTTTATAGTGATTAGCCGCAACGTCGGAAATTAATATCGGGTCGCGTAACTTGATAGTGTGCTGATACTGAAATCTATCTGATGAATAAAGATTAAGTTTGCTGAATGTGCACATAATTAAAATAACTAAAAATACTTACGCTATAAAAATAATGTGTTTTTCCCAATTTCTTGAAGTGCATAAGGTTTGAATGAATATTGGTAACAACGACGTACGTTAAAGACGTTGGTGCCACTTGTACGATAGCCTAATGAAGGGCAGGTTTAACGAATCGCGTGAATAATCCGCGAAGTAACGTATAACCCTAACAAAATTTATAAGCCACAAGTGGTAGACAATGTGATTATACAAATGTACTTATTGCATAAAATTTTGTGCATCTTAGTGTGAGAGTCATGTTAATAACTTATTTTTCATTTTGGGCCTTCAATCAAGATTCCATAATCAAAGATGACTAATAAATAAGCTATGATGTTATTCTCTTTCAGACTTCAAAAAATACTAAACTTAAAAATCACACAAACTAAAACAAAGCTTATTGTAACATCCCGTTGTATTAATATTATTACAGTTACGAAACATTTTAATAAATATACACATTTAAGAAGATTCAAGTAACTTAAAAGCGATTAAGCTAAAAATTATTTTAATAGGGTAACAACCGATTTCAACATGCTATCCAAATGTGGCGTCACATACCTAACGCCATTCAAAATAATAACGTAGCGATCCTGAATCGCACAGCAGTTTCACGAGCTCGCCGGCATCACAACTCATCCGGAAGATCTTCCCTTTTCACTGGAGGTTCACTACTACCCGACCCTCTCTAGTCTCCACATAAGTTTAGATTTATTTACTGAAGATGGAATTTTAATGTATTTTTGTAAGGAGCTAATGTCAAATACTTATCGCTTGTAACCACATCTACAGATAGAATATTGAAACCGACTGTAAATCAGTATGACCAGCATATAGATATCACCGATCGAAATGGCGTGGCAGCACAAGTACATTATCCTCATATTTGCAGTTCGTTGCCATTGAGGGTTCAAACACCAAATCCCCACTCAAAGCTTAAGAACTTGTACCGCAAAACCATAGGCTAACTCTTTCGTTTTAATATACAGTCTATATTTAGCGATTATTTCGCAGCGTGTAGGAGTTCTAATTGTTGGGCACCGGTTGTGGGGCTCGTCTGTCAAACTGGAATGTGTCTGATAGGTAGAGGCCGAATATTGCGACGCTGTAGAACACAGTTAGGCCGAATAGTGCCACACTAGCACTCGCTGTGAACATATTGGAATATTCACACCTGGAAGGAAATACTTTAATTATAAATATCACACCTCGCCTGTAAGTTGGTCATTGGTGAGATTCTCACGATATAGGAAACGAAATGAATTAAAGAACCAGCTTTCATTATAAGCCAACTTGACCACATTACCACATTTTGTCTCCCACATCGCAATAGGAGGGGAGTTTACTGCTGTTCATTGGGAACAATTTCTAAGTCTGAACTGCTATTTCATTATAATATATTAAAAAGGTCTTTTACTCGACCCAGGACTAGGGGAGACGCTTACCACTGAACCAACGAGGCAGTAAAATTAAATATAAATAGATTCTTAATTACTATTAGTTAGTTATAGTAGTATTACCTAAAGAACCAGACAACGGTGAGCGCAACGGAGACGAGCGTCATGAGAATGTTCTCCAGATCCCAAGAGGCGAACTCGGGCGCCGCCCTCTCCGTACGAGGCGGAGCTGTGGCACTGTCTACTTCCACTCCCCCGCGGCTCTGGAACATGATACGTCACGCCTATCATACACTATTTGCCTTCCACCTAGAATTAATGAGATAGATTCCATTTTCTAAAAAACTTCTTAAAACCTACATACTTTATTTAAAAAAGAAAAATATCTCCAACATACAATACTACCGGCATAAAAAAAATATTTAGGATATTATTTTTGTTTTTTCTAGATTTATTTCGAAGTAGTATTTAAATTTCATGTTAGATTTTAAGTTTTTTACACACTAGAGCAGCTTAGAAGTCGCGAGTTGGACGTTGCCGTCGGAGGCATGCCCGAGGGTCGTGCCGGGTACACCGACACATCATTATTCTTTGAAAGCCGGTGGGCTACCGAATAATATACATGCTGCCAGCGCCCACCGGGTAATACGCGCGGGCCGGATGAAAATAAGACCGGGCGACTTAAGTGTGATAGCTTTACATGAAACGAACTTTTTTCTTGGAAATAATATTAGCATTTATCAATCACTGACATTACAACGCTCCATCTCCACGATACTACGTAGTCTGATATCGCCGTAGATTTTTAAAAACGAATAATAATAATATGATTCATTACGTCGAAATAACGCATTATTACAACTATAATATGACTAGTGCTACATTATCAATAGACATGTAACCTGTACAACAGGACGTTTAGGATGCACGAGGCAGTGTACTACGGCGCGATGATGCAAGCCGCACGCTCGTAGCGTGGCGCCCTCGTCCACTAGCACGCGACCGTTGAAGATCAGGCGTACACGAGATTCCGCTGTCAACTCCGTTGAAAAGTGACGCCTGTAATTATTAACACCAATATTACTAACTTATTTTCTGCGTCCGTCTGTATCACTATTATTTTCCTCTAAACCACAAAACAAGTTCCTATGCGGTTTTCATCATGTAGATGACGTTACGTGTGACAGCATAATTCTTGGTAAACTCTTTAAATGTAGTGTATAGACTGTATACCCTGCATAGTATTGATAAAGGTCCGCGAGGAAACCAGTATCCACCAGTATATATTTTTCGAAGATATATGACATCCACTAACCCACACTTGGCCAATGTGTAAATTAAAGCCTAGGCTTTAACAAACACTCTCAATGTCAAAATCCATTTTGGTCTACAGGTACCTGTCACGTTTTCTACCAAACATTATGGAGATACTTTTTTTAAACTGTCTTTTTATGAGACGTACAGTAAGCGTCACGGCTTAGTGGGGCTTGGGGATTTTTGTAACAATTTTATGAATTTTATGAATTGAAAATAAGTTCAAAAAGTACCATTTAAAATCCTTCAGTTGTTCATCAAGGCTACCCTCCACTTCCTTCAACGTGTCATTAAGATACTTCAGCTTGATAAGTATCCTCTGTGCATCGTCGATGTTTCGGGTCACATCACTACTCTCTGTGCTATTCGTATTTGTTCCTATAGTTTCAGCATTAGCGGTAGATGTCGGATTTGTTTCGTTGTTACTATTATCTTTCTGTTCCCTATTTGGTTTTACAGTTGTAGTATTGGGCTCTGGAATAGAAAGTCTCATTATAATAATCACCTATATCTACGGCGGTTAGTGTACGCTGACTATACAGGTGCGCAGGAGATATTGTAGCGCACAAGTGTGTGTAAACAGGAGCACACATGTATTCTCTCTCTCACTCTCAATCCAGGGGGTCAGGCTGTCCGATTAGACCAGTGAGTAAAGGATCGATGGCTTATGTACTCTCTGAAGGTAAAGATGTGCTCACGCCCAACTTGACTACGGACTACTGCAAAATTACGAAAGTAGCAACACAAAGAGTGTTGCTACTTTCGTAATTTTCCCGGTACGGCATTCGAACTGGGGTTGTCAACGGCTAGTGGTGCAGACGCTTTTCTCTACGTCAACGAGAAAAATGACAATCCATGTTAGGATCTTCTAAGCTTGCCACTAGTCTTCCTGGTTATCTTTTCGCAAGTTTTCAACAGTGGTAAGGTACCGCAAACAGATATCTATTATTGACAATCATCCACATAAACGCAGGCGAGCATTAGCAAAAAAAAATCGCATTTATATTATAATACATTTTAAGGGGACTTAGGTATTACGTTTTTTACTACAGAATGTAAGTACCATCAGTCCTTGTGAAGAAATCACACGCAGCGGCGTCAGCCTCCATCGCGCTGACAATGCTGTCCATCTCCCTGATCTGCGCGTTGCTGGCTGCCTCCACTTCCTCTTGCACTTCGCTCTCGTCGCTCGTCGATTCCGATGCACTCAGCGTGTTATTCGGAGCTGGGACACAGTAGTTTATTAAAAAATAATCAACATTTTTTACAAAGACTAAAACTGTCTTTTTTGAAATTAGCTTTCATCATTTAGTTTGGCTTAGATAGTTTATTTGAATTATATATTACCCCGCTCACCTTTTCATCAGCGTGAGGTTTCGACCGATCGCGGTCAGAGACAGACATTTTAATAATGGATTGCGATTGCGTAAGTTTGTAGATTATTTAATTTACAGAACAATAATAATAAATGCATTTGGGTTAACCGTACCAGCTATGACAATAAATGTAGGTTTGACCTTTTAGTTGCTCCTCAAGGTGTTATATTCCCACAAAGCAGCATTTTTGTAAACTACTTTTGCTTCTGTAAAAATCGTGTTTTTGATAGGTACACAGTATTTTTAGAGCAATGATAATGAAAAGATTTTACTGTAACGTAAAATTTTAAAGCCCTATTTATAAACAGATATCATCTAACTAAAGGCTCACTTTAGCAAGATTCTTTAGAAGTCTTTGGACAATCTTACTATAGTGAGACGAGATAAGTTTTTATGAATAAATTTGTAAAACACAACATGATCTCCGGGTAGTGAAAAACAGGTGACAATAAACTGGTTTCATCCGTGGTTAGTCACCACACTCATCAGACTAAGCCATACCGCCAAGCGGCTCTCATGTATTCTAGTGCGATGTCTGGTAACACTGTTTGAGAGAGCGGGTCAGAATTGTTACTCCTATCTAAATATATAAAAGAAGAAACTGACTGACTGACTGACATATCAACGCAGTGCCCAAACCACTGGGTCTGGAGACTCTAAATTCGGCACATAGGTACCTTATGGAGTCTAGGGGTGCACTAAGAAAGGATTTTTCAAAACTCACCCTTTAAGGGGGTGAAACGGGGTTCCAAAGTTTGTATGGAGAAACAAGATTAGTGAGACCAATTTCGCTAGCGAAATTACTGGGCAGGCGCGTTTGATCAACATTATAGCTTAACCTCAAGCAAGCTGTGGTCAAACGCAAGCCTATTTTGAGAATAAAAAAATCTGACTCCTTTAATTATAAACAATACCACACTCACAATCGATTCTCCTGTAGAAATGCAGTCGATTGTTATCCAGCATCGCCATATCCGCGTCGACGATACTGTCCATCTCCTGCAGCGGTATCACACGAGCGTTCTCCTCCACCACTTCGGAACCTGTAGGTACAAAATCGATTAAACATATGTTCTTTCCCAGCTATTTGATAATGTGTTTTATTGCTATTGGTAATGACCGTGACCGGTGACGTGTACGCTTTATTGTACTACTTTGAAACTTTGTGTTGAGATATACACCAAGTGTTGCTATTAATATAATAAAATAAATGTGAAGGTTTTGAATTGTCCGCGTGTTACTTTCTCATATACAGCACTGATTTTGATGACGTTCTGAATGCTTTTAAGTTTGCGGTTTGAATTTAACACAGGGTATGTCTGTATTGTACTTTGTGTTTGACTTAGCTGTGTGATATACACGCGGACAAAGCCACTGCGTATGCTAGTATAGATTATATATTACGTCCCTACGTCATTACAACACTTTTTAGTATCCCACGGCTGGGTTCTCTCAACTATCTTAGGAGTTGAGAGAGTTTAACCATTACTCCACACACACTGGCCATGTGTAGGTTGGTGGATGACACATGTCCTCATATCATTAGTTTAGACATGCTGGTTTCCATATTTTCCTTCACTGATATTGAGCAGCAGTAATTAAACAATTTAAATTAAGATGTGTGGGCACGACTGGGGATCAAACCCGCGACCTTATATTTTAAAGGCGAGGCCAACACCGCTGCGCCACCGCTACTGTCACTGTCCCTTCGTAATTGAACTGTATTTTAAGTCAGTTAAGACTGTAAATACCGACTTCGGATTCAATAATTATTATTAATAGCCCGGATCATCCCACAGCTGGGCAAAGGCCTCCCCTAACACCTTCCGGGCGTAGCGGTCTTGTGCCACCTCCATCCAATTATCCAAAAATTTATGGATTTCGTCCCGCCATCTCCGTCCCGGTCTACCGCGACGCCTCCTCCTTGGATCTGGACGCCAGTCTGTGGCTATCTTTGCCCACAGCTCGCTTGCCATACGGTAAATATGGCCAGCCCAATCCCACTTCAACATGAGGCTTTCCGGTCTACATCAGCGATTTGTGTTTTAAGCGCAGCTCGGTGTTACGTACTCTGTCCGTTAGTTAGACACCTAAGATGCTGCGCTAAATCGCCCGTTGGCAAACCTTGAGTTTGAACATCTGAATCTGCGTCAATGACCAAGTTTGCGCACCGTAGGTTAAGACGGAAAGAATGCATATGTCCATGACCTTTCTTTTCAAAGAAAGTGGGAAGTCTGGACTCTTCATTAGGTTTCCCTGGGCCCAATAGCTTCTCCAGGCATTTTCGGTTCGCCGAGCGATCTCCTTGTCCTGCCTGGAGTTAAAGGAAACTATTTGGTCAAGGTAGATATAATAGTCTACGTAGAGCTAGGCTTGGGCAAAAAATATCGATATATCAAAATATCGATATTTTTTCAGAAAAATATCGATATAAATCAGCGATATTTTTTCCCGCGATATAATTATCAACTTTCGATATTTATTTTTAGGTATCAAAATCGATATATTTTTTAAGCTCTGCTGTCTGCTCATGCGTCACATCATGTCTTTGACCAATCTGATTTCTTAAATTTAATTCAAACGCAAACAAAAATTACACTCTATAGTCTATGACCTGCTTGTCTATTTTGTTCATCTATGACAATGACACTGCTTGTTGGTTTGGTTTGGTTGGTATCACTGACTGCGTGTGTTGGAGTGTTGGTATGGTACTTGGGTGTGGCGGCCGACTGGCGAGTAAGCTCAACTCAGCGTAGCTCATTGTTATTTATGATAAAACGTTATTATGTCTGCTGTGTGGAAGTTCTTTACCAAAAAAGGGAACAACGAACCTGTTTCTTGCAACTTGTGCGGTAAAACGTACAAAACTTGTGGAAACACTACAAATTTGGCAACACATTTGAAAACGAAGCACCATTATGCTTATTTGCAAGTGGTAAACATACGAAATTCATCGAAAACCGAAAAGTCTAGCAATGAGACTAAAGATGTTGCGTCGGCAAACTTTGATGTAGGCTTGGGCAAAAAATATCGATATATCAACATATCGATATTTTTTAGTCAATTATTATCGATATATTTTAAAAATATCGATACGATGTATATCGATATTTTTTCCCCATTTGCCCATCCCTACGTAGAGCAATTCTTCCCCGTCCATCTGACTTTGCACTCGACATTATTAGTCAAGATCATGGTACACTAAGGGCACAACGCGGATTCATAGAAAGTATAAAAAATATCTCAACTTTATCCTAACTCGGTAATGCCCTTTTGTGGGCGTTTGAGACGATGTGACAGTGTACAGTGATGGGCCATATGAAACAGCAGAGGGGTCACGGTAATGGGCTATTAGGACTCTCTTTTTACCCAATTTACCCCGGCCTCTCTTTATCCGTCCTTATAAACGGGTTTTCGCCTACTTTAGTAGGCACTGCGCAAAATAAGTTTAAGAACTTATGTTATTTATTTTAAATACATTGTTGCCGATTATGACTTTAATTTTTTTTTACCTATTTGCCAAGGGAAACCCCTTGTGTAAATCTTCTATTTCTTGCTTATTCTTATTGGCAATCGTAATCGCCTTTAATATCTTATAAGAAAGAATGTTTTCAATTTGTTTGGTACCTAGATGTTGTTTTTGATCTCCTGATATAGTATGTCGTGCCCTGATACACGATTTTTTAAACTAACCAGGTCTGGATTTGACTAGTTAATAGCATAGCATCCACAGATCCCAACAGATGTATAAAAAAGCTAAAGCTAAATGGTAAAGCTGCGATAGAAATAGGTGAGGGTAAGTAATTTATTGTAGTTAATAATTAATTATGTTAAGTAAGATATAATAATATTTTATGCAAGGCTGTGTAATGCTAATTAGTTTTTTATGATGGCGAGACGTAAAAATCCATTCAATTGTTGTGTAAGTTGCATTATTTAAGTTCTTTATGAATATATATAAAACATTGGTATGCTAGCTAGACAATGTCCTACCACAGCGATCTAATTGCCTACATTAATTCTGAATGCGACAGAATGTTAGGCCACACACATACAGCACAGAGTATCAACCGAAATTTGACGTATCGTGTTTAATAGTCGTTCCCATTCATCATTTTAAGGATACCTGAAGTACATATGTAGAATACACATTTCACACATCGATAGAATTACATCAATTTACCCGCAAATCAGGTACAGCCACACGACCAAAGAACGCCGCCACCAAAACGTGTTTCCTATAGTTTCATACGTTTTTATGGGCGGCGGCGGGAGGCGGATACGCCACTTCTAGTGACTTCTGTACTAAATTGTTTCTTCCAGTTTTTGGGGGAAGCGAGGTAACCACGTAGAGTATACATGTAAAACTTGAAGCGTCGTTACAAATGCACACGTAAATAAAAACTACACACAAACACAACACAAGATCAGTTAATAAACCAAGATCCCAGTTAAGCCAGACATAAACTATTTTTAAATGGATAAGATAATTGTTTCTGAGTAGAGTCGCATGTACTAATATCACCTGCGCTACTTACAAATTTTGACCTGTGACAGAATTAGAGGTATACACAGCTACACATCAAGCTATACGAATCCAGCATATGGTGACCTCTCCTTATACTTTTCCAGTATAAGCTGATCTCGCATTGTATCACTTCACTTCAACCCTTTTTTTTTAGTGTCCCACAGCTGGGCAGTGGTCTTCTCTCAGCTATCTTACTAGTTGAGAGAGTTTAGGCCTTAATCCACACACGCTGACCAAGTGCGGGTTGGTGGATGTCACATGTCCTCGAAAGATTAGTTCTTAGACATGCCGGTTTCCTCACGATGTTTTCCTTCACCGATATTGAGCAGCGGCGATGAAATAATTCACACAAAGATGTGTGGGCACGACTGGGATTCGAACCCGCGACCTTATATTTCTAAGGCGAGGCCCGTACCACTGCGCCACCGCTGCTCTCTGCGCCACCGCTGCTCTCGCATTGTATAGAGTATAGACAATGCGAGATCAGCTTATACTGGAAATGTACCGCTTGATGTGTAGCAGGACGTATACAAGGTGAGAAACGTGTCAAAATATTAGACTAACATATTTTTAAATGGTTGATTTATACATTTTGTATAAAATATCATTCTCAAGTCGAAACCAGTATTGCCAGACGGTTACCACAGACCATTACTTCTTGCCAGACGATTTCAAGTATATAAAAATATGTAGGAACTTTATTTATTTTTAAATAGCTTATTTAACATCAGTCGAATCTAGTATTACCAGACAATTACCACTGACCATAACTTCTGCCAGACAGTTCAAAGTTGATAAGCAAAATGAACAAAATAGACTTTAGGTGTGCATTATCGTGGCCAGATTTTGTCGAGAACCATCATTTAAGTGCTACAGATAGTTGAAATACAGTTCCTGTAAATGTTAGGCAGATTTTAGAATGTGGTAAGCTAATAGTTAAGTATTTAATAAAAACAGTTGCGCTGAAATAATGCTACTGTTTTTTAATGGGGATTAGAATAAGAATCGTTTATTTGTATGAATATGAGTAAAAAGGTTCAAAAGTATAATATTAATAGTCTTCATTCATATTCTATTCTACCAACAGGCGTGCAAAATTGTTAATAATTATAACTTAAAGTCAAAGTTCATTATTAAATTAAATACAATTAAAAATAATACAATTAAAAATAATTCAATTATATCAATAAATTTCAATTAAAATGAAATCAATATTAATAATAAAATAAAATCGTAATTACAATTTGAAATACATTCCAACAACATTATATTTATTTATATTGTTTCATTAAAAAATTCTGTAACACTGTCATAGCATTTATGTCACTTATTATTTACTTAATATTTACAAAAACTGCAATCACTCTGCAGTTACTGCAAGTTTAATGTGGTGGCGTTTGTGGCTGTAGGCCCTATCAGCATTAATCTTATTCCTTAATGTACACAAAACACTTACATACACAATTTATTAATAGATAACAACACATGTACACAAGCGAGTTAAACTCAAAGGCAAAATATTTTACATAGTAACATACCTGACACTATGTCAGAAATTGAAGGCTGCATATTTCCCATTGTTGCTGGTAGACTTGATGACATTAAACTATTTCTGGTTCCTGCAAATAAAATTATGTATATCATTATCATTATATATAATAAAACTAAGTTGATAAAATGTGCGTGCCGATAAAACTTAAAAAGGAGTCCCATCACGATAAAGGGACTTATATAGTGTGATAGCCCTTTATCCCCCCTCGAACAAGAAAGTTCCCGTTTTAACCTAAAGGGTGTGTTTTTAAAGATATAAGGGCTTTTCCAACCCTTCAACTTGGAAAGTAAGTGTAGTCGCGCCATCTGTTGTCAAATAGTTGAACTTCATTCATTGTACACAATATGGACTTAAAAGAACGATTATTTGGGGCGCGAAATTTAAAATTCTCATTTCAATAAAGTCTTAAATTACATTTGTTACCATAACCCTTTATCCCCCCTCGAACAAGAAAGTTCCCGTTTTAACCTAAAGGGTGTGTTTTTAAAGATATAAGGGCTTTTCCAACCCTTCAACTTGGAAAGTAAGTGTAGTCGCGCCATCTGTTGTCAAATAGTTGAACTTCATTCATTGTACACAATATGGACTTAAAAGAACGATTATTTGGGGCGCGAAATTTAAAATTCTCATTTCAATAAAGTCTTAAATTACATTTGTTACCATAATAAAGTTATTAAATTTTGTGTATTTATACAGCAGTAGCTAACTTATATGTTGGAGTTAAAGCGATATCATTTTAGTTATTCAAATTACTTCTGAAAACATTTTAAAATTTAAGTTTTTAAATTTCGCGCCTTTACTGCGTATGCTACAGCTGCAAAACCTATTGTTACGGCGAACGATAACGTCGAGAACATTCTATACCTAGAAGGTGTGAGAAAGTAAATATTCCCAAACTTTCTTGAATATCCTAGAGCCATCTTTCTCGAATATCTTAGAGCCAACTATACACTTCATGTGTATAGTCTCCATAAAGCCAACTTTCTGGAATACCCTAGAGCCTAGCTTTCTGAATATATAAGAGCCCGGTGTCGCCCGCCAGAATTAATTCGATTTGAACAGCGGAACAAGCCACTTCGAAACGAAAAAGAAAGAAGTTACCTGTGTGAGCCTTTATTTTGAAGTATCACGTGTGAGTATTTTTAATAGTGTGTTTAATTAATTCATGATCTTGAAGTGAAGAAAAAAAAAAGTTATCTGTGAGCCTTTATTGTGAAATATTAAATGTGAGTATTTTTAATAATGTATTTAATTAATTCTAATGGTTTTTTTTTCTTTTCTTTTAATTGTAATTTCCTTAACTTTCAAGTAGTCGCGCGGCGTTGAATCGATATACTTTGGCCGTAAACAAAATATCGCGCGACCGCTTGAAGATTAAATAATTTTGTTTTCTTTGTCTCAACGTGCCCCACGTTTACGTAATAATATATTTGTCTATAAAATGTTCATTTAATTTATATTTTACAGAATATAATGCCTAGACGTAAAAGAGGTGGAGATCTTGCCAGTTCTGCAGCGAAACGGCGGAAACAAAAAGAATATCGAAGAAATGAAACGGAAGAACAGCGCGAAGCACGTTTACAAAATCAACGAACCAGAATGAGCACCCTGAGAAGCGGAAAAAGCGAAGAAAGAAGCGAAAATAAAACTATTGAAGAATCGAGAATTTTAAAAGATAATCTAACAAAGGAAGCATTCCACTACGAATCGACGAAGAAATATTACAATCATAAATATGTTGTGATCGGAAAAATGAATAACATTTGCCAATTTTGCCACGCGAAAAAATTCAGTAAAGAAACACCAGGTCTCTGTTGCATGAATGGAAAAATTCGATTACCACCACTGGAAGCACCTCCGCAGGAATTTCTACATTACATGACCGGGGAAACACCAGAATCAAAACACTTTCTTCAAAATATAAGATCATACAACTCCTGCTTTCAAATGACTTCTTTCGGTGTTACTTCGACTAACACTAATAGAGATGAATTTGAATATGTATTTTCAATTCAAGGGCAAATTTATCACAAAATAGGATCGTTACTACCAATGCCTAACGATGACTATAAATTTCTGCAAGTATATTTCATTGGAAATGAAGAACAAGAAATTGATCAACGAAGTACACATTTTAATGGATTGAAACGCGAAATAATCCAAGATGTACAGAGGATCTTACACAAATACAATCAACTGATTTACATATTCAAAACAACACTAGATCGCATGATTTCTGATGACTATAAAATTGTGATTCGAGCCGATAAAAGACCACGTGGAGAACACGAACGTAGATTTAATGCACCTCAGATAGATGAAGTCGCCATCGTAATTGTGGACAATGAAAATACAAGCCGTGACATAATTTTACAACGAAGAAGAAAAGGACTACAACGCATTGCAGAGACACACCGTTCATATGATTCTCTTCAATATCCTTTAATATTTCTGCACGGAGAGGACGGTTATCATTTCAATATAAAACAAATTCATCCTGAAACAGGCATAGAAACAAACAAAAAAGTCACTTCCAAGGAGTTCTATGCTTACCGCTTAATGATCAGAGACAATGAAATATACAATCACATTCTCAACACTCGCCGTTTATTCCAACAATTTCTGGTAGATATGTACGCAAAAATAGAAGCAGAACGGATGCTTTACATAAGACTGAATCAGAAGAAACTACGCACAGAAGAATACATCCACCTTCGAGATGCGATCATAAATGACGGCAATATTGACGATATTGGAACAATGGTAATCTTACCCTCATCATACATAGGAAGTCCAAGACATATGCACGAATATACTCAAGATGCCATGACCTACGTAAGAAAATATGGACGACCTGATCTCTTCATAACATTTACATGCAACTCATCATGGCCAGAAATCAAAGAACAACTAAAATATGGACAAACCTCCATGGATCGACACGACATAATAGCCCGAGTTTTTCGACAAAAACAAATAAGATTTATTGAAGTCATCACAAAATACCACATCTTTGGAACCGTTAGATGCTGGATGTATACAATCGAGTGGCAAAAACGAGGATTACCTCACTCACACAATCTCATATGGCTACACGATAAAATTTATCTCACGGATATCGACAAAATCATCCAAGCTGAATTTCCCAATCCACAAAAAGATCCGGAACTATACAGCATAGTAGTGAAAAACATGATTCACGGACCATGTGGACCATTAAACTTTAATGCGCCATGCATGCGTGATGGAAAATGTACAAAAAAATATCCAAAACCATACGTAGACGATACAAAAACTGAAGATGACGGCTATCCCAAATATAGAAGACGATCACCGAAAAACGGTGGTTTCACAGCAAAAATACGAATACAAGGCAGAGATGAACTGGAAATAGATAATCAATGGGTAGTACCATATAACCCACTACTTTCTAAAATGTTCCAAGCACACATAAACGTTGAATATTGCAATTCAGTAAAATCTATTAAATATATATGTAAGTACGTAAACAAAGGTAGTGATATGGCAGTATTTCAAATAGTCCAAAATAGCGAACAAAATAACAGAAATGATGAGATACTCATGTACCAAATGGGAAGATACATCAACAGTAACGAAGCAGCGTGGAGGATTTTTAGTTTTCCCATACACGAACGCGAACCAGCTGTGCAACATCTAGCAGTACATTTGGAGAATGGACAGAGAGTTTACTTCACAAAAGACTCGGCTAGAAAAATTGCAAGCGAACCACCTCAGAACACAACATTAACAGCTTTTTTCCAACTTTGCCAAACGGATCCATTCGCAAAGACGTTACTGTATGTCGACGTCCCTATTTATTATACGTGGGACAAAACAAGAAAAATTTTTCAACGACGAAAACAAGGAATGCCAGAAGAGGGTCATCCAGAAATAATGAAAACTAACACAATAGGTCGAGTATACACTGTACATCCAAACAATGCCGAATGTTTCTATCTCCGGATGTTGTTACACGAAATACGAGGACCAACAAGTTTCACAGATCTCAGGACTATTGACGGCTACCTATGCCAGACGTACAGAGAAGCATGTCAACGCTTAGGATTATTGGAAAACGATAACCACTGGGAATTAACACTACAAGAAGCCACACTCACAGCTTCAGCTGAACAAATTCGAGAGTTATTCGCCATAATTCTAACAACATGTAACCCATCAAACCCAAAACAGCTATGGGACTCTTTCAAAAGGAGTATGAGTGATGATATATTGTACCAAATCCGACAAGCTAATCCAGAACTGACTATAGAATTCAGTGACAACATCTTCAATGAAACACTCATTCGCTTAGAAGATAAATGCTTAGCAATAAATAACCGGACCTTAGTAGAACTTGGAATGCCAGCACCACAAAGAAATGCTTTCAGTATGCTAAACTACGAAATTACAAAGGAAAAAAGCTACAACGTCAATGAACTACTTGAATACATTGCTCACAATAAACCACTCCTCAATGACAATCAAAAAACAATTTACAACGTTATAATGAACCGAATAAATAACAACACTGGTGGAATTATTTACTTGGACGCACCAGGAGGCACCGGTAAAACGTTTCTAATAAATCTAATACTGGCGGAAATACGTGCTAAAAAACACATCGCACTGGCACTAGCATCATCCGGCATTGCAGCCACACTTATGGAAGGAGGACGAACTGCTCATTCTGCCTTACAACTACCGTTGAATATAGCCGAACAACAATTCCCGGTATGTAAAGTCTCAGGAGCATCTGGACGGGGTCAACTTCTAAAACAAGCTAAAATTATCTGCTGGGATGAATGCACCATGGCCCATAAAAAATCACTAGAAGCCATGGACAGAACATTACAAGAATTGCGAAAAAACTCTGAAATAATGGGAGGAGCTCTACTCATACTCTCAGGAGATTTTCGACAAACACTTCCAGTTATTCCCAAGTCAACACCAGCAGACGAGATCAATGCATGCTTAAAAAAGTCACATCTCTGGCCAGAAGTACAAATACTGCAATTAACAAAAAACATGAGGGTTGAATTATCAAAAGATGAAACAACAGCACATTTTGCTAAAATGCTTTTACAAATAGGCGAAGGTACATATCCTACTGACCAAACGACCGGTCTCATTGAACTCAATAGTGATTTCTGTAACATAGCCACTACTGAAAACGAACTAATCGACAAAATTTATCCAAATATTATTCAGAACTATACCAACGTAGAGTGGTTATTTCAAAGAGCAATTTTGGCCACTAAAAAATAATATTGTTGACGATATCAATTTTAATATTCTAAAGAAAATACCTGGTGAAGAGAAAGTATATAAATCGATCGACACGATGGTAACCATTGAAGAAAGTGTCAACTTCCCTACTGAATTTCTAAACTCTTTACAAGTACCAGGAATGCCATTACACTGCCTTCGTCTGAAAATTGGATCTCCAATCATACTACTTAGAAATCTCAACTCCCCAAAACTATGTAATGGAACGAGGATGATCGTAAAACAGCTATCGAATAATATCATTGAAGCTGAACTTATTTCTGGAAAGAACAAAGGACACACAGTATTTATACCTAGAATACCACTGATCTCTTCTGAATTGCCATTTCAATTTAAAAGATCGCAGTTTCCAATTAAATTAGCCTTTAGTTTTACAATTAACAAAGCGCAAGGGCAAACTTTAAAATATTGTGGCATCAACCTCAAAGAATCCTGCTTCTCTCACGGTCAGCTTTATGTAGCTTGCTCAAGAGTAGGAAATTCGAAAAATTTATATATATATACCCCGGACAATAAAATGAAAAATGTTGTTTATAAACAAGTAGTATAAATAATGAGAAAATGTAAATACATGTAAATATATATGTTTAAATATACATGTAAATATATATGTCCATGATAATGTAAATACATGTAAATATATATGTTTTCAATATATATATATTTTTTACTTTTTACGTCATAGTTTATTTTTTTATTTCAACTACCACGTAACCTCATATCAACTCCCGAGCGAAGCCGGGTATTACAGCTAGTTACAAATATTTAACTCTTGATTTGTCTATTATATTGTAGATATTGAAAATGAAGGAGGTAGCTTATATACAGTATAGTTTCTAGCTTCAACCCTTTTTAGAGTCCCACTGCTGGCCATGGGTCTTCATAAGATAGTTGAGAGAGTTTAGGTATTAATCCACACAGGCTGGCCACAGTACCAAAACCAAGTTGTACTATTTATTTTTCTGTGCCAAAATCATCCTAACAGGACTATTTGGAAAATACTTTTTTATATCATGTGCCTCATTGGTTCAGAGATAAGCCCATTCATCTAATATTTGCAAGGTTTCCCGTTTGAATGCTAGTTGAAACATAGACATTTCTAATGTAGAAAAATTTCTGTAACAGCTCAAAGTTGGTAGTAGTATCTAATAAACAGTAATAGGCTTATCCTCTATTACTATATGACCTGAACCAGATATTCACCAACAATTATATATTTGTAAAATTCCACCTCCTCATATGCATTGAAGACTCGGTAGCTTAGGGTAGAGTGTGTCCCCCTTTAGCACCAGAGTTGTCGGTTAAAATTCTACACCAGATCAAAAGAATGTTGAGATCTGCAATTTTTCAACAATCGTTTAGACCCTGGCTCCGGACTGGTGTTGAAGTTGGTAGTGTAATACCTTTATGCCTCGAAGATCATGTTAAGCCATCGGTTCTGCACCTGGTCGTTCACAGACTCTAAAAGTGTAGTCAATAGAGAGCACACTTGTGTTATATGCAACAGTTGTGAACTATAAATATCTCTCTATACCTTACTAGTCAGCTTAGACTGGCTGACATAGCCAGAAAACTGGATAGGAGGGATTATTATATACATAAAAGTCTATCACAACATATAATGAATACTTACTAGTTCTTATACTGAGAGTAACAGGATGTGGAGATCTGGAACGCATCACGAGTACAGTGCGGTATCTATCAGGCCTAGCATTCGTAGACCACCAGGCCAATGCTGCCACCATTCCCAATAGAATTACCACCACAAATTGGACTACTTCATCACCTACACCTTCGATCAACATCTTGGAGCTTATCCACCTGCAAAAATACTGTAGAGTTAATTTCATACAAAAAAAAATTCCATCTGTTTTAGTTTAAGAAGGTTGATGGAATTTTTGTAAGTAATTAGTACACAACAGTTAATTGATGTTCATTGGTGATATTTTTATCCTTTACACTATTCAAAGACCATTTTCCGTCTAATTAATGGTAATACACAACTTTATTCTATTTCATACACTAACACTAAAAAAATCTTACTACTAAAATCAAGAATTACACAGTCCTACAGTTTTTGCAAACACGTAAAACATTAAATACCTTAATTGGCAATTATTTACACCAAATTGCAACGACGAGTGCGACTCAATGTCGCTGTGTAAAATTATATCATTATCGTCAACACCAAAGCAAACAACACATTGAATCTTTTGTATATTTGTCACCACTAACTAACCACTTTTACTTAATGATTAACTTCAAATATGTAGCTTTGAGATCACGAAATCAATAGATTTGCAATGGAAAACTGTTTTCAATGTATTTTTTTATGTTTTTCGAGACAGACGATTTACCATCATCACTCAACTGAACAAAATTAAGTAAGTGGTCTTAAACTTGATTGACCAAACGTCAAATCGGAATCGGAACAATCGATTAACTATTATATGAACTAAATCGGTCTAAACTAAACTAAACTAAGTCGGTTGTTCTATATTTGGTAGTCTGGTAGAATTTGAAAGTTTATAGGAATCGAAGCACATGAACTCAAATAAATATGAATAATTTTTTTATAATTTTTAATACTAATGAGATTATAATCAAAAGATGATATTGAACATATTCACTAATATTATAATACCATACCATATGTACTAGATATTAGTCAAATAATAGGGTAGCGATATTTTTTTATTTATTCTACAACAATTGCTGTGAGATATGATGAATACTGATATGACTTAGCTAATTTAATCTATGTGGGATTAATTTAAGGGATCGTTTTAATCGGACAATAGCTACAACTAAGCTTATAACATAAATCTAAATTATTTTTGACTAAATAAAGGGCGTTTCTAAAATATTTAACCACACATTTTTTAAATTACTTTTCGTGAATTGTTTAGATTGAGAATAAATTACTAAGATTAGATCTTTTCATGTATTCATACTTTAAGGTGCGTAGTATAGTATAATTTTGAAATCCTCGTTTTTTAAAAAATTACGTAAACGTAACCACCGCCCATCTCTACTCCACAGAGTTATTAGAGATGCTAACAAAACAACCTAACATATTCATAATAATATAGACAAAGTGAGAGCCGTTTGCGTTGCCCATCGGCTTAGAGAGCATTTATAAATGGAATATCTATTATATAAAATTTCCATGTCACAATGTTTGTTACCGTCCAGGAGTACGGTAACAAACATTGTGACATGGAAATTTTGATACCGAAACGGCTTTACCGATTTTTACCAAATTTTATATGCGTATTCAGTAGGTCTGAGAATCGGCTACTATCTATTTTTCATACCCCTAAGCGATAAGGGTTGTTCACCCTTATTAATTTTTTTTATTAATAAATACGCGGTACGAAGTTCGCTGGAGAAGCTAGTCTAATAAATAAAATTTCCATGTCACAATGTTTGTTACCGTACTCCTCCGAAACGGTTTTACCGATTTTTACCAAATTTTATATGCGTATTCAGTAGGTCTGAGAATCAGCTACTATCTATTTTTCATACCCCTAAGTGATAAGGGTTGTTCACCCTTAATTTTTTTTTTATTTTTGGGCGAATTTTTTTGTTATTTTTTTTTATTATGTGGCATTAAAAAAATACATACGTATTACATTACACGGTAATACGCGTACACGGTACGAAGTTCGCTGGGGCAGCTAGTCTAATATATAAAATTCTCGTGTCACAGTTTTCTTTGCCATACTCCTCCGAAACGGCTTGACCGATTCTTATGAAATTTTTTAAGCATATTCAGTAGGTCTGAGAATCGGCCAACATCTATTTTTCATCCCCCTAAGCGAACATTTTTTTTTAATAAATACGCGGTACGATGTTCGCTGGGGCAGCTAGTATATAGGTATATATAATAATATAATCAATAAATCGATCATAAAAATCGTCTGAAAAATATACACGAGAATCGAACCTACAAAAAATAGGTATTTGTGTAATTTGAAATATTTTTTCCTTTGAAAGTAATTTTTCCCCTTAGAATACATTTTTTGTCACGTACTGTGTGTCTAAAGCCTTATTATTGCATCAGACAAAAGCTGAATTTCGATTGCTCATCGACTAGCACTGGCGCGACGGCGCAACTCGTATACCTCAAGAAATATCCGTAGCGCCATTCGTTCGTCATTATTTGAATAACACTTACAAGAACTAGACGCGTATTATACACTTGAAAATTCAAATTAAAATCATAGTTAAACCATTATTTTTAAGTCAGTTACTGTTGTTTTTGGTTTGTATTAGTGATTAGATTAATAAATACCTAATACTGCAGGTGTTTTTTTAAAAAAAATCTTTCTTTTTTGGGTCTGTTTTTAAGACCACCGTTCAAATAAGTTAAAGTTAAGTAAGTTAAGAAAAACATCACATAGCTGTGGAGATAATACACTGATTAGTTTATTTAACATGAGCTTCGCGTATTCCAAACCACTAAGCAATTTGTCCTATAACAATTACGAGCAGCCGAATACAATTATCATTCACAATAATAAGCAAGTTACCTTGCGTCGGATCAATAACCACTGTCAGAGGAAAGACACAGTTAAGAAGTTTAAGACATTGATTTTTAGAAGACATGTTAAAATGTAAGTACCGAATTATTTATAACTAGAAATATTTAGTTGTGCAGGTATCGCCAGTGGAAACAAGGGGTAATAGTAACTCTGTCTGTCTGTGTCAATCTTTCACGCCATAATTACTGAACCGATATGAACGAAATTTGTTGTGGAGATAGTCGAGACCCGGGAAAGGACGAAGGATAGTTTTTACCCGACTGCGCATAAAGAGGTTAACGATTCACTCGATAACCTAAATACGATAGTCTGTAAATGTCACTAGCTTTAGCTCTCGCGTATGTTGATTATCGCGTTAAACCAGTAGGTAACCTTTTTGGGCCTTCCTCGGTTCTCAAACTATCTCCATACCAAATTTCATCTAAAACGGTTCAGTAGTTTGGCGTGAAAGCGCGACAGACAGACAAGAGTTAGCTACTTTGTCATTTATAATATTAATAAGCATTACCTACTTAATAATAATTTAGTTAATAATGAATTCTACTCTTCATCTTTTGCGATACTTCAATACATAACCAGATTAAAACATGTTGTAGGTTCCTATCTATAATAAAATAATGCTACATATCTAGCATTAAAACTGTACGAACATGCAAGGACTGCTGTGATTGCATCATGCTATCAAACAGATAGGGATGAGGAGAAAAATGCTACGAAACATTTGCAATTCATTAATGCTTTAAAATTTATACCAACTTGCCAACTACCAAATAGTAAATTATTTTTAAATACAACGAATACATTTTACACGTCATTTTGCATTTACGGATTTTACACTAAAGCTAACTAGATGGCGTTAGTGGTTTAATATTCATGCGTCGCTTGTAATCCTATCCTACTAATATTATAAATGCGAAAGTAAGTGTGTGTGTGTGAAGGTTTGTTACCGCGTATCTCCATAACCGCTCAACCGATTTTATTGAAATTTAAAAGGTAGGTAGTGTATACCCTAGAATCGGACATAGGCTAACAATATTTTTAAAAATCATCCCCTAAGAGGGTTAAATAGAGGGGTGAAGTTTGTATGCAACTTTTTATTCCTTGGTCCTATTCATTTAAAATTCGGTACACATAAACCTTAAGATAAATAATGAGATACGGGTTTTTTATTTTTCCATAATTACCCCTATGAGGTGTGGATAATGAGTTTTATTGGTAAAAATTTAAGTTTCTCTGGATCTGTATAGCCTCAAGTCCGATTCACTCCAAATTTGGCACACATATACCTTATAAGAAATCATGAAACACGTGTTTTTTATTTTTCCAAAACTACCCCCTGTAAGGGTGTTAAATGAGGTTATTTGGAAAAATTAAATATTCCATAACTGTTTAGTCCTTGGTCCGATTTCCTTCAAATTTGGTATAAATAAAGCTCAAAACAAATAATGAAACACGTGTTTTTTTATTTTTTCATTTTTTTTATTTTCATCCTAATACTAAGCGGGCAAAGCCTGAGAAATTATTCTGAGGGTGATTTTCTTCAAAGTTGATATCATAACTCCTTCGTAATTTTGATCTAAATTACTTTTTATTTTGACACAATGACATGTTAAACTCAATGCTACGAATAGAATTCGAAATTTAAATTTCATTTCTTATAAGTATGGTCTAAGAGCCGTAGTATTTTTAAGAAACGCCTATTGATTTATGGATATACTTATGGGCGCTTGACGATTTCAAAATGTTGCTTACACTCCTACACTACTGAACTAATTTTGTATGGAGATTGTTCGAGAAACTATTCTTTGATAGTTTTATCCGACTGCGAAAAAAGAGATTAATGGTCTAGCGCGATAACCAACATCCGCGGGCGAAGCCGCGGGCGGAAAACTAGTAAACAATAATTAATTATGTATAGAATAATTTTAGGAGATACCTAACATCATCCTAACATAACCCATAAACTTTTTAATTACTCGATCGAAGGTACAGGCATACGTGAATATCACCCACATTTAACCGGGCTATGTTTAGCTGGTTTAGATCCGGTCATCAACAGCGAACGGTTACGTTGCTATTTGCTTTGCATTGCTTTGGCAGTGTTCCAGATACGAAAGTTCAGAGTTCACTTGATAAAAGCATTAAAAGTAAAGAAGGTATAAAAACTGAGGAGTGGTAGGTACAAAGTACGTAATCGGCGACGTAGCAGGTTGGTAGGTAGGTACATAATTGTCTACTTGGGTAGGTACATACCTATCTTTTCATTTATGCATGTAGTGAGTACCTAATAAAGTAACATGAATGTTAAACTATCTAATCTATTCGTTCTGATAAGGTAGATAAGCACTTTTATTTACAACTTAAAGATACAAATACAGACAAAAAAGGACATAAGTAAGTAATTGAATATCAATATCAACACTAACATTAGGAACTTATCTAATGCCTAACCAAAAATAATGCGTCATAAAATGAGTACTTCTTGAGTTAACATTATACTTAAGTACCAAACAGGATATATCTACCGACATACTTTTAGAATCTAAATATTCTTATAAAAAGTGAAAGTTGCTGCGGAGAAACCACGAGCTCATACTTGGAATCAATAACGAGGCTGGAAAACATAAACAACAGTTTAACAGGAAAATTATGTTTAAAATACTAAAAAACTGACGAGGCACCTACCTACTTATGTAAAAACAAATAACTATGACTCAGATAAAAACATTCCCAGTTTTGTCTGCATAAATCTTAACAGTTAATGGGAATGATTAGGCGGTTATCCACAAAACTTTATGTATAGTGGTCACGTTAAAGCAAATCATCGTAATTTTGTAACTCTGAGCTATGATTTGCAAGTCATCCTAGGCCATCAAGTTTAGATAAAGACATCGCATCGCTCGCAATGACGTAGGACACCGAAAGGGGCTTCCATGGGTGTACAGTCAAATTATTAGAATCTAGATGTCCGCCCGCGGCTCCGCCCGCGCGAATGTCGGTTATCGCACTAAACCATTAACCTATTTTTGCGCAGTCGGATAAAAACTATCCTATGTCCTTCTCCTGGTCTTAAACTACCTCCATACCGAATTTCATCCAAATCGGTTTTGTAGTTTTGGCGTGAAAGCGCGAAAGACACAGTTACTTTCGCATTTATAATATTAGTAAGGAAGTACAGATATCAGATTATTGGCATACCAACAATGTCAGTTTATCGACCTACGTAATTGGTCTGGGGTATTTATAACTATCTACCTACACTATTGGTTAGGTATGGGAACATTTATTTCCTACTTACCTACAAGGTACTCAAGGCAAAATGCGCGTAAGGGTAATATTACAATTTTTGCGAACGGCCTTGTTAAATTTACATACTAAAGAATGTAGTGAGGTAGGTTTTTTTAATTGATACATAACATATTTTTAGTTACCTAGTTTCCATGATAATTAATTCCTTATAACAAGTTCGAAATTATAATAAGAGTTTCTAGACGGTATATAATCCTTTTGAATTTGGATCCTTGCAGTAAACAAAGCCACAAAAAAGTAGGCCATTAGACTTTGTAAAGAAATGAGTCATTTTACAAAAACATACCTACTTGTCTACATTCAATTTTACATTTTTTTTGTCTCTAGGTACTATCTACAAGTATAGTTAGAAAGTAATGTAGTTCGTGTGACAAATGACTAGTTATCACGCTTTAGTACATTATGTGACGTTAGTACAGGTTTCATCACAAGACACACCATCACGTATATCTAATAATGACATAAGATGATTGAGGTACCAACTAAGTATTTATGCAATCACTGTTACCAAGCAGACCATGATTAAAACTGTTGTCATCGCATTTCGAGTCGCGGTTCTTAATAATATAAAAAATAGGTATTGTGATACTCTTGGTAAACCTCTATAAAATAATATGTGTATCTAATGCAACTAGGCTAGCATATTTAACAAAAAATACTTGAGTTGTATGTATTTTACCTTCACGATGACTCATATAACAAAGAAAAAACAACATAATTATACCCACCCGGCCTGCCTGTATATTATTATGCCAGAGTGTGAATCCCCAAGTCTACATCTATAATATATCTACAGCAGCAACAGCGCAGCGTTACAAAACTTCGCTAAGTACTTACAACAATCAACAAACGTGAAATGCTGTGGCCTCGTGATTATGAATGTACTGCTTGCTTATTGGTTGGGCAAGTTGACGTCATTGAAAATAAACCAATAGCGACTGAGTTGAGATATTTTTAGAACAAAAATGAATAGGCAGAGTGGGGATTGAGGAAAACTGAAGGGCTTCGCGCCGCCGCTATGTGGTGAATATTATTGCACAACATTTTGTCAGATCGCACGGAGTGCACGTGTCGTTTAATAAAATATTATACGCTTATTAAATTTTATTGTGACAAATAATAAGTCGCCGTGTAGCCAACACGTTAACAAATCCTTTGCTGTATCTCTTTTCACTTGTCGTGAGGAAGCAACTCATCCTTTAAACTACTGGAGGTGTTACAATATTTGTTCGTAACGAGGTCAGTACTTGATCATTTATATCAGATATTTTAGTAACCTAATATCTATCGGTACATGTCTACGAAACTATTTTTTATTGCATGCTAAATAATCATATTAGGTAGCTTTTTATGTTATAAATGTTTTATGGAAAGTATAATTCTTAAAAGTTTGACCTTTAAAACTAAAGCGCACTAAGTTGATATTTTATTATATGTATGTATCTATTTCAAATGTAGCTCAGCAGGAGGTGTAGGTATTATATTATCTTTTTAGACGGATAGTTATCTAAATAAGCGATTTTCTATGTTTGCTCCAAAAATGAACAAGTTTTAACTTGTCGAGTAACCGCGCAGTTCATGTCCGTAGTCACGTTACCTTGGCCGTGTCGTCGAGACGAACGCCCACTTTGCCACATCATTCTAGAAAGCGCGTGGTGTTAGATTGAAATGCATGTAGCATTGGTTGCCGCTCACTTAATTTCGTCTACGATTTTATATTAAGTACGTTTATTAATTACTTCAAAATTTTCCATTGCTTGGTTGATAAGATAAGCAACTGCGCTATATGTAATCTATTATTATTTTTATATTTAGTAGCCATAGTTTGACCGATTATAAATCCTTATTATATTTTATTTATGGAAAGTGGCGGTTATAAAGGTGTGTAGGTAGACCAGATTTAGGTCTTTTATCAAGACTTTTTAGTAACTACTAGCAAAAATGTAATAGCTGTGATTTGAAATGGTTGGGAAAGTTGCCAACATTTTACCAGAAATATAATAATTGCCTGTTGAGATAGTATTTACAGAAGGCGTAAAGATAGAAGAGTTCTTTAGTAGTTTGACATTTAGTGATCTTGGTATCTGTTTGTTACAGGCCTACAGAAGTAACTGTTGCTTGGCTAGCTGCCTAAAGAGTTAAGATTTCAAAAGGAGCTCAAGAAGAGTTCAAAAAAGTAAGTAATTGCGTTCACCCTACTTTCTTTTAACCATGATTGTTCACAGGTCAACAGGATCACACACGTTGCAGCATTTGACAATACCAACAACTTTTACAACTCTTAACAAAATTTACTCTTCCAAAAATATGTTTTTCAAACTTACTTTTCAATTAATGTAAAAGGAACCATAACAAACTTTAACTTTTTACCACGACTTGACCATTTTCCTTTTAAAGAAATTTCATTTTTCAATCCCAATTTTTTATAGCGATAGATAAGACAACTAGTCTTACGCTTTTCTAATCCGGAAAGGATTTTTATGGCCTTCGAAATCAATATAAAGACGCATCTATTAATTCATCAGACTTTCGAAATTTAGGAATTTCAGATTTACCTCCTGCACAGCAACGACACTTTTTCTTGAGGAATATATTGAAAAAAGAAATGTAAAGAAAATATTCAATTATAATCAAAGATATTCAGAGTAAAAGAGCAGTTCAAAATTGAGACAGAAAAAAGCGACACAGATCTGCATTTTTATAATTCAGATATTGCGATCACTTTTCACTCATGTTTCCATTTCACCTTGGTTCATTTTAATTTCATAATTTTCATATATTCCAAAAAGTATTATTATTGTGCCTGCTCTTAGTAATCGGGCTTCGTGCATAGGTTGATAGGCTAGTTCCAAATAGCTCATTGATATTCAATTATAAACTAATAACTTGGCAAGTACAAAACCAATGAAACTTGTTGTACAACTCATTTGGCGTAATCGATATTTAATATTTACGCTGAAAGTATTGGTTCTAGTAATTTTCCTCGATACATAAATTTTTGGACGTTTAATTAAGGTTTGTTTAGTTAATGTTAGTTAATGGGTTTAGTTAATTTAATGGTAGAACATTAAGTATAGTAAGATTAAATTATCATAGCATAACTTAAGATAATGCTTTTTTAACTTAAGCTGTATTCGAAGTGGTTATAGTATATAGCCATGCCTAGTTGTTAAGAAAAGTATTTTCCTTAAAAAACATTTCAGGAAAAAAATGATTCTTAATAGAGTATTACATGAAGAACTACCTAAATACAGCTTATTAATATGTTGGTACAAGTTATGTACCAGCTCCGTATATTTGATATGATTCAAAACGGAGAATCAATGTCTTTAATTCAAAGTTTGATTTTTCATACACATGAATTCTAAGGGCAGGTGACATTATGCTAATGCAGAATAAGCAACCCAAAAAATAATAGGTGTGGTCAATAAAATATCTATTTATTTATATATGCTATAGTCATTCCTTATCGGATATATATAACCTTCTATGTTGTAATAATTACACTCACATCAGCCTTTTCATGGATATTTTTACTATTTAAGTTTCAAGGTCCCTACCTTAGTTTGGTGTGGGCGCTAGTTAAATATTCTTCTAAAACTCGTTTTTCTATCCATCTCATTATACAAATTAATCCCATTGGAAAATTATGTATTCATTATGAAGGCGTAACTCCATGTTACACTTAATAAATACACAAGTAATATTATACTAAAACACCATTCTTCGCATTTGGCTGTCCTTATCATAACCTGTCATATATATAATATGGACCTTACCACTCCTAATTCCTCGCTTTATATAACTATGCACATTATGTTACGTCGTATCATTTCTGTTTGTAGTTCTATTCAAAATGGTTGCTCAAAAGATCACCTGTCCGAGTCGGAGCGACGATATCGGAAATCAATACGTCAATTCAAACACCGAAAGACATGGTTTTTTCGCAAACGAGTCTCAATACTCACACTGCTTTGAAAGTGGTAGAATTAGATCATTTAAAGAGAAAGAAGAAGAATCACGCGAACGGGTCCACCGGAGTGGTTACCGGCGGATATTCAAACGGAACACCTTCATCGCCTGTAGCCACAACCAGTTTTGCAGAGGTGAGTAAGGAGCTAAACTTCCGTGAGTACTAAAATAATTTTACAATTACCTAATATAATTAAGTTAAATATATTATTAGTTTAGTCGCTCCAATAGTGGATAAATTCTAACATATTGTTTTAACCACAGGAATTCTTGAAATCGGAGCCACTGTTCGAGACTTCTACAATGTTCCACGATACAGACTTCGAGTTCTTCCATCCATGGTCCTCCGCTCCCGCAAAGGAAGAACTAGTACAGACCATTGGTAAGATATTCTACAATAGTAATATACATATAGTTAACTCAATTTAATATCTCGTTTACTAATCTTTATTTTTTGTCTCGTAGATTCATCAAAAATTGCTGAAGAAAGGACACTCGAGATCGACACTCCACATACACCATTCTCACCACAAGGTTGGGAATCATTTGACGTTATTTCTCCTATTGCTGCAGCAGGCTTTTACAACAACAATTTAAATGAACAGCTTTCACCGAGTAACGAAAAGTTCGAACAGTACGAATGCAAACTTAATTCTCCAGAAGGAGAAAATATTAATTCACTCCAATTCCAAGAGAAATTTGTAGATATTTGCAGTCTGCCAGTAGTTATTGGGGATTTGACGTCAGATAAGGTCGCAGATATGAATCCGTGGCCAATTCCCGATCAGGTCGAGTGGTCTAATTCACTTGACACACAATACAACCACATGTACACTAATACACCAAACACAGCGTTTATTGACGCCGAAGACTCCCTGGATTTAAAATTTGTTTCTGTTATCCCACGGGAGGTCGAGAGTAATAATGTAGTAATTTCGGAATATATTATTAATGAAGATCAGGAATTTGAGGAGATTCACGGGCCAACATTGCAAAAACGAAATGAAAATTTGTCTGTCAATATCACTGCACAAGCACCGGTATGGCCAGATGAAATTATCAGCACACCAGAAGTTCTAAGCTGTGTCGAGCAGTTGGAAAAAGCAAATTGTTCTACATACTTAGTAAGTATGCATAAGCTCAATATAGATTTTTCACAATCAAAATTTCAGGCATACTATCCAAAAAATACTAAAAATGTACTTAATTAAATAATACCGAAATCGTAAATAATATTAATTATATAATCCATATTTAGTAAAAAAACGTCGTTAAATTATATTTATGTCCACACGTATTCTGTCTTTTGTTACAGAAACCACAAGTTCAATGGACGGCCAATGACATCCTAACATCAACAAACGATGAATCACTCGAGAGCATGTTTACTAAGGTGGAAACTCCATCACCCGTTGACTATGAACCTATCACGCCGAAGAGCGAAACCCACCATGAAGATGACGACAACAATGACGCAAAATCTACAGCAGGCAAGAAAAAGCGTCATAATAGCGAAGACTCTGATGAAACTTACACGCCGTATGCTGACCAACCAACAAAAAAGTACAAAAGAAGAAAGCCTAGTGTTCCTATCAAGGATATGATTTTAGCTTTAGAGGGGCAGCCTAAGGTGCGTAGGGGACGCCCTCCCAAGAGGAGGGAGAGTAACGTGTCGTCTGTGTGTAGCGTAGATGAAAATTCATCATCTGTCTCCACACATGAATTTAAGTATAGGGAATTAAGAGATAAGAATAATGAAGCATCCAAAAGATCAAGAATGAACAGGAAACTAAAGGAGCTACAAATGGAACAATTAGCTATCGAATTAGAAGAGAAAAATAAAAAATTAAAAGTAAAGGCTGATATCCTGGAAGAAATGACGAAGAGATTGAAAAACGAATTGATGTCTGCTATTCTCAAAAAAAAATGAAGCATATCAAGACGATTTGTGATTTAACCTCAGTGGGCACCTTTAGTTTCGTCGCTCGTTTCTAGGGAAATCTGTACTCATGGATTTGTTTTGATAGCCGAGTTCCAGGTTTATTTCATGGGTACTCCTTGAACTTGGGTACTACATGAACTAATTTATGACTATGGATTTACCTAATAATTATATAGAAAATAATTTGAATGCTTCGCAATGCTTTTATAAGTTATTTTTCAGTTGCGTTAGTACCTACCTAGTAATCAGTGGTATCTGAAATAAAATTAAAAAAAAAATTATAAATTATATTATGTAAAGTAACAGAAAATTGGTGAATATATGCATGTTTTAAAGTACTTTTTTTTCATTAAAATTTGTTTGTAATGTATGAATTAATGAAATTAAATTTATAAAATATTATGCCTTGTCTTCATTTGCAGAAAACCTAATCGAAGGTTTTTTGGTGACGTTTATGTTATTAGAGATACTGAAGATAAAATTATTATGCTTTGAATTAATTTTGTCATAATAATAGACAAAGAGTAAATGGATTTTAAAATAAAATATAAAATAGTTACTACAATGACAAGTGTTTGTTCGAATCAATCTTGAGTGATTCTTATTTTGTTAAAATCAAATTTACACCCCTTTTGCATTTAAAGGCATAGTATACAAGAAGTTGTTTTCGAAGTTTTGGCACCGACTCAAATCGTTTTTAATTTTAATTTTAAATCTGTTTTATATCCTCTGTCAATTCGATCCACAAAGTTAAAACCTAAAATATGTATGAAGAGACTACCTACGAATTGGGTAATTTAGAAAATAGGTGCTGCTAGCTGACGTAGAGATAGGTGCATAGGATGTACACCACTGCTTTAGACTAGCTAGATAAATAGGTAGAGATTTTCAGTCAGAACTGAGAGTAACTACTTAAATAACGACATAAAAGAGGGGTGTTAGATTGATAGGTGCTCCATTCATCTCTACGGAATTAACATAGCGGCCACATTGAATGCCTTAGGAATGGACCGTCCGGTCCTACTCCTGATGAATACGGCCTCATATTGTGTCCCCGAAAAATAGCAGCGGTCATGGACAAGCTGTGCGGAGGGCGAATACCTGAGGCTTCATAGTATCAATATCAAGGGGACTCACAAAAGATCCCACTGGATCGAAGTCCTGGGTCTACCAGCCCCATTAAAATATAGGAACCACAATACACAACGGAATTAATTCATGTGGCTCAAAAGCAACATTAGACAGACAGGTTTATTGGAGGAGGAGGCCTACAACCAAGAAGTATGACTTCACGCTCAGTAGGTAAGTATAGTTTTAATTGGGAAAGCAGGATTCGAGTTGAGGATTGTTGTTGTGATGTTTCCCAACGAAGACGTACCGCCATACACTATGATAGGACCTTGATCACGTGCTTTCGGCCGAGTACTCGGCTACGTATGTATAGGCTTGCTATGTTTTTGTGACCTAGATTATGTGCTATAGAAACCAGAGAACTGATATAACCATTGATCTAGCATTTAAATATCAGCAAAGCGAAAGAGATAGAGAATAGGATACGCATAATATGTTAGAGTGAGATAGATAGACGAGACCAAACACATACACGCTATGATCCCGTTAGGTAAAAATGTTAATCGTGACCGGAACAAATAATATAACAATTTTACCTTCCAATAAAATTGGTATTATGTTTCCTCCGACATCCGAAGACCATTATGAGAGACTGAGAGAGTGCATTGGAGTGCATGGTGTTCCCACACCTTCCGCTAAATGTCACTACCGCCCGCTTGACCGCGTCAACGTCCGTCACATCCGCCCTGCGAAACGTCAAACATCCGACCACAGCAAGCCACCGTTATACTTCTTCTCTTCATTGTTTGTCTCATAATGATGTGACCACTAGAAAGAAATCACGGTCTTCGGACGCCGGAGGAAACATAATACCAATTTTATTGGAAGCACAGATACCTAATATAATACTATACTAGATTGGAAGGTAAAATTGTTATATTACGTGTTCCGTTAGACGTCCGAAGACCATTATGAGAGACGTGTTTGTTATCTTCTGGTGGTTTGCGAAAAAATGACAATATGATGTCTAAGGATTTTCTATTAAGTATGTGTAGCAGTAACAAGTAATCACCATGCTAAAAATCATAATATAGAGTGAATGTTTTTGATAGATCTGGTTTTCTTTTCTGGAAAGTACAGTTTATAGTGTTAAAGAATCTGACCGCTAGGTTAGTCTGAATTCAGATAACGAGTCATTGAAGTAACTTACGCCACTAATACAGAGGGCGTTGCGCAGAGCACACCAGCTGCAATATTTACTCTATAAGGTCTAAGCTAATAAACTTCGTTGACATAACTAAAGCTGGCACAGTAGTAATCGAACTGTTACTGGCCCCTGAATATTTCAAGCATCTGTAAGTTAAGGTAAACTAAACTGCGCAAGTCTTGAACTTAACCTCAATATTTCAAATATTTAGTGTTTGTTTGCGTCTAATCAAAACTGTTCGACACGGCACCTAGGCTGAGCTGTACGATAGTGATATCTATAGATTGACTTAAACGAGGCAGAGATAACCTGCAGCGTCAATCTTGCCCGAAGGGTGATGAAAATCACAACCAAACACAGGCCGTTTACCCATTTCTGGGTTAAACTTCCAAACAGGTTTTCAAAGTGAAGCTCCAATGGTTGGAGTACACCGCTAGATTGCTACCGATGATTTTCTTGATGAGCCGTATATAGTCATAGCAATGTAATCTTCCCCGGGGGGTGACAAAGATCACAAGCCAAACCAGGTGCTGAGCCTCATAAAGCACCAATCTCACATAGGCTAAAGTCGGTTAAGTTCTTAGAGCTAAGGCCGGAGTAAGGAAACATTTTTGTTCCCCTTAGTACTATAACTGCAACGGAGACTTCCCCAAGGGGTGATGAAGTTACCGAAGTTGATATGACGAAAGGGCTTAAACTCGCTTTAAAGTTAACTGTTGTATAGTGCCGCTAAGACCCAGGCAACTGCAACGCAAACTTAGTCAGATTATGATGGTGACAAAGATCGCAATGTTAATATAGATATACCTCAAGGGTTCAGAACCGCTTTGAGGACAAAATGCTGTATGAGGCAACTGCGACTGCGACATAAACATCCTCGGACAGTGGCGGTGAAGATGTTCGCAATCTCAAGGGCTACGATCCGCTTTGAGAATAAACTGCTGTTTATACAACAGTGACAAACTTTCCTATAGACCCGCATTTAAGATAATTTTTTTGTATAATAGTATGTAGTCAATTATAGAAGCATACTGTGACTAAGGATAGCTAAGCAACAGGCAGCTACAGCGTTAACTTCCTGGGGAAGTAAAGGTGAAGAAGTCTGCAAAGACGCACGTCGTACTTTAAAGGCTGAGGGCCACTTTAAAAATAAACTGCTGTTAAGCCACGAGCAATGGCCAAGTAGACTTTCCCGGGTTAGTGACTGTGTTAAATTTCGCAGAGCACACCTCAAGGTACAAAAATAAACCATCATTAGGTACTGGTGTACCTAATGTTGGTTTAATTATTAATTATTCTAAAATACGTTAGTACATATTTTAGATTTTCATCTATAGGCATAGGCACGGAGATCCCGGTGGTTTAAAGACATTGTCAGCGATGTTGATAAGCCCTAGGAGCAGAAGCCTGCTTAGTGGATTAACCACAATAATAATTAAGTACGCTATTATAAAAGGATAGAACGCGTAGGGTAAAATCCTGAGTGCCGTCTATTAGGACTTCAGGCCCAATAAATAAAATCTGAAGAAACAACCGTTCAGATGATTTTGAACTTGGTACAGTTGAGAAATTGCAACAGCCTGATGACGGGTCTACTTAAAGGTATTTATGAAATCGATATCCCTTCATACTTTACTACCCAGGGTCAGGACTGGCGGCCAGACGCTTAGGCTTGCTTCTAGCAGCGCGCGTCACGCGTTATATCATGGACCGAGCCGCTTGGGCCTCCACGTGCGCGACTTCAGTGCATGCTTGCTGAGACACGAGCCCAAGTCGCAACGAACCACTTACCATTGCCTGTGCCTTTACAGTAAATGAAGCGCGTTTCTACTCGATACATTGCGCACCGTGAGAAGCAAACTTAAGGTTTGCCGGCGTACATCACTGAAGTATTTCACTACTTCGTTAATAGTTAGTCATTTAAAAT
Source organism: Meganola albula (assembly GCA_936450015.1). Classification (NCBI taxonomy): domain Eukaryota; kingdom Metazoa; phylum Arthropoda; class Insecta; order Lepidoptera; family Nolidae; genus Meganola; species Meganola albula. The sequence goes on from OW388149.1 coordinate 11,475,926, forward strand.
AAAATTTATACTTCTATTTATATAATATATATAACAGTTATTATAAAACCCCGAACTCAATTATTACACTTTATTCATATATTATTTTCTTTCGCATTGCGCAAATACATAACTCCAAATAATTTTCACTAGGTAGAGTACATAAACAACCAGAAACCTGTTTTGTGTGTTTTGGTCAAATTTAAACGGAGGCGATTTCGCGCTAAAACCTTAAAAAGCAAAATTCGCCCTATCGGGGAATGAATCTATCGCATATCTAGTCAATTCCTTTGTCTAAGTTTGAATCGCATTAACTCTAGTTTAGTCAGTCTCCTCCACACGGGGTGGTTGGCTATATCTTGTTACAAGACTCATGTACACACGGCTACCAGTGCCGGCGTTAGGGGGGGCGCGATGGGGTGACGGCCCGGGGCGCCTAATTTGGGGGGCGCTGAGGTCTGGGGCATCGAACATCGAAGTACATCGTATCTAGTCTAAATAATAATAAATATACATCACTCTATTCGTTTCTTTTATCCGCCTCCCAAATCTGAAAATAAACTACGTTCACATTGGGTCAGCAAAAAATTAATACTCGATAATGATTTCCTTAAGTGGGCGCCTAATATTTACTGCCCGGGGTGTCAGTGGCCCTAACGCCGCTGCTGACGGCTACACATCCATCACGTATTTCCCGTATATGCTGACCTCTCTCGTTTTACGGAAATCTTGTACAATGCTAGATAATTAGACTGGAAATGTATAGCTCGATTTTGTATACACCTGCTGTTCTCCCCAACGCCCATTACCTGAACTATATATAGATTTCTACTATTATTAAAACGGGTTTATTATTATTTATTATGAACCTCAACTAGACATCATTAAAAAAAAGCGAGGCCGTGGAAGAGACCTTGGCTTGTAGGTGCCTAGGTACACCAGACTGCTAGAAAGGCTTATGTGAAAACGTGGCGGATTTCACTGCTGTCACGACATATATTTATTGGTATATTTTATTTTAGGGATAAATCAACACACCAAAAATACAAAATGCTGTAAAAAGGTTATTTATTCATAATTCACAATTACATAAGTGTACCAAACAAAAATTTCCAATATTACAAATAAAATGTAGGCATTTGACATTATGAACTTCTGCCACAGACCGTACATTGTATAATGGCGCAATAACGGAATTTTAAATTTTGTTATCATACAATTATCAAAGCAGGCACATTGTTTATGCGTAGCAAAATGGAGAAATTACGACAGCCTAAAATCATGTTTGTTTTTGAGTGTAAAGAATATTATCAATAAAATTAATGTCTCAATAACCTAAATCGACTAAATATTTAACATAAACATATTTTCTAAAACATAGAAATTAAGATTCATAATGGTGATTTGCAACTAACTAATGTTAAATTGCATTAAAATGGGAGTAATATAACTGTAATACAATTATGAAACATTAATTATTCACAAAAACAAAATGTTCAGCACCTGACTTGAACCAGTACATCTTAGTTGTAAGGAATACATTTGTAGTTTTGGAATGGTGAGCCCGAATGGCACCCACCATTCAACCATTTTTATTGTAACAAACTGATAGAAAAATTTACATAATTCAGTACATCATGGTCACGGAGCCCCAGTCTTTATTGGTGCAGTCTCTTAAACCTAAGCAATGTAGGGCAACACCCAGGTATATAAAGTTATTGTTGCAGCATATCACAAAAGCAACAACAAAGACTGGGGCCTGCTCCGAAGCAGTGTGAGCATATAGCAACCCTATCTAATATACACGTATATCCACACCGCACTAGTGACTATCAACCAAGTTCTATTACATAGCACAATTTAAGATTGTCTTAGTGCTTTTTGAGTTCTACACATTAGACACTTCGATACTCATAAATTTACACTTTACACTCGAGTCAACCCAATGGACACTAATTTGTAGCACACACCGACGTCACATTCGTTTTAGTCAGAGCCGCCGTCTTCGACGTCCTCTAAGAAACTGAATTTATTAGATGCAACGAAATTCTGAAAAAGAAAGTAATGATTATTCAACTTATGAAAAGTTAGGAATACCTAGTAGGAATCACTTGCTATTCAACTATGCACTGGATAATTGTAGTGTTAGTTTGTTTGTTTTTTTTTTAACCTGTAGCCTTAGTATGAGTTGTCAATACCAAGAACATTTTTGAATAGGTACTATCAGTAACATATCAAGATGATGAGTTGAAATACGAAACTGTTTAAAAGTTATTTTTGACGGCTACCGGTGGGTAGTATCCACAGGTAAGACTGGCCCTCTTTGGTCCTCTCTGCGTTTTGTTACTTCAATCGACGTTAGCAAACACCAAAAAAAATCGAATGCGTACTTATAAAATAATACAGTTATTAGTGTAAATAGATACTATTGCGAAATTATTTGTAGTTAAATAGTGAAATGGTGACAAAAAAACAATTTTATTGGGGGATAGTTTTATTAAATAATTTTTGCTATTTTTAATGCTGTATTGTGAACGAAACGCAGCTGAGTATTGTCGGCCGGTATCTACTCGCGCCATAGTGCCAAAGTGCCAATACAATATTTTTGTTTGGTTATGTATTCATATTTATCATAATAATACCTGTAAATAAACCTCGTTACGAAAAATAGTAATCGAAATATAGTGTACAGATAAATATCAATTGATAAAATGGATACGGCTTCGACAGTTAACAAATCTGCATAAGAACTGAAGTCACCGGTATAAGCAATCAAAGTGAGCAAGTGGTGGCGGGCAGACCACATTCCTCGTAAAACCGATAACCGCTGGGAAATAAAGGTTGTCAAGTACAGACCACGCAATGGGTGTCGCAGTGTAAAAGGCTCGCCACGAAGTGGACCGATGACATTGTGAAAACTGCGAGAAGCAGATGGTATATTCGATGGATGATCGCTCGATGATGGATGATTTTAAGGGAGGCCTATGTCTAGCCGTGGACATCCCCAGGCTGATGATAAGTGGCTTGGTGAGTACATACTTAATAACTTAACTACTGCAGTGGCGTAGCGTGCCTTGTCGGGGCCCCATATAAAAAAATTTTTGGAGGCCCTTATATGGAGGTAAAGATTTTTCACAAAAGAAAAAAAATATTGTGAGAAGAAATATTTATTTATCACATAATTTACCCATTTTACAAATAAAAATCGAATTTTAAATATTTACTCTCCTTGCCTTTTTTTCGGCAAACTGATTTATCAAATCATTTATGGGTGATGATGATTTTAGTTTTTGTTTTTATTCTTTTTCCTTACACACTTTGGGGGCCCCCGTGGCCCGGGGCCCCGTATAATTGATACGGCAAATACGGCGGTAGCTACGCCCCTGAACTACTGTGACTTTACCTCTGAGCAAGTAATCAATGTTTTTATTTAGAAATGTTTAAAGGAGGAATAAAAGAAAAGTTTTTTTTATATTAGCTACAAGGATAGCCAGATAGATTATTAAATATGGGTATTTATTTAGTATGGTTAGGACGGACATAATATTCAATTACATGCTATGAAATGTTAGATTATAGGTGTATAAAGTTAATTGTTGTACACTATTACTCATTCCACAAGTATTTATTCTACTTAGGCTGCCTAGCCAGTCAATTTTTCTACTGATTTTGAACTCTATACAAAACTAAGGCTGTTTTGAGGTGTGGAACATGACTTATGACGTGAGATTTATTTTGTTTCAGAAAATGAAAAGCCCTTTGAATTAAAATGAAGTGGATATAGTGCAAATTAGACAAGCAAGGTGATTAATGCATATCTAATAAATTGAAAGATGGGACTCCCTAACAATTTTTTTCAATTCAAGAGGTGTACCACATGAAGCAATCAGTTCAGCCGTTCCCACACAATGCCATGACCAAAGGAAATGTCTTAGGTTTCATTAATTACATACTGTTTGTTTTTTTTTAAATAAAAAAATATTAATTTATAACATGATATGGTTTTTATTTATAAAACAAGTTACATTTATTAAATACTCAAACAATAATAATGTATTTGAAGGAATGTTTTATTAATTATATTGTAACAAATACCTAGGTAATCTAAAGAAATCTAATGGATATCTGTTAAATTACTTTGCATCTATGAAGGATTAAAGATAACAATCTTCTCACACAGTGATAGAAAGTACCCTTTAGGGCTCCTGAACGCTTCTGAGTATCTGAAACAAAATTGTTATTTTTAAAACCGGTAGGAGTACATTGTAATTTTTTTATTATAATTTAACATTTTGTTTTCCTACTAATATTTTAAAGGTGAATGTTTGTAAGAATGTATGGATGTTTGTTACTTTTTCACACAAAAATTACTGGACGGAATAGGATGAAATTTAGCACAGAGATGGATTATGGTCTGGATTAACACATAGGCTACTTTTTATTTAAATAAGTACCACACAGGGGTGATGCAGTGGATGGAAGCTAGTATATTAATAAACTAAACAGGTGGCATGGTCAATCAGATACTTGCTTTTCATGCTTCAGTTTGGGTTCTATTCCTACCCTAGACAGAGACTTGTGTGCATGATTATATCTGCTTGTCTTGAGTCAAGGTGTAATTATCTATTACAGGTATGTATTTACATAAAAAAGTTGTATTATGAACAGTATGTATCTGGTTTCCATATTACAAGCTCTGCTTAGCTTGAGATCTGATGTCAGAGGTGATAGTGTTCTAGAAAATTATTGTAACTATTCAGAATGTGCAATTGTATTCTTACTTATTATTCTTACATGTGTTGGAAGTGTATTACACCCTATTTATATTTTTAATTTGTAATCAGCATGATCTGTAAACCATGTAGAAAGGCTATAATCAAATAGATTTAAGTCATGATGATGTATATTAATACAAGTACAAAGTACTTACTAGGATGTTGTATTCTCATCACTTTGTGTTCCTTTAATTGCACTGTGACACTAGCTAGGAAAGCTAGGGCTATTTGGTAAAATGCTAGTTCTGTGTCAGGTCTTATTTTAATATGGTCCTTTCATAGCTGGGCTACTGTAAACTGTCCTCCCGAACGATGCGACAAGCTGAAGATAGTAGCACCAGTGAAATCTTCTGCTGACACTGACATTATCAGTAGTCACCAGTTCATAAAGCCCTATTGTTAGCAACAGTTGTGCAGTGGAGATATTCCATGATTCCTTAAACAAATACAAGGTTAATTAATCATCCATCACACAATTTATCTTTTGATGGTTAGAGGTTGTGTCAGGTATCTAGTAAACAAAAATTACTTACCACTTGTAAATAGGTAATTTCGATCAGCTGCTATTCTACAGCTGGTTTGTCGAGAGATCTATAACCGCAGATAGTCGTCATTTTCAATAGGTTTAATTAGTTCAATCCACTCCTTGTTTAAACAACTTTTTCGTCGTATCCGAGTCGGAAGTATAGTCCGACAACATATTGACCACTTCTAAATTAGCTTTTTTAAGTTATTTTATAATTTTAATACAAAATATTGCTAAAAATTTCCCAATTATAATAACTACTGAAGAGCCACCGATTAAAATCGAGCGGTAGCGACGTTCATGACGGATAGTAGACTTTGACAGTTCACTGACGTTCAAAATTTTTATAGGAACACCGTTTTCAAAATTTCCATACTTTAAATTTACGGACCGTAGTAGTTAGCCCTCCCATCCGTTAGTAATACACCTTGGTAATTTTCACAACGGGACGTTGTTTATAGGAACAGTTTTTGATGACAGTAGGTAGAAAATGTTAACATCCGTTGCTAAAACGAGGCGTTTTTTTGATATAGGAACCGGGCATAATTAGGGTTATTGAACCCAAGACCACCTAACTAGCCTGTTGCTGCTATGCTTGTGAGCCGAAATTTAATAATTGTAATTTTTTGACAATTCCTAAAATACCCAAATTATTTTGCATTTCACAAGAACTTAATCAAGATTATAAATAGACAAGAGTAGAGAATTAAAGGTTCGTCAGTGTAATTAATTAAAATATTAATAACTACTTACCGGTTTTTCTTGTTCTTTCAATTTAGGCAAAGGTTTTTCGTCGATGTCGTCGTGTCGATCACGCGAGCGGCTCGGCCTCGGGCGGCCGTTGTGCTCGGGCTCGGGCTCGTGCTCCGGCTCGCGCTCGGCGGGCGGCGACGGGCGCCTCTCGTCCCTGTGGTCTCTCCTGTCGCGATCATCTCTGTAGTCACGTCTGTCTTTGTCGTCTTTTGAGTAGTCGCGCCGATCTCGATTGTAACTCCGGGAATCCCGAGGCCGGTCGTCTAAAAACGTGACAAACAAAATATTACAGCACTGTAGATCACTATGTCATGTTATGCTAATGTTTGTTTTATTTTATCTTCATACTAACCACGCTTAGGTCCGGCAGGACGTCGATCACCAGAATGGTCATTCTTGAACAGAAAAAAGAAATGTAGTTATACATTTAAAGCCTTATTCACAAAAAGTTATAAGTCTTTAGTTTAAATGGGCTTTGCCTCTTTTATACTAGTAAAAATGTCAAGACACGAATTATAAATCTATTTACGCTATAATGAGCTTATAATACGTTTATGAAAATGGGGGTTTAGTTTTAATTAAATGTGAATGATCATTTACAAGGACTTTAGTTACCTTTCTTCCCCAACGTTCTTTCTCTTCCGTCCCCCGTCTGGCCTCTTCTTCTTGTTTTCGTAGACGCTCTTCAATTTCACGCTCTCTTTGGGTCAAATATTTTCGCATGAGTGTCATTGTATTTAGGTATAATTATTACAAAATTTAAAAAAATAAATGTAGGTATAGAGCGACCGAGTCGAACATAATGAAAGAACCGGTGTCTAGTTAACCATGTTACTATAGCACATGTAAGCATCATTCTTACGAAATAACGAAATACATCGATCTCGACATTTCTGTTATGTGCAAACACAGTATGTATTTTTATTTGAAGTATAAGATATCAAGGCAATTTTCAACATTGGAACAAAATTTTTATACAGACAAATAATATGAATACATTTTAATAATGTCTTACTTGGCAGCAGTGTCCACAGGTTTCGCAGCTCCGAACACTTTTTCAGCAGGGACAGGTTTGGGCGCAACCTTCTCTGGTTCTTTAGTTTTATCGTCTAACGGAGCTCCATCCGCCGGCTTAGTGGGCACTTCGGCATCGCGAGGCACAGTCCGAGGCAGTAAGTTCAGTTTTGGACGCTCTCGAGGTTTGCTATCTGTTACATACAGAATATATTCGTCATTAAAATGAATACCTGTAGTGTACACCATCGCAGTTTGTAATTAGAAGTATAAAGGTGAAAGTGGAGTTGGTCGCACTGCTGTCATCGCTTTAGTTTAGGTAAATGTGACGACTGCGATGGGGATATATATGTGAGGTTAAATAGAACTTGATATAAAGTATTCGAAGGCAGCAGCTGCGGTGTGGACTCTCAGCAGTTTTATTACAATGTTATTTACCTTCTCTAGGTGGTGGGTCACGATCCCTATCACGATCGCCAAAACCTCGGTTGCCAAATCCTCTGCTCTCACGATTGCTAAAATAAAAAACAGATATTTTCGCACCTAAATATTTTAAACAGCAAAAGGTGTATGAATCAATTAAAACTAACCATATAGTAAAAAATCTTAATCTTTGATGATAGTAGTTTTGTATTACTGCAGAAGGATGAACTAAATCCTGCGCTGACATCTGTTTGTATGTAATTACTTACCCAAAGCCACCTTCCCGGTCAGCAGTACGGAATCCATCTCGGCCCCCATACCCGCTACGTTCCCGGTCACGGTCGCCATCGCGGCTAAATCCACCTCGTTCTCTTCCCCTAAACATATATACCATACTTAGTACATCCTGCCCAAGACATTTTTTTACAGGCCGAAAGCCGGCGACATCATGACTTACTGACTGCACATTGCAATGTATTATTTTTGCATTCGTTGTCACTTAGAATGCATGAGATAAAACAAGAGTACAGACAAATATATATATATATATATATATATATATATATATATATATATATATATATATATATATATATTTACATCCCGGTATACTTGTTACGTCATATATGGCGATTTTTACCGATGATGCTGCGTCCGACTGACTTGTTGCGTCTTATATACGGACGCAAGATTGACCATCCCTCAAATTCAGCCAGAAGTCATGTAAAGGTTAGTACAATGGCTGGGTGAAATATTGGCATGGACGTTATTTTGTCACTGGAGTGCTTTTCGCCGTATTCTTTAGTTCCGCTGCTTGGCGCGCGAATTTTTGAGGTCGCGCCTGTGCGCCGTATATTTTTGGCGTATATTCGATATTTTTTTTACGTATAACACGCCGATAATGTGGTTTCTGTATATAATAAAAGTTTTTATCAATTCTAATGTGTGATTTAATTGCGTCACACAAAACTACATCTTCCCGAGGAGACGTGCGGGTGAAAGCGGTGAGGGGGGCGGACACTCTAATCTATTGTGCACTCGTTCAAAGTTTCAAACATCGCACGCGCTAAACGTAAGAAGCGAATACGCATGGTAAACACGACATTTATTGGCAATTCATTACCTACACTTTTTTTCATTTTTTAAGTAACTGACAATATAATAAGAACTTTTCAGTGAAGCGAATTGCAATTTAAATCATAAGTAATCTGAATATTTTACTTATTATTAATAATTTTATTACTTTGCTTCTAATATTATTAATGCAAAAGTTTGTATGGATATTTTGGATGTTTGGAGATGTGTGGATGTTTGTTACTCTTTCACGTAAAAACTACTGGATGGATGAAATTTGGGACAAAGATAGATTGAAAATTGGAATAGCATAATATGTGCTATTTTTTGTTATTTTGCCTTTACAAATCTTTAAATAATAAATCCCTATTTTTCTTGACCAGAAAAAACATTTTGCTTGTTACAGCAAAAATCTAATCAATCTGGCCAATCGTTTTTATTATTTTTTTGATTATTTTATACACTCATATTTGAGCTAAGCTCGCCTATGTATGTGTGACATGTGTTGTTTCCTATATGTAAGTGTTTAATTACTGTATAAAAACATAAGTACGTGTTTTCCTGGATCGGTTTATGCACAAAGTATTTTTTAGAATTGGTACCAGCAAACCATAACAATAGTAACCTAAGAATTCATTATACCCCTATTAAACAAGTACCTTGTAATTGCACGTGTCCGTTAGGAGCTGAAATAGGGCCAATAAGTATCAAATTGGAGCCCCCATATTATGACCGAAATTTACGAGATTTTTTTATATTTACCCAAAATTTGATTTTCAATTTAAAAATAAAAAAAATATCTACACATAGAATGGGTACCAATTAAATTGTGCCAATTAAATGGTAAATAATTAATTTGTAACTGGCACTTAAAAAAAGTTATGATCATAAAAAAGCACTTTAAAAAATTAACCCGACTTTAAATATGCCAAAGTTAAAAAAAAGAGTTAAATAATAATAATTTATACAGTTAATAAATCCAGTTCTAAATATGATTATGATATGTCCACCTAAAAAGAATCATACACCAAATGGTGTTTTGAGGTCGGTGTCAGCCCTTGACCAAATAGATTTTCATTCATGGATATTATGTGATGGTCTTTTTTAAAACTTACGTCAACCTCAATTTTCATAATCTTATAAATAAAATTCTTGTGTCACATTGTTACATAACTCCGCCGAAATGACTTGACCAATTCTAATGAAATTTTGTAGGTTGGTAAGTAATATGTTTTAATTCAGAGCGGGAAATAAACTATTCGGTGTATAAACCTTTTTAGGAGGACATACAATTGTTTAGAATTGGATTTATTAACTGTACAAGTTATTATTTCACCGTTTTCGTATATGACTACCTCGTGGTGTTCCTAAGAGGTCTTGGACTGCTCCTCTATCAAAATCTATTGCCATTGTGTCCACACTGATAACTCTAGGAGTGTGGTTGGTGTTATCAGCTCTCTCGCCTATTTGTGCCATTATATCCCTCGCCTGTGAGTACGGCGTCTGGTGTTGAGTGCCTTCGAGAAGTATTGATGTTTTGTTATTTACACTTACCAGGCGATAGTCTATGTTCTCCAATTTAAGTACGGGCATAGCCATTCGATGTTTTCTCTTGATAGTTGGCTTTGTAGTACTACCATTCAGGAGAAAGGCGAGGCCGGGTGTTACTACTACTCTATTTGCTGGTTTGGAATTAGAAAAGCTGATGCCAAACCTTTCCTTAGGTTGTTCATGAAGAGAGGATGGGCCTCAGCCTTATACCCGGTACTCCTTTTTCGGAAATATTCAGCAGATATTGGATATTCCCAGTGCTAGTTTGTATAGTAGGGTTGTAGCTGTTTTGTGTTTCTACGACTAGTAGCTTACTGTTCCGCTTTATAGCCGCTTTAAATTCTCTTTCGACGAATTTTAATTTAATTTAGGAATCCTGGCCGTATATTGTTTACGGCCATTATTTCTTGCATTCGGGATCGGGTTATATTAGTGTTGACTAGATATTCTAGGTCCTGCCATGCTGCCCCATATCTCTTGCAATCAAATCGGTTTCTTCCTTTTCCGGATCGCATTCACACGCCGGGCTATTCTTGGAAGCGGTACAAGTATTCGGCTATTACTCCGTATCCCGTCTGTATTTGCACTTGTGTTGGGGTCCATTTGGTCGTACTGGTGAAACTGTACGCTTTGGGGATGGATGGTAGAAATTCCCTTGTGACTATCCCTGTGCTGGAGGTAGTGTATCGGTCCTGCCATTTTTGGATAGACTCCACTTTTTGAAGGCCATTGCGTGTGGGTGGTCAACACTTGGGTTTTATAGTAGTTTTAATGATGACCTTGAGTCGCTCAAGATGCTAATAGAACGTACTCCACTGGTTTTGATAATTTGTGTTGCCCTAAACTGCTCATAGAGTTCTGATTGGAAAACTGTGCATGCTAGATGTAGGGAAAATGTAGCTTTATACCTCTCCTGTCCCTCTTCCCACCATATGAGGGCGGCACCGACTTTATCCTCGATTTTGTTTCCGTTAGTGATGTGTGGGCTCCTAAGTATTTTTCTACGAAGCCTGGGTTGAGATCTTCAAGAAGTATATAGTCCGTTTCTACGAGTTTCTTCTGGATGTGGTTTGCTTTTTGGTTTCTCTTTACTTTCCAACAGGCTTGTGGCAGGTTGTCAGATGTTATCCCTCTATTTGTAAGATTCATATGACATGCCTCCTGGATCCGAAGATCTAAAGGAAGTTGTCCAGAAAAAGTGAGAGCTGATGTCAGTGAGATTTTTCTGTATGATCTACAAACTTTTTGTGCGAACTATGTTATAATGAATGATTTGAGTGAGTTAATTTTTTAAATATGTAGTTTTAGGTATCTAAATGAAGTGAAGTTGAACGTTGTAATTTTACTATATATTTTTTTCTCAAGTAAGTGACATTACGTTTTTATTGAGAATAAAGTTTCTTTGAACCTAAACCTAACCTCGCTGAATAGCGTTAAGGTAGTTTTTGACAGTTCCCAGTTGCGTAGCCTTGTAACATACCTTTGCGGCATACATCAGTATGGGTTCGATGACTGCTACGTAAATTGTGCGAGTGATCTCGGAGTTGAGGCCATGCACGCTAGTTTCTTGTAGATGTCCGTTGCTATTTTACTCGTCTTTACTATGTGGGGTGAGCTTGTGGTCCATTATGAGGCCTAGCAGTTTTATCTCCTTTACTAGTTCTAGCCTTGCTCTGGCCATTTGTATGGATGAGGTGGTGAACTTCAGCTTTCTCGTCAACAGCATCACTTTGGTCTTGTGTAATGCGAAGTTGAGTTTGTTTTCTATTCCCTATCTTATAGCAGTGTTGAGTGCCGAGATGACCTTTTCTGCAAGGCTTATTCCTGCTGCATACGAAATCACTAAAATTACGTCGTTTGGCCCTCTATGGAGATTTGCACACAACCTTTGTTAGCCCCTTCTCGTACTTCTTTCTGGCGTAATAGACTTCATTGCAAGAAATTTAGTAGAGAGTAGAAATTGCAATAAATGTAGGTATGATCATGGAAAATAATACCATGATATAAAACCTCCATTGACAGTTTTCTAACAAATACCTAGAATACAAAAATTAATCCATTCCATTCTGTTGTCAATAGTAAAACTCATTCTTGACAACCTGTCATCATTATGGTTAACCTAAAAATCATTATTCGAAACATATGTCATTGTCATTCGTCGCAACATCAATGGTGGTAATAATGACGTTACGAAAAACGACTAATTGAGAATAAAACATGTACAGGCTTGATTGGGAGCATAATATATCACCTCTAATTTTACAACATGAACCCAATTTAAAATCATAGTATAGAGAAAAAGCGAGAAAATATTTAATGTTCTTTTTCGAAGAAATCAAGCTGTTGTTGCAAATGATATTTTTGGTGAAAAAATTTTGGAGAACGATGAAAATCACAACTGACGAACGTACGCGTGCTTCTTCCGCATGCGTCGACTAACGGTTGAGAGGCTCCTCGACGATGTGCTTGGATGTGTTTATGTCTTCGTCGTTTCTGTCGTTCAGAAATATTTTGTCTAAGAAATCTTTTTAAACTAACACTGTTCCGAGGAATGACTATTTCTTAGTGACAAAATTTTGATTGATTATTATCTCATAAATATTTTGATGTTAATCAGTTCCTTGTTATTAAACAATGTGAAATTGATTAATAAGCGATAAATTGTTAGTCTAGTATATATTACATTCAAAATTAAATATTTTGTAAAGACATGTTGCGTCGTAACTACCGAAGTTGGAATGTGAGGAAAATGACGTTTGGAGATGTTTTTGAAACCAAAACCTAATAAATAAACTAAAAATAACCTGTTTTTAATTGGCAACTTATAAAATAACACGAAATACAATGTAAATAGAAATCATAATAAATTTAATGATGTAAAATAGCCAACCAAAGCGCCGGAAGTGTTTTTTAGCCCGTTCCCAAAAAACACCCAGGTATGTATGTATGTATCGATATAACACAAGGTCAGAAGGAAGCAACAAACTTAACAGTTTATAGCGTGCATACAAAAATAATATACGGTACCGATATAATCTCAAATATAGTAAGAAGTTGTTTAATTAGTAGAATGCATGGAATAAATATAGTACAATATATGGTATCAATATATCCATTCATATAGATGGATGTAGGAAAAACGATTAAATGCATGGAATAAATATAGTACAATATACGGTATCAATATATCCATAGATTTAGATGGATGTAGGAAAAACGATTAAATGCATGGAATAAATACAAAAATATACAATGTGTCACATGTTTTCCATCGAGAACGGACGCAGAATTCCAGCGAGAATTATTTCAAATTGAATATCTACATTTCGTATCTAATCAAAATTTCTCGCCGACAATGGAATTCACATGACAAAAATGTAGCTATATTCACACGAATAACAATTAAAAAGTCATTGGAAATGGTAGATATATATATATATATATATATATATTTAAAATAAAATATAAAAATGTCTCAAGTAGACTTACTCTCCATAACGATCGCGTCCGAAGGAGTCTCGGCCTCCGTAAGGAGTCCGCGCAGGTTCAGGTGGCGCTGGACGGTCACCGTCACGCCAACCTCCTGGCCGGTTGTCGACACTCGCTACACACAGAATCAACCAGTTAAAATAAAATGTATATTTATTTATATAAAAGTAAGTAATCATGTGCAAACAATCACTCAGTTAATCATCAAACAGATAGAGCAACCTAGAGATTAGTCTGAATTGAGTTATGATTTACACCATGTCACAAATTAAACTAAAATTGCTGGTCAAGGGAACTTTCAAGGGTTTTGTGGATAATCTCGTCTGTAAGAGTCCTCAACATACCCACAAACCCGAGTTTCTGGTTGCCCCGATATCACTGTGAGCGATACCCACGGCTAGAGGGTTCTGTGCCAACAACACAAATCTGACCTTTACTCAGACCTTCCCGAGGCATAGAGAGTAACTAGGATTACCAATTTGAATATTTTAAACTATACACACCAAAGACAAACGCGTCTTAAGGAGAACAATGATCGATGTTAGAACTGACATTATAAATATAGTAAAGATATAAAATCGGTTATCATATTGTACTCTGTATGTGTACCCCAAGTGCGACATTATAGTTCACTCCATCTGTTTGATAACTCTCATCACAGTGACAATGTCTTTGTATGAAGTTGCGTCAGTATGAACCTGCCATTAGGTGTAAATACACGAATTACCTACTAGAAATCATATCAACTGGACATATCACTTTGTAAAAATTACCTTTAGTATCTAGGTAATAAACTACATGGTTTCAAAGTTTTATTCGAATCTGTTAGCGCACTTTGTCGCAGTAAATAACATCTTTCTTTACAACCCTTCATAACAAATAGTTACAAAATGGTATAAATTGTACGTACAATCTCGTTCACGGTCGCGATCGCGATCCCTGTCTCGGTCCCGATCGCGATCCATATTACGCGGTCTGCCCGACGGCTCGGGCATGGCGCGTGGCCCAGACCGCCAGTCGCCACTTGTGCGCTCCGGATCATATTCCCTGGGAATAAATGGGTATTTTATAGAACTGATATCATTACATACATACATGCATTTTACTTACTTTGTATTCAAAGCAACACCTGCCCTATAGTTACAAAATATAGATAAGTTGTATCTTCTAAATAAATAAAAGAAGAAACTGAGTGACAGACATATCAATGCACAGCCCAAACCTCAGTCTGCCTAAATTTGGCATATAGCTTCCATGAGTTCTAAGGGTGCACTTAGGATTTTTCGAAACTCACTCCATGAGTACAACAGGGGCCACGCGAGCGAAGTCGTGGGCGGTAGCTAGTATAATATGAAGGGAAATATCAGAACGAAATTAGGATATCTTAGAACTCAACATTCAAGGGCATGTGACATCCACAAACCTTCACTTGGCCTGTGTTTAAACTACAATGTCCAGCAATAACAAAGATGCTTTACTTATATTTGAATGTATTTTAAAAGGTTCTTGTGTCATCTAAATTGCTAGAACAATGAATAAATACCGACAAGTTTATCAGAAGACCAATACACCTGGAGATTCTTTACAAATGTTGAAACCAGTTTACAACAATGAGTCAAATATTGTATGCATTAAGCAAATAAGCATTACCTATCCCTATCCGATCTTCCGCCCCTACCCATGCGGCGGTCATTGTCCTGTGTAGACACTTCTATTCTGATTCGCCTGCCACTTATTGTCTGAAACACAACACATAAAACTACTTTTTAACGGATTTTGTTGTTGTTTGTTATTGATGTTCACGAGTGGACTTTGATGTCCAAAAATATTAATCACAATTATTAATGACTACCTACAAACATTATTATTTAAGTTGCGTT
This sequence comes from Meganola albula, assembly GCA_936450015.1. Classification (NCBI taxonomy): domain Eukaryota; kingdom Metazoa; phylum Arthropoda; class Insecta; order Lepidoptera; family Nolidae; genus Meganola; species Meganola albula. Next base: position 11,491,390 of record OW388149.1, read on the forward strand.
CGATTTAAGCAAACTGAGCTCACAGTGTCTTGAATTCTGAGTTGATTTTGCTTGGGTTTTGGTACAAGTAAATTAATTATTAATCAGAATGCAACATTTATGACGTCAAATACCTCAGTCCACCAGTGAACATCAAGTCTGAAAAGACTGAAACGTCGCGATCTAAAAAAACGCGATATTATCTGCTAAAAAGTAGATTCATTTCAATGTGTGATATTCGCGTAAATCTAAGACAATACTATACACAACACATAGTTAGAAATCGAAATACAAATGAAAGGGAATTTTTAAGTTAACAATTGTGAAAATTCCATTTCGTTCGTATTTCGATATAATACAAGTATTTTTTTTGTATGTAGATAAGTCTCTAGGGCCTAGGGCAATTTGTAAATGCAGCAGTAAATATCATTAGCTTAATGAAACTACTTAAATGACTGATATTATTTTGATAAAATAGGTAAACATTAAGATTAAGAATGTGACAATCAACTTACCAAGTCTGGTATGTTCATAGCATTAATAAGACCTTCTCGGTCTTCAAAATCTACACACCCATATCCTTTCAAGCGATCACCTTCACGTGGCAGTCTCAAGTTGGTAATCTGATGAAGATAATTTTACTATAAATTTTACTGCAAATAGATACATGAAGTAGTGTTACACTAAGTAAATTATAGCTCTAAAAATAAAAAAATAGAACAAAAGCTTTTTTGACCAATGTAGGTAGGTTCTGTGTGAACAAATATGTGGAATCAGTTCAGAGGTTCTTACCTAGTCAGACCTTAACAGTTTAAAGGACATAACAAGCATGTTTTGAGTTGTTGACTTGGTGCTAGTTAGTCAATATGCCAAGTATTGTTGAAGCGGATACATTATATCAACTTGTAATGAGCATAAAAAGCTACAAGAACTATAACAACACCTCATTGGTCCACTTTTGCATTTAATTTTGTGTTGGATGAAAGACAGTAATGATTAATTTTATTGCAAAAAGGGTTAACATACTTAACATAACATAACATACTTAACATAACATAACATACTTAACATACTAACCATTTCAAAGTTTAGGCAGTTACCTTAAGTCCAGTGAAGAGTTCAGTGATAGCACTTTCGTCAACGTCATACGGGAGGTTGGATATGTGAGCAGTGAATGGAGGGCGACGTGGAATGGACTCGTCATCGACCGCAAGACCGCCGCGCGCCGCCCGCGACGCCGACGGCAACACCACCGGGGCACGGTTGCGGGATGCGTATCCATAATTTTCCGCTGACAAATATAACAATTATGTAGTATGTACTAGCAGGTAACATTGCTTTGATTCTGGTGTAATGTTAATTTTAATACTGTTGTCATTTGGGGTTTAATGATAAATAGCCCCATATTCCTGATCAATTTTTAATGCTACTGATGGTAAAGACTAACAATCAAACTAGTATGGTTTTAGTACTTATCCTATAACTGATAACTAGCTGAATATAGCAAGAAATTTTATAATTCACTTTGATAAGTAAAAATTATTTGAATTTCAAAATTAAAATAAAGTCACTTCTATGCAAATATTATCTCCACTGCATAACAAGAATGAATGCTAAGCTATGCAAGGCTTAAATTGACATCTAGCCAAAGGGCAGATGATTAATAACATAACAATTCTAAATCCGTAATAACTTAGTTTATTTATCTATAAATTAATAAGGTGATAACAAGTATGACCCTCAGAAATATAGGGAGCAGGCTAATGAAAGACTAGTCTGAATTGAGTTATAACCAAAGTTATCTCGTATATTGTGCTAAAATAGCTGGTCACAGGAGTTTCCAACAGTGATAACACCTACACCTCCATTTGATCTTACAGGCCAAACATCCTCAGTTTAATGCTACACTGTGATTTCTGGTTCCCCCGCCTCCCCTGTGAGGGAAGTGTCCTGCTAGAACATGTAATAAAACACAGAGACCTTTACTCAGACCTTCCCGGGGCGGAGATGGTGATAAACACCCTGTGTGTGCACCCCAAGTACGAGATTAACATTAGCTTGCCATTACCCTTCATATCATCATTGGGTCAAATAATTCAACCAACTAAAAATGGAATTAGTTAAAGAGGCACTTACTTTCTTCATCGACCGAGTCTGCCCAGTTAGTAGCTGGAATGGTTGTAGGTTCTGCTATAATATCTGTGATGCTGGCTGGAATCCATTTTGCCTTTTTTGATTTCTTGCCTGTGAATTCGATTCAATGTATAGAAAATTACTGGGTAATGGATAAGTTATAGTTAATAAAGAATGATGACGCATAAAACGAACAACTAAGTGAACGACCTACTCCGATTATGGAAAGTGGTTATGACCAGACATCAATATGGTTAGGGAACATTGAATCAATTTTGTTTCCTTACCTTCGTAAACAAGTTACAAATTGATAATTAGCTTGATATTTTGAATAATTCAACTAATAAATCTATCAAGAGCTAAAAATATTGGCCACGCGGTAAAACCAACGTTCGGAGGTGAAAAGATGACACGTTAGCATTATTAGATAATATTGCTTTGCTACTAAAGTGGATGAATTAAGAAGAATTTTAAGGCAAAAACAAAATTATGTACAAAAATGGACTAAAATACAATGAAATGTAATAAAAATTAGAGGTTTTTCACGTGACAAAATTACGAGAACTAACCTGTAGCGGCCATATTACAAGGCTGGGGTCGGTGTTGCCAATGTGTCCTACACAATAATTTTCTATAATCATGGCGTGAAAAAAGTTCCTTTTCGTATTAATTACAAATTAAAATAATTATAAGGTGTAAAAGATTCAAAAAGGAACTGCAATGTAAAAAAAAATATTTTTATTTACTTTAGGCATTGGATTTTATATGAGACTGGTTTCATTATAAACTGTTATGATACTTTTATAATGTTTTTTCTACCATGTTCTACAATGCAATTGACTTGATTGTCTAGTATCCCGCCGTGTCTATTTACCTCAGAATATTACTTCACAAATATCGTACCTATTATATTATCTGTGTTTATACCACAGGGTCTGCAGATTCGTTACACACACTCAGAACAATAATTTATACTCAGAATTCTGAAGAAAATTGTGATAACATTTTTAAGTGTGGATGTTTAATATGTACATGAATTCTCTGTACTTATGAGAATAATAATTCACGATGAGCTGTTGAAATTACAAACCCAAAACCAACACCAAAAAGAACACAATCACTGTTCCTTTCCAAAAATATACTTGAGTGATCTATAAAAGGAGGAAGAATTAGAAAAATACGATCATACTTTTTAGCTTTTCTTGTTGCTATTCTCTCATAGATGGAGCTAAGAACCACAACTGCTAATTATTTTGCACAATACGCTTGTTCAGGGAAAACAAAACAAAGCAATGCGTTTTATGAACGAATACAGAGCGATTTAAAAGATAAAAAAGGAGTCGGAATGAGAAATAAAAAAATTGCTTCCGTGTTTTACTCCAGAGCCTGGACTATAAAGGATGGGGGGAGGGGGGGGGACAATTCATATACTATTAAACCGAGTTCAAAAAAATTAGGACGTTATATTATATGTCATCCGTATAATAATATGATAGTTTTTTGATCACGCCGTCGCGGCGTCGTGCCAATGCCCATACAACTTTGTGTATCGTGAGGAAACCGACTTAGAATTCAACATTCTAGGTTTTCGTATAGTTTAAAGGTGTAATTACCTTTTCTTTAACACTACTATAGCTTTTATAGTTTTTACTGGATTGTAATGCGAAGTAGATGGGCGATCGATAGGCTTAACAGCAAAATGATTAAGTTTATTTATGTGATTGGTCGAGTTCACTTTACTTTATTTTATTTGTTCAACGCATTTCGACGGCACTGTCTCGCTCGCCATAGTTTTGGCACAGATGTTTAACTAATAATTTTGTATAACTGAGTAGCAGTGGCGTAGCGGTGTATGCCTCATCTTAGAAATATAAGGTCACGGGTTCGATTCCCGGTCGTGCCCAAAACTGTTTTTGTGTGAATTGTTACATCGCCACTGCTCCATATCGGTGAAGACAAACATCTTGAGGAAACCGGCATGTCTAAGAACTAATCATTCGAGGGCATGTGACATCCACCAACCCGCAATTGGCCAGCGTATGTGGAATAAGGCCTTAACTCTCTCAACTCGTAAGATGGTTAAGAGAAGATCCGTGACCACTATGGGACATTAAAGGGGTTGAAGTGTATATCTACTTAGTTACTTTTCGGCTACTGCGAGTTGATTGCAGAACTTAGGTGGCCCTACGAGTATCTGCATATACTTAGGTCAATAATAATAATAAGTCTTTATTGTCTCAATTTATAAATATTCACAGGGTCTTATATCTAGTTACAAAGGTGACGTACAGTAGATATTGACTAGAGTAGATATATATGGGTCAATAGCCACAAAATAACTTTTTCAATAGGTCTAGGGATAAAAAAACTAACTATAATATCAGAGTACCATTTGTTGCAATTGAGGATCCCAAAATTTCTCGTCACTTGTTGTTTGTTTATGAAGTCATAATTGTATTCAAGCGGAAATTAATTACAGTAAAACAGGGTACCCAGTTGCCTAATTTTATTCTTCCTGGACAAATGATGGTGAATATGTGACCACTGTTGTTAACGGCGTGCGCGGGCGCAGCGCAGGCGACGGGTGACTGGGCCAACCACGGGCCAGACGGATCGTGCTCGCAATAGACATGGCGATGCGATGGCATTCAGGTCGGCCGGCGATGCCGTACGGACGTGTACTCGGTATTAACTTAGCTGAACATCGCCTACATCGGTTATAGCGTACAAACATATTTTGCGTTGAAAGATTTTTGTTTTAGATTTCGTGGTTTACTTTTACTGTTAAAACTTGTGTGTGTTTAGTCCCATATAAAACTTGTAGTCTAGACGTAAGTCAGTTTCCTTTCTAAGAAATCGGCTGTACCTAGTCGTTGATAAATATTTTTTGTTTGTTAGTGACGTACAGTGTACCAAGGTACCAACATTGTGCCGGTGATAACGGAAAACGATGTGATTTGTGGTTACTATTGAAATGTGTTTAATGTAAAGAAGTGTTTAATATGGGGTACGCGTCGAGTGGTGCGGGCCGTGCGGCCCACGAGGCGCTGCTGGCGCGGCATGATGCTGAACTTAGACTCATGGAGACGATGAAGAGGAGTCTACAGGCCAAGATGAAAAGCGACCGCGAGTACGCTCTTGCCCTCTCCGCAGCCGCTGCACAGGGACAGAAGATGGACAAATGCGAAGAGCTTAACGGTAAACCATAACTTGAGATAAAGAAAATGATTAGAGATTGAATCCCAAAATTATTCTTAGTCTTATTACTTCTTTTTGCCTGAAAGTCACTATGTACCTAGTTCTTTGTGTTGACTATTGATACACCTACTTCACACACAGATTTGTCTGTAACCGTTGCATTCAAAAATTTGTAGATAGCTAGATACTAACGTCATTATCATAATACTGATTTCATTAGCTAACTAACAACGGGTCACGAAACAAGTACCACCTCAATAATTCTTATAGCTATTAGTTAGAATAAGAGACACAAGTATCTAGATACAATTAAATTAGTAAAAAAGTTTGATAAGGTACAAAATGAAGAAGAAAAGCTATATTACAGAATATTAATTCAACGACTAGAGGCTCAAAAGCTGGACTTTGCTTATTAGAAATCGTTAAAACCTAAACTGACCACCTCTGTCGAACTCGTACATAGATAGACTATAAATATTTACGACAAAAACTTGCCAAGCCCGTTATCTACTCGACTGTGAAACTTTTAACAACCTAGAAATCAAGATAGAAAATGTTTGTTCTCAAATAGATAATAATAAAACAAAAGTGGATTAAACTATCACATTAAAGATAGAAGCAAATATATCTTATTATACAATTACGATAATTAATTATCGAAAGAGAGGAAAGGGATATGGAAATGAAATATTGCAATGAATTTTAACGTGAAGCAACATTCTAAATGTCAATAACTTGTAATCAATATCAAACAATATCATGAAACAATTCAAAATAATGCAGAGCACTTAACTGCAGATAACGAAGAAGACACCCAAATTAGCCTTGAATGTTATGAACTAAGACAAAGCCAATAATGTCCCAATAAGCTTTGAGATATTCTCTATAATATCATCTTTATAGTTATTAAACTAATTATACAGTTTATCAGCAGCAATATTTGGGCTGTAGGTGTCACTGTAGGTGCAGTATATCCATTGTTCTTTCAATTGTATTCCACCTTGTATTTTGTATTTCTTTACCTAATTTATATGCCACTGATATAGTAAATGTTTTTACCATTCACATCCTTTTTATATGAATTCAACTATTGATTTATGATTGGGCATTGTATCAAATGAACTAGCTATGTGCATTACTAGTAATATTTATTTATCGTGTCGTGGTTTTGTTAGACAAAGTCTTTACACATTTTTAAACCAATTCGTTGGCAAACAAGCATGCAGTAAAATCAATCGCATGTTGCTGACATTATTACCGCCTCCATTCCCTACAATACTGCAATTGAAATATTATTCTTCACTATTGTAGGAAAATCGCAAAGTTGATTCGGGTACTAATATTATTATGATTCCTATTGTTGCAGGTTCAGTAATAGCTTCAGCATGGCGCGCAATGACCGAAGAGTGGGAGAATATCAGTCGGTTAATCAAAGCTAATGCTGAAGCCCTCGAGTCTAAAGCTTTAGACAGACTTACAACGCTCATGACTGAGCGGCGAAAATCTAGGAAGGCATATCAAGAAGACCACACTAAGATTTCGTCACAGTTCACACAGGTACGTTAACTTTTGCCTGTTTGTTGAGCTTTTCTACCGAAACATTTTGTGAAATACGGACCAGTTCAAAAATATTACACATAAATATGAAGAAATTTGTAGTAGGTACATAAACCTAATGCGCTTGTGACGGTTTTTATTAGCAGATTTACTTTCCGTTTGATACATTTCTTTACAATCACTTCTTATTGCCTCAATTACGGACATTGGCAAAATTGCAGCGGTTAGGTTGTTGCAAAAGCCATTTAAAAAAACCTTCCTGTCGTGGCTAGCTTTACTTGCAGTCACAGTTTTTGAATGTTAATGAGCCGTTCACTTTCAACGCATAAGCATAGCTTATCAGCAGTATCAGCGAATCCGAACACGTTTTGACGTCGTTAAATGACTCATTAGAAAACTATATGTAACTTACACAATTTTACAACTGTACTTTGCACTTAAAAAGCAAAAAATTGGCCTGCTTACGTATTAGTTGTTATTTTGCTTTTGTTTTGAATCCAAACTCATTGTAGTATGAAAATTAATTGACATAAATTATTGCTTTCATATCCGCAGCAAAGAAGATTATTCTATTGACACCAAAACCTTGCCAAAACATACCCAACTAAAGACTTGAACAATCTGAAAGTGTCGTCTTAAGTGTTTCCGCCTATCTATTTATTTTCCAAAGAGCCTAACAGATGGTTTACGATGCCCGTTATTACCGGTTCTACTAGTGTCATAGTTCCTCGTCCGCTTCCTATCACTGATCTACTTCTAGTAAATACCTACTTAGGTACTTAGTTGGTACAAATGTTCAAGAACCTTGTAGATACAAACTAAGAAGTCATCGGTACGTCTGAACTAATAAGCTAACTATGATATCTCCAAATTTAGGCTTAGGTAGCGAAATCTTAAATCTGTCTTCAAGTATGATCCAAATTAAGTAAGTAGTTTTTAAAACACTGAACACCAGCTCGCATAAATCTTAACCTCGAACCTACGCAATGGCAATAACTTATAAGTTTATAACCCTATGAAGATATACTAAACCATTGAGTTGACGAAATTACTAATCTAATACAGCCAGGTCGGGTAGATTGAAGTCAGATCCCAATTCCCATACATCTGACAAAGAAACGAGTGTAATGGCTGCATGGATTATTTTATATAGCATTCCATAGCACTCATGATTAACATTGACTGTTGCAGACATAAATTGATTTAATATAATTTACTTACCTACTAATATTTTAGCGGATCAAATCGCGACGAAAGACCTGTTTCTGTGAATGTATTTTTGCAACCTAAACTCTGGCGACCGCAAACCAGTTTGTTAGCATTTTGAAACACTGGGATATCATAATGGACGGCAACTCGCTTAGGTTTTGGAGTGATGCCAATTTTTTGCCGGCGTTGTAAATAAAACCCACAATTGGCGCCGCGTTGCTGTGCGTCCTAGCAAAATATCACATGTGTTATGTTAACATTTTGCGTAGAGTTGTAAATTAGGTTGTGTGATGATTACTTACAGCTATTTGCAAGTTACGGATTACTAGCTGTCACCCACGTGATGTATCATAAACATTTACCGGGATGATACCGGCTCGCCAAAAAATCTGGTGAACTAATAAAACATTGACCTAACTGGAACCAAACGAAAAGGATAATTTGATAGTTTGCAAAAAGTCTTATTAGATATAATAGATTAGTATCTAGTTCAAACGATTTTTCCATAATCATAACTGGAATCAGCTCTGATAGGTCCCCTTAGATTTCATTACTCACCATGGCTTAGTCCATTTTTATGAGGCAATTATTAACCTCTCTTTTCTCTATGCTGTCTCCCGTTTTGCCTGGAGGGAAGTGGACAATGTAACATTGCAACTCCTCCTATTATTTTTCTGATTAAATTCATGCTAGATCCAAGACAGTTTAGGTGTCCCGGGACTTGGCCGGGTAATAATCCCGAGTCTCTTTACGGCGCCGTTGTCGATTCTGGCTTACAGGAGTAGATATGGCGGCATTGCGGTGGTGGGCTGAGTCCCATTATGGATTAGTACCTATGTGGAGGATCAGGTGATAGTGATCCTCCAATAAAAAGGGTCAATCTTCTGGCCGGCCGAAGTGTGATGCCCGGCGTCTATGTCCCTCACAGTGCTTGTTGAGAACTTGCAATGATATGTTGCTTGTTGTTGTTTCTGCCTTTTAAGACTAGCTACATGAACAATATTCAGTGTTTATAAGTACAGTCCGCCTCAAAACTTGATTAATAGATTCAATACTTCAAAACGTCTTAACGCCATCTTAACGCCGCCGCCGCCGCCGCGCCGTGTTTGCATAAGAGAAAAATTCTGAGACATAATTATGTTAACTATGGCTTCCCAATATTATAAGTATTTATGAAAAATTATTGTATGTGCATGAAGACATTACGAAATTTAAAAAAATAAGCGTCTCGCATAATTTGAATACTAGAAATAGGAATGATCTTGCAGAACTTCCTACCCGTCTCCATAAAATCAGTAACTCTTATGATGGTGAAGCGTATACGTTTCTACAATAAACTTATAAATAATATTAGAAAAATGACTATAATTTTTTTTTAATGATAATCTACCTTTTTTTTAAATAAAGAAAGCGTATTATAAAAAAATCAAAATATCTAACGGATAACAAGTCACACCAAACAAAATGTAATAGATATAGTACTTCATAAAAAAGAGGACAGCCTACTGACCTTTATGGCAGTGTTTCTCAGTAGTTACCAGTCATTAACTGCACGGTAGGGAAATAAATTGAACTATATTTATTAAAAATTTAATCATTTTTTTCATTTCATTTCATTTCAAAAGATTTCTTAAATAAATATCGTGTGACTGTACATTGTAAACTACTAATTACAAGCCTATTTTCTCCTCTCGTCACTGTAATATTGTATATGTTAATAATTATTTTGAGCTGACTGTATGTATTGTATTATATTCTGGCGTGGCGTGGGTGTTATATCCTGAAGTTTGTAAGGACACATTTTTTAGTACTACACACGTCATATTCTGTGATTTTAGCATCATTAACCTGTCTCAAGTTGTTAATTATTTTGTACAGGAAACTTAATTTCAAGAATTCATCTCTTGTCTCTGTCTATATAAATAAATGTGTTGCGTTAGTCGAGTTAGTCACAGTGACTCAAATGTCTTGAACCATAATACAAAACTTAATGTTAAAGTGATATTGAGATCACGAATTCTGTAAAAGCCCTCCACTTTAAAGAGTTGAGGAGTAGCTTTAGATGTACGTTTTAAACAAAATGCTTACGTACGTTTTAAAATGTTAAATATATTTTTTATCAAATAATAAATAATCTGTTGAATTACCATAACCAAAATGTAATTGACCTAAACTCAAATCTCTGCATAAACTCTTTAAAAAAAGATAGTCTCTGTAATAAAAAAACGTCGAATTGAGAATCTTTCCTGTTAAAACAAATGAACACGCGATAGGGATAATGTCATTGTCATAATCATCATCGGCATAAAACAGGCTACTATTGGTCTAAAAAGTTACTCTGTGGGCTTTTCCTAAAAAGCGCCATTTCATCCTGTGCTCGTCTTGTCGCATCTAGTTTCTGGCTAATCTCAAGGACCTTTCACAAATCATCACTCCATTTTGGAGGGTGTCCTACTCTACGCTTAACAAGACGTGTTGTTCATTAAAATTTAGAGCTCGTTTACTCAGCGGTTATCGGTTCAAGCTTGTCCAGTGTGATATCTCGATAACTTTATTTTTTGCCGGTTAATTTCATTTCAAATTTTATATTTCAAAGAAACATCAAGCACAGTAGCCTCCATAGCTGGTCAAGTGCACAATGAATTGCAAAATAAAATCTCTAGTCTGCCATTTTACGCTGCTCCGTGGTCGGAACAACTATAGACCACAGACTACTAAGAGAATCTCTATAGACCTACCCCTGTATTCATAAACGTCATATATATCTAAAATAGGTTTATAATTCGTTTGTCTTTGTCTGTGATCTTGACATTAATACTAGTAAGAAAGAGGCACAGTACATTTAAACTAGATGCCTTTAAGGTTTTTATGAATAAGACCGTTAGTTATTATAAATTTGTAAAAGCAACCAAAGCGTGCTTGAATGGAAATTCAATTCAAGAAAAAGGATAGCGAATTAGTAGCTTGTTTTCGAATGACAGGTCGTCAAAAGTCGGCACGCTCTGAAGGAAATTGCAAAAAACTCTCACTACCTCTACATCTTTTCGAAGTTAATGTAAGTTTATAGTCGTGCCTGGATCTTTAACAGCTGATTGAAATCTGGTCTATCGTGATCGAGTTACAAAGCGAATAAATTGGATCTAAGTAGGGCAAAAGGATTGTCTTCGTGTAGATATATTTTGCTTTATCTTTTTTTGCAACTGCTTAACCGTCTAATAGTTTTCTTAGTAATAGTCTTACACGTGTTTTCAGGATTATTTGCTATGATTAGAATCGTAAAGAATGAAATTTGGTAGATAGATCATGCGATTTTAGGAAATGAGTGTGAGGCATGCAAATTTAGTCAGGAGTTATCACAACTGCAAACCCGCTTCGCCTTTTCCCAGAAGTTCTTTTTGAACTGATTCAATTCAGTTCAAACCTAGCGTGCCAAACAGTATCTCAGCGTTTTTCTTACTGTCGTTTCGTGATTATTATGTGTAACTAGTTAGTTCTCCATAAAAATAATGAAATAAACCTGTGTGTAGACGTAGTCAGGTACCTACCACCCGTTTCTAAAACACGATTTCTAGCAATGAAGGGCTACTTTGCGGGGATTACCAATTTAATTACTTATAAGATATTAGGACAAATCAGAAGTTTAGATCAGATTCTGCAGTAGTGATGCCAGGTGGTCAAAATCAGTGCTATTGTTACGCAAGAGTCGAACCATCTCATTAATGTACATTAGTAGGTTGTAGAGAAAGTGAAATCAAACGGCGATGAGTGAAAGTCCCAATGACAGTTATCTAATTTTTGTAGCAACCGGCTTGAGTGCAGGTTGATCACGGTGTCGGTGATCTTGGACTTGTTTACCGTTGATCACTAACCGTTAGTTGAAGAAACAAAGCTCAGCTTATCACGTATGATGTAATAAATTATAAAATACACTTAGGTAGGTACTAGTAGTACACAATTGTATTACATCACTTTTAATGGACTAGTTCTTTTGGAAAACATAAATTCAAAAATTCCATATCATCTTTTCAAGGGAATGCATAAATAAACTGTCTAAATTCGATTCGATATGTTCAACAATTTGTCAAAATTCGTTTTTAATAAATTTTGAAAATGGTAACTATTGAAAATTGTAACATCGAATTGATTAGCTGTAAGGACGTTATAATATGTATTGTAATAATAAATAAATAAAATGGACTGAAAATAGTAGCATTCCCGTTTTGTTTCCAACTGAGAATTTTTTTGTCACTTTTAAGAAAATCGGTTGATAGGTAATAAGAGGTTATAAAGTAACTAGTCCGAATTCCGAACTTACTATTATGTAGGTGAGGTGTCGAGATGGCTATTAATTTAAAGTTACCAAATGACGAGTCTCACTTTAATGGGTATTAATTTCTTAGAGGCAGCATTGGTTATTCTTTAATCGACAATGGTCGTTCTCGCCAGGCTTAAATTATTTTGGTCAACAACTCAAATTATATTATACCTAAGAGAACCAAACAGAATATAGTAATAGAAGCCCGAACGTCACTCATTTTAATAAGTATAGAATGATGAACGATACCACATTAACACTACAATGAGGCTTTATCTAAGAAATTGCATTCCTACGACTTGAGTCAATGGTGTCTTTGTCACATAACGAGTATAGATATTAACTGAACATCGATATGGATAGGAATTTCCTTTTACTGCATATTGTTATCTATCACTACCGTGTGACAAGGTTATAACTACGTTTACCTACTTACTATGCAGATAGGAAAATGAGTGTTTTTGTCAGATACTGGCATTAAATTAAACTAATTAACTATGTAGGGAATAGTACGAAAAATGTAATAACTGAGATTAAGGCGCCGAAATTCTTTGTGTCCCGGTTTTCCGATGGCTTAAAGATATCATTACAATACTATGTATTTATTACCTGTGCTTTGCATCTAATTTTCTGAGTATAGTAAACTAATCTTGTAATTCATTAAAAGAGGTTTCGGTGAGAAATTAACGTAACAACACATTATTTTCTCGCCAAAATCCAACTCTATTGCGTAAATATTTGAAAAATGTTGATTAATCTTCATCTCCACTGACAACTACGATATCGTTTTCTATATTTAACCACAGATAATATACTTAAAAATATAATTAAAATTGTTGTTTTTGTGTTACACCAAGTGTAGTTACGTAAAAATGTGACTATATAATCATCTCTTAGCTTAGTTCACTGTTAGACACTAACTTTTTGATACATCACCCTTCTTTCTAACTACTTATGTAAATACATATTAGCGTTGCCAAATTAATATGAACAGTAAAATGTATACCGTGTAATATTTAATGATAAATAATACAATACTATGTAGGGCACATAGCCAAATTCCATTTGCCTTGTAACGTGTAAGTAACGTAAGCACGACAAATTATATGAGGAATGTTAAAATCTTTTGTTAGTTTTTGTAGATTACTTTATCAGTTATGTATTTGAATTATAGAAATAGACATTACGTACCTACACACGGCTATACATTGAGCTATACAGTCAGTTTCCAGTATAAACTGATCTCGCATTGTATAGGATGTCCGTAAAAGAGAGGTCAGCTTATACTGGAAATTACCAATAGCTTGATGTGTAGTGTGTACATACATTGAAAATATAGTATGACTCTGAATCCTATAGGAACCCTACTACTTAAATAATAAACCACGAAATTTTAGAGAATGCCTGAATTTTTGGTAATTATTTTACGCTAAAATGAACAAAATTCAGGTCATTTCAGAGTTGGGTTTTACTCCACCTAGTTAGAGGGCATTTACGCTAAGTTTGCCAATTGGTGGACTCGTTTACCTCAAGTTGCGATTGCTGGGTTGTCTTTACTAATTCGGTGGGCTATGTAGATTAACCTACTGTATCATTAATAGGTATTAACTATAAAGTGATGCACAAATAATAAGTAGTAGGAACGTGGCGGACTGCCAAACACGTTTACTAAAATTTAAAGGTCTTTCGATATAACACACCATTACATTTATGGGACATTGCCATTAATAAACCAATGAATTAGAGGCGCTCGACGTTCCCAGAAATGCGTGAAGAGAAAGAGTGAAATTAAATATTTGGTACCGTGTAACTAATTCATCTCTTTGCAAAATATAAACACTACAGTTTCGGCTCAGCTGTAAAAATTTATAATTTATTATGAAAAATATGAAATGATGAAAAACAAAAAAAAAGCGATCAGGAATAAAGAATGCAATAAAAATCGCGTTGGTAATCTTCTTCTCACACCTTGAATTAATAATAATTTTATTTAATTAGATTACAATAGGATTTGAATTTCACTAAAATATATAAGACCGTAAAGAAAATATTGATAAAAATCTGATCTTTAAATTACATTTGGCAAATAGAACATTTTTAGTCAAGTTAAAAGCGAAATAAATGCGAACTAGTTAAGTAGTAAAGTGTGCCGCCACTATTGATTAAAATCCATCACAACGTCTAGTAGGATATAAGATGCTTAAAACCGAAGTAGCATTTTACAATCGTTATCGGGTTTAATGCATTTTGTTACGACTGGTGCAGCGATATGGTGCAAATTACTTGGTAGACTCTTCGTCGTTAATGACGCCGCCATTTTAATTTGGTCGAGAATAACCAACTTGGTGAGCAACAATTTCAAGAATAAGGAGAATCATAACGATTTGTTCACTTAAAGTATGAATAATACGATATTAAGGGTCATAATAGTGGACCAGTGGAGTGAAGACGAAATGCTAATGATGTACCTAAGCAAAAGTCAATTTTAATCACTAAACAAAAGACTATCGTGTCGCATCGCGAAACGATTGCAAGAAGACCCGTGTGGTCTACCTTCGACCCACTCCGCCAGTATGAGCCGATAACTGACGGTATAGGCACAAACTAATAAATTTGGCTTAGGTAGGTAGCTAGTGTGTATGAATCTGTACCCTGTTTCGCGAGAAGGCGGGTGCTTGTTAGACAATCGCCGGGACCTGTTATTTGCCTCGCCGACAGTCGGAACAGACTATTGGTAACTCAAGAACGCCTCTTTTATCTCGCGTGAAATTGCCTTTTGATCGTTGCTTTTAACTTGTTTTGGATCCGGATGTATATTTATTTGGACGTGTATTTTATTGTTATTACTGGCTATAAATGCAGACATCAGATGAACCGAGCTAGCAATATTGAATAGTGATTTTGTTTAAGATATTGCATCAAATAATATTGAATTGGCATTTTGAGGCCAAGATTCTTGGAAATAATTATCTAGGTACTTTAAATGATTTATGCTTTGTGTAGTGGTTTTTCAATTATTATTGATTACATTCTCGCTCATTAGGTACAAGTCAATAGCAACTGTGGTTAAAGTAGCTGTCTGGTCATAAATTATCTGGTGCAGAACGCATCAATTACAGATATTAATTTGAACTGCAACAGAAATAGATCACACTCGTGCGCATCTGACGCGCCTCCAATCAAAATCGCATCTGCTCGAGTACTTTATTCACGTTTTGATTTTGTTTTGACATTGGCGTTTGTTTTGTTTTGGTACCTAGCTTTTGGAATTGGAGAACAACTAATGTGAAAAATAAATAAATTTGAATTGGTTTCCCAAAAGTTTCAAAGAATTTGGTACTATCTAAAGAATTGTTTAATACTAAATAACCAAAAGTTTTATTGTAAAGTTCATGTTTGCGTCATCTCGTATAAAATTAACAAAGATTAATTATGATTGCAAAGAATTAACGCTACAATTCAATGAGTTCATGCAGTAAAATAGCGAACGACAAACGCGAGCTAACAGACTACCTACAAGCACAATATAATATTTATACTGTACAACAAGCTATAATTCACGTCGGTTTGGCAAATATTTTCGCTCACCATAATATATGTTAGTCGCACATTAATCTACATACGATACGTAACGTTATCGCGAACAAGGCGTTGCGTCTGGTATTGCGTCATCTTTACTAAAACATGACCAGTTGATCAGCCGTCATATAATTTAACATTGATGTTTTATTTAGGAAAAGAGGAAGTCTGGATATTCAGAAAATAAATTTTTGGTACCTACCTACTTCCGTTAAATCTGCATCTTAGTATTGATATTGGCCGTAATCCACATACGCTGACTCAGTTGTTTTTTGGGCCGGTCTTCGCAGAGACTAGTTTTATTGCAAAATTAGCAAGAGACTACTTCATTCCAGCTCTAACCACGTATCTACGAGTTCTGGAGTGGAGACCACGAATCGGCATAAGTTTGTACGATGCGTAGGATGCCCTTAGACTAGGTGAAGTAACGACCTCTTCCATCGCCGACAATGGAAAGTTTTTTCGAGATTAATATATTTTTTGACGTGACAACGTCTTAAATTAGGTTGCGGCTGGGAGGCACTTATGAAAAAGTGTAACGCTCGGTAACGTTACGATGAGTCACCGAACGAGAGAGAGGCCCGCCGAATGCCTTGCGTCTCTCTCCCACTCAACTATGTTTCATCCTTCTTCCTACTATACGAATGAATATTCACATTAAAATTATTTTACCACTCAAAGTCGTTGTCACGTAAAACTTTCGCCCGTATACCGAATTTACAGGCAACCAATTTTTTATACAAAATATATTTTTTCTTGCCACAGATGTAACTACAATTTTTACATTAATAAAATCAACGGCCAGCGGTTTAGTTTGCAGAGGAGTTCATGAGGTAACCCAAGATCGCGGTTTCAATTGGTATTTGGCTGGCCGTCAGACGAGTCGTGCTTCTTGGAATTAAATGTCGCACCGCTCCAAATAGTCCGTTGCACTGACTCCTATAATATCATACTGACGGCTTTCGGATAAAGCGGCGTAAGCGTATTTTTTTGCTAAATGCACTTTAGCTAGTTAAGTAGGTATATCATTAGTTACTTAAACAGTATAGTATTATATTATCTGTGCTTATACCTAGTTTGTTTTTGCGTGGCGTTGACTTGAAAGCTCTACAATATCGGTTTCACAGACCTTTTAGGGCGTAAGTGCAATTTTTTTTATTGATAGGCAAACAGTTTTTGGTGTGTTTCCAACCAAAGCTCGGATTCTTCTTTTCTCAATATTTACTGAGTACATTTTTACAGGAATTAATAAGAAGGGGAATATTTTTTACGGGTTTAGTTATAGAAAAAACTATTTTATGACGTTTTTGAGACATTGTAAGTTTCGATAGTAAGATTTTTATTATGGTGCAACACACCACCGCAATCCCGCCATTGCTGCTCCTGTAAGCCAGGATTGACAACGGCGCCGTGAAGAGTCTCGAGACTTTAACCCGGCCAAGTCCCGGAACACCTAAACTATCTTGGATCCCGCATGAGTCAATCAGAAAGATAATAGGAGTTGGAAAGTTACATAGTCCACTTCTCTCCAGGCAAAACGGGAGACCGCATAGAGAAAAAAAATGGTTTGAAATTGCGTAATCTAAGGGGACCTATCAGAGCTGATTCCAGTAATAATTATGGCAAAATCGTTTGAACGCACGGAAATTATCACCGGTTGCAACAATATCGGTATAAGCATAATGTTACGTTCATTCTCCCTAAGACTATACTCCCACAAGATATGAGGAGCTGATTGTTCATACTGATTGTCAGGAACACTGACATAATGGTGATGTTACTAAGGTGAAAGAAAACAATTTACGTTTAAAGTTGCCATGTCCTGTGAGAAATTGGGCATCACAGTGATCAACCTCTATCCACAGTCTCGCTTAAAGCTCACGAACTGATGAAAAGAACTGGTGAAGGTGACACCCCTTAGTTGAATTATCCCATCTACATTCCCATTCGACGAGTAAATTGTTAGTAGCATCTGAAAGTGACTTAGTTGATCTAATGATCGACTTCATTCTCGCGGTGTTAAAAAAGTAAGGTCGGAGTTTTCTCTAGTCTAGTAATACATCGCGAGCAGACAGATTATTTTCGTTTAATAAGATTTGTAAACGATAGTAAGATTTGTAAAATCTCGGTTACGGCTTTTTACCGGATGCTGACGACTGACACTAAAGTCTGACCTCCTTAGAAATGCGTTTATAACATCACGGTCTTTAATTTGTCTTACTTTGGACTTTGTTTGTTTATACTAGTACCTATACGTCCATACCTATTTAGATTATTCTAGTATTTAGTTTTTTTTGTTCTATTAGAGCCTTTGTTCGATTTCATCTTAGCATCCTTTGTGTTTTATGACGATGGCCTCAGTTTATTACAAGTTATTTCTAGTGCTTCAATTTATGTTATTAGTGTTCAAAATTACTTGTGTAGTTAATTGCTTTGGATGAATTTATTTATATTAGTAGCTGAAGATCTTATCGGCTGCATAAATTTTTGTTTCCTTTAGAATAATTGTATGTAAAATTATTTCGCGCCTATGTCGATTGTTACCTGAAGGTTTCAGTCTCTCGGCCGCTGCAACATATTGTCCCGGGATTGTATCAGCTCTGAAACATCTTATTTGGAATAAACTATTAGCTTCTTGTTAATCGCACCCTCCGTATCACCGCTCATATGAGTTGAGTAGCAATTGCGTGGAGGGTATAATACTAATTAGATTAACTATTTCACATTGACCAATAGTGTCGTAGTAATCAGGCAACAACCATCATATGATGCAATAAAACAATGCTATGTGAATTTTTACTAATGTAGTTATGATATAATACTTGCCTACTGTCAGAATTGAGTTGACCGACATTTTCGTGAGAATACGAATTCATTTCAATTAGTTCGCACATTTAATGAAATATTTTGGTCAAATACAAAATATTACACAAGACACAAGTTATAACACCTAGTTTTTGAATAATATAGGAAACGTGTCTGTGTTTTTAGGTTTTAATGTCTAACAAGTGTTGATAGTAATTCGGTCTTCATTAATTATTTAGATTTTTTAGGAAGTAAGTAATGATGCTTCTGTAGTAAATTAATAACGAGAGCTTAATCTATCAGAGGATGTAACGTGAATTTTCGTAATTGCTTTCGTAACAATGTCGAATCTGACTTTTATAAAAATTATATGTTATCAATTAAAATTAACGCCACCGGCCGACGGGCCGAAGGCGTGGTCGGTAAGATACTTGCTTTTCACGCCGCAGGTCGTGGGTTCTATTCCCACCCGAGACAAACATTTGTTTAAATATGTCTGTTTGTCTTGTGTCTGGGTGTAATTATCTATATTTAAGTATATATTTACAAAAGAAAAGTATTATATGTAGTATATTACCAGTTATCTGGTTTCCATAGTACAAGCTCTGCTTAGTTTGGGATCAGATGACCGTGTGTGTTAATGTCCCACTATATTATTATTATTATTATTAATTTCATTCATTTGACATTCGAATTAGAACCTTGACCCCACTAATCTTTTAACGTTTGTGGACGTAATCAAGGTTTAGTTTCGAAGGGTTTAAGTACTCATAGTATACATTAATTGACATTAAATATTCATTTAAAAGAAATTTTTTGCAGATTTCGGGGTTGAATTCAAACCCCCCCCCCCCCCCCCCCGCTAGGATCATGACTTTAGGTGTAAACTTAAACTCGAATTGAAATTGTACCATTTATTCTAGTGATTACTGGTGCTAATAAATACCCGTTTGGCATCAATTTAAAGTTCAACTAAGAGGTCAATTGCCAATTTCCTCTCAGATTGTGACTGGCTAATTGCGGTTGCCCAGGACTGGGATGCGGTATTTGATAATTACGTACCTATGTTATTTAAATAATAAATATGTTTAAGTATGTACATGTAGTATGTATGTGTACTAGGTAAATTATAAATATTTGTAGATATATTCAGAACAAGAAAAACTTGTTAAACAGGAAATATTATTTGAAAGAAGCAAAAAGAAACCTACATAACCCCTTTAGAATCTAGCATTTACGATCCAGGATTATAAAATGCTTTATGAAATGAAATAATTTATTTACCGGATTTTCATACAATTTCCTATTAAAATACGATGAAATTATAATAATAATAATATTTTCACACATACGCACAGCGTCATCTAGTTCCCAAATTAAGCAATTACACTTGCTTGTGTTATGGGTACTAGGAACGGATATAATACTTAAATACATTTTTTTTTGTAAATACATACATATAATAGATAAATTACACCCAGACACAGAACAAACACTTGTGCTCATCACACAAAGATTTGTCCTGGGTGGGAATCGAACTCACAACCATCGGCTTAGCAGCCACTAACCACTACGACACCAGGCCAGTCAAAAAATTAAATAAGCAAAATTATTTTAACAGTAATTATAAGTTTCAGAAGATAATGTAACTGAAATGATAATATGTATCTAATAATAGTGTAAAATGTAAACTAAGATAAAAAACATGGCGATCATCACAAACTAACCAGAGTTTGTAAATTTAAAATAATTAAGACTCAAGAGAAACACATGTATGTATGTCTTGGGCAGTAATCGAACCTACGACCCGCGCGCGGCGCTATAGGCCATGAGAGAGAGAAACAATAGAATAATTTTAAACCAGTAATTAGTAAAACAATTTGGGTTAGGACACTTTACACGGCGGCATTCACACAATAAGCTTCCAATTTACATCACAGGTCCAGGTAAGCGTCTACAAGGTCCAAACAAAAAAAACTCTGACAGCCAAACCGACCAACGCAATATATTAATGAAAAGATGAGTTAAAAAAGATATTAGAATTTGAATTATAAACGGGCGGCGTGTTGTATCAACTTGGCTTGGTGGCTCAGTTGTGAGAGTTCCAAAAAGAAAACAAATGACGATCTTTTTCCCAAGTCCTGACTCCGGTTATTGACAATAGTTGCCAGAATGAAATATGGTGCGCATAATAAAAGAGAGATTATAAACGATATTGTATCTTAGGTGGGTTCTGACGATGTGGAATATAGGTGTGGTAGTGGCTCTATTTTCCGGTTCAAACGCATGTTACGGTGTTATTTTTTAAATCACCTATCAACCTGTGACGAAGGTTGGATGTTTTCTTAGGATATTACTTATATCCATCATCTGTATATCATTTACATAACAAATAGAATTAATGATGCATTGGCTTTATTATAGGTGGAATAGAAGTATTTTAAATTGAAATATGAACTAGCATGTAATCACTTTATTAATTTAATAAATAGAATTAAACTTAGCGATGAAATAAACTACTTTTAAGCTACTTTTACTAATTTTAAGTTTCTTGACTAATCAGGAGACCATCCGGAAGAATACTACTACTACTAGTGCTGCACTCTTTATCTGTTACACAAATCCAAATAAAACATTACAGATTTAAAACCCAAATTGTTACTTCTAATTAAGTCGTACAAAGGTATCTAAATAATCAGCAAATAAATATCACGGTCCATTGGCGTCTGGTTTGGTTAATCACTAACAGGAGGGGGTTGAGTGGCAGTGAAGAAGCGGCGCGTGTGGCGAAGGGCAGACACAATAGCCGCCGCCGCTGCCGAGCCTTCTCAGAACCGGTCTTGGACACCGGCTCTGCCGAATTTCGCGGCGACCACCCATCGAACCACTCCATCCTGGGCGATACTTATCGCGCCTGTATTTATGACTAGAAACACCATTACAGATTTAGTCCTCGGGCCAAGAAATCGCAAATCGAGACCACCCGTTGTTATTCCTGTAGCCAATAACCGTCTTGCGGTTTGTAGCTCTTGCCCGGCAACTTGAAGCTGTAGTCATAAATTCTTGTGTTGAAGGACATAAGTTGAGTATTTTAAAAGTCTCTTAACACTTTGATTTACAATATTTTTGAATTGCTATTCAATTGGCAGCTCCAGTGCCTTGCTTTATTGCGTAAAGGGGATGGAATACATCACCGCTAGATTGAGATGCAATGCGCGAGTGAGACAGAAAACTGCACCGCTAGTCAGTGCAACGATCTCGCCTATATAATGTCTACTCTACACGACTATAGTGTTGTCAACACAAATCACTGTTATCGATGGACCATGCGTTGTGTTTTTTATGAACTTCTAATACTTGTGGGATCTACGTAAATTAAATATGATAAAAGACAGATCGTGGCGCTCTATATTTTTAATTAATCGTAGTATGATGACCAAACATCAGCGACAGTGAGTGATAGACAGAATTATCCATCGTAAAATGAACAGTCTGCTGTCGTCTGGCGGTCACATTATAAATGTATGACACACTATTAAAAATAGTATTGGCATGTGCTACATGCTGATTTTATCGCAATAAAATATGTATTTTGTTGATGTAAATAATACAATGCCTTCGTTATTCGTCAACCGCCATGGATTTGATTCTAAAGTTTTTGGAACACCCATTTCGTACCTACTTACAGGTGATGATCGTAATCTTATGTTGAAGTTTGCCTGGAAAATTACTATTTACCAAACCCTTTATTTTAATTTTCAGTGGTGGTCAAACCTACTTCAACCTAGGGTATAAGCATAATTGAAATAAAAAGTGGACGTTCTTATCGACGTTGTGTAAGTATTATTGTTTGGTGATTGTACCCATCCTTATGTCGTACAGTTCATTGAGTAAACCTGTGTCCCAGGCTGCGCAAGCGCGTCGCCGCAGGCGTTCACGACTTGTCTGTGTGTGTGTGTCAGTTTCTTATTTGTAGTGGGTACTCGTAATGTTTAGAACCTTGCCGACGCGGCGCCGCCGCCGCCGCCGCCGCTCTCCAACGTGTTTCGTTAACTTTAACAGTTGTTATTGTATATTTATTGTTGTCCGTTCCTCTCGGAATTATGGAACACCCTTGGAGATGTTTTTAAGTTTAAAACTTTACGTAACTCAATTTAACATCTTATTTTGTTACCCTGATACTATCTAAATTAATTAACTCTTGCACATAGATTCGTTGTATTCACTTCAACTCTTTTTAGTCCCACTGCCGGGCACAGGTCTTTTCTTAACTATCTTAGGAGTTGAGACATTTTAGTTGTTGTATTAAACAAATACAATTTTCAATCAAATTTAGTTGATCCGAACACCATAATCGGAGGGTTCATTTCTTGAAGTTTGTTTGCAGACAAGTATAATTTTACGGAGAAATTATAGTCTTAGCAGGTTAAAATAAGGAAAAGTTTGCGGAAAATGCTTAAAGTACGTAACTACTTACCTGTGTTATGCGGGACACGTTTATACCGTACTCTTTGTAAATACCAAAGCCTTGTTTAGGTTACAAATGAATTGAAAACACTAAAGATTGTAAAGTACTACCTAGTTTAGAATTTTCTACACAATGACATGATTTCGAATTCCGCCACTAGGTATTAATTTTTTTTGTTGAAATTATGACGCTATTTCATTTCCAAAAAATCAATGTTACGAAAATCTTCCACATTTCGGTCTTCTAGGAAGGTATTCGGTGTCCTGAACGTTGGTAGCATCGCCACATGCACCACGGTGCGGTGATAGGCTAGCAATGCTAATCCTTTGTTTATCTTCTCGTCCAAGGTTTAATAACCTCTTCCAATGTTTTGTAAAGATCTATGCTAAAGATAAGGGGTCACCCTTAGCAACTCCTCTGTTATGTGGTTTATGATTCTTCATATCTTTGAAGTATCTGTTATGTAAAAGTTATGTACATCTAAAAATCATTAAAAATGTAGATAGATGTATATTAAAACGGCTTACATGTCCAATTACAGCAATTAAGCTTAACGTAACAACATAAGAAAATAAAAACCGGCCAGAATATGTTGTTATTCAAATATAAATTGACTATTTTAATACAAATTTCATGTAAATGGATTTGCCAATTTTGTTTTATTAAACTTTCGCTGTGATCCAACGTGAACCTGTTATTTTGGAATCATTTCCGTGCTGTTATATCAACGTGTAGTTATATCAACAAGCTAAATTTTACTGTTGTCAGCAAGTAGTGAGTAATAAGTCCATTCATTATTTTAAAGTGAACCTTACTCTCGGACTTCAACAGCGAGTCAAGCAAGTCTAATTAGTTTTGTAAAAGAAACATTATAAAAGCAGCTTGTTGTTAGAAATGGTGCCTGATCAACAGGATCTGTGTCACCTCACTTCTGGCTCTGACCTTTACCTGAAACTTTTGCTACAAGCATATGCGTATAGGCTTGGTGTCTACCCCGGAATGCTGTATTAGTTACTTTTATACGATATTGGACGTTGAATACGCTTGAGTTACCAGCTATTGGGTCTTAGACGGGAGCCAAGCCGTGCCTGGAAATTAAACTTAGCCACGCTACTGGCTGTTGATAGTAATAACGTCTGTTTATTATGGTTATTATACAGTGAAGTTTACCTAGGTATTGTAGGTTACCGATCAGTCACGCAGCTTCGTTAGCACAAGTGTATCTGAATAGACCAACTACCGGAACGGTCGCAGCGTAACCTTAAACACTGTTATTTTAGTTTATCGGCCCAACATCGTCATCATTCTAACATTCAACCACTGTTGGAAGAACTCCCATGATATTCTGATTAACATTTATTAAAACACGAGTTTAGCCCACATTTTTCCGTGTTAATTTTTTAAAATAGATTCGGCAAAGTAATAATCTTACCTTATACTTCTTTCCTTGATATTTGTACATCATTTTTGGTGACAGAAAAATAATAATGAAGTATATGCATATTGATCAAGACAAATTACAGCTAGACAACTACAGCAGACAACTATCAGCTACATTACACCAGCTACGTTTAGGTCTTATATGTATCTAATTGTAGACGAGCCTTTTGAGTTTATTGGGAATGATTCTTAATCTTTGAGCTGATCATATTTTTCAATGTTAGAAACGTCTTATTGCTCAATCCAAGGTTCAAATTTCGGTTATTTGGCCGTTGGGTAGTTCACATACAAAAAAAGTTTAAACATCCCTAATATAGTTAGCCATTCATTGTTGAGCACGGGTCTTCTCTCAACTATCTTAATACTAACTTATTTGAAAAAGGAAAAGACGATTGATATAAACACACAGACATCCAAACATTCATATTTATATATGGAGGTCTTGATACACTGGTCCCGATAGCAGCAGAAGTTTGTTTAGCTGTGCAAATAGACGGTGTAGTAGCATACGGAATACTAAGAACTTTCTCGTTTACTTGCGGTTGTACTTAAATTATATTTATCTTTGTTATTTCCATTAAGTCACCTACGGATGTGAACTCGGATAGATAATGTTGTTTATTTACAACTATATATTCAACTATCTAACCCAGATAAGTAGATTTTTAGTTAGCTGGTTTGTTTCATTGTTTTCTCATAGTTTTTGATACTGCGAGTGCCGTTGGTGGTCGTTTGATCTATTAACTCATTATTACACCATTTTTTTTTTTAATTACTGAAGTCCTTAACCACTTGCAGTGTTTCATCATAGCTCATGCCTGCGTTAAGAGGACACAAATCTACTGTAGCTAATAATATTTTTTGTTGATTTTCATTCTAACTCAAACCAGAGTCTTCGAGACCAGTGACAAAATCACTGCTAATAACTGGACTAACGGAAGACTCTATTATTTTTAATTTTTATTAATTAATAAGTTACAGTATTAGGTATGCATTTATAAAAAAAAATTGTGACAGTGTATTAATATGATGTTTGAATGTGACACATGTTACACAGTATATCAACAGTACCTAAGCATTATTAAACGTAATTGCCAACAGAACTAATATATGGTAGGTACTAATTACACCATGTACCTATGTACTTTTTGTTCACGCGGATAGTCGCTGGCGGATGATAGTAAAAGTGCTTGCTTACTATAATGACCGCTATTTCTAATACTAGGTTGTAACTCTTCTTTGTTACAACGTATGATGTCAACGATTAACTTAATTACGTAGTTAAAGTGCGGTCATTGCATAGTTCAATGGTACATGAGCCACCTGTTAAAAACAAAAGGGTTCAGTGGCTTGGTATTGTATTAGTAACGTGATGGCACGTTCTGTCAACAACCTCAGTGTTTACAGTACATTATGGTGAAGATAAATAGCAAGTACGGGTCATGTTTCATTCAAACCGCGGTTCTTTATTGCACTGTTTACTACAAGACAAAATAAAGAGGCTAACTTAGTAGATAGGTAGTCACAATTTTAACTGCGTACACACTGTGTTTACTACTTATATTAACCGTTTGAGCCGTCTACTTCGCATGATGAAGGATAGGTACAAGTAACTGCCTCGCTGGAGCAGTACCGACAAGCAAAACTTCTTTGGTCGCTATTTGGAATCCTAGATAGAGTAAAAAGTATAATAGGGTTTTCTAACTAAATATTAGTTTGTATGTCGGAGTTAGGAATTATGCCTAATGAATGTCGTAGGTTCGCTTCTTCTTGAGTGGGGACCTACTCAATCATAGCTCGAAAAATGTGAGCGACATTCACCACGGGTAGGCAATACAAGTACAAGTGGCTAAAGTTAATGCCACATAAGTTCTCCTATTTAGGCAAGTAACTACCTAACCTACATAAAATAAATTAAACTCATTCATATTACAAAACGTATTATTATAAAGCCTATTCACTTCCAAAATATTGTTCTTTCAATCGTTCAGATTTTTTGCGTCAATAAATTGGCAACTAAGTATAGTTTAGTGTGGCATATCTAATTGGTATTGTGCTCGAGGGCTCGTGGGAATGTCTGGCGGAGGGAACATGAATGAACATAACACCCGCGGCCATGAAAACTTGCATAGTATTGTTGCTATGCAAGTTTTCTGATTGAGTAAGAGCTGAATTAAAATCAAAATCAGTAGAATTTGAGTAGGAACAATTTTTATCAGATATTAGGACTTATTATATTATTAAAAGTCTTATTTGTACCTTATGACAACCTATAACTAGGTCGTATGCATATTATCTGTCCCTTCACGCCCTTCCCCCCTGTACCTAATGTTCTTTTAAATTAATCTTATATTTATATTCATCTTCTTATTTGAATTATATCCTCTGAAGAAATTGTTCCGCAATTTGGCTAATATCAAGATTAAGTAAGTAGGCATACAAGCTTTTAAAAGATTAGTAGTAAAAGAACTAATATAAAACTTCAGCGGCCTTGTATGAATTCCATTAAAACTATCATTAAAATCTTATATTTATCAATTATAGTCCAAAGTTCTAATCTACTTCACATTCAACTAAGCTATTACCGATTGCTCAAGCGTCGTCAACCATATCAACTGTCATCAAATCAATTTACCAGAAGTTGCTAACCTTCGTATTGACAACTAACCGAAATTAGAGCACACCTGTCAAGTTCTTGCGCCTACGCACGTGTACCAGCTACCTAGAGAAAGCGACCACACCTCGTCGAGGCTCGTAGTTACCCTGTTAATGTGCAATAAAAGGCAAAAAGCACACTATTGGTTATCCCAAGACCAGGTAAAGCAATTGAAAATCAATTCTACAGTAATTCTCTCTTTGTTGACAGCATCTAAAGGCTCATTAGGGGCTTTTCTATCCTTTTCTGTCTTTGTGAATTCAGTGACTTTCTTCATTGTCTACTATAATGGTTTTAGATTTACTATATAGATGTAACATAAGTTTATTTGCGTTGTAAAGAATTTCCGATACACATTTATACCATTTGCAGCACTTCATTTAATTTACAATGTAATTATTATCTAGCCTCAACACCCATTTATTTTATCGCCTAGTAATTGCTGGTCTCCCGGGTCCTGTTTGCGTATAGTACGTGAATGGAATGTTAAATATTACACGTCACCACGCCCGAGGTTACTAAGGGCCGTATCCCTTTAACACGCATGGTGCAGCATGCATTTGCTCTGAGATATTACCTGGTGACTCAACGGCCAATTATAAAAACACTACTATACTTAGTAGCATCAGCATTCCTGCTCTGAAAGTCGTCTCCTTTTCTACTTGTTGAACTTAATTTGGAAGTTAATGCTTTTTTTTCAAGTCCACTTATATGTATGGTGAAGTTGATTTAATTTTGCAAGGAATTCATCACATCCGATATACAAGCCCATCTAACTTTGATGAATCACTCACTATTGATAAGTCTGAGTTTTTGAGACTCCATAACACAAATTACATAGTTTGTTTTGATTACGTAACTTTCTATAAATAAATATTATGATGGTAATGATTACAAAATCATGTTAGTTATTACCGGTTACATACTAACATAGATACCTAAAGTCTCAGTCGAATATTTTGTTTAAATAATGAATAATTTTGGGTTATTTACGACCAGTTTAAAAATTAATATTTTGTTACAAAATAAACATAATAAAATTGACCAAAAAATTACTTATCTAAAAACGCATTAGTATCAGTTAGGCATTATTTAGTTTGATTTTTGAGATTGTTAAAAAATATTAATATTTTATTAGGTAAATAAGATTCACAATAGTCGTCCATGAAATCAAATGTTATGACGTTGTTAAGTTACTTAAAACATATAAAAAGGTTTTTCATTTTGTTTGGTTTAAGAGGTTTAACTCTACTAACGGGAACCTTAAATAAATCATTTTCTCACACCAGGTACCTGGTACATGGCATCGTTTTATGAAACCATTTTAATGACATTTGAGGTTCTTTTCTTGAGAAATGACGTCAAACTACAAATACTCTGTCGCTTCTACGAATAACTTTCTCTTTAGCGGTATTGCTTAAAGTCTTGGTTTACATAATTACTTCGGTATTGGTACAGTTTTTGTAGCCACTGTTAACACTTCCATGTTTTTGGTTTACGACTTTATTTAGGACGATAGATTTACCGCTCTACGAAACCTTTCTTCTCCATAATCGACTCTCGGCTGACTACAACTTTGTTTAATCCCATTGATAGTTTCAGGTCAGGTCAACTGCTGAAACTGAAGTTTAAACCATTGTTTATACGCAATGAAAACGCATATTAACTTATAAGCAATGAAAACGCAAATTCTTCAATCTAATTTTATCAGTACATCGAGAAATAGAATGTTTTAAAATATCACAACATTAACTCGACAAGTAACTTATGTCATTCATGATGATAAGACAAATAATAATTTAGAATGTTATACAGAAACAAGAATTTAACTCATCATCGACAGAAACGGTTTTCAATGTCATATGACGCCAAATCTCAATACATATTTCGATGACGCAGTTCAATGGGCACAAAATAATAGAGATTAAGATAGCACTCGTAGAGGTTGCTATAATGTAGGTATGTGGGTCACCGCAGACAATAGTATTGCGTGTGTTTATAAATATCTGGCACGATCGCTAATGTGTTGTAGGAACAGAAGTTAACTGCATAGTGCCGACGGATTATTTCATCTCGACCTAATTCCATGTTTTCGTTCGCAAAATATTTAAGTGGGTAAACTTAAGTTTCTACAAAATTAACTATAGCAAAAATTTATTATATTTAATATGCGACAAGATAAATCCTTTTTTACCGCTTTATAAGAACCGCAAATTGTGAAGAGGCATGATTCTGTTTAAATAAAAAAAATACATAATAGGTAACTGGTAAGGTAACTATGATTATTATCACTTGTTCATTGATGTTCATTGCGAAGTTAAAATATTCGCTTTCAATCTTCGTGATATAACTTAATAATATAAGTTACCTATATTACGAAGATTGATAGCGAATATTTTAACTTCGCAATGAAAATAGGATCTTTAGGTGGTCAATTTCATACGGGTTAAGATTAGCGTCAATCGTAAAAGTAAAAATATAGACTTCTTATCCAAATTACCCACCAATACCACATAAATGAGGCTTTAACACACGACCGTTCTTAGAAACCGTTACATTGTCTCCTTCCGTAAGTATGACATTGTTACTTTCAGCCTTTGTTCTCAGCGGCACTTGCTTTGAACTTATGGTTCTCATGCTAAGAATTTTTGCTGGGTCATTAATGCAATCTATTGCAATGTAGGTATGTATTGCTTTCTATACCTACTACACCAAATGATAACCCCGTCATAGGTAGTACGTAATAAAACTTCGATTTGTATAAACAAAATTCTCTAAATACCTTCTAGTCCAAACATTTAAAAAAAGCTTCAACTTCTTTATATTACATTCTTACACAAGTATCGTTGTCTAAGCCGTCTTTTCCTACGATTGTTGTGCGAAAGTTAAATAAATATAAAATTTAATAAAACTGCCTACCCATAATATTATTCGACTCTGTTCAAGTAGTTGTGGCTTACCGCAGGGACTTGTCCTGGGTCCATAAGTACTAGTCTTTATTTTTTTGCGTTGGCACAACAATGAATAGTTACTGTCCTTTCCCTTGTCTTCGATTGAGTTATTAAATCTAAAATAGCAAGTAGAGTAGGTAAAGATAATTGCTTGAGATTGAGCGTCAGTAATGTAAGTTTCTTGTTTTTAGCTTTGCCTCAATAATTACGCAATTTAAAGCCTCTCTAGATTTAGAAACAATATAATTTTAGATGCAACTTAGTTAAAAAGATAAACTAGAACAAATTACAAATTCAAATTACATCTCAAGCGCCAGTGTAATTATGCTTAGATACGTCATACCTACCTACATAACATCAAAATCCTTATCTAAACGACATAAAAAACCTAGGTAATTTAGATAAGTAGATACTTACAACTTTATTACTGTAGATTTCCTTGATTATGATTAATAGTACTCCAAAATATTTCACACTTCAGGTATTCAATTTATTTGCGTGTTTTTGATAAATTACAGACCAATTTAAAAGTATTTCATTAGGCAGGGTCTAACGACTGTGATTCATCTAATGATTATTTAATGTCTTATTATATAAAGTTATAAAGGATGCATCTGTAAAAAAAACCATACATCCAGTTGACCAAGGGTCCATAGCCATGTGTGTGCTCTTACAAATTTACATCTAGTTTCCACTGATGGCGAAACATTCACAAGAAAACATGTTGTAAGTTTTGTCTATCTCTATCGCTTAGGGATGAGTAGAAAGAAATAAGACTGTGCTTGTATCATGATTTGTTGTGCAGTACAAACGCCCAGTTAGGTCACACACAATCGCAACCCTTCTTTTGACTATGTAACTTTTCAAGCTAGTAATCTTAGCACACTGATCAATCTTAACAATCTTAGAAGATACATACTTGTCTAGTCCTACATGAAATTTAATGATTTTATTTGTATTACGATACATTTGTATCTCTAAAAGACCAGAATAATATAGGTAGTATGTAATAATAATATTTTTTCTTGCTAAAAATATCCAAGAATCGTAATCACCAACCGAGACAGTGCTACCCAAATAAAATTTAATAAAAACACCAACCAGCCTATATTATTTAACAATTTAGTAATGTAAACATACATAATTCATTTCCATAATTGTAATTGTGTAAACAAATAGAAGGAAGTGTTGTTCGCTTCACATCGCTATACACAATTTGAGATTAGCATTTAATTGATAATGACTGTTGTAAAAACGAGACGTTTACTTAGTAAACTGTGTAATGGGCGAGAAAAACATCAACTGCTGTCATTAACTCTTTATTTAATTACCGTCCTAAAGCGAGTATGATCGTGAGAATAACTTTCATATTGCACAAGTAGCTCGATTAATATCTTTTCATGAGCATGGCTGTGGCATACAAAAAATAAGATCAGGAAATTAGCATACTCAAGCACATCCCACAAAGGTTCTACAATAAACGTACTATAAGTAGAAAGGCCTGTCATCAGTTCTCGTAGGGGCTTCTTTTTTCCACTGTAATACGCCCAACGCAACGCGAACGGCCCGAGAAGTTTTGCATCACTATTCCGGACGATTTTGTCCTAAAAGACCTATTATGTAAACGAGCATTGCACCGGGAAATACAATGTAGGTACTTCGAGATGACCATTATAACCTTTCGGTAATTATAGTTAACCGATAAATAAGACGAATCAGTATCAAACATTCTTTATAATAATCGTCAACTAATCAACAACGTCTTACAGGAAACAGCGAAATAGGGTCCCAAATACCAATTAGTAGGTAAAGTAGAAGATTTATTTCGTTATCTATTGTTCACAGCTATCAGAAGAGGTGCAGAGGAAGCAGAGCGAATACCAAAAATGTCTTGAGTCATATAAGCAGATGAGGACGAAGTTCGAGGAGAACTACCTCAAATGTGAGTGACCCTTTCTTGTCCTACATTATATATAAAGAACTGCCCTCGGAATGGGTCATCAATTCTGCCTCTGAAGTTCTTTTTTAACATCCAAACTACAGAAATCACTGACCCTCTTAAACCACAATATTTACTTGCACTTCGTAAAAAACTTATATGTTTACTAAAACCTTTGTTATATTTTCCAGGTCCAACGAGCCGTGGCGGTCGCAAGCTAGATGAGACTCGCGATAAATACGGCAAGGCTTGCAGACGGCTGCACCGTGCTCACAATGAGTACGTGCTCCTGTTGGCTGAGGCGACCGAGTGCGAAAGAGCGCTGCGCACTGCTGCTTTGCCGGCGCTCCTTGACCAGCAGCGGCGGCAGGGAGAGGCTACTGCTACCTCATGGTAAGAAATCTATATCTCTATGGCCATAATGAACACCTAAATATAGGCCTCCCTTAAAGACAAAGATCCTATAATCCTACTAAAAACATTTTTATTCACAACAGCTTTGTCTTCAAAACAATAAGAGGATTATCAATTTCCATGCAGTAGTTCTCATGGTACTACCTGTGGTATTACCAAGAAAAATATTTTTATCAATATAGATAGACGACATTAATAAATAAATCACACCTGATTAGTGGTTTAAGTAGAGGCTTTACCAGATTTTGAGAAAATATCTTAGACTTTACTATAAATACATTACAAAATAACAAAGACCAGAGGCGATAATTTTAATAATTGAAGAATATTGAAGATACAATTTCAAATGGAGCTGCTGACTAGAATACCGTAAGTCGCTAATAATTAGCTAACACATATTATGACTGTGGAGCTGACCTAAACCATACCTAAACTAACTTAACGCATAGACAGCTGTTTTCTTAATGTATTAATAGGTCGGTTTGAAATAGTAGTTAAGTATCTTGACAATACCTATAAAGTAGCAGAATTTAATTAAGTAGTCGGATATTCAGGTGCCAATTAAAGGCAGTCAGCTTAATTTGATACAATTGCCCCCAACTGAAACTTAAGCTAAGCTAGAATCTACAAGTTACTTGTTCTTCCAGGAAGGGTGTTCTGCTAGAAGTAGTCCAGAGGTCAGACTACAGCACGGACAAGTTCAGAGAGATCCAGACCAAAATAGAGACAACCATACAGAATATAAGGCCGCAAGACGAGTACAAAGAATTTATTGAAAAATACAAGTGAGTAATAAGGAGCGACCGCTGCACAGCTTAGTATTTTGTTTTAATATTAGGTACATAATATTATTAGGTACTTTTAAGCGTGTGTAAAGATGTTCGCAAAGTAATTTATATAATAATTTCAAGAGGTTAAAAAGCTAAAGAGGTCGTTGTAATGCTATCTACCTTTTTCGAGGAAAGTGAACGATCATCACTGCTATCTTACTATTGTATGCGACAGATCTATTTAGAACCGCATCCAAAGCCACGAAGCTTATTTATTTATTTAAAAATTAAAAAATTAAATTTTTGGATTAAAATATCTATCCCTATTCCATGTTTCAATAGAAATTACTTTTTTTTGAGTAGGTTAGGTTACCTTAACCTTTTTTTAAAAAAATGGGTATATTTTCTAATTCATAAATAATTAAAATAATGGATTCGTTTAAAAAAAGGTTTTAACTAATACATTCTTCAATAATGCTGGCTGGTATACTCGATTTATTTGACAGGATGCCATTTTATTTTATTTTTTTATGTGTTTCATAATGTATTAATAGCCTCCACTAAAATTTTTTGAAAGATACCTGCCAGTGCCAAGAATTTTTGGAAGCTAGCCTTTTCTAAAAAGTTTCAATTTATTCTTATTTAGACAATATTGGCTGGTACAATTTTTAGAGGATACCATATAATTTTATATTTCGTAATTTTTAATGGCCTCCTGTAATTTTTTTACATACCAGTTAGTAGTTACGTGTTTAAAAAAAAAGATAGATTTAAAAAAGGTTTAACACCAGTACCTATTCATTTTTGCAAGTTAGTTTAGGGTGGTTTAGGTGACGCGGGACTTAGAACTTTGATGTTTTTTTTTTCACCATCGCATTTTTACGGGAACCACTGCGAACCCTAACGTAATACACGTAAAAGTGATGGGTGTGGGTCAGGATTTTTTGAAATAGCTGTTTTAATACTTACCTACCTAGGTATACTAGTGTCGAAATTCTAGAACAAGCAAGTGGTGAATATTTGCTACATCATGTTTTTATCGGAGCATTGCCAAGAATGCAATAGAAAGTAAAATGACACCGGAAACTTTCGTTTAGCAAACGTGCAGCTGTTAGTGTTTTATACCTAGTACTTTGCTTATACATGACCTGATCCATAAATGTCGTTTTCTATTTTTCTACATGGTATATTAAATTTATTTATGATCATTATCGCGGAATCGGTATAGTATCACAAGCGAATCGCTATTGGGCAGGCGCGTTGCATCGTTGGCTACATCATTGCTTAACATCAGGCAAGTTGTAGTCTAACGTTAGCTTATTTTTTCCAATCGACACGCTCATCAATGTTTATTGAAAAGCGTTTCAATGACCTTAAATTTAAGGTAGGCTTAAAGCAAAGATTTCTGGGGGGATATAAGTATATTTCAACCCTAGTTTTAAAAATGATCAAAATGGCGTACTTTGACCGTTGTGAACAGAAGCTTAATGAGTTAACGCAAACATGTAAGTAAGTTAAGTAATGTATGTATGACTAATACATGGTTTAAGTACAAATAAAACGAAATAAATTGTACTACTGGATACGGATGGATATTCGAAGGTGAACTATGAATCATTTGAGGGAATGGACGATATTGAAAGTAATTGTAAGTAAAGGCCTCACAAATAGTCTCGACTGTATCTCAATTAAGCTTGAATAAAATAAATGTCTATCCAATTAAATAACTGTCGTTGAGATGATTTAGTTTATAGGATCAATTGATCATAGAATAATTATAGGTCTATAAAATCACATGATAGATAATTTCCACTATACTTATTAAATCTTATCTGTATGTAGGTACTCCCCGTACTTTCAGAGGGGTCTGTTGTGCTTCATGTTGATTTAGAAACTCAAGTATTCTCTCAATGCATAGCTTATCCATGATTGCTGCTACTTGGCAGGGATACGTAGGACCGTATTCATCATAGGAACTTGCATTCTCGCCAATGGGTTACACTATCACAAAATGCGTTCCATGGTTTTCTCTCCTCTCCTTTACTTGACTGTGACAGTTTTACAAGTGCTCCTGAGTGTTCCTTAATGCAAACAATGTTCTGCCAAGTTATGTAACTATGTTTAATTTTTCTTTCTATAGATCACCTCCGTCTACTCCAGTGACGTTCAACTTCGACGAGAGCCTAGTCGAAGACACGAGCGGAAAGCTTCAACCAAACCAACTGACAGTCGACAATTTAACTGTTGAATGGTTAAAAGAGAAACTAACAGAATTAGAACAGACTCTTCAGGATAATAGAGAGAAGCAGACAGCATTACAGGGACCTGAGATTATAGGAAACGGAGTCTGTAAAAACAATAATACGGGGCTAACAAATGGAGTTAATGGAATCGACAGGTGCGTATAATACTTAAGTTTAGATTGTGGCATTTTTTAATGCTGTATACAAACTATTTAATGGTATTCATAAAAGTCCTAGACCGAGACCTGATCTTAAATCGTTACATAATCTCCTCCTAGGTGTATATAGGAGCCAATCTTTAATCGCTAAGCAAGCACACAGGTGCACTCCTTATTCCTTTATACTCACGAGTCCGATTGTGAGAGGTGGCCAAGAGGGCCAACGGCTTAACGTAATCTTCGAGGCACGGGGAAGTCACGTTACACCACTAGCTTACTGATTAGCCTACACTCTTTTTGCTCCAGTACTTGCGGCCTCGACGGCAGTCAATCGTCAATCAAATCGCTAATAATAATCATTCTCTAACTATAGGCCTTATTCTTGTTACTGAACTTTTTTCTATTTCCCTTCTTAGGCATTCACCGCCTCCGCTACCAGTTACAACTTCAGAACCTATAAAGCTTTTAGAACTGCGAGTAGCTGAGCGGAAATGTGCCAAACAAGCGGAAATGATTCGCTCAGCTCTCGCCGAGCTGGGGTGCGAAGAGGCGCCGAGTGGTTGTCCCGACTTGTCTGCGGAGA
Organism: Meganola albula; assembly: GCA_936450015.1. Taxonomy (NCBI): domain Eukaryota; kingdom Metazoa; phylum Arthropoda; class Insecta; order Lepidoptera; family Nolidae; genus Meganola; species Meganola albula. The sequence goes on from OW388149.1 coordinate 11,527,787, forward strand.
CCGTTGGTGTTGACAGTCTGGATGGCAGCTCCCCTGATCACCAGGTACATTTGCATCGCTTTGTCTTGAATAACGCTAAAAGGGTGCTCGATTAAACGGCCGATTTTATATTCAAATGCAAATAAATCTATTATCAGGATCGATCTTCACTCGGATCAAAAGCGTCTATGGATACGTTGCGATTACACCTCCATTCAATAGTCCCTCCGAGGCCTTTCTTCAAAATGTTAATAAGGCCTTTCCGACGTAAATCGGCACCTTCAAGTCCTGCGCTGCCACCGAAAACGTACAGGAGCAGCAGCGAAGGTCCTTCAGACTCGGTAACCACAACTCCCCGCGCGCGGAGAGGTCGAGTGAGACGTCGCTTGCGGAAGCGTGTGGATGTTTATGTGCATTGCCGTGTTCACAACAAACTGTTCAGGAGGAGACGACAGACCCGCTTACTCGATAGTTGTTCTAACAGTGTGGTGAGTGCCACTAACCCGGAGATTCCACCCACGCATGGCATGGAATGTCCAAGATGCATGAAGCTTACGTCTCCCACGACGCCACTGGAAACACGATTTACGCGTCCCGAATCAAGCGTTAGTCAAAATGTGTCAGTGCTATAATTAGCCAAAGATTATCGTCACCGTTCACCGTGCACCGCTCGAACTTCTGTAGCTTCGAATATAATCAAAATAGCACTCTCTCTGCCTAACATTCGGTTTCAAAATCAAGGTGAAGCTAGCTAACGACGTTCCAGAAATGTGTTTACGCGTAGTCTGTGTATGTCTCGGTCGTGGCGTTATTACGTAGGGCACTTGTTTGTCACGCCGTCTTCATGTGGCAAGATTTGAAGGGATCTTTGAATAGTGGATAAATTGAAAGTGAGTTTTAATAGTTTAATAGAAAAATCAGTTTTTGATTATGGATCCATTTGCGATGTACATAAGTCACAGTGAGTTGCCGCCGCCGGTGGTGGTGCCGCGTAGGAAGAAACGGTTGAAGCAATTACAACTTGAACTTGAGAGGGACCTGGAGGATGTACGTAGTTCTTGTTTTGTTGGTGTTCGTTGTGTGTTTTATTATGTAATGGATTATGATTTTTGATGTTTGCATGTGATTTAATGTCTTTAAAAAAATTGTCGTTGTGTTCGTTAGATTTACACAGATTTACACTTTCAGTGTCAGAGCACCTAATAAAAGTATTATTTCACTAAAAACTGAACTCGCAGGTAGGCACTTAATTTGGTTGTGATTAGATACATTTTATAGTATTTTTTTTAATCCAGATTCGTCTTCATTATTAAAATTTTCAAGCTGATTTTTTCTGCAATAATTATTTTGTTGCTAAATGATTTTACAGTCGGATATTTTTATTTCTTTATTATTGTCCTATTTTAAATTCTTGTTATAGATATTCCCTTCATGCTGATCTATGTCGATGTGGCCATTTTTCTTATACCCACTCTCTTACTCTATCTTTCAGGTGAGTGTGAGCGAGACCGAACGCTCCCTCGTGGAACAGGAATGGTTCCATGGAGTGTTACCTCGCGAGGAGGTAGTGCGGCTGCTGAGAGCTGATGGTGACTACTTAGTGCGGGAGACCACAAGGAACCACGCGCGACAACTTGTTTTGTCCGTTTGTTGGGGACAACATAAACACTTTATTGTGCAGACTACTCCTGAGGTTTGTATATCTACAGAGTAACTGAAACTTGTTACCCTACCCTACTGTTTTAGGTGAAATTTAGGCAATAGCCAGGACAGGACAGTTAGACAGGATAGCAAGCCACTAGAAAATACATTGCATTGCATTGTCCCCAAGACAGTTGTCCCCAATCACACGATGCTTTTTAGTGGCTTGTTGTCCTGTTTCGGCTTTGTCCTCATGTAAATGGCCCATTAGGGTTACAAATACCTACCTAACGTTGCTTTGCAAGACAATTTAATTAGTAAGCCGCGACAGGTTTAGTAATTAAGCTGATAAGGCGAATAAGGAAAACACAGGTACAATTTGCGGTTTGAGAAACAAACTGGATCTACAATACCTAGGTAATATCCCTGTGCTTAATATGAGTCATAAACGACTTCGTGTTTATTGAATTAATAGATTTGCGGTTACTTCGAAGACAATGACCAATAACGCTTTGTATGATTAAGTACACAGTATAACCGAGCTTTAAAAAGTGTGACACCTATAAAATTTGTCATAGATTTTGTCATAGGTTTTCCTCAAGTACCTACCTACAATAATTTTATAAGAAACTAGCGGCCCGTCCCAGCTTCGCCCGGGTAGCTTCAGCCCACTCAACAATTTCCATAAAATGTGATAACCATAGCAGCGCCATCTATTGATTACTTACTGAACCCAGTCGAAAGGTATCGACATCTGTTAGAATCATTTGGAGTTAACAGATAATTGTGACTGTCAAATAATAACAGACAAATAATTAGCAATAAATTAAAATTGCGACTATAATTTGAGATTTAAACTATCCTATCTCTCAAGTTGGATCGAACTGCACATGGTGTGCGAATTTTATTATAATCAGTTAAGTGGTTTAGGAGTCCATTGAGGACAAACATTGTGACACGAGATTTATATATATTAAGATTTATGTGTATTGTCAATGACACCATTGAGCAAAATTAGTGGGGTGTCATTTACAATTTATTTTGACCTAGTACTGTACCAGACCTAAGACAATCCTATATGTGCTATTCCAGATTGTAATCTTAGGTCTGGTGCGACCTCAGCTACAAGAGGTGATTAACAGATTCAATATTAAAAAGATCTTTACACTAAAAGATTTAATAAAAAGTGACGTGTAACTTAATTCTAAATGACTAATGACACACTTATGTTCACCTCTCGCCACGGCACCATTTAAGGAGTATTTTAATGTTAAAAGGTGTTGTAATATTGAATCTGTTAATCAACTTGTTGCTGACTGCACCAGTGGTAAGAGTATTTTACCGGTCCTCTTGCATAGTTGTTGCTAAAGGCGCTGTAGGTACTTCTTTTCATACAAAAAGATTGACTACTCAATAAGGCAGTACCTAGTTTTAGGTACCTACGTACGTAGTCAAAGATACCCTTATAGGTTTAGTAACTAAATACACGATAAATAGGTAGTATTATGAGGAAAGAAAGCACCCTTACAGTGAAAATAAGGAACCCGTGCAATGAAAATAATAAGTAATATGTCCCACCAGGGTCACTACCGTTTCGAAGGTGCCGCGTTCCCGTCCGTAGCAGAGCTGATAGCGTGGCAGCGGACAAGCGGAGTGCCTGTCACCGCGAGGTCGGGAGCGTTACTGCGACGAGCTGTGCCCAGGGAAAACTGGGAGCTGAACAATGATGACGTGCAGTTGTTGGATAAGATAGGACGGGTGAGTGTCTTTTCGTTTTTGATTTCAAAGGTTATGACAGCATGATTAGGTGGGTTCTTGCTTGGAATCTTTTTTAACGACAACACAGTCCCAAAAATAATAAACATTTTGGTAGGTCATTTTGGTTAACGATGTTTACTCAACATTATTGCGCTCAAGAATTAGCGAGACCTTAGTGACACACACCATCTAACGATCACAGAAGCTTATGAGTTTAAAAAACCTTGAATGCACGCTTCTTAGAAACAATAAATATTTAATTTCATTTTCTCATATTTTGTCTAACAGAATATGCTTTTAGAATGGGGGTTTTACAGAAATAATTGCTGGTCTAATCAAAAACACATCATCATAAAACCTATACAATCCTGCACATGAATAAGAAAACCTTACTTACAGGGTAACTTCGGTGACGTATACAAAGCCCGTTTGAAGAGTACAGGCCAAGAAGTAGCGGTCAAGACCTGTAGAGTTGCTCTACCAGACGAACAGAAACGCACCTTCTTACAAGAGGGACGGATTCTCAAGCAATACCAACATCCAAATATCGTGCGACTGATTGGTATAGCGGTGCAGAAGCAGCCTATTATGATTGTGATGGAACTTGTGCCAGGTAAGGGTTTGATAGAATAGTTAAGCCTGTTGTAAGGTTTTGTTAGTTGTAAGTAGAGGATTACAGTGTCTAGCTTTCTAAAAACCTGCTTTCTGAGTGTAGGTCGTAACATAAACGAGAGAGCACGGAATAAAATTCAAGAATAATGGTGCAGGGTTGGGTTATCTTAATAAGTATCTAATAGTCTTACTTCCATATTGTCACTTTTTCTTCTACTCAGACTTTATAATAATACCTAGCAGTAGGAATTGATTTTGAAGATGTAACTAAGTATAAAATGGGTCTTACAATACCACCCGACATTTTGAGACATATTGCCAACTGGAATTTGTCTGTTATTAATCATCATGCACCCACACCACGAGAACTTTACATGCTATTCTGTTTAAAATTGATCCACAACTTATAAGATAGCCAAGTATGCTATGTATGCTGAGACTTCTTAAATAAATTTTCCAGGTGGTTCACTCCTAACATTCCTCAGAACCAGGGCTTCTTCTCTAAGCTCCCGGTCTTTACTAGCGATGTGTCGTGACGCGGCCGGAGGAATGAGATACCTTGAGTCCAAAAACTGTATACACCGCGATTTAGCAGCTAGGAACTGTCTTGTGGGAGACGATAATATTGTGAAGATATCAGACTTCGGCATGTCGAGAGAAGAAGAGGAGTATATCGTGTCTGGAGGAATGAAACAGATCCCTATTAAATGGACCGCTCCAGAGGCACTTAATTTTGGTAGGTTTTTTTAACTGTTCAAAAGTTTATTCTGTTTTTAGGAAGTAAGTTATTTGCAGTTAATGTTATTTGCTATGATTTTAAATGTAGGTAAACTAGTAGTTGTTAAGATAACATTATGGATGGAGTTGATATTTATCTTTACATAGATAACATTAGCGCTAGGTTCATTTTCTTCGAGATACAAGATATGCCATAGGGAAATAATCAGCATCAGGGTCATTGGGATGTCAGGAAGATCTCAACGCGTAACTACACTTTTTTTTTTGGAAAATATGATTAGTTAATATTAATATCCACGTATTCCGGCTACAACGGTCTAAGCTGACTAGCTAGGTACGCAGAAGATTACATAGTGCACAAGTGTGTTCGCAAGTGCACTCTCTATTCTATTTACGGATTAACCGACAAAGCTGGTGAAACATCAGATGGCTTCACGTGTTCTCCGACGCATAGTGGTACATCACCATTTACTACGTTACTCCTGACTAGCGCTGAGAAATTAGAAAGGTCTCAATACTTTGGTCCAGTGTGGCGTAGGATTTGAACTCATTCCCTGATATACCTACATACTTATCCTCGTTTTACAGGAAAATACACTTCGCTTTGTGATGTTTGGAGTTACGGTATTTTGATGTGGGAGATCTTCTCTAAAGGAGACACGCCATACGCGGGAATGAGCAACTCACGCGCACGGGAGAAAATTGATACAGGTATACCTACAATTTTCTTTTACACGTCTCGTAGCATTATTAAAGCCTTTTCTGGCTATCATACGCTCAATAGCTTGTCGAATGTCACTGTTTGTTTCACAGGTTATTACGCTTTATCAAACAAACAAACAACCAACTATACAGTTTCTATAGAAACCCATCCATATGTAGATTGGGTTGCCAACGTTAATATTTTGCTCACTTTCCAGCCTATATATTTTGTAAGGTATTTTTATTCTTACTCAACTACCGAATAGATTTGAACTAAATATTTGATTCTTTATCAGGTTACAGAATGCCAGCTCCTGAAGGCTGTTCCGAAGACGTGTATGCTTTGATGCTACGCTGCTGGGAATATGAACCAGAGAAAAGACCACACTTCCACCAAGTTTATACAACCATCGACAATATTTATAATAGGTAACACTAATGTAATATTAAAACTGGTCTCATAAGGTCAAGGCAAACTGTCAGTTATTAAAAGAAAAATAAAGCTAACAGGTAACACCGAATGAAAAGATTATAGATTTGTTATACGTTGTTTTTTTACATAATACAAAGATGCAGTACATTAATAACAGTACAAACTACCTATTTAGGTAATATATAAGTACTTTATGATTTTTTAATCACTGAAAGACAGATAATTTTGCAACTGTTAAACTTCTGAACTATTTCTATTTTCCCACTATATTATAATTACAATATTCTCTTGTTTAGTGTTCATACTCGTATCAACATATAGGTTTCTAATTAAATTGATGGTAGAGAAGATATTTTATTTACTTGGCTGTGCTCATAATGCCAAGGCAGCTAGGGCTTCAGTTTAAAAGGTAATGGATGTATGTACACATCCAAGATGGAAAAATATTGTCAGGGCATTGAAACATTGAATTGAACTTCTTAGGTAAGTTGTTAGGGCTAGGCAAAAATGAGTCAACGTAACCCTCAACAATACCGCATCCCTTTCATTTTTCATACGATAATAAGAGATAGCTAATTGACTGATTTAACTTACAATTAATATTTGTATGCCTTCCATTTCAACCGACTTCGAGATTATGAAGAGATTTTAATATCCGCTGTATACATTTGTTCTAGTGTTTGTCTGTGTGTGTAATACGTGTGTGACTGAACACACAAACGAAGCGATGATCTCTTTCGAACGGTACTCTAGTTATTTAGTACTAAGCTCTAGTTTAAGTACAATGAAATTGTAATCTTGTACGAATGTTTAAGTATATTTTCGAGTACAATTTTAGCTTTTTACAAACTACTGTTTATCTGTAACGCCAGGGTTGGTAAGTAAACGTTTTTTTGTCAAACATGTAATATAATTTGTATGAAGAAATGTTTCATAAACGCGCCGCTAGAGGCACTGATCGTTTTAATAATGACATGCTCACGCGCTTTATAACAAGTCATGTTTATGACCAAACTCTCACTTAGCATTAGAGTGCATGTTATAAGAGAATAGTAAAAAAATTTTTGTATCGTATCAAGTACCTACAGCGCCTCTAGCGACAACTATATCTAACTAAAATAATCTATGCAAACAGCATAGTTTACTATACTCGGAGCTAGCAGTGGCGAAATCTCCCTTTATAAATTAGTCAATATAACGTACTAAATTAAATATTATGTAACGCCTTTCACTTCAACCCTTTTTGGTGTCCCACTGCTGGGCACGGGTCTTCTCTCTACTATCATATGAGTTGAGAGAGTTTAGGCCTTAATCCACACACGCTGGCCAAGTGCGGGTTGGTGGATGTCACATGTCCTCGAATGATTAGTTCTTAGACATGCCGGTTTCCTCACGATGTTTTCCTTCACCGATATTGAGCAGCGGAGATGAAACAATTCACACAAAGATTCGAACCCGCGACCTTATTTTTCTAAGGCGAGGCCCGTACCACTGCGCCGCACCGCTGCATAACGCCTTTAAGATTTAAATATCATCAAAAATGCAGTACATACTTCTTAGTAAGTTTTAAAGTCGGCGTATGTAACCAAGAAATACTTGTGATTTAATTTGCTCCGTCGTCCCTTTTTCAAATTTCCACTCTTCGCTACTGGTAGCTAAGATAGTAAAGTTTGTAATACTTATGTTTAAAACATTATGGAATAAGACCTTCAAGATAACTATTATATATTTAAGGTACTGTTAGTTTATCTACTATGTTGAATTTTGAATAATATTAATAGCATGTAATTGTGCTTCCATTTAAATCTCTAGATGTATTAGAAATGTATTATTTTTCATATATAGCGGCAATAAACTGAAATTAATGTGATATGTCAATGCTTCCACAAACATAGGAACATAGTGTGCATGAAATATTGTTTATGTTTTTAACAGTGAGATAATATTATGTATTTAGTATTTTACTTATTCCTATATGATTGATTGTACATAATTTCGTATTAAAGTGCCAGATATTTTTTAAACTTTGCAATGTTTTTAATTTTCTCATTAAAATAATATTTAACAGGTTTTAGTTTTAAATTCCTCCAAAAAGTGAATATTTTTTTAATTTTAGGCTCCCAAATGCGGAGTTGAGTCGTATAGTCCAATAAACCTATCTAAGCGATTCAACGCATAAGATAATTGCTTCGCGTTAGGCCACAGTAGTTGTTCTATTAATTTGTGAATACCACATATTATTAATTATAAAAAAACTGAGTAGGTAACCTAATCATTAAACACAAAAGGTGATAAATATAAATACTTTTTATTAACTGAACAATTACAGATATAACTTTAATAACTCGTCGCTAACCGCTGAAGGTGTTAATATGCCTATATCAGTAAACAATAACGTAATATATGACGGTGGTGTGTAATCGACTAGTGGGTGCTGCTTAGATAAATCCTTGCCGGAGTTGAGAACACTTGACAAGTACTTGAACTCATTCGGCAAGTCTCGCTGGTTGAGAGGATATATTCGAGCGAATTTGAAGCCTTCTGTGAGCACGTATACTGGTTTCTTGAGCTCTAAAGCTGCCATTCCTAATGTGTATGTTCCAATCTGAAAATGACGAAGCATCAATGAATGCAAGTGAAATTAACTACATCTAAAACTATACGGTTTGGGATTGAATTTGAACGCTAACTCTTAAAACGCCAGACAAATACACACTCGCCGTAATCATGCCGTGGCATCCTTAAGTATGCCGCAACTTCCTTAAGCATACCAAAGCGTCCTCAGCATGCCGAGGCGTCTCTAGGAACCGTGTTCGTGCCTGACTTTTTTCACGTAGTCTTATCTCATCTTCAGAACGACATGTTCAGAAAGACACGTTTCGGCATGAATGACTCTAACCTAATGAAGATACGCGATGTCTTGCTGTGGTATGCCTAAATCTACCAAAGCGTTTCATAGGCTGCCTATACGGCATGTTAGGCATACCGCGATAATGTTTTCACATTATGACTGTTAAATTGAAATTTCAACTTTATTTTCATACTATTAAGTCATATTATTTTCTTATTTCGTCGCCTAAAAATACCTTTCCACAGAATAGTTAATAGTACTACGCTAACCTTACCTTATTAATAATTCCTCCGCTCTCAGTAACTCCCTCAGCGCCGATCATGACGATGTCAACTTGTTCCATGATGTAGCCAACTGCTGAGTCCAAGATCAGAGTCGCGTCCACACCACCCGCTACCAATTCTTTGTGCATCAGCTCGCTAATTGGGAAGTACAATATACAATCATCTATACTAATGCTACAAAGCTAAAAAGTTTGTTTGTTTGGTTGAACGCGCTGAACTCAGAAAATACTAGCACGATTTAAAAAAATCTTGCACGGTTAACAGCCCATTTATTGAGGACCGCTATAGGGTACTTTTTCTTACTGCTGAGAACGCCATATAATATAGTATTCGGGCGAAGGCGGCAAAGAAGGAAAAATAAATATGATATGTAAGCATAGACATGTAAATAACATTAAACTTACCCACTATTGTCTGGACAAGACATTGTAACATACACTTCAAATCTTTTGTTTGCCTTCGCAGCCTCTAACATAGCTTGTAAAACGACTCTTGATCTTGAATGGGTTAATATTTTCTGTAATACGTTATAGTGTTATTATAGTGAAAAGAACAATTCACAGGGTAGAAAGTTTCAATTGGCTCTTGAAGGCATATTATTTTAATAGACGCGCTCACCTTTATTTTGGCTTTACCCTTCGACACGGGTTGCACCGGTCGTGGTTGCAACGTAAAGCCAAAATAAAGGTGAGCGCGTTAATTGCCCGTCATGATAAAGATAAATATTAATAATGCAACGTGAAAGTTTAAAAGGTTATGCCCCTTTGTGTTCGGCGCTAAAACTTATTATGCGCGTTGTGCGGGACGGGTAGAACGCGTAGGCCGACGGGACGGGTAGACTGACGGGGCGGGTACACCGACGGGAAGGGAAGACCGACGGGAAGGGAAGACCGACGGGACAGTAATTAGGTAGTAATTATGTAAGTATACTTACACATCCATCAGTAATAAACGACATAGCTTGATTAGCGATCTTCCCTCGCGCTTCCAACAATGTGTTAAGGAATATGTGACCTCTTTGCAACATTATTTGTTCACATTCTTCAAACGACTGAAACATATAAACATATTACAACCTAGTTTCAGAATAGTGTCAAAACAGATGACGATAAGAGTTTCATCATTCCACTCAGGTCTTCTGAACCCTTACCTATTTTTTTCTTTACAATTTTAGTAGTAACATGAAAAAGTACACTAAAAGGTAATAACATAGTGCTCACTCCTTTATTACCTAAAGGTGTACGCTAAGGGTAAATACCATCCAGCTATAGATTCCATACAGTGTCTATGGTGTCTATGGGGCACAATTTCAAACTTTGGACTACTACTAAGATTTTCTAATTGGAAACTGGACTAATGAGACATTGCAGTAAATTTTTATTCTAAAATATAGGCTTACGCAAAAATATTGCACATTGTAATAAAAAAGAATTACCTTGACATCAAGTTTGGCGAACGTAATAAACCTCATAAACAGCTCACAGCCAGAGGATATAGCAGCAACAGGTTGGTCACAATGTTTCATTGCTTCTACCGCTAACTGCAGGTTTAAATCCAGTTCCCTTACAGTTGCCACTATAAATAGAAACCATAATAATCTCTCCTAGTTTGTCCAGCTAGGGCGGCGAGTTTAAACTGACTATTCACTCTCTATTCCCTTCACTCTCAGAGTCCAATGGGACAGATAGACCAACTCGACTCCAATGGGCGGGCGCTGTATTGCCGTGGTATCCCGAAGACTACCAAAGCGTTCCAAGGGACGCAGAAGCATTTTTTAGGCTGCTGACATAGCATGCTTAAGCATACCACAGTAGTTTTTGTACTCACAAACGTTAATATTGATATTTAAAAATTATTCCCATACAAATTAATTAAATTTTTATAATTCCCCACCTAAAATACCTTGCAATTGCGTGTCGCCAATGGGCGCCGGACCTCACCTTTTTATGCACCTACGGCAGTTAGTTTAAGCTAACAAGCCAGGTATACAGGAGATATTATAGTGCACAAGTGTGTGTGTGTAAACACAAGTACAATCTCTATTCCCTTCACTCCCAGAGTTCAATGGGGCGGATTGACTGACTCAACCAGTAAAACTGATGGTCTTGCATGCTCTCTATGGCTCCGGATATCACCAACATTCTGATGCAAGACTAGTACTAAAATCTTCTAAAAATCTCAACAATCGGTTTGGTCTCTTTGGAGCATCTTCACCTCTAATGTTGAAGTACCAGCACATCAAAACCATTTTAGTGAATGGAAGACAATTTTCACTCACAGCATTAAATGTGAAAAACTGGACAGAATTCCCTAATTCTTTTTTTGTTGTGTTTGTAAATGGAGGACAAGGTTCATAAGAAAGAAAAAATTAGAATAATGTGTAACAACATTTAGCTTAGAGCTATAGTGCCAGAAATGTTAGTAACACTTCAAGAAAATTATAAATTAATATTTGACTACAATTTAAATAACCCATAATTGAATACAGATAATTTGAAACAGGAAACAAAAATGTTAGGTTATTCTACAATTTCATTGGTTGCTTTTATTTTGTTTTGAGTAGTTTAGTAGCCTTGTCGGTTATCCTGTGCTTAAAGTGTAAGGTTAACCACTCATAATACTTGTATCATGCATTTTATCTCTACAATAAAATATGCACTTATGAGAATGACAATTGCAGTATAAGAAAATAATTAGTAAAAATTTATTTATTTCAGACCAGTGTTAGTAACAATGATTTCATAAACTATGTTAGTTTATGTAGCTACATACGGCATATTAATTAAATTGCTTATATGATATAGCAGTGTCCTTAATTCAATGGAAATGGGTCCAGTGCCAACCTCCCTCAAACTGACCAAGGCTGTTGGAAGCACTCCACACCACATAAACAACAGGCAACAATAAAAAACAGCTGGTAACAGCTACAAACTATTAGTATTAATTTTAATAGATAGTTAGGTAGATGCACCTAGAATGTACCTATTTAATATAAAGTAAGGTGGGTATGAAATTTACTGAAAATATGCGATGTATCGATGGATTAAACACTTCTACGATACATACCTCTGTAGTTTTCAATAACAGTTAACAGAGTTCTTATAGCAGCTACACCAGCAGACACGTCTTCTTCCTCTCTCATGATTTTCAAGAAAATTTCTTGAACCTCTAAAAATGTGATAATATTAAGTATTTTTATACATTAACCAGTAAATTTAAATTTATCTCACGTAAAGGAGCTTTAATATACCTTCTTTCTTCATGTTGCAAGTGATAATGATATATTAATAATATTAATTTAAAATAATCCTGTTTTGTTTACATACGTTTCACACATAACCTTAAAATCGAATGTCAATTGTCAATATGACAAATTGTGCAATGTCAATGTCAAAGATATCGATGTCATTTTTATTTCGTGTAGTATTAGTAAATTAGTACAACTTTCATTGCGATTTATATGAGTAGAATTATTCTACTCATATAAATCGCAACTATAAAACTTTAAATAACATATATTCTACTAGAATACGGGAACTTCAGGGAATTCTCATTGATTTTCTTACTGTACGACTTTTGCCAGGTGTTTGGTTCAAGTTCCAACACTTCCAACTACTCGGAAACTGTCTTAAATGTTTGAGTTTTCCAGCACTGCTTTGACCTACAACCTAAAGATAATAAATACCTAACACATGCAAAAATTAGTATGTTTGGCACATACATGTCTTTATTAAATTCTGCATTAGGCTTGCTTGTTAAGCAATGATGTTTGTGATAGAACTTCATTGAAAAATAACTGAGCTCAAATTAATTTACATTATTAACTGTCAGGTAGGACAGGGTATGTCCTTAAGTTTTCAAAATCAAAATAAAAATATAAAAATCAAATCTAAATCATTTATTTACATGGAATACAGGTAAAATAAAGGTGACAAATGTATAATTATAGTACAGCCATATTCCGCCATTTATAGGCATGCAAATATAAAGCAAACAAACATACTATGTCACTTTAAATCTTAATATATTTATTTCTTGTGTGCGTGTGTATGTGACTGAACTCCTCCTAAACGACTGGACCGATTTTGATAAAATTTTTTGTGTGTGTTCAATGGGATCTGGGAATGGTTTAGATTCACAATTTTGCGCGGTACGAAGTTCGCTGGGGCAGCTAGTATTCATATAAACTATAAAAACAGCCATTTCTTTATCGGTTCGATCGTCCTCGGACGGCTCACCGAAAAAGTCCGGTGAACCAATAGAGGCCCTTCCGGCCGATTGGGTAATGTCATCAGCAAAAAAAAGCCATTTCTTTAACTCTGTCTATAGCTCTTGGGATGTTGTCTTCGGTATATTGATAGTTCGAAGTCGCGGGCGGAAACTAGTACTTATTAGGTACTTACCAATGTCTAGTAGCTAGCACGTAAATGATTTACATTTTATTGCAAACATTCAAAACCTAGTCTCATGAATAAAAATTTTTTACTACAGTCCATCAAATCTAAGAAGTACCGTTTGACAGTTTCTAAACGTAGTACATTTAGAATTTTATTTTTTGTATGAAAATTGTTTATGTTATGTTAAAATAAAAATAGCTTCATAATTCAATTATTTTACAGGAAAGCTAATGAAAATAGTGTGAATCACGCCTCTATAAAGCTAATTTAATACAAAACAGTGAAGCGTCAAAAGGTACTTCTTAAATTTGTTCAATTGTAGGTACTAAATACTGCAGTTCCACGTTTGTTTTAATTAATCTCATAACAATTGCATTTTTTAATAATAACCATATTATGTCATTATTATAATATTAAATAAGTATAGCATCACAATTATTCATAATAACTCGAATTCAGCGGTTTAATGATAAAATACCGTGATATTGAGACTTTCTTGAAAGTACACTTAACGCCATCTATTATCCAATAGACGAACCTTAAAGTATTTTTCATTTTCTTACGTTGTAAGTTGTATGGAGGGTATAATACTCTGTTGTACAATAGAGTATGTTCGGAAGTTTTCCAAACAAATATAGGAAGTGACGGCTCGACCTGTCTGTGTAGTGAGCGAGGGAAAGTCACGGCCACAACAGCGCGGATTATCAAAGTAAACAGCTGCTTGTGGTAGTGCACGGTCGCCTTGTATGGCAGACGGATAATTTACTAATTAATTAGTGTCACACGGGACCAGACAATGGGAAACTCCGCATCGGTCAAGCTGAACGAGAAGCGACGGTGGCAGTAAGTACTAAAGTACCTCTAAACAAACATTTTTTTGATTTCCTTGTTTTATGCTAAGCTCCCAATTATTTCTCTGGTTTTGTATAACATTTGAGAATAGTAGAAACAGTAATATCAGTAGGACTACTTGGGTATAAGAGTTCGCCCATTTTAGGGATCCGTAACCGTAAGGTCCCTACGAGACCTTATGGCTAATCCTCCGCGCGCTATCCGAACGTCGCGTCGCGACGCGACGTCTGTCTGCTAGCGGGTCTCTTAAATCGTAGTAGGCACAGTCAAAGTTTTCAGTGATTTCACTCAATTTGTAATTCTATTGCTGGTATGAGAATGAATAATAAAATCGTACGGGACCCTATATGTGTGGGTCCGATTTGCACTAGATTGGGTTTTTCTACAGGTTGTTGAAAAGTTGTTGCGAAAGAACTTTAAAAAAAGATCGTTATGTATACAGCCCCTATTTAAATAGGTGTGTATGAATGTTGGCGAATTTCTCAATAACTACGGATCAGTTTTCAACAGGGTTATCGTTCAGGTTCAGTTACGTACGGGTTAGCGATTCTCTAAGTAGCTTTTATTTTTAAATCTGGGTACCCATATTATGTAGAATGAATGCGATATAACTACGCAACACATATTCGTACAACATTAAACATATCTCACAAGCAAAAGTTAGGTCTTTACTATGAAATCAATGTTTATGTTTCCACTTTAATAGTCTATTGTTATGTAGATTATCTGTGGTATGTGGTATTAGATCCACCGTTGTCTTTATTAAGCCTGGAAAGTAGGAGCTCTGGTTTCTATTATAATGAATAATATAGTCCGGTTCAACATTACTGTCAAGTATACAGATTCACAGTTACTTTGCATGTTAGCTTCTCGTGTACCCACTAGGTACCTATTTGTACCACTCAATGGCTATAGGTCTGAGTTGTATTTAATGATTTATTATCAGCTTTCTAAACATCATTCACGCTAATCCTATTCATTTGGGCTTGAGACAAAGTTTAAACAAAGAAAATGACGTTCCTCATACAAGTTGATCGACATTAAAGGTATAAATAACAGATTGATGACAACACCTAACATTTTAATCATTAGATTTTCAAAGACATAGTGAAGTGTCTTTTGGGGAACTTGAGAGACGTGACTGAAAGCGTAGTTACTTAGTTAGGTGCCGCGCCGCCTGTTTGTTTGAAGAAAATGGTGGACATAGTTACTAGGGATGCAACATCGCTCACAAAAACATCGACATTTGAACATCGATAATTGCAAAAGTGAAATATCGATGTTGGAAATATCGATGTTTATGTACGTTACCTATATGGATAGAAGTAGTATTTTTTTAGATTTAGGTACGCGAATATCACACATTTAAATATAACTACTTTGTAACTACTTTTTAATAATTTTAGACGTTAAATACTACAGTCCACCCGTGACCATGAATAAAGTCTGAAATGACTTTGAAATGTCGGGATATGAAAATCTAAATTAAACCGCGATAAAATCCGTCAAGTAAAGTAGCTTTATTTCATTGATATATGGGATGTGTTTGAACTTTCTCAGTCAAATATGTTCAGCCGTTCTCGACGTTTATCGAGATAATCAAACATCAATTTATTCATAGTTTGATAGCAATGTTACCTACTCGTATTAATGGTCAGTTTTTGAAAACCACATTTATTTCACCTTTGTATTTCAGACGAAAGATACATTGCATAATAAATGTAAATAATCGCCACAATCTAGGGAATCATCGTTACATTCGGCAAGCAACTAATCAGAGCGCAACATTTCCTTGGCCGCATCTACATCCAAATTATTGAAAATAGGTTTAAGGCCATTAAATCCGTTGCTTATTTCTTGTTTCTTCATAAACTTATTCAGCTAATTTGCAATGACATTAAAACTACTCAACACGAGTCGGACTCATTTACAACGCGTTCTGTATGATTTTATTTATATTACTTTATAGGCAATAGAAAAATTTATTTGTTTACAAATTTCAACTGTATCTTTTGATGCGCGGGACAATATCATTCAAGCTAAGGCTCATTAGACCGCGTCGCGACCTGATTAAAATAAGCTTGATAAGCGTGTGTGGATTAAGGCCTAAAACTATCGCAACTCGTAAGATAGTTGAGAGAAGACCCGTGCCCAGTTGTGGGGCACTAAAAAGGCTTGAAGTGAACTACTATTCCAAAGCAGAGTTCGGTGCCGTTGTCACAAGTATGGTTTCCTTTCTTACCTAATACAAAGAAAACTGTTTACGACTGTAACGAGGATAGAAAAGAGTCGCAGAACCTGTGTAAAACATAACAGACGGAAGTCGTATACAAACAAAGTATGGCCGTTCCTTTTACTAATAACTACATAATATTTAGTAAAACACATCCGCAATAACATGTAACTGATGATCACTGACGAAGTAGGTAGGTAACTATTTAGGTAATTTTGTAAATATTAGCACAGAATAGTAAAGTAGGTATTAGTCATTAGGAGTGGGATTGAGGCTTAAAAGGGATGGAGAGGGTTCAGAAAAATTAACGAAATATTGCAAGTAATCCGGTCTTATTCATAAAAATAATACAAGCCTCTTTAGTTAAAACGGACTTTGTCTCTTTCTAACTAGTACAAATGTCAAGATGACAGACAAAGACAAACGAATATAAACCTATTTTAGCTATAATGAGCTTATATTTACGCTTAAATCATTGACGTTTATGAATACGGGGGTAATCTACAACTGAAGAGTTTGTTTGTTTAGTTGAACGCTCTAATCACAGGGACTACTGATCTGATTTGAAAAATTCTTGGGACGTTTAGATAGTCCATATAGCCTATCCCAAAAGGCTAATCAACCCTGGGCATGATACAAAATGTAGTTCTCGCGGGCCAATCACCGTTAGAAAGCTAGTATTTTCCTACGATCACTTCAACCCTTTTTGGTGTCTCACAGCTGGGCACGGGTCTTCTGCCATCTATTGTACGAGTTGAGAGAGTTGGATGTCACATATCCTCGAATGATAAATTCTTAAACATGCCGGTTTCCTCACGATGTTTTCTTTCACCGAAATGAGATGAAACGATTCACACAAAGATGTTTGGGCAGAACCGGGAATCGAACCTGCGACCTTTTATTACTAAGGCGAGGCCCGTACCGTTGCGCCTCTGCTCACGATCACAAGGGTCAATTTGCTTAAAAACCATCATAT
Source organism: Meganola albula (assembly GCA_936450015.1). NCBI lineage: Eukaryota > Metazoa > Arthropoda > Insecta > Lepidoptera > Nolidae > Meganola > Meganola albula. Next base: position 11,545,243 of record OW388149.1, read on the forward strand.
TTGATTGTTTGGATGACCTCCCAGTGATTACTTTAGCGGAACTAAGATTTTTTCGTGTAAAGATTAGTGGGTATTTTCCGAAATTGCAATAAGAGGAAAATATTCATAGTTGAGATTGTTATTCAATTACAAGGTAACTTATACAAAATGAAGTGCAATACACACGGCTACAATACAAGCAATACATTTCCAGTATAAACTGATCTCACATTGTATAGGACTTCCGTAAAATTAGAGGCTTATACTGGAAACGTATAGCTTAATGTGTAGCCGTGTGTCCCTACCTATTTATGTCTCTAACAAGTCTATGTACCAACTCACGGTAACAATAATGGTCATATCCATAAAAATCTGTTGGCACATCTACTTTTCAATGCTTCAGCTGTCATTTTATACTGTCATCGCGTCCGTCTTTGAAGTCGGCTGTCACTCGAAAATAACAATATAAACGAACGAATGAACATCGAGCACGGGTGAAGAGCCCATCTTAGAAGGGCTGACACTTTGTGTTGGACGGTTGCATCGTCGGGAAGTGCGCACACAAACACATTTTAATCCAATGTAATCTTAGTGATCTGTAATTATCTAGTAGAATTAATGATTGTGCTATCAAGAGATCGGGGTGAAGTGATATTTGCCGTAGTTATTTTATTGAAATACCGTCTTCTAACCCGATTATTCATGCCTACCTAAAGTTGTCTACTAATCCTGATATTTTGAGTCTAAAACCTTTCAAAAGCCTTCAAATATTATAAGACTCTTTAAGTCTTAAATATTATAAGACTCTTTGACAGGCCGGTGGCGTGGTCGGTAAGATACTTGCTTTTCACGCCGCAGGTCGTGGGTTCGATTCCCACCCGAGACAAACATTAATGATGAACATTTGTGTTTGTGTCGAGTCTGGGTGTAAATATCTATTATAAGTATATATTTACAAAAGAAAAGTATTATATGTATAGTATATACCAGTTATCTGGTTTCCATAACACAAGCTCTGCTTAGCTTGGGACCAGATGACCGTGTGTGTTAATGTCCCAGAATATTTATTATTATTATTATTATTACTCTTTAAGTGGGCTTTGTCTCTTTAGTTTAAATGGATTTCACTTTTCTGAAAAGAACAAAAATCACGAGTAGCAAACTGAGCTCACAGTGTCTTGAATTTTGAGTTGATTTTGCTTCAGTTTTGGTACAAGTAAATTAAGTACTGGGTCCCAAGTAGTATATAATTTACTTGTATCAAAACCCAAGCAAAATCAACTGAGAATTTAAGACACTGTGAGCTCAGTTTGTCACTCGTGATTATCGTTCTTTTTACCAAATTATGACAAATTGTTATCGAGAAAGGAATTATAGTAGTAATTACTTGAAATCTAGTGCAGTACAAACATTGGTTTTCATCCTACTAATATTATAAACTCAAGTTTGTTTGAATGTATGGATGTTTGTTACTCTTTCACACAAATACTACAGGACGGATTTGTATGAAAATTGGCACAAAGATAGATTATGGTCTGGATTAACACATAGGCTACTTTTTACCTCAATAAGTATCACACGGGCGAAGCCGTGGGCGGAAGCTAGTTAAAATTAAATCTATTGGTTAATATTATTCTTCATCATGACTAACTTATAACCTTGAATCAGCTGGGCATGATATAAAATGTAGTTCAGGTGCCGCGAGCCGCGGGCAGAAAGACTCGTAACGTAAACAGTAAACACGATAGTACATCTTCATTGATTTTCCACTGCTAGTCATCATTGTCACTCTTATATTAGTCACTCTTTGGATACATAACATACTGTAGTAGGAAGGAATTAAGAAAATACAGGTAACTATTACTTGCAGATTTGAAAACCCAATATGACGTAATCGCGGATACCGACCTCTCGGACGGTGGATCACAATAATATAGAGTTCTTGTTGAAGTACCTACTTAGAGTGGGTGGTAGCGTTGGACCTAACCAATCCCAGAAAAACTCACTTGATGACCCGATATGGAAGATTGAAAAGAAGATGTAATTATGGAATTAACATTTGATTGACACATGCATGACTCTTACATAAATATTTATATTTTACCCCATTACTAGTAGGTAGGTATAGTATTGTAGGTCTTTGAAATTAGCGTTTTGTCGTACTGACCACTTTGATCTAAAATATCTCCTCTTTGGATAAGAATTCCGAAATCAAATCTATAAATTCATTCATTCATTCATTTTCTATGGCGTCGCTTATTACCGCACAATGGAAAACATGAAATATCGGTATAATTACGAGTACGAGTTCTACCTTGGCACCAGTGCTGCAGAAACCGCTCGAAGGGTTAATGATGTGTACGGGGCTGGTGTCGCAATAGATAAATTATCTGTGCTCCCATACATTCTATTCTTTTTTTTTACTATAAAGTTTAAAGTAATCATTTTTAATTTCAATAGCCTCACGACTCACGGATCATTCTTGATAAGAATCAGTGTGTGTTTTATCTTAGGTAAGTGATACTTTGCTTTTAAATCGTTAGTATCGATATATTTTTTTTTGTCTTTGTTCGCAAAGTTATGTTATAATATGACTAACAGAATTCTACTATAATTTTGCGAACAAAAAAAGTTAAGAAATGGTTATTAGGAACATAGTATCTTTATAGTGTGCAACTGTGTGCTTCACGGATTATTTAGCAAATCCAAGGCAGGTGAGCTAAGTGTTACAGTAGCAAACTTTATGCAATTTACTAATCCTCGTATTCATATATGTATTATAAGCTCATTATAGCTAAAATAGGTTTATAATTAGTTTGTCTTTGTCTGTCATCTTGACATTTATACCAGTAAGAAAGAGACAAAGTCCATTTTACCTAAAGTGCCTTTTGTCTTTTTTATGAATAATCTCGCCAAAATATACCTTAGTCTGTAGTTTGGGATGACCATAAACAGTCTGAATAGATTTAAGTACATTTGTTTTTGCATCCTTGCGAAGCCGGGTAGCTCTGCCTACACTGTCGGGTATAGATATCTTTGTACGTAGTAAGTTCCTTAGAGCAAAGCTATTAAAATTAAAAGAACATAAACATTTTTTTTTATATTTCATTTTTATTCAATATATAATATATAAGTTAAAATATTAACAAAAAAAACCGACTTCATGGATGCCATTCTCAGAACTAAACCAAACTGAAATGGGACCACACGGGAAGCATCAGCTTTCAATTAAAAAAAAAATATCATAATCGGATCACCCATTCGAAAGTTCTGAGGTAACAAACATAAAAAAAAATACAGTCGAATTGATAACCTCCTCCTTTTAAAAGTCGGTTAAAAATACAGTCGAATTGATAACCTCCTCCTTTTAGAAGTCGGTTAAAAAGTAAATGGAAGCAGTTTTAATAATCGTGACTACCTTATATTCTATTGTTCCTCAATTAAATGGCGATAAACATCGTAAACTGAATAAAAAGAAACAAAAGAAGTAATAACTATCACTAAATAAAATACAATTATAATTTTAAAGAGTAGATTACTAAGTCAGTTTGTATCCGACCTAGTAGAAGGTAGGTCATTACACGTGAAATTTTAAGTAGTTAGTGAAATAAATTGTGTAATTTTAAATGGTTGGCACTGTCCGTAGTTGGTTTTCGTTCTCTCGGTAAGTTTAACTTTTTATTTTTTTTAGACACAGTTTGCAGAAGGCTTGGAGCCATTTGCCTGTGTCAAAGATAGAAAATTTTTTTTTTACCTTCCTTTTAATATTTTGTTTTGTATATTAAATTATTTGTTGCTTTAAGTAGTGAAATACTTAGTGATTTATTTTGTGTAATTTCAATATGGTTGGCACTGCTTGTAGTTGGTTTTCTTTCTCTCGGTAAGTTTAACTAAGTATGTTACCTTTTTTTAACCCAGGTTGAAGAAGGCTTGTAATCCTCGGCCAATGTTAAAGTCTGAGAAGCATTTTATCCGATTTTACCTTACCTTTTTTCATATAAAGGTAAACGTCATGCGACATAAGGGCATTTTGAAATTTTTTCAGTAAATGTAAACATTGTCGGAATCAGTAAAAAATAGTGATTCCGACAATGTTTCGGTACAGCATAGTTACGAAAAAAAACGTCAGATGTGTCATTTTTGAACATCGATGGTGAAGTGGTACCAGCACAGGTACAAGCCTCAGTTTGCAATATAGGTTTCGGTTTTTTATCCTGGTTCATGACCACATGCCCACACTTTTTTCACGCCTTACCCGACGGTGTGCTTCGCCAACATTTTTACATCCATACATACTGACTTCGATTATTTTTATTAGAAATGTCTTATAACTCGACACTGGATTCAAACCCAAGATTATGGTTGAGTGAACGCGCTTACTGCTGGACCAACGAAACAGTTAGATATTTATATTTTTTGGTACATAATTTTATCATACCAGTTTGTTTTTTCTATCTCCCATACTATTAGGTATGTTAGTGTCCCTCTGTTGGGCACGGGTCTTCTCCCAACTATCTTACCAGTTAAGAGAGTTTAGGCTTTAATCCACACACGCTAGCAAAGTGCAGGTTGGTGGAGGTCACATGTCTTTGAATGTTTAGTTCTTAGATAACATGCCGCTTACAAGCTAACAATAATTCAAATTCAAATTTATTTATTTTAGTAAATATGTTTATGGAAGTATAAATTATATCAAAGTTATGATAATAATAAAAAATTGGTTGCCTGTAAATTCGGTATACGGGCGAAAGTTTTACGTGACAACGACTTTGAGTGGTAAAATAATTTTAATGTGAATATTCATTCGTATAGTAGGAAGAAGGATGAAACATAGTTGAGTGGGAGAGAGACGCAAGGCATTCGGCGGGCCTCTCTCTCGTTCGGTGACTCATCGTAACGTTACCGAGCGTTACACTTTTTCATAAGTGCCTCCCAGCCGCAACCTAATTTAAGACGTTGTCACGTCAAAAACAGAAACACAATATTGTTTTTATGACAAAATATAAAAATAGTTAATACAAAGTGTTTCATTATAATAACACTTTGAAATCTAACAGTGACAAAACATAGGTAAATAAGCTATTCTTATTCGTCGTTTATTAGCAAGAGGGTACATATTTAACCACAAAATAACACCTTGAAAACTTAGTTTCATTAATTTTCAAGTAAACAGTGTGTGCCCAAGAGTTGCCTCACTGTCGCAGTTTAGTTGTTATTAAGTCGCGGATGTTTTGACTTGCTTGTGAAATGTGCGGTTAATGTGCGGTTCTGTCCGGTTTTATACCGCGATCATTATGACGTACACTATGTCGTTTAAACATGTACAGTAAGCGGCAAATACCTTGGCTAATCAGTAGGTACCTCTAGTGTGAGTCTTGTCAATACGAAAAAAGTTTAAGAATAGATTAATAAGTTTTAGTTTAATATCATGAAAGTGTCAAAATGCGTCATGTTTTTCGGTCAAAACGTTCTATAAAAATTATTTAAAAATGCTTCAAATAGAATAAAATGAATTGGAAATAGAATAGATTAAATAATCTGTAGGTTATTCCGCATTATCTTGACAGGGTCATCATGTCAGTGTCCGAAAACTTTTTTCGTATTGACAACTCTAAGGGTCTAAGGGTACCTACAGGGCGTAGAGAAAAGGGTACATGTTTGCTCGTGTACCCTTATCTGAAAAGTAGCTACCGACTGCGGTTTTGTTGGAGTGGTGTCAAAATAATAAGTAGCTTATATTCTATTCCAGACTATAACCTATCTCTGTGTCAAATTGCATCCAATTCCGCCGAGTACGTAGTTATTCACACATCTACGCATTCAAACATTTGCGTTTACAATAAAAAAAATTGTTCAAAAAAATACTTTTGCAGTAAGTGTGATTGGCTACCGCGTCAAGGCTGTGCAAGCTATTAGTCGGCCACTGTAACAGAGGTAGTAAAACACAATTTCCGTGTGTAACTCTCGATACGTTAAAGGCCGATTTTGATGAATCATGATGACATACGAGTGAATGCTCCGACTGCCTCACTTCAACCTTTTTTAGTGCCCCACAGCTGGGCACGGGTCTTCTCGAGTTGAGAGAGTTTAGGCCTTAATCCACACACGCTCGCTGGCCAAGTGCGGTTGGCGGATGTCACATGTCCTCGAATGATCAGTTCTTAGCCATGCCAGTTTCCTCACGATGTTTTCCTTCACCGATATTGAGCAGCGGAAATGAAACAATTCACACAAAGATGTGTGGGCACGACCAGGATTTGAACCTGCGACCTTATTTTTATAAGGCGAGGCCCGTACGCGGTGCCACCGCTGCCTACAATAAAAATAATTCAGTAGGCACTACTACTTTATTTTCTACTAGTGACCCGCTTCGGCTTCGCACCCAGACAAACACGGGCACGGGTGTTGGTCAGGCTAGGTAGAACCTTTCTAGCCTAGAAATTAAGCTAGTTCTATGTATAAGTTTTTGTTTTTTTGTTTGTTTGTTGTTGTTTGTTGTTATGTTTTTATGTTGTTGTTAGTTCTATGTTGCTGGCTAAGTAAGCCAGTCATCTAGTTTTTTTTATTTTGCTTGCTATCTTAACTTGAGAAATTAGCCTATCAAAATTGACTGTGTAGCCTAAATAACCCAGATCTACAGATAGGCATATAGCTCTACATTAGCAGCGGTGGCGCAGCAGTATCGGCAATGGTATCCGTGTGGTATAACGGTCCAATGTCTGTGTATAATAGTAATAATAAATATTCTGGGATATTAACACACGGTAATCAGAGCAGCTTGTGTTATGGTTACCAGATAACTGGTACTTATACATATACTAAACATATAATACTTTTCTTTAGTAAATATATACCTATAATAGATATTTACACCCAGACTCGACACAAACATAAATGTTCATCACTAATGATTGTCTCGGGTGGGAATCGAACCCACGACCTGCGGTGTGAAAAGCAAGTATTTTACCGACCACGCCACCGGCCCTTTTGTTAAGTACCCTCCTCCTTTTTTGAAGTCGGGTAAAGAAGTAGTAGGTATGTATGAAGCGAATTCGATTTATACTTCACAGAATTTTGCAACTACAGTTAATTTCTGAAATGCTAATAAGTATTCGCATGCTAAAAATTATTATGAATGCTAATTATCCAGTACTACCAAACAGTGGTACACCAGTGTTGTTACATTACTTTTGACAGATATATTAAGACAAAAAAATTAAAAAAAAAACGGCACCTTGCTACTACTACACAGCTTCTGTACTTTCCTTGATTTATCGATATTTTTATAATGTAGTACATATTTCTATGTTTATTTATAAATAGACCATTAGGTTTTTAGTGGAATTTTACCTCTAAAATAATTATATTTTAGAGGTAAAATTCCACTAAAAACAAGATAAACAACTAGGTAACCTCAACTCCGTTATTCTGAGATAATCCAATTACTTTGTTCCACAGACTTACTACAATTTAACCCCGTATATCTTGTTGATTTCCCTTCTCCCAAATTTATTAGCTCAATTTAGTTAAATAACTCCTTGCTTGTGTAAGGGTTTTGCTTAAATCGACTAGCTACGGGTATTTTACTGCCTACTTTTTTATTCTGTAATAGGCTTGCGCTTGACTACAACTTTCCTGTAGTTAAACAATGATACGGTCTACGATGAAAGGCTCTTATCCAGTAAATACCGATTCACTCGTGACTTGAAGACAGGCAGATTATAGCTATCGGGAAACAGAGAAGCCGGTAGCGAACTTGTGCTTGGAACCGACGCAACTCCGCGAGAACTCCTAGCTTTTTGGCTGCCAGTTGAGCCATAAACTCAACGAACGGGCCTAAATTGAGGGTCGAAGTCATATTGAAGCTACTTTACTTTATTTTTTACTTTTACTACTATGTCACTGGTCCTGTGGTAAGCACACGCTTAAAAATATCAAAGTCGGTCCACAATTGACGGAGTAATCGGCGAACATACATTAAAAATATACAATATAAACCGACCATAAAACCTTTTTTTAAGAAGTCGATCATAAACAAACCATTACAACTAAAATAGGTTTATAGTTAATTCGTTTGTCTTTGTCTGTCATTTATACTAGTAAGAAAGTTAAAAAGGCTATTTTGACTAAAAATTTCCAATAAGATTTTTATAAATAAGCCATATAAAGTGTAAGTGCACTTTTTATCAGTACATACGTAACCAATTCTTATCAACATGGAAACAATTGTATAACAAACTTATTATCAACAAGATTTATTTTTAAAACTATAGTGATTTATAATTGACCTTAGTTTTGCTGCTAACTAGACTCTAGTACCTCTATCTAGTACCTATAGCTTTTTTTTTTCGGAAGAACAGCGATTTGAAAAATTCTTGCACTGTCAGATAGCCCATTTATTGGGGACGGTTATAGGCTATTTTTTATCCATTGCTGGACATGAAATAAAGTCGCGGTCGGAAAGCTAAAAATAAAATAAATAAATATTCTGGGACATTAACACACACGGTCATCTGGTCCCAAGCTAAGCAGAGCTTGTGTTATGGAAACCAGATAACTGGTATATACTATAGATATAATACTTTTCTTTTGTAAATATATACTTATAATAGATATTTACTTATAGGTATAAGAACTTACTAAAGGATTTAATACAAACTTAAGGTCACTAGGTTCTAATGCCGCTGATAGTCATGTAGAAAAGTGCACCAGAAAAGTTAGTGTCATACTACTTTCGTATCTCTATTGTGCACAATAAGAGTCATACGTTATGTTATGGTGTCATGAGTGTCATGACGTGAGCATGCGTCTGCGTCGATCGCTATCAAGATCAGGCCAAGGGCAGCGCATGTTCGACAGCGTGTTTGATCGTGCATTTTACTTCTTACTCATTAGTTTCATCGTAATAGTAATTTATATAGCACTTCTTCCCTGAGGGGGTAGGCAGAATTTATAGAGCGCTACCAGATACGTAGAGAGAAAATAATAGTAAATTTTTATATGGGCCAGTGATCAAAATATTTGCTTCTCACGCCGCAGGTCGTTGGTTCGATTCTACGATGGAATGCGCGAATTTTAATGAGTACCTACCTACATTTAGTTTTAAGTATATTTGTCGCAAATATCTTATCACAGAGCAGCCAGGGCGAACCGGCTGTTCTGTGGGTCTTATGAATCGCTTAAAAAAATTGCATCAAACTCAAACATGTGAAATTGTAGCCGCCAACTTAGTTGGATCTGTCTACTTATACTATAAACCAACCACATCAAAATGTACCTATTTCTTAAATAAGCCTTTTCAGTCTTTATAGCTACTTTCAAGCTACAGAGACCGTAATGAAAAAATTTAATTTTCAAAAGGATGGTCAGCGGGTGCTGACCATCAAGTGGTCCCATGGAAATAAGAAACAACTTTAGTTATTTTTCTAAGGTGGACCGTATGATTGTACAATACGCCAAATTAGTTAACAGGTAGTACGTAAGTATAAAAATTATAGGCACAAATTTTGAGTAAATATTTTTGTTATGTACAGTGTTGACTAATGATTCTGTGTTCTAAAATAATCATTAGGTAATCACGCGGTTTCACTTTATTTATTTTTGTGTGATATGCGTGACTGTGAATACCTATCATAAGTATCTTATTAATTTATAGATAACTGGGTAGTGTTACGTTAACCGTTTAACTATCCACCTTCAGTTGTCATTTAGAGTTCGTTTGAGCTTCCTGACATTCTCAATCTATTGGATAATACAGTGAATTAATATAAACCAAAAAATACGAAAATAATTATTTAATAATACAAGATTAAGGTTGGATTAAATCCTCTTTAAGTGTACATTGTCTGTGATATTGCAAGAACAAATATTTTTGAAAATGGAATTTGCACCTCGTAAAGTCAAAACAAACGGTCAAATTGACGGATGTCAAATGAATGGCGCGACAAATATTCGTAAAAATATACGGTAAGTTTTAGTTTTCATTATATATTAGTGAAATTACAAGTTAGGTATAAAAAGTGTTTCAAAATCTCAGTGTCAAATTAGTTTTTATTGAGTTTTGTAACAAAAGGATGTCCAGTATTAAATGTATAGTTTTCTAAGAAAAGATTTCAGAGGTTGATATATATATATATTATGTAAATAATAATCATAAGTAAAGATGCGTTATTTTAATATGTGTGTGTGTGCCACAGTGAGTCGGTGCTCAAAGTTAATTTGCATAACAGATTAAGTAATGATAAGGAAGTAAAGAAGTTATTTAGCTTCTGTCTGAGACTAAGTGGGGTACCTAGGCGCCAAAACTATCCATAGAGAGCACGACTATATTCTATAGGGCATTACCAAGATACCAGAAAATGTATTTGATTTTAATTATGAAAAAATGCAAGCGTAGCGGCTGAAAAAATATCTAACTCGAAAAATATCTATTTTACAATCCTGTATATTTGTTAATCAATGTGCGAGTATATTCTAATGTTATACAATGTTATAGCACTTACGGATTTGTCTCAATCTGCGTACACAGTTCGGCACGCGAAGACCTCTTGGCCCCAAATATTCTCAAATTGGCTCAAGTAAGAGAATTTAAAGTGGATTGGATAATTTTGGTAGTTAAATAGTGAAATTATTTTGTTTATTTTTTAGTTTTGTTTGTATTTTTTTAGATATTATCTACAAGTATCTGTTTAAATGTGTTGGTAATTTAAAATTTGTTATACTCTGGGCAAATTAAGTGTTTATGGTTTTACATTTATTTAGAAAAAAATAGAAATAATTTAATACATTAGAATTAATTTTAACAAACCCAAATATTCTTTTTCTAAATTTTGAATAAAAACAAACATTGGTTTCAGATAATATAGTCATAAATGAGTTGTGAATGTCATAAGGATCGCAGCCAATGTCCTGGAAAAATCAATGCTAGGTAGGCACCCTCGAAGTCGCCGTAGCCTCCTCCGTAGCGATTCGTAGCAACTAGTTCGTAGCTTATCGTAGTATTTACCACAAAATAGATAGATATGAATGAAAGCTTCCTATAAAAATTTTAATAGAGTCGTCACTCGGTTGTCAAAAATAAGTAAACCCAAGTCCTCATATCCCACAAACCATTGTTTTCGTCCCGAATATATAGACAGACAGTATATTAGAACGAAAATAATAGAAACAAGTCTACAGATTTAGCATCAGCTTCAATTAACCGATGTAAATATTAATTTCCACTTTTTAGAAGGCAGTTATATTTATAACGCCGCTCTATTTTACCACACAACAATTACTAATACCTAAGTCTTCGCTTCGCTCGATCGCTACCGGCTAGCACAACACTTAATTTAGGTAGGCGCTGAGCTAGATCAAACTGGTTTGGCCTCGAGCGGGCATCGGTGTACGCTCCTTGTCAGTGACATCTCACGCACACATAGATGCGCGTGTAGTAGTGAAATCTAGCACAACGTTTGTATGAAGCTTTCATTCTCTACATTCATGTATTGTATGCCCCGAATATTTGCTGATTGTTTACCCAACTACGACGGATGGGACATTTTTAGCGCGTATCTTGCTTGTATGTTTAGCAGTTAAATATTTACTTGTAACTTTCAAACTACTCAACGGATTGCAACAGTATAAGGTTTTGAGGTATCGTTAGATTCGTCTTAAAACCCAAGTTTTTATAGATAGACAGTAAAAAAATTGATGGCTGGCTTTTCGATTTCTTTTAATGAATTTAAATTTTGATTTATGATAACTATTGCTAGAAGTTTCTACTAAAATTAAGTGTAATTGTAAAATAGAGGGAATAATATGTTTAGTCGATGATAATAACGTTTTATTAAAATAACAAAGGAATTAGCTAAGTACATACGTACGTATTGTAGACCTATTAAAGAGATAAAAACCTAATGAGTTTTAAACAGTGTTTTGCCACGTCTTCACTGTACGGTAGGAAATAAAATTTAACGTTTTTATGTAGATACTCTTATTTTATAAAATACCTAAATGATTTTTACTTTACATAACAAAGCATATGATTTACCTACTATTAGCACATTAGTGCATAAACAAAGACATAGGTATAGGTACTTTATCTACCCTTTAGTTAACTATATAAACCAAAACATATTGAACTAGTTCACACACAAAGTTAACCAATAGCAAAGTTCAATAGAATGAAAACCACCATATCCTTTGATAGTGCTTGACACGTTCCTATTGATAAGTCATTTACCCCTACTATTATAACTACACAACGTTTTTTATTAGCCTACACAAAATGTTGTCCCATTTTGTTTCCGCTACGACAAAACTAGATCAAGAAAAACCTTAAGCATTGTAATGGTAAAAGAACTTCCTATTAATATTATAAAAATGCGAAAATAACTCTGTCTGTCTGTCTTTCACACATAAACTATTTTAAATCAAATTTGGTACAGAGATATTCTAGAGCTTGAGAAAGGACAAATGAAATAGGTTACTTTTTACCCCAATAACACGTCGAAGTCGAAGTCGCGGGCGAAAGCTAGTACCTAAGTTATAATAGGTACCTACTTAAAACTTAATATGTACCATTCAATATGTTATAGAATATACACAAATATTTTTTATCGTGGTAAACAAGAGTACAAAGTGACGCCATCTGTTATCGGGCGGACGCACTGCGGTTCATATCTGTGTGGTATCGCTGAAAAATTTTCCTACTTTCCCAGGAGCGAGAGTGCGATGAGCCCAGCGCCCCCCGCGGTACGAGACAAAAGCGGAGTGGTGGCCGGTGCCGGCAAACAGTCATTACCAGCGTGTGGAGAGACGTGTACGCGTAACGACATGGAACGCGACCGAATCGGAATGTGGGGCTCTGGAGATGGAACTTCTAACAGCCAGCTGTCCGGACTCGACCGGCTGCGACACCCAGGACTTAACAAGGTTAGTACTTACTACTCAAATACTCTGGTTCATTGACATTGATTTATCGGCTAGTATTTCGGTTAGGTCATGGTTGTGTGTTGTTCCGACAGACGGAAGTGTATGCATGCACATTGATTGCACGGTGTGAAAACAAATACAGATTGGCTCCAATCAGCTGTCGCCTGCAGTAATACAATGTAACTACACAACGTAACCAATAATGTTTGTTTTGAACTTTACCCTCTCGACAAAGTTCACGTGTGTGTGTCAACCAACTTAAATAACTTAAACAAAAATGTAAATAATTACCTTTTTCAAAACTTTTAATAAGTATTTTTATGTATATTTAATCAATAAACGCAATAGATGTTTCTTTACATGTTTAAACGTAATGAAGCTAATTAAAGATTACTTAGCGTACCTTATTTTGCGTTGACTACAATATTTTTCAATTTCAATTACTAGAAAATGTACCTACCTAATTAGTTGGACATAATAGACGTTAAGGCAACTGTATTTATTTACTCTGGTATAAGGAAATACATTAGTTATACGGAACAAATTGTCATAGGTATGACTGACTAGTTTATTTAGAGAAACGTGAATAACAAATCCGTTCCTATTATATTCAGTAATGAGGTCTAGATTTGTTATTTCCCTATTTTCATTTCCGTTCCAATATAACCAGAGATAAAATTGCTATTACTTGCCATAGTATGGACATGACAAGAATTAATTAATTTATATCTTACCTGAAATTTAACGTTTATTTTTGCAAAACAGTAGGTAATAAAGAAATTATACGGGGACTTCTAATAATGATGTAGATTTATTAAACTGAATAAAAATAGTATATCCTAAATTTTCTGTGTTAAGTTTATTTTTTAAGAAGGAATTCAAAGCTATCCCACAGTAATCACTAAGAAATCAATTAATTAATTAATTTTTGGAGTCGCGTCCATATTACTGCGAGAAATGAGAAATTACATTATCCGATTACTGAATATAACACATCTATTTTTAAACATCATAAAAAATATTTAGAAATCATCGTGGGGGAAACCGGCATGTCTTAGTACTAGCATTCTTGGACGTCTGACATCCATCAAGCCGCACTCGGCCAGCGTATGCCGATTAAGGCCCATACTCTGTTAGATTTTGTAATAGTTGAGAGAAGACCCATGCCCAGTTGTGGGTTACTAAAAGCCGCGACATTTTTACTGGTTTCTATGTATTTCTCAAGGTGGTGAAGGTGTTTCATAGAAACCAGTAGTGTCAGAGCGACAAGTCGTCGCCTTCTGCTGCTATCTGCAGTCGGCCACACTTTTATTATTTTCATATCATTATGCAAGTTTAACTACTAGAATCTTTTTAGCTCTTGTTAATACAAATAATTTGTGTAGAGTCATAGAATAATCGCAGAAAGAGCTTTATAAAATTTGTAGTACCTTACCTACCTACTCAATGGTATAGGTACCTTGGTGGAGCTCTGACTCGATTCAGTCGATTCATTGAATTGTAAGCAAAGTATTCAAAGGGGTCGCAGTCTGAATAGGGGTGGGAGAGAGGGAACAAAATATATTTAATATTTCTGGGATTGCGTATTAAATTCAATGCCGTTTCCAACCGAGATAATAAAAGTTTGAATTCTTGCCACTAGATATGCGAAACGTTCCACAATATCCTTACTTATCATCTTAGCAATTACTCTGACAGCTACTTGAATATTGGCAACTATTGCTCAGATGTTTTTATACCAATCTGGATGCTAACAACAATTTGAATGCTATGCCTGCCCGCATAAAACTGAATTGATCTTCTACACATCATTAGGAAGTACAGACTGTATTTTACTTAAGGGCTGCTCAATTCGGTTTACTACATGAGAAATGATCTATTATCATAAATTCTATATTATCTATGATCTTATTTTTTTATATTAACTGCTCGATTATGTTTCCCAAGATAGCGGAATAATACGAAGTAACGTATTTATGGCCTAATTCTAAAAACAGGTTTAAGAATACGTAATTCGTATTTGTCATTAAGGAAAAACCTAGTGCCAATTTTGGCCTTGCTTCAGAATGAGGCCGCGATAATTTTACTTTAACTAGATACATTATATAATCTAATTTTACTCTTAAAATATTTAGGCACAAACTCCTTTCACATTATTCTAGTTTATTTCGGAATACGATGTTAGAAACTATTACTGCCTAGTTTATGTTTTCATGATAATTGTAACACCTTCTAATTGGTAATTAACACATAGCGAAATTGTATTGTGTTCAAATTATATTATAATTAAAAACTAACTGCTCCAGCATACTGCGCGTATTTCTCACAGTAAATCTTCCATAGACCTGTATAAATATTTCAGAACCAAAATCAGCCAAATAAGTTCAGCGGTTCTTGAGTTTTATCGAGAAACATTTTCATCGTAGTTTATATTTAATAAGAAGTAAATATACTCCATACTTGTAAACTTGTAAGTTATATTTTAGTAATGAGGTAATTGAGGTCGTTAAAAAAAACAAACAAGTGACACAGACCACACAGAATAGATAGGACAGATATCAGCAGAGCATAGAGCTAAATGCTTTGGACAAATTGGAAGTAGGTACTTTCGATAATAAATTCTTGTTTGATGAACGGTTTAGGTTATAAGCAGAGGTGCAAGTTATCTTTAGTTACGTTAAATACATTGTAGGGTCCAACCATAACTAAATCAATGCCTACGAATTATTATTTATATTCATATTCCCGAAGGGTTCACATAACAACAATAGCAGTAGGAACACTGATTTAATATGTATCGGATTTTTATAAAAAAATTCAAAGCATTTTTATTAATATAGAACTTACTGTACAGTAAATCAGAGTAAATCCAATTAATCTCGGCCATAAGTTTACGATTTAAGTAAAACACTAGAATAATATATTCCATTCATTTAATTTATTAAATATTTTATTAAGGTTCCAGATTTTGTGACGGATGCTAATCCAAGACTCGGAGCTTTAAGTAAAACAGTTCTATCGGAGAGAAGTAGATTTTTTGTTTGATAAGCAGACTAATGCAAGATTAATCCGGGTTACAGTTTACGCCTTAAAACAATTTATTTCGGACTTATCTGGGCAGAATGAAGAATACAGGCTTAATTGGGCCTAAAACAGAATTTATTGCTTTCAAAATGTATTCTATCAAATTCCACTGTCTACAATATTGGAATGGGGTGAACATTGAACAATATTATGTTTGTATAAGTATTTAATCAATAATCCTCGCTATGCCTCCCACTTAAGGAAAGTTCAAGGATATCAATTTATGAAATACTCTACGATCGGAGCTCTAACGTTTGAACTCAAATCACCGGAAATCATCCTACAAAGCAAATATTTCTAAATATATTCTACACATTCAAAATAAATTGCTTTATTTTTCTTTCACCATTACCTTTCTATCTTCGGCCTATTTTACTGCAATGTAAGACATACCATCGTGTAAGATCCGTGGCCGTGGCTACTCATATCCAGCTAGAGCTGGCCACCTTGCAGATATGGTCGCTCCATCTTCTCTGCACTGCTACACTGCTTTTGCATTATAGTTTTTTAATAAAATCATACTTGTACATATTTATTAATTTACATACCTACCTACCTACATATTTCAAAATCTACAAACAAGAGAAATCTACAAACATTTAGACTTAAAAAAAATTTGAAACGTTCTTTTTCGTGCTCTTTAGACACTAAGCGAATGGAAGCCGAATAAAAGAGTAAATTCAACGAAAGTTGGATTTGTATAATAAACATACGAAAACAATGAACCTACGTAGATCTCCAACTTGTTATTTATGGGATTCAACCCCCCACCGCTACTGCTCCTCTATTAGGAAAGCCAAGATCGACTCGGGATTTAAACCCAGTCAAATCTCGGGAAACCCTAAAACTGTGTTGGGTCCCGGAAAATAAGGGAGAAGTTGGAAAATTATATTGTTCACTTCCTTCCAGGCAAAGCGGAAGACAGCACATAGGAAAAGGAGAGGTTTAAATTACCTCATTAAAAAGGACTAAACATATTATATAAGGACTTAATAATAATGTAATCTAAGGGGACCTATTCGAGCTGGTTCCAATATTGGATATTTTGCGGTACTAATTATTTGCAACGCGAAGAACTTATCCAACGGGGTGTCGGGTGTCTAAAATGTACCTCATGCATTTTTAAATTACAATTTTTTCACATTAAGGTTTTAAAGTTAGTCGTGGATCTATAATTTCTTAAGCAAGTGGGTGTGTCGTGACGTAATGCGCAGTCACATTCGACAAGGTCGCTCGTAATCGTTCATACTTTCTGTGTAACTTATTACTTTGATTTATTATGTATGACACATAAATCTTAAGAGTACATACGATTATGCTCGTATCTTTGATTACTGATTCAAATAATAGATTAGTTGGATTTATTTATCTTGTAATTAGTCAGATAACTACTTTGGGCGTTTCGATGTGTGCTGAATATGGAATTAACAATAGAATAGAAGTATAATTATGAAGACTATAAGATATTGTTAATATAAAAATTAATGTAACCCTCTACCTAGCTAAGAATTATCTCAATCACTTCGGCTTTCAAATAAAGGAATCCGAAGCAAAATGGCCATTTCGTTTCAGCGCTAGAGGCAACAAACTTGAACTCAGAAACGTCAGATACACATACACAACAAACATTTATCACCCACTCTTTTGGGGATTAAACATAATTAGTGTGTAATAATATTGCCTTAGGTACCTAATTACTATTCAAAATCATGTAAATACCGATTGATTTACCATTATTAAGCCGCGACTGCTACACAGTTATTTTTCAAAGATCCTGGCTATTAGAATAATAATGATGATGATTACTAATTTACTTATAGCAATTTTTATGACTAATTTTGTTCAAAAATAGTTATTTTATAATTAGTTAAGAAAATACTCAAGGAAATAATAGTCGGATAAAAACTATTCTGTCGTTTCCCGGGTCTCAAACTATGTTCATACCAAATGTCATTCAAATCAGTTCACTAGTATTGGCGTGAAAGCGCGACAGACAGAGTTACTTTCGCATTTATAATATTAGTAAGGATCTATGCTAATACTGCTATAGGTACTTTCAGAAATGGTATCCTAAATACCTATCTATGTTATACTTAAATCAATTATCACATTATTATCAGATTCTGATAAGTAACTGGTAAATCAATGTCTCACAATCTTGTCTTAAGATATATAAAATGAATTATGCGTTAAATCACCGCCGGCCCTGGCCTTGTTCTCTGGCCGGAAATGCTCCGCACCCTTACAGCCTTGCCGACTGTTAATCATTCTGGACTTTACTATAGCTTGTGCTCGCAAACATTGGTTAGAAACAGGCTTATGTCCACATTACTTGCATACTAAATTTCAACAAAATGGTTTTACGTCGCGAAACGAGGGTGATGGGTAGTCAGGAAATAATTTTGTATAGGTGTCGGTAATTTTACACGGAACTGGTATTGTGTTACCCTCTGCCGAAGGTTTATGTCCCAGTGGCATAAGAACAATTGTGTGTTATTGTCATTTACAATTAGTATAGTATTGATAATAGTACAACTGCTTGCGTCATCAATAACTGGCTATTATAACATATTTAAAATGTGCCTCTTAACGTACGTAGTATGTAGGTAATGATCAATTTGATACTTGTCACTTTGTACTACATATTTAGAATTCAATTCCACCTACCGTTAATTTGGAAGAATTAAGAAAATGGTTCATCAAGAATTTGGCTGCCAATTTACACAAGAATTTTGTGCCCACACTTGGGGCACTAAACAGGTATAGGTAAAGAGAAGTAAAGTAAGGCAAAGATTTGCTCGTTCTTGAACAAACAAACTTTAGCTTTGTTTTATAAGTTAAACTTATTTGGATCAATAAACTTGTCGTTGACATTGCTATGTGCGTATAATAGAATCTCTCTTCTATTATGAAGTAAGGATTATGACGTCATGCCGTTCTCCAAGTTGCTGGCGCCGAGACAGATTAAGGTTTTAGTATATTTACTCAATCTAAGCACGTGAAGCCTTATAAACATTTCATTTTTCTTGTCCCCTCGTCCACCCAATCCTCCAGGTAGCTAAACACATCTAGAATCATCCACATACGTCTCCAGGGCCGCTAAATGCCATATTTGGGCCATTTACACGAGGACAAAAGCCGGGCCGGGACATAAGCGACTAGAAAATATACTGCATTGGACTGTCCTCAAGACAGTTCTCCACTATTACACGACGCTTTTTAGTGGCTTGCTGTCCTGTCCAAGTTATTGTCGTCGTGTAAATGGCACATAGCAGGGCCCCGATTCTCGCATTCTCGATTTAGACATTTATCTCTAATACACTTATTACAGATAAATGTCTAAAGTGCGAGAAACGGGGCCCAGCTTATTTGCGTTCCGAGCAGCGGGACGGGTCTTCTCCAAACTATCGTATCTAATAGACCTTTATCCTCACGCGGAAACTCGTTGAGGGTTGATCGACGCTACATTCTCGAGAATTCGAAGACATGCCGGTGTCCTCACAATATTTTCATTTAACGATATTGACCAACCAATCAACTCACAGCGTTAAAGACGATGCGTGGTTAAGGCGTCGTCGGTCTTGACCTCCTAGGCTACAATTACCAATGCTGTAATACCTCTAATCAATTATGTTCATAACGACTGGTTGTCGTAACGGATAGTAACATGTTCTACTTACGTTAGCCAGAACTGTTCCTTTAAAAATAGCTTGTGGAACTGCATGTGAAGCCTCGTTAGTAGTAGCTTGGTAATGAATGGTAACTAATGACAAATCGTTGATTATACGAACCGGGCATAACTAGATCAAAATAAAAGCTTAAGAAACCATCAGGCCCCTTAGACAAAGCACATCATATTGTTCACATTGCTTGTAATAGCGATAACGGAGATCGAAAAAAATGTTTGGGATTGACATACACCGACGAAATATCGCGTATTTACGTCATAATCATAGAATGCCCGTAATTCTGTTGCCACAATAACCACCAACAATCGCTAAAATCGTTGTATTAGATTTGCATTGGTTTCATAGGTCTAAACTAAATTTTAGCGTCTCTTGAGACATCAAAAAATTGCGAACAATGTCAATTCCATACACTTTAATCTTTGTTATCGCTATGTTATTTGTCTTTGCTAGGGGCAAGGGCCCCGATTCTCGCTATGAAATCTCCATTTTTTTTTTCGAGATATGCCTATTAGAGATAATTGTCTACAGCACGAGAATCGGGACCCTGGATTAATTGCAGGACAGGACTTATTTATTAAATGAAAACCTGCCATGCATGTCATATTAAATCTGCATCTACTGCATTATGTTAACTACTTTATCAAAGTCGGTTAATTACATATTGGTGGTGATAAAATTTTATTAATATATGCAAATACAAATTGCCTTATCGTGTCATGCATGACACTGGGTGCATAATTAATTTGGTAATACATACCTGCCTACTTACGCACATGTTTATGATTGCAATTAAACTAAATCGTTGAGTAAGTGTTGCTAGTGTGAGTGATGGCCAAGTTTCATTTTTACAAAAAAGAAACAAAAAAATTATTATTAAAAAGGGACACTTAAAGTAAAAAAAAATTAACTCACAGGACACTCCTTGTATAATAACATGTAGCTATGGATTTTCTATACGAGTATATATTTTACAAAGTATTTTTATAAGGGCCTATTTGCCTGATATAAATAAATAAATATTTACCACTGCCGTAAGTATGTCAGGCCAGGTCAAAATAGTCGATAAATGAAGCCAAGGAAGTATGTAGTTAAAATCGTAGCAAGTGGCGCTCCAGTCTTTGCATACTCCCTGGCAGAAAGGTGGGGTGAGTATTATTTTGTTAGATAAACAAAGTTATTATTTGGTTAGGTATGCAGGAAAATAATCATAAAAAACAAATAAATAAAATAATTACACAATATATGATAATTATTTATAAACAAATAAATAAAAAATAGGTAATAAAAATATAATTGTAAAAATTAAATATCTATACGGTAATCATCTTGCACTTTTATGCGTGTTTTGCTGTCTGTCCCGACTCCCCTTAATCGAATTATCGCCAATCTAATCTTCAGAAAGCCTCATAATAACGTCACCGTCGTCCTTATTGTTGACGTTGAGGATTACCGTTGCCATGGCAACGCAATAATACCCCTTGTGTTATAAACCGGTGATAGGAAACACCTTGCACAGTGCTTTGTGCAAGTTGCGTTTAATTTGACAACAGGTTCAGTAAAGTTACAGTTTGTGTTTCTGTGATTTGGTATAATTAATGGATTGTTTATTTTGTGTTTTTCAATTTGTTTAGATTGAATTAACATTAACAACGTACCTATAGTTAGGTTAATGAAAGAAGAAATATTTTGGACATACAGCAAAGTTTGGTGTATAACATATACTTATACTTAATCTAGGTTCTAGTATTCCGTAAGTCGTCGTCGTGCATCGTCGTTGGAAAATTTAGTACCCCACTTTTCCTCAGTCGAGTTAAATAGTGCTAATATAATAGGGTTCAAATATTCTCCATAATAATATTCGAGACAAACTGCATCTACACTTATTCAACTCGATTAACCTTTCGTCCTTAGAATAGGTACCCCACCGTTTCATATGACAGACAAATTGTTTTGATATAGACCAAAGCTGAATGGAGCTGTAAGTTTAGTAAGTCCTAAAGCAGTTCAGCAGTTTAAAAGCGTAAAAAGCCAATGCAGGCAGACAATGGGTAATGGCAATTAGGTATGTTATTTTTGCATTTACTTATATTGTAGGTATGGGATCGCTCTGATGTATGGTAAGTTAGTTAGTACCTTGGTATTACCATTAGTAGGGTTCTATATTATGGTGATATATTGCCCTTGTTGCTGTTTAATAGATATCAAATCATCTATTCATTTTACTTATAGAGCCGTGAAGTAGGTTATTGTATGAGCTATTGTAACAGACCTTGTGTATCTTACCTTACCTTAGAGCTAGGTCGTTGGCGGGAGCTTTACCTACTAGAATCTAGATAAGTATGAAATAGGTGCAAGATAATTATCTAGCACGTGTGGTTTATGTGTTTAATAATGGAATTTTACTATGCGGTTCCTATCTAAGTTTCCTACGTAATAATAATAAGAGGCAACTAAAGCAAGAAAAGTGTTACCAACATTTTAGAAGTCAGTTAGCACGCGTATTACTATTTGGGTAGTTTTGGTTTAAATATATAACATTAAAAAGTACATGCGGAATATCCTGAAGATTTTTTAATGCAGGGTTTCCCGTAAATAATAGATCTAACGTTACTTAATTAATTTAATTAATTTCCAAAAACTAATTTGAAACTCGCACTAGCCAAGAAATATTTTCGTTCGAATATTAGCATTTTCTCTTTTTCTCCCTTTTTACCATCTAAAGGCACCCGGTATAAATATGTGTAAACAAATATAACGTTAGCTACAGGTTGTTCTTTGAGGCATCTGTTTTTTTAGAGTGGGTTATATTTTAACCCAACCATATATTAAGTAGTATTTAATATAACCTACCTCTATATGTCATACATAATCATAAAGGTTTCTAGTAGTAGGCAGTACGTACCAACAATATTGATAAGCATTACACCGTAACTACTATGGAATGGTTTGATTAAAAGATACGCTAATTAACAAGTTTATTGGGTACAATAGAAACAAATGTAATTCCCAATTTGCTCAGTTTGACTGTATAAATCAATATCTGTGTATGAAATAATTTAGACATTTTATTCAGCAAACAAGGCTTGATACTAACCTTTTTTAAACCTTGACAAAAAGTGTATTCTTATCTGTAATGTCGAGTCGAGGGTTAATTAATATCGCAAAATAACAAAAACAACTGAATTATTTTGCTATAGATATTTACTAACCATCGACGAAAAACGGAGACGTATATTTGTCTATACACTTTTATTTGTAAGTTATAAATGTTACTTATACTCAGCACTTTAGACAATAATAATAATTAAATAAAATTATCTGTAAGTATGTCTGTGATGTAAAAGCTTAAACGAATAGGCCAATTTTATGCAGGAGAGGTGTGCCTGTGCAGGTGTGCCTGCGCAGGTAGACCGTATGTCGTAGTGGGTGTACTCTACAGTTCGTTTCTCCATGGCGTCGACAGAGAACGACGACGCATAATTCTATTATTTATTTTATTACTTTCTTCAACATTTTTTACATTCTACAGTAGCACGGCGCGCGCGCATATTTACCCTATCCAGCCAAAGACTTGATAGAAACAGACGCAACCTGCGTAGGCGACCGCAAGACATGCACATACGCACAGACTGTACGTTCTCTATTAAAAATATTTTGAGTTTAGTATTTGCTCCGGTCAATAGATACCAATTTTCTTCCTTTTTTTTCAAGTACCTAAAATTCTATTCATCTCTACACATCAAAGTCATTATTCTCTCAATGTTCATTTAATAACCTGTCTGTAACAATTAAGTGGAAATGACAGCGTTATCAACTGTCGTCAGTCAAGTTAATTACAAAATCGTTTGCTTAATAAACCTAAAAGATTCCATATTAGGCGACAAGCTGTCAGCCTACGACTCTACCCACATTTATTTTGTTGATAGAACAATGTAAACGTATTTCCGACAAACAGACCTCAAAAAGAAGAAGTTTTTTATTAACATACTCCAAAAAGGAGTACACAGAAGATGTGACTTCTGTGTAGGTACATTGAGAAATCATACACTAGTCAAACTTATAAAAACCCTCGCTTTCAGTAGGGGTTTTAAATAGATTTTGTGGTTTGACTGTGAGATGGTGTCAACCAGACAGTTTTACAATATAAGCATGGTTAAAGCACAAAGATTTATCTCCTAATGAGGCTGTCATGTAATCCGATAGATTTGTCATCAGTTTATGATTTGTGGCAGGTTCAGGCGAAGGTCGATTACATGTAATTGGGGCAATTAGAGATCGTATCAGTCGTTAGATTCTTTGTCGCAAGACTTGTCGACGGCATTGATCTTTATTTTACTTATTTCCGCTTGACATGCCCTAAGGGATTCAATTTGTAAATACGTAGGTAGGTCAAATTGGGGCCAAAAATTTTGCGTTATCCTTAAGTAATAAACTAATATTACAAATGCGAAAGTAACTGTGTCTGTCTGTCGCGCTTTAATCTCAAAACTACTGAACCGATTTGGATGAAATTTTGCATGGAGATAGTTTGAGCCCCTGGGAAGGACCAATGATAGTTTTTATCCGGCTGCAAAAAGAAAGGTTAATGGTTTATCGTGATAACCAACATAATATTACGTACGCGCGGTAGGAGCCGCGGTCGGAAAGCTAGTCTAAAAATAAAAATTAAGGAAGTACCTAGTTAATATGTAGTTAAATTGTTAATTATTTTCATTGTTACATGTGTGATTCTTTTAATTAATTAATAAGTATCTACCTGCATACAAGTTCAGCGAGGGTTGTGTTTTAATTTTACAATGTCTTTTCTTTGTGGAAAGTTCCTAACTACTTATAATAAGTATGTACAATATGTATTAGAAAGTAGGAAAACATTGTATTGATTGATAACAAACGCCATATTGCTAATAAATATTGTAAAATGCAGCTCTCCATGCGTCACTTCCGCTTGTGGTGAAGAATAGTTAGGTGAACTCAAGGGAGCGAATATTGAAAGACGGTATACTGTGTAATAGATTTTCGCGATTTTAAAATCAGTTATACGTTTAGAGACTAGGGTATTTTATATTTACTATGCAGGTTTGATCCTTAGCCTGCTACCGTGATATTTATCAAGCATAATCATCGTAAAATGATTTCATAATGATTTGTTTAACTTTACGAAACTTGCTACGAGTAAGTATAACATAATTGAGAGAACTGTCTGTTGTAACATTAGTGGTCGTTGATTATGATAAATTTACGTTAGCAGATAGGATACAGGGTCTGCTAACGTGCCTATAGGGTTTACCAGGTGTTGGTTTTGGTTTAGGTCTACAAAGTTTAGGATAGATGTGCAAGTGATGTGTTGTATCCGAGGTATTGTTGTGATGGTGTTAAATTGAGTTGAACAATGGAAATGGACTGGTGGCATTTAACACCACGAAGAGAACTTTATGCGGTGCCTGAATGTCTCGCTGCTATTGATTCACGGGTAGGTAACATAGTATAGTATTATATTATCTGTGGTAACATGTACGTATGTAACTATAGTATAATCACACAGGATTATCTGGTCCCAAGCTAAGCAGAGCTTGTGTTATGGAAACCTATGGTCATACTATAGAATTACTATTCGGGTGGGAATCGAACCTAACCTGCGGCGTGAAAAGCAAGTATCCTACCGACCACGCCACCGCACCGGCCTGTCAAGGTTATAGGTTATAGGACACTATAATATAGCAATTAACAGTACAACTCAAAATTTCTCATTATGTTCGTTTTATTCATAGACTAATATTATTAGTTTAGTAAATACAACCAAAGCATGCAACGTATCTAAAATTCAAGAGATAAATGTTCAAAAACACGTGACATCCACTTAACTCTCCTAACCCTTATGATACTTGAGGGAAGACACAAGTCTTCTCTCAACTATCTACCATTGGTACAGTAGTACTTTACCTTACCTTGGGTTACCCTGGGTTGTTACTTTGGGCTTAGCTTTTTTTGTTGTTCTGCCTACGCTTTGATCGCCACTAATGTGTTATGTATTCGATTTTTATCTCGAATCTTGTTTATTGATAGATAACAAACAATTAACAATTTACATAGGAAAATATCGCATGATAAGCAATTGAATATCAGAACAAATTATTTCTAACGTGTGCAAATGTGTTTAATGCATTCTAACAAAACGGTTCTTAACTGTTAACGAAGTTAAAATTAACTGTTTGGTGAGTCACGTTAACAGAAGGTCAGGAGAAGTGGTCACCTTCATTGCGTCACAAATCACAAACTCGCCGCACGTTTCCTTGATGATACTGAATTTTCACGACGTTTTTATAGATACTTGGGTTGTACTAGGTAATTCCCATTGCTTGGAACGCGTCAATATTGGCTCTTGTGTTCAGAGATGCTTGAGTATTGACGACAGTGGGATGAGGATTGACGCGTAGAAAAGTACGAAGATCTTATATTTCTCCACGCGCGGAGTAGGTATCAAACTTGCTGTTGCTCCTGTAAGCCAAGATTGATGTGCCGCGGTCGGTCCTGACTTAAAGGATTTGCAGTGGTGGGATGGAAGGCGGTGCTACCAACCTCAGTGCGATCTTTTTAGGTACTTACTAACTACTGGTTCAAAAATGTCAATTTTTATACAATGTCCTCGTGATAATCTCAAAACAAAACTACTAAACGGATTTTCAAGCGTGTTTTCTCAATGGTAAAAAAATATTCGTGTTGTACTTATTACTTCTGCTGCCGTCTGAAGTCGGTACGAATCGCTTGTTCAGGTATATGCACTTACTTTCTATGAAAAAAGTTGGAAGGTCCTACCGCCTAAGCATATTATGGTAAAACAATAAAGATATTGAGTATACCTACAGAACTATTGACCCCTTGATCCATTCTATGCTATAAATTTCAATATTAATTGTTTCAGGGTTTGGCTTTCACAATCGAGGAGCGACAGACGCTCGGCATCCATGGTCTGCTGCCGGCGAGGGTCAAGACTCAGGAGGAGCAGGTGGAGATGTGCAAGCTTTCCATAGACAGATATGAAGACCCCCTCAACAAATATATTTACCTTATGGGTTTGCTTGTAAGTACAATTTGTTAGCTTTTCGATTTATAGGCCGACTGTTTAAGTCGCGTATCGCCATCTGAGGTACAAAGTCATAAAACATTAATTAAATCTCTCAAATAACTATTTAACCACAGATAAAAGTAATGTAAGACTATTCGTCATTAATATCCATATCGCTTGAATCATCATCACTGTCTGTGCAGCTTGAGGAGTCAGAATCTTGGCGATAGGCGATACGCGAGTTAAACGGTCGGCCTATAGTTAGGTAGATAACTATTTAGGTCAATTCTATTATCCATATAAGACACATTTTTCATGAGAATATATTCGTATGCGTTCACTTGCTTAACGCTTAAATGCTGAACGTTTTCTTACGTATCATCATAATTTGCTGAATTGAGCTGAATAAGTTACAGCATTAAGTAATTTTTCAGTCTTCACGAGGTAAATTACCTATTAGGTATACCGAAAAACATGTACAGTAATCTACAGAAACTATTTCTGGTTCACGAATTTCGCTATGCCAAAAAATACATATAAATTATAACCTCCTCATACGACCCTTTCACAGACTTTCCTGAAAACCATTCTTAGCTAACCTCTTCCATTTGTTTGCAATCGCAGCTTCTGTTTGTGTTCGTGATGTTCTCAAAAACTACTGAATCATTTTCTTGCGACTTCGACTAGGAAGGTTTATGTGTAAATTACATAAGATACCCGTGCGCAGTCTGGTACGTTGCTAGTATAAGATAGATAACTGTCCACGAACATCTTAATCTAATAAACCATTATGTACGTAAGTAGTAATCTTCTAAATATATAAAAGAAGAAACTGACTGACATATCAACGCAGAGCCCAAACCGCTGGGTCTGGAGACTCTAAATTTGGCACATAGGTTCCTTATGGGGTTAAGGGGTGCACTAAGAAAGGCTTTTTCAAAACTCACCCTTTAAGGGGATGAAACGGGGTTCCAAAGTTTGTGGAGAAACAAGATTAGTGAGATCAATTTTGCGGGCGAGGCCGCGGGCGGAATCTAGTAGGTACTAAAGCTGACCCATTTACCAAAACTTTGTTTTGTATTATTACGTTATTCTGTTCTAACTTGGAACATTTAAATATTCATAAGGCTTTCCGAAGGCTTTGTTTAGGTTTAAAACAAGTTGTACAGTATTTGTTTAATGTTTAATTCAAATTGTGCCAAGTTGAAACAGAGAGCTAAAGCTAAAAGGTATTAATTTGCTAAATTCCAGTAACTTCGACTGTGCAAAGTCCGCAAACCTAAGTCCAACGTCAGTTTTTTTTAATAATTTAAATTAATATTATGTTTTGGTGTTATTTTTAGTTTAGACTATTACCACCCGTTACTTTGCCCGTGTGGTAAAAAGATAAAGACTAGCTCTATTTAGACTATAATCTATGTCTTAGTCAAATTTCGTCTAATTCTCTACAGTGATTTTTGCGAGAGATTAACAAGTCATTATATAGGTGCAAGCTATTGTATTTGTAATATTAATAGTCAGAAGGATATTTGGTAACGCTTAATATTATCTATACTACTGATAAGAGTTGGTTTGGTTGATTGCGCTAATCTCAGGAATTATTGGTTCCAATTGAAAAAATCATTGGATTACATATCCCTATATTGAGGAAGGCTCTACATTATATTATGTACATCACGTTTTGACCAATGCAGATAAAGCTTCGCGGCGCACCTAGTAACATATACCTACTAATAGGGACCTACAATATATTTAAATATATTTTTGGATATCTTAAATGTAAACACAAGCTTACCACAATTTATCTAGGATCGCAACGAGCACCTATTCTACCGGTTTGTTGGCGAGTACGTGTCGGAGATGTTGCCCATTCTGTACACGCCCACTGTTGGGCTCGCGTGCCAAAAGTATGGGCTCGTGTACCGCCGCCCTAGGGGCATGTTCATCACTATACACGACAAGGGACATATCTACGATATTCTAAAGAATTGGTAAGTAGGCAACTTAAGATCATCTTTAAATGGCACCTTTTCCTGTCTATAATAAGCATTTCATAATTAACATACTCTGCTAGGACTCTATTTCTCCATTTACCTACATTTAGTACAGTCACGAGCAAAAATATGTTACTATGGGCACATCAGCATATATTTTTGCACTCTAAGAGGTCACAATATTTTGGAACTACTATCGGCACATGTTTTTGCTTTGGGAAGTTGTCTTGATATCTCGAGACTTTAATGCCTATTTGTCTGTGAATGCGGGCTTGAATTTTCGCAACTCGACGTCAAGTGTGCGCCTATTTCACGTGGCATATGATGCCTATAAACAAACAGATGTTTGTACTGCGTTCGTGCAGACAGATATTATTGAACTCGTTCCTGGGTCGAATATAATTGAGGATGTGCCCATAGTAACATATTTATGGTCCTGACTGTACATAAATCTGGACCTGATTACACCAAAAACTTTCAAATTACTAGGATGACTGATATTTATAAGTAGGTAAGACTTATTTTTAGTCTATGGAGTAGTCGTGGTTGGAGGAAAACAAATTTAGTAATTACATTCCAAAAGTGTCAATGATTTGATAAGTATAATGGGTGCCATTGACAATACCCATTCAAAGTTATTATTTCCGTTCTATTGCATTGATCCTTAAATAAAACGTTTTAGTACTCTTTTAGTTAAAATATATTTTGGTAAATGCTATATTTTCTGGATTTCCTAAAAGGCAAAATCTTGATTTTAAAACTTTGTGCCGCTATCCATTTGGCTATAGAATACCTAATATTAAAATGCTCTTAAATGTTGTTAGGCCAGAAACAGACGTTCGGGCGATAGTGGTAACAGACGGAGAGCGTATCCTGGGTCTGGGTGACCTGGGCGCTTGCGGCATGGGCATCCCGGTGGGCAAGCTCGCATTATACACCGCACTCGCGGGCATTAAGCCGCACCAGTGTCTGCCTATTACACTTGGTAACTATACGCACTTTACCACGTTATATGCACAAAGGGCTTTTGACATAATTCATGAAAATGCGCCTAACATTTGTGAGCAACTCGCTGGTCCAATCTCCATTGTAAGAGAAGGTTCTCACTCCGAGTCAAATAAAACAAGAAAAACCTTTGTTGGAACCTTTTTTATTCTGAAATAGACTTGCTGTTGATTACAATTCGCTTGATGTACCTAAAGCAATGATGTAGTGTTCGTTAGAACGCGCCTAACCGATATACCAATTCACGCGAGGTTACGAATGATTTTCGCTGAGAAAGTGGTAGTGGATTAAAGCTTTTTCTGATTAAAAATCATAACTAAGGGAGAAAACACTCCGACCCACCTTCTTAAGTGTTGTAACTAGACATCAGACATCAGCTCCGGGTGTCGAAACCTGCCAAATCCTGGGAACAGCAATAGGTTCGCTCGATGTTACATAAATGCAAAATGTGGGTGTTTTTCCGTCTCTGACTACACCTTCTTCGTGAGTGCTTACGTTATGTGTGTCATATATGACGTTCTAAATCCAGACGTGGGCACAAACACGCAGTCAATGCTCGACGATCCGCTGTACATCGGTCTCCGACAGAAGCGCGTGCGCGGCGCAGAATATGACGAACTGTTGGACGAGTTCATGTCGGCAGTGGTGCGGCGGTACGGACAGAACTGTCTCATACAGTTCGAGGACTTCGGGAACGCGAACGCGTTCAGACTGCTCGAGAAGTATCGCGGCAAGTGAGTATACTACCATGTCTACACATATCTCTGTATAAAAATGGTTCATGTTTGTATTGTTAACACTCGGGAACGGCTGAACTTATTTGGCTGATTTTGATTTTAAAAGTTTGGACAGGTTCAAAGGAGGTTTCAAAGGTGAAAAATACGCGGTACAAAAATCACCGGGGCAACTAATATAAAAAAAATAGATGTATGGGAAATATAGCGGAAATATAAAAAGCCTCTTTCTAAAATGTAAGCTTCATTTATGTTTCGTCCGATACGACTCGCTGACGGACGGACAGCAGAAACTTAGCTTTTGGCACCCTGAAAACTAAATGCCAACTCAGTAGATTAATGGTAGAAAAGTACAGCTAATTTGCAACTACCATTTAACCATTTCGAAGTAGGTACCTACACCTCACAGACTGAGGTAATCAAGTCAGAAAGTCAAATTAAAAGAATAAGGACTATTGTAAAGGAATTTATATATTTTAGGAAAAAAAATATTAGGTAATACTTACAGATGTTACTTTGCGAACATCCATTGTTGAAAATTACACTTAAATCAGGATCGCATTCTGCTATTTTAACATTTCAACCTTCGCATATAACAACTCGTAAGATAGTTGAGAAAAGACCCGTGCCCAGCAGCTGATAATACAATACTGTACTAGTACTAAAAAGGGTTGAAGATGTGTGAAGATATAACAACTACATCATAAATACGAAGGTTTAACTACCGAAATAGCGGAATAATGCGATCTAAATATAAGAGTATTTTTTATATTTCAGTTACCCTTCATATTCAAGGTTTTATCTCATACCTACTTCATGATTATCATCATCAGCCTATCCTAGTCCACTGCCGGACATAGGCCTCTCCTAAAGCACTATATACCTACTTAACCTACTATAATCCTTCCTTACTATATAAAGTTTTAAGATAGTTTATATCCGACTGCGCAAAATGAGGTTAATGGTTTAGCACGATAATCGACACAGGTACGGACAATCGGATCCACGAGCAGAAAAATAGTAGATAGTAATATAATTTGAACACAATACACTTTCGCTATGTGTTAATTTATCAGTTACCTAGAAGGTGTTACAATTATCACATTAACATATAGGTAGACTAGGCTGTAAGAGTTTCTAACATCGTATTTTAAAATAAACTAGACTAATGTGAAAGCATTTCAAGCAATTATATTCGTTTATGGTAAGTAGAGTAGATATATAGTTGAAAGGAGACCCGTGCCCATCTGAGGATTTAAGAATGTGTGTAATTATCAGGTACTGCACATTCAACGATGACATCCAAGGCACAGCGGCGGTGGCGGTGGCAGGGCTACTCGCCAGTCTACGACTCACCGGGAAGAAACTCTCTGAGAATGTCATCGTCTTCCAGGGCGCTGGAGAGGTACCTTTTTTTTGTTTTTTTTTTACCAGGGGGAAATCCTTTGGATCCCGCCCTGTATGGGCGCAGGGAGGGGGGTATGTAGGACTTCATACTGGTTACCTGAACTAAAACCCCCCGGGTGTTCCTTCTCGCATCCTAGCCAGGGTAGTCACGGAACCACAGGTGACACAATCGAAAGCTGGAGAGGTACCTACATTTTTTTAACTACAGTACTTTTGGTGGGATGAAGTTTGCTGTTGCACGTTGTTCTGTGCTGTTATTAAGTTTACTATCCTAGGCCGGTGGCATGGTCGGTAAAATACTTGTTTGTCACGCCGCAGGTGTAGGTTCGATTCCCACCCAAGACAGACATTTGTGTGAGGAACATGTCTGTCTTGCGTCTGAGTGTAATTGTCTTTAAGTAGGTATGTACCTATTTCCTTACTTATATAATACTAAACCAGTAATTTAATTTATTGGATTTAATAATTTAATCTAGTAAATTAATTGTAAATGAATGGAATAAAGGCTTTTCTTTATTTTTGTACCTATTTACAAAAGAAAAGTAGTATGTGTATAGTGTATCAGTTATCTGGTTTCGATACCACAAGCTCCCCTTAGATTAGGTCCAGATGACCGTGGGTGTTAATGTCCTAAAATATTTTTCTACTATTACCCAGGCGTCGCTAGGCATCGCTCAGTTATGCGTGATGGCAATGAAACAGGAAGGTACAACCGACGAGGAAGCTCGTCGTCGTATCTGGATGGTAGACTCTAAGGGTCTGATAGTACACAACAGACCAACTGGTGGACTCAACGAGCACAAAGAGAAGTTTGCACAAACACACGAGCCTGTCAGGACCTTGGAGGAAGTCGTTGACATCGCTAAACCTTCTGTACTCATTGGTAAGTATATTCGTACCACCGATTAAATACCTTTAAGACACTAATTTATTCAAATATTATAAAAGTAAGCGGGATATCGTGGAAGATAGCTAATTTTGATTGGTTTGTCTAAGTTCTTCTCCTTGAACGTATCAATCAAAATTAACTTGTGGTCGGATGATATGTAGGTACGACAAAGATAGGCGAGCGTGGCCCAGCTATGCGGTGTCTACAGGTATCTTGTTAGTGATTGGAAATGTTTTAAGTTTTTTAAAATGTGTGAAGAAACGGAATCTCTTGAAACGGTTGGACTTTAATAATTTTAGCTATAAGTGAATAAGTTGGTATGCGTGTATGTATCACTTTATTTCAACCCTTTTAGTATCCCAATGCTGGGCATGGGTGTTCTCTCAACTATCTTACGAAAAGAGAGTTTAGGCTTTAATCCATACACTCTGTGGTCAAACTAGCGGGTGAGTGGACGTGGACACAATTCACACAAAGATGTAAGGGCACGACCGGTGATGGAACCCGCGACCTCATATTTCAAAAGCGAGGCTGATACCGCTGCGTTACCGCTGCTATGTATACCAACCCTAATTTCACTTAAATTGGTAACAAATATTATATATGGGCGTAGCCAGAATTAATTTTCAGAGCAGACAGGGTTTCCTGAATCAAAAATACCATTCGTTCTTTCTTTAGGATTTTATCTAAAATTGGCTTAGTTGTTTAATCTTGAAAAGATAACAAACAGAGTTAATAGCGCATTTATAATATTACTCCTAGTATGGAAAACTTCGTACTAAATAGAATAGATAATTTTCGTTAAATAACTAAATTTGTATTACAGGTGCAGCAGCAATAGGTGGCGCGTTCACTCCGGCGATCTTACAGAAGATGGCGGCGATCAACCAGCGGCCTGTCATCTTCGCACTGTCCAACCCGACCAGCAAGGCGGAGTGTACTGCTGAAGAAGCTTACTCTAACACTGAAGTATGTACATAAAAAAGAGCCTAGATTAAGTTACATTGTAATAGCGATAGCAATGAACGAAACATATAGGATTGACATTTACCTTCTAAATGTCATGTGACAGTCTCGTGACGATCCCATACATTTTGCTCTTTTCGATCTTTCGTTCACTATTTGTCTATAGGCCCTTTACATTTTGTATATCCTATTCAGTCACTTTAAGGGTGCGTTTGCAAATTTGATAAAATAACAGGATTTTCAGTACATTTTGCGACGAAATGAAACGAAACAAAATGTAAATAATAATATCCACAGATAGATTACTCCTTAATCTTTCATCGCTCCAATAAAAATTAAAAAAAAAATCAGTTTATAATATTGTAAAAAAATAAATCCCTAGCCTCTTCATACAAAATTGACGATATCGTGTTGAGTTCAGGAACATTTTTGGTCTATTTAATAACATTAATTCATTTATTTAAGAACGTTTTATGTGAGCCAACATGTATAAAATAAGTTCCAACAGAAAAAAATTGCAAGTAGTCTTACAATAAACACTACAAATTGAGTTTACTTTGTTCACAAATTTTTGCCTTGATTTTTCCACTAAATTGTAAAGAATTTATTAGTCAGTCTGCGCCCGAGCGCCGTTGTGAGTGGACGCTGTGTCGCTTGTAAGCAGAAATTTGTCTTGATAAAGATCGCTGTACGAAGCAAAATATTTGACAAAACCAAATTGATACTTGACGCCTTCTGTACGAACTGCGTAGACGGACAACTAAGACGTATTCACTGTTGCTTATCGTAGATTTTCAGTAATTTTATTTTGTTTGAACCACCGGGCTCTTTTCTTAGTTATGTTGAGATCTTACGTCAGGACTTGATGGAGTGACCTGAATGTGTACTTTGAAGTCTGCTACTGGAACTAGTAGATGAGTAGAGTTGGATGTGTCGAGTTTGGGCTTGTTTTGTTAGTTATGTTGAGACCTTACCTCCGGACTTGATGGAGTGACCTGAAGGTGTACTTTGAAGTCTGCTACTGGAACTAGTAGATGAGTAGAGTTGGATGTGTCGAGTTTGGGCTTGTTTTGTTAGTTATTTTGAGATCTTACCTCCGGACTTGATGGAGTGACCTGAAGGTGTACTTTGAAGTCTGCTACTGGAACTAGTAGATGAGTAGAGTTGGATGTGTCGAGTTTGGGCTTGTTTTGTTAGTTATGTTGAGATCTTACCTCCGGACTTGATGGAGTGACCTGAAGGTGTACTTTGAAGTCTGCTACTGGAACTAGTAGATGAGTAGAGTTGGATGTGTCGAGTTTGGGCTTGTTTTTTTAGTTATGTTGAGATCTTACCTCCGGACTTGATGGAGTGACCTGAAGGTGTACTTTGAAGTCTGCTACTGGAACTAGTAGATGAGTAGAGTTGAATGTGTCGAGTTTGGGCTCGTTTTGTTAGTTATGTTGAGATCTTACCTCCCGACTTGATGGAGTGACCTGAAGGTATACTTTAAAGTCTGCTAATGGAACTAGTAGATAAGTAGAGTTGGATGTGTCGAGTTTGAGCTCGTTTTGTAAGTTATGTTAAGATCTTACCGCCGGACATGATGGAGTGACCTGAAGGTGTACCTACTTTGAAGTCTGCTACTGGAACTAGTAGATGAGTAGTGTTGGATGTGTCGAGTTTGGGCTTGTTTTGTTAGTTATGTTGAAATCTCATCAGGGTAAAATGTACTTATGGGTTTACCTAAAATATTTTCGAAATCGGTCCACAATTGAAACGGAGAACATTTATACAACCGAATATAGAACCTGCTTCCATTTCAAAAATTGGTTAATAATTTTAAGTACTAAATGACGGGCCTGTGGACCCCCGGTTTGAATGAAGTTCCTTGCGCTTTTTCGTACACTTTTTCTATACAGTCATTCTAATTTTACGGAGTTCTTTTGGCGACCTTCCTGCCTACTCACCAGACCCTGGATACCATCTAGAGACAAAGTTCTCGCTAAGACGATACTACTAGCTCTTACTAAATGGGATTGAGTCGTTTTATTACAAACTTCCTATCGCCACCATCACCATCGTTTTACTCCATCATCAGACCCTGGATACCATCTAGAGAGAAAGTACTCGTCAAGACGAATACTGAGAGCTGAACTTCTTTTTAACCTATAATAGGCTTGCGCTTGACCACATCTTGCCTTATGTGAAGCAATGATTAAGTCTACGATGGAACGCGCTTACGCAGTAATTACCGATTTACTCGTTACTAGAAGACAGGCAGTTTATCGCTATCGAAAAACATAGACGACGGCAGTTGGCAGTTTGCACAATAAAAGTGGAAGCAAAGCACTTAGTGCGTAATTATTACTTATTTTTAGCTAATACTAAGTTTATGTACTCAATTGAAAACCAAACAACGCAATGTAAATTTAAAAAGAAATATACGGACTAAAGTAGGCTCAATTATCAAATCATGTCAGTTTACTTGCAATTTCATCGCTTCGCGTATGTCGCTGTGTGAGTGTGAGCCGTGCTGAAACGCGACTATTCGTAAATACGTCCTTAAGTTCAGCATGTTCTAGCAGAACATGGTGAACATAAAGTGATGAGGTGAACGTTAGTCGATTTGATATTAGGATATTTGTATTATTCAACGAAACGTATCTATTATTCAGTACGTAGTACAACAAAAAGAATTGTAATCTGTAACCCAGTAATTTTAAGGTATGACATTTTACATGCTTGGACATTTTACTACTGTAAACTGATGCAAATGAAATCTTTTTCTTCGACTTAGTCCTTATGTCCCTAACCCACCTCTGCTTACACTATCGTTTAATGTAAGCGTCAGCGCTGTTACTGTGTAGTGAATAACTGTCAATGTTATCTAAAACTGAGAACGGAATATTGAGAGCTATGTATGAGGCTATTTCTTTGTTTAAGGCTCTCGATATTCTTACTAAAACTGTAGTAATTAATCAAGTAATCATTGCATGATTTTCTAAAATTTTAATTTCATAATTGTATAAAAACTTCCCAGGATCGAGCAATCTTCGCGTCGGGCTCCCCATTCCCCGAGTACCGCACGAAGTCCGGACAAGTGCTGCGTCCGGGACAAGGGAACAACTCTTACATATTCCCGGGACTCGCGCTTGGCATCATCTGTGCTGGCATTATCGATGTTACGGATGACTTTATGTTACTCGCAGCTGAGGTAAACTAATTTTCTTACATAAGTCAAGTAAAGGTACCGCTATGCACCACCGTTATGTGGTGTGTAATATAATAATATAGTGGGACATTAACACACAGCCATCTGATTCCAAAGTAAGCAGAGCTTGTACTATTGAAACCAGATAACTAAAAAAATACTAAAAACACGCTACTACTACCGTAAATCACGCTTAAATATAGATAATTACACCCAAACTCAAGACAAACAGACGTGTTTATCAGACAAATGTCTGTCTTGGTTGGGAATCGAACCCACGACCTGCGGAATTATAAGCAAGTATCGTAAAAAAAGGGCTCTGCGTGCATTTAATTGTGCCAACGGCCATTTTGTGGTCTTCGCTGCCGGCATCTCCGTTTCTCGATAACTATAATATTGTCTTCTAGTCATAAACGATTGGTATTATCTAGGTAATCCCTTCATAGACTACATCATACATCACGAAAGTAATTGTCAAGGACAGGCCCTAGTTTTAACCACCGACGCAACGACGACAGGGTGTTATAGTATGAATTCTCTGTTTGTCTATGTGACAAGACAGCTCCCGAATGGATGAACCGATTATTTTTTTTTAATTGAGAAGTAGTCGGGAGTTTCTTAGCTAAACAAAATGAAGTTCGGGAGTTATTAAACTTTTACCCCGTATTCATAAACGTCTTACAGGCTCATTATAGCTAAAATAGGTTTATAAATCGTTTGTCTTTGTCTCTCTTTCTTACTAGTGTAAATGTCACCTTGACATTTACACTAGTAAGAGAGAAAAAAGAAAGTCCATTTTAACTAAAGAGTCTTAAAAGATTTTTATGAATAAGACCGCTAATTAATAGTTACATAATAAATAACTAGTTTTGCAATAAGTTTTCACAAAATGTAATTTTTGTCAACTAATCTAGAAGGTATTAACAATATGTTGATGTATCAGGCACTGGCAGAGATCGTGTCTCAAGAGGACCTGGACCATGGCAGCCTCTACCCCCCGCTCTCTGTCATACAGCAGTGTTCCGTCAAGATCGCCAAGAAGATCGTGGAACACGCATACACCACTAGTAAGTGTTATTTTATTAACTATTTGGCCCGCATATGGTGCACATTCAAGAACCCCAGATCTGTAAATGTATAATTCATTTATTCGCATCAATCATTGATGTCAATTAATATGCAATGCAATAAAGTTGCCAAAACTAATTATAAAAGGATTAATAATTATTATTAACGATTATGCACACACATTAATTTTAAACTCACGACCCTGAGCAACAGTATGGCTTTTAGAAGAATCGGAGGTTAAATCTTCCGTTAAATCACAATGCTGTGTTTTTCTCTCACAGACTAGTTTTAACAGACCATTAAGTTCAATAATGCTTTGTTCAACTCGTCAGATCTGGACTAGACAGAATTAGCCATTGCACAGTATATGACGTGTATCATGCGTGTTTCAGACAAGGCGTCAGTACATCCGCAGCCGCTGAACACGGAGGAGTTCATCCGCGCACAGATGTATGACTCGCGGTACTCGCCCGCACTACCGCCGCTCTACGCGTGGCCGCGCGGCGACATGCGCGTCGATATGATCTAGCGATACACACCTACACTGAGCATTACACGTCCACGGAATAGTTAAGTACATACACCTTTTTGGCTACAAATTGTAATCAAATTCACATCTCGATAAAGTGAACATTTTAGAGCATGTGCTAAACATAGAGCGCGCAATTTATAAAACATAGGGTTTAATACATTCTGCCCCACCCCAACGCTCATATATTCTGTACTTTATAAAACGCGTGATACAAAAGTGCACCATTTAAATCGCCTAATGTGTACTTGCTTCAGGATGACCTATTTAAAACGGAGTGAAGCATAGAATTTCTTTGTAATGTGATTTTAAATGATTGATGAATTCTGTTAGTCTAAACTCAATTTCACTCTGCCTCGATGAAAGGATACTCATAAAGATTCTAATATCTGATTATCTTGAAGGACTTGTACTTAAATATTTTGTGATACACAGTTCATTATCACTAGAATTATTGTTATTAATTTCTTTCAAAGACTACAGTTTCTTGAGACAAATACAATAATACTAGTGAGATTCCTATGCACCACCATTATGTAACCATGAAGGGCTTAATTATAAAAATTAAGAATCTTGACTCATTCTCTTCGACTCTGTTCATTAAATGTGTGACATTATGATGTCTTAATTATGAATATTTACTTGATCTGTAAACTAATTGTAAAATTATAATATGAACTGCTTTGACTTCAGGCTGCTTTCATAGTATGATAACATTCCAAAATGTTAAGTCTCAATATCGTGTTCATCAGTGTAAATACCAATGTATAATGCGAATTTATAGGTACGCGTGGCGGTGTATAAGCTGAGTATTGTCGCCATGCCCCTACTAAACATTTTAGAGTATTTTATTAGATATTTATTATTATTGGACTGTTTATAGTTTAGTTTTGATGTACTTACAGTGCAAAGATTGAAGTGATTTGTTAAAACTTGTTTTGGGTACAACACAATATTTTTAACCATCGTTAAATTTATACTTAGTCACGTACTTTTTATTTAAATGTTATAATTATTTATTTTTTCATTCCATAGAAAACCTTAAAAAAATGTTTTGTAAACTGTATTGCAACATTTACATGATAAAATAACATTTATTTTAATTAAGTCGATGAAACTATAAAATTAAGATCTACAATAATGGGTTCCTTATAAATTAATATTTATATAGAATGTATCAAGGTAAATTATGAAATTCCATGTATGTACATTATTTATATGCAAAGTTTTAAATAAATTGATTTGAACAATTTGTCGCTGTTTTGCATTAAAACCTATTTTTTTTCTGATAAAGGAAGATTAATTTTAAGTTTCAATATCAAGCAATCTTTCGATAATGAATTATGTATACGCGATATGAAAGATGTGTTTGGAGCTTCTCTTCTTGGTTTCTTACATACGTCTACTCTTTGCCAGTGTCGAAATAAAACTTCGAAGTACAGCGACGTCGACGCAAATCAAAATAGCGATGCTTCCAACGAATGACAATGAAATTGGAAGCCAACAAACAAGTCAACACCTTAAGGGCCGTAATGTAGAGATTATAGATTTTACCTGTCCCTTTGAAACCATGCATCACAACTCCATACCTACGATTGTGAAAATCTTAATGTAATTTGCATTCGATTCAGTGAAGCTATTATTACATTTGGCACTGAATTTATTTAGGTCGCACCAGTAAACAGTCTAATAATATCGGCGACGACGGAATAAAAAACGGTAATCAAGACCGACGCAGTCTTTATTTCGAATAATAGTTACTTTATAAATACAAATTGAGAAGTACCGATTCACAACAAAATATTAACTAGATTACAGCGTTCGACAAATTATCACTTATCACTTGATGCCAACTGTACAGGAGCGAGCTCACCGGCTCAGCGAGTGAGACCGCTCGCGAGAGCTTTCACCGTTGCAGCGCGACCGGTCATTGCCTGTAACACAAATACACACTCAATACACTTCGCACTCAGTACCTAACCCATAATCAAGCCATAACCCATACGTGTCGTAAGGTAACGAGAAAGTCACAACTCATTGATCTCCGGTATTCAAATTGTTTTTAATGCATTCTTTCACATTGTCGAAAAAATTAAAAAGACATCGAATAATGTGGCGTTCGTCGACACAGAGAAGCCCTAAGTCAATCCTGAATGTTATTTCTTGGATTATGGCTTTTATTGGGTAATGTAATGTAATCATTGACACTGAAACATACATATAGAAGCATTTATAAAATTTATAAGCCGTCGTCGTTGGATATTATCTGCTGCAAATTGCTTGCCTGGGCACTTTTGTTAAAATAAATAGGATTACAAAGCGAGTAGAACATCAATACACACAGTCTATGAAATTCTGACTTGGTTCAATAATATAAAATTAACCAAATATAGCGACTAACTGACCATATTGAGTAAGCAAAAGAAAACAACTTCACACTAACAACACATAAATTAATAATAGTAAGGCCATGTCGTACGATGTTTTTGGTAAGTAATAAAGAAAATTAAGCTTTTATTAGCGTTCAACAAAGGCTGACCTAAGGAATGATGGCCTCGTAAACTGGTGTCCTATAACAAAAGATTTCACTCATCATACATTTCAAACGGCATAGTATTTTTTTATTCATGTTTTGGCCGCTTTTTAAATATATACACAACATTAACGCCACAATCCTCTTATTATCATTGCTACTTTTACTGCCTAAAAGCTCGCAAATAGTGCAGCTATGGTCTACTCTTGTACATGGTTGTCTTACTAGTTTCTATACAGCAGTAATTGTAAATTTGCACTTCAATGTGCACTTGCGGAATTTTACGGTACGTACATACTTGACAATATACGGCTGTGTATCAAAACGGCTGTTTTCTTTCTTAATCGCCGATGGATTAGCCTATTAGATTATGGCCTTAGATGCTTTAGTTTGGCTGTACTATAGCTCAGTCGCGAATTGTCATGTGCATGGACAATTTGCGTTCCGTCAATGTAGTGTGTTCATTTTGCGCAATTCGCACTGGTCGCTTCACAGTTGAGCGAAGGGTGTCGTGGAGTGTAGTAGGGCAGTAGGGTGTGGGCTAACCGAGGCGCTGATGCGGCGACAGCTTGTGGAAGAAGGGATGCTGCAGCGCGTCGCGCAGCGTGATGCGCTGTGCGGGCTCGTACTCCAGCATGCGCGCGATCAGCTCGAACAGCGACCGCGCCTCCTCGCCGTTACTCTGCAGGTACCTCTGTAGATTAACATCATTCAGTTATAGATACTTATCAACTTCCAGATACATCGGCGCGGCGAGCTGACTTAGAGCAGCGTAAATTAGCTTTCAGTGTATAATTATTCGTGGCTGTATTTATGAAATGTTGAAAAAAGTTGATGATGCTATTCACCCTTAAGAAGGCGTGCAATGTGACTGGGATTCGCACCGATGGCAATTTTTGTCAGCATTTTTACATAATTTTTAACCACTAAGTACAATGTGCAATAATTTGTTTGAGTCTTTATTATTTTATACTGAGTATAACAAATACATGCACCAGATACCTATGTAGCGTTTACTTTGTAAATAGTAAACATGAATTTACACTCGCATTTATACACTCGGTTCATAATAAGTGCGGCGTACTTCGTAAAGGTTATTTTAGGACGTTGCAACACGATTGATTATTACGTACTATGCGCAATGCATTTGTCCAAAGGTACTGCGTAGGTATATTGTACAAGTTGAATAATGAATAGCTTTGTTAAAAAATAATAAATTCATCTTACCAATAACGGTTTGCAGTTTTCTCTAACATATCTGCCTGCTGACGACTTCTCGTCCCAGTCTAATTTTCCATGATAAAAATATTTTGTTCTAGTTTTCCGCGCCATTCTGTAACGATAAAACAATATAACATAACACTCACGGTTGTGTCATCCCTAGGTTTAAGCAGAAATGAATATCACCCACATTGCACCGGCTAAGTAAGGTCCCACACATATAGGACGAGCCTAATGCCGTTCATTAAGCACAATTACTAACCATATTAACTCCAGCTTTCACATAAAAAAACCGAGTCAAAATCGGTCCCTTCTTTTTAACGATACGCCACAAACTTGTACACAGATACTCAGATATATGGATTAAAAAAAATCTCATCAGAAAGCTAATATAGATCTATCTATTTGCTCGACTAGAGATTCGAACCTCGCGGTTTTCAAGCGATCACGCTTACCACTGGACTAACGAGGCATATATTATTTTACAAGTCATTTGATTACGTCTATCTAGTAACCAGTCCAGACTAATGACGTGTTATTTTAAGAACGTATCAGCGTAGAACATCAACGTAATGTGCGCAAAACATCTGGGTTCACGGGTAAACAATGACACGAGAACATTCAGAACAGACAGTATAAACACCACATTCTACTAAAAACAATATAAATCACGCTTCGAGATAGTAAATTATACGTATTATTTACATATTCCATGACGTACGTAATTGTTACAAAACAAGACGTAGGAAGTTGTGTAAGTAGAGATATTAGGTAAGCACTATGAAGGAAACGTTGTCACTAAACATTTACAAGTGAATATTGATCAGGATCGTAATATCAAGAGCATATTTTTATGCGTGCAGCTGTCGGTCCAGAAAAAAGTAGTAATAGCAGCATGATGGTGGGTATATTGATAAGTGGGGTTGTTGAAAGAAAATGTTTCTTTGTAGAATAATTTAAATTACGACAGACTGGGTGTCCGCGGCTTTTTTTTTATAGTGATCTTTATTTATATTTTCCATTTTACGATAATACTATACTACAAGATACGATACTACATAAATTACAATAAAATAAAGCTTTTATGTACACAAGTATTAAAGCGAATGTTTGCTGTATTGATAAACATAGCAGCCAGGCCTGTGAACAGCCAGACACTCGTAGCGTTCGAGAAGACGAGTGCTCGCGGCGTTTCCTACATGTTTTTGGTATAGCGCCATACGTTTACTTTTACAGCTCCCATTTGGTACACCGTGAGTGCTAAGTATATCAAGCCATTTAAACGGTCTAAAGAATGTCTTTTAGTCAGTTAATAATTGTTGTGCACACATACCTGTATGGTATAGGACCTAATATCCTCTCCATCATGGCGAGGTGTTCTCTGTTGTCGTGCGTTTGGAACAGTGTGATGCCGAGGTATAGCTCGAACATTATACAGCCGATTGACCAAACGTCGCAAGGCTGTGACCATCCTAATTCTGGAAAATACAATATTATATGTTAATAATACCATACCACTGGTACTTCTATTATAAATATCAAAGTTTGTGAAGATGTTTGTAACCTTTCAAGGGAAAGTGGCTGAAAGGGACTTTAGTACACATCTAGCTTATTACTTGAAAGTACTACTTATCCCGAACACTTTGGATTTAGGATAGACCTTATGATGCTTTCGATAAATTATAGAATAGAATAGAAAATAGAATTATAAAATAGAATGGTAGAACGCACTATAAA
Source organism: Meganola albula (assembly GCA_936450015.1). NCBI lineage: Eukaryota > Metazoa > Arthropoda > Insecta > Lepidoptera > Nolidae > Meganola > Meganola albula. Next base: position 11,589,252 of record OW388149.1, read on the forward strand.
AAGGATTGGTATGGAAAATCTATCTATAAATTTCAATTGACATCTGGCAGTGGTTATTCTTAAAATTGATTAGATATTGCGAAATAAATACGGAATATCCCGATTTTTTTTTATTTGCCCATATAGTATCTGCGTTTCTTCGAGAAGCAGTCTGAACTAACAAGAAAGGTAATAATAAGACTTCTATTACGATGACTGGACACTAACAAGTTTAATCCCACCTCAATTTTCAAGTTATTCCCTGCGATGGCATCACAAAACACGCATGCTAGGGCTTAATCGTATCGTAATCATAACCAATTCATATAAATATCCATCACGGGACGGTGATAAAGATTCATGGCGACACGCTAGGCATGTCAAGTGGCACTGAATGTGTTAATAGATCGTGCGCAGGACAAACAGCTTTATCACTTACCTAATATAACTTCAGGCGCTCTGTAGTGCCTCGTTGAGACAATGGTACTGTGGTGCTCGTGGTCAAACGTCGCACTACCGAAGTCTATTAATCTCACGTCGGTACGCTTCACGCGCATTAAGTCATGTGACTGCAATATAACAATATATTATTAGTTTTGAAACATAAAATCAAAGCGCGAAGCTCAGAACTGTTCTGGATAGTTTCCCAGGGGAAATAATTATATTTTAGGAATTTAGTACACACGGTCGGTCATCTAGTCCCAAGCTAAGCTGAGCTAGTGTAACGGACACCAAATGAAACTAATGACTGTCTCGCGTGGGGATCGAGCCCACGGTCTGTGGCGTAAAAAGCAAGTATCTTACCGACCACGCCCCTCACTAAGACATTAAAATCACAAAAGTAATTTTTAACTTAGCACACTTGAAGAGCACAATTTGCTAATACGCTTAATTAAAGTTGTATTAAATTGTTCGAAGACGGGCTACACGACTCCGATTATTTAGTAGTTTGTCCTAATTTAACAAAACTACAAAAATACGACCAAGTTTAATTGAACCCCAACGCGACTATATAGGCCGAGGTAAACATCACCCACATTTGGATAGGTTTATAAAGTAACATACAAATGAATGAATTTCATTATGATATTAAATCCGGTTTGTAATAATATTTTCGAATTCCCCAGTTCTCAATGATTGTGTATTTATATATTTTAAACAATTGTGTACTAAGTATTTACATTGTAAAATAATGGAACGCCTCTTGTAGCAGGAAGCAGTGATAAGTAATATGTAACTTAATTATTCAAAGACTTCATTAACTACTACTAATCTATGAAGTACTCACTTTTTTGGAAGCATTATATACACTGACGACTTCATAATCACTATCAACAAACAATATATTTTCTGGCTTGAGATCAGTGTGTGTGAGCTTGTTTTCGTGCAGAAATAGTACACTGTATATAAGCTGGTACGAAATATGTCGGACTTGCTCTAGTGGATATGGCTGGTAGTTATTATCTTTCTGAAATGTTATAAAAATACATTAGAAAATAAAATTACTAAGAATTATAACGTTCAAGTTGTATTTCGGCTCTGACGCAACCAGGATGTGATAAAGTGCGATGTGTGAAACACAAATGCACAAGAGTCCTGTAAGACGAGCTGACCGACGCGCCACAGCTTAACAGGCACTTTGAAGCACGGGGGTGTCAGTAACTTCCTGACCACAGAATTGTGTTATGAATTTGGAAGTTCTAACACTCGGTCCGGTGCGGGATTCGAACCCGCGTAGTCGACTGCTAAAGGCGAATACGCTATACACCAACGAGTAAAATAATTAGGAAGGCAGTCGGACGATAAAATAAAATATCTGGCTGTCCGTAATTTAAAGTCGAATTACCAGTAGAATACAGTTTTATTGGCCGTGGTATTCGTTATGTTTCCGCATTCGTAAATTGTATAAAATAACAGTTTCAACAAATTACGTGTGCACCCCAATCAAAATAGCAGTGATGAGGGATTTTATTACTTTACTAATTTCAATGTCAGATATAAACTGCCAAAATGAATGGGCAATAACTTGCTGTATACTAATAGTAAGGATACTACGTCTTATTGCAAGTTTGTACATAGCATGATAGCTTCCCATTACTATAAATAACGATCAATTAGGTATTTCGTAGTGAGTCATTTGACTTGAATATGTAAGCGTATCCTGCGAACGTTTAAACAGCATAATATAATGAAACTTACCAGGAAGTCGAAAACGCTCTGTCCAAGCATTTCGAATGCGATGCACATGTGTCCGTGATATTCAAACCAGTCTAACATTTTGACGCATAAACTGAAACAAGAATAGGCATACCATTGTAGAATTATAGTAAATAACAAGCTTCCTAATTAGGCTGTCTTCAAATAAATTAGTAAATAAATTAAATGTAATCGAGTAATGTGTGAAGTTCGCGGCGGACGGCAGGTATTTTTGTGTAGCGTAGTTGACATCGGATGCTTCTTTGGCGAGCCGCCAGCAGGAGCCATAACGTCGCATATAACGCACAAGGTCAAATATTGCTACATTCGCCGGCGTCGGCCGCACACAAACCTCGATCAACCAAACGTGTGATGCCGCTCACATTAATAACAAAACACTCACTTTTTACAATCGGGGTCGAGCTCAGCTAACTTTTCTAAAACATTTATTTCCAGTTTTGCAGCCTCTCTGTACTTCTCGACGTTCTTGATTATCTTTAGAGCCATTCTATGCTCCCTGGAATTCAAATTTAGATGTTTTAGCACATAAACAGTTGGGACATTTGGCAATAAATATAGAAGTTTGACAATGTTACTATAAACAAATGGAAATAGAAGTGAATAATTAACACGAAGCGCGTCCTGCCAAACAATGCGTGTCATCATCCGGCGTCGATGTGAATGACATGCTCCGATACAAGTGTGTCATCAGTTTGTACAACACTTAATTTAACGTACCAAATGCATTCTTTGCTTTGCTACAAAGGAAGCAACATCATTTGCGGTTATAACATTTGATAATCAATGGAACACAGATGAGTACCTATCTATAATATAATAATAAAGCTAAAGAGTTTGTTTGGTTTAACGTGCTAATCTCAGGAACTATTTGAAGAAATATTGCACTGTTAGATAGCCTATTTATTGAGAAAGGCTATAGATAGTTTACTTTATTTTTAGCTGGGAACGATATAAAATGCGACATAAAGCTAATTTACTGTAACTGATTTTGCATTTCTATTTACTGAGAATGTTGATTCACGTCAATGAATGGCTTGTTCCCTTGTTATTGTCATTGTTTTTAATCAAAAATTCTTTGATTTCAATTTGGTTTCAAAGCTTAGGTGTCAGACTCAGCCCTTTTTTTGATCAGGTTCTTCACACAATTTATATAATTGACATTAAGTATAGGTAAATAAACAAAAAATGCTTACATTTCCAAGTCCTTCACCTCGACCACTTTTCCGAAGGTGCCTTCGCCGAGCGTGTCGATGATTTTGTCTGCAATCAAACCAAGGTAACATAATTAATAAAATGTACAGAGCACAAAGTCATGACGGAATCAACATTGTTGGGTGTTTCAGTTACTATAAGCAGTTCAACACTCTCCAACACATGAGTATGTTAACGAGTATCAAATTTTCAGCTGAATGCTACAGCTCTTATAGTAACAGACAACCAAATGTCTGAGCTCCAACATGACTCACTTTTCATACACATGGGAACTGGAAGGATTACTTTAGTAATCAGAAATGAAGCTCTAAGGTTTCTGTCTGAAATGTTCTACAAAAGACACGAATCACAAATTGCGATGGCTCGACGGAGGTTGTGAAAAGAAATTAATTCCCTTGTTGCATGTGTATGTTGTGTAGTGATTTGTATTGTTTCTTTACATGTTATGTGTGTCAATGTGAGCAAGTCGAGTGTCTCTGTAGGTAAAAAGAGTACGTGCGACAGTGTAAGTGTAGTAAGTGTGGAATACATATTCGTAAGTTATGGGTGTGGACACGAACATCTCGCTCCCATGACATATCCGGGCCAGTAGACCAGATGTCCGTCCTTGTCGTCCTTGACGGAGGAGCGTGCCCGGGAGCTCTGCAAGCGCCAGCGTCGTCACCGTCCGCACCCGCGCCGCGCCGCCGCCGCCCCGCGCCCACAGCGTCGTCACCGCACACAGCACACCGCACATGCCACGGAGAGCGCGCCACACGATCGCCACGACCCGAGTAGTGTTGTACCCAACAATCAGACAATGGAACGGTTGCCCGTCAGACAAGCGACATTTGGTATGGTGTGTCGGAGGTACATGCTGTTAGAGGAGTGACGGTGTAGGCGAGCGGCGACCCGCCTCGCCACGCCGCCGAAGGATCGGAACCGGGTCTAGGAATCACCAGGATAGGAAACGACACATGTCACGCATTCCGATCTCTTTCACTGTCACCTCGCACACAGGTTTCTAAGGATAGTGTCCACCCGAGGGATATGCTATAATACTACTTATGTACAATATAATACTAACTCGAAAGTTGGATCTACCGGTAGATAGTTTACGTTTAGGATTCCAAAATATTTTAACACATAGGAGGCACATTTTCGCTTTTAAACCACTGACAATGAAGCTAAACACATGCATTATCATAATAGAATTATGATGTTAAAACTTTTACTAATCTGTACACAAGTCATCACACAGTTACTTTAATATTTGCAATTCGACGGTACCCGCACATTTTAATTTTATTAGTTTGTTTTGAACTATCTTGTGAACTAACTGTTGAGAAATACATGCATTTAAGTACTATTTTATTCAACCATTAATTGTTATAGCAAGAGACAGGATTTTACTTTAAGCAGACCTGGCATCGGTTAAGAGCAGATTCCCATGTCAAGATAGTTTTAATATGGAACTAAATTATTTATATAAACGATCGTCCCTTAACTCCCATGTATCAAGTATTCCGAACTGAGAACCCGCCCTTATACTCGTGGATAAATGCAGTAACAATACAATATCGAGATAGTGTAAGGTAACCGTACGGACCAGGTGTATGTTAGCAGCACACAGTGCGCAGGCGGGTTAGCGAGCTTACAGGCGGCGTGGCCGCGCGCCGCGTCAGGTGGCGCGGTCGCTGTGGACGACGACGCGCACGAAGCTCCGGCGGCAGCGCCACCACGTCGCCCACTCCCAATGGAGGAATTTTCTTTGGAGAATTCGTTTCCTTCGTATCCTTGGCACCGATGCGACCGTAAACCTCATCCAAGTGAGCGTACTTCATGATCAAGCCTTGGATCTCTTTTCGTCTCGTTTCGCGTTCGCTAAGTACGCGGTCTCCGACCGGGGTTTTGTCGTCGTCTTCGTCACTAGACGGAAAATATATCTGTTTTTGTCCTCCCCTGTCTCGCGACGGTGAGGCGGCCGGTGTTTTTGTAGTTTTTAAAACAAGCTCACTATTCACCTGTGATGGTGGTGATATTAAGTCTCTAGCGCCAGAGTGGAGGTTAATATGTATAGGATGTAGACTTAATTTACCCTTCTTCATCTCACTATTTTCACTTTTATCTGCTCTGAGAGACCTTCTTTGATGTCTTCTATATATGCTATCTCTGTCTTTTCCATAATGCGAGTGATCACTGCGATCTTTTAGCGGAATGAGAAGTCCGTTTTTGAATTCATCCTTCTGTTTATTACTAGAAGACAATCTTCGGTCAGCCGTGTTCCTGAAAGGGGTTTTATCACGTGTTTTTTCACGAGAGTAATTATTTCTTTTGAATGAACTTTCGCCAAACACTGCAGTAGTTAAACTTCTCATCAGACCTCGTGACACTGCAGAATCTGGTTCTAAAGTTTTATCACGATCTTCCTTATCAATTTGAGCTTTTTCTTTTTTCTGTGTCGCTATTCTGTCCAACACAGATGAATATTTATCTTCTAAACGACTACGTGTACTGCCCAAGATAATGTTGTCGATATTATTATTAGGTTCCTTCAAAGGATATCGTTTAGTGAAGGGAGAGGATTTATTATCTTTCAAGTGAGCTCTGCGAAATGAGTCACTCCGTCCGAGTGCGCTTATACCGGAGGTAGAATGCAAAGGTGATGTATCGATGCGCGATTTCGAACCATTCAGGTAACTCGAGTAAGTTCGGTCATCCGTTAGCTTTCTGCCTGCGGTTCCAGAGGTTAAGCTTGTGTACGGAGAAATATGACCATTATTTTCGTACCTTCTTACATTGCTCAATACAGAGCTTTTATTTGAAATAAGCTTAGGATCAAACCGTGTCTGAGTCGAAGATAACTTTGAGTCTGGTGCGGTATCAGTCTTTTCTGAGGGCCCCCGTCTAGTTAAGCGATTAATAAAGCTGGAATAGCCATCCGACAGTAATTGTGTGACGCTTGTAGTCGATGACCGGTTATAGCGCTGACGTCTTGGACTCGTCGTGCCAGCAACACCGGTGCTGACGCTGGTCATTGTTGTTGGTTTCAAATGAATGTACTTATCAAACGTTACTGCACTCACTTTAGCCAGGATATATCACATAAATCTCTGTAACCATCATATTTACACATGTGCACTGGTTAAAGACACACGCGCAGTATTTCCACAATTTTTAAATTTTTGGGCTCCCACTTCGCTACCGGACATTAGACTGCTACTAGCCCGAGATTAGGAGCGAACGAATTTCAAAAAGATCACTAGCGCAACGGAGCGCGGCCACCGGTGCCAAGTAATGGTCGTGCACTAAAAATATCGGCAACCCGTGGGAGCGCCCTCCCGCGCACGCCGAGGTGCCCGCTGCGAACACATTTCTTCGCACTACACTTGATTACGTTTTTCTTCTTATTATTTTGAAAATATTTAGAATACATCATGCTATTCTCAGAACTTCTATTTCCGGAATATAAAGATCAAATAATTTTCGCTAGGGTCGATGATCTTACTGTATCCAGGTAGTTTGTTAACTTTTTGGCAAACTCAAGAGCACTCTAACATACTTTTAGTTAAAACACAATAACAGCCAAGAAAAAAAAAAGTTTTATCGACCCAAATAGTATTTTTGAAGAGGTCAGTTATCGTGCGGATTGGTTATTTATTTAGACAATTTCGTGATTTGTATGTAATACCTACAATCAGTAGTTCAACGCTCTTACTCCACTTAAATCCGGTAATTGACTTGTTTCCAATAAATACATAATTAGGAATGTGATAGTATGATTCACAATAGTGTCTGCCATAGGTAGGCACGTCATTGCGTGCTAAATATGTATCCGTGTAAATAAATACAAAAGTTATTGGATTTCGTGCAGCGTGTTGCTAATTGTGCTTTTTGATGGCATCAGAGAGGACGGACATTGAACGGTGAGTAGCGGAGCCAAGACAAATCTAACAATATGTGGCAGGTAAATAGGTTAGTGGAACGCGTGTGAGAACTAAACAATGCTACCGGGGTGCCCGCGACCGACACGCACGATTCTCTTCACAACCGCGAGCGGGTGAGAGACGCACGCGTTCACGCATGTAATGATCTCATCTCATGTGAGCCAAGCAGCCGATATAATAATCACTACTAGGTCGCCCTTATCTGAGCTTATCATAGCGTCGATGTTATTATGTCTTAACATAAGTGTGTATGTAACTATAGCCCGAGCCTGGGAACACCAGACCTTCGTCATTTTATTTAAGTTGAAAATTTGTCAGCGGGTTGCTGACGACACAGGTAAGATCGGTGGACCTATGAAGAAGTTTGGGTAATCATGGCTTTTTCCGGTAAACCATACTGTGGTGTGTATTAAAAATTTATCAAGTTATAAAGTGTGATTTTTTTAATATTTCGTTCAGAATGTTATTAGAAATCACAGTTTTCACATTAAAAGATCACATCCTATCATGTGAACCATAAGAAGTTGCCACGGTGTTATTGTCTGGTAATGAAGAACGTGATTTTTATAACATTTTTGATGAATTTACGACCCACATTTTAGTACCGTTTACAGGCTAAAGCCACGATGTCCCGAACTTCTTTTTTTAATCTATAATAGGCTTGTGCTTGACCACAACTTGCCTGTCGTTAAGCAATGATGAAGTCTACGATGAAACGTGCTTACCCAGAAAATACTCTTACTAGGTTCTTAATGTATCTATCGTTCTTACCTGTGTTAGGAGAATGTGCTGACAACATTTAAGCTTTTTTAAAATGACGTAGGTCTGGCGTTGGCAGGTTCCTCTTCTACTACGGAGCCAGGCGCAAGCGGATGCGAGCGCGGTGCTCTGGCTCCGTATTTGATTGACGGGTGATATTATGATAGTCACACATAGTACGCGATACTTATATCCCATCCCACGATTATTATTTTAAACAACCGTAATTTTGTAGCTTGTCTCATCTGCGCAAGTGATAAATGCAAAGTAGACTAAGGATGTTTAAAAAAAATATTAGGTAGTAAAATAAATTATTTTTAACATCGAAGACGTCACAGACACAGCGGCACATTCACTGCAAGTTGCTAATTTTCTACTTTCACTAGGTACGCGTGATTCCGTATTTCGCAAGATATGTAGTAAGTATTTGTGTACAATTTTATTACTTTTAATTATTTACCTAAGCATATACGTAAGTAATTAAGAAGTAAGTTTTGACCTATGGAATTTCTAAAATTTGTCTTGAATGCATGTATCTCACAACAATATCTCATAACAAACAAACCTGAGAACAACTGTTTTCGTGAAACCATTTAGGATAATTGAAGTCTACAATCTTTTCTAGTGCTCTAAAGAGGTTGCATGTTTTCATGTTTTTATTGGTAAGCACGTACAACAATACAGGTATAATATTAATGTTATCTACTATTATGTAGCAGTACACAGCACTTGGTAATTTCACTATCACACGAGACTGAACCAACATTGCCAACGAGTATCACGATGCACATAAAACTGTGAACTAAAAACCAGCTGTTTAGAACGGATTTGAGTTGGGATTGGAAAGCAGGTAGAAACAACCCCAAGTAAATCGAAGCCGGTCCCCACCCCACACCATACTCATTCAAAAGGGACTCTATGAACTATTGTTAAAGTAAAATGCAATAAGTACATAATTTTTAGGCAGGTAAGTAGGTATGGTTTTTAAAGTAAATTTAATAAGGCAGCCAACAGCACTGGTGCTTCTAGAAAATATGGGACTGACCTTGCCAATGAGTCTACTACAAGCACCGTCCACATCGAAAAGGAACTCCGTAACAACGGACAATAGTTTTGACACATCGTGCCACTGACACCCATGCTCCTTAAGAAAACGTTTATAAAGGTCATAAAAAGCGGTGAACCGAAGTGGAACCCGGATGCGATCGTGTTTTACAGACAATTCAGCCATAATGCATTTCACTGTACCGCACTGCACTAAGAGTCGGTTCAACGATGGTGAGCAACGAACCGCCGCCAGGGGCGGGTGGGTTGTCGGCCGGTTGTTATACAACTGTAGCGCGCGCCGCGATATAACCACTATAATACTCTTTACAGGCCGAACGATACAGACGACGACATACTAAAGCCTGATAACTTTTAGCTAATATTTAAATTACAGATGAAGACTGTATCGTCGTCCAACGACCGAGAACAAACTACGTGGGTTCGAGGTTCCATGGCATTTAATTAAAGTTGGCATGCACAAATGGAACAAACAATTTAAAGCTTTTAACTCCGGTTTTAACAGGATTCCTCCGCGTCTTACTCGTTAACATTGTTGCCGTTTCACAAACATAACTAGGAGGTAAAACCATTTCGGTAACGCCAGGTATTAAAACAGGGCCAGATTTAAAATTACTAGTGACTAGTAGAGTTAAAGTTGTAACTTGTTAATAACTGTGTAAGAAACAAATAACTACTAGCTGTCAGTCCCAACTTCGCCCGGATGATTTAAGTGTCCGATTTTAAGTAAATAGTTTTCCACAGTATTTTTACATAAGTTTTTACTGTTAACAAAACTATAGTATGTATTTAGGAGCAAATGTTTGGAAGTAATGCGCTAACATATCGGGGATATATTTTTATGAATTTTGATATAAATGAATTGAGTTTTAATACGGTTACTTTGTGTATTTGGTCTAAAACCCACCAGTATAAAGCAAGTACACTCCGGTATACAATTTTATCTGCCTTGTCTGTCAGGCAGGTCAATGCCCAGCGTGTTTTTACAAGCTAGGTGCAATTTATGTAGATAAGGATATCACGTGTAATTTATACTTCATCAACAGACAACAAATATAATAAGTTAGGTATTAAATAAAATGGTTACGCTATGTTAATAAGATTTTCCTAGCAGTCGCCTACCGATTGTAAAAACTATTAGAGGGAATTTACCCTTGTCTCGGGCTATTGTAAAAAGTATAAAAAATACAGAAAGGATTGAGATACTGACATATATGAGATGTAACGGCTTGAATGAGATGATATAGGTACAGTGCTGAGCGACACGATTAGCAATGTTGTTACGTACCTCTTCGCCTTAGTAATTTATATAAAAACCGAACTAGCTAGATGCATTACACACGCCGCTAGGCGCTATTTTGTGCCTTTACCGAAACAACGCTTGTACTCAGCAAGTAAAGGTAAAGCAGAAATTGAATCGTGGACAAGTTTTAATAGATGCTTATATTACCACCAACAAGGTCGGGCGGAAGAAATTGGACATTAAATAGATAGCAGGATAAAACAGAGGTCGCCCTACTTTTATCGGGCCATCTACCAGCGCAACGCGGCTACACGGCACGTATTAATGATACCATCAGTAACTGTGCTCGTGAACTTGACCTCAGACCTCCAGTGTTAAGCTATTGGTAAGTCTACTGGCTTACATAAGTTTAATATCTACGGAAAAGACCGATGTAGGTAATTTATTGTTTTCGTATCTAGTCAAACTGTTTTAATTTATATTATGAAGGTGAGGTAGATAGAATGTGTAAAAAAGCCTAAGTTTATAATTCACTTTCGAAAAAAACTTCAATGCAACGACGACGATCCGGCTTGAACGGGTTGCAATTTATGGATTTAGTTTCACAATTCAAAACAATTGAGAAGCGAGCCTCTTGATGACGGTTAATGAAATGTTTATAGTGAAACATGAGCAAACGTTGTACCAGTTGTTCATTACTCATCCAAAATCCCTAATGGTATTAATTATACAGGAAGTGTAATGAATATTCGTAGTCATTCGATAGAATCAAAAACATGAAACTCTTTCGTCATTATTGTCGAAATCACGGACAGCTAGTTGCTGATAAAATATTTCGAGAAGTCCTTAGACTATCTCTTTCTAGTATAAGTAGTATAGTCGAATGTGACGGATGGACAAACAGATATCCATACTAATCCATCATATTAATTATATTTTGACTAAGAGCGGCTTTAATGTAGATACTTGACATAGAAAGTGTCTAAAATGATTGCCGACTCGTTTAAATACAAAACACGCAGAGCTTAAGAAGTTTTTTGACGACTAGACTCGCCTAGGTGAAGGTGATCGTGGCGAAACTATTTTTGTGCGCATACGTAGTCCATGTTCTACGACTAGTACTAGGAGCGCCATCTGTTGATCACCATTTGAATCTCATTGTTTGTGTTAGCTGCTGATACTATTGTAAGTATTGTAACGTATCAATACAGTTTATTAGAGATAAACACGCGTAACTTAGTAGTCATGAGTAAAAATGTTTGTGTTATCTACAGGTTTTTCATTAGTTTTAAATTTTAAATTCATGCAAAATGGCACATGCGCATCGTATCTGTAGGTATTAGTACTAAACTACTGCTGTTACAAATAACACGGAATTCTTGTTCAAACGTGTATGAGTTATTCAGAATTATAAAATAATTTAAATATAAATGTATTACGAGTACTTTTGTAATAAACCCTTAATTTAAAAGGGTTGTTGATTGACGACGGGCAACAAACATTACAACAAAAAAGAATATTATATGAAGGTAATCTAATCGAATTTAGATCCTTTTCGTCAAAGTCGGTCAATAAAGAACAAAGTTGTCACCTTCCTTTAAATGTTTCTAAAAGATTTTGAGGATAGCGATAAATAAAATCCTTGACCTAATAATATATGCCAAAATAGATGCACATTGCTCTCGATACAAGCGCGCTGGCAGCGCGTGGTATGGTTACTATTTAGTTAAACACAATGCGTTCAAGATTCTATATGGGATAGATTTAAAACATTAATGTGCTGACCTCTACTTCTTTGGGCTGCTTATCGGGTTTGAGTCGCGATGTATGCGAAGCTTGGGGTTGCATAAACGAACACGACGGTTGAGATTCAACCGCATTTGTTTGTGCAGGCTGCTGAGAAGACACATTCAAGCTCTTTTGCTCAATTTTAGACGAACATTCAACTTGTATTTGCGGCGGATGCACTACGTTAGCTTGGTTACCACCAGAAGTTCTCTGGGCTAACCAAGATGTAGGGACCGCTGGCGGAACAGGTGGTGCTTGGGACACATTTATAACATTATTTGTTATAACTTTTGCATCATTGTTCGTGATAGTAGGTTTCGCTATTGTTGGTTGATTGGTTTGACACTGTTTAGTTTCATTAGCTGTTAACGCAACTGCATTCACAACATTACTAACTGGTTCTTGTGTGATGGTTATAACTTCAGAACTATCAATTGGTAGATGTAGCGGTTTTGGAGGTTGATCACGAGTTGGAATGGACGGAAATTGACTAAGAGATATATTAGATGACGCAACTATGGCAGCCGTAGGCACTTTAACTAAGCTCTGATTTTCTTTAGTAACTACACTGCTTGCTTTTGGTATCTCCGGTACTGTAGGCGAAACTTCATCTCTGCTTTGAGAGAAATCCGTACTATCACCACCCGAAAGTTCATCAAGACTTTGTACTAAATCAAGCGCTGAAGCTTCTTGGTAATCAGTAGAACATGGTGAAGTATCATCACTAGTACCATCTGCATCACCAGGCCTATGTGAACTTTTACTACTTGGAACGAAAGCTAAACTGGATGTAACATCATTAGATATATCGGCATTTAAAGACTCTTCGCTTTGCGTTGTTGAAGATCTATTAGTAGATGTATCAATAAGGCTAGTTTTTTCATCCTCACTTACTAATTCACTTACTATAAGGCTAGTTTTTTCATCTGTATTTACTAACTCGCTTACTATAACAGATGACACTTGAGCGTCATTTGTTTTTAAACCTACTACTTCACCTTGACTAGAACTATTAGGTAGATTTTCGTTGAGTAAATCATGATTAATTCCTAAGTTTTCTTGTGAGTTTTCTTGTTCCACTGTAGGTAAACTCATATATTGCGGTATGGCGTAATCTAAGTCCGTTAAGGGTGTGTAATGAACCCCATCCTCTCCCAGAGGAGTTTCGAAATTCGGAGAATAATATTCGAAAGCAGCGTTTTGGTTACAATACACGGACCATGGATCGTTTGAAGGGAGTAACGGTATTCCATCGTAGTACAAACCGGGATTTTCGGATTCTATAAGATATTCTGGTTTGTATTCCCAGGTAGGCACAAAGGAATCTTCAAAAGCTAAATAATTGTCAGGTAAAATAACCATTCCCGGACTTATTTGGTTTGGATCTAATGCATAGGAACCGTCATAGAATGGATTATTTAATACCAAAGGAGGTGGTTGCATGGGTGTACACTCCATGGTTACTTCAGCAAATAATCCGTATTTGGACAAATCGGGTTCAGATCTTCTATGTAGGAACGCACGGGAGTCGATTTCATTGATGACATTTGCTGCATAGATATCCGAAACGTCAAAACTGTGTGTTCTTCGTAGATAACTTTGGGGTGGTAATTGGTATTCAATGCTTTGATTTTTATCATACACTTGTAGGTTATCACCGAAAGTCTCTTCATATGTAGGCACACCCACATTGTTTATCTCATGCAAAGCGTCTTCACAGTTTGTTTGGCTGCCGATGTCGGGATCAGGTTGGAGGTCACTGCGAGCGCACGCAGCGTCACTGGGCAGGAGCACCACGTGCGGCAGTGCGGGCGGCGGGCCGCAGAACAACAGGTTGTTGGGGGGTGGGCGCGGTGGCTGGGCAGCCATGGTCCTGCCCTGCGCAGGCTGCCCGCAGCCCGTCGCGGACTTATATTTCGGCGCGGCAGAGACGCGCCGGACGGCCGGCTGAGTTTTGCGACTGACTGAAGGCGTTCCGAATGACGAAGGCGAACACAAATAGAACGGGCGCAAGCGCGAGGAGGTCGCCGTCTCTCGCGCACATCTTCACGGGCGAAGGCGCACGCGCACTGGCAAGCCAAACCCGTCCCGTGTATTATCCCAAACAAGCATGTTGACGTTCATGCTTTATTCTGGTTCCGCAGTTTGCTTACGACATTATACACTACAGAGACAGCAAAACAAGTTGCCGGGTGGACACTTGTGGTAACGGTGTGTGTTGGATTCACGAGTCACACAATTCATTCACTCATCCTCATAAAATTACAAAAGAAACTGTGAGACTGACCTGTTCTGGAGGTGAACGCGGCGAAGACTCGTCGCGATGATGTCTCCTTCGCCTATGTGATGTCGGAGACCGCCGATGATGTGATCGTTTGGAACGTTCATTTCTTCTCCGCCACGAATGCTCCGAGCTGTGAAATCACCGATCGGAGGGCTGTAGGGTTAGTGTGTAGGACTAAAAAGCGAATAACGTAACGAAAGTTTAGGTAAGGTACGTGTGTGCTATATGATTTGTATGACTGAGTTACTAACGTTGGTGAGCGTTGCTCTCGAGCTGAATGTGGATCTATCAGTTGAGCTAGATGGTCAGACGAAGGCTGGCAGCAGGCGCTAAGTAGCGCCTGCGTAGCATTAGAACACACTTGTCCCGTGCCTAGGCTTTATAAAGTTAATATCTAATTTTGTAAAAGTCTATTGTTTATAATAAGCTATCGATTAGACCTACATACACCAAGAAACTATGTAATACCAACCAATTTCTTGTTTATTATAAAAAGATACGTTCTAAAATTTTGTTGCCTTAATTATGTCTAAAGAAATATGATTTACAATATACTATGTGCAACCGCGCCCAGCAACACAATAGAGATTAAAAAATCTCAGTCCTACACAGTCAAGGCTACTCCAAACGCGTTACTAACTGTTATCTCACAATAACACATTGACATTGATAATAGCCGACGACACGACACGCGTGAGCAGCTGTTTAATGACGTGCTCTCCGTAGCACGAAAGATCCGACGCGAACTGCGGTCGCCGAAACACTGCCAGCTTTGACAAGTCAACTGTGCACAAAATGCCCGTTCAAGTAAAGCTACGTACAAGTGCTTGTTTGAAAACTCTGTTGACGCTGGCTAACAAACGAACAATTACAATATCCACGTCACTACACTGAAGCAATGTCATCATCTATTCCACTATTGCTTTTGGTTCATAATTAATCAAGTGAAAAGATAATAAAATTTGTGTCCATGACAATTTCTTTTCACCATGACTCACCAAACTCTCAAAGTTAGTGAGCTCGAAAGTAAACTTCTATCCTGTATTATCAAGCTTGCACTTCTTTCTCCCATCAAGGGTAATACCATTTTAAAGAAAGAAAGAGGGTTAATAAGTTATCTAGAAAATATAAATCTAGTAGAATGTTACTTAAAGAACTGATTACTTGTAGCACAAAACTGAAAATACAGTAGCTTAGTGCCTTGACTGGCGCAGTTACCAGTTGCAACTAATAGAATTAAATGTGCTTAATTGGTTTACCTATTCTAGTAGCTGCAGTGAAGACAAGTGTACGAGAATATACGATCAGTAATAATGTTACCTGAATGACATTTAAAAGTTCATGTTGCAAAATGTACTTCTTAGTGCCACCTAGCGGAGAGTAGCTAAACTAAGAATAGGAACTACATGCCTGTAAAATATTAAAATCAACAGTCTCCTAATTCACTTTTCTGATCTTTATATGGACTTTTAGACCTACAAGTGTCTAAAAACGAATCCTAAAAAGTAATTTTCTTATTCATAATTTTTTTCTAATACTGTAGTTAAAATAGATTTGGTGTCAAGATGACACAATGAGAAACGAATTATAAACTAATTTTAGCTATTAAAATAATGGTTATAAGACAGGTATCAAATAAGTGGTTACTCTTTATTGTTATGATAACTAAAAAATATAACTTACCAAATTGTGACCTCTATTAGAAGTTTTTTGATAAAAAGGTCTTAAAACATTACACATATATATCATCCCCGTACTAAATAAAGGTAAAGACAGAGTTGATTTTGAAAATCATCTAACCCAAGATACATAAACTTATTTTAAGTAGATTTAGTCCTAAATGTTTTGTTTGCAACGTCACATCGTCATCGCTAAGGCAGGTTTGCGCGGGCGGCGCTTATACTAATGTCACATTGTTTAGCGCCAAGAGGTTGAACTTGAATACTTGATTATTCCTAGGCTAGGCCATCGCAGCCACATGTTACATATGACATCAAACGACTATTTAAACCTGCTTCAAAACTTCTACAAAATTACGCAAAAAATTACTGTGTCATAATAATATTATTACACTGCTACTTACTTATTAAAATCGAGTAAGCGGCGCAACTGTATACATATTTATTTGTATGCTTCGTTTTCGTCAGACCTAGTTTTTAACTAACCAAATATACCTACTGGTAGGAGAACTATTATGTAGACAATACAGATTTGTAATTGTAATTCCTTACTCAATGGTACTAATTAAAAAATAAATTAAACAATATATTATAAATTGTTACGTTTTAACTTAATGCTAAAAAAGAAGAAACGTGGCAGGTTAACCTACCCGTATTATTAAATAAATAAATACAATTTACAATTTTATTTAATACTAAAATAAATAATTGGGGTAACGTACCGAAGTAATGTATTCTCGATTATGTAAATAATTTGTACCACTTACAGCATTTGTGTAAAAGGTGTAGAATTTTAATATGCACACAGAGATAATAATAATACATGTACCTATGTATAAAACTATTTTTGTAAGGTATGTAATAAGACAGTATTAAATTTAATTAGTGGTTAATGGATTTATGTAGAACGTGCGTCACAGGAAAACTAGTGATTTACCACATTATGTATTTAGCACCTGAGTATTTACCGACATGTATTTAAATCTATCAAAGGGCCGTAAAGGATTTACATAGGCGAAGACTAGCCTAAAATCCTCCCAGTGCTAGAAATACATAAATATGTAGTACACGGTCATCGTATGAAAACGACATAACCAATTTGTGACATCCTAAACAAACGTATCTATTTATTAAGGTTAGTGAGCCGGTCCCACAATAAAATGTACAAACAATGCAACCAATGTTAAGTATAATAATAGTAACTGTTCCATATAACGGTCAGGTCAGGACTGTACATATAGTTAGATACCTACGATACTGTTGTTTCGATGGGATCTATTAGTCATCAGGTCATCACGCATGAACGAGTCAAAGTTCAAGTTATTAAAATAAAGTTAATGTGTACTAATAATAATGAAGTCTTTAAAACGAAATTTATTATTTATAGTTCTGCCTAGTTTCATCTATAACAACAATAATAAACAAGACACGAAGTTGTCAGTGTGTATCGCCTACCAGGTTACGCTAATTCGTAACCGTGATAAATATAATATGTAAATGCTAAGTTGCACAATGCGTGTTCGTTTTAATCGGGTTAGTACTCGGTCGGTGGTATCAATGTTGAACAAAGCCACGCACGTCACACGGAGACAGTCGCGAATATCAAACAGCGCAACGTTCACTTTCGACGAACACATAACAAGATCTTCGCAAACGCATACTAATTTAACCAGTTCTACAAATTTTCTAATATAAAAACCCAAAAGCAGTGAAACCAGTTCTTAACGTTATCTCACATTTACACGTAAAAGAATATTTACGCAATTAGAAGTAAATCATTTCTCACTCATTACCGTCAAAGACTAATTGCTGTGTTTAATTTTAATTGGTGAAACTCTTTTTAGGGTTTATTATCCTCAGTGGAAACCGGCAGTATAAGACCCTTTAATTGCAACTCGTGTTAGGTAATGTAGGAGTTGAAGGTGAAAGCGCACTTGTAAGTAATTTGCACCTCGTGTCGTGTATCTACCTATGTCGCCGTAAGCTACACTACGTTAGCATAAGCCGCGTGCCGACATGGTAACCAAACTTGTCAATATTGATAGAAAATCTTAAAAGAAAGTGGCTATTGCTTTTAAAAACAATCATGAATGACTCAAGGAGCACGGTATCCTTTTCGGAAAAGCGATGATTCGGCAATATTCTTTAGAAATAAAAGAACTGGTTTATATGCGACACACTCATGAAATTGAACGAAATAAGAACACTCTAATGGAAACTCGTTAAAGGGAAACATTAGGTTACAAAGCGGTCAACGTTCATGCAACAACGGTATTCATACAACGGTTCTTTATATTTAGAAATACCGAACACGTGTATCGGATTGAATCATCTCTATGTTTACAGTTTCACTGGTATTTCCTTATGCTAAGTTTCGTAATATTACTTTCTTTGCCCTATTTGTAATAAATACGTTACATGTTGGTTAAATAATTGTTTTGATAGAAGACAAGAAGGCCCTTAAAACAACGTGGTGATTGTAAGATAAATATGTTTTTATAACTCGTAGTGGGTTTTAACGGCTCTGGCAGAAAGACCAAAATTGATTGCTCATCTGACCGGTGCACAGTGCATACAGCGAGCACGTTTATGAAATCGAAAGCCAGTCTTGGAACATAAAACTTGCTGTATATCTGCTTTCAATATTAGGTACAAACTAAACTCTACTTTAGTAAGATAAGGCCTATTTTCTAAATTTTCGAATTATAAGGGTCTAGAAACAATAAAACCGTTATGCCTGATAACACACAAATGGGGTTGATAACAAGCATATTTTTAAAACAAATGCTACAATAGTTGGGCTAGATCAAACGCGCTGTGGGCAAGCTGACAAGGCCGCGCCGGATGAGCGATCACTGTGAACCGTGTCAACGCTGCAGCCGCGACTAATCAAACGCCCGCACCGCATTTCGTCAGGTCAATGACAAGCATGACACTGCTACACTATCACAGTTTTTAAAATACTAAAAAACTCAGGACTATTTGGTAAACATAATGAGTTTTTTTTAAAGAAAAGATTGAAATCCAAGGTGGAATAATTAAAAACTGTTTCTTTAGGTAGGCATAAAGTTATTTGAAGCAAAGGTTATTGTTTGGTCTGACATGTTCAGGTTTTCTACGTGGGAAAAACTTTTGAGTATTCAACCTATCCATATAGGTTGAAAGAAAGAAATTTCGTTTACATTTTTTGTCACTTGTCGCGGGGGGTGAGGTAAATGCGTATGCATTGCGTACACATACGCAATAACACACACATGAGCAAAACTGAATGCTGTCCTGTACATACAATAAACACTCACTACAATAATCCCGCAATACTAAAAAAAGTGCACAGTCACAAAACCAATGAATAGCCAGACCAAAAATAATGGCTTTGCCTTCTGTGCCTTTTTCATAAGGTTTAATTTTAAAGGGTAAAGTAATCATACTTATTAAAATCCCAATAACTAATTGTGATAACTCAATATATCAAATACTGCAAAAACGAAAATTTTCTTGAACTTTAGTAACCTTAAAACCATTAACCTTAATGAAACAAACTAATATTACTTTGTCGTTTGACATCTACATACGTATTTTAAGCAGCAAAATGTAGTTGTTTCCTGTGTTGCATAGTATTTGAAGAGTTTATGGAATCTTAAATTCTGTTTATTGGCATTAAACATTTCTACAATGTTAATATAAAGTTTTTAAAAGATATTTACAAATCACCGACGACGTCCAAGAAAACATTATTTCATCGTGTTGTTGACAGGACACGTCACGTGACAGTGAAAGTTAATTACCCTAGTGCTTCAGTGTAGTTATATTTCGACATTTGATAATGTACGGTACGTGCACATTTCGTTAATATTGCCATTAGTTTTATCAACACATAACAGAATCGTTTACAATATACTATATGTAGGTATTCAAAACTGGCAAACGTTTTGTATTGGTAAAGTTGTAAGAATTATATCTTGCTAGTACTTCTAAGAAAAAAAAAAATTACTGTGAAAATTGGTGTAACAATTTGACAAACTGTATATCACAGCATAGTGGAACAGACAATTTTAGAAGTCAAGCAACGGTAAATCTTGTCAGGTGTAGATCTGGGGTGACACCTACGTTTCTGAACTTATTTAAATTAATTAATAGTTTAATGATTATTATACCTAATATTGAATAAAGTTTTGCACTGAACACAGTTTGTGGTTTATACTTTCGATATGCTATAAACATTTTACCTACTAGTCCAGTAAAACCCAAGAATCCAACCAATTTTAATGACAAATACTAAACTAAAGAGGAAGGAACTTAAACAATACGTTCCAATTACGTCACAACGCCTACTTAGCTGTCAAATCCTTTGCGAGCGCACAAACCGGGACAGGACCTTGAAACATTCACTGTGAACGCTATCGAGACGAATCTTTTAAGCTGAGGCTGTGCCGGGCGCCCACGAATTATTTGAATGTTTATTTACTTATTATATTTTGATTAATAATATCAACAAAATTAATGACAGTATAAAAATCCGTTAAAGTCCTGCTTAATGAGCCAACTCAAAATGCTAAATGACAAGAATAGTGCAAGTGAAAGCACTGTTATTCGACCTGAGTATAATTAAGTTTTTATGATAGCACGAATTCAGGTCGTTGTCAATGTAGGTAATAACTATAGTGTACGTATACTTTTGGATTGAAATTATTTAGTTTTGAAGCTAGTACATCCTAAATTAAGCAACTACTAACAGGGTTAAATAAAACGTTACACTGCACTGGTGAGTCATGGCGAGTCTAGGACTTGTGCAATAACTTAGCTTATTCAGAGACTAGGTGTTATTGTCAGTATAATTATAGTTAAGTTCTTTGTACTGTAACCAAACGAATCAGACCAAACGAAAACTGTTTGGATGAATGATTTTACATCACGAGGTCAGGGCTACTAGAAACTCGTGAAAACAATGAAAACTTCTTTGAAACAGTTATCGAATACCCACAAACCGTGCAATAACGGTAACGAGCAAAAAAGTAAACGTACATAACACGTACCTACCTAACCTAGCCCATTACGATTTTAAAAATTCAAACGAAAATGTCCTAATTACGTGGCCTATACATTTTATCAGTATACAGCTTATAACATATTTATAAAAAAAAGACGGGTTGCACTCCGGGAGTGCCGGCAGAAGTGAAAACATTCACGCAAGCGCCCTGCGCTGCCTAAACGAAACAGTAGGCCCAGGCATACATTTTCGCCGCGCCGTAGAGAGGGGATAGCTGTCTACTCTCCATCCGTCTTACGCTTTTTCGATCAGGTCACGTGTCCTGACGCGAGTTTAAGATACCATACAGAAAAAGTCCTCAACGCCGCTAAAGAAGTTTTCACTTCAAAAAATGCGTTTTCACTTACTTAACTAACCTAATCGTTGTTGTTTTGAAATCCTACCTAGGTATGCCACTCAGACCGAACCAATAGTAAAATGATGCACTCAAGCTACTGATCGTGCTCCTGCATTTTATTCTATTTATAAGCTCGAGACGTAATCGGTTACCAGCCGACTGATACTGCCAACTGTAGTCAATAAGCACACACGACACCTTGTGCTGGTGCTGATGACGATAATGGGGAAGGTATTGGTTAGTAAAGGGTATCAATGGGGGTGTTTGTCATCTCTGGGTACGTACGAAACGCTCCATTCGTGATCTCGCATGTTTTTCTGGAATGCGGCAGATTTGGGTGTCCACGAGTCAACGCCGCGATAGAGTGCCGGCAGTTCAGCCACCTTCACCTCGAGGCGCTCAGCAAGTCGTTGTTCCACAACTGCCTTTGGACCACTAGTCAAAGGCCTTTGATGCTCCTTCGCATTGCGCCTTTCCGAGCCCCCGTATGCACTTAGTTTTTCTCCGTTGCACGAAGTCATGCTTTTCGAGTTATCTGTGCTGAGCAATTTAGTTTTAACGGTGTCTGCTTTACTGTAATTTTTATATTGCACTGATTCTGTAACGTTCGCTGAGCGCGAATACTTCAGAGAATCGTACGTGTCGCCATTTAGGCTACTGTATTCGACGTTGTTTAGGTTTATATCTTTATCGACTCTTTTAGATGTGGGATCGTATCCATTTTTTTTGCTGTAGCGCTCTTCGTGGCTTTGTTTGAGAAAGTTATTTTCGAAACTAGTTTTACATTTAGGAACATTGTTTAAATAGTCGCTATAACTCAAATCTTTGTGCAAACCTTTATCACAGCCATTTTTTAGTGTTTCTTGAATATCAATTCCGTTTCCATTCAGACGGCTGTAGCTATAACTTGCTAGTAGACCATTGCTGGGCCTGTTATCATTTATCTTGGATCTATCTACATCTTTGCTCTCCAATTCATGTTTAGTATGTGTAGTACGCGAAGAATCTCCATTGATACTATTCTTGTATTGAGATCTGTCGGTGAAATCAGTCGCAGTAATATCTACCCTTGTATGTTCATTGGGTACGACCCAAGTGTCATGTTTCTTCTTCTCGCTGCTCTTGGAGGACCACGCCTTCGCCAGCGCAGCCTTAAGCGCTTCCCGCCGCTCGTGCACGCTAACCCTTGGGTACTCGTGTATAGGAACAATAGCAGGAGCGTACAGAGTCGACCGTGGTGTGGCTCGAGTTATGCGGAAACTTCTGAACTCCCTGTTGAACTCCGAACTCAAAGAATAAGCCGGTATTCTCGAAGTCACCATTTTGAGATCAAAATTTCCAAATTATTGTCATATAGCACTTTTATACTTCACTGTAGAAATATAGTTTAAACTAAGCGCACTGTACACATATCGACTCTACCTGTAACGATGAAAAAGAAATAAAAATGTGTTGAACTAATGATAATAGGTCCTGACAGGATATAGGTGTGTGTGTATATCAATTTGAGTTTGTAATAAAATGTGCAACGAGGTGGTCGTGTCGGTGCTTTGTGGGCTGCGACCTTCGCGGTGGGCGGCGTGGCGGGACAACGCACTGGTCAACGAACCGCCCCGTACGCCAGCGATCGCTTAGCAGCTTGCATAATGCACTTGCAACCCACTGTCCCCCTATCTCTTTATGCAGTTATCCATCGATCACGTCCTCCATTATCGTTAAAGAAAGCAATTAAACTTCAATTAAATAAAGTGTAAAATTATCCCGGTATTGATATTCGCACAGTGATATAAGACGTCACTTGTGCATAACAAGTGTTGTTAAGCAGCTATGCCGTATATGTGCAATCAGTATTGCCTTGATAGAGTCCCTAATATGGTTACTGGTGCTGCTACCATATGGCCCGCGGCCCGAGTCCATGTATCCTAGCCTATATCAACTTCAGGTGCGCCGTTTATAAACATCAATAAAAATATGAAAGCTATTTAATGACGAGCCTATTTACTTAAACAAATTAATTGGGATTATGCAAATAATTCAGTACAGATGGTAGAGATTGAGTCTTTTTTTTCGACATTAATGCACAATGAGACAAACTCTATTTACTAAATGATCACGCGAGATATCTACAAAATACGTGTTTCAGTGTTTATAAATAAGCGAATTACAGCTTATTGTTAAAATATTTTAACTAATTATTTATCGTTTGTAAGGAAAAACAAGACATTAATTTATTGGCTTAGTTCAACACATTTTTGTATTTTAGCACTATTTTACACCAATACCACTGTTTAGGAACTTTACACCGTTAAATACACAGACGCAGCCGGTAGCGGTATAAACAAAGTTGCATAAAATTTAAGTTACTCTCAAAGTAATGTTAGAAAATAGATAAACAATGTTAATTAACGCAACATAGCCAACGCAAGTAGTCGGTAATGTTGCAAGGAGAGCAGCCACCGGAAGCGAATGCGTGTTGTGATAGAGCGCGGCCGGTCCGTGCATACCTTCTCGTTGCGAGCGCGAGAACTGCGTGCGGTGTGCGTGCACCGCTCAGACTAAACTAACTGAAGGGAGGCCATAACGCGACGCCCGATGCGAAGACCCCACCGCTGCCTCGCCTCTCTCCTGCGGTCCACCACTAGTGACTTTAACGTGAGAGCATACGGGCTGAATCGCAGGAGCACTGACCTTCGGTACAACGAAAGATGCCGATACCACTGGTCTGGGTCTGAGTGCACGTTTGCATCGCACTATTCCAGTACGAGTTTGTAACAGTTGCCAACCAAGCCGCCTATACATGCTATACGTCTAGTTATTCATAGCAACCTCACTAAGGCACAGGACATTGTGTTCAATCCAACATTTTTGACCAGTTAGGACGACAAAGAAAAATATTTTTAATCGTGATTATGTTCTACTGTTATTATATGGAATGCACACCGTCTGTAGTGGGTACCTTACCTTACGATTCGTTGCGTTTCAACAAAAATTGATAATTACCTGAAACAAAATAATTTAGTTAATAACACTTCGACACGGTACACGAGTGCCAGGGCCATAAAAAAGGAACTATAATAATTTTAATAACACATTCATTGAAAAAAAGTATGAAATAAACAACTCAATCGAGGTATCAGAAGGCCGAATTGGGTTTTGAAACTTCGACAATACATTATTATGTATTTAGGCCAACGATAACCCAAATAATAGACATCTATACGTAAAATTACCATAGTAAATGCAGGTGTGTTATGCTGTAATGAATGAATGATCATGCCTTAACCTAAACCATTTTTAGTGTGTAAGATAAATACTATTATCAATAGTCTGCATTGAAGAATATGAGTGCGTACACGGTATTGTTAAGAAGGTGGGTATACAACATTATGTTGATTGTTTGTCAGTATTATAATCTAATACTAACTAAAGCACTAAACCCACTAACGGTTGATGATAATAACCTATTTTGTTATTTTTCTCTAGCGACCACAAACTTCCAAATGAATCTGAGTGTTTGCTTAAATGGCTCCTTACCATGACGTATGTACGTATAGATAAGTTTGTATGGGACCTATAAGGCGATCACGATTGCCAAGATGGCTACCACTGTTTATGGAAAGTTTTAAAGAATCATGAAATAAAATATTTATATTATTTACATAGCTTTTTTGATTTTGATAGGTATACAAAAATACAAGAATATGGTTGTGATCTTAAAATCCATAAAAGGGAATAAAATATTTAGCTAACTAATTAGATGGCAATTTAAAAAAACACTAAAAATTTACTCACTAGCTAAATTAATTAGACGAATATTATTATATGAATTAAATTAATGCACTTAAATGCTTAGAGTATGATAAATAGAGGCTAACAGTGAAGTCGAAAGTGAGAATTTAAGGAAATTACGTAATAAGTATAACTCCAAATAACAACAAGATAATCTTCGTAATAACAGCGTTGATAAATAGAAATTTTTAATTTCTCAGTGACCTACGATATTTGGAGTGATTTACAAACAATTAACTGATTATCTAAATTTATCTCAGGTACTCGAAAGTTTCAAAATATTTTCAAAGAAAGAACCACCTTCTGAAAACGAACTCAACGTGAATAATAATATTTACATCTGATAATTGAATTCGGTGCTATATCCCCCAAATATGTTTTTCATCCTAAGTTACAGCTTTAGTATAGAATTTCAAACAACAAAAGTTTTTCAAAATGGGTGCGTTAATCAGCGAAGATAACAAAAACCACAGAACCGAACACAGAACCTCCTCGTCTTTTTTCAGAAATCGGTTAAAAATGAAAACACAGAATTGACACCTACAAACCCGCAATTTCGTCCGTTTTGATACACCAAACCCAGAATATATGCCAAGATTAAAGTAACTACGCGTCAAAAAAATATTAGTTGTAAAAAACAGATATTCAACAGGTAACGTTTGGATCGATTTGAAAAATGCTGTAAATGCTGTTCGAAGTTCGCCGGGACAACAAGTAACGCAATAGTAACGAAACAATACTAACTATAATTATTAAGTTGATTTTTCTATAAGAAAATTACGCGAAAGTTTCACCTAAAAATATATTTGCGTATGTACAAGCAAGTATTCTGGACATCTTAAAGTTGTAGAGGTGGTTATAGTAAGAAGTAAATACCGGTCTGTTTCGACTTGAAAGTTTACTCGCATTTTGATGTTGCATAATAAAATTAATGTCGCTAATATTCTCGTTCCGGCTAATAACAATAGTCATACTACTTCAAATATGAATATTTATTTGTTTTATTAAAACTCAAGTACAGAGCGGAGTACCTAGTCTTCCTTAAAAAAGATGTAATTTAAAAATAAGTAAAATTATTTCTTGAATCACTTCTACTATTTGGCTTTTCAAGTGTTAAGATTTTTTTAATTTTCAGAAGAAATATGTACTGATGAATTTTAATTTACAGATAGGTCGTCAGTCAGAAGTTGCATAGGAAACACAAGTCAAATTTGGTTATAGCAAACGTAACTTAACGTTTGCTATAACCAAGTTGATAGGGGATCAACAGTGGCGCAGGATTTTAAGACGATATCTGTATACTCCTTTTTTCTTGACTTTCCTGGTAATACTGCCTTCCTAAATGAAGCTCGATATGTAATTAGTTGTATTTATACAGGTACTTACATATACGTAGGTACTTATTGTCGTTGTACGTATAGATAAATTAAAAAAGTACTAGATATAAACAATAATCAACTATTTACGAATCTTTAGACATTTGCTGTTCATGCGGTCTATAATCGGATGGATTTCGGAATGTGCGTTAGAAATACTTAATTATTCGAGGACATGGACATCCAGCAATCTGCACTTGGCCAGCGTGTGTGGATTAAGGCCTAAACTCTTTCAACTCTTAAGATAGTATAGAGAAGACCCGTGCCCAGCAGTGGGACAATAAGGGTTGAAGTGAGTGAAGTTTTGGAAATACCTGATAATTTTCTCCATTGCTGTTCTTTATATGACGAGGAGAGGTAACAACTAACCACTTTATCATCCGCTATAATTTTTGCCTTTAAGTCACGAGTGAGTGATATACCTACATCGATCATTAATATCAGGCCAAGTGTGGTCAAGCAATTTCAGTTTTGAAAACTGTGAAAACGCTTTCGCGCGTTTCACACTGGAACAACAAGATATTGTCTTTGTGTTGAGTGGAAAGTGAAAACCCTTTTCAAGAATAAATTTTAGTCAGTACCTACCATTTAAAAGCACAAAAATCTCGATTTGCTAGTCATTACATACACGCGTTTTTTTAAACTACTTTCATAGTTTATTAGCAGAAACCCTGATGAGGAGTAATCGCTAGGCTCGATCGGGATCTTAGCAGATAGGTTTAATTAATATAATAAACCCCGTAACGACAGGTATCGTCACAGTTTGAAATCGCTCAACATCGGTGAAAGTATAAGATGCAATATTGAAAACAAATTGAATTGATAGCCTGTCACACCTCCATAAATTATTGCTGCCTACGTTTGGCTACCAAGAAAAATAATTAAGAGAATATGAGAGTGTTTCAGTTTTATTAAATTAAACACAGATTCGTCAAGATTTTATTTATGGTCTGGATCTTCCCAAATAATAAAACTTCATGGGGTTTGATATACAAAGTGCAGATCGCTTCTAGAATCTTGGGACTTTCATTAGCAAACAGTTTGTAAAAATATATCGATGAATGCAGTGGTATATTTAATATTTATTAATGTGTTAATCAAACATGGTCTACACGAGAACATTATTGCTCGTTGAGTGGTGATGTGTGTCACTGCCAACATTATGCGCTCGTATGAACTTACTCCCCCTTAGGGCTTTAAAAAGTTGTGCAACATTTACTTGACCTTTCTGCAGCTCTAAATAAATCGAACTAAAAACTAAACAAAAAATGTACCGCCTTCTTTAACTATTAATTGAATATCCCACAAATCTTTGTTTTAATCTTTATCACCGATTTAGCACAGACTTTAATTAGGTTAATGTTATTTTTCACTTTTTAGAAGTAGATTTATTTTTAAATATTTTTCAAATATTTTTGTGATACACTATATTTAGGTTTATAAAAGTTCAGGGAAAATTTTTGCAAATCTTCTAAACAAAATTCCGCTAAAAACGATACCTTACACGGTAGGTATATTTCATAATTGAAAGTAGAGTGTCCCAAAACACCCCCCTTCCACTTTGTTAATGGTTTAAACGACTACATGTAAAAACCAAGCAATACTATTTATCGCGACGGGTCCACATAAAAAAACATACGTACCTCCGAACATAAAACCTTCTCCTATCTTCCAGAAGTTAGTTATAAACACATTTACGTACAGTGCAAGTGTGAAATGTTAGCTACCGATTAAAAAAAATTAAAACAAAAGGCATGTTTCTTTCGACCTGAAATTTTACAAGTAATCACACTTCATGCAATTGATGTCACGTTAATGAATGCAAAAAATAATAACACCGGAGGCGGCGCGGCAAGTAACTGACACAGCGGCGGCGAGGTCCAATGACCTAAATGGTCCATTACTAGGTCGGCTAGACTAACTACTAAATGAAAAGAAAAACCGCCAGGCCGCCGACCGCATGACATAGCTTTTCTTACTAAGTGTGAGCTACGTAGGATGCCGGTTGATAGCCAATTAGCGAGGAGAATTAAGTTCAAATTTTTAATTGTTTTCTAGACATTGAACCTCCTAGATTGGGTAAGATTACAATTAGTCACATTCCGAATCTTTGTAGTAAAGACATCACACACATATGGTGACAAGACCAGGAACTAGTTATAGTTAGTAACCAGTACTTTGTTTAAGTGGTGCTCATAACTAAAGAAAATCAGTGATCACGAATAGAGGAACACAGTTTAAATAGTTCAATGCTAGCAAAGCAACAACTACGGCGGCGGCGATTTAATCCGATACCATAAATGGTGTTCTTGCGGAAACCTGATCAAACACAAACTCAAGTGCCGAATAGACTCTATTCTATATTATACTTATAAAAAGTTCAACCATAAACAGACTTCCTGATGCTCTAATATCACTTAATGTTAGGTATGTTTTTGTAATAGTTTCCAATTTTTTGCATTTATCTTTTTGAGATGGGCAGATAGGAAAAAATACCTTCTTGGCTTCCTAGTACTTGTTATGGAAATGTCCACTATTTCAAAAAGTAATGCAATAATAACTGAGTCAAAAGTAACGGTCCCCATTAATCATTGGGGTCAAAATCGGTCAACAAACTAACCAAGTACAAATGAACGTTACTCGATATTGATTCGTCATCACCTAATTACACTTGACATAGCTGTTTTTGTCTACTCCTTCAGTTAACCTTTTAGTGTTGTTTACTAATGATAATAATTACAGGTTGACAAGCATAATAGTTTGTTACAATAATAGGCCGTCAAAAATGTACAGTACTTACATAAACTAATAGATTAGATTAGTCCTTAGTACATGAAAATAACTAACGTTGATGTAATATTCCGCTGTCAAGCCTCCTTTTCCTAATAGGCGTAAACTGTGCACATACTAACGTTATGAATGCTAAAATCTGTACCCTTAGTACGAGTTGTAAATACGAAAAAAGTTTTCGAATCCTATCAGCAACATGTCAACACTAGCTTTCCGCTGCGGCTACGCCCGCATGAATTACATAATTATGCCCAGCAGTAGGATAAAAAGTAGCCTATAGTCTTCCTCAACAAATGAGCTATCTAACAGTGCAAGAATTTTTCAAATCAGACCCGTAGTTTCTGAGATTAGCGCGTTTAAACAAATAAACAAACTCTTAAGCTTTATAATATTAGTATAGATAATAAGTTAAAATGCACTTAAATCTACAAAGTATTTTACCTATTCAGTGCCAATCCATTTTATTCTATTTCTAGCAATTCAGTTGTCTTTTTAACTAATGTTTTGAACAAAATAAATGAATTTGAAAACGCATTTTGACATTGTTGAACTCGTACTACTTACTGTTGGTTTTTCACGGTTAAACCGATACGTAATAAAATAAACAAAGAACAAGCTACTTTTTACCCGACTGCGCTAAGTAGAGTCATGTTCTTATACATAAAAGAAAACTGTGGGCGGAATTCTGGTAATTTGTTTTCAGTCGTGTTTTTTAATCAAATGTAGATCACATTGAAACTAGTCAACACTTTAAAACCAGTCATAAAGTCGGTTTAGTTAGAAACTGTTACATAGCCGCCATGAAGTTGGCGTGGGAATAGTTTCGTATTCAAATTAAGGATAATAAACAAAACGAAATCTAAATGACGAGCATCCAATTGGACGAGACGTTTTAATTATTTTTTTAGCTTAATATCGTCCGGTAAGCGGCGCAGGAGAAATCAGTCCGTCGACCTGCATTTAAACACCTTTCCCACAAAGAAGTACCCGTTGAGCTTCTCGGAAGCAGAACAAAGATCCTGGTACACGTTTATGACTCACAACTCTTGGTTTACAATCTTCGATCCAGACAACAAAAAGAAAAGTCTATGGTAGGTAGAGACATCGACTGATCACTAAGTTGAGTTATCTACAAAACATAATATTCAAGAACCTTATTAACAGTAAAAAAACACAACGATGATTCTTACGACAGCAAGCATTACAAAGAACAGAGATTGATTTTGAAATAATTTGCGCCTTATCATTAGGCTAGGAATTTCCAAGTACATTATTAGTGTCATGGAAGAGTCAAGAAAGTTGTATTGCCCACGTGCTATTGATATGATAGGTGTGTATGTAATTAGGGCAGAAAGTCGTGTTACACTGCCGCACTGTCATACAGTTGGATTCTTTGAACAGGCGTGTAGGTGTCGCCAGCCACATTATCGGCTCTCGTCCATCCTTCATACAAGAAATTGCTTGTTCCCATCATTTGTATTCGGGGTCGCCGTTATACTTCTGAGGTGAGATTAGAAAGGAGCAGGTAATTGTAACTCATAGAAATGATGTGGGTGGATATACACAGAATTTGACTAAGGGGAAATTTTTTCCAATAAGAAATGAATACGTGATCTATCAACGGTTAAGTCTAATTTGGTTTAGTCATGGGTTTGCTGTGAAATAGTGATATCGTTGTTATTTGTGTAAAAAGCAGTTTGTATTTTACGTAAAAATTAACTCTAATTAAAAAATGGAACCTCAATGGTCAACCGGCGGCCAAAAGATTGAAGAGGTCATTCCTCATAATGATATTTATGTGCGATATGGTAACTTATAGCTTGACTTCCTCGTGTTAAAAAAATAAACATTGTTAACGCACGCCTATTCTTCCCTGGTCGTAATTTTAACCATAGTTAGGTACATATACAAAAATTGTTTGCTGACCTACGGAGAATAAGAATGAAGCCAGTAAAGATAACCCATTAGAAGCATGCAACCAATAATGGCAAATGTTTAATTGCTACACTTTGAAAGTAGTTAAACATTGCAGTTTTCAAATCTGAGTAACGATAACATTGTTGCAATGACCGCGCTGTTCCGTAGCTTGCACATAACCATACAAATTAACGATTAATTATTAAGGTTTGTCGTCATTAGCACCTGAATCGTGACTCACACAAGAAGAAATATTTTTTTATCGCAACCACAAAATACGGAAGCAGGACAAGAAGGTTATACGATCTTACAAGCATGTCAATTGTTAAAATTATAGTTACCTATCATAAATCTTTATTATACCAAGCTCTAAAAACACTTTCACTGGAGCATTTATATTCAAGTTCAAATATTTATGTATCAAGAATGACAAACCAACGAAACAATATTTAAATTGTGGAAAAAATATCATTGATAAATCTGCTATACGAAATTAATGGCACATATCAGCTGCCAGTTGATGTGGATAGAGACGTGAAAAGATTTGTTTATGTGAAGACACCAGAGACCTAAACTAAGAGATGCCGTTATAGTGTAAAAGGCCAAGTCCATTTCCAAGCTTAATGCTATTAAAATATATTTCACTATAAAATACCATATGGAGGCAATCGATAGTGATTCATGTGATTTATCGGTATAAGACATCAAATTGTCAGTTTTCTGCACATACTGCCAATTGAAAAAAAATGCCATCATTCAATTTAATCGTAATCTAAATAAATAAAACTTTCTCTTTAAAAGCTTTTAGTTTGTAAGTTATGCCACAAAATGTGTTAAATCAATCTTATTTTCGCGCTAATCAGCAGAACCCCGATTCTCGCGCTGTAGACATTTAACTCTAAAATAGACTTAAGCCAAAAAAATGTCTGATGAAATCTTATTATGGGACCCAGAGCCACAGTCAACCGTAAGTACCTACTCATATTTTTATAATAAGGGAGACTATTTGTAGGGGAGTGAATATAAAACACTAAACATATCCATGACAGTGTCATTAACTATCTACTGGAGCTTAATATGAATTAAATAAATTTTGAATTTTTGTAATTTTATATAACTGACAACCTATACTCCTGAAGATTAAGCGACTTCACATGGACCAATATACGAGTAAGTACCTACCTTCTGTAAACTACACTTCCGCGAACGATCGAATTATCGAATGCTCGTTTGCAATGTTTTAGTGCGACGCCTCTGTCGGAATCTGAACTATACCTACGTGGGCGGCCGATGCATTGGCTGTCCTTAAACGGAAACCTTGTTTACCTACTTGTCTTCCCTTTAGGATAGCCGGTATCGATGCTTGACAAGGTTCTTTGTCAATATTTCTGTGGTAAATTGAAGAATCTTATCTCGCACTTAATAAGTACGTAGTAGTACCTACATACGCAGGTATAAAACCCGTCCTTGACGAAAATCATTCAAACATATTGAATTTCCGCAATCGTGACCAACACCCGATCGCACTCCGTGTCCGACCAGATTCCTTGATGAGTGCAGTGGCGGTATAGCTTACGATTAGTATTTTAATCAAAAAAGGAAATAAATGATACGATTTACATAATCGACTATAAATCGGCACGGAATTAACTTTATAAAGTAAGCTAAGTTTACAAATGCACTTATCGAGAAGTCTAACTGCCTCGCATTGAATAAATTATCAATAAAGCCACATCCATCCGTAACAAAAAATGTACAAAAACGCAAAGTGCAAGATTTACCTATTGTTATGTCATAAAATGACCTAGCGTAAATTAAAATTTAGAAAACAGCTTTTAAGTCAGAAAATAACCCAGTCCTTTAACTCCAGTAACTATTCAACAATACAAGATTACTTCACGCCGTCGAGTCATATAGTCCATAGTCTTTCTGCAAGCTAACAGAATATTTTTTTATTATTTTAAACCATGTTAGCATGCCGTACTGATGAAGTACCTATATTAGTTTTAAAATAATGAACTACTGATCGAAACATTATTTCACTAGCTTTCGCCCGAGGCTTCGCCGGCGTAGTATTATAATAAAAAGTAGCCTATGTCCTATATCGGTGCCAAATTTTATTCAATTCCGTCCCGTACTTATTGCGGTAAGAACCAACAAAAAATCACATATACATTCCTCCACACAATTATACAAACTTTAGCATTTAAAGTATTAGTAAAAAGTAAGATTAGAGTTTTAGATAACAATATGAAACCATGTACATCACTAAAAAAAATTAATATTTTTTTTACAACACCGCAGGGCCAAAACTTTGCAGTTACTTCAAGCAAAGGATGCAGCATCTACGAAGTTTTCCTCGACTTGTCCTGGGCACTGCTGTGCCTCTTTATATTTATTGTTATGCAAAATATCCGCGCGGTACGTGTCTGTTGGATGATTACTCACTTACTCAGACAAAGAAGTAACTATTAATTTTTCTTTAAGCTACCGGTTTGTTAGCTTGAACGTGCCAATACTATTAACGTATCTTAAAATTACGGATCTAAGTATATAAATGAGGCTCATTATCCACATCCTGACATACATACACATCCTCCATAAGAGTACTTTTAGAACATCGATTAGGGTGATCTGTTATCAAATTCAATAGAGAACTGATCTAGAGCCGCAACTAACTGTAGTTGGTCTAGGTTCACACTTGCTCTAGTAACCCACATCTTTTCATATCGCATTACATTCAAATACATACGTCTCGTGTACTCATTACGCCAGCCAAAGTATACTCTTCACAATACAATGTACAAAAACACGCCTGTTTAGGTCGTGTACACATTTACAGTTGATGTTTTTGTATGTTTAAGAACCTATAGTAACTAACAATTATAAACTCGTGGGACAAAGTAAAAAATGACCCATTTTTTTCGCATTGAGTTAAATATTGGCGGCCCACGCACCCCAACTAAACAATAAAACATGTTTGAGTTCCATGAAACGCACACAACATAACGCATATATATTTATTAGATTCGATTCCAACTCATATGAATACAATGGAGATATGTTATCGGAATCGGCACGGCTATGTTAAACGTATCTTAAAATCAATCTTAGTACCTTTAGAAAATAATATTTACATGATTTTTTCAACCGTGTCAAGTCTATTTATTTAGACATGATGAGCTTATTTCTATTAAGTACTTAAAAATTGACGTTTGATTGTCTCGCTAAAACTCTAGAACGGGTCATTCAATTTGTCTGATCTTGGTTTTAAAATATTCGTACTACCCGTGCGCGTTATGTTGAGATTCGCCTGGAATGCAAAGCTCCGCCCGCTACCCCTGTATCTTCCCCTCAAGTTCCAGTTTTATACTGTAGGCAATGGCATTTTTTTAAGATTAATCACGTAATTAATTACGTCACGCAACGACGACGCGATCCGATTTTAAAATCTTATTTGATACTGTTTCATTAATAGTTATTAGAGTTACTGCTATATTTTATTGTTAATTTTTGTGTTAAGTTTATTGTTATAATGAAGCAGAGAATGGAATAAAAGAAATAGCAGAGACGAATTCGCGGGTGGAATCTTGTTGCGATATTTTTTATGTTTAGTGCCCCCAGGTCTCAACTTTAGTAGAAGTCTAAGAAAATTTTATCAGGTGAGAAATACGCAGCAGCTAGTAGTGGATATATTGATACAGCATTTTAAAGGACGACCTCAAATAGATCTTAAGAGGAAAATAAACGAAAATCAAAAGTCAGGACATACACAAATCGAGATTGCTTCGCCGACAAGAGCGTAGATCTAAAATTAAGGAGATGTAAAAAATAGTTTTAATATAGTAATAATAGGCACAGACTAACACGTAAATGGACTTAACTATAAATCGATATGATATGATCGTCTCACCAGTTCCTGATATGCGTCGGATAGCTCATTCACAAGTTTGCCTCTTTCTAACTTTATGTCAAGTGACACTTATCACCAACTGGTGAACTAGTCCTAAGTATCTAAAACTGATGCGTCGAAAAATTTATTAGTACCTATTTAAAATGTGTAATTTTATTAACATCTTGCAAAATGGTATGAAGTAATTAGCTTTTTTATTATATTAGTTTTATGTAAGAAGAGAGCTAAAGAAATTATGTTCATAATTAACTAAATACAAACAAGTTCACGATGCTTTCCCTGATCTGACGTTCTCAGCTTCAAACAGGTTTAATATTATTATTAGAAAATTTTTAAGCAGTTATACGTTGCAACACCTACATCTAATTAAGTTTAAGCTAATTATAATACTAACAAACTATGTTTCAGAACCAGATTAACGTTGTTATGGCGAAAGTGAAAAGATGTCACGCTCAGTAATTTTAAGAGAGAGGCTCGTTTTGATGTTTAGATAATAAAAACATGTATACTGCATTTGGTGTGTAAGTTCATTATGATTTAATTTCATTTATGTTATGTAACACATTGTGTATTGAAATAAAACTACTTTTTAACGGATTTTATCGCGGTTTATTGATATTCGCGTAAATCTAAGACAATACTACATTGTGTATTTATTAGCTGTTAGCCCCTTGTGTAACATAACCCTGTCTTAAGGTCTAGTGATAAATTTGCGAATGTCTATAATCCTCATGCTCCATAAACGAATACCTAAGCAATTAAAAAAAATACTCAAAGACTGAATCGAAAAAACGATTTCCACACAATTCAGATGATTATCCTATTCAATTAAAGAAGTAAAGTCGCAATTACCGTTCTTGCACGCGCTGAAGTACTTTCTACAAGAAGCGCTTACTACAATGAACAATCACGTTATTACTCATACTTTTTAGACTTTTGAGTATAATAGTAAAAGTAAACTCATCTCCGATGTTCTGCGCCACGCATTAGTAACACCAAGTTTTTTGAATATCACAGACAAACCAACTTAATACTTGTCAGACATGGTTCATGTAAAATGTATGTCGTGGTTGAAAATAATACTTTTGTAGTAATTTTGTAAAAGCTAAAGAAAGATCAGGTGAAATAACATGCTCAGGTGAGCTTTCAGAACAGCGTGAAATGATTTTATAAAGCATTCACGTGTGGCAAGTAGTGACCGTGACAAAAATAATCCCCCACACCGCAAAAAGTGACCCTTTTATCCTATAAATAAAATTAATTAGCGTACTAGTTTAAAGCCTACACTCGCTTTCATCCATACAAAAATGGCGATAGCAATAACGATGAGTAATGAATAGAGAGCTGCTTTAATTCGCAGCTGCCTGGCTGCCTGCACCCACGCACTCTGTACAGCGCGCATCCACTCGGAACAATGCTTACTGGTTTACTTTCTCGATTGTCTCACACAATTCATTGCTTATGTCTAACAATACGGATTAGATAAATGTACACGTCTAACAAACAACTAACTACGGAACAAAACTTGTGACAAATTTCGACTTCCAGTTATTATCATAAATGTGTTAGTAGGATATGATACATGTATTGAAATGGAAAGTAAATGATGAAAAATGTGTAGGCGAACTAGTAGATATTAGTCTACTAAACAAGTGCAAGGAACACTTAATTTTGATTAAGGTCAAAGGTGTTGATTACCTGGTTGTTACTAGCACAGAATGGCAATAATGGAGAAATGAAATGCTATCGATATTTGTTTTTTGATCTCAATTAACAGATAGAACAAAGACTAAATATTCGAGTAAGTGTACAATGTGTATCAAAACGAGTGCATACTTCAGGCTCGTAAATGAATATGTGATTTGGGACTTATTAAGTTGTCTGAGGGCTGCGCAAACGCACGACGACGCACTAATGAACGCATGTCGCGCCGCTGACCCTCGACCCACACGGGTTCGTTGCCCTACTCGCTTCCCTGCGCCTCTGTCCTACGAGGCCCTTATGTTTCCAGGACGCAGACAGTTTTATCATATTTAATGAGCTACTGCTGATTGCTTCTTGAATATGATTTCATGTCCATCACCAGTAAGAACATTTTAATAATAAGTTTTAAATAAATGTTTACGGGCATACAATTTAATAAATCCTATGTCCAAAACAACTACTTCATCTGATTAATGAATCAATTTCAGCTCCGTCGCGTGTCGTATCAATGTTAAATAAATTTAACATTATGGAATGAAACTCGATTGTTTCTCTAAGGACATCAGCTAAGGGTGCACCTGTCAGCAAATTGAAGCGGATACGAGTAGTTAAAACAATTTTAAGTTGAGGAACCAGTCAGGTAAGCCAGCTACTTTTAACGCACGCACACGAACGACATTTTTTCTCTCTCATGGAATTCTTGCAGTTCTTTCAAATTCAATGTCGTGTTTATCATCAATTCTGTGCTTTGCGAGATAAATTAAGCTTAATAATTTGGCTAGTTCATACTATAGGTACATATCAATAACTGATGTCTTAAGGGGTAAAAGCTAAAGCTTCATAAAGGAATAAGGTATGACTATGCGTATGTACCTATATAAATATTCCTGGTGCCTTTGTTCATAGATTGTTAAGGGGAGAAGGGTGCGAAGTTAACGACAGAAAAGCCGTAAGCGAGAGGTGCATTTCGCGACTACGTGCACAGACAGTGGCCCTCGGGAGTCAACGTACTGCACAACCGGTTCACTAATCGCCCGAGCCGGCTTACTCCTGTCGCAACCTAAACACAACTAACGGCGTATTTGCAACCCGATGTGGTTCTGCTATGGTAGATATGTTACGATTCTTTTGCTTTCCTATTCTACAGAGCCAGTTAACGATATCAAATTCTAACTACAAGCAAAAGTAAGGCTTTAATTCGGCCAAAAAACATTTCTACAGTACTCGCATCTAGACTTCCCGTTTAAATTGCTGAAAAATAGTGTTAAGTATAAATAAACATTCTGGCAATTAGTAATTACGTAATTTGGTGTACGTAACAAATAAGTGGACAGGAAAGACAGGTATTGATTTACCAGCAATTGTTAGGTAACGGTAGCTCAGGAAAGAACCAATTAAGTCATTATATCACCGTCGTCACCAAGACCATTTAGTTAGCAACGATGTTGCTTCCACAAATCTTTAGGAAGTATGCATTAAATACATTTCTATAAAATCTGTCGACTGCTTTGTTTTCACGAACTTCATAATGCTCCCATTGTATGATGTAAGGCTGTCTCCTACGCATCACTTTACCTTTTAAACACACATTGTCTTGAGTGATTTTCTTTTCTATGAACTACGATTTCAGTATCATCTTTTCATTATGATACACCATAATAAGCAAGCAAGACTAATAAAATCATAATT
Source organism: Meganola albula (assembly GCA_936450015.1). Taxonomy (NCBI): domain Eukaryota; kingdom Metazoa; phylum Arthropoda; class Insecta; order Lepidoptera; family Nolidae; genus Meganola; species Meganola albula. The sequence goes on from OW388149.1 coordinate 11,627,966, forward strand.
TTAAAATGAATAAGTCAAGGATTTGAGAAAAGCACGTTGTTTTTGTTACTTGGACTTTTGCTCCTAAACATGTCGTGGTTATAGACGTAGCTGTCGCGTAGAATGATTTACAATGTATCCAAGTAAAGTAGAATGATTTATCGGAGTCTACTAATGTTCGCAATAATTTTATGTCACATAAAGTAGGCCTATTGCACAGATGTTCTGATGAATAAAAGGTTTTATATTCTAACACCTAGCCTGATTGTAGGTGCTTCAAATGCCTAAGTAAAAAGCCCAATTAAATTGTACATGATAAATACTACTTTTAAGTGGCGTGATCAAATGTAGAGCTCGCTCTAATAAATGGTTCCAAATTCCGTCACAACACAACTTCGTTCTACAGTATCGTTTGGATAAATAATTACTATTTTACTTTATTATACTTGGTGACTTTCGATGAGACACCGGCATAGATAAATACGGACTAATAAGTGATAGCGTCAATTAATCCTAATAATAATTAAATGAAATGCCTTTGCGGTAGTCAAAGTAACTTTTAGTAATTATACATTCTTAAACAAGTGTGTCAAAGCGATATTGTTCTGCAAAATCACGCTTAAATTCAGTAACTTCCGCAACGTAAGAATAGAGGAACGACGCGTGCGACGTGTCAAAGAAGACCCTGGTAAAGCTCTCGTAAGGCAGAGACGACGCAAGGCCACCGCGCCCGCCGCGGATCTGTCTGTCGAGCTATTGTTATATGAACTGGATGCTAAGATGCAAAGCGACCTCGCCATCATAATCCAATAAGAGCAAGGAAATCATTTGGTTTGATGAATATTACCTTGTGCCCGTGTCGAAAATACTGTTACCAAATTAACACATTAAGGAAGTATTAAGAATAGCAATATTTCATGGTGATTATAACATCTTAATAGCAATTTAGATGTTTTGTTCAGATGCCAGATTAATAACAAATCTTGTCTACGTTTAGAAGGTAGAAGTTAACAAACAAAGGTGAATGGCATTAATCGTTTATCGTGTTATATCAGGCGTTACAACACTGGGCATAAATCACTGGGTAGCGGGCGCAATGTTACCCATCGCAACATGGAAAGCGTTTCTTGTCCGACATCAACACAGATCGCGCTGAATAAATCTTGTGCTGAAGAAACATGCCGAACTGAACAAAGCATAATAATAATGGAGAACTTTTTAACGTAACTAAATATTGAGAACTTTTTAACGTACGTTAAACAATATTTTTATGGTACTATAAAACCCACTAAAAAATAATTCTTTCAGCTTTCAGTCCCAATATTTTTCAAGATTTACACAAAAGCTTTAATTCATACGTTTAGTGACATACGCCGACCTAATACTAACTCTAGCTCAAGAATGTAGTACGAACAGCTTGCAAAGATCTTAACGTAGGCAGCAATTGCACCTACCTACTGTACTTCTAGTTTTACTGTGTCAAGAACAACGCCTCTCGCCCCCACCCCCCACTTTATTCGTCACCAGAATTATTCACGAAACGTTGCCTCTTGCGACAATTGTTACCCGTCGTCGCCGTCATGTCGTACGCAATCCATTGCTTACAGAGACGTTGCACTTTTTACTAATATAACAATGAGGTTGAAAGCTTCCTTATTTAGCAATCAGTCTTACTGTTACTAAAACAATAGCACTTTAGATTGTTTAACGGCACAATAAGAAAAATTGTGAAAATGCTCTATAGAAATGTGAACATTAAGGAGTGTTTAGGATTTCCCACAAAATTACAGAGATGACGTGTCTTTTCGGGGCAAAACAAAAATCATACGTTATTTGCACACAGATAAATAAAGATTACCGTTTTAGTAAACGACCTTTCGGAGGTCCTTGGCATACAATAAAATTGTTATGAAAGAACTAAAAAATCCGCACGTCCATATGTACAACGATATATACTTTGGTATACCTACCTACATGTCCAGATAATCTTGACAAAGGAATAGGTGCTGATTGTCACAAATTACTCGGTATTGGTTGTTGCGTCCTTGACACAGGCCAGTCGTGCCATAACAGAAATCACGTACATCGTACATGTGCAATTTTCTAACTAATCAACAGGCCCTTCGTGACACATTTTGTTTGAGTATAAAAATTTGATAAGAGGTTACTTTAACACTTCACAGTGACAATTTGCTAAACGCAGACTATAAAAAGCAACAAACATATCTTAAGGCCCAAATATCGTTCTGAAAAATGACATATGCACCTAAAAGAGATTTCGATACATGCTACAGAATAAACTACTGTATTCGTACGAATTAACTACAAAAAAACAGTGGTTAGCGCTGTTTCGAGCAAACTATGCTAATAATTATGATAGAAAAAAATCATAGAGACATTGGAATATTCACATTCTAACTATGCATTGAAATGATAGGTCTTGTGAGAGGGCTACTATGAATTGCCTTTGTTTAGTTAGTGATTTCGAAATAACTAACAAGGAATTTTTAAAATAAAAATAAAAATATTTAGAATTTTTTGCACAATTCATTATAAGTACCTGGACAACTGTGCTTTAAATTATATTAAAGGGCTTTTATGACCGCCCAATCTCCCACCTGAGCTATCATAACATTATGGATTGAGGCGAAATTTGCCTTCGTACTCTAATGATATTATAACAGATTTTTATTGCCTCAAAACTTGAATAAATCGACGTTTTCTAATAATGAAACCTAGCTAAACGGATGAATCGCCCCCTAAACCTCTGCATGCCAAATTATATGAAAATCGTAGGAGCCGTTTCCGAGATTCAGATTATATTTATACAAGAATTGCTCGTTTAAAGGTATTAGATAGATAGATTTACAGATAAGCAATAATATTGCTTCAATGAGAACCAGGACCGACCGGCATTTCAAATGTCTGATCGTAATAGACGCAGAAGCTCAAAAAGAAACATTGGCGTGCAACTCAATTAAACCCCGGTTTGTTTTTGTTTTTAGTAGTCATTGCGAACTATGCGACACCGACAGAAAACATTATATTATGATCAATCAAAAGAATTAAGCCATTAACAGTACTTTTTGTACTTGGCCATCATTCATAAATAATTCACTGTAATTGCGCAAGTGCAGCCTGAATTGGCTTCAGTAATCGCAGTAAGCGTTGCGAAAAAGAATATTTTAATAAATTTTACAATTCTTTAACTTTATTATAATGTCAACATGTTTCAATACGTAAAAAATAATGAATTCAGTATATTGTAAATAAAAAAAATCATACCTAATTAAAATATCAAGTACGAAGGTTTTTTGCCGAATGAAGATTAAGGTGGTATTGTATGTAACATTATTATTGACTGATACAAAAGACCAACGCGGTAAAGGGTCTAGTTACATAGGTACGTATTTAAATCCGGAGATAATCGTCCAAATTAAACGTGTACAATGTGAACATGAGAAATTTTAGTTTGATCGTAAACCGGCATGCAGGTCAAATATGTATATCTTCTAGTTTCTTTTACAAGTAAAGAAAGTATAGCTGAGTACACAAGTAAGTACATATTAGGTTCAACACCAACATGAATTATAACTAAACGAATGTCAATGTCAGTGAAGCCAAAGAAAAAAAATCAAGTGCGCTCCCACGGAACAACAAAGAACAAAGGCCAGAAGCCACGTTTATCGATCGACACGTGTGCCGGCAGTATTACAGATTACCGTGCCAATTTGTACATCGAGACCCCCTCTTAATCATAATTGATTGGCACTTGGCGAACCTACAAAAAGAAGTCGCCGCCATATATTTCCTACATATACGTAGTAAAGAACTATGTTTTTATAATAACTCAGTAAAATTACTTATTTAACTTTACCCATATACATCCACATAAATTGAGTATTTTTGCGTCAGACGGGTGATCAGTGATCACCGTGCACATAAAGGAAAAGATGCAATCGGAAGATTATTTCTTATTTATGTTGACAACCAATCTAGGTAGACGCTCGCAAAAGTTGCAAATAATTGTTTTAACTTAACTTATGACTGCGATATTGTAATCTATTATTTTTAAATAATTTATTGATATTGTAATACAAATTTTAATTAAATTAAACATGATATATTTTCGTTTCATTACATTTGAGACTTTTGTTTTCTACAAATGCATTCAAGTCAAATCGACACGGTCAATCTGCTCGGACCGAGTGGTTATCTATTTGGCCGCATCTAGCACATGGATACAGATGTATAAATGTAGATTGGACTAGGTAGGTCTTTCAATGCCAATTCTTCTCAAAGTAGGACATTAAAGAAACGAAATGTTGGAGTATTTAAGTAATAGATTTTTTTACAGGCGCCTTTTGTCAAATAAGAGGAAAGATCCGAGTTTAAGTTACGAACTATCTCAGAAGATTCTGTGACTGTTAACTCGACTTAAGCTACCTGTCTATACACTATGCTTTTTAGTGGTTTGCTGTCCTGTCTTTAAATTATTTTAATTAATTAATTATTGTCGTCGTGTAAAAGGCTCATTAAAGATGACGTGCTTGCTATTATAACGTACGGTCTACCTAATGGCCCAACCTAAATTCCTAGGCCGGGCCTATACTGAGACAGACTAACCCCCGTATTAATTACGTATTTAATATTTACGTATTTAATTCGTTTGTCTTTGTCTGTCATCTTGACATTTCTACTAGTAAGAAAGAGACAAAATCCATTTTAACTAAAAACTTGTAACTTTTTTATGAATAAGGCCGATAATATATGTGGTTGAAAAAAAAGGACCCAAAGGGATTGGAAATGGTTTTGTGGTCTTTCAACTTTGTTTTGTTCTAATCAGAATATGTTTTTAGGTGTCGTAGTTTCTTTTTGACCCCCGACGCAAAAACGACGGGATGTTATAAGTTTGACGTGTCTGTGTGTGTACCTGTATGTGGCATCGTAGCTCCCGAACGGATACAACCGATTTTGATTGTTTTTTTGTTTGAAAGGTGAATTATTCGGGAGTGTTCTTAACTAAAAAAAGGTCGGGGCTTGTTAAATTTTTAATTTACAGTTATTATGATGTTATTTGGCGGCATAATTCATTGCAATTTAAGATATAAGGTTATGCATTTTAGTTTGTAAGTCTTCCTTGTATACTTATACTTTAAAAAAAATGTATTGTAGGCATTCCTAAATCCATAAATAAATGACTTGTAAACTTTAAATACGATTTAATCAAAATTCATTGTTTTCCCTTAAGGGACAAAGAGGGACTTCTTTGATCAACCACCCACTTAAACATCATTAGACAGGAATATTGCGTCGTCCTATAAGTGTGAGTCGCAATCAAACAAATTTATAGGGTGCATGTTTGTAAGAGGTCAATTGCATGTTCCCGGCACGTTTCCATAATAAGACTTATGCCTTACTGCGGGCCCCAATCTGCAGATACCGTACGCTAACGTTGATGCACCGTTAGGTCAGCTCTTTATTGCATCCATACACTATCACAAAGTTACTTAACACAATCGATTCGTTTTTCTTAAGACAAAATTGTTTAATTCACAAATTAGATACAGAATTTTTATTTAAAAAGTAAAGGAATAAACGCAATTCAAAAATGATCAAAAACCTCCATGAAAAAGATAGTTACAAAAAATATCTTATTGCTTAACTTATAATTATCTAATCAAACAAATAAGAACTGGAATACTCAACTACATCCATCCATTAACAATTGTTACAATGTTAATAGCTTATGGTACATCCAAAGTATGTATAAATTCAAATTGCACAACTAATTAAAGATAAACACAGCATGCATTAGGTCTAGTCGTACTTATAAACTGTGTGTTAAAAGAAAAGAACAAAAAAAGGCGCTAAAATTATAGACATACATTTACAATTAACAAATTAAAAAATAAACAAATTGCAACAGTTTCATCGCAATCAAAAGGCATCCGTAACAGCATTGATCAGATGTTCTAGTCAATAATGAATGACTCATGCCCAGGTTATGGGACACTTGGTCGTATAATATCAACAACATAAAATATTCATCTTAATATATATATTTCTTGTGTGCGTGTGTATGTGACTGAACTCCTCCTAAACGACTGGACCGATTTTGATGAAATTTTTTGTGTGTGTTCAAGGGGATCTGGGAATGGTTTAGATTCACAATTTTGCGCGGTACGAAGTTCGCTGGGGCAGCTAGTAATAAATAGATTATTATCTCATTCATCTACGTCTCAACCCAACAATATTCACACAACATAGCGCCATCTAGTTGATGCTAGTGTAACTATAATGTTCATGAAATTATATTAAAGTAAAATAATAACCTAATAACTCTTAAAATTTACAAAACTGCTCATAATATTAATATATAGCTCACTTGAAATATGAAAACTAGTCTGGTTTTACGCGTTACTCATAAAATTACTTTGAAACAAAGAGGTAGACAACGCCATCTATCGTGCAGTAGACTAAACTCAAACCATCTATTCAAGTTGAGCAACTTATAAGAAACCTTGGTTTTAATTATAACGATCTAATAGTTTTGTTACATTAAAAAAATTATCAGCTTTGTTACTGCCATTCATTAGCATTATGTTATCCATGACTGCATATAAACACAATTGCAAGCAGCTTACCTTTCTCTATCCCGACTGCGTTTCCTGTAGGCACCTTCTGTGGAGCCATCGTCAAGACGCCGCCGTTTGGCTTCATAGGACCTCGATCGCGACCGAGAGTGCGACGCGTAATGCTTCCTACGAGTTCGCGGCATCTGTAGATAGGACATCACATTTACAACAATATACAATAACTAGGTAAAACACATCACCAGTATAATAATCATGATATTGCGTTGTTAGCTTCAATCTCTGTTATTTTACAAGAGTCCAGTCATGTTGTATGGGTATTAAGCTGGATGTTAGTATGCATTTAAAAGATGTAGAGTGTTTTGGAAACCGGTTGTTTCTGCATACATTTATATACAAAATAACTACCATCGAAATGATCTGCACTAATAGTCATTTTGTACAGAGATGTATACAAAAAAAGAATGTAGCCTGCAGACTACCAAAGCCAGTCAGCACAGGTTACTTGCTTTATCTCTGCATTATGTCCTAATGATAGTAAAATAATGTTTAGAGTAAAATTAAATAACATGATGCATTTGATGTCTAACTATTGAAACACACTGTTTGTAGTTTTAATTAAAATACAGGAATTAAAACATGACTAAGATGATAAATACCCAATTTAAACATGACTCAGAATTGTTTTTAAATCTTTTATGCTTGATTTAATTGCGATAAGCGTGCAATATCAAGCTTTTATGCCAAAAGGTGAATGTGCCATAGGCATGGCTTGTATGCTGTGAAAGCTTTTGATTGTGTGACTAATCAATTAGTGATGTCACAACAAAGCACCTGACCATTTTGTTATCATTAAGATATTGAAGTGGCTTGTAAATAAAAACAAAAATTCTCAAGTGTTTAAAGTTTAAGTGATTAAAGTTTATGGCTTATAAAGCTTTCTTTTCCTTTATATGTCTTATTGTAAAAATAAATCAATGGTTTCCTGCGTGATCAAATGGATGCAATGCAATCTTAGAATGTTTTGAAATTAATAATGAAGTATGTTATGATTACTATGAATATACTAAATGTCTGCCAAAACAAATCACGTGTATAGTAATGATATGCAAAATGTAATTTAAGTATTAAAAAGGTAACATGATAACACCAATGGCCAGGTGAATAAAAACTTTCTAATGTTTTCATAGTTAAAAGTATGTAAGTAATTTATTAAGCCTAATATCAGTAAGAAATAGTAAAAACCTTGCATCAAGCATTTAATTGGTAAATCAAACCATGCCAATTATTGTGTCTGCCAAAAATATTATATGAGCCATTACTTGCACACATCATCAGAACAGACTTACAAAACAGCTGTGTAATGGACCATTACAAAGTTGTTTACCGTTTGTACCATTAGACAGAAAAAGACAGGTCAGGACAGCAAGTCACTAGAAAATATACTAGATTGGATTGTCCTCAAGATAGTTGTCCCCATTTACACTATGCTTTTAAGTGACTTGCTGTCCTGTCTTATTGTCCTGTCGGGGCTATTGCTATCGTGTAAAAGGCCTTTATGTATTGCAGTTAGATAATTATTAAAGAAGTACTGTGATAATAAATTTCTAGTGGCTAGTTTCAATATTCTATGTGTAGAGTAGATGACTTGTGATAGGTATTTGACATTATCTTAAAATATGTCAACATTTTATCTTTTTATCTCTAGTAAACAAATGCACATTTAGATAGGATAATGAAACTGAATACTTTTTATAGGACTCACAAGAATGCAGTAAAATTTGGATAACATGATATTAAAGTGATTATACATTTTCTATCTTAGGATGCTGTTATTAGATAATGTAATAGATTTTAAAATTAACAATGGACTAAAACAGGATTCTACAATGTAGGGACAGAGAATTAATCCAAAAACTTTAAATCTGCTGTCAACAAGCATTATAAACATATTCAGTATTCACAAGTGATGCTTCATATTAAGTGTTAAAAGTTAAGGTATTTTTGCCAGACACAAGTATAAGGAAAGTACATGATGTACTTCCACTTACCATTGAAACTGGTATCCGAGCGGTTTAAGCTGAAAAACATAAATAATTAAACCATTGACTATATGTCAAAGGTAAAAACAATCCAAAACTAGAATATTATAATACACTCTGAAAAACAAGGTCTTAACTAAAAATATAATAATAAATTCAGAATTTATACTTATTTTCTTGATTCATACCTGCATGCTTTATGTTGATATGTTGTAATTGAAAATGATTACATTATGAGTTATAAGTGTTCTGCAGGTTGTATTGTATTTAGTATAGCTAGGTGTACAGTGGGGTGCTGAGAATCATATGGCTTTGAGTATCATAATCTTTGCCTTTTCACTAATACTGACCCAGACATCCTGGTAGTCACTGCTAATATTTTAAGTTTAAGTACATATCTGCAGTATAAGCTACAATGTTAAGTCTGTATAATGTAGAATAGCAAAGAAATTATATAAATGTGTAGAAAAAATGTCTTCCAATACCCCTAGTAAGAAAAATAAATGTTTTAAACATTTTTTAGTTCGCACGTAGTTCCTACACCTTATGTCCAGTAAAATCTACCTAATGCCAATCTGCAACTGCTTTACTCTCTGTATTAAAATGAAATCAAACTACATCTAGAAGTGCTCAATACAAATCTAGAAAATGTCACTAGTTATTTACATTTTACATGCTGACGCCATGTTGGATTTAACAGACTCCGCTGGAGCCCTAAGTACCTACACGCTCAATAATAAAACATTGAAAACTTACCCTCAAATCAGTTATATGTTTCAATTTACACCAAAGCAATTGAGTAAAATTAGTTAAACAATTCCAAGTTCGTGATGCAGAACCTTGAAGAATGCTTCTTCGCAATAAAGGCCCGAACATCGATCCAAATCCTACTCAGCAGATGCTTGTCGGGCGGGCAGGACTGGAACGCAGCGCTAATGGCGTAAAGTCAAGTTTCTCTTCCGTATCAAAAAAATGTTTTATAAACTACTTTCTGATGAAAAATCGGACTTCACTAACCAAATCAAACAAAATTAAATAAAATTTCTTAATGCGTCACACTCTAAAATAAACATAACTACAAAATAGATATTAAAAGTAATAAAATGATAATTCTCAAGGTGCGGATCTTGGATGTTAATACCAATGCCATCTATCAATGTCTTTGCGAACGACGTGGTAAAGTCACACTACTACCAACATTAGAAATGTTAAAAGATGAGTTCCAAAAACACTACATGATATTCTGAGTGTAGGCTAGTAACAATACTTGATTCTGAGTTCATTATAGTTCATGAGTATCAATAGATGTTGCAAAACACTACGATACACTTTGATCAGAAACTTCAGATTTCATTAATTAAGGAGAATCTTATCACAAGTAATAAATTATCATACTTATGATATTAATTTCAACGCAAAACACATTTAGTTACTACAATGTTACAACAGAACTTACAACAAAGGAGAGGTCAAAAGTGGGCTAGAATTTTGAACACCAATGTAATATACCTCATTGGAAAGCTTATTTAATAAGCTGTTAGAATTTAACTAAACACGAATTTTAGGAGCAACCATTTTTGTAAAAATCAAAAAAATGTAATAGAAAAACAAAACGCACATTACCTTTAATTATCCGTTTCCTAAGCAGTATAAATATTGCAATCACGTCAACAATTGCATTCTGTTACAGTACTTTTCTCTTGTAATATTATTCTAGCTGCAGCTTAATGTAATTATGACGAAAAATATTTGTTATCTTATTAGTGTAATAACAAAACGCGTGGAAAAAAATATAATTACGGGAAACGTCATGATGTCATTGTCATTGATCAGTTTGATTGACAGCGTCGAAATAATTTTGATTTTTTTGGTTGCTCAATTGACATTTGACCATGGGGTTGCCAATTGCAATAATCATAATATTGCATTAAGGATTCTTATTTTCAATTTCAATTTTAAAAAAAACGGGGGGTTGTAAAATTATTTTAAATACACCAAAAAATTTAATAAATTATGCTCTATTAACCTATGTAACTCAGATTGCTGTTCAAATTTACAATTATTTTAATCCCAGGCTCTATACATTTTTTGAACGTCTCCTTTATGGATACCTAATTAGAAGATAGAAGATATAGTTTATATAATAACTATATTTATTTCTACTATAGTTATATGAAACGAAACTATTTAACTCACGATAACGTGAGATAAAGAATACGACGTACGAGATGCATGGGGGCTAGGCAGAAAAAAAGTTGCTATAGTGTATACCTCTTGCAATATAAGGTATGTAGATGGCGATCATTTTTAAAACAACAGTGCTGGACCATTGCCGGACATAGGTTTTGTGTTAGAAAAATAAAAATTAAAGTAAAATTTCGCTTGTTTTAGAATGTTTGGTTCTGTCTTAGTTCTGTGTTTCAAATCGCAGGCTCCTGGCGTACCCAGAAGTAAATCATCTTCTCAGCGACTGACAATATGGATCTCGTAGGAATCGGTCATCTGGGGATCTTCTAGCGTACGCCACATACATCTGGAGTGAGGCCTTAAAGAGGTACAGAGAAGCACTAGCAGATTCACTTGATGTCTCCAAGGCCTTTGACAGGGTTTGGCATGACGGCCTTATCAGTAAGCTGCAATCTTACGGATTGCCTACTGGATTCTGTGATTGGATATCGAATTTCCTGGGAACAGATCAATCAGAGTCGTCATTGATGGCTGATCTTCCGATGAAATTGATGTTAATGCCGGTGTTCCTCAGGGTTCGGTACTTTCTGCGACTCTTTTTCTGCTGCACATTAATGATTTGTTTAAGCCTGGCACCTTTGGGTATGCAGATGACAGCACAGTTGTAAAGAGCTATGTCAAGTCCACGTGCCAGTGCGGCTGAGATCCAGTCCCTTAAGGAGGCTATAGTTGAGCGCTTGAACTTGCCTTTCGAGGCTGTCTCCGACTGAGGGACGCCCATCTAGTCTAGTTCAATGCTGCTAAAACCCAGGTATGTCTATACTCTACTAAAAAGTGGTCATTTCAATTGGCTCCCACTTTTCAAGGTGTATCAGTGCCTATACCACATTATAGACCACCTTGAGCTTTTTGGCGTCAATATGAATTCGACCTTCAATTTTGGCCCGTATATTGAGTTTAAGGCTCAACTGGCAGCCTAAAAGCTAGGTGTCCCCGCGAAGGAGCGTCGGTACTTCTCGCCAAAACAGATGCTCGTGCTATACCATGCAGAAGTTCGTTCATGCATGGAGTTTCATGCTCGCACCTTTGGGATAGTTTAGCCAAATACCAACTCGAGGCGTTGGAGTCTATTAAAAGGCGAGTCAAGAGCCTTACCTATTGATAACGAACCCTTTGTCAAGGCTAAATTGCAAAGCCTCGAGCATCGCCAAGGTTGCTAGTCTTACGGTCTTCTATCGGATACATTTCGGAGAGTGTGCGTTGGAATCACATAATCTTATTCCCCCATCTCCGTTTTATCATTGGAAAAGTAGAGGTACGGCTGTACGCCATCGATATATGGTGGAAATTCCACGGGTACGCAGAAAACGCTTTTATTGTGCGTACTGCCAAGTTGTGGAATTCGCTACCAGCATTTCTGCTTCCCGATAGCTATCATCTGCCTGTATTCAAGTCACGAGTGAATATGTAATTACTGGGTAAGCGCGGTTAATCATAGACTGCATTATTGCCAACAGGCAAGTTGTGGGCAAGCTATATTTTTAATGACAAACGTAAGCAAGCCATCAAGCATCGACTTTATGAATCCAATCCTGTTCTTATTATTATTATCTTTTTATAGAAGTTTTTTTATGTTTTTTGTTTGGGGATTTCTCTCATCTTGGGCTCTAATCGTTTCTAGGATTAGGTCATTATTTATTTGTTCTTTTTCTATTTCTTTGATAGTTTTCAATAGGTTCCACTTAATCTATAGTATTGTCTTAGATTTACGCGAATATCACACATTAAAATAAAACTACTTTTTACCGGATTTTATCGCGGTTTATTTTAGATTTTAGATCCCGACGTTTCAAAGTCTTTTCAGACTTCATGTTCACGGGTGGACTGAGGTATTTGACGTCCAAAAATATTAATTACAATTAGTACTGACTAGTTACCTCCAAACATTAATATTTAAGTTGCGTTCCGAATTAAACAAACTGAATTGATTTTGCTTGGGTTTTGGTACAAGTAAATTAAGCACTGGGTCCCAAGTGGGTGGTATATTAATTTAATTTAATTAAATTATTATTATTCTTAAATTATTTTCTAGTTTCCACTTTCGCCCTAGGAGTCCATTCCAGCGGCGATTCCATGATTCAACAGAATATTGGGAATTAGGCGTATTGATGTCCAAATGATCAAGGAAAGACCACGCCTGATGTTAAGCAATGATGTTTTTTAAATGAATGAATGAATGAACGCGCTTTATAGAATTCGGACGAACTTTATACCTAGTAGTAGGTGGCGCAGTGGTAAGCTTGTTCGGTTAATAACCTCGAGGTCCCGGGTTCGATTCCTGGGCCGAGGAAAAATACTTTTCATATATACTTAGAGAATCTTAGTTGCAGTTCGAAGTTTAGAATTGTGCCCAAAGAACGTAAAATAGGCTCGTCCCTATTGCGTATGGGACCTAAATAAAGATGGCGAAGACTGGCTTTTCGCTGCCTACGCCTTCGGGTACTACAGGCGTGATGCTGTGTCATTTGCATTGATTAATACATGTTCGATATATCGTTCAGTCGAAGTAGCGATTGACGATAAAAGGTTCTTTCGCAATAACGTCTATTTGACCAAACTTTCAGTCGACATTTCATTAATCGAACTTATGACCCTCGAAATTATTTCGATCGGACACTACCTAATTATATTACCCCATGCATAAACCTATAAAAGTGAAAACGTGTACGATGTGCAACAAGATATTTTTTTTCTAATATATAAACCACATACCTACTTATTTATTTATACTATGCGTGTCGCTTATTTTTTTAAATTTTGTCTTTGAATTAAGGAGTCTGTGTGAATTTTTCTCATTTTTCCTTCGTCGGTCAGTAACAGGAATAATGGAAATAATGAAATTATATTTTAATTTTGTTCACGGAAATGCAGGCTTGAAGAGTAGTAAAACAAGTGAAAATACGCCGGGAATGGGACTGGGTCGACCTTCTGGCGGGAATCAGCTGTTCAGGTTTGCGCAGTGCGCAAATGTGCGGGGCCGAGGCGGGGGCGGCCCGTGCGCGGCAGTCGCGCGCCCGCCGCCGCCGCGCCACGCCGCGCGCCCTCGCCATTGTTGCGCCACCACAACACCACGCTGTATCTCCATGCCGTGACATAAACGGACACGATAACGGCTCCAACTGTGATATTTGTACAAAACCCGTAGTCAGTGGCCATGCGGGCGCTTGACGCGACGGCTCACGGAGTAAACTTCCAGCCTCCCGTTCGAATCTCACGTACTAGCATGTTATGAGAGCCGCTCAGTACCTGATACATGTACAAAAATGTTCGATATGTCAATTCAAGAAGTGAACGGGAAAGGACCTAAGAAAAGGAAAAAGTCGTTAGAGCATATCTGTGATAATGAAGTGGTGGGTGGCGGTGACGAGGCGGGCGGCGTGCGGCTGCTGCACTGGCGCGACATGCCGCAGCACCTGCAGTTCAACCCATACGTGCTCACCGGGTACCGCCCGCTGCAGAGCTGGACCGACTGCGTCCGCAGCCTCTTCTATTTCCACAACGAGACTATCAACATACTTACACATGGTAATGTGACCCTTATTCATTTTAACTTTTGTCTTTGTTCTCTTCATACAATTAATTCATCTATAGGCCGACCGTTTAACTCGCGTATCGCCATCTGAGGTGCAAAGTCATAAAATCTCATAAAGAACTATTTAACCACGGATAAAAGTAATGTAAGACTGTTCGTCACTAATATCCATATCGCTTGAATCATCATCACTGTCTATGTAGCTTAAGGAGGCTGAATCTTGGCGATAGGCGATACGCGAGTTAAACGGTCGGCCTATAGTATTTTAATAAATATTGTTTATTCATTTCTTTAGTAATATCTAGGTTCTTCTCTAAATATTTAAAGTAGTAAAATCTTTTGTATTAACTATTATTTTTCTATTTACATAAGTGAAATGAATATCTAACCAAACTCATAAATCTACAGTGACATATAAAAACTCATAATTATAACACACTTGAAATTCAGAGCACTCTCTCCCTGCTTATCCACGTTACGAACGTAGCAGGAAAGCTACATTTTTCGTAGCACCGTAACGCTACGGTGCTACGGCGCGCGGTGCTACGTCATAGTCATTGTAAAAAAGAAAACAGAAAAGTTATAGGCACACATTGTTATTACAGATTCTTGTACAAAATAATACTAATAATTAGCATTAAAATCGAAAGACTCGTGGAGGCTATGATGTTACTAAAGTACCGGCTAACGTTGCCAAGTTTTCAGTTTTTACAGAATAACTAGGCTAATGTAGGTTTTCGAGGCAGATGTGGCACAGTTTTGTTGCAGACTTACAATCACTCATAATACGGCTAAAAATAAACTTACTTTTAGTCCCAGCGCGGCAGCAAGGCAGCGTTTAAACAAAAGTGCACCGTCTACATTATGACCCTGTGTTAAAACATAAATAGCTAACTACATACATGATTGCTTATTTGCACACAGCATATATCGTTATCCAAAGACGTTTCTTGTAGCACATCATACTCGTCTCCACAAAATCAGTAACTCTTTTAAGGGACAATGGAAATGACTAAAAACAAATTTAAAATAATTATAAAATCTAGGTTATGTAAGAAAGCGTATTATAAAATTTCAGACTAACTAATAAATGACAATGCTTGGAATCATGTCCCTCTTAACACAATAAACAAACTTGATGTAATAGATATAATTACTTCATTTAAAAAAGAGAATAGCCTACTGAAGTTTTTGGCATTGTTTCTCAGTAGTTACCAGTCATTCACTGCACGGTAGGAAAATAAATTGGACTACTTATTTTTATGTAGACTCGCGTCTAAAAAAAATAAAGCATATTTTGATATCATTTCATTTCAATGAGAACTTGTTATCGTGCAAAAGTACTATATTTGTGCTGTCAGGATAAAAGTAGCCAAGGAAGTCTCTCCAGAGTTCCAACTACATACATATTGAATTTTATCAAAATCCGTTTACCAGTATAGTCTTCAAAAGATAACAAACAGACAGGCGTTACTTGGTCATTTATAATTCCCACTTGGATTGTACATATAGATTATCTACTCTACAGAATTACAATGTGGCCACAGAATATGGCCTTTATTAATAAAGGTACTTAGCTCTTGTCGGTGTTGATCTTCCATTGCGATACCTTTTACCTCCTTAAACGACGTGACGGTTACCTTCTCTTTTATCTGACTCACATAGTTAATTGTTAAACCTTCCTCTTTGTCGTTTTTCTACTACTACAAAAATAAAAGTACCAGGTACAGAAGTTTCACTCTGATCTCGACGAGAACTATCGTTCTAATATCATATAAAAGCAGCAACACATTGTCTTGTCAATCGTCAACAGTTGGTGCAGTATCGGTAAAGACAGCTTATTTTGATTGGTACGTTTAAGTTCTTGTCTTTGATCGAACCAATCAAATTAGCCTGCGGTTTGACAATATGTAGACATAAGTTAGCGAGCGCGAGTGCCCAGCTATATGGTATCTATATGCATGGTCTGTGCCTGCATATTAATCGCATCATTTTACTATAACGTCAACCCTTTTAGTGGTCCACAGCCGAGCACTTCAGTCTTCTCTCAACTAACTTATGAGTTAAAAGAGTTTAAGCCTTAATCCACTCACGCTGGCCAAGTACGGGTTGGTGGTTGTCACATGTCCTCGAATAATTAGTTCTTAGACATGCCGGTTTCCTCACTATGTTTTCCTACACCGCTAGTGAGCATCGGCGATGAAAAAATCACACAAAGTTGTGTAGGGACGACTGGGAAACGAAGCTGCGACCATATATTTCTAAGGCGAGGTGCGCCACCGCTTCGATGTTACTATGCACATACCTAAAGAATTTATTCTTGTAATAATAATCGTGGGCTATAAGGTGCTTTCCCACGTAAGATGTGCTGTGCAGCTATGCTGCGTTGATGTGGAAGTCAAGATACTAAACTAATTAAATATAAATCGTTGCTCAGTTGTAAATCTACCGGTACTATGACAGCATAGCACTGCTGCACTGATGAAAATGGGTTCAACTAAGTTGGGCTTTATTATGCAAAGATACATAGGTAGGAGAATAAATATTATTGAATGATGTGAAATGCATTGCTATGGCAACGTGCAACCCTTGTAGAAAAGCACCCTTCTTACAGCCCGTTCACTCGGAGACATCCAGTTCTTTGCGGGAACTGTTTTTGTACGATCCGACAGTATTTCAACGCACGCGTTCACACAAGCAATGGATTCTACCACGGAGAAGCAGGCTCCTCTGTGGATTTTACAACCATTCGCTTGTGTTAGGGATGCAAATCTGATCCTACAATAAACAGTTCCCGCAATGAATCAGATGACTCCGATGTTAGGGTTGTACGCAATTTAAAAATAAATGAATTTTTTTATTAAATTTTTATTTATTACTATAGGTACCTACTTAATACCAAAAAAACCTGCCTAGCTCTTTTTATAGCTAATAAATATGTTCCATATTTTGCTCTTTTTATACTTTGCTTGGCACCGAATAGTCATTGATATCAGCTTGCTAACTAACTAGCCTTAATTAAATTAACTACATAAAACTGACAGTAATTAAATAATGACGTGCAGAACTGCCGTATATCAAACATAATTATCTATGTAAAGGATTATTTGTTTCATTGTATACAATATTAACACGCGGGCTTTACATACGTCCGGTTCTATTTAATAGAATGCTATATGTAAAACATATTTGCGTACAATTTTTTCAAATCGACGAGCGATGCATTTGAAGTCTTATTTCAACGTTTTCCTGGTAATTTTCTGTTATTAATATCTATGAGTTTCTGTTAAAATATTTTAGATATGTAAGTTCGTTAATATAATATTTTGTTGGTGCATCTCTAGAATTATTAATATATGAAAAATTACTGTTATAATATAGGTAATTATCTAAACTTTTTACAATAGCTGTATAAATTTCATGCGAATCCCAAATTTATACTAGAGCCATATTGTTTCCAATACTTATTTGGCGAATGATCTATAATCGTCCTCATAATCTTTCGAGCTTACAGAAGCAGGATAAAAAAAATTATAAACAGGCGTATAAATAGATAAACATACTCGTACATTTATATACTCGCTATGTTATGCATAGTATTATATTATCTGTGGTTATGTAAAAAATTAAATATAAATAAAAATTAAAGAATGAACATGTCAAAAAAGGAATTAATTAGAATAACAATTAAAACCTACTCTAAAATTATAAATGGTCAGTAATTACAACAGTGATTAAAGTTTATATTAATAGTCGTACCTCGGTCATCTTTGTCATTAATAAACTCTGTAATGGAGTAATAGCACTTTTCTATCAAAAAATTAAACAAGGTATTTTTAAAAGTCTGGAGATCTTCTTTATTTTTAATTGCCTTTGTATATTATCGTAGATTTTTGATGCCATGCCTAGGACACTCTTCCCAAAAAACGCAGTTTTGAAGATGATAAAGATGAAAATAGTTAAATTTATTTTTGGGGGGCTGAGTCACCTTCGTCCGTGGGTGTACACCCCGTGGTCCCCGGGTGGTCCAAATCAGTTGACAAAAACTGGTAGGCTTCGGCCGCGGTTAGTGACCTCCCTCCAGACAAAGCCGTACCGCCAAGCAGCCTTGCCGTGTTCCGTTGCGATGGCTGGTGACACCATGCAGAGAGGATGGGTCGGAATTATGGCTCCTTTAAGGTTTCTTACATATGGACGCTCATTCCACTGCCACCTTCTCACCGAAAATCATTCGTAATCATGAGTGAATCGGTATACTGGGCTGGCGCATTTCATCGTAGACTACATCATTGCTTAACATCAGGAAAGTAGTAGTCAAGCGCCAGCCTATCTCGGATAAAAAAAATATTATCTTTATCTTAAAAGAACCCAAAATCGATAATGTTCTAGTAAAATCCAAAGAAACCTTATTTCTATGACTTACCACAAGGCACGAGGTTGTTATCCCTCAACGCGACGCCACGCGCGCATAATTAAGTGTGCAAACTGTGATCTCGTTCACTCATCAAAAGAATCTCTCCACATTGAATTGCTTTTCATTAAAACAAGTCATGTTGAAATCGTTCGTAACTTAAGGGTCCTGCATGTAGAATAATTAATGAGTTTTCCTAAGCGCTCAAACACACGAGCCAGTGAGTGGTAGGCGGTTTATGTTTGATGTCAACATGCGAGCATCTGCTACCGACAAGACTAGCTGTAATTGTGTCTCGTTAGCGTAAAAACTGAGCTTCTTCGCTTCTGCCATAGAGGTAGCGGTTTCAAATCCTATGTGAACCAAAGAGACTGATCGGAACTTTACTCATTCCTCAGCTCAGGAAGCCTATGTTATGACGCCTCCTTACCTCAGAAATCACGTTAAGCCATCGGTGCTGTGCTGAGTTTCTCACTGATCGTGTTGGTCAACTGGTATTATGTTTACTGGTAATTAACTGATGGTAGGCTTCGGCCGTGGTTAGTGACCACACATTAGACAAAGCCGCACCGCCAAGCGGCCTTGCCATATTCCGGTGCGATGTCTGGTGACACCCAGGGTGGGTCGGAATTTGTGTTCCTTTATGGTTCACATAGTATTGTCTTAGATTTACGCGAATATCACACATTGAAAGAAAGAAGAAGCCCTTATTCCACTGTCAAATTCTTATCGAAAATCATTCGTAATCACGGTATATTGGGCGGGCGAGTCCTACTGTATACTATATCATTCTTTAACATCGGGCAAGTTGTAGTCAAGCACAAGCCTGAAATGAAAAAGTAAAAAATGACGAAGAAGTAAAAAGAAGATGTAAAATAACTTGGAGCAAATTTTGGTCATTAAAAGAAATTTTGAAAGGAAACTACACATTTTAAATGAAAAAGAACCGAATTTGATACATGTACGGCTGACCATGACATGGGCTTCTACACATAAATTTAAAGAAACAACAAAAGCAACACAAAGATTAATGGAGAGAAGTACATTAGAAATCAGGAAAAAACAGAAAAATAAGATCAGAAATTATCAGACAAAAAATTAAACTGACTGACGCTCTTACAGCAATGGGCTGTAATATCTCAAGGCTTACAGATAATATGTAAAAATGACACGTTGGAAAGGGCCATTAGGAAAGAGAAATGTTGGTAGACCAACAATACTATGGGCTGATAAATTAATAAAAACAACAGGACAATATTGGATGACGCTAGCTAGAGACAGAATATTCTGGAAAGAGGAGATATTTACCCACACGGGATCCACATATAACAAAAAGATAACTAATCACATTAACACTACATTAAAAGGTTTATTGTGCTAACAAACATTTAAAATGTAAAATTATTGTGTTTTGGAAATAAATGGCTTAATTAATTAATTATTTAATTGTTAATAATAATAATAATAATTCATTTATTTCGGAATTTCTTCCATAATGAACGTAGCGTAGGACGCTCTCAGACAGTGGAGCAACGATCCCTCCAAGGCAAGAACTGAATGAGAGAAGCAGCGGATGGTGCTCAGTTGCGTGTTTCGGGAGACGCCTATGTCCAGCAGTGGACTAATATAGGCTAATGATGATGATGATGATAGATAGATAGATAGATAGATTGATATTCTAATGTCGACAGCTTATGTTCTCTGTCAACAAGAAAGGCTGCTCATGTAATTAAAATTTAATTTTAGAAGCAGTCGTTATTTGGCACAGGTCCAATATTAAACAATCAATTCAGGTGAAGGTTGTTCACGCCTTCGCTTACTGAAAGCATGAGTTCAAAGATTCCCTCGACATAAAAACTACTTTGGCAAACAATTCCTACTTTCCATTAGTAAAGCGTTTTTATCCAAACCATTTTCAGATTTTTCTTAGTCTATTTTTATGTGAGCTAAAGCCATTAGGACTGAAATAAAACCATAATAACTATGGTTATTGTTACTAAAATTATAAATGCGAAAGTAACTCTGTTTGTCGTGTTTTCACTCTAAAACAACTAAACCGATTTGGATGAAATTTGGTATAGAGATAGTTTGACACCCGGGGAAGGACATGGAATACTTTTTATACTACTGCACAAAAAGAGGTTAATGGTTTAGCGCGATAACCAAAATACACGATCTTTATTAAAGCCGAGAATGAAACCGTTGCGCCACCGCAGCTCCGCTATGCTAGTAGAAGTTAGTATTGGATTTATTAATGAGCTTGCGGTCAAACGCTAAACAACTTAACATATCACGACCTGGAACTGCCGGAAATAATAATTTATTTAAAGGGTAGACTCAAGCCGTCTGTATTTAGGTATTAGAGATTGCAACCAAGTATGTTTCTCAACCCGGCCAGGCCCGATTGCATTCGTCGCTAATCCGATGTTAGCGATGAAACTATTAAAGTATTTTATGAAAATTTTCTTTATATGAATAGAAAAATACAATGATTCAAGGTTAATATTTATTTCAAACTGGTTTATGAACAGTTAACACATTAATCAGTCTCACTCAAGTCTCCTTTATTAAATTACTTTTACTTATGAAGGGAAAAGAAGCATTAGTAATTATTCATTTTTATAATTAATTACAAGCTGGTCTTTCTCTTTACTCCTTGTGTCTATTTGAAAATATAGTATCAATTTAAAAACTAATAAAGTACTAAACGTGTCATAACATTTATTTATTTAGATTAGCCACCGATTGTCTACACTATACATGACAGTATAATCTATTAATTTAATACAGATAAAGTGTAACAATCATATATAGGCTAACACCGCATTCACGCAAAAACGGCTTTAGTACCTAAACATTATACAAAAATAATATTGAAACTAAAAATAAGTGTTAAAAAACAAAACAAAACTGAATTGTACCATAAAATCACTAAAAGAAATCAGGTGAATAATTGATCACATTGTTTAAAATAAGGATACAAATATAAGTATAGCTGCAATTACAATTACAATTTAAATTAAAGTTATTATAATAAAACTTAAAAACATTCATAAATTATTTAAAATAATAGACAAGAAAAAAGGGTACCAAGCAAAAGGCCACCAAGAAAAAATAGCAATTTAACCATTTCGTTTGTTCATTTTATATAAGTAAATTCATTCATAAGATAAATTAAAAACATAACTGTTTACCTCTGCAAAGTAGTAGTTGCATAATTCAGCATTGGCGATGCAATCTCGAACTGTATCGTAAGGGCTCTTCACATTTTGTTGGCACGGAATTGACTACACCTGTCAATCTATACTTTTGTAGAGGGTGTATTGTATACCGTCCATTAACGATACATTTTATCTATCTACTTATACATTTTCTCTTCACTAGGTATAATTATTGACATCTATTTTTTACCGACTTCACAAAGAAGGAGGTTTTCAATTCGACTCTAGGTTATTGTTTTTTTTTTATGTATGTTACTCAATAATTCCGCCTATTATGGATCGATTTTGATAATTCTTTTATTGTTTCAAAAGGCATACCTTTTGTAAAGCAAGCATACTCATGTTTTGCAAGTAAGCATACTTACTTGGTGGTTTACCTATTCAAATTTTATCAAATAGTTAAGCGGGTTTGCATTTATTGTTAAAACTTTGAGTCCATTCGTATTTTATTAAAACAAATTACTGTTAGAATAATCTTGTTATTTTTTAGAGAAGCTTAGGATTTTGTTAATACCTAATTTTTTTGTTTATTTCAATGTAGCTACATTCGGTTGAGTATAGCCTAATTAGTATAGAGTAATTAGACCTAATATTGAAGCCAGGAGTCTCATTTCTAAGTCCTCGTCAAAGAAGACCAGCTCATTCAATAGCACCTTTCGGGTTCTAATGAAGACTTTATCATCATTCTGTTTATTAAACTTGAGTAACTTCTTTTTTTTTGTCGTTTTGTGCTAGCATAGCGCTAGCTCGTGGTCACATTGAGGCGTCCACATCGTTTGCAAAGGCGGGAACAGCTCTCCGCACGATCTACCGCCATTTGTGCCTATCCACTGCTTACCTGACATAGTCAGATATTCTGTTTTTTGTAGCATGATCTGGTTCTCTCCACCTTTTCCTGCTTTGTGGAGTCGTTATCTTCCTTAATGCAGTCAATATACGCTACGCTGAGTACATTAACTAGGCAATAATATAACTTTTCAAGGCAGAAATACCAGATATCTTTAAAAGTTAGTAAACAATGAAGTTCTACGTAGTTGTTGAGAAGTGCATCATGAATCTTAGCAAACTCGTTAGAGAAATAAAGCAGCAGTGAAACAGGGTAAGTTTAAGTTCAGTTAATAAGAAAGTTATTGCACTATATACGTTACGGATTCTTAATTAAATGTAGGTACGAGTATTAATATCTTTACTTTATCATAATATTTCACGTCCATCTGAGGATGTCCACAGCAGAACTTAGGCCCTACCGTTTAACGCCACATCGTAGCGATTGGTTGCCGACCATTCGCATTGCGATTTAATTTTAATACTCCTATATAAGCTTAGCCAGTACCTATCGGACCAATGTAATGTAGTACCTACATATTATTATATTCTGTATTGTCAGTGTGATTTAAACAAATGCCAGCATTCTTCTCAATTTGAGCCGTTTTAAACGATTTGCCTAAAAAGGCCTGTGAACAGGTAAAAAGGTCCTTTCGGAAAAAAAAGAAACTAGTGGGACTTTCTTCCATGGGTGGGATAGCCAACAGTCAGTAAAAAAGCGGAAATAAAAAAGGTTGGGGTGCATTTCATAATCATAGATTCCTTTACTTACATAGTTATTTACAGGCTGAGCTAGTGAGCGTGTTAATAAACAAAATACAAACAGTTTATTAAAAGGGGAACATACATTATGGCAATCGGGAAATACCCCCACGTTGTGAATCACAGTAAAGTAGTAAGTACATTCATGTTTTTGCCTAGGGGAAATCCTTTATAGATCCCTCCTGCCCAATTGGGTGCAGGGCAGGTGACTCCCCAAGGATACCCACTAAAACCCCCGGGTATTCCATCCAACACGCCAGGCGTCCTGAAAACGCGAGAATTCTGCTACCGCCTTACTGGTGCTGGGCCGCCCCCGCGGACCTTCTCAAACTGATTTTGTACCTGCCTCACCTTAATACTCCTCGGTGCGATCACTTCGGAACTTTTTATATGTAGGAAAGTATTCTGTTAGGTGTTCGCATTGCTAGTTTTATTAACCATTCTATGTAGTTAGAGCGAATAGCTGTCGAACAAACAAGTTGATTGCCAGATAGCATGTAACTTATTCATCATTTCAACATCAACCCGCACTTGGCCAGCGTGTATCGATTAAAGTCTAAACTCTCTCAACTCGCAAAATAGTTTTCAGAGAAGACCGGTGGTCAGCAGTGGAACATTAAAAAAAGGGTCGAAGTGAAGTGAAAGTAAATCAAATACTTAAACAGGTAAACTCACTCTGTCAAAAACCTTGTAACAATTGTATAGCGTCCCACAGCTGACCCGGGTCCTATCTTAAGTATCATACATACGCTGGCCAGGAGCGAAGACATGTCGGTTTCCTCACGACATTTTCTTGCACCTACAGCTACATTGACCTTAAAATTTATGCAAAAAGTATGTTCGGGAATGATCTGGAAATGGATCAGGGACATATTTTAATGTCGCGTCCAATACCGCTGTACCACTCACACATGTAGGTATCAAATACCTAGTATCACAGAATACTTATTTTATGCATCTAAGTTATATCTTAATACAAGTTGTAACGCTCGAACGAAATAGCATCCTATTTCTTTAAATTGCATCTGAAAGAGTACCTATCAATATTCTAAAATACATTGCATGTTTGGATCCGAACTATTTTCTCATGTTCTTAGCGTTATTTTCAAGAATTGGATCAATCTCCTATCAGTATTTATTTTATAGTGAGATACGAGACACTAGGGCAGCCACGAGAGAGGGATTTAAACCCCTAGAAATCTGCAATATCTGAGTTTTTAGGGTTTCGGAGTTGTTACGAAACCCGTATGTCCGTCTGAACCTTAACACAATCTGCACAAAGGTTATTGGTACTTGAAAGCTGTTATTTATATTTTTAATCTATGCCGACAAAAGGGTAAAATAAAACATTGACTAAAACCTCACTTTTATTTATTTATAAAGGCATATCAACAATGTAAACACCAACATTAACACTTATGTTTACATCAGTTACAGATATGCACAACATTTAATATAATTTATTAGAATCCACAGTTTACTAAAACTAATAATAATAGTAATACTTTAACATAAAGTGGCATTGAGATTTTTTGTCATTAGGTATATAAGTAAAATAAAAGTTTACTGTACATAAACGAATCTTACACACCGGCTAATTACAGTATTAAGTAATATTTAAGGTACTTATTGTTATTTATCCTTTATTGACGTTTATACCTAACTAAAACTAGAATATGACTATCTTCTAAATATGAAACACCAATAACTAATTACTTCTAAAGAAAATGTGTCGGCTAGCCTGAACTAGATTAATATATAACCTGTAATTCAGGCCACCTCTTTAACTACTCTATATTACGTAAGCCGTAATCACTTCACTTAAACCCTCTTTAGTGTCCCACTGCTGAACACGGGTCTTCTCTCAACTACCTTACGAGTTGAGAGAGTTTAGGCCTTAATCCACACAAGCTAGCCAAGTGCGGGTTGGTGGATGTCATATGTGCTCGAATGAGGACAGGAATAAATTTTGGAAATGCCGGTTTCCTCACGCAAACAGCGTGACCTTCACCGATATTGAGCAGCGGTGATGTAACAATTCACATAAAGATGTGTGGGCGCTGGGCACGACTGGGAATCGAACTCGTAACCTTATATTTTTAAGGCGAGGCCCGCACCGCTGTGCCACCGATTCTCAAAGCCATAATGCTAACATAATTTAATTGCTATTATTTCTAACAGAACATACAATATCAACGGAATGTGTAGGCAGAGGTGAACATCACCCACAGTGCACCCACAGTTATATTATATACTAGCTGCCCCAGCGAACTTCGTACCGCCAGCGGACAAAATTGTGAATCTAAACCATTCCCAGATCCCCTTGAACATACACAAAAAATTTCATCAAAATCGGTCCAGTCGTTTAGGAGGAGTTCAGTCACATACACACACACACAAGAAATATATATATTAAGATATAACATGGCAATAAGTGTCTTTATAAATGATAATTATCTGCTTATAGCGTTGCATAGCATAACATAACAGCGATGTATGTATCGCTGTAATACTCGAAAGTTTAGGCGGAGGTAAATATCACATTATTATAGATACTTATAATTACTAAATTTCTTTAAAAATAGTAAACGTGCATACATTCCTCAAAATTGTTCTCTGCAACTATTTTTACTACAGAGAAAGGCATTATTATTCCTCAGAGCATAACACCAAAGTTGGAGTCTTGTAATAGCATAACTTCGGACGGAATTAGCCATTTGAGTAGCAAAATTATAAGTTCGGACGGAATTTTAGTAGGAAAATTGTCACACTAACTTTATGCGGTCTTTACACAGTAATAAGTACAACCAACAATTTTTTACTGTAGACATAAAATAAGCGTCACGCCTGTATTACCCGAAGGTGTAGGCAGATGTGGATACCACCCACTTTTCGCCGGCTATGTTTAGGTTAAATACGTAATATGCGTTGAGCCTATTGCAGTTTATCGAATACAATTCTTTAAACTTCGAGATGCAACTCATATCAAAGTCGTTTTCGCGACCCGGGAATCGAACCTCGTGGTAATTATGAGAACATGCTTACCGCTACTCAAATCATAAGCTTTTTATAAAACGAAGTTCCTGACGATTATCTTAAAAACTTCTGAAATTCTTTTAATTTTGGTTGTCATCAATGGAAAGATAATTCATCGCGTCGCGCTTGTTAATGTAGTATTTTAAAGTGTGTTTTGTTTATGTGATTATTGCAAAAAAAAAAATGGGTCCACTTACCTCTAGTTTAGAAATTTATTAATTAACTCTAAAGAAAAAATATTTCGTGCAATATGCTTCCCATTATAAGTACCTACTTTGTTAACGCAGACTACGTCACGGAGACAGCTGCTCACATTTTACTAGGGCCTTTGTTCTTTGCTCTAGAAATAGGTACCGTTACTGTGATGATGGCTAACCTGAATCCATCCATGGCTTTTAAATTAGCCAATAATATAATAGCAGCTATAACTTTCAATTAGAAATTAAATGACACCCAGACGCTTAATTTTCTTGAATACTAGTAAAGAACCGTATTGAATATTTAGAATTAAAAAACGCATCAAAAAATTTGTCCCTTAGTTTAAACGCTAAAAAGCAACAATCTGGCACACAGATACACCCATCAAACTTATTACACCCCTCTTTGAGAGTAAATAACATCTTTCAGACGCTAAAAATCTCTTAACGGGCTGTAGTACCGATATGGAGCATTTCGACTGGGTGCACACGAAATTGGCACAGGAATTGAAGCGAAATGTCCGGAAATAAGTTCTAACGGTACGTTTAGGCGATCAGGCTTTCAGAACAGCCTCTGACCTAATTTCTTATAACCGGCTCTATCGTGGGCCAATTGTCAAAGCTATTATGTTTACTTATCTTTATGGAAAACATTAACTAAGTAAAGGTATAAAAATTTAAATACTAAATGACACTTTGTTTATTACCGTGCCATAGCATTACCGCGGAAGCTAGTCCTTCCATATAAAAAAACGTAGCTAAATTAAATCTCTTGCCACCAGTAATCACCATACTATATTCCTGAGCAAGGAAACACCTTAAATCTTCTCATAGTTATGGGTTTTTGAAGTTTACTTACTATGCATCGTTAACTTCCCAGTTTATGCATACAGCAGGTGTTGTAAAGTTTTAAAATGCTCTCAGGCATGTTACATTTCTCGTATGTATACTTAATAACATCTTTCTTCCGCGTCATGTACTTTGGGGTACCTACACTGTGGTACTGGTATTTTTTTTTATTCTGCGGTAGGCTGGCGCTTGACTACAACTTGCCTGATGTTAAGCAATGATGTAGTCCACGATGGAACGCGCCAGCCCAGTTTACCGATTCACTCGTGATTACGAATGATTATCGGTGAGAAGGTGGCAGTGGAATGAGCCTCCTTAAGGTTAGAAACCTTAAAGGAGCAACAATTCCGACCCAACCTCTCTGCATGGTGTCACCAGACATCGCACCGGAACACGGCAAGGCCGCTTGACGGTGCGGCTTTGTCTGGTGGGTCACTAACCACGGCCGAAGCCTACCACCAGTTGATTGTCACCTGATTAGCACCACCCGGAGACCACGTATGGGGATTCAATTATAGGTTTACACCCACGGACGAAGGTGACTCAGCCCCAAAAAGTTTCTCACAGTATAGCTGCATAGCACGTGTCTAGTGGAAAAACACCAAATAACACTGGTCATAAAATTCCACTTCAACAGTGTCTGACGAAGAAACCTTACAAATGTAATTCCAATTATGTTGGTCCAAACGATAGTTATGTGCATACGTTGTGATTGTTCTGGTTTTTTGCCTCTTATATAAATCTCTGTATATGTCAGTAAAAACAGCAGGCTAAGATCTAAGGCTTAGAGGGAGGGTGTTTTTACTTTGAGTCTAAGGGCAGGACGATTTGCTGTTATGTGAGATATACAAATTAAAACAATGACATGTCACAGATGCTTGCTGCCCGAACCTCAGTAACTTGCTTGCACAGTACTTGCACACACACACCCACATTATTAATCTAGAAAGAACAAGGAAAATGACACTAAATTACATTCTCAAGTCTCAAACTTATTCTCAATTTAAAATAAGTTTTTTACTTTATTATGCCAGTTTTTCTATTATTAAAACCACTGACGTGATTCCTTGTAATATATTCTTTTTGCTTAAGAGTTTGTGAACGCCAGACCTACGTCGTTATAAAGTGTAATTTATTTTATATTTTCTTCAGAATATTATATATATCACGTCATTCATCGCCAGAGACAACATCGTGGCAACCCCTTGCCAGACACCCTTCAAGTTCATACAATTATATGAATTTTAAGTGGTACGCTGTACTTAGACTTACGTTACTTACTGACTATGCAAAGCACCTACAAACTTATTAAAGTTAATTGGGTTTTATGTATAAATCTATACAACAATGTATATAATGTAACAGCTATTGAACATGAAAGGCAACTCAAATTATACACATCGGCGACAACGTCTAAATTGCCCGCATTACTATAATTTTTGTTTGCTACTATTATCGACGACCAATGCTTTACAACGACAAACCATCTATTAGGTACTGCAAGACATTATGAATAAAAAATGTCAGCAAAACTTCTTGATTTGACTTCATTATTTCTTTAATAATGGCGTCGCTCATATAATATACGAAGGTATTGAAACATTAACAATAATTTTTTTTAATCCTTATTTCTGATTAACAATTTTATTAGTGTTCAGTTTAAACAAATCAACTTTCGTATCTGTGTACGAAATTGTAGCATTGTAACGTTTAAATGAAGGAACCGATTTTAATCCCAGTTTTCTTTATTTAAAAGTGATCTAGTTTAGTCTAGCTTGGGCAAAAGTAGGACGGTGGTGTCAAGGGATTTAAATATTTTAATTGATAGGTATTGTAAGTATTTAGTTAACAAGACTAAATATTTTTATACATATAAATATATTCTTAGAGTTTTTGATGAGTTTTTCAACGACCATCGTAATCGTGATTATAAAATCATTGCCTCTCAAACTCCATTCTACAATATTCTACAATTACTTCGTATTATTCTAATTGTAAAAGAGCATACACTACATGCAAATGTCAGTACTTACCTATTGTTTATTTACAACTCGTCTAACACGATACAGAGGCTTAACATTTCTGTTAGCAGCCTTCTAATTTATTCATGTTTTTCACGAAGCCAGCTACTTAGGTACATATACAGGATTTTTTTAACGAGTATGCATTTTTTTGGTTCTGGAAATGTGTTCAGTTCTGTATCAGAATAGAACACATTTCCATTAATTGTACAAAAAGTGTTTTAATTTATTAATTCGACATAAAATCAGCCAATTAAGGACAATCTATTCGTAATAACATCGATGAAAGAGCGCGGCGTAAAAATAGCGGTTAGTAACCCTAGAGAGTTTACAGCTGTAAGATCTTTCGATAGCTAGTTATAAGTAAAAAATTGCTAAATAAATTTTGTTTGTACTAAGACATAAAATATTAAAATAAAAATACGCGTGCGAACTGGTTTATACTTTTTCCTGTATAAACACACCGTGAACCCAACTTTATTTTAACACAAACATTTACTGCTTAAACAATGGATTAATGAATCATAAAATATAGTGAATATAAACAAATCTCTACATACTATGACATAAACACGTATGATGTTCGTAGTAATTTCAAAAACTACTCTCATACGGATACTCGAAATAAAAAAATCATCACGAAGTTTTTACCACCCATCCTGTGTTTTTTTCAAGATGAAATCACATTTATGTAGACACGGCTCCAGTATAAGCTGATCTCGCTTTGCATAGGATTTCTGTAAAACGAGAGGTCAGCATAAACTGGAAATGTATAGCTTGATGTGTAGCCGTGTTTACAGGAACATGTCTGTTTGTCATTAGTGTGTAATTATCTATATAAATAAGTATGTTTACAGGTATATCACTCATCTGGTTTCCATATTACATGCTCTGCTAAGTGTGCCCGTATTACGAGTTTACTGTCGTTGCTCTTTACTGATCTTTACTTTTTGCATGGAAACAAGCTACAGCGCCTCTAGCGACAATTATATTTAATTATAATAATCCATACAAAAAATATTTTACCATATATGGCGGTGTTTGGTAAAATCTTTTTAAAAAGAATTTGAATAACAACCCTTTTAAAGCAAAACTAAAAGGCCTACAATAAATGAGCAAAGAGTTAAAACATTTATTCAGTAATGATATAAAATAAAGTGAGATTAATGTTGGGCAACAATGCTCCCGACTTTGATGAATTGTACCTACTAGATAAAAATAAAGAGGTATTTTTTATCTGAAGAAATAACTGTACCCAATAATCCCTTTTATACATATTTTGGCTACGGCTGCTATTTTAAAGCAGATATAATCTTAGGACTACATGTTGCAATAAACTACTCAAGAGCATAAACTCTTCTCATTTATTTAGTTGTTCGCTGTGTAAACTGCACATGTGCACTTGCACTTAGGCAGGCACACGAAGAGGTTGCACTCAAACCAAACGTGCTTTAAAAAAAATATTTATAACGGATTTTGGGCGTGTTAACATAGTGCACACTTGAGAATATTATGGAGACATTGAGACTTCAGAATGAAATTATAAGGAATTTATAAAATTAACAGTAAAGTATTAATGACTTCACTTTAATTACAAGGTAGTGAGAAATGTCAGGGACGGATTTACAATCGATACCTATTACGTATTTGCTATTGTTTCGCAAAGCTTCTAATTAAGGTACTACTACATACGACTACATACGATACGACCGATGCGATGGGACGGTCTCGTCCGGTTTCGACTTAGTCACAGTCTTTTGTGCATGGATGAAAAAAAAATATTTGTATCTATTTTATGACCCCACATTTAATTACTTACTCTCAATTAAAAATTTAATAACAATTAGGTATTTTGTTAGCTACGTACACTCCCGACTAATTCACATTTCAAACAAATAAAAGTACCTACCTAAATCAAAATCGGTTCATCCGTTTGAGAGCTACGATGCCACAGACAGACACATACAAACAGACACGTTGCGTCGTGGGTTAAAAAATAAATTAAGAAAAGAAAGCCACTTCAAATAAAACTGCAATCTTCATAATTCAACCTGGGCCTAGATGTCTAAAGGCTGTACAAGATGTTAATAAATATCTGCAAAATTTAAGTAGTTAGAACAGTTAGCACTATATTTAGCTTTATTTATTACACGTGTACAAGTTATAAATAACTCAAAAGACTGAACATTTGTCAACACATGCCAGACGTGCCTTGGAGTATTTATGTGACACATTTAGAGCTAAGTTTTCTCTCTTCATAAACCTAAATACGTACTCTACAAGGCATTACAAATTCCAGTATTTACCTAACTAACTACACAATGTTTAACATACAGTATTAAATAATACTAAAATATAATATAATACAAGCTTGCGCCCGCGACTTCACCCGAGTGTGATTAGAATAAAAAGTAGCCTATGTGCTAATCCAGATTATAATCTACCTCTGTGCCAAATCTCATCCAAATCTGTCTAGTAATTTTCGTGTAAAAGATTTACCACCCAACATACATCCGAATAGTAGGATTCTGTAAAGGATTATTTTTAACTATTTTAAAACCAGTGACAACTGAAGGGTAGATACTTGATTATAAAATTTTCAAGCACAGAGATGCAGTTTATAAGTGTGGAAAGCAGGAATCTTCTCGACCGAGTTGAGTTACAGGCTAGGCGACGGCTTTGAAGTAAATACTTATGCTATCCCACATTAGCAGTACTCCTAAGGACCTTGACAATAACTAATTCAAATCCATTTTGTTGCAGGTGTATCCCTAGTGTATATGATAGTGGTACTACCCCGTCTGCTCCCATGGGGCAGCAGCACGGGGGCCTGGTTCCTCTCGCTATGCCACCTGTTGGGCGCGCTGGCTCCCTGGTGCGGCTCCTTCCTCTACCACTTGTTCATGAACCACACGAGAGGAGAGACCCTCTATCAACGGCTACTTCAGCTGGATATGCTGGGGATATGGGTCAGCCAAAGTATAGGTAAGTGTTATTTTTTCTTGTATTTTAAATATTAGATTTTGTTGATAGAGTGTAAGTCAGAATAAGCGGAGTTGGATTTTGTGATCTGTAATCTACTACGCACAATATAATAACAGGAGTAACGTGAAATAAATAAATGAATAGTTTATTTTTTATTTATTTAAACTTACAGATTACAATTGACAAGTAATTTCACCTAACTGAATAAATATCAACATTAATATTAATCTAAATAAATAACTAATCTAACTAATGTGTTTAATATCATCAAACGTATCATCTGTCAACCAATAATATTAAAGTTCATAAATAATTGATAACTGCAGAAACTGAAAATCGAACTCCAAAAACTCGCTCCTCCTTTAAGAATGTGGGTTATTGCATCAAAAAATATGTATAACCTTTGTAGCCTATTAAATTCATATTAGTTCGAATGTTACGTGCTACAAATTATACCAGGTTTTGTAAATATTGGGTTAGATATTTTGTGCGATTGTGTCTTGGAAAAGTATAATTTACAAAAAGACATTAAGTACCTTACTTGTTTACTTAAAAATAAGCAATGTACCCTTAGAAAGATAATTATAGATGGTATCTATTATTAATTTTGATTCGACGTCGACCGATCATCGTCTCAGTAAACAACGCCCAGCCCTGATGACGTCAAAAAGATTAATGGATAACACAAAACTTCCTGACATGCCCTATTTCTTTTCACTAACATTTTCATCTATAAATAATATTATCTTTGACTAGCAACCCACCTGACTTCGCACGGGAGGTCGTAATTTATACGTCACAAATCTTTATACATATTCTCTGACCATTGGTGAAAACCGTATCAAAATTATCATCAATAATCGCATCAAAGTGTTTTTGCGAAATACAAACGCCCTCAACGCGTCTGTTTGTTAGTTCGCGATGATATCAAAAATCTTCTTCTTTGTATTAAAAATAAAAACGTATATTCTTTTTCTTAATTCAATGTTGAAAATACGTACACCCGATTTTCTATCAGCTAAGTACATAGTAAAATTATTGTATTAATAATATGCGTTCCAAACTAATAGCACTTAACCGGGTATCATACTGGAGATCTTGCAACTTGTGACGAGGTAAATAGAGCCAATTTTAGCATAGTACCGACATGCATACTACCTAACAAGGAAGCTACGCATTCGATAGTAGGGTCGTTACGATAGTTGCAGATGCACTTAGAACTAATGGCTCCATTACACTTCAATGGATTGCTGATGCTAAGATCACTGCATTTACTAGTACATTAACTTTGCTTTAACTTGAAATAGCTACTTGTCTTGAAGTCGCATAGATGCATAATGTCGATAATGTAAAAAAAAAATCATTTTCCAGCCCTTTTTTGATTGGTATAAAATAAACGGTATAAACGGTATAATCCTTCGTAACGCATAAAAGAAACCAGTGGATAAACGGATATAAAAAAAACAGGGATATATTGAAAGCGGTAAATGTAACTTAGTTATTTTAATAATAATAATATTTATTTCCTGATTACTCCTTATGTAATACTCAGTAGTTATAGGTATGTATGTATTTAATATTTTAAAACTACTACTACCTAGTAATTGGAATTGTATGAATAAACATGGTCACTAATGAAGTATTATTTAAAACATAGTCATCTATGTTTTAAATAATACATATGTTTTATATGTTTTATAATAGAATTGACTATCCCGCCAATATCTGACGTTTATTCAATCTCAAATATAAAACCTAAGCATACCAACTACACTTTATCGAAAGATTACATACTTGTGCATACATACATTCAGGAAAAATCTTTTCACTGATGTTAGCATACCTCAGGGAAATATCTTTGGGCCCGTTATATTTTTTATAAAAACAAAAAGCACTTCTCCAAGAAAATGGCCTATTAAATTGCCCAGAAACAGCCGTTTCGAAGTGTGTTTGAATAATATTATGTACAAAATAATCCAATGTAAATAAGTAAATTCTGGGTTATTCATTTTATATACAAAACTATTACGTTCACTTCAACCCTTTTTAGTCCCACAGATGGGCACGGGTCTTCTCTCAACTATGTTACGAGTTGAGAGAGTTCAGGCCTTAATCCACACACGCTGGCCTAAGAACTAATCATTCGAAGACATGTGGCACACACCACATGTCTTCAAATGATTAGTTCTTAGGCATGTCGGTTTCCTCACGATGCTTTATTTCACCAATATTCAGCAGTGGCAATAATATAATGCACATTACATCTCATATTTATGCAAATTGTATTGATGAGGACCTACCAAATTGTGAGTTGTTTAGCGGTAAAAAAATATATTTTACGTGCGTAATTAATTCATACATATAACCATCACGAAAAGGATCAAACTAAATATAAACAGTTCATATCACCGTATCCGATTCCCCGGGGTTGTATAAATAGACGACCCGAAATAGTTCAACATCCAATTTGCTTTATTATTTCATTGCAATTAGCCAAATGTTGTAATTTCATAATTCTTGTTGCAAATAATTCAAATTAGTGATCGCTGTAAGCCTCAATTTGCACATAACAAGCTTATACGTATCACGTATTCAGTCGTGTTTCACTCAATCAGAATTCCAATCAATTGAACTATGATTCGTGTTATCGATTTGCTTAACCACAAGCTTTTGGACATTCACCCCAACTAATCCATCTATACTAATATTATCACTACAAGAGTAGCTCAGTCTTTTTGGTTGTCAAGCTTAATTTTATTTAGATAAAACTCTCCAGGGTTCAAACATTTACCATAATAATAATGATTTAAGTTCTAGAAATGAAGATAGACTTTTTTCCAATAGCGCAAAATGTTTTTGTTCATACACGAGGGAAGAAAGCTACTTTATGAAGAAGATACCTAGAGACTATAAATACAGACCGAAACATAAGTCTATCTAATTACTAGTAAACAAAGAGAGTAATTTGAATTCGTTTCGTTACACAATTATGAATACGTACTTAAGAAGGTTAGGTAGGTACCGTGCCTGCTTGGTACCGTGTTGAGACATGGCAGACAGTGGAAGCGCTAAAATTAAATTTCTTTAGCTTGCTTTATTAAAAGTAAGAACTATAAACGTTCTCCGTTTTGCATAGAATGTTGGTAGGTTTTTTAGGGTTTATACTAGTTACTTTAAGGCAATTAACTGACATATTTTTAATCGTTTTCATCAAAACTTATTCAAGCATAGAAAAATGCGGCTTAAAAGGTCGTGATATAGAATGTAAACAATTCAAAACACCTGACACACTTTAATAAATTACTCTACGTACTTAGACATTTACAATTTAGTATAGTTTAAATTAACTACTCTATTTACATTACGAATTTTCATTTTGATACAAAACAACTGCTTAAAACTTTTGTTAATATTATAAGGTAGCAGTCGTACACCATATGACTTAAAGATGAATTCTTGAGCTTCTCTTAAACCACGTAATTTATCAAACCTAAGAAACAACCATTATATAAAGAAAAAACCGCGCCCTTAACCTTGAACTAAACATTTTTCCTTTACTCAATTTATTTTCCAAATTATTAAAAGATCCGAGCAAGAATGAACCATGACAGGTCAAGATTATAACAATACGTAGAGTATCCAATCTAACACCAATTTTGACGATATTTTCAGGAACGTGAAAAATGGTAGATACTATAATATTCTTTTGCTTCTTAAAGTATCTTGTGCTAACCTAATTTTTAAAAGATTGTGAACATTTATTGCTTTTATGAAGAAGCCTCATGCCTAACTGTGGAGTAAGGGGTAGTAATTTTAAAAAAAGTAAGGTACTTCTTACTTACATTATAAATAGATATTAAAAATTTTACGAGAATAATAGTAGAGTACGAAAGGTAAAATAAATAAAAAGTTTAAATTGAGAGTTTAAAGAGTTTGAATTGTTATTGAGAAAAGGTAGTATTTTTTATTTATTGTAAAACTGAGAAAAGGACGAATTTAGAGCACTCGAATTTATTATAAATATGTCACTCCGTTGCAATCTGTAAAACTCGTCTGATTTGATAATCCGTGAATTTCGATAGGACATTTTGTAGCATTCCTGCTATTACGGTATCATAGATCTTTGACGTTTGTTTTTTTTTGCGTACCGCAGGGTGCACAGTTGCAAAGTGAATTGATACACTAATTTCTAGAGTAACGTCACAAAAGAACAGCAAAATTCGCCACCCTATGGCGGTTTGCGGCTCTGTGAACATAGCCCGTGACGTAGCTAAAGTAGAGCCTAAATTTTGCGTGCGTAATTATTTCTTTAATAATTAAGTCTTTGCAACTTAATTAATTACTTTTAAGTGTCACTTGACAAGTGGTAATATATCAAATAAGTAGTACATTATATTAACTGTGGTACAATCAATCAACTAACGTACGACCCAGACCTAACTTAGCCTTTAAATAGCAATTAAACTTTATTTCACTCTTACTAGGTGGCTCGCGAATAATAGCAACCGGGATCCAACTACGGGAAAACATTAACCATATCTTAGCTTAGTTTTAGGGGTTCTCCGTCACAGTCCTACAAACATTCAAGTGCATAGATACCAATACAAATTTTACAAATATACTGCATTTTTCCTTTGCCGATACTCCTTTACAGCAACACCTTAAGAAGCCTGGTGTTCTAATTACCGCAGGTAAATGAATGTCTAATGCGGGTCAAGTACAAGGCCACGACGACGCTTGCGTGCTTCCACATCGTTACAATCAGCTGACAAGCTGATTGTAACGATGTGGAACATCCAACTGTATGATGTAGAAAAGTCCTAAAATATAAACACAATCACAGAACACCTACGAGTATCACAATCTGCATACAGAGAAGCAAAAGGTCACACACGTATCACGATATTCTGAAACTTCGTGCTACGGGGTCAAGAAACTGGAAAAACGAACTATACCATATATATAAAGAAATATGTATCCACCGTATGGTAGACTGTAACTATATATAGACACTTGCAACACCAGAAGCGTCACTCGAGCGGTAGGTACCGATTTTCAAATGTCGACGAGCCTGACCACCTTATTCACACCCAGAAACAACCAAAATTACTACACTGAGGGTATTCTGAAATAAGGTATTAGTCGGGCGTCCCGTAGAACAATTTTTAGAAACATTTTCAATATAAACGTAAAATGGGGAACTCGAACACAGACGAACAATATTCCCTATTTTTCCCGATTGAAAAATAGCTTGTGGAAAGCTGTTCTTTAATCTGCAAAACGCTATTCTACCGTTAGCCGTCTATTTTTCGCTCTAACCTTTCATTCGTTCACAAAAACGTCACGGTCACCGAAATGGCGATTAAATAAAGCTGAAGGGGAACCTCGCGATAACCCACGAACAAAGTTAAACAAAAGCTTCTTCGGCCTTTAATGTAATGTCATCATCTAGTTTTTTCTAGTTTTTTGGCAACTAAATGAGCTTTTTATATGCTCATAAGTCCAAGCTTTCTAGCCTTTAAAATCTAATTAAGCTTTCTAGTTTTTGTAAAGACTTTAAAGTTAGATGCTTCCGCAAACCACGTTATGTAAGATGGCTAATTATAAAATCACGGACTATTTATATGATAAAAACGCTTGAGCTTAGATGGCTCTAACGTAACACACTAAATAAAACGTAGGTAGTAGATATAAGTACCTAGCTACTACATTTTAAAAGAGAAGAAAGTCTACTGACTTTTTGCTGAGGAAGAATGGTAAAAACTCAGTAGGCTTTCTAAGTTAGTAACTAAGTTGTAAGGTCATTTGCTGCACGGTAGTAAAAGAAATTGTACGATTTTATGTGGAGGCCCTCCCAAAAAATAAATAATGTTTTTAATTCATAATTTTATACGACTTCAGATTTTAGAATATACGTTTATTAATACTTCTTTCAAGCCATAAAAATGTATTTATAATGTCCTCTACCATACAACTTCCTTTAGCTTGTAAGGGCTTACTTCCTATACTTAAGTATTTTAGATAACATCAGATACTAGCCTTTCACATCTCTTGTGTTTGCCACGCGTTATTATGTTCCCACCTAGCGCCATGAGATGAAAATCTTTGTTACTTTGATACATTGAACATACTTATTAAACCTTAAAACATCTCAAGAACTCAGATATTCTCGTACATATCATCTCATGACCTTATAGAAAGCGAGTTAGAAATGTTATCTGTCTGTCATGATATAAATCTTTGAAGATAGAAGTCTCTCGTCTGTGGATCAAAGCTGGTCGCATCAGTCGTTCTCCAAATGTCAGTGGGCCGGCTAACTGGGTCGCCTTATTAACACTGCACATACGTCATACGATTTTACCTTTGGAGTTTGTTAGTAAATAAATAATGATAATCTATGATATCATAAAGCTGAAGAGTCTGTTTGTTTGGTTGAACGTGCTAATCTCAGGGATTACTGCTTGCATTTGATGATATTTTTATCGCACTGCTGGAAATTATATAAAATTTAGATTTTCTACGTGCTTACCTACTCCTTTTTTTAAACAATTTTTTTACATAACTAATTCTTAATTGTAAACACATGTAAACATGATTGATACTTATTTTTGGGTAACGTTTTATTTTATTCGAGATTTATAGGTACAAATTTACGGATAGGTACCTATTATTCCAATAGGTATCCGTATAAACTTAATGTCTTCCTTGTTATGCATTGTTGATTGTTCTTATCAAATGTCGAAGTAGCTATCTAAATTATTTAATTGGTAGGTCGCTGTACATAGGTATTGTGTGATAATTGAAAATAAATTGTATTGTTTCTACACTTGATCACTAGAGCAAACCGAAAAGCCATATCTAACTAAAGAGATCATGGAAAATACAAAATTTTAGAGACGGAAGTTATAGTAGTTTACCTTTATTGTAGTATGGAAATATTATCTGTAAAATCAAAATAGTTTTGTAAATTATAAAAATTAACTATATTTTTAAGTTACCTTCTAAATTATCGGGTGCTAAAACCTGATTAGGTACCTACCAAATAAGTACGTAATTAAGCATAGTTTTAAAATATAATTTCTTAAAACTAATCACTTCTATTCATATCTCAATTCGTTTTAATACTGCGAAGAGTTGCTTGTAGACCTAATTTCGAAGCTAAACTGTACTTGTAATAAGTAATAAACTAACCAATAATCAAATATTCATTTAATGAGCGGTTCCCGCGGCAAAGTTCGGTAAACTCAGATTGCGCGATTCAGCGTCTAATAAATTATGTAATCTTAATTATCAGGCTTACGTAATTACGCCTACTGACGGATCATTTAAGGATTAATAAATTCCAGCCGTAACAAATTAATTTTGTCAAGTGTAGTGACAAATTGTGATGTATGTTTACGAGATTGGAAGATTTTGATGATCTGTGATGTTTACAAATTTTGTGCAGTCGGATTTTTTAATTTTAAGTAATTTTGCTTGCTTTATATAAAATATAGATTCCCTCCCGCAGCTTCGCGCGCGTGACCTATATGTATACCTTTCTCAATAAATGGTATATCTAACAGTGCGACAAGTTTTTAAATCAGACCAGTAGTCCCTGAGATTAGAGTGTTTAACCAACCTAACAAACAAAATTCTTCAGTTTATAATATTAGTAACTATACCTAGATGAAATACTTTTTTTTTGTTTGTCGCGCTAAAACTAGAGAACGGCTAAAGTAATTTGATTGATTTTGGTAATAAAATATTCATATAAGTCCAATTGAGGTTTATATGCAGTATGTTCGGCGGCTCAGTAAGTATTAATAAAATCGTAATCGTCATGGTAAATGTCTTATACGCAAATGCAGTTGATTTAGATAACTTAAGGCTAGAGAATAACTTATGTAATAAAATATAAGAAAGCATGAACACATAATGAAATATCGCGAAGTTTTTTAATATAGACTTCACACAAGCCTCTGATAAAGCTTCAGTTCCTACTTCACGCGCACGTACTCACAAACTTTATTACTTTTAAACCAATTTTTTTGTTTTCTTTTTCCGTTATGACATTCGGAGCCGAAATGTGGACACTCACGGTAGGACTGTTCCATAAATTTAAAATCGCTTAGCGAGCTATGGAAAGGGCTATGCTCGGAGTTCCTCTGAAGGATCGAATACGCAACAAAGTGATCAGACAGAGAACTAATGTAATCGACATAGCCTACCGGATTAGTAAGCTGATGTGGCGGTAGGCCGGTCATATCTACCGCAGAACCGAGAACCGCTGGGGTAAACGAGATCTTGAGTGGAGACCACGAATTGGCAAACGTAGCGTAGGACTTCCTAAGAATAGGTGAAGTGACGATCTTAGCAGGGCGGACGGCAAGATCTGCATGAGGAAAGCCGCGGATCGTGCTCAGTGGTGTACTTTAGCCTATTTCCAGTAGAGGATCCATTTTAAAAGAAATATAATAGAAGCTGGACATGTCTTCATACAAGTGTGTGTCTGTGTACAAGTTTGTGGTATTGTAGGTGTAGTATGATGGTTAATGAACGGACCAATTTTAATGCTGTTATTTTATTTTAAAGCTATCGTAATCGAGATTTATTTGACAAAGTCTATATATAATTTTTCATTCAAAGTTATGATTTATCACTTCATACGTTTATTGTTGGAATTTGTAATAAAGTGTTATTTTCACAAGATTGAAACTTCCCTCCCACTTTGCCTAGAGGGAAGTGGACAATCTAACTTTTCAACTCCTCCTATTATCTTTCTGTTTAAATTAGTGTGGGATACAAGACAGTTTAGGTGTCCTGGGACTTGGCTGGGTTCACATACCGAGTCTCTTCACGGCGCTGCTGTTGATCCTGGCTTACAGTGGCGGGATCACGGTTATCAATTAAGATTGAAAGACCAACTGATTAATTAGAGGAAAATTACAGTGAATGTTTGATCTGTGGCAATAGGGCAAGTTTCAGTATGGAGGTTTACTTGTTATGCAATTGTTGTTACGTAACTGGGATACTTTTGTTTTTCGCTTAGGAGTGCCTTACATGCATGACCCGCTATTGAAACGTTGCCAAATCTAATGTAAAACATCCATAAACCTCGTACCAGCCTTCCGAGCTTATATAACTACATTATTCTGTTCAGTGCAAATAAATATGACTAAGACTTAACTTTACATTAAAATTTTAGTTTCATCATATCAAATTTTAAATAAAGAAAACTGCAATATTTTTTTCTTACTTTTTCATTTGTTCAAACTAAAATTGGTCCATTCGTTTTGCTACAAACTTAATGACTAGGTAAACAAATACACTGATATACACGTAAAACTTATAACACCTCTCTATTTCATTGCGGGCTAAAAATACAGCCTACCGAGAAAATTGTATTTATTTTGTAAAGTTATACGTCCGGAACTTTGCAGCTTCCTGACAGCTCGGGGAAATTCCATTAATATTTTACTCCGGAAAACATATAGGCATTGAAAATGAAAGGAATACTGTATTACATGGTATTACATACAGTATATTAACTTATTTACTTTTTAGTTTTGTAATTTTTACTTAATAATTAATTTTTACTTCATAATACCTGTATAGTTAAAATGGATTTTGTCTCTTTCTTACTAGTATTTAAATGTCTAGATGATTAGCTACTATAGGCTTATAAGTCGTTTCTCTACATACCAGATATCTCTACTGTTTTACAATAAACTTTTAGCCCCGTATTCATAAACGTCTTTAAAGCTTATTACAGCTAAAATTGGTTTGTAATTCGTTTATCTTTGTCTGTCATATTGACATTTATATTATTATTTTCATTTTTTTTACTAGTAAGGAAGAGACAAAGTCCATTTTAACTAAAGAGTCTCCTAAGGTTTTTATGAATAAGGCCGCTAGTTTTTAGAGTTCAGTTTCCGTAGTTTAAAACAAAACCCATATTCATTCCATTTATCCGTTCATTCATTCCATAATATATTTCATGTTGTATTTATAGTATTTAGTTAGATTTAATGTAATTTAATATTGTATTTGTTAAAGTGTTATATTTTATATGGGCCTTGTAGCCTGAAATTAATGGTTATTATTATTATTGTCACCTGATTTACACCACCCGGGAACCACGTGAGAATTCAGATTAAAGGTGCACACCCACGGACGAAAGAGACTCAGTTTCCCTATACTAACTTAACTTCAAAATTATCTGGAATACGATAAAAATATTATGAGTTAATTTAACTTTTACGTCGAAAATAACAATGACATCAAGATTATCCTTATGCACTTCACTAATAAATAACCGCTTAACTGCTTATTTACGTAATGATAAAAAAATCATCCTCTCAATCACTCATAGATTCCATAGCATCACGCCTGTATTACCCTCAGGTGTAGGCAGAGGTTAATATCACCCACATATCGCCGGCTTGTTTAGGTCTCTTATGTAATAGGGGGTGAGCCTATTGCTATTCATCAGGCATAGCCATACAAAACATCTTACCACTAAAATAATCCATAAATACTTGTGTCGTGTGCAGTCACTGACACTTATTTATGATACATTTTTGTGTTCAGATATTTAGTAATATTAAATCTGTTCATGATTTTTTGTAGCTGACTGTACTATTACCTGGATTAACATGTAGGGTACTTTTCAACCGACTTCAAAAAGAAGGAGGTTCTCAATTCAACTGTTTGTATTTTTTGTATGTATGTAACGCGATAATCTGCCAATTATACATAGATTAATTTTGATAAATATTTTATCTGTGTTATTCTTGTATTGAAGAAATATTTTTTTTATTTCCAAAGGTATACGTTTTAGGTCCTATTTAATTTTATCAAAATCGGTTTAGCTGGTATTGAGTTAATGTTAATGTTATATACATTGAAGCCGTTTCGTATTTTTTTAAAGCTGTTATTACCGTTATTCGGTATAAAATAACACGGACGAAGTTGCGGATGGAAGCTAGAAATCCATAATTATTATATTATACTTATTAAAATGAATATTGGAAACCTGTCGAATGCACCTATATAATTTAACTGTTGAGCAATTTGCGCTTAGGGGCCGAGAGCGCAGTGCCTAATTCAACTAGTCAAATCCATTTATATTGGTACCAGAATTTAATTTCATGCAGTATGACGTTCCTCAATATGAGAGAACGTGACGGGCATACATAAAACAGTATATATGTATGTAAA
Source organism: Meganola albula (assembly GCA_936450015.1). Lineage (NCBI taxonomy): Eukaryota > Metazoa > Arthropoda > Insecta > Lepidoptera > Nolidae > Meganola > Meganola albula. Next base: position 11,671,871 of record OW388149.1, read on the forward strand.
GAGTAACCTAGTAGCACGGAGCAGCGCTGTGATAGAATACAATATCGTCCGAGAGCTGGGATCAATTTTTGGGTAGGTATTTTCAGCTTGCCTCTAGCAAGCTGAAAACTTGTCACATAACTGTCCTATTATACCTCAACACGGAGCTGCAGCTGCCTAGTGAGTAGTGGAGCTAAATGAATCACCTAAATATTGAAAAATATTATTTTTCTTATTGTAAAAATATCATTGGGTGAACGGCTGGGGACGGGTCTTCTTTCAAATATCTTGCGTGTTGAAAGAGTTTAGACCTTAATCCACACACCCTGGCCAAGTGTGGGTCGGTGTATGTGTCATGTCCTCGAATGATTAGTTCTAAGACATGCCAGTTTCCGGAGCAGCGGTGATGAAACAATTTACACAAAGATGTTTGTGCACGACCAGGAATCGAAGCCCCGATCTTATATTTCAAAGGCGCAGCTGTTACCGCTACGCCACCGTCTCTCATCAATATTGGTGAAGGAAAATATAGTGAGGAAACCGGCATGTCTAAGAACAAATCATTCGAGGACATGTACATCCACCGACTCACCCTTGGACAGCGTAAACTTTATCAACTCGTAATACAGTTGAGAGAAGACCCATGCTCAACATTGGAACACTAAAAAGGCTTGAAGTGTGCACTGTATTGTGTGATCTATAATATCTTGTAAGTATATAAACAAATTATTAAAAGAGAAAATCTATAAAAGAAAAGAAACAGGAGATTAAAAAATATCTTTCAAAGAGAAGTACCTAATTAGGAGCATATAATTTTAACGTTACGAGCCTACGAGCCATTTCAATAATCTCAATAGTCTCCGCTGTAATACGGAATGAAAATTCTAAAGTGGCCAGTTTGCTTTTGTCCGCGAATAAAAATCGATTGTTTCCTTTGTCATTTGAAATTAGTCATAATTTAAAAGGGGTTCGTAGCTCGTGGAGAGTTCGTTATTGGAGCCCCATCGAGACGATTTCGTTCCGCCCCTTGTACTCGAGCGAAGCACCCTTCTAATATTGTACACTTAGACAGGACAGGCATATTCATTTTGGGATTTTTGCTGTCTTTATCTAACCTTTATGTGTCTTAATTTGTGTGTTTTTTTTTGTTGTTTTTTTTTTTCATTGGAATATCAGCTAGCAAAATACAGAAAACATCAGCATCATCATCATCAGCCTATTCTAGTCCACTGCTGGACATAGACCTCTCCTAAATTAGGTACGCCACTAAACACGATCCGCGGCTTTTCTCATCTAGTTCTTGCCGTCCGCCCATTGTCACTCCATCGTGTTCTCCACTCAAGAACACGTTTACCCCATCAGTTGTCAGTTCTGCGACAGATATAACCGACCCACTGCCACATCAGCTTTCTAATCCGGTGGGCAATGTCGATTACATTAGTTCTCTGTTGGATCACTTCGTTGCGTATTGAATCCTTGAGAAACTCCGAGCATAACCTTTTCCATAACTCGCTGAGCGCCTTTGAATTTGTGGACCGTTTCTGTTACATGTTACAGAAAACATATAATCAGAAAAAGAAGCTTAATATTGCTTGCTTATGTATTTGTATGATATATACACGTATATACATAGATATTATAAACTGAACCTAGTCTCGCGTGGCCCGTGCCAGCGAGTGATCGCATGTAACCTGCCTATGAAAATATCATTAAAAGTGCAATTAAGACAGTATTTTAATGCCGAACAATATCTATGTATGATGTACACTATTTGCGTGCCCATCAAAATTAGATCAATATGTAGATGGTTTTTGCAACAAATAATAATGAATCACTACTAAGTGCTCGTTTAGTTAGGTATTATTAGTAAGTAGAATAAGTCAGTGTTTTTAATTTGTTAGTATTACGTTCTCTTCTTTCAGTTTTTGTATAATTCCATTTTCTCTCCGGCAGTTTTCCGCCATTCGTGCCAAAAACATTTGGCATGAATAGTAAAACACTGTTTAATGCAACTTAGCAGCAAAAACTATTACTGATAAAGTATTATTTCTATTGTTTTCCCGATTTATTTTCAATTTATTTTTGTGCTCAAGTTCTATTTTAACCCCTGATAAAAAGGGAGTGTTATTAGTTTGACTCGTGTATCTGTGTCTCTGTGAACAAGTTTGTTGCCATACGTAGCATCTTTAAACGGGTGGATCAATTTTGTTGTTGTATTTTTTATTCGAAAGCTGAAGTGATAGAGATGGTATTTCGCTAAAAAAAATGGCAAAAGAGTTATTAATTTTAAACTTCTTTCTTCTTTAAACGACTTCAGGACGAGGTTCTCATTTAGTAGACAAACTCATAATTTTGTTTTCAGACCTAAAAAATAATCGTTCATATGTAAGGCGATAGTTACTACTTACTACTTTGCCTTAATCTGAAGTTTAACCTTTTTACATTGAATACAAAGTCATTATACAATACAATTTAATATATACAATACATTGAATAGGTATTCAATAGGTAATAAAATAGCAATATTCAGGCTTTAGAAACCTGAAATATAACTACAAGACCTCACTTCAAGGATTTCTATTTAAAAAACAACTTTTGTTACTCTTTTATGTGGATAGGTTTCAAGTAAATGTATATCATTTCGTTAATTTCGTCAGTATAATCGCGCTATCTATATCTTGGTCCCGTTAGTAAAAGAAGACAAGCTTATTGCTTCTATCGAATCCTAACTTCAGATTTTTTTTATTTTAAAAGGCTTGCGTCTGACTACAGCTTGCCTGATAGTAGTAGATTTTTGATTAATTATCAGGTATTTTCAGGGATGAAGTTCCTTATCACATATTATACTTTAGATAGGTACACTGCGGATGTGATCTAGTTACAAAAAAAGAGTAGGTAACAGCAATACAAAATTGCTTATTTTTGAAACCAACCCTGTGAATATTAATACTTTATTATAAATATGGTACAGTTATCGAAATTATTGTATGGCGATTTATAGGTATACATATTGAGAAGAATTTTATTCCGACCCAGCGTGTGACTAAAACACACCTCACTCGTTTTATTTCTTTTCTTTTTTCAGGTAAATTAGGCGCGTTACTAATTGCCTCCTCCTAACATCGTCAGTCAGTGTTGAAACTTTTAATCCCATTAAAATTAAAAAGGGTCGGCTCGATTTAGACCTTAACTGGAGCAGGACGGCTCAGCCACCGAATTATTTAGCAGCTCAAAGCTCACACCACGTATGACATTTATATAAAAAGTAAAACACAGTCCAATACCGTTTTATATGTATACATACTACGTACGGTCAGCAATAAAAGTTGATTATCAAATTCAATATTACAATCAGAACAAAACATCTTAACACAAAAAGATGGTATAAATAAGTATCGTGTGACAGTTCAATGTAAATTATTAATGCAAGAACAAGCTTATTTTCTCCTCTTGTCACGTCACTCATCTATAGAATCTTTTATTATTCAGTAGGACATTAACACACACTGCCATCTGATCCCAAACTAAGTAGAGCTTGTTCTATGGTAACCAGATAACTGGTAATATACCACATAAAATACTTTTCATTTGTAAATATATACTTAAATCTAGATATTTATACCCAGACTCAAGAAAAAACAGTAATGTTTATCACACAAATGTCTGACTTGGGTGGGAATCGAACCCACGACCTGCGGTGTGAAAAGTAAGTATCTTAAAAAGTTTTGTAATATTAATAAAAATAAAAGTGTTAATCAACTTTTGACGATGACTGTACCTACCTTATCTGCAGGGAGATACGGATTTAATATTGTAATATATTGCTGCTAGTAAGTAGGATTTTAGTTTTACAAACAGTTTAAACTTTTAGACTCAACGCGCCTCTGCTATCCTGTAAAAAGGCATTTTTTGGAGAAAGGCTTTTAAAACCCCGATAAGATCAACACCTAGACTCTCTAGGGTCACGCGTTAATTTAATTAGAAAGATAAATGGAAATCTTAGAAAACTATTTTAAACGCTTACCTTTCGCTTATTTATGGAAAATATAAAAATAAAATAAATAAAATAAAAATATTAAGTAGGTAGGTACGATAACACAAACGGTCCTATTCATAAAAATCTTATAAGACTCTTTATTTAAAATGAACTTTGTCTCTTTCTTACTAGTATAAATATCAAGATGACTGACAAAGACAAACGAAAAAGTTTATGAATACGGGGGTTAGTTTTCCCGACAAAAAGAAAGGGTGGTATAACTTTGACGCATGTATATGTGTTAAAGTTTGTTACCACGTGGCACTTAGCGGATTGACCAATTTTGTTCTAAAAAAATAGCATCGAAGATTATTATACTTTTAATTTAAAGTTATATTATTTCAGTTTAATTTACCTGCACCCTTTCACAACCTTATAAAGAATGACTCAATGGCAATGCTTTTTTTTATTCCAACCGTAACCCTGCTACCCAATGGAACCTATTACTATACTCAACAAGCCTACGCTGTTCCCTAATGGAGAGCTATTCGCTTGAAACAGAATTTCAATCAAAGAGATTTGAAAATACCCACACAAATCATGCAAATGGGGTTGTTTTGCTTTGATTTACAAGTTATTTCTTGTTACTAGCTTCCGCCCGCGGCTTCGCCCGCGAAATTGATCTCACTAATCTTGTTTCTTCATACAAACTTTGGAACCCCGTTTCACCCCCTTAAAGGGTGATTTTTGAAAAATCCTTTCCTAGTGCACCCCTAGACCCCATAAGGAACCTACGTGCAAATTTGGAGTCTCCAGACCCAGCGGTTTGGGCTCTGCGTTGATATGTCAGTCAATCAGTCAGTCAGTCAGTTTCTTCTTTTATATATTTAGATTTACACATATTGAGATAGGTACTGCAAGAAGAAAGGAGAGTGAACCCCACACAGAATTAAACTAGAAGTAGGTACGGTGAATGGAGAAATAGGCAAAGTGTGTCAGGATGGTCTTCTATATTAACTTACCCACTTATTTATGCCAAATCAGTGAGTAGTTATACTGCCAAGCATCCACCTAATATCTATCGTTTAGAGAGTAACCCCCAGAGTACCCTACCTACCCAATATTAAACTATTATGGGTTCCTAGGGGATTCAGTAAGTAAAACTATGATAAAAGGTGGATTAGCCGCGCACACGACCGCTCTACTTGGCTCACGTAATTTGATCTACTGATTCGCCAGCGGACGTCTAACTCGCACGGGGTCCAGCGATATATTGATTTAAAATGGTTACAGTTAATACAGACAAAGAACAACATACATATTCATAAAACTATACATTAAAACATTCATTCAGTCGAACAGCTCTGCGATGTCACCTGTCATGCTTGACAGATGACGTTGATCCGGTCCAAACTCACTATGACCGACAACACGGCCATCCTACGTACGCCTTCGTCCTCGAAGGTGTTATCGTCCGCTGGGGAAGCTGAGAACAATTTAGCCAACATTAGTACTTATCTAGGAATATGTTACTGCCTGATCAGTTGTGCATTCATTTATTCGTGATGCATCTGATCACCTAACATAGTATGTATAGCTTGAACTAGCTGATGTTCATACAGGATCAGGCTAGTCGTGTATCGCTATTCCTACTACAACAGTGTTCACCATGGATATCTGTTGCTTCTTAGATCGAAAACCCTAATAGATAAAGACTATTGAACCGTAGCATTAAATCACACTAAATATTGAACCGTTAAAATTTTAAAACAATGACCTTAGATAAAAATACTTTCTTCGCACCAATATAACTGACATTTTTTTACACAAATTCCAACAACTTAATAACGAGGTAGGCAGAAGTAGAAACTAACTAACGTCACGCCTCTTTATTTTAACACTCATTGAAATGTAAAATAATCTATTGTCAAAATTATATCAACACTCATTGGTGCTCGAAAATACACATCACTAACCGTTCGGCCATCATAAATTGATTTAAATCTTAGGCCTGCATATTGCTTACCGATCAGCGAACACATTTCCACTACACTTGGATAGTTGACAGAAATGATATTAAAAAACAGTAAAACGCTTACGTAACCTTTCGAGATCCATGCCCAACGTTTCAGGTGCCATAAATCCACGGTAGAACAATGGTTACCTTACCACGTGGGCGGGAGTACCAGCGGGTCATGCCGTCACGCTCCGTCATCTCTGGGGCAGACGCGATCGTAAACTGCAAAACTTAACCACGTGCTCAGAGCACGCGTTATTAGTTCCTAACCAGTGTGGGCAATAGTGGTACACAATCCCACTTGCTGATGCAAGAAGGACAGTGGTGAAACCCACACAGAATTAAACTAGAAGGAGGAACGGTGAACGTAGAAATATGTAAAGTGACGTGTCAGGATGGTCTTTTATATTAACTTACCCACTTATTTATGCCAAATCAGTGAGTAGTTATACTGCCAAGCATCCACCTAATATCTATCGTTTAGAGAGAAACCCCCAGATTACCCTACCTACCCAATATTAAACTATTATGGGTTCCTAGGGGATTCAGTAAGTAAAACTATGATAAAAGGTGGATTAGCCGTGCACACGACCGCTCTACTTGGCTCTCGTAATTTGGTCTACTGATTCGCCAGCGGACGTCTAACTCGCACGGGGTCCAGCGATATATTCATTTAAAATGGTTACAGTTAATACAGACAAAGAACAACATACATATTCATAAAACTATACATTAAAACATTCATTCAGTCGAACAGCTCTGCGATGTCACCTGTCATGCTTGACAGATGACGTTGATCCGGTCCAAACTCACTATGACCGACAACAGTACTTACACCTGTATTACCCGAAGGTGTAGGTAGAAGTGAATATCACTCACTTTTTGCTGGCTATATTTATTTTTATACGTTTTTTTAGTCAAAAGCGGACGTGTTGGATTGATCACTTTTTTACACCTTGCATGCAATTTTATTGATTTGTATACTATGTAATATTTTGACACATATACACAGCGCCATCTAGTCCCAAACTAAGCAATTATATTTGCTTGTGTTACTAGGAACTGATAAATACATTTTTTTTTCTAAATACATACTTAATATGATGATAGATAAATTACATCCAGACACAGAACAAACATTGTTTATGCAAATAAAATTATCACTTATCTCAAAAATATGCATCGGGGGATCGAGGGTATGAAGCTTTTTACTAAATCATCACACTTCAACATTTTTTAGTGTCCCACTGCTGGGCACGGGTCTTCTCTCGGTTAACTTCTGAGTTGAGAGAGTTTAGGCCTTAATCCACACACGCTGGCCAAGTGCGGGTTGGTGGATATCACATGTCCTTGAATGATTAGTTCTTAGACATGCCGGTTTCCTCACGATGTTTTCCTTCACCGATATTGAGCAGCGGAGATGAAACAATTCACACAAAGGGCACGACCAGGATTCGAACCCGCGACCTTATTTTTCTAAGGCGAGGCCCGTACCGCTGCACCACCGCTCAACTCAATGTTTACTACAAACATTGTGTATCCAATTAATCGGAGGAACTTTTGTTCGTTCACCGGACTTTTTCGATGAGCTGTTAGATTACAACAGCTCTTAACCGATCAAGTGCTAAGTGGGCTTCTAAACATGGCGTGTTTGTTTATAAATAACTCGTAAACTACCGACTGAATCACAATTACTGTACAGTGCCCGAGTTTATTATCCTCGTTACTTTAAGTATCTAATTAAAATAATGCTTACAAAAAGAATAGTTTAGTTAGCGATGATAGTGTAGATACCTACTCGTAATACGGGCACTGTACTTAGTACGTATAAATTATGTTTAACTGATAAGATAAAAAGTGCAAGTACTTATTTTCCAACAAGTTTATAACCTCGTAACTTGGCCAGGTTCAAATCCCGAGTCACTTCGCGGCATCGTTGTCGATCCTGACATACAGGAGTTACAGCGGTAGGATTGCGGTAGTGGGAAAAGTCCCAAAAAAACCTTGTAACGCTTACACAAATGGACCGATTTTAATGTTGTTTTATTTATTTAATAGCTGAAGCAAATATGTATCGGTGGTCATTAAATATTTAGAGTTATATTATTGGATTAAACATATTTTAACTTATTTAAGCTGGCACTAACTCTATGGCCCCTAAAACTGGCTGGCATCGAAATTAGATAACTATTTTATCATACCAGTTTGAGAATCAGGTCAGCAGTAGTTCATGAATAATGCTAGGACTATGCGTCGCATATAAATCAGTACAAACTTGTTCACATTGTTTGAACTTACCCCGCCATTATGCAAATAAACCAGAGCTTGTGTGTAAATATTAAATAGCTACAATACATAATAATGTATAGACCATCGACGACCTCGTAGTTGAGCGATGTATGCTGTCCGATTGGGGTCTATACCGTGCCCGGTAGGTCGCGGGTTTGATTCCCGTTCTGAACAATCTTTGTACTATAACAAAAAAGATTTGTTTCGGTGACTGGTTGGTTGAGGGACTACCTTCCGTGCCTCGGAGAGCACATGAAGCCGTCTCAACCGGTTGTCATTTAACACATCTATAACAATCGTTTCAGGTAGTCAGAAGCTTAATATAACCTGACACCTGGTCTTACCATCTCGGCTACTGGTTCCTTGTGGGTATAATTCTGGCCACATCAGGTTAGACTAGGAGCCGACCCAAATAGCAATGGGTAAAAGGCAAGGGGAATGATGACGGCATAATATAATGCCTACCCTTAAGTAACACTTTCCCATGTATCTTTTTTTTATTTACAATATTCTAGTCCTGACAATAACAAATACAAATAAAATAAAAATAGAATTATCCAATTTGGTGCCGTCGCCGCGTCGTCGTCGTGATGGCGTGATCAATAGTAAACAGGGATTAATTTTTAGAGTTTCAGGGTCCTAGCGAAACCCTTAAAGTATCGCCATTCTGTCTATCTGTTTACGACTTAGCGCAGGTTTTTGGTACTAGAAAGTTGTAATTTAGGATTTTCATGATTTTATTAGGCTTCATGAAATATTTACATATGTGCCTATGCTACAACACAGTGGTAAAATAAAATCTATGGTGGCGTTTCGTCTTTCAAATCATTCCGATGATTTGTTTTTAGTTCACTTAACTGTAAGCCACACAAAAAGTCTATCGATCGAAAAAATAGGTTTACCTTAGAGATACAGTTTCTTTTACAGATTTAGGTGACAGAGCACTTAACTAAAGCGGATCGAAACTTTAAACAAGGCTCTTTTACAACTGATACGGTTTAATCAAGAAACTTTTAATGAGTAGGTACCTATCCCTAATTTAAGTGAGAGGAGAGGTATATTTAATATAATCGAATAGGTATATTTGTTTGACTACAATTTGCCTGATTTTACGCAATAATATGGTTTACGATGGAACGCGCTTACCAATTATACCGATTCACTCGTGATTACGTGTGGTTGTCGTATTTCGTGTGAGCTGCTGAGATTTTTCGGTGTTTCTCAGTAGTTTCTAGTGATTCTTGCATGATAGAAACAGAAATTGGACCATTTTAAGTAGAGTCGTGTCTCAAAAATCTTTTTTTATTCGGAAATAGGCTTGCGCTTGAATAATTTTCGGTGGGAAAGTGACAGCGGAATGAGGCTCCATAGGGTTAGAAACCACAAAGAAGCAAAAATTTCTACCCACCTCTAAAATGGTGTCACCAGACATCGCACTGGAACACAGCAAGGCCGCTTGGCGGTGTGGCTTTGTCTGGTGGGTGGTCACTAACCACGGCCGAAACCACCAGTTAATTACCAGTAAGAACGTATAAATCATCAACCCTTCCTTCACAATTTTAGCGTCGCTTATTTGATATCCATTGTAAGGTTAAACTGTTGAAACAAGCATAACTTCTGCAAGTAACGCTAACCACAAATCTCATAAGCCGGTGAATGCTTTCTGTTTGAATACCGAGATATTCAACTGTACTTGTGAGTAGATTGCGTAATAATAATCCCCTTCTACTCATATCTCGGCTATGACTAGTCTAAGCTAACTAGCCGATTATAATTTTAATAATAATAAAATAGAGGGACATTAACGCACACGGCCATCTGATCCTAAACTTGTATTATGGAAACCAGATAACTGGTAATATACTACATATAATACTTTTCTTTTGTAAAAACATACTTAAATTTAGATTACACCCAGACTCAAGACAAACAGACGTGTTCATCACACAAATATCTGACTTGTGTGGGAATCGAACCACGACCTGCGGTGTGAAAAGCAGATGTTATACGCAGATGTTATAATTTTTATAGAAAAATTCAAATTTTTCAATAATCGAGTGAGATCAATTGGAAAATACGAAATTAAATTTACAAACATACCTACAATTCACAAGTTACGCGCTAAGAACATGAACACTTCCTTAGCAGTCGGGTAAAAACAATTTTCAACCAACATTACATTCAACCCCACAGATGTTTGTTCATGCTCTTTGCGTTTTAATACTGCATCAAAATAAGAGAAACAGGTAGGTATTCCTTTTATTTCCTGTACTCCGCTAACTTTTTCACTTTCCTATCAAAAGTGGATTTAAATTCAAACTGCAGCGCTGCAGCTGTGTCCTGCTCTGAGTTTTCTATACTCACTTTTACTATTATTTTTATTTGAAGAGCAGTTTGCCTCTTCACATGTCCTCGAATGATTAGTTTTTAGACATGCCGGTTTCCTAACGAGGTTTTCTTTCACCGATATTGAGCAGCGGAGATGAAACAATTCACACAAAGATGTGTGGGCACGACCAGGATTCGAACCTGTAACATTATTTTTCCTAGACGAGGCCCGTACCGCTGCGCCACCGCTGCTCTGAATTATACCTAGTAAAATAATATTTTTAAAATAACACATCTAGAAATAAATTGAAATAAGTAAATTGTACCACAATGCATAGCTTGTAGGATAGTGTTAGGGCTCGCGGGCCCCCTCAGATTGAGTGAATGATTATTTCTGCAGAATGATGCAAAAAGCCAACGACAGAGGAAATAACTCTTTTTTGGCAGACTCAATGACGTGAACTTTATGCTACCCACGATGTTATTATAGTTACATAGAGTTATGAAACTACAAAAGCTAAGCGAAGCAACGTTCTATCAGTTATTATTTTACACAATTTCAAGGTGCCTAGCATATTGTGCAGACTTACCACAACCTTAGAGATTTGAATTTATAATGCGCATCTGCTCCTCCGACCCACATTACTCGGGACACTGAATCCCAATAGTCACTTCAACTGAATAATATTTGATCTAGATTCAACAACACTAACATTATTATTTTGTCAAGAAACTAAATTTGACTAAGTATTACACTGATATCAATGGAGGAATAGAAAATATCTTTAGATAATTAATCTTAATCTTAATTTATCTTTAATCATTTTTTTTAATAGCTTGTAGTGTCCTACTGCTGGGCGAAAGCCTCCCCATAGCCTTCCAACTGTCCCTATTGCTAGCTTCCTCCGTCCAAGTCGCGACTAAATCTTTCTTTTTCTTTTTCTTTTTTTCGTCTTCGAAATTAAGTGTGAATTTTGATATGTTAATTCTATCCAAACCTAATCGTTTTTGAGTAAAAGTGTAGATATTTCATAAATTCTTCTTTTTCATAAAATCGCAGTTGGACTCGAACCATAAATGTTTTAGCTTTAACCACTAATTATTCGGTCTTAAAAGTCAAATGCAATCTTTGTTGTCGTTTAATTAACAAACACTTTGAATGTACCTACTCTTTGCTAATAATTACTGTAAAAATTTAAAAAAATGAATAGAAAGAAAAAAGATTAGTTTACAGTGGTTTAACTGTTAAAACAAATGTGCCCTATTTCAGACTGTACCCATATTAAATTTAATAACATTCTATACATAATAACAGTACCTAAGATTATTGTATAAAATTAATGTACACATCTTTACAAATATACCTAGTACCTTTAATAAAATGAAATCGTTTCCGGTATCTGTTAGCGATAAACTCAAAAACTACAGAACGGATTTTCTTCATGCGTTTTTCACCAATAGACTTCAAGAGCATGAGAAAGGTTTAGGCGTATAATTTGTAAGCGCGCGAAGCGAGGGCGGGTAGCTAATTAAAAATAAAACACATATCCACTGCATCTCCTATCCGATTGTACGCCTTGAATAATCTTTGGGTACATTTAGTTATTATTAACGAAAACCCAGACTTGCTGTTTTCAGAACAGACATTCGTAAAGTTAGGAAAGCGATTTGTACTACTTAATTACGACACAGTTGGATAGTGATGTATGTAACGATGTAGGGGCTGACTGTGACGGGTTCTCATGTGTTCACTGTCCATGTAATTGGGCGCCTATTTCTGTCTGACTGTGGGTTAAAAGTTAAAATAATTATGTAAATCAAAAGTACAACAATACTCTAATATTTAGGTATATGTATCATAACGGGCAATTAACTTGGCTTTACCATCGACACGGGTTGCACAAGTCGTGGTCGCAAGCAGACTGAACCAGTGAACAACAACAGAGTGGCGGAATTGCAGAAGTGATATAAGTCCCATGAAAAAAATGCTACAAAGACTACCCATCTACGGATAATTTTCGTAGCTGCTACTGCGGTTACTACGACGCCGAGTCGTAGCAGCTACGAAAACGATCCGTAGCTACAAAGCATAACTTTTAATAGACGCTACACTACGTCATGAAATCGTAGACGTATATTTTTATCTGTGTCAAGACTAAAATAGAATGTTGTCTGCATGACGCAGCTATGACGTGTGGACTCTGCGTACCACTACGTAGTTTTACGTAATATAGAAGACGGGGTGTGCCAGTTTTCCACTCGGTTATCCACTGACGATGACCATAAAGCTTAGTTTACTATCTACATTCAGCACTATTCATTGGTCACATTTTACGGCGCCTCTGTCTGCTGAGCTTACTCGTAAAACTAAAATAATAAACACACTTTGTGTGTCTTATCTATAAATCATAATAAATAATAAAACAATGTAACGTCAACTTTATAAGGGAAGCCGGCAAGACTCATTTTTAACTTTTTTATGTTGTGATATTGCTGTTCCAAAATAATAATTTAATAATATTTTGCTATAAATCCTATGGACTTGACCCCAAAGGATTTTTGTAAACAATATTAGAATATGTTGGCACAGCCACTTCTCATTACATCAGCTGTCATTTTATACTGTCATCGCGTCCGTCCGTTAAAGTCGGCTGTCACTCGAAAATGTCAATATGAATGAACGAATGAACACCGAGCATCGGGTGAAGCGACCATCTGAGAAGGGCTGAGTACTTAATCGCATAGTGACCGCACATAGTCAATTTTAAACAATGTGTCTTTCAACCTTACGTTGGCAGAATCACTGTGAATGACGGTGGATACCAAAAACATTAAAAAGTGAAGTGAAGTGAAGTGAGAAGGGCTGACACTTTGTGTTGACCAGTTGCATCATCGGGAGGTGCGCATGCAACCACGTGCTCGGTGGACGTTACGCTTTAATCCAAAGTAATCCTAGCGATCTGTAATTATCTGTTAGAATTAATAATTGTGCTATCGACAGATCGTGGTGTAGTGATATTTGCCGTACTTAGTTCTTTTATTGGAATACCGTCATCTTTCCCCATAATTCCCTACTTAAAGTTGCCTGATAATCCTGATTTTTAGTCGAAAGCTTTTAAATATAATACACGTGTATATGATAATGTAGTTTATAGAATTTTGGTCGATAAATGCTGTAATGAAAGGTAAGGAAAGGCTGACCTCCTATGGGACATAAACATAGCCGGCGAATAGTGAGTAGTATTCACCTCTGCCTACACCTTTGGGTAATACATGAGCGTTATTTGTGTAAATGAGTCGGAATCGACACAGAAAAGAAATAATCTGTAAGATAGCAAGTCAGAAACTAATAATAAGTGACAAATAGTGTACACAAAAGATACATCAAATCGGACGTCTGTACAGAAGGGTATTCAGTGTGTGTGGCCTACTTTGTGAGCCATCGTGAGTCTACGTAAACAGTCCCGTTCACTTCTTAACACAGACGAGTCATGTCGTCATGGTTTATTTACGCGTTTCAGACGATAAGGCGAAATCCATTCGCATTTTTATGAAAAGTGTTTCACCCTCAAAGAAAAAGAGGGTTGTTATGTTTGACGTGTGTATCTGTACAAGTTAGCGACATAGTAGCACTTTTAACGAATAGACAGTTTATGTTTTGGAATCCTAATTCGTTTTCGTCTTCGTATTCAGATCTTATCCCACTATTGCTACTCCTGTAAACCCGGATCGTTAACGGCGCCGTGAAGAGTGTCGGGATTTGAACCCAGCCAAGTCCCGGGACAACTAAACTGTCTTGGATCCCGCATAAATTTAATCAGAAAGATAATAGGAGGAGTTGGAAAGTTACATAGTTCACTTCCCTCCAGGCAAAACGGGAGACAGCATAAAACAGAAAGGTTTATAATTGCTTTATAAAAAATGGATTTAGCACCACGGGTAATGTAATCTAAGGGGACCTATCAGAGCTGATTTCAGTAATCATTATGGCAAAATCGTTTGAACGCACGGAAATTAGCACCGGTTGCAACAAGATCGGTATAATATATTTTATCTATAATATCTTCGTATTCCGATCCTGTGAAGTGACTTTACACATCAAAATCCGCCATTTTGCTTTATTTTCATATTTAAGTACACTTGAGTATTTAAGACGACGATGCCTGCAAGACAAGACAAGTGCCCTTAGACAAGTGGCAGAAAGGCTAAACGAATAGAACAGAATAGAATTCTCAATGTATCGAATGTTGGATTTACAGTAGATAAATATAAATATAAGTATTTAAATATACAATATACGTTGGTTTTATTATTTTTAAGCAACAAGAAATAGTACATCAAATAGTAAAGAAACAGACAGAGATAAAATAACAAAGGAAAAGTACGACAGTGACATTGACATGCTGACGTTGACACATAAGTGTTCAGTAACATTATGTTGAGTTTAATAACTCTCTAACAAGAGAATTATCTAGCTTACGACATGTAATTGCATTCATAGTACTTATTAGTGTCATTCACATACATATTCGTTAAATGTTTATGCCACTTGTCTAATGGCAATGGGCTCTTATCGTCGCAAACCATCCAGCCGTTTGGAAGAAATAAGGTTAAAAGGAAGGAAATCCAAACAAATAGGTATTTTAAAACAACCCTTCCTTGGTAGTAGAGTAAAAAAGGTCAATGAACGAATCTTGATACACATATTCGTTTGTACAAGATTAGCATACTACGAGTAGAACTGTATTAAATAAGTTTGCGACGTTGCTCGACGGCATATCTTAACACCTTGCATAATCCCCAGCGTAAAGCCTTGCATAATCAAAGACAACATTAGCACTTAGCAGCTTACAGATACAATACAAGTAGAATAACTTAAAGAGGGGACATTGTGAACAACCTTTTATACCGTCCTACTACTAGGCACGGGTCTTCTGTTATCATAAGAATTGAGAGAATTTAGGCCATAATCCGCCCACATATCCCAGTTTTCTCACCGTGTTTTGAATTACTGGCACCGCCTGTGTGCCGTTTTGGATGAATGTTTTCACCCAACTGCGCCAGAAGGAGGGTTTGTTTTTCCAGTGTATGTATGTATGTGTATTTCTTTGGACAGACCACACTTTATCGGAGTAATATACCTAACCAGTGTGTATAAACGATGTGGGTGGAATAAACCAAATGTTTGTCAGAGCAATGTGTATCATTTAGGGAAGGGGCGACTCGATACAACCCACTATAACTATTTAGGCAGGCCGCCACATACAAACTATAGAACCCGCGACACTACACCACGAGACTTCCGATCAGGGAGCAGTACTCGACTGGACCACGAATTCGGTTCGGCGAGAAGCACCCCAGAGTTGAAGCAGTGCGGGGCGCTTACATTTTAGTACGTGGATATTGTATATATGTAATATTTCCCTTCGATATTCACAAACCCATTGAACGCAAAGTTAATCGAATCACCGATTTGCGTTATGCGTTACTGTGCCAATTTTCATAGCTGATAAGGATTGGAGTTATTTTTTGAGAGTATTATAAATAAACAGGTTCGTATAGCGCTCACGCTTGTATTACACGAAGGTGTAAGCAGAGAATTAATGGAATTGAAATTCAAATGGAATTAAAATCTTTTTTTTAATAGCAGATCCAATAATCTTGACTTACATTATAACTATACCTACTAGACAGTTCGAAAAACTAACAACTTGTTTTAGTTATTTTATAAGGTGTGCTCCAAGCGAACCAAATGTACTTTACTGGTGGTAGGCTTCGGCCGTGGTTAGTGACCACTCAACAGACAAAGCCGTGCTTTGTCTTTGACTTTATCTGTTGAGAGGCCAAACTGCTTTACCGTGCTCCAGTACGATGTCTGGTGACACCATTTAAAATGGTGGGTTGGAATTGGTTTCTAACCATATGGAGCTTCATTCACCTGCCACCTTCTCACAGAAAATCATTCGTAATCACAAGTGAATCGGTTTATTGGACAGGCGCGTTCCATTTTTGTAAGTCTTCACTCAGAAATGCAAGAGGCGGAAAACTGGAACACATTTGTCCATTGAAAGCGAACGTTGTGTCGTCTTAAATATGAATTTAAAATAGAATAAACCAAAATTTCTCCTTAAAAAACGATGGAATTTAACATTTGCAAAATAAAACGTTTCTTGGAGCAAAATACAATTATACCTAACCTTCCGTGTTCAATCAGAAGCATTAATTACGCCTTGGAATCCCAATCACCCTATATATTTATTAAGAAAATTCTAAGTATCTCGCTGCGATACGTACTAAGTTGCGACGTCAGTAGGTAAAATATTATAGCTAGAACTAAACCGCAGTTATTGTACACTCTTTGTCTAGAACGTCAAAACTTCGTAGTTACTATGAAAACGAGGCGTAGTCGCTATTCTACGAGTCTACTACGAGAATTTGACTTGCTTGACATGTTGTCCTATGTCCCCTGGATGGGGCAGAAGCGTCCACAGTACGTTGCCATCTCGAACGGTTTACTATGAGAGCAATTTGACATATAACAGTAAGTAGAACTCGGGACCTTCGACAAGTACTACAATTTTTCATTCCGTGTGGCACCGTCATTAATTTTCTACTCTTTTAAGCCGCACTGTAACTAATTAATAATAGCTTTACAAAAAAAATACCAACCGACTTAAATCTTTTAACAGTAACTCAAAACCCGATGGACCGATTATCATAAAATGTTAATGGTGGTCCCATGAAAATTATACCATTCGAAACAAAAAAGGATTTATAAAAATTAATCTATTATTAACCGAATTATGGCGTAACATGCATACAAAAAAAATATACAGTCGAATTGAAGTCGGTTGGAAAGTACTTGGCTACTAATATAAAAAATGTAACTATAAAATATTTATTAATATTGCAGTTCCCTAGAAATATTAGCGGTATACACAGCTATGTAAATAAAGCCTGCTCTAATTCATACAATCGTGTATCCACCACCAGTTATTAATTTAATAAGTCAGGGAAATAAGCAGCTGTATTATCTATAACTGTTGTGAATTTTCATAACAAAAACAACTGTCAAATTAGCGAAAAATTCCATTACTTATCGCAAATATATCGATTTGTTAGCTGAAACAAGTAGGGTGATTTCACCGCCTGCGTGTTTAGAGTTTCTTCGCATGAAATCTATATATAAAACGTTTATCTATGACCACTCAATTTTTTTTCGTGTAATAAGAACACTAGCTTATATGAAGCCACTACTGAAAATCCATTTCTCTTAAAAACAAATTTAATAAAAAATTATAATATGCCAGTTTTCAATAACGGTGGTGTGTCCGTGATTCCCTTTTACGCACATTATCCTCTTTATATCCGTTATGATGGCAAATTTAGTACTTAAATTGATATAATTATATTAATGAATATAGAAAGCAACCATATTTTTTGTTTCCATTACTTCTGCTATAATACAGACATCAGGACAATTGCGTTAAGGAACGTCCGCGCCTAAAGTGCAATTTCAGTGGGTTTTGTTAAAATCCATAAACAACGTATTACACGTCGATTTACACGATCTATCCTCTTACGCACGTGTAGTTCCAGTCGTGCTCTTGCGTTCGCGCAGTAGTGAAGGGGCCGATCCTCTCCAGTTTCCGCGCCAAAACGTAAGTACCTTCTAAAATCTAAGAGGGAATACGAAATTATACAATCTCGGTGGGTTACTGTATGAATGAATGGTGGTTTTTTATTTTACGATTTATGAATATATTGTGTGTTGTTAGGTAACCTTAGCAATCATACATTTCACGTGAGGAATGTATCACTCAGTTTTGTTTTATTAAATTTTTTCTTAATGTTTCTAATTTCGGTGGTGCAATAACGGTGGTTTCGGTGGTAGATTTATTGCCACCGATATTGCATTTATACTATAATGGCTATGGGTTCACGTAACTTCTGTAAGATTTTTACCCACAAAGGTTAATTAAACTAACTTATTTTATTATTTTAATTATGGAACTATTATTACCTAATAATAATAAGTACGACTTAAAAGAGATTTTTTTAAATAAATATTATCTTCGTGTGCTATGCTACACTTTTGTAAGCAATTCGTTGTACTTTTGTATAATAATCAAATTATGTCAAAGTCAAAGTTTTTATTCAAATATTTTACAACGTAACATTTTTGCAAGTCGCTTCTACATTTACATTTGCTGCCAGATTCGCAAGGCAAAAGGAGAACCTGTGAGAAAGAACTGGCAATAAAACTCACGGCCACTCTTTTTAATCGCCAAAAGGATACAAATTATGCTCTTTACAATTTATGACACATATTATAATGGTACAGAACCAAAACACCATTCTCAGTCAACCATAATTAAACTTTAAAATTATTGATGATCACTATTAACATTATAACCTGTATCAAACAAAATTGTTCTCGTCGAATAGTATAGTGTGTGGGATCATCACTTGGTACCACTTTTTATTTATAAAGGAAAACACTGGTAAAAGCATTTTGTGAAAATTAATGAAGTAAACAAGACTACAAACTAAAAAAATATGGCTACAGGTATATAAAATTGCTTTTGTTTTTAAAATGAATTGATAACTTTAAAATGTAAATAAGCGGGACTGGGACTGATCATAAAATATGTCCAGCTCCTTACTCGTATTGTACCTGAAATGTAGTAATAAGTCGAATAAGGGGTGGGGTTGTGTCCTTTTTAGCGTGGTTAACTATCTATGAAGAACGGGGTGGTAACCTGTGACCATACTTTTTCAGTTCGGTTCATTATATTTTATTTAGGACTTTGATTCCAAGAGTTGTTCAAAGTCTTGTGCTAAATAGACCTGAGTGTATTAAATCGTTAATATTTATAAACCCTTTGTGCGTTACCTTCTTAATTTTGTCTGATTTTAGGATGGGAAAACGAAAGGAAAAACAATCAAGGGAAGAGACTTTACAATAAAAGAGACTGGCTGAAAGATTACGAAAGGAAAAAATAAAACAAGATCCTGTACTAGGTAAAGAAGTAAGAAGAAAAGATAGAGAAAGATATAGAAAGAAAAAAGAGGAAGGAAAAATTTTATCGCTGGGTGAAATGACTCCGCGTGCTAGAACATTGAAGCAAAAAGTAAACAGAGCTAATTTTAAAGCATTTTATGAAAGAAGAACAAGAAATATTAAGTTATCACGTGAAAATGATTCAGTTTATGATTTTCTGAAGCGTTTTGTTAAATGAAAAGTTAAGTTGCTGCCAGTGACGTGCGTTAATAAGTATTATGTTATCCTGATCCATTCATCAGTGTATGCTTGGTTAGAAATTACTGTTATGAATAAAAGTATTATCAACATTATTAGGAAACAATAATTGATTTTAGTATTTACTATAGATATTTATTTGAAAAAAAATAAGACTTTTATTTAAATATGTAAGAATAGCGTCAATACAATTTTTTATAATACTAGTGGACCCACCCGGCTTCGCCCGTTCTAAATTTTTCTCACCGTTTAAACTTTTCCTGGACCTCCACAAATCATTCAAGACCAAAATCAGCCAAATCGGTTCTGTCGATCTCGAGTTTTAGCGAGACGAACAGCAATTAATTTTTATTTAAATAGACTATTGTCTATTATCTATTCATATAATGTTTGTAAACTATTATTAGATTGTGATCTTAATCTACTAAAACCTTCCTAGTAGCTAACGACTAAAGAATTTTTAATTGTAAGAAGTTATAATAAATTTTATATATCTATATTTAACTAACGCGAAGTTCTGCGTTTTTTAAGGATACGTGCCATTCAACTGTGATTATTGTGATTATAAATTTAATAACTTACTAGATATTATATCAAGAGAAGATTATGAACCTTATAGTCATCATCGTGATGATGATGAACCTACAAAAAGCATCTATTGTTTTTAAAAACTCTGTTTGTTTAAGTGTTAAATTAAGTAAACGAAGATCTCATCATAACTTTATTTTATTTAGCATTACCCCCAGCATTTAGCAAAATATTAAGGTCAAGACCATTTGAGTTCAATTTACTTATAGCCTTCGCACTAGCGTTTGTCCAATGTAGGCGTTCGATGATCATATACGCAGCGCAGACGCTGCTGCTGCGAAAAAGTGACGTATGCATCATGTTGTCTGCGTTGCGTTGTCGCTGCATCGCTGCAGGAATACATGAATACGCTGCACTAGCTATGATAAGTAACGTCAAACATCATCGAAAGCCTGCCCTGGATAAATGCTAGTGTGAGGCGTTCTTATTGAAAAAATTCAGAGTTTGCTAAAACCTATATAATTCTCCATCCTACATCCTCTTCATCATCCGACGACATAATACATCATCAGAGTGCGTTGTTTGATCTTCTGTATCCGCTGCATCCTTTGCATTATCCATACTTACTTAACTCCATCAGCCACCTCTGCAGCAGTACATTGTGATGCAAACGGCAAAATTGACAGTGGAGCCGTAGTTTGTATATACTGTTTCATAAATATTGCTATTTTCAATTTCTGTGTGATGTTGCACTTTCGGTGTAAAAATTTCAATTTCGGTGTAAAATTATAAATTTCGGTGGGTTGGCAATTTCGGTGGTTACTATATTTCCAAAACAACTGCAGTTATTTGTTTCCCGCTAAATATCTAGAATACTAATGTGTTATAAAAGAACACCAGTTCATTTTTTCAGCGGAAAACCTATAAATAAAAAATACCACCGAAATTAGCAAAAAAATAAGCATGCGTGAAATTACCCAGTATTAAAGCTTTCTATTCTATGCTCTATATTAATGAATAGTTTTCGCCCATGTATTCGCCCGTCTGCGATAACAAATCCATTCTATCTGATCCTGGGAATAAAAATAAAAGATTTTTCCTAACTTCATCTAATTTTCAATCAGTTTCATAAGTTTTTACGGGGTTGGATAACAAGAGTTAAAATATAAAAACCTCCACATTACCCTAATCTCAAATCCCTAAATATACATACCTAAATATTTTAACAACAAAAAAAGTCGTGAGGCGTGAACTAAAAAAGGCTCATACAGTCAACATAACCTTAATGGCATCGTTTCTTCTGGGATTGTTAAATTTAAGTTTGAGGACAATAATTAGAACATAAAAATTTTGCCTTCTGATCATTGTGTTCAACAACACACGTGTCCAGAAGGCTTGTATTGAAGACTACACTTTTTGACAACTCCTTGAAAAGGGGACGCGCTCGCCATCCCCAGCACGACGGTGTTACAACACCAAATTGATCAAATAATATAATACTTACCCCTTTCAGCCGTTGTGGCAGCAATGATTGCTAGTCCCGCGGTGCAAGGATCGGAAGGTTTATTTATTTCTAATACCAATCATTTATCCGTAAAAGGCTGCCCACCCACAGCCGATTTCTAGAACCAATTTTGCGACTGATGCAACGCGTAAAAATAGAAGAGTCAATTCCGCCTTTCGTAGGCATGCAATGGTTTTAAATATTACACATGGATATAAGGATAAAATTAGAGATGCCTTATATTCGTTCCGTAAGTCTTATATGAGCTTATCTTTTGGCAGTCTCTGCTAATACAGAATTGGCAAGCTATCTCCATGCTGGTAATTTATACAAAAATCAACTTAATAGCCTTACAACTTCCAGACAAATTAGGTCATGTACAGGCTTAGGTTCGAGGCCACAATAAAACTTGTTTGGAAGTGCGGTCATTATATTCTCGTCCATCAACATCGTCGATAACTAATGGATTACATATTCAACTGCGTATGTAAAAATATGGGTGTTATTACCAGAATATTTTCTGCCCGTCATCATGATTCTGATGCCTTCTGATTTTCCGAACATGAATATAAATAAATTGATCGGGTTACAAATAGCTGTTTATACCTATAAGATAAACGGTACTGAGATTTTATGTGGATTTGTTGGAACGTGCTGGCTCTGAATCTGAAAAACTCTCTGAAAAACTAATTCTCTTAATTCTTCGCATGCGGCTTTTATTAATTGTACTGCTTGTCGTTTGTAACATGTCGTAAGGTTGATAAAGCCGCTGTCTGCGTTTTTAGTCTAGCCGCGATTTTCGAATATAAAAAGTGTTTTAAAATGTTAAACATTGCAAAAATTCAATAGGTATAGTATTTTCTTAGATATACGCGAATATCACACATTGAAATAAAACTACTTTATAACGGAAAAAGAAGTCCGAAAGGACTTTGAAAAGTCGGAATCTAAAATCTAAAATATACCGCGATAAAATCCGTTATTAAGTAATTTTATTTATTGAAATAAATAAATAAATTTTATGTATGCCTGATTTCATCGAAATCTGTTCCGAAGTTTTCCTGTAAAAGAGTAACAAATATCCATTCATCCTCACCAACTTTTGCATCTAAAATAAAACTAGCTGTCCCAGCGAGCTTCGTACCGCGTATTTATTAAAAAAAAATGTTCACTTAGGGGGATGAAAAATAGATGTTGGCCGATTCTCAGACCTACTGAATATGCATAAAAAAATTCATAAGAATCGGTCAAGCCGTTTCGGAGGAGTATGGCAACGAAAACTGTGACACGAGAATTTTATATATTAGATATTAATAGGAAGTTGGATATAACTTCTGTGTTTAGAGGTAAAGCTTATAAGTTAGTTATTGTTGCATTGTTGTCGGCAGGTGCTATACCGATGGTGACTGCGACGGTTTACTGCGCTCCCGCCGTGTTGCGGTACGCGGCGCTTGGCGTTTACTGCCTCGGTAGTCTACTCGGTCTTTATAAGGTAATCTACAATCTTTATGGTAACCAACCATATGTGACGCCATACATGAGTTTTTTGCGTGAAGGACATTACAATAGGGAATAAGCACCTCAAGAAAACATGCACACTTAGGTAGACCATATACCCATCAGGTATAGTTTGTTAGAAGCTGCAAGTGCAATGTTAGCCTGACAATGAACTGCGTTGTGTAGCTATGGCATACGAAGTCTAGGATGGTATTTTGATATCTGTGGTAAAAGGCGCGTAGGCTGACTATTCTGAAATGAGAATGTTTCAATAAAATTCGTAGATGAGTTTAACTAAATGGTATATTCTGGTCTCAGGCGATGCGAGCGTGGTCTCCATGGGAGCGACGGCTATGCTTTGCGGCACCATTCTGCATGAGGGTGCTTCTGGCAGGCGCTCGCGCAGCCAGGCTCGGTGGGGGCGACCCCCACGCTATTCTACATGTTTTCTTACAGGTATCTAAAACTACTCTTACTAATAATGCACACTTCTTACTCATCTGCAAAAACTGTAGGCAACTGTAGGTTTAAGGTGTGAACTTAAAACACTGTCTACTTTTGTAACAATATTTTGTTTTGACGCTTATCACGAGGGAACGAATAGATAAACCAACACGAAGAAAATGTACTGTTGTACACAAAGTAAATGAAACAACAATTTATGGATTTAGATAAGTACCTTAAATTAAGATTTACCAAGTTAGTTCTGCTAAAATATGTGGGCACCATGGGAATTGCGCCGTAGGAGGCAACCACAGGGAAGCCTAATATCTTTTCAGTGGAGGCAACTGCGTTTATTTAAGATAACCAGAATATTACACCTACTAGTGTCAAATTTAATTAATTTTTTTATTATAACTAATTTAATTAAACACCGGGCTAGTATGTAGATCTCCAACCATCTCCGGAAAATTTTAGGCGCATAAGGCGCAATTTTCCTGGGCGATTATAATTTTACTAGCTTCCGCTCGCGGCTTCGCTCCCGTGGCATTAGGATAAAAAAAAACCTATATGTTATTCAAGACTATGATAATATCTCCATGCCAAATTTCATCTAATTCTATCCAGAATTATTTGGGTGGCTGAGTCACTAACATCCTCACAAACTAGCTTTTACGAGTAGTGAGGAGTTGGATATAAAGTAGATAGATAGACACGGATTTTTAATAATTTTGTTCGTAAGAGTCACTTAGCTTGGGTGAGCAATAGTGCGCAGTGGTATCAACCTCGCCTTTGTAATAAAAGATCGCGGGTTCAACTCCCAGTCGTGGTCACACATCTTTGTGTTAACTGTTTCATCGCCGCTGCTCAATATAAAAAATAATCATTCGAGGACATGTGACATCCATCAACCCGCACTTGGCCAGCGCGTGTGAATTAAGGCCTAAACTCTCTCAAAGCGTAAGATAGTTGAGAGAAGACCCGTGCAGAACAGTGGAACACTAAGAAGGGTTGAAGTGAGAGTGATTTAGGTATGTTGGTTCTTAGCTAAGTATAACGTTAAGTAACAAAAGACGGTCCACAGCGCGCGCTCAATATCGCCATGATGTGTGGTGTTGGCGGTGTGCCAATATTGCACGTGCTGTAAATCACCGTACTACTTGACTTTAACGTTTAACTACAGTTTAGATATACTTCAGTTTATATGTGTTTGTACTTCTACTTTCAACTGCTCCGCTAGTCCAATGGTAAATACCGTTTAACATCTAAGTGATGTTATATTAGGATAAGTTATTCATAATCCTATTATTAGTATTAGTCAAATGGATTTGCGATTCTAAATTCGCTATTATTTATAGTTAACAATAAATAATAGGCTTAGCTAATAATAAATAAATTGGTCAGTTTGTCCAGACTCATATATACAACGCTGTAGTTAAGCACTGCTTTATCAAAGATGCTACCGTTCATGAAGCTAGCATGAATCTGAAGCTAGTTCATAAGCATGAAATCTAGTTAAGATCATGTTTTAAGGTAATGTTATAAGGTTGTAGTTGAATTCTAATGTTGTCTATCATTCATTCATAAATTAAGAAATGTCATAAATAATTATTTTATTGTTATCAACACTACTGTCGATTTCAAATTTTTACCATAGGCATATCATTTTAAGGTTGGCTCCGCACGATACAGGCTTGCCTAGTGTGAGGACCACTATAAATCTAATTATTGTAAGTAATGTTGACAATAAACATTTTTTCATTTTTCATTCATTATGGAACGCTTTTTATTAGTATCTTCGTCTCTTTCACTTGCGTGGCCTTGATGACACAGCGCCCAGTATAGCCTATGTCACTAACTACTACTCGCGCTTCATTATATTGATACTTATTCATAATCTCATCCTAATATTAATTAATATCCGTAATATTGATTGAAATATGAGTACCTGTGTCTCTTACTGTAATACATAGGTATACCTAATATGAATATATTCCTTACATCTCTAAACCTTCTACAGGTTAAAGTTTTCTAACGTACAAAAAGCTTGGTAACAGCAGCTTGAAGTTGGGAATTGCCCAATTGTGATTATGTTGTATCCCCTCTATGTAGAGTTTTTTTATGGTACCATTATGACCAATGCCATACCAACATTGGTGCCATAAAACTTAGTTTTAAGGGGAAAAACTTAGTTTTGTTAGGACAAAGGCTTATAAAGTCGACTGGTGACTCTCGCTCCGGATCATTCCTGATTCCACTGCCACTTCAGCTTAATAATCCGGTGAGCTATGTCGATTACCTTAGTCTTCTGTCGGATCACTTCGTTGCTCAAACTACGGTGCCATTTTATTGTCTTCGAGTGTCGAGACTTTACTCATTGTCTGCTGCACAAAATGTGTTGAAAAAGTGTGCATGTGACTTAGTTGTGTACTTATTTATAAATCAAATTTTTACCATAAGCAACTGTTACCTAAGAATTGCCCCTCTGCTTGAGTTGCATGTAACAGTATGCATACGTTGGCGTACGAGCTAAAAGAGCTATCTACAAACTAGGAAGCCGTGTTTTAGAGAAATTCAAGAACATAAATATTTTTACTGTCGCTTCTCAATTTATTTATGAAAATTTATTGAATGTTCATAAAAATATTACAAAATTAAAAAAAAAATCGACCCGCATAGTTTAAATACTAGAAAAAAGAACGATCTTGTAGCACGTCCTACTCTTCTCCACACAATCAGTATCTCTTTTATGGGGCAGTGTATACCTTTCTACAATAAACTTTTAAATAATATTAGAGTAATGACTATTAACAAATTTAAAATAACTGTACAATCTACGTTGTGTACGTTATGTAAGAAAGCGTATTATAACATTTCAGACTATCGATCTGATAAATCATCCTTATACATCATATTATACACATATTTCATTTCATTTCATATGACTACGACTACTGTAGAACAGCGAATCGAATTAAATTGTTTAAATTGATAGAACGTAGTAACACGTTTATCGCAATTAAAATCCTTTTTGTTTAAATATTGTTTGTTTTAAGCGTTTGCTAATTATAGGGCTTTAACACTCTTTACTTAGCAATTAGTGGTTAAGTGTATACTTAAAAAATTTAATTGTTATAAATATTAGCATAATTGTGCAATCTAGCTTACAGTGCAGTTTACAACAATCAATGAATTTCCGCTAAGTAACGACTGTGAAGAATAATACCGTACACAAAAAATAATAATTAAGTTCTGGCCGCTCTTGGATCTTTTTCTGTAGTATGGTAAGTTTATGATGTACTAGGTAAGGTTGAAAGCCATCAATTGTGTTCAGAAGTGCTCTATATTGGCGTTCACCCGACCTCTACGTGCGCTATAAATCAAGTTGGGACCCCGACATTTCCCACAAGAACAATAGGCCAAGCAATGAACTTTAACTTAATTGTATAGTACCTACTATCAGCAAATTCCGAACCAGCACAACTAAAGGATTAATAATAATATTGTATTGATGGCTATTATATATTATCTACGGTATCTGCAGGAATAAATCCAAAATTCTGCGAGTGGTTATTCTAAATAGAAGTTACAGGCTTTTAAAACATTTACAAAACAGCGACATCCTAATACGCTATTTTTCCTAAGTAAAGGATTTGCTTTCAGGGTTTGGCAGCTTGACTGGTTGCTAGGAAATATGCCTTTTCTTTAAGGCATATTTCTTTAATATGATACATATGTATAAATAATTGGAAAAAAAGAAGCAACTCAATTTTTTATATTAAGTTGCATTGAAATAAAACTACTTTTAACGGATTTTATCGCGGTATATTTTAGATTTTAGATCCCGACGTTTCAAAGTCTTTTCAGACTTCATGTTCACGGGTGAACTACTTTACCACGTAGTGGTGATGATTACAAACAACATTCCCAATAAAAAATTTTAAGAGCAGCTTTTTTAAATTAAATTTGCTATTTAATAAGTCGAGCAGTAGATACGACTAAAATGGCGTGTTGAAGTAGGGAGGGATGAAGTGAAACGTCGCAGCGGGGCGCATCAAACATCTCTTGCCACCTTGGTAACGGACGACCGTCGTTCCTACTGCGCGGACCCATATTAAATAACAAATTTAAATATAAAGTTTGCTCCAAATAAACAAGGTAGTTCGGGAAAGTTGTTTGTAAATATGAACCCTACCACGTGGTACCAGACGCCCTATATCTTAGATACACATGACACTTAAATAAAGAGGGACTTATAAAATAATCTTTTCAGCATTATAAATTCATAAGTTTTTGTTATTTGTGATTGTTTGTTTATTGATTAGAACTGATGAAAAATAATTGTTGTTTGTCATGCAAGTTGTTTATTACATTAAATACACAATGACCTTTTACTTTAAAATTGATTTTTCTATACTTATCGTAGTATGGTAAACATGGAACACTGGGAACGAAAATCATGAGTTTTGGCATTTTAGATCACACCAAAAATTGCTTCAAATCAGAGATAATAATAATATACTACTAGGTATAATAATTTCTAAATTTTAATTTAATGATTACATTTTTTTATTTTTATTTAATTTAATTGTAATATTGTATTGTTCAATTTTATAATTAGTTTATTATTAAATAAATAATTAGCTATTTTACATTTTGAGAGAGTTTAGGCTTTAATCCACACACCAAGTGCAAGTTAGGGGATGTAACATGTCCTCGAATAATTAATTCTTAGATATGCCGGTCTCTTCACGATGGTTTACTTCACCGATATTGAGCAGCAGCGATGAGACAATTGACGCAAAATTGTGTGGGGTACATCCGGGGGTCGAACCCGACCCCTTACACATTAAAGGGAGACCATTACTGCTACGCCACCGCTGGCTGCCCACTTATTATTATAGTTATATATGTGTTATAGAGATAATTACCTAATCTGAATATTTAGCGCCTGCCTACTGTAGTGCCTGATAATATTTTATTCTTAGAGCATTTAACACGGGAAGTGTTATACCTACGCAACTTCTAGTACTAAATTGTTTCTACCAATTTTTGGGGGAGGCGAGGTAACCACATACAGCAATGTAAAAGTTGAAGCGTCATTACAAATGCACACGCTAATAAAAGCCACACACAAATACGAAACATGAACAGTTTATGCAAACTTGTTCATGTACCTCGGCAGAGACGAACGCGCGCAATAACAGTTCCGTTTTTATTACGGAGCACGGAGATACATAGATAAAAGGGTTAAATAAAATATAATTACAATATTATGTTAGCACTTGAATGGGTACTGACTGTAAATTTCTAAGTATTAGATATTACCAGAAATTGTAGACAGAGGTGCAAAGGGTAACGCTAACCACTGAATTAACGAGGCAGTTCCAGATTAAAACAATAGGCTTTCATAGTAGTTATTTTATAACAATAATAAATAAAAACACACGAGTAGGGAGTGAACTATCCCTGCCCTGAACAATGGAAGCTGGCAAACTGCCAACTGGTCAGTGCACACCGCTGGAGTTGAATGAAATACGAAATGAAGGTGAAGCGATTAAAGCCAACCATTAAAAAATATTTATATCGATTAGCAGTAGCCAAATGGCAAAAATATGTCTGCTTTTTAAATTATAAGCTTTTCGACAGCGGCTTCGCCCGCATGTATGTCGGTTATCGCGCCAAAACATTACCTTCTTTTTGCACAGTAAGATAAAAACTATCCTATGTCCTTTCTCAAAC
Organism: Meganola albula; assembly: GCA_936450015.1. NCBI lineage: Eukaryota > Metazoa > Arthropoda > Insecta > Lepidoptera > Nolidae > Meganola > Meganola albula. Next base: position 11,701,434 of record OW388149.1, read on the forward strand.
TACCTCCATGCCCAATTTCATCCAAATCGGTTCAGTAGTTTAGGCGTGAAAGCGTAACAGACAGACAGACAGTTACTTTCGCATTTATAATATTAATAGGGATATTTTTATTGTAAATTTTCATTTTTGTACTTTCACTCAAAGTAAAATTTTACAGTAAAGCAATAAAAACTATTTTATCAGCCTACTTATCTGATGCTTTGACGATTTGACGCATAGACTGATTCTGGATACTAAATAATTAATAAATAGATCGATATTATTAATTATAGGGTCTTCTTTCAAATGATAACGCTTTAGTTAGTATCTTTAAAGAGCGCTGATACACCGATCTGGGTTCTGATTCATAACCATGATGGACTGTCAAATGATCATGTCATAGTTATTGCCTTTGTGCTATCGTATCTGTGTGCACTGACGCTTAGACTGATCTGGATCTGTAATGCATACTAAACAGTGAAATGGATCTACGCATTGAATATCCATGCTTGAATAAGGCTCTATCTATACACTACACTTAGGTTCTTATAGGTAAATAAAGAGTAGGTAAAGCACCTACAATCTATAGGCCGACCGTATAACTCGCGTATCGCCTATCGCCAAGATTCCGACTCCTCAAGCTACACAAACAGTGATGATGATTCAAGCGATATGGATATTAGTGGATAATAGTCTTACATTACTTTTATCTGTGGTTAAATAGTTCTTTAAGAGATTTAATTAATGTTTTATGACTTTGTACCTCAGATACGCGAGTTAAATGGTCGGCATATACACGCTTCTATCCGCTATAATGAGTCTAATGATTACTGGAGGCTATTGAAAACTATTATCTATTGTGTAATTTGCGGAAGTACACGGAAAATACGCGTAGTTAGTGGTCAGTTTACCGATACAGTTATTGTCAATGTCTAACTATTGCAAAACATATTATTATTATTTATTGTTATTTTTATTTGTTTGCTCTTTGCCTAGAAAAAGGCAAAGTTAAGAAAGCCAAACAAGTTAGTAGTCATTAGATCCAATTATACAAAGCCCTGCCGGCATGGTACATACCTATTGCATTGTTACATTAAGTGTTATGTGTTACTAATAGTTTATTGCAAGGTTCACAGGTATCACAGGTTTTTCTTACGAGTATCGCGAAGCCGATTGCCCCTGGCATATGGTCGCCACATTAGGCCGGGGCAAATTGGTGTGACAATTAAATTAATTAAGTACATTGTATGTAATGTTAGTATGTAGGTATATGTATGTATTTAAAGTTATTTGTTGTGCACTTCTACCCATACCACAAGTTTTCTCTTCTAGAGGATTGCTGGTAGAAAATTCATATTTGAATTAAATTCGCCTGTAAACATTGTTGTTTCCTATTTATAATTGTATTAAGTGTTTTGTGTACAATAAGGAATAAGAATAGGAATAAATTCCACCTGAGTAATCGTGTTACAAAATTTAATTCGGAACTGGTGTTGCGCGCGTTTCCATCTACCGAAGTACATGAACAATTTGTATGCAAAAACTGGTCATGTTTTGTGTATGTGTCTTATCAAACTAAGCAGACACAGTATATAATAACTTAATTGGTAATTGTCTACACTGTAGAAGTAGCAGTTGTGCATGTTTTTGCGGTCCTATTTATTATATTATCTATGGCCCTATTAAAAATATTAGGTAAACGCTTTATTTTTTGTTGTACTCACGGCTAACCACCAAACTATGAATTTCCTGTATAAGTTGACCTCTCATTGAACAAAAATCCAATACACTGCGAGATCAGCTTTTAATGGTTTCTATAGCTTGATATGTAGCTGTGTGTACCATACAACAGAAAAATTGAGTGTCCATTAATTTGTACTAGATTTGTACTAAATTGAGTGTCCACTAATTTGTAGAGCAGCGGTGGCGCAGTGGTACGGGCCTCGCCTTAGAAATATGTGCCCACACATCTTTGTGTGAATTGTTTCATCGCCGCTGCTCAATATCGGTGAAGGAAAACATCGTGAGGAAACCGGCATGTCTAAGAACTAATCATTCGAGGACATGTGACATCCACCAACCCGCACTTGGCCAGCGTGAGTGGATTTAGGCCTAAACTCTCTCAACTAGTAAGATAGTTGAGAGAAGACCCGTGACCAGCAGTGGGACACTAAAAAGGGTTGATATGATGAAGTGAAGTGAATTTGTACTACATCGCTAAATAATCCCTCCTATTCCTATGCTTTATGCTTATCAAAGTAATAATAAGTACATAATTCATTTATCTCTTTCTGTCATCTTAATTTTTATAAAAGTAAGAAAGAGACAACCCCCATTTTACCTATAGAGGCTATTTAAAATTTTAATGAAAAATCCCCCTGATCTAGCTAAAGACCATCTCGATCACTTCAGCTTATAAAAGAAAACAGCGTCAAAATCGGTCCATTCGTATGAACGCTACGATGCCACAAACTTGTACCTATGCACACACTCAAGTTGAACTTAACTTTTTTTCATCGGAGGTTTAATATATAATGTCTTTTTCCAGGATGCAGTATCGTTAGGCGGCGGTGTGATAGGAGCGCTACATATACCAGAGAAATGGTTTCCGGGCTCCGTGGACCGCTGCCTCAACTCCCACAACATTATGCACGTGCTCGTAGTGCTCGCTGTGTACTCCATGCACCAGGTAAAAAAAAACGAAACACCAACCACCTTTTTTCCTCTGAGAAATCTTAAGGTGTTTCCATTTCCTACATAGACTTATGAAACCGCACGTATCTATCGCGATTTTTGCCCTTATAGAAGTAGAAAGATGATCTGAATATGTCAAGTATCAAAATTATGAGGTTGCTTGGAGAAGGAGGCTTGCCATATGAAAACTAGGGGCGCTTTTAATAGTACCCATTCTTTTTATTATGTCGCACCTTTAAAAGTGCGTTAGTTTTGTATGTAATGGAAGGGACGTGATGGTTTATTATTTTATCCGGCATTATATTATTGGTTTGTAAATTTCAGGTCACTAAAAGAGATCTGGAATGGATGTCGCGGGTAGATTGCAGAGCACCGCTACGCCATCTTTGACGCATAGTACATCTCACCACATCCCTTGCTGCAAGTCTCGCCATCACCGTGACGAATCCCGCCATCGCCGCCGCGAATGCCGCCTTGACCGTTGCGAGTCCCGCCAAGACCGGCGTGGGTTTTACCGGTACCGGTGAGAGTTTCGCCATGACCGACGCGAGTTTTATCTTTACCGGTACTAGTTTCGCCACGACCGACACGGGTCTTACAGTTACCGACCGATGCTAGTCTGGCCAGGACTGGCGCGGGTCTTGTATTTACCGGCGTGTGTACCGCCCGCTCATCATATCCGTCTACTCAACTTTACTCACTTTTACTAAACTGTGCACGCTATATTAACGCTTCCTAAATCGAAATTATTAAAAGTCTATGTTCGTAGAACATAAAGACCAAACGAGTAGACTCTAAAAGTTACTAGATACATTTTAATATTACAAAGTAAATCCTTCTGTATATTATTTAAGAACTCAACTCGTAGTTGTAATATTTACCTGCAGCACAGTAGGTATTATATGAACTAAGGCAGTAGTTATTCTTTAAAAGCACACTAAACGAACGCTCCTTGCCCCGCGCGCTACGTTATTGTAGTCTGCGCGACTTGTAGTAGTCACACAGACAAACAGGGGGAAACAATTAATGATTTGTTTTCTTAAAACCCAATTGTAGCAACCCTAACACTGACCGACAGTAGGCATTGAACCCTGGCCATCTGCTTTAGCTTATTATAGGTATCTACTGTGCTTACAGGTATCGGTTTTAGCCGCTTGTGATTTCCGATCCTAATAATTATAATCTACTAGTAGACAGTTTTGAAAATGTTCCAAAACATGATGATATTTTTGAATTGTCTTCCTAACGTAAATGGTAAAAAGTTCTAGAATTTGCTAATGTGGTGAGGCCAGAATGTCTTCGATTTATCTGAATACTTAGCTATGATTTGTCATACCAAAGAGTAAAATTTTACTTAGGGCTAATATTTCAATGCTGAGATAACTTTTATCTAAGGAATAATATGTGAGATCTAACAAAACGTCGTGTGTTTCTTAAATAAAATTTATCTAATTTTTGAACAATCAGCCCATTAGTCTTACAAAAGAGTAAGTAGTTCATAAGTATCTTGGATTATTTTCACCTCTGGGTGCTATTGTAAAGACAAGAAAAAATTAATGAATCTTTTAATTACAGTCACTAATTACTTAGTCTAGATATAACGCATTTTGTCGTTAACACATTATAAACGTCATACATTTTTGAGGTGATTTAACGACACGTAAAATTTGTATGAAAGTAGGTACCATGTTCTTCTAAAATCAATGCGTATGTTATGGCAAAGCCATCTGTGGGTATTTGCTTAAAACAATTCATATTTTCATGCTGGGATTCTAACCGATTTAAAATTAGTGGGTAGTAGGACGTATATTTTTAAAGTATCTAATAAATATGCATTTAAATAGGTAACCTGTCATTACAAAATCCTGCTTCATGAGTCAACGGAGAAGTCAGTCGGACGCAACATTACTCTCAACTTTCCGCTTTCAAAACTCGATCTAATTGTCCAACCTACTCACCCATAGCAACATTGTTTCGTCAATATATTTTTTCTTGATTTACAAATAAAATTACTCAAAAACCGCGGTCGTCAGTTGTCAAATATTAAGTACCTATTTAAAACATAATTTGAGCAGTCCAAAAAAATGTCATTTACGAGTAAATAGATCATTTAGACGAATTTTGACGAAAATGACATTTTTTATTTTGCGGTAGGTTCTCTCTTAAATACAACTTATTGTTTATTTATTTAAAAAAATACAAACGCGAAGTTACAAATGAACCAAAATGCTCACAACTAATAAATGTTATGTCCTAAATAAATTATTACATGCTTTAAATATATATATAGCGCCAAATGGATGTCTACTTCAGTCTTATTGTTTACGTTGTCGCATGTCGAATGTTGCTCTAATATACTTACTGAAATGTTATTTTTAAATTGTTGACTAACATTAGGTAGTTTGTGGTTTATTACTTTTCAAAATTATGGTGGGTGTACCTACCTTCTGAGTAATTAACAAACAACCAGACAAAATAGACGTTTGGCAGGACTAGTCATAAAAACTATTGTAGAAACAATCGAATCGTTTGTCTGACAATGAAACCTGTATCCTAACTAAATAACAAATAATACTTACCTATCTACAGCCTCTTTGGTCAAGTAGCAAGCTTGTTTTGTTTTGTGTAACTGCGAGATCACAGTTAACTACACATCCAGGGTAGAGCGAATGATTTTTGAGTTACTAATGAAAAATAGAAAATGCGTAGTAGCTCTAAGTTGGGAATTGTGCCTGATAGATAAAAAGCAATAAGGATGACGACAAGATTTATAACTGGCATTTTTTGTTATATCATTGAATTGAAACGATATTTAAGATATAACGCATTAAAGTGAAAGAGTGGTAGTGCGCTACATCAAGTAGAGGTATAAAACTTACCGAAGTGTGACGTCTTTTGTTATCTGACGGGCAAAACAAAAATATTGTCGTCATCCCTATTGGCCTGACTCCATTGGATTGATCTTACCCGACTGTATTACATATTATAATGGGACGTCAACACAGCCGGTAAAATGTAGGTTACCATGCCACAAAGTGACACAGGCTTGAGCGCTATGTCATGTTAATGTATTATTGAATTTTGTCTTAATTATTACCTTAAGGAAATGTTAAGCTTTGAAGTGATAAAGTGAGAATAAATATATTGAAGTATTTAATAAGGTAAGTATTTATAACTTAATATTACAAAGATGATGTCAAGATCTCGGCCTACTAATTACTAAGGTCCAAGTTAACTAATTTAGGCTAAAGGGATGCTATACATATAATTGGGTCAACATAAATCGCCACAAACTGTCGGCAAAACCAGATAATATGTAGAAGAATGTTCTGAAAGAAAGCCGCAGGACATTAAACAAATACTGCCGGACCGCGGAAAGTCCAAACGGATTATTCACTCGGTAAAACTAAAAGTTATTGTAGCAATTGCGATTTATAGGCAATGCGCGGCGGCCTTGTCGTTCAGCAAAAACTGCCGAACCAATTGTGCGAATCATTTATATGTATAGCGCCCCTTGACTTAATCAATGTTATTCAGCCCCTACTTTTCTTCTACCGCAAATGAAAAATAATTACCTACAATAACTAGGTAGCTAACGACTTAGTTAATTGTTGAAATAATTAAACCGATAATATCATCGTTAAACCAGTTATTTTAAAGGAAACAATTTGACAAATTTTAGTAACCTAATGAAATATATACTTAGTAAGTATGGAAAGAACGTTATTAAAAGAAGTATTTCAATAATTTTTATTATAATAAAAGAGGTATTTGAGTCAAATGCATGGTTTTTGAATCGTGACAGTTAGGAATGTGTGTTGAAAGAAATGATAGAATTCTTTAGCTCGGTGCGGGTTTAAATAGAAATGTAGTTTAGTACCTAACAATAAATCAAGCAATACTATGAAATAAATTAGTTAAGTACTTATAACTAAATAGTTCTTAGGTAAAAATTGCCCAGGGGAATGTTTTAAAGCACCTCTATGGTCACTAGAGTCCAATCTATTATTTTGCTGCGATACCTGCTCATGATTTTTCGGATTAGATTATAAAACTTAAACTAAATAGTAAAAGTAAATAATATGTATTAATCCTTTTGGTACTTTTTGACAGCTCAAAATATAACGAACATCACTTCTTCTACTAAAATAAAAATTATAATGTCAATGACATTATGAAAACTCTAGATTTGTTTGTACTGAACTGAATAAAATCTAGATGGATGAAGTGGTTTTGCTGTTTTGTGATCATGCTATATTTTGATTATGTACTTCAATCTGACGTAACACTGAATAACACTAAACTAAGACTAACATTGAATCTGTAAATCACGAGTCTCATATCGAATCGTAGCAAAATAATGTTATACCTGGAGAGTGTTGAATGTCTGCTAGGTAGAAGGTAAAAATGACAGAAAATAAATATTGTAAACTTATTTTCAAAAGACAATATTTTGCGTGTTATTTTTTGGAAAGCCTTACCAATTTTCCAGAAGGGCGCTTATTGGATGACCAAAATTTTTGGGTGAATCGTTAAACGGCTCTCAACCGAACATTTGGTGTTGCATCCGATAATTTCTATTTAATGTTAGGTACCTAATTGTTTGTCAATTCGTTTACTAGTCATATCAAATAAAAAATCGCGTTGTCTTTTTTAAATCCTCATTGAAAATTTTATGTTGAATTTAATTCAGTTTAGTTTTAAATAGCAGATGTCAATGTCACTGGTTCTCGTCGGACTAATAGTTTCCTTAGATAATATCTCCTTACGACCACCGTACACAGTAGTGCCTGGCCATCATCTATACTGAATTATAAATGCAAGCACACATGATTTCCATCACAATCCTCAACAAAACGCCGCATTTGAAAAATCCCTACCTAATCCCTCAACTACATTAACGGCTGATTGCTCAATAGCCAGGTAAATTTTATTCAAGGAACACTTTGACGTTAGCACAAGTATTGCATACGACTGTAAAAAATTCATTCCTTAGATATATTTATTTGTCTATTGAACAACTAGCCCTTTGGAACAATTCCATTAGGTAAAGAAATGTAGTGATAACTGTAGCCTCTGTAGTTAGGTAGTTTAAAAGCAATAAAAGACAATTGTTATGGATATTATGAAAAGTAGTCGATTTAATAGTTACGTGAAACTATTGCTTTACATTTTATGCGGTAAGTAAATTGTAAGGTATAATATTTGCCACTTTTTGGCGGCTTTGTAAATAATTTGTCAATATTTATTTTAGTTTAGTGCGCATTTTAAGAAAAAGGACCTACTTTCTACTTAGGTCATTTTTCTTGTCCAATTGTATTTTTATGTTGTAAATAAATGTTTTGTTACTTTCTACTTTATATATCTTTATCCAAGTATATTTCGGAAAAAGTTCTGTTATTCCCTTGACAGTTATGTATGGTATTGAACTAATAAAATTCAAAAATCTATTTTCGCTAATATTTTCAGAAAATTATTTAGATTCAATAACAATAATTCTGTTGCAACAATTATGTGAACAGGTATATAGTTTGCTGATATTCAACCGATATAAGTCAACCAAACGCCACCATTGTTGCCAATGTACAAAGTAAATGTCGCGAGTGGCAATTAGTTGGTACCTACTTCATGCAACAGGAGCCCTAAGCACAGAATAGATATATTATATTAATTTTATTTTATTTTAATTTATTTATTTTATTACATTTATCCTGTGCCCTAAGTATCCTATATCTTAACCTTTACATAGTTGGTGCAACTGAGCTCTAACATTTAAATCTGATGGTTAATTCTAATTTATAACCTATTACATAAAAAATAAATATATCTTGGTAGTTAAGTTACAGTTTACCTAAAACACACTTATTTTAACTTACGATAAGTACAACAATATTAATGGCCAGTTTTACCAATTACAATTTTTTTTTTAAGTTCTGTCTTAACACCATAAGTAGGTACGTAATTATTTTGATTTTGCGAATAAGTTATCCATTGTCGGTCAAACCGGTCATTATGTGCTATTTATACGAGGACAATAGACAGGAGAAGACAGTAAGGCAGGACACCATGCTATTAAAAAGCATCGTGTAAATGGGAACAACAACAGTTTTAAGGACAGTCCAATGCAGTGTATTTTCAGTGGCTTGACAATAGCCGGGACAGGACAGTTAGACAGGTCATGTTTTACCTACTGTCCTGTCCCGGCTATTGTCCTCGTGTAAATAGCTCATTAATACTTAGTAGATTCAGTGAATTAAACTTCATAAAAGTTAAATTTAAGTAGCTGAATCTACTTAGTAATTTAAAGTTAAGGATCATGTAAACAATATAAATAAAACGGTGATAAAAGTACCAAGTGTACAGCCTAGTTATTGCACTTAGATTTCAGAGCAAATAGATAAAAATACTTATAGGTACGTACTTGAGTTATCTTCAAATACCTTCCCGCCTAAGGATTTCGTTTTCGTTTCGGTAAGCTTAAGTAGATTATGTTTAATGTCTATGGCGACAGTCTAATGCCATCGTTTGTAGTGGTGATTCTGATTGAAAATATGAGTCCATTAGAGGGAAAGTGAAAACCACCATAAAGCCGATCGTCCACCGCCATCTAAACTAAGTTAGTTTAGCTTAGATTACATAGTTTAACCAGTTTTTCATACATTGCGTCCACTGCAAACTACCCCAGCTAAGTTATGAAAAATTTTATAATACGAACTAAGTCGATAGTAACTTAGTTGTGTAGGCCGTAATCCGAAACTATGTGAGACCAGCTGCCTCTCTGTCCCTTACCTTACCCCTCTGGCACATGGCGCCTTAAACTAGGGTTGTTGGTACAGCAAGTGATCGTGCGCAGACATTAGGCTTATTTCTCGGTGGATGGAATTAGTTTAGCTGGCGCTGGACTATCGGCCTGAAACTAAAATTGTAACCACGAAAGGCGTTCGGTTAAACGTTCACAATAATGTTGTATTTAATTAAACTGCAATAATTCACACTTGTAACTAAGTTAATTTTGTAGTTGTAGAATAAGCGACGTTGAACATTCCGGTAGAGTTTTAAGTAAGATTTAAGACAATTTGAAGATCTTGTTATATTTTGTAAGGCTACCTTAGATATAGGATGTAACATGAGCAATACAGTCAGTATTTAAACATTTTAACACGTTGGTTTAGAAGTTTTGTTTGTGAAACTGTATAATTACGTGTTCGTAACTATTGCACTTATCTTACAACTATTCATAGTGGTGATCTTTGATCATGAATTCTCATAATGTAATTTGTAGTCGTTGAAGAGATGATTAAAGTTTATTTATTTGAATTTAATTAACTTGATAATTTTGGCCTTTTGTCGGTCCCAGCCATGACGGAACGGATCCACGTGTAAAACGGTGCCACTGGCGTTGCTGTAGTCACCCACCGATGTCCATCCTCGATAGCTCCTTTCACAACTCCGATCACCTTTGCTCCATATATCACAGGGGCGCCAGAATCACCATATGCGGCGTAATGTAACTTGTTCTCGTCAGGAAGAATGCAAATACAGTATGATGAAGGCAAGATCTCGTTGCACAAAGTCATATTACCCTCCGCTATTTGCAGGGGCATGTGCGGGTCCACAACCGGGTCCGCCATCCAGTCTTTCACACCGAAACCAGCATATAACACGCGCGACCCTACTACAGTCGTATAGTTTACCGTGGACAGTACAGCAAAAGTATTATAATTATATATGTAGTGTAGCACCTTCTCCACTTTAAGCATGGCCAAGTCGGTGCATACCATAGTGGGGTTAAAAGGATCCGGTGGTTCATAGTTGCTTAGTGTTTTGATGGCTATTATCTTGCTTTTTATCATTAGTTCTTTGGGAGCGGTCATATCACCATACCGGATGTTGACATACTGCGTGCTGTGAGCCACGGTGAGTACCCAGTTTTCGGAAATCAATGTTCCGGTTCCTATTTTCCTATCATCATAGTTAAGAAGCGCGATGACGAAAGGGTATTTTCCTTTGGGTGCGTTTTCCCCATTGTACACGCGCGTTATCTGAGCGGCAAAGTATGATCTGCAACTGGAGACCACAACGACCAAATCTAACACAATGACAGGCACACACCACGCTAACATTATATCTTAACCTAGCACATAACAATAAATGTACACAGTACCTACACCGCTGGTAAATTGGAAATTTTATAGTCAAACGGAGAATTGATTTTATAAATAAGGCTAGTTGCCCACTACGCGTAGTCTTAATTTCACGTGAGTATGTAGAAAAATCCTTACTAATATTATAAATGCGAAAGTAACTCTGTCTTTCTGTGTATTGCGCTTTTACGCCAAAACTACTTAACCAATTTGGATGAAATTTGGGCATGAAGAAAAATTTTAACATGGAATAGTTTTTATCCGACTCCGCAAAAAGAGGTTAATGTTTTTATACGCGCGGTCGGAAAGTTAGTATAATTTATAATCTAACAATTCTTGTAAAGTAAGGCTTGTAAGGTGTGTCGCAAATGTCGATCGTATTGCAAAAATGCATGACACTACCTAACAGAACAACGTGTACAGCGTATGCGTGTGTGTTGCGTGCATGGAAGAAAGAAGTCTATGGATCTCACATATAAAACGTCTGGATATCCAACTATGTAATATGCGCAAGGGTAAAAACTTTTCTACAGGTTTTTTCCTACTTATCAAACGCACATCAAAATCGGTTGTGTTGTTCTTGTTGTGACGTCGTGGTTAAGAATCAAATGTGACGAAACAGGCCAACGGAATGTACGACCTTTTTTTCTAAATGTGACGAAGTATTTTGCGTGGTTTTTTTATATAACAGGTACCTTTCACGCTGCAGGTCGTGAGTTCGTTGGTGACCACCTACGCCACACATTGTGTGAACGAAGATGTGTGTTTCTCTTGAGTCTATCTATTTATTAGTAAGTATTTAAAAGAAATTAGTACATGAATTTATATCCGCATGTGTAAATTATAATGTCGCAAAGTAAAAATGCAGTTTACAATGAGCTATTTAATGTTATTGTGAACATAATTACGATGTAGTGGAAAAGCACCTTAAAGATTACGGTATTTTTATGTAATCTATTTTAATCAAATATGTATTATGTTACGAGTAAGTCCTTAACATTGAAGAAGCAAAGATCTCTGAATTAATTAAGAATAATCCCTTCTAGCCGTGTTCCCGGCTACATTGAGGCGGCCAGTCTAAGCTGACTATCCAGGTGCACAGTAAATATTATACCTAGTGCACAAGTATGTTCGTTAACACAAGTGCACTCTCTGAGTTCGGTGATGACGCGACCGGGGAAAGATCGGGTGCAGGACCGACGGCTTAACGTGCCCTCTGAGATACGGACAAATTCCTGACAGCGTACTAGTGGTCATATTTTTTTTATAAATAAATAAATAAATCCGAGGAATGTCATAACAATTTTTAGTCTAGTGATTCGAACGAATCGCCGAAGACACCTAGGTACTATAGGCTTTTATCAGTACGGCAATCAATCGTTCAATCAATACGGTATCAATTTTGATGTTTGATTGTTTGATGATCTTATTACTGTTTTTAACCCCCGACAAAATAAACGGGAGTCTAGTCTTCAAAATGAGTACAAGTTTGTGGCATCTAATGCACCGATTTTAATGCAGTTTTTTTTATTTAAAAGCTGGATTGATTCCACTTCAGGCTCTTTTTAGTGTCCCACAGCTGGGCACGTGTATTCTCTCAACTATCTTAACAGTTGAGAGAGTTTAGCCCTTTTTCCAGACACGCTGGCCAAGTGTGGGTTACTGGATGTCCGAATGATAAATTTTTAGACTTGTCGGTTTCCTCACAGTGTTTTCCTTTACCAAAATTGAGCAACGGTGATAAAACAATTCACACAAAGATGTGTGAGCACTGAACACATTAGTGGATCGAACCCGCGACCTTATTTTACAAACGCTCGGCCGATACCTCTTGCTCGGGCTCGGGTTGTACGCTAAAATCACCTCGGGTGCTTGGATAATGGCCATAGGAACTTAGAGATCTACAACCAGGACCTCAACCGTACTGTTGCATTATTGTAGCTTCACCCAATGGAAGATATTCTTATTTATATAGACAACTTGCAGCTACAACAGACTGGCTCCTCCTTAGAAGACAGTGGCATCCTTTTTTTTGCCGGGGGAAATCCTCTATAGATCCCCTCACCCTGTGTGGGAGTCCTGAGTGTTTCCACTAAAACCCCCAGGGTGTTCCTTAGGAAACGGTAATCGGGGATCACTAATGACACAACCGCTACCCCCTGACTCATGCTGGTCCGCCCAGAGGCCCATCCTTAGACAATGACATCCTAGAACTGTCGTCAGAGAGTATGATACATAACCTACGTAGAGTGCCCGCATATTATAATTAAACGCTACACTATGAACATGCAATGGCAAGGTGAAGATATTCGTCACACAACACTGTTTACGTCAAAGATCCCTTATTGCCGGTATTTAAATGTATTTTTAAGTAATTACATGCTTATTTAAGATTAAAATATATCAGTTTGAGATATACGGGCTCGTTAAGTACCTACCTACCTTCCTTCTGATGGAATTCGTGCGGTATCCAAAACAGTTTGTGTCCCGGGACACAACTCCCGGGACTCTGGTTTGGCCAGGTTTAAATGTACGCAAGTCACTGTCGATGGTTAGCAGATTTTTTTGTTTTAACCATTTTTGTGTCTGCTGGTGCGCTGTCTTTCGTCAGGTGAAATATGTGTAATTACAATTACAATAGCATCGTTTTATGTAATTGTAATATTCTTGTGTTCCCGAATACTTCAATGACTTTAGCTAGGCGCTCAACTGTTACCAAAATCTTTATCTTCATATGTAAGTAGATATACGAGTAAGTATAATATTGGACTTTCATTTTGCTATAGATATTTCAAGTTGTTGCTTTCTGTCGTGGTATTTATCTATACATAATATAACAAACCAAGTTTAGGTGCTATGCGTTATAGAAGGGGAGCCTATTGCAGTAGGGACACGGGTACAACTTTAACGACTACTACCAAGTTTCTACATTAGAATAATTTGTTCGATTAAAATTTCCCGCCCGCGATTTAAATTTCGCTTGCTCAAATACTCGAGGCAACTATTCTTTTTGTATAAAATCAAGTACAACCATTAGCTACAAGTAATCTTTCTTCAAACAAACAATGAAATCTTTCCTCCTTATAATATTACATAGTTTAAAAGAAACTGACTGACTGAATGATATCAACGCACATTCCACACTGCTGGATCTAGCTAGAGAGACCAAATTTGGCACATAGGTTCCTTTTGAGGTCTAGAGTTTCACTAAAAAAGGAATTCCAAAACTCACCCCTACGAAGGTGAAACTGGACCACGTGGGCGAAGCCATGTAACTAATGTAGTTCTCAGAAAAAGGAAAGTTTTCAATACCTAATGGATAGCATTTTTGTAAATTCTGAAATAATCATGCGCTTGACTACAACTTTCCTGATGTTAAGCAATAATGTAGGGGGGAAGCGCCCACCCGCTATACCAATTCACTAGTGACAAAGAATGATTTTCGCTGAGTTGGTGGCAGTAGAATGAGGCTCCATATGGTTAGAAACCATAAAGGACCAACAATTTCAAGCCACCCTCTTAAATGGTGCCACGGTTAATGGTGGCGGTTTTGTCTAGTGGGTGGTCAGTAACCACCACCACCACAGTCTTTTGTCTGTGGTTGATACAGAAAACAATATTTGATTGAAAAAATTTGATACAAAATGGCGGAACACCCAAGATGGCGGATTACTTATTTTAAATACAATTGGGTAGGTATCAGTGGCGAAGACTCCAAGCGTTGCTTCGAACTTGCTGAGAATAGCGCGATTTTTAGCGCATTTAAATAAAAGCTTATGTTTAAATAAGATTTTTTTTAAAAAACAAAAGACCATCAAAAAACAATAGCAGATCGTATCGTTTTCAAAAATACACATCGAAATACTGTGTTTTTAGAAATACAGATTTGATATTTAAATTAACATATAAAAACCATGAAAATTAGTCTTAATTTGCTACCTAAAAAAATAGCAACATGCAAAATAATAAACGTTTTGCTCACCGAGAAGAATTGGTAAGCGGACCAATTTTAGCAGATCACGATTTAAATCTATTCTATTAGGTAGGTAATAGACGATTTTTAAGCATTAATAAAACATATTATGAAGAGTTTGTGTAAACGAGTGCCTTAATATAGTATGGAACTCCCAGGCGCATTTAGAACGCACTGCATTTAAAAAAAACTTTAACCCTTGCCAAAAATGTATGGTGTGTACTGTGTATGTGTATCTACGTACAAGTATGTTGCCTCCTATCGCCTAAACGGATGGGCTGATTGTGACGTAGTTTTTTTTTCAAAAGCTGAAGTGACGGAGACGATTTTTGGACCGATTAAACTATGTCCTTTCACTATCATATTGTTTTAATCTCTAACGCAAAAACGACGAGGTGTTGTAAAATTCAACGTGTCTATGATTAATTTCAAAATTAAATTAATTATAAAACTACGACCACATTATATCAATATATAACAAATCAGAAGCAGAAGAAGAGCAGCGGTGGTACAGCGGTACGGGCCTTGCCTCGTAGCAACACTTCTTTTTGTGTGAATTGTTTCATCTCCGCTGCACAATATCGGTAAAGGAAAACATCGCGAGAAAACGGGCATATCTAAGAACTAATCATTCTAAGACATGTATCATCCACCTAACCGCACTTAGCTAGCGTGTGTGGATGAAGGCCTAAACTCTCTCAGCTAAGATAGTTGAGAGAAGACCCGTGCCCAGCAGTGGCACACTAAAAAGGGTTGAAGGAAGCGAATTGAATATCACATACACATAGGGCGTAGATTATATTCTTTTATAGGAGTTATAGTAGGATAAGACATAAATAACATTTACACTGATTAAAAGCACTACCACGTGTTAAATTATTTTACACTATTTTCCAGTCACGTCACACGTACTTAGACAAAGTAGCGATCAAAACTAGAGACGAATATTTATAAAAATCTGGTATAACCTGTTCGTTAAGGATATTACAATATTAATAATACAGTTAGCAAGAAAACAGTGACTTCTCCAATGAAGCAAAGATAAACTTGACATTGTGAATGATATACAACATTATGTAAATAAATGCGTAAAAACTTAATGATCACAATTCTTGTAATTCATAAAAACATCTGATAAATTGATAAATTCTTGAGAAATAAACAATATGGTATGTAAGTAGGTACGTTCAGTTATGTTATTCGTACTTCACTCAGGGTTATTGGCGTTTGGAGTTGGGACCCCCGCCGTTCTTGATACATGATTCATGGGATGAAGGAGCGTGATATTGACACTGCGATGAGTATACAAATAGGCTATGGTGTGATGGCGGTCCTGGATGCAGATCTACGAGTTCCTAAGGCCGTTATTTAAAAACCTGAGGAAGGCTACCGTGGTGTTTTTAAAGGGTGATCCTTGCTCACTAGGTATGCAGGAACTTCTACATAGCCCGATGTCTCCCCAGTAGTGGAGACCCATAAAAGATTTCCACCATGTAAAAAAGGCATTCGTACTATCAGAGCCCCGATTCTGGCTCTTAAAGACATTTAAATCTAATAGACAAATGTAGAAAAAATGACAGATAACTAAAGATTTGAATAATTATGAAAATTTTATCTTCGACATATGTCTATTAGAGATAAATGTCTAAAGTGCGAAAATCGGGAACAAGCTCCGTCTCCGTACATAGCTCTCACGCCTGTTTTACCCGGCGGTGTTCGCATAGGTGAATTTTACCCACATTTCGACGTTTTGTGTAAAGTCCATACGTAATATGGGGCGAGGGTTTTGTCTTATCTGGCACTATTTCCAACTTCAAGCTGCTACTCTGATTTTTCCAGCAAATAATAAAATACTAATTAAAATATTTCTAAGTAAATTAGAGAAGAATTTTTACTCAACCCCGGACTCCAACCTGAGACCTTGCGGTAATTGAACGTACACATTGGCCATTGGAACAACGAAGCAGTTTGGTACTGTTCACTATTGGAATAAAATAAGTACTTACATCCTATTTACGTGTACAGTAAAACAAATGCTGGTTTATGCGACACAGTTAAATAAATAATTAATAAACTTTATCAGGTGTGTATCCGATGTGGTGTTCGCGATTTTCTTGCACTTCACGCTAGTAGCTAGATAGGTACTCGTTCAAAGGGTACACCTAGACAACGTTAAATAGCGAAAAAATACTAGAAAAATAAGAAAGAAAAATCTTTATTTGATTAAGACAGGATACACAGAATCAAATAAAAAACACATGAAGAAAAACAAATAAAAACCGCTAAAAAATAAAATAAAACAAAGAATAAGTGTGACTTATCAGTGTCAAACGTGGACTTTGCTCAGTAAACGCTATAGGTACCTACCGGAAGCGACTCACGGCACTGATTTTCAGCAATGTCCTTTTCCTTTTACGCCAGGGCGCCAAGGTAGCAAAAAGACCAAACTTGCCCATATCTATCAAAATTTTAATCTGTATGTATAAACGAAAAAAAATCGATAGTTATTCATTACAATATCACCATTACGTTATCAATAAATTCACTACAAAACTACAAACGAGATACTTACTTAGAACAAATTTGATTGTGAAGTTCTTAATTATTTATACCATAAACACATTAATTAATCATCTTTTCGATCTTTCGTAGTTACTTCGGTGACACTGCCTAGGGCCTAGGGGCTCTATATAGATGCGCTCCGATTTGTGTTCGTGATATCACGATCTCTTGCAGCAGAGCATGCAAAACGTAGCACACACCAAGTTCAATCGCAATTTTCATAGGCCAACAACTGCCTCTTAAGTTATTTTATAGATACTAATGGCCTTATTCATAAAAATCTTATAAAACTCTTTAGTTAAAAAATGGACTTTGTCTCTTTCTTACAAGATGACATACAAAGACAAACGAATTATAAACCTATTTTAGCTATAATGAGCCTAGACGTTTCTGAATACGGGGGTTAGTTTACCCATTAGGAACTTAAGAATAATAAGATTGTCACCACCATTTAATTTTATACGTCAAGCTCTTACGTCGTTTATTCCGCATTTAATGATCTATCAGTCTCTCAACTAATTTTATTTTATGACTAAACCAGTCTATTTTATGATCTTTTGTTAGTACTATCGAACGATGTATAAGTATTTCGATTATTTTAATTGGTCGACGGTCGATGTATTGGTGTTGTTCTTTTAAGTCAGCAGTCTTTTCATATCTTTTACTGTATAATTGTTTATTTGTCATTTTGTTATCCAAATCCAATTAAATTTCCATAGGTATTAATTTATTTTAACGCCTTGAACGTCCTAAGGATATCCTCAATATTCCTCAGATAAGCTGTGGTAAAAACCTAACGTGAAGTGCGAGCGAAAAGGTTGCGCAGACGCAGGTGGTATCGCAGATACTTATAAACTGTAGCACTGCGGGCGCACATCCAAACGCCACGATGTTCGTCGACCGGTACAGTGTGTTTGCTTTGCTCGCTTTTACTATAACATGCGCCCACGCAAAGCCTGAACCCGGCGCCAACGACATACAAACAATACAAAAATCATGTGAGTGATTATATTAATTATCAAAAAAAATCTATTAATAAAATAAAAAGGGTGTTTTTTGTTGTTTAAGTTTAAAGTGAGAAATTGTTTTTTATGTTAAAAGTGATCCGTGTTTCGTGTCGTGTTCTTTGTTGCGGAAAAATCTTATTATAATTGTATTTTGTAATGGGTACCTACATAAAACATTGGTTTACATTGTTCTGCGTTTAGTTAAATCTTTAGTTGTTTAAACGTAATTAGTGAAGGTAATTAGAGAAAGTTTTTATCTGATAACCTTCGAAATTGTTGCAGATTTAAAAAATATTGATAAGACGAAAAAAATAAATAACTTAAGAAACTTAATAGGTTGGTAATTTACTTCTTACTAAGTATGATGTAGGCTTAGCGTCATCAGTGTGTCATTGTGTTTTTAGAATAATACTATACAAATTAATAAAACCCAAGTAGGTATAAATTTAAGTGATGTTATTAACCTTTTAACCGACCGTGTCGTATTTATGCGACAAAAAAATGCATGTTTTTTATTCAATTTTGTCCATTTCACATGCCTTTTCAATGTACCTAGGTATATTTTGTCAATTCGAAATATTTAAGGGTTAAGAGTACAGACACGGCGATTGATTTTTTACGAAGCGGTTAAAAGGTTAATAAGTACTTACAAGAAGTCTTACGTGAGCCAAGTTTAGATTAACCATGTCATGTGTTTAGATTAACCATGTTAAGTGTCATGAACTTATTATAGCTAAAATAGGTTTATAATTCGTTTGTCTTTGTCTGTCATTTTGACATTTATACTAGTAAGAAAGAGATAATGTCCATTCTAACTAAAGATGCTAAGATTAAGTATAAAAATGTTGATCGGGTTTTTAGAATAAATTAAAACACACTGGGTCATTGACTTTAATAAGCGATTCTTTTACTTTTTATTTCTATCATATTATAAATAAAAACTGAAAATAAATACCAAAATCATATATAATGTAATGAAACTGACGTACTATCAAAAAACCTAACTGCCTCGGTGGTCCAATGGTAAGCGTGATCGCTTAGTAACCGCGAGGTGCCAGATTTGAGGAAAATACTTCAAATATATTTAGAAAATTTTAGTTACAGTTTGAAGTTTGGAATTATGCCCGTGGAACGGCATTGGGCTTGCCGCCTGTTAGGTATGGGACCTAAACATAGCCGGCGAAAAGTGGATAACTTTCACCTCTGCCTACACTTTCGGCTAATACAGGCGTGAGCGCCTTAAGCATTACTTAACTAAGGTAAACAGCTAAGAAACAATCAAAAACTGACGGTCAACCCAATTTAAATCAGCTTATATATTGAAAACAATTTTAAGTTTCTATGTTATTTCTTTATCTATACTTATTTCGATATATCAAAGAACAGATCAAGGTCACTACTGACCCTATGGAGATACCAGCTCTTGTTGGAACTAAAGAAAACAATGATAATAATTAATAACTAATTATATGTTCGAACGACATTCACACAATTACGCTCACGGCACAATTAGTAGCTGATTGATTACACATAATCAAACTTTACAAACCTTTTTAAATCATTTGGAATAAGCACTTGTCAATATTGTATCATAGAATTATATAAAACCTAAAACCAAAAAGAAATAGTTACGTTTTTAAATTTCAATAAGATTAATTAATGAAATGGAAATTTTAACTTAAGATTCCACGTGTGTTGTGCCCGAATGCCTAATTGATAACCTCAATAACCTTTATTCTGCCAAAAATGCATCCTATTATTATACCTACTAACACAGTTGTGGCGACCTTTTTGTATCAACGTGCCATTTTATTTAAAAACGATGAGGTCGTAGAAGTGTCCTCAAATAATTTTGACTCTGAAATACAAACTTCTACCAAATACCTATTACATTTCCAATACATTGTTTGATTGTTTAAATTAAGTAGAAATAAATGCGTTTCAAATCAAAGCAACATTCACTTTAACTCGTTTTAGTATCCAACAGTGTGTAATCTTAACAAGTACGATTTGGTGGATGTCGCATGTCCTCGAAGGATTAGATCCTAGACATGTATGTGGGACTCCAACTGGTTACCCGAACTAAAACCCCCTGGGATTACTTCGCGCATCTTGGTCAGGGTGTCAAAGAAACCGCAAGTGACAACCGGGACAACTCGAATGCTGGCTCGCCCTTTCACGCTTCACGCGAACCCAGATTCTAACCTATCTTTCTGAAAATTTCAAATTATTCCAGTCTTAATCAGCCTCACAAATAAACGACAACTAGGCTTAAATAGTAAATAGTTAACCGATTGCTATTTTTAACATTTTGAAAACATAATCTCAGCGTATTCTTCGTGTAGTAAGGGCACAGATAATATAACACTAGATATATGTATGTACTAGTGTACGGGGATTTTCCCTTAGGTAGGCTTTTAAGAAACCCCGGAGTCCAGAAAGTTTAATTAGACACATTTTTAATCAACACTAAAGAAGTATTGTGGTAACAAGGCATGCACATTAAATGGATCTATGTACTTAAGTGATATTTTAATATCTTCTATCTAAATAACCACTAATTATTATCACATCATATCTCGATAAAAGACATTTGATATTAGTATTTCAAGATAAAAACGTGCTGTTTTTAACATGAATGTATCGTATTTTTGTTATATATTTTTGAACTGCATATGTGAGTACTTGCCTTTTTAAAATAACATAATTTGAATTTAGTATTTACTACTGTAGCTGCGGTAAGTTCTTTAATAAAGTTATAAAAAGCAGTTTATGCTAGTATGCTAGACCATGCTACATTACGTTTTATCATAAGGATTTTTTATTATTTATAGTTGGCAACTATAAATAATAAAAAAGAAATACCAAATCACACAATAATGACTGTCACTTCTTAATATAGAATTTACATTTGCCTATCTATTGGCGAGTGATATAACAAACAATTGAACCTATTGACTATAGCAAAAAGCATGCCCCGCTGACAGAACTTGAAACCATGGTCATGACATTTATTCATGTACATATGTACAATACGTAGATAGTTCCTTTAAATGTTTATTAAAATGCATTTTTCCAGTAAAAATTGCATTGCTAAGTGGTCCCGTTCTACTAGTACGCTGAGTAAATTACCACATCTAATTGACAAATCAATTAGGTACTATTTAGGTTAAACCCATGACGTTCGTTATAACATTACAAAGAATGATAATGTTTCGTATGGTCAGGATTCAATAACACGTATTTAAATTTGCGCTAAGTATGTTAAATCGCAAATCCTGGTGATTTATTATCATCTGATGCCAAACGTAACCAACATAAGGTACACGTTGACACGTATTGCACACCTTTTTTTCATACAATCAGAAGTATCATCTAGTGACATGTAGCACTGGATTGTTGAGAGTCCGAAGTATGGTCAAATGCTGTGCTCTATGAATCTTGTTTTAGCCGGACGTTTTCACCACAAGCTCGCTATGAGTGGCGTAAATTCACCTTTTAGTCTCAAAGCATCTAACTAAACGTATGTAATACAACTGCATTATCTACGGGCATAGGGAAGATACCTATAACTGCTCACGATCAAGTATGTGTGAGTATGACAATATAACGAACTACGAGTGCACTATGAATATAGCTTAGAAGCACTATCATTATTTAGTCTAACTTGAAAACATTGTAACTAACTACTCGATAGCGCAAAGATACTCATAAAGGTACTGTTAAGTAGTGTTTTCATAAATTTACTCGAAAATAACACATTAAAGTAAAATTACTCTAAAACAGATTTAATAGCGGTTTATTTTAATTTTTATATCCCGATGCTTCAGATACGTTACAGCCTTCTTCCGTTAAATTGTAATACATTTTATAACAATGTTATATGAATGGTAAGTTCTCATCAACACCCGTACAGTAACTATAGAAGTATAGAGCAATATCTAGGACCTAGATTCAAGGTACTCGGTCAGGAGGACAGTAAATCGTAATCCTCATATAAAAAAATTGAGTTGTGATGCACTAATTAACAACTAGATCTGATATTGAAGCTACATTTGCATAATTAACATATCCCTGATCAGATAGAGGAAGACACGTGGTTCCAAAACTGGAAGTAATATTTCTTTTTGCGCAAACGAATAACCAAGTCGTCCGGACGTACTTACAAGGTTCTATTCTACTAAGCTAATATACAATTAACACTAACTTTCTGTCTAACTGCCGATTTAAATTTTTAACCATCAAGTTATCAATTGGATAAGTCAAATATTTTTTTGAAACTACTTCGGCGTATTATGTATGGGACTTAACACTTTAATTTAACGTAGGCGGTGATGTGGGTGATATCCACGTGTTACAATGCCTTTGGTTTATTAAATTTATTATTAGCATGGAGCGTGGCGCAGCGGTAAATATTGGCCTCGCCTTTGCAATATAAGGTCGCGGGTTCGATTCCCGGTCGTGCCCACACATCTTTGCTTGACGTGTTTCATCGCTGCTGCTCAATATGATAATATGCCGAAGGAAAACATCGTGACGAAACCGGCATGTCCAAGAACTAATCATTCGAAGACATGTGATATCTATCAAACCGCACTTCACCAGCGTTTGTGGCTTAAACTCTCTCAACTCGTAAGATAGTTGAGAGAAGACCCGTGTCCAACAGTGGGATACTAAAAAGGGTTTAAGTGATGCGTTTGGTTAATACAGGCATGAGGGGTATGGCCGCTATATTATGTAATGTTTCATAACATTCGCTAATAATATTAAGTTAATACCTATACATAATTTAGTATATAATTTACGATTACAGCTGATGTACCGACGAAAGCCGTGACCGAAGCCCCTGCCAACAAGAGCGCGCCTGTCCCAGTAAACGAGAAGTTCCCACACGCAGTGCTGTTTGGAGGCACCTGCGGAGGCACCATCATAAGCCCCACATGGATCCTCACAGCTGGTCATTGGTAAGTAACTACCTTTCCATGTTCCACTGGGCATTAGGTTTCTCTCCACTATATCCAGAATTAACAGTCTCTTTTACACTCTGTTCAATTTCACTGAATCGTATAGGATATATAACTTTCATTTGCGACACGCATTTTAAGAAACTAGTTTCTTTAGAAACATCAGCTGATTGCAATAAGTATGACATGAAATGTCTAAAGATTAAATGCGTACCTAAAGATTTATACTGTACTAGCTTTCCGACAGCGGCTTCGCCCGGGGGTATGTCGGTTATCGCGCCAAAACATTACCTTCTTTTTGCGCAGTCGGATAAAAACTATCCTATGTCCTTTCTCGGGTCTCAAACTACCTCCATACTCAATTTCATCCAAATCGGTTCAGCAGTTTAGGCGTGAAAACGTAACAGACAGACAGAGTTACTTTCGCATTTATAATATTAGTAGGGATAAATCTTTAAGCCAATTTGTGAATGGCTTGGGGTGGATGTCATATGTCTATGAATGTTTAGTTCTTACATGAGGTATCTGTTTTCTGACGATAAAGTGTTTACCGACTAGACAGCGGCAATTAAACAAATTAACTGAAATAATTATGCAGGTTTAAAAGTATCTATTAAATAACTTATTTATTCAAACTTGTTTTTATCTGTTTAGTTTGTGTGTCACTAACTCATAAATACCTACCTAAGCTTCGTCATGATCAACATTTTCCTTATTTGTACTGAATGCGCACAATCATTAAATTGAAAATAAATTATGGTTAGTATTACGTCATACTTTGCATAAATGTAGCAAGGCATCATAAAGCCGTATTCATCTTTTAATTTAAAAAGTTCCTACAGACATGCCACTGACCACTCGCCACCATAATAGCGACAATCACTTGGCCAACAGAGTTAGATGAAACCTACATAATGTAAAAAAATACCGATCAGCGGCAAGATTAGCGTAAATTAAAATTAATGTGACAGTTTTCGGTCAATCAAAATAAAATTGTGCAATCGCCGTTATGTCGTTTGTAAACATTAAGGACCCTCAAAAAGTTGAAATGGTACCTATAGCAAATCTTTAACCGTTTTTGTAGCAACCCCCAGTGTTTCTTACAAAAAAGTGCCAACAACCGTACACCGCCCGTACAATACTATTGCGGACTAGTTACATACTTAAAAGTAGATAAAAGTTAATATGTAGGTACCTACCCTAGTTATAACACTTATAGCAAGCCTTGAACTCAATAAATATGGACATTATCAATTCAATAAATAATAATATATTGCTTAAACTTATCATCTCAAATGTGACCTTACAGAGTTGACCTATTTTTTGCGCGGTTTATATCTACAATTATTGAATACATAATATTATGTTGAAATAGTCATAAAACATTCAACGACATCTTTTGAAATCAGATCATGAACGAAAATATAATTTTATTGTTTCTGAAAAGCTTACAATCGTGGCTTCCAGACTAGGATTTCCTGTGTTGTGGAGACTAATCTCTTTCATTACAATAATACTAAAAAAATTACAATACAAGAAAAAAATATTATTAATTTGAGCGGCAACAACTGAGCGTGTGTACATACCTATGTAAGCGCCTAAATAATAGCATCCTAAATAGTAGGTACCTAAAGATAAAAAAGGTTCCTAGGTATCATCATTAGCCTATTTTAGTCCACTCGTAAATCACAACACTGAGTACGATCCTCGGCTACTCTCATCATATAAGCCTACAGAGATCGTCTGATCGTCCACCTAGTCTGAACGCGTTCTACGCTACGTTTGCCAATCAGTGGTCTTCAGTCGGGAATTCATTTACCTAAAATCGATTGACGGTCCTTCAGCAAAAATCACCGGCGCACTGCCACTTCAGCTTACTAATCCAGGTGTGGTGTCGATTACTTTGCCTATTCAGGACTCCAAGCATAACCCTTGACTGTGACTTCGAATTTATGGATCAGCCTTACCATCAGTGTAATCTAATCTATCTATATAATCTAATCTAATCTAACCATAGAACAACAAATTACACATTCTTAAATGGAAGCCTACTTATTTGAAACATACATAGACACATTTTGTTTGGTTCTAAAATCCTCTGTTCCAGTCATTATACAGTTTCATTGAAATTGTATCAATGAGTTTCAACGAATGCTTGGTCATTTAGTTTCAATAACTAAATAGTTACACCCGAATAGTTCGTAGTATGTACTACTTGATACGCAGAATTATTTGTATTCTAAAATCAGTTATGGTCGTAGATGTGTATCCACTTGCTAATTAGTTCCGTACAATGTATGTAGTGACTGAACACAAAAATACATAATTTCAAGGGCTTGTCCCTTTATAACCTTGTCCATCTTCATTTGTAGCTCTACGGAATAGTTTTAGCTTTACAATTTTACATACATTTCTGAAATGCATCCGCTCGCTAAATAAATATCTAATCTGCGTGAAAATAACTCAAGGAAGTCAGACCTAAATAAAACTGGGAATTCTGACTTTATTCCATGTAATACACGATATGAGCAAAATTGCATTTCAATCCGGTCATCACTTTTGGCGTGAAATAGTAACACATTTTAACTATCCTCAAAAACATTCATGGACACCTTCATAGGATTCGATTTCTACGACCGGAACCGGAACCCAAAAACGTCAACAATGATCTACGTCTATTAAATTAAATATACACCTAAAGCTGCCTGCCCACTATGCCGTATCACAGAATAATCCTGTCAAAAAAGGAAGCACATTTCCGGCACAAAAAAGAATAATTGTAACATAATGTAGCGCTTACTAGATTTTGTATTAAGCATTGTCTGAAGGTGTGTACTACAAGATGAATGTCACCCATATTTGGCCGGCTATATTACCGTCCTATACGTAAAAAGGGAGCTTTTGCTGCTCATCGTGCACAATAACCAACTTCGCTAATGTTTTTCTATAGAAACGTCTTTTTGCTCGCCCCAGGATATGAACCTACATATTATTATGCATTTGCGGTTATTTATCAAACACCTTTAGGTACCAGTTACCACTAAACCACTAATCCAAACAAGCTCATCGTGGTCATTAGGTTACAGAGTAGTGGGCAGACTCCTTAGTACCGGCGGTGATGACGCTTAACATCAACAAAAACACAATCACTACTACACAATTTATTCACATTCTTTCTCACGAACTCTTTTACTAGACCGATGAGCTATTCAATGTAGACTACAATATGAGGAAGTTTGTTGCCTAGGTAGTCACTTAGTTACTGAATTTTCTACAATACCTGTTAAGTAGGTACCCTTAGCTCAGCTGTTACCTTAGTCATAAGTCCTTAACACCTAGAGATATAGTTATTATATAATAAAGAAATCATAACAGTATGTACTTACTGATTTAATTTAAATAATTAAATTTTAGAGTGGCGTGTTTGAAGTTTGGGAATATTTGGGAACCTTCAGATTATCGTCTTTAAATACCTTCACAATGTATTAGAAACAAGTTTTGTAGGGCATAATAATGTTTTTGAAGAGAACGAACGTAATGTTTTACCTGTTTGCTTTCTAGTACCCTATTCACCGGTGGTCGCTACGTGCTGGCCGGCACCAACAACACCGAGAATGACAGTGGCGTGTCACGCTACGTCAAGAGGCAGGTTATACACCCTCTCTTCACTGTGGGGCCCTACTGGCTGGACGCCGACGAATTTAACCTCAAACAGGTCAGTAACACCAGCTTATTAATCTCATGGATGATAGTAAAGGGAAAGGCTAATTCATTTTGAGCAATGTATTTGTTTGATTAAGCTCGTAAAGCTTCTAGTAGGACACTCGGATTCATTATAAGAATTTCAAAGGGCTTCAAACTAGCCAAAACATTAGGCACCGAAATCGAGTGTTTTAAAATACTTATCAAATCATTTCTGATTAACTAAATCAAAATATGAATTATTTTATGCTAAGTAAATTTATTTTTCACTTTTTAGTTTACTTTTTGAAGTCGGTTTTGTTTTTTTGTTAAAAATTATCTCTTTCTACTCATCTCTACGTGATAGAGATAGACATGTTTTCCTGTCCATAAACATGCAAGTGGAAACTAGGGAGTTACAAAACATCCTAACACTAATGATTCATAAGGAATAACACTGTCGTGAAGATAGGAGAGGATAAGCTTACCATTAGTAGTTTGTAATGAAGGTAGGTACAATGAACAGTCTCTTATTTAAGCAATCTGTTTGTATTGAGATGTTTCGTAATTTAAGTTGACTGTACCTTAAAAGAAACAGACAGAACCACTGAATATTAATAATAAAAATGTTTTCCATTTTTAAATTTGATACCAACATTAAATTAAAAAAACAGAAAATCCAAACCACAGCAAAATAATATAAAAATTAAAACAATCCAGCAAAGTGCAACGAACAAAGAAAATAAAGGAATTCTTTGTCTATCATCAACAATGTTGGAAGTTTGCCCATGTCGATGTGCACAGTTGTTGACCACAATATTTATTATTATTAGTTAGCTATTATCTTGTTTGAGATAACAATTTCAATTCAATCATAGCAAAGTCAACAAAGCATACCTGCAAACTTTGCACACAGGGGACAGACACCTATTACTTACCTATTTATATTATAAAAAAAATAGTTTATGAACGTGACAAGGCTATGTCAATTATCTGGACATGGCACTTACCGCATCCGTTGTGAAAATGATTGCCAATTGGGATAATGACTCTCATTTCCCTAATACGTGCCTTTTTTGGGGAGCAGGATTGTTCTCGGCGAACGTCAAAACGTCAGAAATACATAAGGGTGTAGGTAATGATAGATATTCCTGGCTTCGTAATTATGATATATTTACAGCTCGTGATCACACCACACAATCCTTAGTAACGTCTACACGTAGGTACTAAAATCCTTACTAATATTATAAATGCGAAAGTAACTGTCTGTTTGTCGCGCTGTCACGCCAAAACTACTGAACCAATTTGGATAAAATTTTGTATACAGACAGTTTCATACCCGGGGAAGGACATAGGATATCGGGTATTTTTATCCGACTGCGCCATAAAATATATCAATAATGTAGCGCAATAACCGACATACGCGTGAACGGAGGCTCGGTCGGAAAGCTAGTCTAATAAAAATGCAAGTTTGTATAGATGGTCGGAAGGATGTTTGTCAGCCACTCTTTCACGTTAAAATGTTTACTTTGAATGCGCTGTCATGCTCAGTATAGTAGAAACAGATTCGATCGGATGCTATTTTATTCATACATTTTATAGGTGGCAGCAAGATGGGACTTCCTACTGGCCGAGTTGAAGGAACCACTGCCCCTGGACGGTAAAACTATGGTAGCAGCCAAGTTGGACGACGAAATTACGCACCGCGCTGGATACAGTGTCGGTTACGCTGGTTACGGCACTGATCACTTCGGGGTAAGTTGCAGGACAGATTACGAAACGAGGATGTATGGCGATTTAACTACGTAAAGGTTTTGTAAATTTGCCATAACAAGTACAAACGGCTACACCTCAAGTTATACCTATTTCAGAATATGCTAATCTCGCATTTATAGGATTTCCGTAATATGGGTCAATTTATACTGGAAATGTATAGCTTGATGTGTAGCCGTGTGTACCTACCCACCTACACCAGCAGCGTTTTGCAATTACCCATACCCTCACGGGTAGGTACGCGACCTTGTATCAAAGGATACTCGCTCCAATCTACAAAAACATGTGACGCGAAACGCAAATGGACGGTTTTTGTTTACCATTCCTGCAAATTGCAATAAGGGGTACTTGTGGTAAGTACTTGAATAAAACTAGGAATCACAGATCTACACAATAAAATTGTGCAGGCGTTTTGCATATTTTTTAATTCAATATCAAGTACATACCTAAAGCATTAAGTTTTCTGTGGCATTTTTCAGGGCACCATGCGTAGTGATATGCATGCAATGGAGCTCGCCGTTCAACCAGATGAAGTGTGCACTAAGGCTTTGGAGCAATACAATCCTAAAGACATGATCTGCACTAAAGGTGTACCACCGAGATTTGACTCCGCCTGCAATGTAAGTTAATTATGTACCGTATAATAAATATCTAGCTTTATAATGGGAATCGGCAACTAGGGTACCAACCAAACAATCGTAGTACCTACTAGGTACGATTGAAACTCTATGAGTGAGCCTGGCACCACTGCTTGCACTCACAGTAAGCTGCTGCTTGCTGTAGTATAGATCTTATTTAAATTACCTTAAATTACCTTGTATCGACGAGGGATGTAAGTACCTGTAATGGCACACGTGTAATTGATGGCATCATAGCATACCCACAATAGGTCCGCACATAGGTCACTGTGATAACGATAATGAGAGTAAGCACGAACAGGAGGTAATAAAAAAACATGACCAAGATGTTCTTTAACGATGTTGAGCAAAGGTGATGAAAAAAGTCACACAAAGATGTGTCGGGGAAGACCGGGGATCAAACCCGCGTTTTTTTTTTCAAAGTTGAAGCTATATCCCTTCACAACCGCTAATATTGATGTGTAACGAATAGCAAAAACTAAAGTGCGCAGTTGTTTTGACAAAAAGCACCATGCCATAACGGTACACTGTAAAATCTAACTTTAAAAACTGCCCAGTTGCCCATCTAGTATAATACTACCGTACGTATCATAAGTTAAGTGTTAACGGGAAATGCAAAATATTTCCTGTATTTTGATATCCATTTCCTATATTACCTGGCTGTGTGGTAATTATTTAACAATCAGACAACCTTCACATCGTCATACACTTTTAAAGTCATTTAAAATAGGTATTTATGTACTTTATTATTCCATTTTGTCACGGTAATATTACCTTCGAGCACTGATGCATACGATAGAGATGATATATTAGCCTCTCGCTCTTGTACTCGTTTTATTCAGGCACATAGGCTGTGCTCCCCAAACAACTGCAAAGGCCGTATCGGCAGTATCACATGAACAAAAATTAAAAATTGTAAGAAAATGTACAGCGCTACTTGCGGCGCGATTTTGCAACACCTATCTTCTCACCATAAATTTAGGATATACCTACCCAAATCTATGCTTCATACAAACTTTATGCTAACGCGTTTGCTGTTACGGTGTTATTTTCACAAAAAAGTAAAACCTCAGAATACTGACTTTAGCCCGCCTGCTATTCCAATAACACTAATACGGAAAGCTAATTGTCCGATTGATATTTTTGAATATTATCGTGATTTCACGTACCTACCATTAACAGAGGACAATTTTAGTTTGTCCTCTGTTAATGGTAGTACCATTAATAGAGGACAATACTAAAATTTCCATTTACGCTTCTCGACCTTACCGCAAGATTCTAGCAACTAGCATTTACAATACTTTCCTTACAGGGAGACAGCGGCAGCGGTTTAGTTGACGAAACCGGCAAGCTGATCGGCGTCGCTTCCTGGGTAGAAAACGACGCGCACGACTGCTCTAACGGGGCCTTGGTAGTGTTCTCCCGAGTCGCCAGCGTACGCGACTGGATCAGACAAGTGACCAAGATCTAGTCACACACCTACATATTGCGTTGTATAACATTTTTAGCACCAATAATTTTGTAGAACTATTGTTGACTAGTCATAAGTTCGCGCTCCAAAGAATTTCTTAGTTTACATCATGACATGTGATTGTTTGTATTTCGGATAATTATTTTAGCAATACAAAAAGCTAATTCCTTAGCAATTAAGCAAGATGATAATAACTGAATAATAACTTAAACATTGCATAAAGATAATTCTAGGTAAGTTATAAATTCTGTTTTCAAATGGTAACAAATGTTGGGCGCTGTATACCTTTTGTACTTAGTTACATTAATTATTATAGATAAAAGTACTAAGTTACCAGACGTATAATTATTGTATACCTATGTCGTGTAATTATGATAACCCTAACTATTTAAGCCTAAATTACCCACTTTTTCCTAAACTATAAACATCAGTGTCCATATTTATGTATGTAATAAACTTTATATTAAGAGAACAGTTGTTTATTTTAAAAATTAAGGTACAGTAATGGGATACGTAATGAAAAGCGAAAATATATTCCTGAAAATTTAATGACTTTAATAAGAGAATAACTAAATTAAAACAGCAAGAAGAAAAAATCATTCATTAACATCATCTTTATCTGATTAATGATTATGTTCAAGCTAAAAGACCAAAATTAATCAATGACCTAACAAAATATACAACAAAAGTCATTAAATAATTAAGTCCAACCAATCAGTTAGTCTACCGTGGACACGACCGAAGCGATACATAGTTAATATTGGTTCAATTTCACCACTAAATGAACAAGTTACATAATACAACTTACAATTTTGAATAATATTGTGATTAAAAGAAAAAAGCTAAATAATTCTTTTCTACTTATAAGTGTAATATAAAGTGTCGACTACTTATAATATTTATAACTATCCATATGCTTACTATAAATTTTCACACAAAGAGCGGAGTAGCGAGGTACAGTGCGAGCGTGCACGCAGGGTGCCTCCGCTCGCCATGCACCGCGCGCTCCCTTAGCCGATACACACCACAATCTCGCTAAACACTAGGTCACTTATGCCGAATGTTAGACAAATAAGAAAGCGACGACTTCCCAAACCAAAATAACTAACAATTTGAAGATGATGTTAATTCACAGTCCGAGATGTGTTCGTGGTCGCGAACTAATCCTTGTGCACTCGGGCACGCAGTGCGGTCGAGTGTTCGAGACGAACACGAGTCAGTGCGACGCGACGCGAGCCGCCTCGTCTCCAGCTAGCGATCGTTACGTTACGCCGATAGTCGAGCGCGCAACGCTCTCCCTTGTAAACATAACAATGTAGCTTTTTTTGGGAATTTATATTTTTTACAATATATAGGATTCGTTTCTATAATTATATTTATATCTAATATTTACAATGGAGGTGAATGGACAATATTCAAACTCTACTTATTATCTCGAAATTAATCCTGAATTCCTACCCGAAACGAACGTTATCTACAACTTTTAATAAAAATTTAAAAGTAAATTCTCGCCACAACTAAATCTAAATAATATATTGTTCGGATCGAGTCTGCGTTTCCTACGCTACGCACGCCCGAGGTCAAGCGAGCGGAGCGGCGGAGACGAAGGATGGAAGAAAGAAAAAGCAGAGTGCTCGGCAAGTTGCCGGCCACAGATCACAGAACGCAAATAAGAAACACAAACTCGATCGAATGTTTATTTAGAGAAAATCATAAAGGTATGTGCAGCGGGTGCGGGGCGGGCGGCGTCAGGCTCATATCTTGTGTATCTTCTGCGAGACCACGACGGGGTTGTTGCGCCGGATCTCCTGCGCGCCCAGCTCTCGGTAGTCGAACGAGCACTCGTGCTTGTCGCTGTACCGGTGCACCGCGCAGAACAGCCCTCCGCAGCGACACTCGAACCCTGCACACACACGTCACACTCTCACGCACAGCTCCACAACGTTACTATTGGACTAATCGAGTTAACAGACTGAGGGCATATTATTAACTTAGCTAATATAAGTTAGCTACATATTATTTTAAAGTGTGATTTATTGCATCTCGACAGTCAGCTCTAACATATGTAGGGTGACAGTTTCTAGCTGGAGAACAGTAATCAACTCTCCAATCGAGGAATAAGTATCCTCAGGCTTAAAAAATTCTCCGTAGTAAACCGGTTCAGTGAATCGTATAAGCTCTTACATTTGGAATATCAGTATCGATGTGAGAAATGATGTTTATTTTTAATTGTAATGCAGTAAATATTCACTCAACTCGACGTGCAATTGTTAAATCGTTGAATGTACAACAGAGTCAACAAGGCAATATTTTGTTAAACAAATCTGTTTGCGAATGTGAACACATTTACCACACAATACTATAACGCTGGTAACGCAAACCGTATCACTAACTTCAATGTTGTGAAATTCATAGCATGAAGGTTGTCAATTGGGAAATTAAAACTTGTAACATTTAAAAGACCTAGACCAATTATAGGTACAAATCGATAGAACGTGCATTTCATATCATCGCAGCAGGCTATTACTACTTTCTTATTTGTATAGAGAAAATGAAAGTAGTCAATGTTTAAAACATTTTCAGTAAAAGTACATTTTAAAATGCAGTTAATTGAAATCACTGCCCGGAATAAGATTAAGCAGTAAAAAAAATCCAATACCTGCAATATTTTAATTCGATACAGAGCTACTAAAGTGATAGTCCATCAATTTTGTACAATACATCGACAGTTTTTGTGCAGCGAGGTACAAAAAAGGTGCATTTACCTGTGAGTCCAACCTTCTTGCGGCAAACTGCGCACCTATTCTTTTTCTTTTTGTCCTTGCTGGGGTCTTTGTCGTCGGCATCATTGTCCGACGTACCGGTGCTCGCGCCGCTAGTGCCGGCACCGCTCTCTTCCTCTAATTTCTGAAATTAATTTTACAATTATGGTAAGTACAGAATTATGTGATTTTCAGTGTTACCTTTATATTTTACGTCTAAGGACTTAAAACAGTCGACTTGTGACCTATCTTTGTTGTTAGGGATGAGGAAAAGTATAATAACGTTGATTGTTCCGCTACCTACAACTAATAAGTAAGATAACGGACCCGCTTAAGGTTCCGTCTGCTTCCTCCTGCTTCAGGGCGCTGATCTTTTATCTCAAGCTTTGGAGAAGGGAATTTAGCGCCCTTTTTAGAAGCAGAAGCAGTGTCTTCATAAAACTCATTGTGGGTCTCCTGTATGTCTACCATTTTCTTTTGTTTTTCATCGGCGGGTGTATCTTGATTGATGTTTAGGGCTGGTGATTTGTCTTCCAGTTTTCTCTGGCCGATATGGTCGTCGGCGCCTTTCGTGCCATCGGGTTTTGGCAGTGGAGTGCTATCATTAATTTCTATAGATCGACGATTATTCTCGAAGCTCTTAGATCGCGTTACACTTATGCCTTGCTCTATAGCGGAATTTTGGCTACTTTGACTATTATTTGATTTACTATTGCGACGTATTGCTTTTTTGAATATCCTCTTCCCCTTCGACTCCTTTTTGCTAGGGTCATTTTCCATTATTCAGATTTTTTAGGCACTTCAAAATTTGCATTTTGATTGAAAATCAACATGGTCTCGCAAACGCAACTTATAACTATTATAAGACTTTTATCTATGTTTTTCGTGTTTCTAGATAAGTCTTGGGTATGAATAAAACTATTAAAACATCAGCCGTGTATAAACTATTCGCTCGGAGTCGTAAACACTTTACCAGTTATGATGTAAAGGTGCCCCCCATCTCAAGTCAATGACTTGAGGGACTTAAATAATAAAATATTACATTTTATAATCTACGGAACAACAAACACTTTTGATAAAAAAAAACTAAAGATGTATTAAATGTATTGTGTATAAATAAATAAGACAAATCTGTATTTTTTGGTTTTCCTTGCTGTAAACGCAATGTCAGTTTGACGTTTAAATTCTTATTTTAAAAGAGTAAGCAAAAGTTCATGACGCCCTAAAAAGTTTTTATGTTATTTACCATTAAACTACAAAGATTCTATCGTATCCATGGATTAGAATAATTAAATGCGTTAGTAACTTTGTGTAATCTTTTTACAGCTAAACCGATTTTGATGAAATTTACTAAAGACAGTTTTTTGATTTTTAGGGAATGATAAGTAGGCTGTAGTTTACTTGAGGTTTGCGGAAAGGGTAATTTAGAAAAAAAATAGTAATTTAGAAAAATACAATTACTTAGTTTTCCTCCTGTGAAGAGTAAGAAAATAAATAGAGTGAGTTCTTGAGTTGAAACATAAAGGCAACCGCAGCCTAGGACGCCCTAAGACTAGGCGGAATGACAATCTCTTTAGCTGGACGATTAGCCGCGGATCGTGCTGGGTAGCGTGCTTTAGGTGAGATATAATAATATGTCCGGCTTTGGACTAAATAGACTGTTGATGATGAGTATGACGCAACGCGAAGTTGCCCTGTGTTCTCAACCTTACTAAATTCTCATTCTATATGCTAATGATACCATCTTTTAAACATGAATCTTACCTGACACCCCTGACATAGTAAGTAAATCAACGCCACCATATAAATATACAATTCAGTTAGTATTGATGTCATCAGATGAAACTTGAGCAAACACTCAGTGTGAGTCGGCCTTGCGCTGTAGGATTCTGTGTCACTTTATGAAGTACAAACAAGTCTAACTCACACTTGGCGGTTTCTATTATTTTACTATAACCTATGCTCGTGCTAGTCTCCTCATGTATGATGAAGAAGGTGCGTTGCGATTAACTATAAGCAAATGAGATTTTTCAAGCCATAGTCAGCCACAACAAGTTGCCTTAAGATTATTAAAGGTATGCCCCAAAACATCTCTTTTGCTTTTTGTTGATAGCACCCTCTCCATGTGGCTCACGTGAAGTGGCTCATACAAAATTGCGCTTATAACCATTACTGGGGTTCCGTACCCATTACTAAACCTGTTATCCGTCCATTCGTCTGTCTGCAGTACCCTTAGTACGAGTTAGTCAAAAAAGAAAAAATATTTCCAATACAATCTGGGTCCATTCATTTATTACGTAAGACTATCTACTTACGCTAGTTTTTAATCTCCCTCATATTATAAGAAAAAATTAAATAAGGCCTACCCCCTCCCCCCTGTTTAATATTTATTACGTAAGAATCTAAAGGAAAAAATTATTACATTTTTGGCGGGGAGTTCCCGGGAGGCGCTGTGCGGTTGGTGCGGTTCCGTTGCCATGGAAATAAAAATCGTTTACTTAAACGCACCCAGAACCTCGGCACTCGCGCGGTTGCCTGTGCTTTTACAAAGTATTTTTGAAAGCACGTAATTTTTTAGTAATGTTTGCAAAGTAATTTTAACTTTGTGATCTTACGTAAGAACAATCGAGACTCCCTTCCATCCTCTTGTAAGAAAAAATAAGACGTGCTCGACCCCTAAATCATCTTACGTAATAAATCAATGGCTCCTTTCGAACTTGTCAAAATGCTGTTCTAATACATTACTTTAATTCAAAAGGTTCGACAAAAAGAGAATAAAATGCTAGTAATAGAATAAAATGAATTAGAAATAGGACATGAAAATACGTAAAGTATTTGTAAATATTTTGCATTTTAACTTATTATCTTGACAAATTCATG
This sequence comes from Meganola albula, assembly GCA_936450015.1. Taxonomy (NCBI): domain Eukaryota; kingdom Metazoa; phylum Arthropoda; class Insecta; order Lepidoptera; family Nolidae; genus Meganola; species Meganola albula. The sequence continues at coordinate 11,737,962 of OW388149.1, forward strand.
ATGGACAACTCGTACAAAGGGTACAAGTTGTACCCTAATACATATTTATAATCTTACTTCATATATATTGTATTACTAATATTAAAAGTTTGTATAATTGTATAGAAGTTTGTTACTCTTTGACGCAACAACTACTGAATGTATTTGGTAAAATTTGGCACAGAGATAGATTATAGTCTGGAATTGCACTTAGGCTTTTTATCCTATTACCACTCGAGAGAATTCGTGGGCAGAAGCTCGTGAAAGTCAAATCTTTTATTGGATGTGTATTTATATAGCCGGTAATGTAGCGATAGGTAAATAACAAAATCGTAAAAACTTTTCACTGGATCATACTTTTATCAGTAATGCAAAAAACAAATGTGAAAATGATGGCACTGTGCAAGTAATTACTACGTTTTAATTAAATAGATGTGAACAGTTAATAATACAAATTAGGAATTTCCACATTAAATCTTGCACAAAGTGATGTTTGAGCTAACTAAATAAACTATAGATAGACGTGTTTTATCAAGATAACGGAGTTCAATTGAACTAGGTAATTAAGATACAATATGGGGCATAATAATAAACTGCGCCAATTAGTCTTGATCTCAGAATGCAGAGCAACGCGACACGACAGTGGCTTAGTTACTAGAAGTTTACTCTGTCTTATATATTATGTCGTATGTACCTCATTTATCATGTTTGATTGAAATGGACATACATGGTCTTATTCATAAAAATGTTATAAGACTCTTTAGTTTTATATTTAGTATTATATGTATATTATATACCGGTTATCTGGTTTCCATAACACAAGCTTTGCTTAGCTTGGGACCAGATGACCGTGTGTGTTGATGTCCCAGAATATTTATTTATTTATTTATTTATTTATTTATTTATTTATTTATTTATTTATTTATTTATTTATTTATTTATTTATTTATTTATTTATTTATTTATTTATTTATTATTTATTTATTATAGTTAAAATGGGCTGTGTCTCTTTCTGACCAGTGTAAATTTCAATATGACAGACAAAGACAAACTAATTATAAATCTATTTTAGCTATAATGAGCAAATAAGACGTTTATGAATACGGGGGCCAGTATTTAGATTTTGAAAATAAAGTTTTTTTTTATTACTACTTACTGGTGTTTCAAGATTACTAACCATTAATAGTAATATTATAACACCACATTAAATTTAACTACATTTGATTCAACTGTTGATTAATGAATCGAATAAATACAGGTTCGCAAACAATATACGAAGCAGTTATTTGATTAATATCATTAAACTTATCTGTAATTAGAGTTAAGCTTGTAATTAAGTTATGACTCCACAAGCGAAAACGTTACGAAAATAGTTTTATCCGAATTTGTAGAAAAACATATCTTATCAATGAATCATTCTTTTTAAATAATAAGTTTCCTGTTTTCTTTTCAAGAATATCTAGCCATTAGCATGTTTGCGACAAGTAACCTGCTTAAGAAATATTGCTTAAATTAGTATTGTCTTAGATTTACGCGAATATCACACATTGAAATAAAACTACTTTTTAACGGATTTTATTGCGGTTTATTTTAGATTTTAGATCCCGACGTTTCAAAGTCTTTTCAGACTTCATGTTCACGGGTGGACTGAGATATTTGACGTCCAAAAATATTAATCACAATTATTACTGACTACCTTCAAACATTAATATTTAAGTTGCGTTCCGATTTAAGCAAACTGAGCTCACAGTGTCTTGAATTCTGAGTTGATTTTGCTTTGATCCGCGAAGCTATTGAAATTAAAAAACATCCTAATTTTAACAGAGAAAATGGTTGGAATATACCACCAGCTTGGGACCCAGTGCTTAATTTACTTGTACCAAAACCCAAGCAAAATCAACTCAGAATTCAAGACACTGTGAGCTCAGTTTGCTTAAATCGGAACGTAACTTAAATATTAATGTTTGAAGGTAGTCAGTAATAATTGTGATTAATATTTTTGGACGTCAAATATCTCAGTCCACCCGTGAACATGAAGTCTGAAAAGACTTTGAAACGTCGGGATCTAAAATCTAAAATAAACCGCGATAAAATCCGTTAAAAAGTAGTTTTATTTCAATATTGCTTAAATTTTCCATCGTAACAGCATTCTTTATGGGCATTCTATCCAACAGTAAATTAGTTTAACGTTAGCGGGAAAAAGTTTAAGCGAAAGTTTTTAATGTGGAATGAATGACCGTATCTTGAACAAAATGTGAGTAAAAGCGAGCGCGTGTCGTGTGGTGGGCGTATATAAGAGAAGTGCGGCCTCACGTCTATGTGCGTCTGTGGCGAGGCGGGGAGGCTGGGCACGGTGGGCGTCGCGGCTTCGAGCGGTGTCGACGCCGCCGCCACAAAAGGCGTAGACACGGGCGCGGGCGATGACGCCGGCGGCTGCTGTTTCTTTTTTAGAGCCTCCTGAAACGAAAACGATAACATTGAAGTCATGTCATAAAATGTTATGTTATGACAATCCCAACACCAATTTCACGATGCGGAATCAGTGAATCTGTTTAAGTGAATTAAAACTGTGTCAGCGTTAGTTACCCGCTCAAATTGGCTAAATGAGGCCAGCAACTACGTCATAAATTAGTAATAAAGTTTTCCGATCGATTTACGCCGTGTGGTGTCCCCTAAACTGTATTACAAGATCACAGATCAATGTCGATCTATCGACAACGCGACAGCGAGAAAGAGCTAGAGGCATGTGTGATTGTTCACTTAACATGCCGCGAATGAAGCTGAGCGTTCGTGATTCTTAAATAGTCTGGCTCGCCTTGCCAAATGTGTACGGCCCCGTGTAAAAGGCGAGCATTTATAGTTTTTATCAATTCACATGAACTAATTATTAGCCACCTGATAGCAGCAATAACTAACATGCTTTGTGCACTATTATGAACTAAAATTAATTCGTTATGTTACGTTGAATTTGATATGAAGTTTATATTGAAAGTTGCGTTTACCTTAAAGCATACTGAACAGAGTCCGTCTGTAGAGGGGTTTCCATAGAATCCGCACCCCGAGCGGCACAACGTTTCCATCGGATTCGATTCACGCTCCATTGTTCCACAAATATAATTTCACTTCAACACAACAAAATCACTTCACTGTTCTAGTCAAATGTACGATTGCACTAATTGTATATATTGCACTTGTTTGTCGTAACACAATGTTCTATAACAACGGCAAGTGTGCTGCACTTATAACGTTTCAATTTAGACTTGATTATCTCTGGCTTGCAACGACGCGGTTTAGTGGCTTTCCCTGCCGAAAGCTGCGATAATTTGTTTTATGTCAGGATCGCAGTGGCCCCTGGAACAAATAAAAGTACGCTATTAAATCAAGAAATTAAACAGCCTAACCATTTCAAGCCCAATTGTACATTTTAAATAATACTACCTATTATAAAACGAACTTAACGCGGTTTATTTTTTTATTCTAACCGAGACTATGAAGGATGAATAGCGCATCCTAAATGTCGTGATACAAAAACCAGAAACTGCGATTAAATCCGTTACAAGGTGGTTTTCTGTGTAATATTTGCTAAAATTTGAGAAAATCCTATTGTACCCAGCTAAAATACAATAAAGAATTGAGTACCACAAAAATAAGTTTAAACAAAGGAATGAAAGACGATTATAATTAAACCAAGATAAGCACACCTACATGAATACAATAATTGCGCAGATGAATAATATTATCGTATCACAAAGAGTGGAAATATTAACTCTTAAACCTAGAGAGTGTACAACATTTTAACGTAACGTGAGAATATTGGTATAGGTACCCGTTGAACACTCAAAGCGAAGCTAGCCCGGTTGCTATTCGTGATAGAAAGTGGTATCAGCATTGTATATGATTTGGTAGAAGCAAACATAATATGCATAACGACAGGTTTGCGTAACAAGAGAGAGCTAAAACTAAGTAGAACGCGTCCGCGAAACGGATCACCCGCCGTCCGCGCCCCCGCCAAGGTCGCCAAACAACAGTGCACATTATCTGTCGCCATGTCGCCATGTCCAACGGTAACTAATAAAAAATAAATCGATATTGCAGTAGGTAACCTCTTGCAACAAACCCCATAGTCATTCTGTAATCAAAATTTTGCAGAACCTACCGAAACTTGATTCATATTTTTCAATCGCCGAACCAATTTTTTTTTGTAGGGAACAGATTTTCCATAGGTACTGTAAAAACGTAAAATTATTCCTTAGATAAAAATTATCTAATGAAAGCTGACTTAATAAATCTGATATTAATCATATCAAAATCCGTTAAATAGCAGACTACCTATTAATTAGGCTAGCATACTCAGCCGCAAAAAAAAACTTGAGAATGCAGTACTTTCACAAAATTTAGAATACAAAACCAAAATCCAATTAGGTAACTAGTAATTAGGTAACTAGTAAGTTGGTACTCATTACGTGGCAACTACCTACTATTAGCAACATCAGACTATTAAATAAAAGATACTATAGGACATGTTCGCAAAAAATTAAAACAATCAGATAAAGACTAAAGATGTTAAAAAACTGTAGAAATACGTAGATCGTACCGAAAGTGGGATGAAAATAGTCAAATGTTGTAAAAAAGAAGTTGTTTGTTTACACAAAAAGTCATTAAACGATTAAAAGTAAACAATAATTGGCATCATTACTGTTATGTGTGAGTGGAGAGTGTGCGGTGGAGGTCATTAGCACGAGTCCGGGACTTGGGGAGTCATCGACCGGACTGCACGCAGGGGTGCAAAGAGAAGCGACCGCGACCGGCCGCAGCGCGAGCGCACTCAGTACAGATACATACATTATACTTGTTTTTTTATTTATCAATTAAACTACCCATTATATTCATAAAAAAAGCTACTCAGTCTGACAGACAGTAGTTAAAAAATATTTTTTGAACACGTCATAATATGATAATAATATTATTATTACAGAAACTGGCGATTTCTTGCGGAATCGTCTAGATGCTCTGATTGTAACTATTACGGCACTAAAAATTCCCCTGCGTGCCTAGAGTAGAGTACCTACTTCAAATCTATTGTTTGATTCTCGTAATGACAATAAACCTTATCAACTCACAATGACATTCCAATTTAAGGGTAGTGAACCAATTTCTTCGTCGAAATGATATACTCGCACATAATAGGACCACCTTGTTCAATTCTTATCTTTGTGATAGAGTAGAACTCAGTAAATAATAATATAAAGGGATGATGAATTTTAGTATCTCGTGTGGGCGAATAAATATATGAAATAAAATATCAGTAAATCAGAAAAAGAAACAACACTGCCTGCACGTATGTTTTCTTGTTTTCACGTAGTAAAAAAATAATGGCAAAGATTGAGCTACAACATCACGTGACATCATGCCTATGCACGGTTTCTCTTATTTAAGACACAGCTCCTAAACTTCAATGCGATTATCTGCGTATATTTTGTAAAAAAAAATTAAAAGAATAAATACTTCATTGTGTTGTTTTTTACAATCTGACGGGATCTGGAAAAAATTTTGTACCCAGTAATCATACCTATTAGACTATGGACTGATCAAGCTACGTGACGAAAAGAGGCTGACGAAAGCACGTAATTGAGTAACTACTTCGATGGCATTCGCTTACTTCGGTGAACTGAACGTGTTTTACTTAACAATAAACATTCAGGTAGGAACGCATATACCTCTACGTATACATTCTATAATAGCCTACATTATTATTAAAATTAGCGGTATAATTTACAACATTCTGCCTCTTCAGTTCCACTTCCATACCTTATTTAAAAAAGCTAAAACGCAAAATGAATCAGGAAAATTAATACATTTAATTTAGCCTTATCAACCGGTTAGTAAAATTTTAGGTATATTCTTTAACTATTTAACGAATTGATACGATAATACTTTCGTAAATGAAAGATAACTAGCGTGCAGCAATTTATACTCGTAAATTTGAAGTAACATCGGTAATATGCATTGGGTGGTATTGGTACGCAGTTACGCACATAATAAGTGTGCCAAGGAGAATACCAACCCATTAAATTAGATGGAAGCGTGATATTCAATTATTCACTTTAAACAATAAATATTAATTATTTAGCGAAACATATATACAGCTCCTACATCGCACCTACGATTATTTGTAATCAACTAGTGACGTCACGAATAATGGGTAACAAATTCTCTAGAAATAATGATAAGTACTTAGATATTTCTAGTAACAATAAATGATAGGCAAATTGGCAAACAAGTAGCAATGATAAAGAAGCTAGCTAGATAATTTCTAGACATAGAGCTACATTATGTAGGTGTGTACAACGTCGCGACAAGTGTCGGTCGGGGCGAGCGCGAGCCGTGCCCCGCTGACCCAGTTGCCGAGTGTTCACTACGCAATTCGAGCGCGACCCGCTTCGCAGTGCATCGCCAACTTTACAAATTTAATAGACATCACTGCACCTTGTCGACACATGTGCATTATCTTACCACCCCTGCCGAGAACTGAGACGAGCAACGGTACTTCTGTTACCACCCACGAATTTTAGAACGAAGAAACGTTGAGTTTTTATAACATGACGTGATGTGATGGCCTAACAAATCGAGCTTCCATACTTAGTGGGTATGGAGGCGTCATACAAAACAACACGTACCAATTCTTTATGCTATTAAGTATCTACTTATCACTAGCATAAATATAAATGCGCCGCGTAACAATTGCGCATTATTTTAAAACTCTAGTTCAGTCAGACTACTTGCTAAAGCGTCACAAGTGTCATAAACTCTGAGACAAAGATAAAACAAGAAACTCATTGTTCAGCTATTTCTAAAGCAGACATATCAGGCTGCGCTCCGCCAAAATATGTTAATAGTTTAACTGAACACCTGTCATCCATCAGCCATCAGACATAGAGAAGATATTGACTAAAACGCGAACACGGCGACATAGTTAAATTCTGGGACTAACTGTAATATGGCAACATGTACTAATCAGTACACCTCCCGTTAGAACTGCATCTTCAAAACTTTTAACTTAATAGGTACCAATCAATACGTACGCACAAGTAAACATATTTTAGGCTAACACCTCCACAAACAAAATGTAGGTCGACACGAGTCCCATATCATACATAAAACTTTTCTCAGTTCTATACATAGGAACAGTGCTCGAATTTACGTCTGGTTAAGACAAGCTACAGGTCTGACCACTCGATCAACGGTAACAGTAACGGTACGAGACACAAAAATCGTGCAGCGCAGAGAAAATCCTACGAAAACTACGCTTTGTCGAGCTGTTATACCGTAAAAGATTAGAGGCTACTAAAATACTGTTTAACAGCATTGACGCTATAGTATAAACCCATCTTCAACCCATTATAATTTATTTGTTGGACACAATATCTGGTATAGTAGGGAAATGAGAACGACGACTTTGTAACGACGTGAGTTCGCAAGTTGGAATTAATAAAAACTACGTCATTTTGTTTCAAAATAAATTTTGTTAAAAACAAACAACTTTTCACGCAAAAAACATTGTGCAAACGAGGTCATCATCTTTTTACTCTACAGCAAAGTTATCTGTTAAGACAAAGTACGAGTAACATGTGTGTCCATGAATAAGCAGAAATTAGCGTCTTAGCGGAAACGTTTCTGACCAAAAATAGACTAGCCAGGGTTTTACATATCTTCCGCGTAATTACACAACAAAGAAACCTTTCTACTAAGGCATATGTATGTGTAGGAAGACTGTTACTAATTAATATGTCAATAAGCGAACTGTCAACATACAGGGCGGGAAGGACAATGACATTAGCATTTACAGGAAGAAGTTTGCGTCACCGACTGCACAATGACGCGGCGAAGCGGTCTCACGCACGGCAAGATGGCCGACGCGGCACGTCAGCTGATCGTGCATACGCAGCGCAGCTGTACCTGTGTCACTCGCTAGCTCTACACTACACCTCTCTGTCTCATTATCACTCTACGCATATCGCCGTCTCTTTTGTCCGCGACGATTCAACACAATGACGTGCCAGCTTATTGTTTAAGACAATACTCAATGCACTTTGCCACTAGTTCTTGTGATGCGTACATTATTATAATTGTTGATAGAACAACCGATTGTCCTCCTGTACAAGATATTTACCTTGTCATCCTATAGCTATGGATGAAATGAATATTTTACCAGTAGGGTAAGTATTCAAGTCAGACTACAACATTCTAACTTCTTTTATTAAAAAATCTAGCATGGGTACTATATTAACCTAAATATTAGGCCCATTATTCGGCTATTTAATAACGTCACCGATAACATAACGTTTAGTTACCAATCTTCATTGGTTGGTTTAATTGGTCCCATTTAACCAATTGAAATCAGAAGTGTTGTTATCATCTTCTACGATCCTCTAACTTCGAAATGAAAAATAGAGTTGAGACCAAACTCAATATGATGGTGCATGGTCTTCTGAAAGTATTTTTGGTAAATCAAGAAATATAATTGACCTGTAACAAAGCCTAATAATCAATTGGACACGAAGGATTCCATTATTTCAGAAAAAATAATTTCAAGTGTTCCTTCATAGGAATTTTATAGATATTTCTATGATAAATGAGACCACGTCACTAGATAGCTATTTGTAGTGAAAACAACAACAACACGAAATAATCAACCAATACAATAGGGTTTTGAACTCCACAAATAAAATACATAGCTGTGAAATGGAATCATTAGGCTCTCCATAGAAACTTTAGTTAATTGTATGAATTTCTCAACTGTATTTTATTGTTATTTTTAATATAAGTTACTTCCGTGTGCGAAAAACGAGATAAGTCAAGTTTTACAGTATAAATTTCAATTTATGTTCACATAAGGGCAGTCTACTTTACGCGTATCCGTGACTAAACCTCTAACCTCTAGTAGACGTAGCTCTTCCATATTTTGTTTGAAGTTCAAGACTACTAACTTAGTTCAGTTTAGTAAATTTCATCAACAATAATAGGTACATAATACTAACTGCCTATTAAACCTACCTACCTTATCTAAATATCGCATCTTTGCTTCGCTACGGTATAATAGTAAAAAGTAGGTTTGCCAAAATGCTTAAAACCACTTTTAAATCATTTTAGCATAGGTACTTAAGAATAATTGTGCCCCTGTTCAGCCAAAGCAAGGTGCGATATTATGTGAGGACCTAAATGGAACATTATCTATCTACCACTTAATTACGTCGATACAACAATATCTAAGCGATATCAATGTGGCTAGCGAGTATGTAGGTATTTATGTACTCAACAATAGAATAAATAATAGTTCTACAGTTCTACTCATTGACACGTTCAACCTTTCAATTGTTAACTAACAGAGCTAATGTCGGTTCTACCAAATCAAAGGTATGCGATCAACGAAGATTCACAATAGCAATGTATGTTGGTTGCTTTGCTACTTAATATTATACAGACTGCATTGTTCAAGTTACGAATAATGTGCATCGATCAACAAACTAATTAATCAGGACAAATTACTTATTAAAAAATTGGATGTCACGAAAGTTTAGACACGTGAGGACGTTGACCTTCTGACACCAAGGTCGGGGCGGCGGCCTTCAAACAGCCTCGTCTAGCTCGCACACAGCCTCCTTGCCGATACATCTCGCAACAAAAACTCACACAAAAGCAACGCGCACTTATGTTACCTTTAAGTGGGAACACGAACCCATGGCCACGTAGAAACTACGCTCGAAAGCGCTTCAAATTCACAAAAACTGTATCACTGGCACATAAAATTGTATTGCAGAAACGCGGCGCACTAATTCGCACAATTATCTCGCTGCAAGATAAGGTGCAATAGTAGCACCCGATAATGGACACCTTGTTTGCAACATGTAGCGAGTGTATCGGCCACGCGGACACGAGCTCCGACGCGCTCAGCGTGCTAACGAAAACTGAACAGTGCGAGGAGCTGCGCCCGCCTGCCACCGCCGCCGCCGCCTGCAACTATTCGCGTCATACCGCTCTACACACGCACGCGGCACGCACTCCAACACAACACATGTTGTTTAGGACGCTCGCAGACATCATCAAATAGGCACTGCGCGTGTAGCTAGCTCCACAATGATCATCATCTCGAAAGTGAATTGAATTGAACAATCTTATAACGTGGCGACACTGGCGACCAACGATGACGACTGTACTAACCCTGTTGCGAGTATGAGTCATATCATAGCTCATAGCCAATATTGAGAAATTTCATGATTCGTCATCACAACTTTCTTGGAGATTCAATCTTTAATTATTTAAATCAGAGTCTAGTGAAATGGACCTTAAGTTAATACTTTTTAAGTACGTAATATAAAATTTTACATAAAAGTATTTAAACTCAATGTAGTGGAGAGATGATCTGCGTAAGATAACCTGTAGCTGGATGCGACAATCCGAGACAGAATGAAATGGCGCCTATTGGGAGAGGCCCTAGTCCAGACTGCAATACTGCAGATGACTTTGACTGAAGATTAAATGAGTTCGTCAATGTTGTAGATATACAGAGTTGAAAACAACATGTGATATTAGTTTATCATGAGTACTTTAGTATAGCTTTTTTAGTATACATACAAATACTTGTAAGTCCAATGCACTCAAGATGAAAGTGAAACCATAAATTAGAATCGATATTTGAATGTCGAGAGCCGTTAACCTGGTAAAGACCATGACTTCAGAGTTCTAAGTCATGTCCGATCTTAAGTTAAAATAGGTAGGCAATAGTATTGGCATAAGATATTGTAGCACTAGAAAATCTGTTTAAAAATTCATAGCATTAGTCTATGCCTCTGAATTGTTGAATTGTCAATGACACGGCAAGAGTTATAAATTATGCTAATGGCAAAAAGGTCGCGCGCGCGAATTCGTATACATACAAACAAAGACATTGTGCGTGCGCGTGCGAGTGGCCTCGGTGCGGAGGAGGAGGCGGCGGCGGCGGCGCGACGGACAGACAAAGCCGCGACGACGATCTCCCCCGAATTAGTCCTGGAACGGGGCGGTGACCTCCTCAGCGCAGCGAACCACGCGCAGCACAAATTAAAATCGTCGCAGGGACTCACGCACTCGCATCTAGGTTCATATCCTCACAGAACACAATAATGCGAACACCCCTCATCGTTACCAAAGTTGCATTTAATGTAAACAAAGCATGACTAATTAGCAGGTCGGTTGAACGTCGCCGCTTTCGTCCATTTTAACAAAGAGACAAAGACCAATAATGAAAACTCAAGGAAGGTCAATGAAATAGGAGCACGTGGTGCTCGAACTCCAACGGATTCATATTTAACACGACCACGACGCAATAACAAGTCACGTGTTCTGTTACATGTTTCAGAATTTGGCAGCAGGTATTCACAGAAAACACTAAATAGATCTGCCTAAGCGTATACCTTAGACTAACAAATAATTAACCAATAAATCGCCTGATTCGCGATTAACAGATGTTTTAATTGATAATCATAAAAAAATGATAATCATAGAAATTTAAGAACAAACAAAAACTACAGCTCGACAATTGACTGCTTAACCAGTCCTACAAACGACAGATCAGCCGATACCCTACTGCGTCACTAGGTCGTCAGCTGTAATTCATAATGATTATGTGGACTGGCATTCCAAGCAAAGGCTGAGTGAGTTAGCAGCTATCACTACATTTTTCTGCAACTACATATTATGTCCCATATTCACGATGATTTTCTAGTGAATGAATTTCCATAAGGTTTATACCAATAGATAATTAGATTCATGAGGAAGGTTTGTGTATAATTTACCTCTGCTACCCGTATAGTGCAATCATTATGGGGGGTTGACCTCGGAGCGCGCGGTCAGAGAATTACCTGAGGTCAACTGGTAGTCTTTAGGATGTATGTCGATTTTCCGAGATATTCACTTAATTTGGCCTAAGATGACTGGACTAGTACGAATTCGTGAGCTGTGGTTCATACATAACGAAAACTAGTTTTAGACGGTACTTAAGTTTTTTGCAAGACAAGCCCCAAGTGGCTAATGAGTCAATCTGCTTGTGATCACGACCGGTGCAACCGGTGTCGAAACGTCAAGCGAAATAATGTACCTTAAACGTATCCGCGTTAAAAGCCGGGAGATAAACAGTTTTAGATTTTCACGAGATGTAAACTATTTTTCGGAGGCCCTAGTCTAGAGAAGCACATACCTGATGTTGAAAGAGTGAGTTTCGTACCAAACAAATGTCTTTCCAAGTGCGTAGGCCCTTCAGTTCACAAGCAGGCGACACAACGTCTGTGCGGTTGAGGTCAGCATCCACCGGCATCACAATGAGTGGTTGCACCACCTTAAACAAATTGCTAATGAGTAATTGATGTCCATTGTGTATCGAAAGTATATTGTTGAGCTATTTAGATGTCTATCAATTCAATGCTGGTTTAGGTTTTATACAAAACTGTTGATTAAGAAAATTCTTTTTAACCCTGAAATTCCTCTTTTAGTAGTTTCTATGCTCCAGTGGTTAATGAGGGATTGATGTCATTTGCTAAGCTAGGGGACCTGGATTAGAATGTTAAGATGAACTTTAAATTAATACACAAATTCAAAAATCTAGTTTTGGAAATACATAAATTAATCTATGATTGTGAAATTTAGCTACGCGAACCTCGCTACTAGAACTTAGGGTTAGATCAGTTTACATGCTAATCAATGGCATTGATATAACTTTAAATAACAATAATTATAATAATATTCACTATCACATGTTTACAATAGAAACAATTTCGAATTGTTTAAAACTGAAATATAATTCTGACCATAATTTACCTACCAAATTATAGATTTGTGCACATCTATTAATCATCTCATGGATATAAGACTAGTATAAGGGGCCACACACAAATTAACCTAACTTTACTACGAATAATAACTGCTCTTTACAATACAAGCAATTAACTACCTAAACATTTTCTCACAGCGGCGGTAGCGCAGCGGTATCGATCCTGGATTTAGAGTACCTTTAGGAATGACGGAATCCACGCGTATTACAGCAAGGTTCAGAACGCATAATCCGCGCGGTATAGCACGACTTTATCAATAAGCTCTAGCGCAGCTCAACAACAGCGCGATTACGATTCACGATCCGCTCGTATTTTACGCGTTCATATTATTGTCGGAACTAGCGCCTAAAATAAAGGTCGCGAATATTTTTTTAAAACCACCATAATATCGATGAAGAAATACATTGTGACGCCTTAAAACTAAATATGACTTACACCAACAATCATTTGGTCATTGTGAGTGGAAGTAGATTATCCCATATAAACTATCTCGACTCTTAAATAGTTGAGACAAGAACGGTGCCCAGATTTGGGACAATAAAGGGTTGTTACTATTCACCTAAACCCGAATAGGTATAGGTACCGTTTATAATTTCTTGCCATAATCAAATCATTGTTCTTATCAGACATTGTGGTAAACCCTTATCACTCAAGAGTTCACACAACAGTAAGTGATATGCGTCACGGAATAGTATACGAAAACACACTATGTAACTATTTCAAATTGATTAAATGGATTTAATACAAGCACTGCATTCGTTTTGGTTTGGGCACTATTCATAAGAATAAACGTTACTTCTGATGACGTAGATAGCGATGGTCGTCGATGGTACACGTAGTGCCAGTAAATGAGAGCGGTAGTTGGTCGAGGCCCTGCAAGCAGTCCACCAGAACCATTCCCATTGATGGCTTTATCAAGCATCATTGGAACATGACTGGGTCGTTCAGTGTTGTATATTTTGCTTCGTGGGTGGCGACAGAAGTTAGGAGGTTTCTGCCACCTATCACTAGTAGTAAGTGCAGCTCATTTAGCACAACAACAGCCAGGGTTCACATGTAGTTATAGGGGTAAATCTTACGGACCAGGCCCCGATTCTCGCGGTTTAGACATTTAACTTTAATAGACCAATGTCTAAAAAATGTTCGAAAACTAATTAAATCCTTACTTATTTTCGACATAATAATATATGTATTATTCGCCGCTGCTCAATACCGTTGAAGGAAAACATCGTGAGGAAACCGGCATGTCCACCAACCCGCACTAGGCCAGCGTGTGTAGATTAGTGCCTAAACTCTCTCAACTCGTAAGATAGTAGAGGGAAGACCCAACGTTGGAACACTGAAAAAGGGTTGAAGTGAATGTCTATTAGCGATAAACGTCTCAAGCGCGAGGTGTTTGGGTTTTAATGGAAAATGACGATTGAAACTAATGAAATCAGTGAACAGTGGTAGATTTAATGTCTAATTCGTGATTTTTCTGGACATAATAATATGTCGAGTTAAGATAAGTGTCAAAAGAGGGAGAATCGGGGTCCTGTTCTCCAGCTCCATCCTGTTACTGAACTATTATAAAAAGATTTTTTGGTCAGACAACAAATTGTCTATTGCTTTGTTATATTATAGAATTTCTATTCTGCATTATATGCAATATGAAAGGCAAAAATATGTGTTTTATACAACAGTTAGGTACGAAATACTATTATGACAAAAAGCATTGACCAATACTGTTGTACAAAAAATAAAAGAAATTTTACCTAGTTGTATAACGGCACTCACACCTGTTTTACACAAAGATGTAGGCAGATGTGAACATCACCCACATTTCGGTGAATATGTTTAGGTCTGATACATAATAAATATCCTATAGCCGTTAATTGGGCAGATCCTAGCTTCAAGGTGTTACCACTAGGAATGTTTGAAATAAAAATGACTAACTTTAGGAATACGGCTACGTCTGTGCGTAAGTCGGTTATCATGCTAAACCATTAACCGTTTTGTGTGTCTATGTCCTTCCCTGGGTCTCAAATTATCTCCATACCAAATTTTATCCAAATCAGTTCAGTACTTACTTTCACATTAATTATATTTTAGTAAGGATATCACTGTGTAGTTTTATAAACTAATTATTAAAAATAACTACTTTGTTTTTAAGCATGGTTTAATGCAGTCTAGTGAACATGATTATGCAATTAAACTGTAATAACTGCAAAAAAAGCAGTATCTATGACGGTTACTTTTGAAACAGTTAAGAAATGTATAAAAGGCCGCTATGTAACCTTACTAATAACTTCTGTAAGTATACAATTAAAGCTGAAATTAGATTCATCAATACAAGCACATTATTAATATAGTTTTTCATTTATTAATTATTAATCAATTATTATGGTGAAATACCTAAAATCATGGGCAAAACAAGGTTTCCTCAAATTAAACCTAACTAGATTATCATCCCTAACTTTTAATATTTCATTAAAATTTTTTGGGCCATTTCCAGGCCAGATCCTGAACATTTATTTACAAGACTTGCTTGTATAAAGTTAATACTGCAATGTAAAGCAATGTTTTGTGTATATCAATTGCTTATTATTTATTTTTTACCAAATAGACAAAATGCTTTGTTTAAACATAATGAACCCTAAAACAACAGTAACTGTGACTTTATAGGTAAATTCCAATTATTTACATGAGTAATACCTAAATACCCTGGTTTCCCCAATTGTCAATAAATATTATTTTGCAATCATGTTTTCAAATTAAAGAAACACTAGTTTATGCTAGTGAGTTTATAACAGAAGCTTTACCAATTTAGTATTGGGTTAACACATTAAATACAAAGAATTATTTTGACCCAATATAAGTTCCCACCATGATGATGATAATGATTTAAGGAAAACCAATATTCACATAGATGTTTGTAGATTAGCCACACTTCCCTGAAGGGATACAATAAATTGTTGCTGATGCAATACAGTGAAAGATGGTATGTTAATTGAGATTATTACTAACATCACTACTTTAAAAAACCAAGTCCTTCTGTCTGTACAATGTTTACAATTATCTGAAAAACTAATGAATGGAGTTTTATGAACAATCATGATTAGTCACTTTTTTAAAGAATTTTTTTTATACATACTATCTTGTCAATCTTGTGTGAAACCCGGCTTGGTTGTTAGTTATTACAATAAAAATTTACTATTTGAAAACATTATAATCATAAAATAGTAACTCAATAAACACTAAACAAATCAATGTTACCCATATGATAATAAATTTGCATAAAGACATGCATACCCACCAATTTGTATGTAAATATAATAATGTGATGCAGTAATTAGTTATTCATCAATATCAAACACTAGCTCAATGACTAGGTGATTTTCACTGCTCTTCTATTTAAGTTAAATTATTTTTTATTGTGCATGTGACAAGCACAGTAATGACTTCATTATTCTAAAAAGACTTAGGTTATCTTGATTTTTTTTTTGTTTATTACTAGGAATAAATCAGATTACCAGTTAGGTAAATATATTGTAGCTAAGCACATTTGCTGTTGTACAGGCATGCATAAAGGAAACGTCATACAAAGAAGTGGTTAGGTACAGGAAGTTCTCGTGGGTAGATGGACAAATTACAAAATAATAGATAGTTTAAGTTATAATAGAAAGTTTGTTATACTTCGTTACACTACGCTATACTACACCTATATCTACTTCATATTATACAAATCACGGAAGAAATACGTAAAAAGTTAAACTCGAATGCCTTCCAAGGTGGTGTCATGCAAAAAAATGCGTACCAAGTGATTAAGTGCACTCTCGGTTTCAAAGAAGTCCAAACATGTTTAGACAATCTACAAATCATAAATTAAAGTTCCTTATCAATATTTTTGATACCAAGAGTCTCTTTCTGGGGCAGAAACAAAGAAAATATCAGAATTTTTATTAATTGGCATTCACGAAGAAAATGGCGTCATATCACTAGTCACGGAACAAGGTAAAATTCCGTCATTCGAATACACGAGTCACAATCACAATTAAACACCACAATATAACAAATACATGCTTTACAAATGATTTTGTTCATAAAATTACTCACTTTGAATAAAAATTCCAAAGAAAATCATCCAAAAATTCAAAGGATTGATGACAAGGCACTCCACTCACCGTTTGCAAAACCAGACTAAAATCACGTGACCAACGGTGTTGCTATTAGTAAAAGTTAATGCATCCAAATTGGTAGATTTCGGTCACGTTGTCAGCTGTTTCCTTTCACAGCCACCTTTTAAGCTTGTGCACCGTTGACTTCTTACTTTGTGGTTTCCGCCTAAAATAAATAAGATAAAAGCTAAAACTAACTAAAATGTATGCACATATTTATAATGAATATAATTTATGTTTATTTATATTTATTTATTTATATATTTTTATCATCTGCTAATATAACATAGCGCCCACTTCTATTAACCAAAGGTTTTCTCAGAGGTAAATATCACCCATTTTATTTTATTTTTTGCTGATGACCTAACCCAATTAGCCTGAAGGGCCTCTATTGGTTCACCGGACTTTTTCGGTGAGCCGTCCGAGGACGGTCGAACCGATCAAGTACTGTGGCAACTGCCATGAGGGCTCCCCATGTGGGGACGAACCTCGGCTCAGGACGTTGCCGGACACTCTAGTTTTTTTAGGGGATCGGGGGGCATTTCGCGTTCGCGCGGTCCGGTCCTGACCGGAACCGTAATCGACTGAGGGCCTATCTTGGAGGGGCGCGGCGCGGCCCACGACGGCGTGGGCGATATCTCGGCATGTGTTGTGTGCTACTATTTTGGTTGTCCCTACCTACTCTAGCAGCGGATCGGAGTTCGCGGTCGCGGGCGATCGCAAGAGTGATCTCGTCGTCGGAATCGGTGAGTACGCTTCGCGGACGTCGCCGTTTCGCGCCTCTGAGCGGATTGTAGTCGCACGCGGATACGACTAACTTATTCGGGTGTTTGACACCGGTGTCGAAGAAGCGTTTGGATGCGTTCTTCATCCACTGCCTGATGGTCGGCAGGTTTAAATCGATGTGTAGGTTTTCATTGCGTAAGAACCACGGAGCTCCCGTGGCTCTACGCATGAATCGATTTTGAAGAACTTGCAACGGTTGCAAGTAGGAGCGCTTAGTGTGCGCGAAAACGGGTGAAGCGTACGTCATAATGGGTCGTACGCACGCCGTGTAAGCTCTCACTTTGTTACGAAGCGAGAGTTTACTTTTGGCGTTGATTAGGAAGTGCAGTCTGCTGAGAACGAAACGCGCACGCTTACGAACAGAGGCAAGGTGCGGTTTGAAAGTGAGTCCCTGATCTAGGATGACACCTAGATATTTGGCTTGCTTCTCCCAAGGGATCCGCTTGCCAAACATGCAGATGGAACGAATAGGTGGAGGGAGAGACCTAGAGAAGAGTACGGCGGCACTCTTCTCGGGATTCACCTCGATTCTCCATCTCCGGAACCATTCGCCTATGGCGTCGGCTGCGGATTGGAGTGTACGGGCTATTACTTCCGGGCAGCGGCCCCGGTAGTAGAGGGCTGTGTCGTCAGCGAAGAGAGCCAAGCAGGCTTTCGCGTGACGAGGGATGTCGCTAGTGAAAAGCGTGAACAGGAGAGGCGAGAGCACGGAGCCCTGAGGGACTCCGGCGTGAATCGGATGCGGCGAAGACAGGGAGCCTTCCACTCGGTAACGAAAACTGCGACCAGTGAGAAAGTCTCGAATGATGAGCACGAGACGATCAGGCACACCCAGTTGGTAGAGCTTATATAATAAGCCCGTGTGCCACACTTTGTCGAAAGCTTTCGCCACGTCGAAGAAGAGAACCCCGGTTAACATCTTACGATGGAATCCTATCTCAATGTGCTCCGTGAGGCGGTGCAGTTGATGGACGCAAGAGTGTTTGGCTCGAAAGCCAAACTGCTCGTCGGGAAGGAGGTTGTGGGCGTTGACAAAGTTCAACAGCCGGGTATAAATGAGTCGCTCATAGAGTTTCCCAATGGAATTGAGAAGACTTATGGGGCGATAGCTGGTAGGCTTAGACTTGGGCTTTCCAGGCTTGGGAATACCGATAACGGTGGCTCTTTTCCACGCTTGTGGAAAGGCATTATGTCTCAAGGCCACATTGAAGATGAGAGCCAGGAGAGTAATGAGGGAAGCAGGGAAGTGCTTCAAAACTCGATTGGTGATACCATCGGGACCGGGTGCCTTCCTTGGATGAAGGGCTTTTATCAACGCTTTGACCTCGGCTGGGGAGGTCGGCGGAAGCGGATCCTCTACGTCGACGCCGTCGGCGCCGCCAGTACCTCCGCCAGCGCCATCGTCGCTTCCCGTCGCCTGCTGGGAGGCGGCGGGAAGCGGCGGCGGCGGTGTTGGCAGTGGTGGTGGCGGCGCCGGCGGCGGCGGCGGCGGCGGCGGAGGAGAAGACGAGATCGCGTTGTTGGACGCGAGAACGGAAACGGGTCGCGGCGCGGGCAGAGGTGTCGAAACGGTGGCGGTGGTAGGTGGCGGTGGTGGCGCGGACGCGAATACGGGTGCCGGCGGCGGCGGTGGCGGAGGCGGCGGTGGGTTAGCTAATCTACGTTCGACTTCGGCGTTCACCTTAGAAAGGTGAGCCGCGGCTACTGGTAGATTGCTAGGAGAACACTGAAGTTCCAGGCTGTCTGCTAAGCATTCAGCACGCTCGTCGTCATCGAACGCGAGTTGACCGGACGAAGTGACCAACGGAGGGATCGAATCCTCGGTAGGAGACTTGAAGGTGCGAATCAGTTGCCAGTAAGCCCTGTGTGACGGTCTTATGTCACCGAGCGTCTTATCCCACCGCTGATCCCGGAGTTCCGCGAAACGACTCTTTACAGCTCGCTGTAAAGAGCGCAAGCGAACTCTGTTCTCGTTGGTGCGATAAGAGTCATAGGCTCGTGCGGCTGCGTTCTTCTCGGTTAACAGCTCGCGCGCATCGTCGGGAATCTTCCAACGACGGTCATCCGTCGTCGGAATCTCCCGAGAGCACTCGTGTACAGCGGTGCACACGTGAGCCGTTAGCGAGTCGATGGCTTTGGTTGCATCCTCGAGGCTATCGAGGTTTTCGGGCACGGTACTTAAAATTTCAGACGAAGTAGCATTGAGCGCGCTCTCAAGTCTACTCCAATCTGTGATTATCTTGGTGGGGCCTTTCGCGGCCCCCGCGTCTGGTGGACCGTTGGAAACGGCGGACAGACTCAACACTACGGGCCTATGGTCAGAGTCAAGCTCGTGCAGCACCTCTATAGAAGATAAACGTAAGTTAATGTTCTTCAGAAGGGCCACATCGAGAATGTCCGGCCTATGGTCCAGAGTGTCAGGGCTGTGCGTCGGCTCCAAGGGTGTTACTAAATCGAAGTTAAGGCGGTTCGCGAGAAAGTCAAGTGTTCTGCCTCTCGAGTTCGTCGAGTTGCAGCTCCATCTGACGTTCTTTGCATTGAGGTCGCCTGCCACGATGACGGCGCCTCCTAAACCGAGCAAAGCTACTAGGTCGCTTTCGAGCAGATCCTTATCGGGCGGCAAGTAGGCCGATACGATATGAATCGGTCCGTGACCGGTCATGCCTAGACGGCATATTGAGACCTCCAGGTTCGTTAGATCTGGGGGATCGACAGCTACACAGTATAGAGCCCTTCGGAAGTATATGGCGGTACCGCCAAGCCTCGATGTTGTCCTATCATTTCGGACCATCTTGTAGTTCGAAATGTTAGGACTGCGATGCGAAGCCTTCAAGAAGGTCTCCTGTACTAGTAGGAGGTCCAGCTGGTGACGTCGGAGGAAATCTCCAACCTCAGTACGCTGGCGACTAAGGCCCCGAGCGTTGAAGAAGCCAACGCTGAGGCCTCTCGGCTTGATTCTGGAAGCCGGCTGGTTTAAGGTCGGACCTTCCATTGGGATTGCATAATCCAGTAATTGCGAAGCTCAGCGACAGCTATACTGGCTGCGCATTGAGCTCCGAAGTCGTGAGGATTTGCCAACGCTCTCTGAGAGCAGATCAGAGCGCGTGTGGAAATATCAAAGTTGCACCTTTGGGAAAAGGCGGCAACAGGATCCATATAGTGTGGAGGGCGCGACACCGCTGCAGAGGGCGGCGGTGGCGGCGACGGTAAGGGAGCGGCATTGGCTACTGGGGTAGCCCCGGCGCTTACCGTTGATTTAAGAGAGCTGGCGGCGGCCTTGGACGAGGTCGCCGGAGCGGTCTTAGATCGCAACGGTGGGAAAGACTTGTCTGAGTATGAAAACTCAGGAGCTGAAGATTGGAACGAAAGTTTGTCCCAATGAGGTGGTCTCTGGGGAGTTAGAGACATAAGAGGAGGTGGCGCAGTGGTCGGAAGGGAGCTGCGCGAGGTTTGGGGCTGGTTCCTAATGCCCCTTTTCCCACCAGCCTTGCGCTGTTTGGGAGCTTTGGGACAGCCGCCATAATTGGCGGTGTGTCCCAATTTCCCGCACAGAACACAGCCGGGAGGTTCGGTGCACAGAGACCTGTCCTTGGGCCTCGGGCAGTCCTTCGTGGCGTGTGGGAGGAGGCACTTAACGCAGGCTGGGTCAAGCTTGCAGTTTAGGGATGCGTGCCCATACATCTGGCAGTTGTGACACTGTCCAGCGAAGGTGTTTTTCCGGGGGGTTTCCACCCGAATGCCATCTAAGATGACAGACCGGAGATTGAAGATCTCCTGCCCGGCTTTGGTCTTGTCGAGGATGACAAGGACCATGTCTAAGACCTTGCCGGTCTTGGTTTTCATGCGATGTACATCGCGAACGGGTAATTTCTTGCCGATGAGGTCAGCTTTGACCGCTTCGGGCAAGATGCTAGGGGGCAAGCCGATTTTTACGGCGCGGAGCATACGTTCCTCCGGAAGGGAGTACGTGAAATAGCGGACTTTGTTCTTCTCGAACATCCGCGTGACGACCCTGTGCTCATCGGAGCTCGACAGTTGGATCCGGAAACCCTTCTGTCTCGCGTCCCATGAGGCACGGATGGGGACAATGTTTTTGGACTCCATGTCCAAACGGATTTTGAGCCAGTCCTCCTGACCCAGGAGGACAATTGGCGGTGGGCGAATAGATCTCGGCCCTTTAGGAGGGCGCGAGACCTGAGAGGGTTGAGTGTCTTCGGTCGGAACCGGAGACGAGGACGGTTTGGGCGCCTTGGACGGGGCGGACCCAGAAGCGGAGGCCCTTTTCCTCTTACCGAGGACAGGGGTGAAGGGTTCCTCCGATTCGTCCCCGGAAGATCCGGAGATCGAGTCGGAGGCAACCGACGACGCTTCGTCGATGGTCTCCATAGGGGAGACGCATCGCCGGGAGGGTGAAAGGGAGCGGGGGCGGGACCGATAGAAAGGAACGGGCGAGGGAGCGGGGGACGGTGAGGCTGGGGGATCGCGGAATGTGACGGGTCGCGAGGAGGGGGTCGCGGGCCGCGGTTGTGACGCAACCTTGGCGTCGGTAGCTGAGGGGGCGGCGGGGGTAGGTACCTGCGCTTTAGGAGCGCAGGTAGCCTCCGGACCAGTTTTGGGTGCCGGGTTCGACACCTTTTTGCGCGGAATGTTATTATTTTCGCGCGGACCGGATGAAAGTTTGGCGCTTGGCTCAACAGTTTTAATGTCTTTCGACATTTTGTTACTGTTGAGCCAAGCCTCAAACATTTCCTTGAATTGCGGTAATTCGGCCGCAACCGTGTTGAGGAACGCGAGCAGCTCCTTCATGTTGAACGACATGTTGGGCTGCTCGCGTTCTACGTGCGCGAATGATTTTATAACCTACTACGTGTATGGCACACGTAGTTGGTCCTAAACTGATTAAGAACGAGTTTTATAACTACTCGACTTCGCTCGCGGTGCGTTCTCGGCAGAAGAAGTCGGAAGAAACTGCCTGAGCGATCGCACACTATCTGGCCTAGCTAAGACCTACACCTAGGAGACCTACAAAGCCTAACTCCCCGGGGGGACACCCGGGGATGTGTAGTTCGACCCTCCCTGTCGGGTATAGACAGGGAGGCGTGTGTACCTAAGGTGAGCCCTAAGCTTGCACGTGAGCACGCCTCTCCGCCAAACTTTGTGCAGAGAGGTCCCTAAGGTCGTCTGGGTTCAGTGGGAGCCGAACTTACAGACTGGGGACGGAAACAGGGCTGTCCCTGCTCCGGGGAAAAGGAAAGGGGACCCTACGGGCAAGGGTTGACTAGGGGAGACCCCAAGGCCAGTGGTCCAAGCCCTCGACCGACGGATTGCCTTGTCCTGAAGGGACGCAGCGAGCGTGTCGGGTCCACGCCCCACTCGGCTTCGTTGGCACCGTAAGGTATCCACCGAGGACCACGAAACTGTGGTTTTACCCAGAAGGGGCAAGCACAGTTGACAATTGACGTATAACCAATGAAATAATTATAGGAGCGCGCTATTCTAAAAAGAACGCCGCGCTCCGTTAACACAAAATGGCGGCCGTAGACACCGGAGGACGCGTTGCGCAGGCGCAGCGTAGCGGACGGAGATCGCGATGCGTTGCGGCAGACGACAGCGGAGCGCGGACACACACGTGTGTTCGCGACGGCGGCCGGGCAGCAACTATCTAATATCACCCACTTTTCGCTAGCTATTTTAAGGTTCCATTATATAGGGGCGAGGCTGTTGTCATTCAACGGGCAGAATTTTAAACTTCGAGCTGCAACTTAGGTTTTCTATGTACCTATGTAGTTAGAAGTAAGAATATACTTTTTATCCCACCCGGTAAGGATTCTTTGACCTCGCGGCTATTAAGCGTACATGCTCATCACAGGAGCACTAGCAAGGCAGTATTTTATTTAAAAAAAATGATTGCTAACTAAAATTGGACATTCATTCATCATATGATATGATAATAACCACTTAGAAGAAGTGATCTTCGTTATTACATAATATAATGATAATTAACAAATTCAATAACTTCACTTGAGAGTCCATGACAATTTCCTCATTTTCGATATTTTAATGGATAAATTAAAAATATGTGCTGAAGTAAAGGTGAATGATTTTTCATGCCTCCTACATCCAAAACGAAAACAACTAGGGAAATCATTCATTGGTATCATGCAGAAGGAGTGCGCCATGCATACATTTGAATGTGTCTGTTATCTGTAAATCAAGATACATTAATCACCCTTGCCATGTGAATTTCTCTCTGCTTCCTAGTACCACAGATAATATAATACTATACTAGTACTAGTACCCACGCAACCCCATTGATGAATAAATTATATAATATTAAAGCTTGGGGCAAAATTAACCTGCGCAGCTGATTCATTTTCAATTTTTCAAAAAAGAGGTCGTCCGAGTTATCTTGACCTACATAAAGGACATACTCAACATCATAATTGTAAAAACCCCCGTACACTTAAATTGCAAATGGATTGGAGCAACGCGCGGTGTTTATCTCGCAATTACATTCTCAGAAGGAATTTGCCATAATATTGAAGAAAAGTCCACTTTATTGGTTTTTATATGAAATCTATTTATTTTTCGAGTTATTCTTGGCAAGCCCTTTTATTTAATATTATTAATAGCCTATTGCAGGAAAGCATAAAAACTTGGCTAGCCAACTTTAAAAGTTTAACATATTGGATTTAGTTTTATGTCACTTTATTTATAGAATTATTCTCAACAAACCCTTTCATTTCGTATCATTAATGTAGGAAAGCATCGAATTTTTTTTAAAGTCCGCAATATTGAATACTTCATTGTAGTTAGTTCATTTATTGAATTATTCTGAGTAATACTTTTTATTTGATACACATACTATAAGAAAGCATACATAACTTGGTCAGGCATCTTTAGAAGTCTAGTACTTAGATTTAACGTGACGTCTCTGTAAATCCTGAGTTTTTCACTACAGCCCTTTGATAGCCATAATGTTATTATAAGTCATTCCGGACGTATCAGACAGAGCTAACTGTGCTTTGTTATCCAAATAAATGTGTATTCAAAATTTTAGCTCAATCGGCTGAAGATGGGACTAATCTCTTTTAATGACAACAGTAAACATTACGGTTTGCATCGTATAGTTTGCGTTATAGGTTTTGGCTGTTTGTTGTTCTGCTTTATTATAATTTTATTAGCATTTTTGTTGTTACAGGTGGCGCTATGTTATCCTTACAAGTTCTGAATACTCTGCATGTGCAAGTTGTTGGAAGGTGTGACCAAAGAGCTTAATTATGGTGTGATGCTGACCTCATGCAACTAATGTTGTCTATGGTTATATTTGAAATATGAACGAAATATTTTGAAGTGACATATTCTTTTCTATGTTTTAGTTTCTGATTTTCAATGAAATAAATTTACACATCTAAATGAAGTAAATTTAATGTTTTATTATAAATAGCTCTCCAGTATATTGCTATCATCCAATTTTCCCTATCATAAGTTTTAAGAATGTGTAAGAATATTACAAACAATGTTTAAAATACACAATGATACAATTTTGTGTCAGTTATGTTTTGATCCAAAATGTTTTTGTCTGAATTGCGAATTACATATTCTACATTATCATTTGTGGTAGATTTGAAAAAAATTGGTTGCCTGTAAAGTCGGTATACGGGCGAAAGTTTTACGTGACAACGACTTTGAGTGGTAAAATATTTTTAATGTGAATATTCATTCGTATAGTAGGAAGAAGGATGAAATAATAGTAACAATTTAAAACATTTATTTATACAAAGAATTATATTTAAAACATTAATTTACAAAGAATCTCGCTCTTAGGCGGGCTAACTGTGCTCGAGTGGAAGGGACGCGTGCCTTTCACTTTTTATGTCTGTCTCTCTCGCTCTTAGGCGGGCTAACCATGCCCGAGTGGAAGGGACGCGTGCCTCTCACTCGCTCTCATTGTGAGCGCATAACGTGAGCGGAGCGTAACGCAGTTTCTTGAAGTGTCACCCGGCAAACCAATTTATAAGACGTTGTCACGTCAAAATGTGGTTCCTGTTCGTTCTTTTCTCAGACCTGCTGAATGTACACACATAATTTCATAAGAATTGGTCAAGCCGTTTCGGAGGAGCTTTGTGACACGAGAATTTTATGTATTAGGTGTTACTAGATTCTAACTTTAATTATCTACTATTTAGTAGAAACGTTCTTTTGTGGGTTATTATACTACTAAGTACAATTTTTTCTCTGTGGACAATGTACATTTTGACATTCTCTAATGCAATGCTGCTGCCAGCCTGTCATGTCATCATCGTATGTCACTCACTAAGTATCATTTCAATGATCTTTTGAGTTCCGTCCTAGTAATCAGTCAATATTTAAAGCATAGATTATCTTTTCTCTCTATTAAATTTGATGCAATTAGAAAGAGATAAAAGACTTATGACATTTAGATTTCATTATTTCATTTCATTCAAAACTTTTAATAAAAAAAATCTTCAATGAATAAAACGAGCCGACCGAGACGTAAAGTAAAATAATTGTTCTTAATAATTTATTTATTAAGCTAAAATGCCGACAATATCAGTGAAACGTGATGAACTATTCGCTGCTTTAGGTCAAACTTACAGTAAGTACTTTAAATGGAAGACCACACATAAATTATTAAAAAAATATTGCAGATTAAACGCGAATTTACATTATTTTACAGCTGATGATGAGTTCCAGGACCTTTGTTTTGAGTTCGGGCTGGAGCTTGATGAAGTGGCAAGTGTCTACATATTTTTATAATAATTTTATCACTTTTAAACAGCAGGCACTTTTCTATACTCCGCATAACCTCATATCTTTAAAACAATGACTAGATAAGAAGGGCACTACTTTATAAGAGGTCCGGAGCACGTGACGCCGGTTATCAAATAATAATATAACAGCCGAAGGTGTAGGCAGAGTTAGATATTATCTACTTTTCGCCGGATATGTTTACGTCCTAATCGTAAAAAGGACCGTTGCCGTTTAACGGACACAATTCCAAACTTCGGGCTGCTATTAAGATTCTCTAAGTATCTTAGAAAAATATTTTTGATACAATTGAACCTGGGACCTTGCAGTTACTAAGTGCACACACTTGCCACTGGACTACCCAGGCAGTCAAAAATTTGATATGTTTGTAACGGAAAAATTAGAATAATACTATGCACACTCGGAAATTTTGCTAGGATCATAACTGTAATCATAAAGTTAATTAAATCTTTCACCTGTAAAAGCACAAATTATGTAAAAAAGTATGTAGGTATTAAATTTAGAAATTAATTCTATTTTATCAATATAGACAACACAGAAGCAGATGTTAATGAAAGAACAAGGAGACCATGCAGGTGCTGGTGTCTCTGAAGATATCCTCTACAGGATTGACATCCCTGCCAACAGATATGACCTGCTCTGTTTAGAAGGGCTTGTTGATGGAATTCTAGTGTTTCAAGGAAGGTATCTATTACTTTAATTATTATTTTTCAGCTTAAAAACGTGAAGGAATCATAACACAATGAAGTGATCTAGCAGAGAACTAAAATAATCAACATAGCCCACTGGATTAGTAAGCTGAAGTGGCAGTGGGCTGGTCATATCAAACTTAATAAAGCCTTTAAGATACACAATGTTACCCTTTACAACTGATAAAAAGTATTATTCAAATATCTATCACAACATTCACAACTCAATTATGCAGACACAGAAAATCGTCTAGAAGTAAGCTAAAAAATAATAATAAGATGTCTCCCTGGTGAACAAAAGACATTTACATCCTTTTTTGTCACTTAAATCCTTAATTAGAGAGCAGCAGTGGTGCCGCAATCTAAGCCTCAGGTTTAAGTAATAGGTTGTAAGTTTGATTCCTGGTTGTGCACACAACTTTGGGAAACCTTGCCAGTTTGATTAAGTTGGTCTAAATCAACATCATTCAGGTATTCCAAACCTCGGAGGAAGTAAATGCCAATGCAATATCTTTGTGTAAATTGTTTTATCGCCACTGCTCAATATTGGGAAAGAAAAAAATCGTGAGGAAACATGCATATCAACGAATCAGCCAATCACTTCCACTTATCTGCATTTGGCTGTATATGGAATAGGGCATAAACTTTAATTCCAGTCCCCAGCTTTGGGCCACTAAAAAGTACTTTATTCTTACTTGAACTTGTAAGAATTATACTTTAATGTACCTACTACTTATTTCAGGAAAACTCCACCACAGTATAGTATAAGAAAATATGAAGACTGCCATTCCCTACACCTTACACCAGCTACTGGTCAGATAAGGCCATACGCTGTGGCTGCAGTACTCAAAGGCATCAAGTTCACCAAGGAGTCTTATGAAAGCTTCATTGATTTACAGGTTCAAATTTTTTTTTGACACACTTATTAAGTATCTTTATCGGTAAGACACTTGATTTTCACGTTGCAAGTTGTTGCGTCACCCAAGAGAGACGTTTGTATGATGAACATGTCCGACTGTCTTGAGTCTGGGTATAATTAATCTAAATACACAAAAACTACTGGATAGAATTGGATGAAACTTGGCACAGAGATAGATTATGGTCTGGATTAACACATAGGCTACTTTTTATCTCAACAAGTACCACACGGGCGACCACGGCTTCGCCCGTGTGGTACTTGTCTATAGCGGAAGCTAGTCTATAATAAGTATCTATTTACAAATGAAAATTAGTGTATGTATAGTATATAAGTTATCTGGTTTCCATGACACAAGCTCTGCTCTATACTTAGCAGAGCTTGTGTCATTAGATGACTGTGTGTATTAATGTCCCAGAATATAAAAAAAAATGTTCTAGTAAAACACTATGTTTGAAAACCTCTTTGGTCTGTGCTCCTGCACCATTTCACAATCCTCAACAGATAATCTGAGCTGTGTCAGTTTTGACATGAACATGAAGCAGAGCCCATACCATTAAGCAAGCTGCATGAGCTATGTGAGCAAGAGCATGAAATGCATATGATTCACCAGCAGTGGATACTGGATACTGATCCTAATTATGTTTTTTAAACTTTTGACCATTTTCAGGATAAACTGCACCAAAACATATGTAGAAAAAGGACGCTGGTAGCGATAGGAACCCATGACTTAGACACAATACATGGCCCATTTGTGTATGATGCTTTACCTCCAAGTGAAATAAAGTTCAAAGCTCTTAACCAACAGAAGGAAATGACTGCGCCTGAACTTATGGAATTGTACTCTGTAAGTACTTAAATTCTACGTACTTGAAAATAAGAGCAGCGGTGGCGCAGCGGTATCGGCCTCGCCTTTGAAATATCCTTTTTGATCCCTCCCTAATCAAGCCCACACGTCTGTGAATGAATAGTTTCATCGCCATTGCACAATACTTTTGAAGGAAAACACGGTGAGGAAATCGGCATGACTAAGAACTAAACATTCGAGGACATTTGATATTCACCAACCCACACTTGGCCAGCGTGTGTAGATTATAGCTTAAACTCTAACTCTAAACTGATTTTTTGTTACGAATGAGAGTATTTTACTGCTTTAATCCGGATTTAAACTCGTAATCTCGCGGTTATTGATCAAACATTTACATGAAATTGTAATAAAAAAAATCTGTTTCAAAAACAGATTATTATTATTATTTTATTATTATTTCATTTATTCTAAAATGCAGTTGTACTAAAACGAAAAAAATAGTTTTATGCAAGGGTCATGCTGACAAATGTTATTGGAGGGTATACATATTCAGCAATATTGAATATTTATTCATATACATATATGAATAAATGTTTATTCAGCAATATGTAAAATAAAATTATAATAAAAGATTTTTTTATTATAATTTTATTTTACAATTTTTAGTTGTTTCTCAATCTCTGCATTTCTTATAATGTATCATTTTTACATGGTATTTTTCTGGTTAAGTTAGAACTATCAAATTTTCTGCTAGATGGGTCGTCAGACCTGTTGTTATACCATTATGGACCCTGGAAATCATCTAACACTAGAGTGCTCGAGTAGACAAATCTAACGAACCCAAACTCGATAAGTTTCCGTTGTTTCGTTTTGGAATTCTTATAGCCACCTCCTGACTCCATCATCAATCATCAGGACCCTGGACATCATCTAGCACTAAAATGCACAAAAAGACAAATCCATCGAACCCAAACTCGATGAGTTTCCGCCGTTTCGTTTAGGAGTTTGTATGACCCCCTCCAGACTCCATCATCAGAACAGCTCAAACGTACCATAACATTACATTGTCATCGTACTTACATAAGTATACCAAATTTCAGCTCAATCAGGTTGAGAAGAACTGGTCTTAAATTGAGTGGCAAGATTTGACCTATACTAATAAAATAAAATAAAAATAAAAATAGCCTTTATTCCTACTAC
Organism: Meganola albula; assembly: GCA_936450015.1. Taxonomy (NCBI): domain Eukaryota; kingdom Metazoa; phylum Arthropoda; class Insecta; order Lepidoptera; family Nolidae; genus Meganola; species Meganola albula. The sequence goes on from OW388149.1 coordinate 11,768,153, forward strand.
AGTTCAACTTTAAAATATCTACAAACTCTAAAAAAAATATATATATACTTACGCTACGTTAGCAGTCGCCTCTGCGGCGTAGGCCTCTCCTAAACCTTTCCACACCTCTCTTTCACGTGCCTTACGTATCCATAAGGATCCACACCTCTGGCTAAATATGTCCCTCCATCTTTTGTTTGGTCTACCTTTTTTCCTTTTACCTTCTCTTGGTATCCACTCTGTTAATCTTTTAGTCCATCTATTGTTGTGCATCCTACAAATATGTCCTGCCCATTGCCATTTCAGAGTCCTAATTCGTTTCCGAATGTCTATTAATTTAGTTTTAATTCTTATGTTAACATTTCTAGTTTTATCTAATAATTTTATTCCAAGCATACTTCTTTCCATTTTCCTTTGGCAGATAGCAATTCTTTCTTCGTCCCCTTTTCTCAATGACCATGTTTGGCAGCCATATGTTACACATGGAAGTATTACTACTTCATAGAGCTTTTTCTTTATATTTATACTTATACTGTTATTTTTCATTATTTCTTTTAATCCCCAATATTTTTTCCAGGCTAAGGTTATCCTGCGTTGTATCTCCTTTGTTGTGTTGTTTTTAAATGATATTAGTTGTCCTAAATATATATATTCCTCTACGTATTCAATGGTTTCTATTCCTACTATAATATCTTGGTGTTCTCCGTTTGTTAGTAATTTGGTTTTCGAGAGGTTCAGTGCTAGCCCTACCTTGTGGCTTTCTACTGCTAGTTCGTTGATCATACTTTCTAGTTCTGACGCAGTTTCCGCGAATACCACAATATCATCAGCAAAACGTAGGTGATTAAGTAGTTCTCCATCCACCTTAATTCCCTTTTCCCAATCAAGACATCTAAAAACAGATTCTAGCACAGCTGAAAAAATTTTTGGCGATAGTGGATCTCCTTGTCTTACCCCCCTTAGTACGGGGAATTCTGTACCTTCACGTTCTAAGCGTATTTTGGCCTTACATTTTGAGTATATACTGTTTATTATGTTTATGTATTTCTGGTTAACGCCTTGTTGTTTTAGTGATAGCCATATAGATTCAAAATATATAGAATCAAATGCTTTCATGTAATCTATGAAACACATATATATGGTTTTCCCATATTCATTTGCTTTCTCTATTAATTGTGTTACTACTTGTATGTGGTCTACGGTAGAATAACTTTTACGGAAACCCGCTTGCTCGCGTGGTTGATGTTCATCTAAAGTAGTCGTTATTCTATTCAACATGATTTTCGCGAAGATTTTATATAAGTTCGTCATAAGACTAATTGGTCTGTAGTTACCTAAGTCGCTTCTATCACCCTTTTTATGAAGTAGAATAATTGTAGACTTTGACCATTGTTCCGGTGTTGTTTCTGTTCTAAGGATATTGTTAAATAGTTCTTCCAGAGGTTTTAGCAGTGTGATAAGTAGTGATTTTAGTACTTCATTAGCAATGTTGTCATTTCCGGGTGTTTTATCGTTTTTTTGCGATTTTATGGCGTGCTCAATTTCCGACCTAAGGATACTTGGTGGCTCTGTATTTATACTTTGTAGGGTGTATGAGCTTGGTTCTGTGTGATGACAGTGTGAGGAAACGTTAATATCATCTACCGTATAAAGGTTTTTGTAAAATTGGGTTGCTTCATTTATGATGTCCGGACGACGGGATAATATATTTCCCTGTTTATTTTTTAGTTTTCCTGTCCATTCCGTCTTATCACTAAGCTCTTTGTAAGCTTTGCGTAGACCTCCTGTTTTGCTTATGAATTTTTCAAATGTTTTTTGTCGTGTTAATCTTTTTTCTTTCCTAATATTTCTATTTATTGCTTTGCTTAATCTTGTTATTTCCATCCTTATTTCTGGTGTTGTTTTTCCCTTGTATAGTCGTGTTCTCTGTTGTAAAAGATCTTTGGTTTCGTCGTTGATATAATTGTTTCTATGTGTTTTTTTACGTGGCAACCTGAAAAGTAGTTCTTCTAGTTCTGTAACTAAGTTATCGTATTGTTTTTGTACTAATGAAGATGTACTAACGGCTTCCATAAATTTACTCTCCCAGTAGATAGCGTCTTCTTGTGAGATGGTTGGTATGTTTTTGTCGTAATCAGTAGGTTTTAATATTCTTGTCCTTCTTCTCCGAGGTTTTGAGTCCAACAGTTCGCAACGTATCATTCTATGGTCGGTGTTGAAGTTTAGGTTTTTAATTATATCGAATCGTTTTATGTATTGGGGTTGATTTGTAAGTATATAGTCAATCTCATTAAGTTGTTGGCCATTAGGTGATCTCCATGTCCATTTTTTGTGTTGTTTTCTTGGAAACATGCTGTTAACAACATAATAATTATTCTCAAGTACAAATTCAACCAGTCTTTGACCATGTCGGCTTCTTTTGCCGTATGCATATTTTCCTATATTTTTTCCTTCACCTATTTGGGCCTTTCCTATTTTTGCGTTGAAATCGCCGAGTATAATAGTATTTTTTGTACACGTAGAGTTTAAAACTGATTGTACCGTCTCATAGAAGTGGTCAATATCTTCGCTTGGGTATGCTTCGGTTGGGGCATATGTTTGAATAAATGACCAGATAGAGTTGCTAGGTGTTTGTATTTCTAGTATTGCGACACGATCCGAGAAGCTTTTTACAGTTATTATGTTACTTTTTAAAGTTTTCTTTATCAAAAAACCCACTCCATTTCTTCCATTCGTGCCTGAAGTGTGATATAATATATAATCAGTGTATTCTTCTATTACTTCTCTTTCTCTTCTTGTTTCGCATAGGCCTATTATGTCCCATTTTAATGATTTAATAGCATAATTTAATTCTTCAATTCTACTATCTGATAATAAAGTTCTTACATTGATACTTGCTATATAGAGGTTTTGTGATTGTTGCTTCATTCCCATGTTTCTATCAGTGTTATTCTTTTTGTTTTGGATAAATTGGTTTTGTTTTTGGTTTAGGAGGTGTTGGTCTGACTCCTCCACGGTGACCAGCCGGCTTGGAGGAGGTAGAGAGGTTGAAGAGGCGCTAATTAGTTTTTTTGAGTGTCTTCCTCCCATTCATTTATTTGTGATCGGTTGTTGGGTTTCAGTTGTGATGGTCGGAGAAAACTTGTAATATTTTGTGACCTGTTTTTTTATATACCTGTTTACTCTCACTGTCCTTCGTTGTAACATCTTTCCCTGCCGTGTCTGGTGAAACTGACATAGGTCTTTTATTTGTGTTCTTTCCTAAGGGTGTACAGTGGCTTGTTTCTCGTTTTTCCAATGATACAATTTTGTCATAGCGCAGAAATACTCTTTTTCCTGCCTCTCGCTCGCGCTTAAGGGTTTCCTGCAATTCTTTCCGTTTTTGTAACACATCAGGTGAAAAATCTTCTTTTACATATATGTTTGTATTATTAAGTACTTTTTTCTTTTTAAGTATTTCTATTTTTCTGCTAGTCGTTGTTATTGTTACGACCACTGGTCTAGCTTTTCCGGAGTACTTCCCCATTCTATTCACATTTTCAATTTCCCATTTTTGGCATGGTATTGACATTTTATTATTTATTATATCCAAGATTAATAAAAGGAGATTTTCGTATCCTTTCACGTTCTCTTCGATTCCAAAAAATATGACATTTTTTCTTCTCAGCTGCTTATCTAAAATTTGGATAGCTTTTTGTTGTTGTTCAAGTTTCGTTTCTAGATATTTAGTTTTGGTTTCGAAAAAGTTAAATTTTTGGTCTATATTGTTATTGATAGAATCCTTAATATTTTGTTCCATCTCTCTCATGTCTTGTTTTTGTTTAGATAACTCTTCTCTAATACTTTTTAAAATACCTACGATGTCATCCATTCTGATTCTACCACTAGCGACCTCTAGTAGAGAGTTGAGACAACTTTGGAAATTGCGCAGGAGTTGTATGTGTAGCGGTAATTTTATTCCTCGTTAATAGACCCTGTTCAACTTATAAGTTCGGTTGATGAAATTTCGATTTGTGAGCTTTTAGTTTGTAGTTATTCAAAGTGCACTCAATCTTCTTTTCTACTAATTTGCCTCTCGAGTTTTGTAAGAATGATCTTTTAATTATCCATGTATATGATTTTATTCCAATTTGTTTAACACTAGTGCCCTCTCCTGTAAAGCTACGACAACATTTTTGGATATTGCGCAGGAGTTGGATTGAGTTTGAAGTGTAAGTGTTTTTATCCCTCGTTAATAGATGGCGCTGTTTGACTAATCACTGAGGTTGATAACTTTTATTTTCGGTTAGTCAACTTTGAGGTTATATTTATTCCAAATGCACTTAACACTCTTATAGCACTTATTTTCTTCTCGAATTTTGTAGAACTGGCCTTTTAATTGTCTAGTGTGTGGTATTTCACTCCGAGTTTCTTTGTGTTCGATAATTCGATATTGATCTTAGTCCTAGATGGTTTTACACCTATTTTTAAATAACTATACAGTTTTTGCTACGTATAACCTTTATCTTATGTAATCACTAATAACTGCATATATTTAGCACTATTTCACTTTTATTTGTGTACTTTAATTAATTTTAAACTCAAATTTAAAGCGGAATCGATGTTAACACGAGCAAAGTGGCGCCCTCTCTCATCAGTTGACCTATACTACAGTCCCTCAAATCTAAGAAGTACCGTTTGACAGTTCTAAACGTAATATATTTAGAATTATATTTTTTGTATGAAAATTGTTTATGTTACGTTAAAATAAATATAGCTTCATAATTAAATTATTTTACAGGAAAGCTAATAAAAATAGTGTGAATTATGGCTCTATAAAGCTAATTTAATAGAAAACAGTGAAACGTCAAACGGTACTTCTTACATTTGATGGACTGTAACAGGGCAGGTTGAATAAAAGCTTGTAATAAAAAGAAAAGTTTTAAGTCAAGTCAAGTCTTTCAAAGTGAAGTACCTAACTAAAAACTTTGTATGTATATTTTCCAGAGTCATGCCCAGTTGAAGCAATACCTCGGCATTATTAGAGATAGTCCTGTGTACCCAGTCATCAAGGACAAGAACGGTATAGTGCTGTCAATGCCACCCATCATCAACGGAGACCACTCTAAGATCACACTTGACACTAAAAATGTCTTCATTGAGTGCACAGCTACTGATTTAACTAAAGTAAGTAATTCATAAATTTTATCTTTCACATTATTGAAAATCATAATTAACTGAAATCCTGTTCAAAGTAAGTAATTATAGAGACTTGACGAAGAATCCTTAATAAATGCAACAGGGATGGGAAGTTATGGGCGTTTCTGCTTATCGAGATATTTTCTCAATCCTTACTAATATTATAAATACGAAAGTAACTCTGGTCGGCCTGCGGCGCCTTCACGCCAAATCTACTAAACTGATTTGGACGAAAGTTTGGGATGTGGAGTAATAATATTTTTGTACCGTAAAAGATTAATCTTTTCAGGCTATAGTAGTGCTGGACACGGTAGTAAGCATGTTCAGTAAATACTGCGCAAACGCATACGAGGTACAACAGTGTAAGGTGTTTGCCCCAGATGGTACTTACGAGCTGTACCCTAAGATGAAGTGCCGTGAGGAAATTATCAATGTTGACAAAGCCAACAACTATATTGGGATCAGGTAAGTTTTTCTAACCTAATGTCATATTTTAGAATACTACATCTATAGTGTCTAACACTGTCTGATGGTATTGTTACGTAGTAAAGATATCTATCTAATAGAAAAGAATACAAAGGGAAGGTAAATTTAAAAGTTATTTAAAGTTTGTCTAATTGTTTCAGTGAAGACGGTGACAAAATAGCCGCACTGCTCTCACGCATGTGTCTATCTACAACCCACAAGGACTCGTTACTGCGCGTGCGTGTGCCGCCCACCAGGCATGACGTCATACACGCCTGCGATCTCTACGAGGACATCGCCATCGCTTACGGGTTCGTATCCTAAACTATCACTACTTCACTTCCACCCTTTTTAGTGTCCCACTGCTGGGAGCTAGAGCTGGGAGCTAGAGCTAGGAGCTACACTTTTATTTTATTTTTATAGGCTAGTGTCCACTAGAGTAGACATAGTGTCCACGTCTAAACCACCCAGTTGTTTTTTGATAGCTGTTGCTGTTTTTGTTGCTATTCTACCTCAAGTGCGTAAATATGGAACTTTTATCAAGAAATGTATTTAAATAACGCGCCACAAAATGACTAGCTAACGCGCTTGCGATACACGCTTTATGTTTATAGCAAAACTCACTCTCTCTGTTAATTTCATTTTAATAATCCATAGGTATAACCGTATCGCCCGTCGTCCAGCTAAAGTGGTTACATCAGGTGGACAAGTGCCTCTCAACAAGTTGACAGAGCAGTTACGTCACGAATGCGCACACGCTGGGTACACTGAAGCGCTTACTTTTACACTTGTAAGTATTTTTTTTAACAGTTGGAAATTAGTCTTCTTACTACTATTATGACAATTTGTGTGGAGCCTAAAGTCTTTCAACATCATAGGGCATAGAGGTTAGCGTGTTCGCCTCTTACCGTCGACAGTCAAGGTCGCGGTTGTGTCACAAGTTGTACCCGTGGTTGGTTTTATTTAAAATTGTTCTATTAGTTTACCATAATATTAAATTACGCACAGTATAAAGCTAGCATACTGTTTAGGCACAGTTTTTATAAGCATAATATAAGTCATTCGACAGGACCCAGAACTTTATGCTTTATAACTATTAGAGGAATAAACAATGTCTTATTTCTTTTTTCTCCTATAATATGCTTGCGCAACAACAAAAACTTGCCTCTTGCTTTATAACTTTATGTCTTCCAAAATTCGGGCAAAAATCATTAGGTGTATTATTATTTATGCCTAAAAAAATATTATGTCTAAAAACGATAACGTCAAAGTATTAATCGTTTAATTGTAATTTGCCAATTACAATTTCGACAAAAAATTTAGGCGAATAAAGGGATCCCGGTTCCCGTGACATCCTGGCGTACATGCGCGCAGGAACAGCTATAGCACCAGGTAAAAACTTTTATTGGTTGACTTGGGATTCAAACCCACGACCTCGACAGCTAGAGTTGAGCACTCTAAATCCTATGCCAACGGAGCAGTCAATCTCATAACAGTCATCATAACTCATACATAACATAACTGATAAATTTCAGTGCTCCCGCGAAGACGTAGCCTCTAAGTTAGGAGTGAAGATAGAAGATGTGCTCGCAGCTCATATATCTAACCCGAAGACGTTGGAGTTCCAAGTAGTGCGAACAGTACTGTTGTCAGGACTACTCAAGACGTTAGCTGCTAATAAGAAGATGCCGTTACCACTGCGGTTGTTTGAAATCAGCGATGTCGTTCTACAAGATAATGAAGCAGGTTAGTCTAGGTGCAACCTGTATTACTGTAAAATTTTCAATTTTATTATGAGTACCCAGCTAGGCAGGCTATTTGCTTTTAAGAGACCCACCCTCTCCTTTTTAGCCAAGGAAAAAAAGTCCCTTCTATAACCCTCTCATTGCCTCTAATTTTTTCTTAGTCTTTCACTACCTCCCGAGTCTCAAACGCCTATAAAAGGGCGTTATTGCTCACTTTGATAAACCGCTTCGGTTTTGTACGTAGATACTTTTGGTTTGCGCCCAACTGCTAGCAGTCACCTCTTATGTATTATAAGAAGTAGGAAGACAAACGTAAGTCTACCCTAGACTATTATAAAAGGTTGACCTGTGATAATGGATTTCGCTAGATTCACTAGTCCTATCATCAATGCTGTCACGTGTAAGTATTTTCCCCTAATTAGCAGTCATTACTTTCGACTGCCCGTGCAAACTGCGGTGCACTGATTTGTATGACATTATTTTGTACTAGACTCTCGTATAAAGCAGAATTAAAAATAAGTATTGTAAAAAAATGTACAGAAACGGGAGCTCGCAACGAGCGGCGACTATGCGCGGTACACTGTGGCCGGTCAGCTGGGTTTCAGTTCGTGCACGGACTGCTCGACAGAGTCATGGCGCTTCTGAGGGAGCCGTGGAACAAGGACACTGGGTACAGCTTGAGACAATGCGAAGGTAATCTATATTTTACAATAAAAAGAGATCAAAGAACAATGTTCATTCCCAAAATTGCATTAGCCTGTCATTTTTAGAATTTTTTATATGGACTAAGAGCCCATGATCGCCAGACCTACCACAATGTACTTATATTATTTGGTCAACTTTTATAAAATGTTTCATATACGTCCAGACTGTTTAAATATAAACTTAAGAAACATTTTATTGCTTCTCTTCATAATGTTTAAGACTGCATGTGACACCAATTAGCTAACCAAATAGTATATATTTGTCCAATTCTTCTGTGTGTTTTTTAACATTGTTTCCGTTTCTTTGTTTGTTAAATTTTATTTTTGTTTTGCTGCAACTTTGTTGCAAGTACCTACCAACCGGTCTATCATCTGTACTGTATTAATCTCAACTTTTGTTTATTATTGTGATCGACGTAGACTTAATACTTAGCATAATTATAAACCTTAGTGGCTTTCTTATGTTAAGTTACATACATACAATGTTTTATAAGACTTTTTAAGTGATAATAAAGGGAAAAAAAAAGTTCTAACACTCTCCCAGACATGGAAACCATTGTTTGTACCTTTGCTGCCTGTTACCTGCCAAAGCAATGACTGTTCGAGATTCATAATATCCAAACCTTCTTACGTGCTGTAGGGTAGTTTCACAGACCACTTTTTAGCCTTTTTATAGAATGTAGTGCTGGCAATCACGAGCTTTTACTCATAGAATTGTGTAGTGACCATAAATTATTCACTTCCTTACTTAATAGAAATGTTAAGTGAGGATATGTAATGATGAATGTGAAAGCCTTCATATCCGATTAATAAATAATTTTAAGCATGACATAATAGTGAAACTATTTGCCTCAACAGATCCGGCGTACTTCCCAGGGCGTTGTGCCGAAGTAATGTTGCGTGGGGCAGTGATCGGCAAAATTGGAGTTATCAACCCGAGCGTTCTCGCCGCATTCGAACTGACCAACCCATGTTCCGCGCTTGAGATTAACATCGAACCTTTTGTATAATATTTTGTTATTTATTCATATTATATGGGAATCATTTGAACGGGTGTTTAATTTTATTACAAAAAACTAATGTACAGGTTGTTGCAGGAAACTTTCCGTATTAAAAAGTAGAAAATAATAATAATAATATAGTGGGACATTAACACACACGGCCATCCGATCCCAAACTAAGCAGAGCTTGTACTATAACTGGTAATATACTACATAAAATACTTTTCTTTTGTAAATACATACTTAAATATACATAATTACACCCAGACTGAAGACCAGACGTGTTCATTAGACATTTGTCTGACTTGTGTGGGAATCGAACCCACGAGACCTGCGGCGTGAAAAGCTTGAAAATCTTACCGACCAAATAAAACCCAATTACAAAATTATATGAAAAAGAAAATAAGCTTATAATTTTTAGTAATTCTATTGTACAAATAATGTAAATTGAATTTTATTTTATATCTCCAGTCTGGCTTACTATGTTTTTAGTTTTTTTTTCTAAATTTTATTTTTGCTAGACTTTAACGTTGACTTATCCGTAGTACCTACTCTCGTAACATACTCAACACCAAAAATCTATCTATTTAACAACGACAATATCTATATGTATAAATAAAAATCAATGCCAATTTTCTTTGTAATGTTATAACTCAAAACGGGCTTACCTATTCAAACCAAATGTTTAGGCATTGTTCGGACTATTTAGTAGATGGTTTATGTGAAGTTTGTACAAAATCGCTTGAGCGGTTATTTATTTATCACATTTTTTTGTAAATTGTTGAGTGGGCTGAAGCTACACGGGCGAAGCTGGGGCGGGCCGCTAGTCTATTATGAAAATGAATTGATGGATGTTTGTAAGGCACGAGAACGGCTAAACCGATTTACCTGATTTTGGTCTTACTCGTACAAATCTAAAGGTTTAAAAGGTGAGAAATACGTGGTACGAAGTTTGCGGGGGCAGCTAGTGTAGCATAATTTGGTGTTAAGATTACTTGTTTATAATCCTTGTCAGGATAATCACTTCAACTCTTTTTAGTGTCCCACAGCTGGGCACAGGTCTTCTCTCAACTATCTTACTTTTAAGAGAGTTTAGGCCTTAATCCACCTACGCTGGCCAAATGCGGATTGGTCGATTTCAACTGTCCTCGAATGATTAGTTCTTAGACATGCCGGTTTCCTCACGATATTTTCCTTCACCGATATTGAGCAGCAGCGATGAGACAATTTACACAAAGGGCACGACTGGGAATCGAACCCGCGACCGCATATTTCGAAGGCGAGGCTGATACACCACTGCGCCACCGCTGCTCTAATGGGACTAGGAATGGGAGGATAATGGACTCACTTGTTATTGTATTGTGTCAGTTTTAAATGTAGGTTTTAGGAGTGTATTATCTCGATAATTTTTTTTTTTTTAACATGCATTATTAAAAACTTAAGTTAGAAATCACTGACAGTATAATTAACGCCGTGTTTAGTTACCGATATTTAATTGATAAATTAATAGATGTTTGGCGAATATAATTAATTACATATTTGCAAATCCCCAGTAGATACGCATACGTTTCAAATAAGAATAGGACTGGAAATCCGCCATCTTGGACCAGAATGGTAAACAACTTCACATTTTTTTAGTACAGTAGGCAAAAACGTTTGTTCGATATAATAATCACATAAAGATAAAAAAAAGCGAATATACATATTATTGCCGTTCGAGTAAGATCGAACATTTCGAATCGAATCTTTAGATACGAATATATAGACGAAAAAAAGTGGTGTTGTAAGTTAAAACGTCTACGAGTATGTCTGTGTATCTGTATTCCTGTTTACAATTTTGTGGCATATTTTAATACAAAATTATTTTTTTCATACATATTTAACATAATTTATTATGTATGGTTGGATATTTTGTGTTGACACTATAGTCCGGTCATTTTAGACATTTGAAATAAAGAAAATTCCGACAAAGCTAAATCTTCGTAGAGACCTTAGGTTTACCACAAGGAATAAAGTGTCAAAAGTCCCCATCAGTCCCATGTGAGCTTAGGGACTTATTCGGGGCCCAAGGTCAAAATTTTAGGTTTTTTGGATTTTTCTCGAAAACGGTAAGTTTTATCGAAAAAGTACCTCGGAGCAAAGTTGTAGATCTTAAAATTCTCTATAAAAATGGTTCCTATGATTTTTTCTCTAAGACCCACTATTTCCCAGATATTGCGCTTGTAAGAATCATGTTCTACATAGTATGCACACATATGCCACGTATATACATATTTAGGTACACAAGCAAGCAAAAATGCCTACTCGTGTCTCTTCTACGCATACATTATACTATTCTACGAAAATTTACTCTAAAATGACCGCCGGTCCCTTACCGAATCCCCTCTACTTGAATAACATCTGGCCTTGAAAAACATCTGCCTATTCTTTTGTCCATGTGGTGTCGTTCACGTATACCTGCTTCTTTTAGTGTTGAACGAGCAGTTCGAGTGACTATACGTATTTATTACAAGCGTCTACTATTGAAGTTAGTGCTGATTAATATTTAACAAAAAATGTCACAATTTTGCTTTATTTGTAATAAACTTTTGACTGAAGATGAAACTGTTGTGGTCAGTCGTGGAATGCCAACTTTAATCGATGCAAGCGTTGCGAGAAGTGATGAGTTTGCTGATTATTTAAGAAGCCAAAAATCCGTTACAATTCACGTGGATTGCAGAAAATCATACACCCGGAAAACTTCAATCTCTGCATCAAAAAGACAACGTGAGGAAGAACAGGCCAGTACTTCAAAAGTAAGTCCACCTCATACTAGAGCGCGAATAAGTGAATCCAGCTTTTGTTTTAAAAACCACTGCTTATTTTGTGGCGATGAAGCGGATGAAGAAGCAGAAAAGAAGAAAGTGAAGATTTATCGCCGAAAAATTCATAAAGTTTCTACACTTACATTCAAAGATTCCATTTTAAAATTAGCTAAAGATCGTTCTGATGATGTGTCAAAAGCTGTCTTTGCGCGTATTAATTTTCAGTATGATTTAGTTGCTGCTGACGCTAAATACCATGACAGTTGTTACAAATCCTTCGTGAGACCTAATACTGGCGGTAAAATTGGCCGTCCTCAAAGTGAGGCTATAAACTCTGCAATGGAGGAAATTTTCAATTTCATCGAAAGTAGCGATGACTGCCAGTTTTCGTTAGATGAACTGAAGAATGTTTGCCAAAACGTAGCTTTAGAAAACGGGATTATAAAAATACGATTGAAATTAAAGTATGGTAGTAGAATTATTATTACAGAGAAGCCTGGAAAATTAACATTTATTTGTTTTGTAGACAATTACCAAGACATTTTAAGTCAAGCCTGGTCTGATAACAAAAACTTGAATGAAAAGGAAAAAAGGTGGAAAACTTTAAAAGCTGCGGCAGAAATTATTCGAGAAGATATTCAATCTTGTGTGTTTGATAATACTATGTACCCGCCACCGGGTAGAATGTTTGACGGGGATACCACGTTAAAAAAAACGCGCCGAGTACACTACCTCACAGGTGGTGTGGAAATGTGTGCATATTATGTAGAACTTGATTCTTACAAGCGCAATATCTGGGAAATAGTGGGTCTTAGAGAAAAAATCATGGGAACCATTTTTATAGAGAATTTTAAGATCTACAACTTTGCTCTGAAGTACTTTTTCGATAAAACTTACCGTTTTCGAAAAAAATCCAAAAAACCTAAAATTTTGACCTTGGGCCCCGAATAAGTCCCTAAGCTCACATGGGACTGATGGGGACTTTTGACACTTTATTCCTTGTGGTAAACCTAAGGTCTCTACAAAGATTTGGCTCTGTCGGAATTTTCTTTATTTGATCACTATTTTTATGTCTAAAATGACCGGACTACTACTTTTGCTGGGTTTTTGGTATGAAGTTAGTCGCGCGTCCAGTCTTATCAATATTTGAAACGCTTAGTAGTCTTAAATCACCGTTTAAAGAACACACACGTGTTAAGTTACTCAAAATATATTTTATTATTCGTACAATAAACATCACAAACAAAAGTTACACGTAGCTAAAAAAATCACATTTTATACTATATGTAAGTAGAGAAAACATCATTTTGCTATTTTTTTCATTTACTAGACACCTAATAAACAAAATGTCTATTAACTACGAATTTATAAAACAAAATTCACATGTAAATAATAAATAACTGTTATTTTTCTAAGTAATCGATATCTCATAATCTTATTTACAATTTTAATTTCAATCACACAATGTATTGTCACTAAATATTTTAAACATTAATTTATCATGAGCCATAGGGGCTGCCACGTGAAATTTGATTTTAGAAGTGTAACATATGGTTCTATCTCATTATTTCTTGTCCAGCAGCAGATACCGTTTAAATGTTACCTACCTTGCACCTTGTCCAGCGTAGAGCGACAGCATCGCGACGGAAGCAGTTTTACTTTACGGCGTTTGTTGCGCAATTACTGCGCGGTAGTTAGCGCACCTTATTTAAAAAAAATATTTTATTATCTCATTGTGCAGTTAATAACCAAGTGCCCTTGCAACAGTTTCCTATCGACGACAGAAAGCGCGCTCTAAAAATGCGTCTAAACCTGCGACTGTCGCGATGCTTAAGTTGCCAGTGGGTGTGTGAAAGCGGTCGAAATATATATAGCTCCAAACGCTTAGGTTAACTATTAAACACCATGGATTGCACCAAAATGTGATCCTGACGACATTGTTATGCGCGGCGTCGATAAGGCCCTATAGAAGTTTGCAACAGGACAACGACTTTGTGATCAACAATTGACCGGCTTAAATATGAACTGTGTCCGTATTACGAGTTTACTATGCATACTGTCGAGTATAAATCAGTATAATAAATTACTTACTATTCATTTTGTATTAAATTAAGAAGACTAATTGCCTCTAGCGGCAACTAATGTAAGTAAAATACTTCATCCTACATCTTAAAATTATAAATTTAGTAAATTCTATTAAAATGTTTTACAGAGTCTTTGCACCCTAAATACAGACTTGTTTAGTAGAACTTGTTTTATGACAATAAATACTGTTATTAACTTTATTATTTGTATATTTAACATGTTTCTGTGACAGTTGTTATAATTTAATGTAATAAATATTTTGTAGTAAATATTTTCTCTATATTTGTAATAATATTTTTAATGTTACAAAAATTCTTACCAATTTGATAAGGCACTTTTTCCCAAAACAGATTTTATATGGCACAGCCTTAAAATTAATTTGCTGAAATTCAGTAATTTGACATGATTGATAGATAATACTTAACGTAAAGCTTGCAGATTTATATTACATATTCTAATATATTTCCAAAATACCATTCAGATTATTTATTTTAAGACTAGTTTCTCAAACAACGAAAACTTTATAAAAGCTTATAGAATCAATCGTGCAAAATTTGCAAAATAAAATTATGTAATACTTAATACTACTTGTATTAACTATTTCATAATTTTATTTTGCAAATCTTATATAATATTACATAAATTATTTAATATTTTATCCATTGGCCATGAAAGAAGGTCTCAATTACAATGCTATTTTAAATTGTTTAGTGAATGTCGGTTTTTTTTCCGGGATAATTTGCTAATGATATCACGCCTCGTTGGTTTAGTAGGTCCCGGGTTTGCATCCCGAGCGAAAAATCCGAAATATCTAAGTAGCAGCTCGAAGTTACGAATTGTACCTGATGAACGGCAATAAGCTCATCCCTAATTACTAATGGGATCTAAACATGGCTGGCGAAATGCGGATTCTCACCTCTACCTACAACTCTAGGTAATAAAGGCGTGAGCGCTTTATATTAAAATAGCACTTAGTGCAATTACCTTGACACTGGGTATATACCTAAAATATTTTATAACTACAATTAAATACTGATGGAACACACAAATTAATAACATACAAATTACGACACAACGCAACTTACAAACTATACAATTTATATATTTAGTTCAAAATAAATGTATGTATTTAAATTCACAATTACATAAAATATACTAATCTTCCTTGAATATTGATAACATATGAAATTCTAATCATCTCATTTATACTAAGTATATATTTGATAGAACATAAATGTATTCATGGCTGTCACACATAATTTAACAATTGAAATAAGTATTTATTATTGTTTCATGGACGGAACCTAATAAATATGTAATATGATCGATCATATGATCACAAATATTTCAATCAAGCAACAACTGAATGTTGAACATTTTTTCTAACTCAGGCCTATTAAAGTTAGGAGCAATGATGAATGGGCACAAATAAAATGATAATTCTTGAAGATTTGGAGCACTTGTTTTTATGGCTTTAGCTACCTGCATAGTAACATGAAGACATCGAGATAGACTCAATGAAGTCAAATACTGAAATGTGTTGTTAGAGAAATATGCCAGAAGAGCAGCTGTAGAGAAGTATCCATGGCGTAGTTTGAGTGATTGTAAGTTCTTAAGCCTATACAAGTGCAATAAACTAGAGTCAAACAGAGTTTTACAGGTCATTATATGAAGGACTTGTAGAACTTTGCAATTTGATATGTAACAGACTATATCATCATTTAAGGTGTCACCATAAATGTGCAAAGCCCTTAGAGATGACTGTTTAGCTCTTAGAAGAGATTCTAGGAAATCAGCTGGGATATTTTTCATTTTCTCCATACTAATACTGACTAACTTGGTGCATTGGAGCATACTGTACAAACTATCACGAGTGAGGGCAAAATTTGATAAAACCAAAGTTTCAAGATACTTCAGTTTATCAAATGGTAAGTGGTATACAAAATTACCATTGGCATTTGCAGGATTTTGCACTATTATCGAGTTTCTGAAGCTCAAAAACTTTAAATTCTGCCAATGCCTTAGATCGTCAAAAATACAGCTATCAACTTGAGATATACTTATTTCTAAGTGAGTCAAATTAGGGCAATAGCTAATAAGAGAGGCCCTCACTTGAGAATACAACTTGAAATACTGTAGTTTAACATGTTTTAAGTACTTGGCGACAAAAGGCACAATATTCTCACTTATCTTGACATAATTCTTCATACAAACAACAAGCCGTGTGTTGTCCCAGACACAGGGGGTCAGGCAGAGGTCTTGCCATCGCACACAGACCTTTGCAATAGCCAGGAGTGATTCAAAATCCACCATAGAAAATATGTAAATAAGTATTTCATTGGGCAAATCATTTATAGTAATCAAGTCTGCGTCTATAGGGGCCCCAGGAACATCAAGGTGCACCATGGTCTGTGTTTTTGTCGAGTTCCTCAGCACTTCTGTAAGCAAGTAAGCAACTATAAGCGTTGAAATTCAAGTAGGTGCTAAAACTATATTATAAATCACTTCAACTACTACCAACTAACCACACTTGATCACTTAAACTGACACAGAAAACTTAAATGTTGGCTGTCTACCAAATTAGACGACAATCTACCAACAAATTTAATAAGGTTTGAAATTAAGTAACAGGACAAAGCATAATAATTAACCCAGTAAGGTCATGAACCTTGAACAACCGTAATACTTTAATATACTGGAAAAATCAAGTTTTGACAAACGCTAAAATACCAATATCTGGCTTATAGAACATGGTAACATAGCAAAAAAGCACCAACCTGAGCTTTCGTTCGCTTCTTTCATTAGAAAATTTTAATGTTTGCTTTAATAACAACATAACTCATGTAATTTAAAAAATGAAGCTTTTACACTACACCTCATGAAATAGTACATCATTCTTCGAAAAGTAATTTCCTCTGTTTAGTGTAAGTATTATTCATCCTAAAACGAGGTGCATAGTTTATAAAAATAATATAGAATTATTTAAAAATAACTTTCATCTTGATTCTATTTTTATTGCGTTATGACGTTTTGTTGTGCTTTTGACTGACAGCAGTGAGAGCTGACTTTGACAATATGCAGTGATTTTCTTATTTCATAAATTTCATTAGAATCGATGGTTGCTTTGATCTTATGAGCCTGAAAAGTGACAGACACAGACATTTCTTTTCCTTGTTTTGCGTAGCGCTCACGCCTCTGTATTACCCAAACACAGAAGAGGTGAATATCACCCAATTTTCGCCGGCTATATTTATGGTCCTATAAGAAAATAGGGTGGCGGCGAGACTATTGCCGTTCACTGGATATAATTCCAAACTTCGTTCTTAAATGTCTATTAACTCTTTTCAAGAATCGAACCCGGGACCTCGGAGTTTTTTAAGTTATCCAATGGACCAAATAGGTAATTTTTGAGTCACCAGTTATCTAAGGTTCAATTACATTACTAGAGACGGATTTTATTTACGATTTTCATCAAAGATAATAAAAAAAACAATTTTTTGAAGTGAAAACTTCTTTAGCGGCGTTGAGCACTTTTTCCGTAATGGGTATAAAATCTTAAACTCGCATCAGGACACGTGACCTGATCGAAAAAGCGTAAGACGGATGGAGAGTAGACAGTTTAGACAGTTATCCCCTCTCTACGGCGCGGCGAAAATGTATGCCTGGGCCTATTGTTTCGTTTAGGCAGATTAAGATGTTAATAATCAAGTTTTCACTTCTGCCGGCACTCCCGGAGTGCAACCCGTCTTTTTTTTTTAATTCGTAAGGTATTTTTTTTCGTGTGAACACAAGGACCTACAATAAAGGGATAAAACAATATTTATTTTACTTTCTTTGCATTTCTTTCTATCCACAATTTCTAGAACTAATAACATTAAAACTAAGCAGTTTTTACAACATTAATTAGAAAAATAAGTACATAATAGTAAAACGTTAAACACTATTTCACTTAGTCAAAACAATGATGGTGGTAAATATGTGGACGCAGGCGGGGTCACAGTGCCTGGTTCTGATCCTGAAACCGAAGGTGGGATATATCCTCCTGAAGGAGGTAGTCCGGGCTGAGGACTAGAACCAGGGGACGAAATTAATGATGGTCCCGATGACGATTGATTTGGAGGCAAATACCCTGTATTTGGCAACGAGAGGCTTCCGCCGGTCGCAATGCTTTGGGCAGCAGTAGAGGCTGTAACTGAAATTCCACCTGACCCCGTGCTTGATGGTCCTAAGGGTGGCAAATAATTTTCAGATGGTCGCAATGACGCTTCAAATGAAACTGAATTTACTTGACCCGTACTTCTGGAACCTTCCTTAGTTGCACTTAGGCTAGGTGAAACTGATCCTACGCCGATGTTAACACTACCAATATCTCCAGCTATGGGCGGCAAATATTTAGGAGCATTTGTTGAAACTACGGTACTTTGAAGAGAAGGTGACAGCGTAGGCGATGGCGTGTTGAAACCATAGCCAGAAGAATAACCAGTATTGCTATTTTGAGCGGTATTTGTAACCTGGCCGCCAATATTTGTTTGCACTCCAGCATTTGGGATTTGAACCCCAGCTTGAGGCTCACCCAGAGGAGTATTATAGTCATATCCATTGTTACTATTCGACGAGGGTCGGTAGTTATAAGCTCCTTCCATTACGGCTGCAGCAGTGGTGGCAGCAGTGGTGGAGCTGCCCGGAGTACTGCCAACATTCCCGCTAGCCGGAGCTGGAACTGGATACGCGTAATACATTTGCTGCGCTAAAGTCCTGTCAACAGTAGGCGCTTGAGTGGATGGTGTAGGCCGCGAGGGCAGATCAAATGAAACACTTGGTCTATCATACACGTACCCATCTTGCCGTTTTATTCGAAAATTTCTTCTGTCTAACGTTGGTGCAAATACTTGATCAGCATTGCATTTTAGTATCATGAATGTAAACGAGAGGAATAAATAGCTAAATATCAGATCCATTTTGACTGAATGATGTAAAAGATTGTAAAAGACAGTCGCGGCGTCGTCAACTAATATTTATAACAATTTCTAGGAAGTTACGAAATCTCTCGGATGGAATTATAGAACATAATGACTTAACCCTTCTATACACTTAAAATAAGTAAGATAAGATAAGATAAGTTTTTTTATGTGATAGAACTCAAGTTTTCTGTGCATAATTTTTTCATTACTCTAATTTTGTCTATTTTCTGCTGGGCCCTTCAAACCAGAAAGGGGAAAATAAAGGTTATAGACAACAGCAAAATCAACCATTTTTGCTCCGGGTTTATCAAACAGTATTATATTATCTCAGCTTACCTCCTAAATCTATGATTATCTGTGATCAAACCTAGGTCTATTGGCCATTTACTCCTTAGGGCGCCATCATAATATTGGCGCCCAAGTGGGATATTTAAAATATAACGAAATTACATTAACATTTTTTTACTTAAAATGTTAGTATTTAACATTTTTTTAAAAGAGAACGATATTTCTTATTCACACATATTGTTAGCCAAAAATGTTCCTCAACTCACAAACATATTTCATAAAGTTCTAAAGTGTTGAAGGGTTAACCAAACAAGTCGTGACCATGCGGTTTTTTAATAATTTAAACATCCTCTCTGCGGTTTCCAGCTTATTTTAATCACGACCAGATAGACTATAACCACATAATATTAAATAGCTAGAGCCTTGAAAGCTCTGCATTGTAAAAATATGCTTACAAACTTGATACTTACCAGAAAATTCGAGAAAGTTAAACGTCTGAATCACCTAGGTATAAAAATATCATTCATTATCAATTTTATGATTTAAGAATCATCATATCTATTTTATGATAGGTATCGCCTACAACTAATTTTGTCCACTGCTGGACTTGGACCTATCCTAAATTGCCACTGATGTCGATCTGCGGCTACTTTCTATGCCTTACACAGACTC
This sequence comes from Meganola albula, assembly GCA_936450015.1. NCBI lineage: Eukaryota > Metazoa > Arthropoda > Insecta > Lepidoptera > Nolidae > Meganola > Meganola albula. Next base: position 11,788,035 of record OW388149.1, read on the forward strand.
AGTCAGCTAGTATCACGGTACTCTAGACTGTGTTTTTCTAACTGTGGTCACCCACCACACAAAAACTTCTTGCTTATCCGGTGGGCCATGTCAAATACTCTGATTCCCTGTCGAATCATTTGATTGCATCATTACAAGTTCATTCTAAATCGCTCAGCGAGCCATGGAAAGGTCTTCAGAAACTCTTTGACGGAGCGAATATGAAATGAAGTGGTTGGGTCCCTAAGTAAATAGGTAGGTACCTACACAACCAGTTGCTATTTTTATTTAGAGGCACATATAGACCTGTTTCGTTCATTTATTATTAAACTTAGACACAAATGAAACATGTCTATGTTTAATTTGTGTCTAATAATTAAACGGTGACGTAAAATCTAATGTTTTTTTTATCATATGTTTGTCTGCAAACCTGCTTAATGAAATGGAAACAACGCAACATCTAGGCCATTCAGTGAAAGGAGTTTGGCAAGCCAACGACATTATCAAATCGCTGTAGGCAGTATTAGTCAAAAACTTCGTTAGTTCAGACGTACTGTGATAAAGATAGGTAAGTAGCATTTAAAACACCTCTATAAAATAACATTGATAATGAATGTAATCTGTGATAATATAAGTAATGTTAAGAATAGCGAAAATAGGTAATCTTGAACTGAGCTTCGTTAAAATAATAGAGTTATTCAACAAATAACGCAAGTAACAAGCAAATGTGATACACATTTTGTTATACATTTATCAGAAACTATAAATAAATTAAGCTAGAAACAAGTCCCCATAATGCAATTAAATGGCTTCTAAGCCAAAGTCTTGATTAATGATAAATGATTAATGACTATAAATGCAGGTACTACTAAGTTAGCATTAGCAGGAAGGTACCTACCTCAAACTTATGTACCTACTATATATACTACTAATACTGAATTTTGTACTAATAACATCTAGGTATCTACATAAAGGTAGAAAGGTGGCTTCACAATATAGTAACGTACAGTGCGACAAAGCGTAGAAAATCAATGAGGTCGCCACACCGAATAAAAAAATTTGTTCCTGAAATTTCCGAGTTCTACTCATTTATGTAGCACTGTAACGAGTTCGATTTCTAAATTATTAATTTGCTAGAATGAATGCGTCAATCAAAACTTCATTTCAAGATAGGCACTTAAGTTCATGCCTAAGTAGTTACATAAGTATAATCAATTAAAGACACTAATATAATTACATGATATGATAGAATGAACAACCTTGAAACTCGCTTGGTTTACTCGCTAAGAATGTACATATTGTCTTCTTGGGTACCTATGCCGACAAAAATACTTCAATCAAAGCATTACCTAATCAATCATTTGAAAATCTCAAACAACAACAAGAAAAAATGTTACACAATGAATATCATACTAACTAAATATAACTTTCCAAAAGGAAAAAAGTTATCAGACATGTTTTTATCTACGACGAATTTAATCACTATTATTATACATCACTGCCTTGTTAGTCCAGTGGTGTGTTTGCTTGATAATCGCGATTTTATGGATTCGAATGAAAAATCATGTCTAACAGAGGTACATACCTAAAATAATCGCACCAGCTCATTCGTTGTGAATTGTACCCAATGAACGACAATAAAGCTGTCACGACTTTAATATGTATTAGGTATGGGACCTAAACACAAACGGCAAAATGTGCGTGATATTCACCTCTACCTACACCTTCGCATAATATAGACAATGGCTACTAAGTAATGACTATCGCATATATTTCTGTACATTCCAGAATAATGTCACTGAAACTGTACGCCGTTTCTGATGGTCCCCCATCGCTCTCGTGTCGGCAAGTTCTGGCTGTGTTAGGACTGCCTTATGAACTTGTAAATGTGAACTTCAACAATGGCGAACACATGACAGAAGACTATGCAAAGGTAAGAGAGAAAAATTGACTAAGCAAGAATTGGCAATAAGCCGTAATATTTACTACAGCATCGACCGGCCATTGCTTGAGGTACTTGAATGAGTTTTAGAGGTTGTTTAAGACGGCAAAAGTGACGTAGGAAACCTTTAGATAAGTTATAACTCACCATCTAACCATGTTGGCTCTGCTGCCACCTCGAGAAGATGGTCTTCTTCTCGAAGTGGCAGAATCTCACTTACCCAGTAAATACATTCCGATACCTTTCGGGAAACACTCAGAATTCTACAACACAACCTCTTTACAACTGTTTAATAAAAGAACGAGGATGGGGAATGTGATTAAGCTCTTCATTTGTTCACGATATGTGGTTTATTTCAGATGAACCCACAAAAAGAGATCCCTGTTCTGGACGACGATGGAATGTATCTCAGTGAGAGTGTCGCTATCATGCAGTACTTGTGCGACAAGTATGCCCCTGACAATATGATCTACCCACAGGATCCCAAGACCAGGTATGTCATGTAATCTATATCTCAGAGACTAAATTTAGAAAAAGGGAACTCTAAGGTAAGGACTAGAATACTGACATAATTGGCAATAAAGTCTCGATTTTAAATTCAGGATCTGGCTAAAACACCAGTAACAACACAGCAAAGCCTCAGAATAGTTAAAAGCACTGCAAAACTAAGTAGCAACTAGGAATACAGACTTGGCTCCTGTAATATGATCATAGGACCTAACCATAGTTCGTCAATCATGGCTGCAAATTGACGAGCACATTAGGGCATTATAAGACTTACCGACTTACCTAATATTCCGTCACTTTGGTCTTATTCCAGGGCTATTATCAATCATCGACTGGTGTTCAACTTGACAACGTACTATGCAAATGTTTCTGCCTACACTGTAAGTTTACTTGATGTTTTTGTTAATTTCAAAGGTCTATATCCTTATATCATTTGCACTACCTAAGGTTTTGGTAATATTCACCTCTATGCACTATCCTGTAAACCTGTAAATAGCAACTATTTCATGTGATCAGTGGGATGGTAAGGATACAAACCTTACAACTTAACAAGAAGCAAATGAGACATTGGGGGGCAAATGTAATTACAGTAAAACATGTTGCATGTTGTAACAGCGATCTAGCATTATCTGATTTGACGGGCCGGTGACGTGGTCGGTAAGATGCTTGCTTTTCACGTCGCAGGCCGTGGCTTCGATTCCCATCTAAGTCAGACATTTGTGTAATGAACACGTCTGTTTGTCTTGAGTCTGGGTGTAATTATATATATTTAAGTATATATTTACAAAAGAAAAGTATTTTTTATTACCAGTAATCTGGTTACCACAGTACAAGGTCTGCTTGGTTTGGGATTAAATGGCCGTGTGTGTTAATATCCCATTATATTATTATTATTATCATTTGGGTTTTTTTTCCTGGCTTTTTGTCAGTTATAACATATTTACGGGTTTACGCCAAGTAAATGCACTCTAAGATTTGTGATGCAGTGAATTGTTTTGGTGAGGGGTTTAAGGTTAAGGGTTTATTGTCATCTGCTTGCATACATTTTCGAACTATTCTTTGTAATTATTATTATTTTTTGTTACACAGGCTATAAGGGTGTAAAGTACCAAGCTAATGGACATGGCAAGGTTTCTGGCTTAGGCATTGGTGTGGTTTGTTGCCCTGTCCCACTGTTACAATTAAAGTCTAAACAATGATATTTCAGGGTCTAGTCTGTTGTTATTTGCCATTATAATAACTAATTACCCGTCTACATCAATTTTACTCAATTAAAGAACCCCCAGCAGAGATTCTACCAAATATCCCCTTTTATAGTGGAATTTCTAATCATACTTTTTACCACGTAATAGCAGCGTAAGGTTTCAAGATCTTTTGAATTATTGTTTCACATTATTACAGATGGCACCAATATTCTTCGATTACGAGCGCACAGACATGGGGTTGAAAAAAGTCCACATGGCACTGGACGTGTTTGAAACATACCTGACCCGGCTGGGTACCGCCTTCGCAGCAGCAGATCACCTCACTATTGCTGACTTCCCTCTAATCAACACTACTATGACGCTGGAGGCTATTGATTTTGATTTCTCCCAGTATGAGAAGGTACGATAAATAGAAGGTCTTTGGAAACTGCTATACCTTCCGATTGCCCATTACTGGGCACAGAAGATATTTTGCTGAATACTTGTAGATTTTAAAGTTTTCCACGTCTACTGGTAAAAACGGTTTAACCTAAATTACCTTTAATGTTTCTTATTCTTATGATAAACTAGAACAAAAATCAAAACGATGAAAATATTCTTTTTAAGTATTTTTATTTTAACAGATTTTAATATTGTCAATTTACGAGAAACATTGGCTGTATTATAAAATTTATAAACTTTTATAAATTATTTTCAGATCACGAACTGGTATAACAATTTCAAGAGGAGATTCCCGGAGCTATGGAAAATCTCGTTTGATGGTATGCAGGAGATCAAACACTTCGCTGCGAACCCACCAGACTTATCGCACCTCAACCATCCCATCCATCCTGCTAGAAAAATAAATGTGTAATCAATAAAATAAATATTTCCTTTATGATGTTATTCCGATGCTGGCTACACCTGCCTGCCAGCCGAACAAATATTATGACTGTGAAAGGCCTCATCCAGTAAAGTCTTGGGCCCCGATTCTCACACTTTCTACATTTATCTAGATCTCGACATAATGTCGAAAAAAATGACGAAAGAATATCTCGTTAAAAATAAGTCTACCATTGAACGCACGACTTGTAACGAGTAGTCGATTTTTTTCGACATTACGTGTGAAATTTGAGATAAATCTATATAGTACGAGAACCCCACATGAGGAGCCCTTATAGTAGTGGCCGTGTACACACTATTCCAGTATAAACTGACCTCTCGTTGTACGGAAATCCTATACATTGCGAGATCAGCATATACTGAAAATGATGTGTAGCCGTGTGCACTAGATTCGGTGGTCGTTAAAAACCGCATAGTTTTATTAAATTAGTCCTTCCCAAAAAAAGTTTGACGATAGCCAAAAAAATGTTCGGCAGGCGGGCGGACGTTTGCATGCGCAGCTGCGTTCAACATCCCGATAGCACTTTACTAATAAGCGTTTTTAAGCTCTTTGCTTCACTATTTCCTCATGTAGACTCATAGAAATAGGGTGAAGACTCATCCTCTTTAAAATCGGTTAAAAAGATAGAACTTGCACGTCCTATATTACCCACGGATTGAATTGAATTTTTTATTTTTTGGCCTATTGTGGAAGGTTATCACAATGTCGCATGTCGCCAGTATCAAGTTGAAAAATAAACATTTCTACCTTTTGATCGTGGCCATAGAGGAAGAATTATTGATCTAAAGCAGGCATCTGTTTCAACATAAATATCGGAAAACAAAGATCGGCCAGTGAGTTCCACAAATTGCAATAAAAGTGGGAGTGCTTTGTACGCAAACGTGGAATATCCACGTGTGCGCACAATCGATGGCACATAGCCGTGACTCTACAAATCTCGCCCAATGAAAGAACGGGGATGTGGGAATATTATATGTCCAACGCATTCTCTTTGAAACAGATCATCAGTGATCATCACTTGATCTACCAATATTCAATGAAACGACCTTTAGTAAATTACATTTTACTTTAAACACTTTTACTTGTTCACATTAAACCTAATTACTTAGGTACCTAAATAAGTATGCAAAAATAAGGTTGTTATTACTTACCTTGTAAACGTACTTGAATAATGATTTAATTCTATTACTTAGGTACCTACACAACGGCTTTTTCAGCATCTTTGGGTTTGGATATCAAATTCTCCTTATCTTCTCCTTCTCTCAATCCTGACACACATCTTCTCATGTAGCCCAAGCAAGAGTTCGAGCAACAATCCTTGCCGCTTATACACTGAATAAGAAAAAAAAATAGAAATAGGAGCATTTCCGTTCTACCTTTTCAAGTCGGTTAAAAATCTGGACAATTGTGAATTAGAGTCACACACGAAGGGTTCCGTACAATGTTATTATTTGTTGAATTAACGACAGCAGAAATTGTTCAAATCCACATACTGTGCAAATTTGTACTCTGTATCTGTTATGGTGGTAGACAAACGGACGGACGGAGGGCCCAGGGGGCCTAGACAAATCGTACTATAACAATATTATTGAAAAGATCGAAAATAATAAAATGTATGGGATTGTCATACTATCTTAGAAAATTTAACACGGGCCGGTATTGTGCACCTTCGCCTCTTCCGAGGTAGATGAACATTTGTATACATAAACTATTCATATGTTTTCTGTTTGTGTGTAACATATTTGAAGCCTCCCCCAAAAACTGGCAAAAACAGGACGTTGGGAATGGGGCTATTGAAAGTCAACGTTTATAATGTGTGGTTGTCGAGACTTCGAGAGGACATGTTAGAGAAAAATCAACCTATTAGCTTGGCAGTTCAGCACCCATGACATTAGTATGTGAATAGGACACAACATCTATTGTAATGTAAGCGAATACCACATGTCTTCTAGGATACGTAAGATTAATCTTTAAAAGACGGGGTTCATAGGAACTCAGCTTCAGCAACTGCTAAGATTAAGAGTCATAACCGGGAGTCTCCCAGAAAAAAATGGAATAAAGCTAGTATCCAGAATAGAATTATGTTTAATATTGAATGTTTCCCCAGGGGCTGAAGTACGTACTTATAATACCATAATAAAACGAAGCTAAGCTAAGTTTTGTCAGTGTCATAAAGAAGAAAAGGACAAAACATATTAGCTATTCTCAAGTACTACTTTTTATAAATAATAAAAAGTAGTACACATTATTATTAGATACCCTATAAGGTAATCTATTTTGTATAGAAGCAGGCGTTGTTTTCGTCTATGTTATCAACTCGTGAGTGACTCAATCCTACAAAACTAACAGGCCGATGAGGAAAATATACAGCTTTGAATTTATTACAATGTATAAATAATAATTAAATGAATCAATAGATAAATATAGATTTATATATAGACCTATTTATCATTTAATGACAAAATCCGAATATTTATTTTCTATTCTTTGTCCTGCTGTCTCTAATTCTAATAAAATGTCACTAAAAGATTGTTTATTATAAATGTTTTATAAATACTTACAAATTCTCCAACTTGAGCACACTTGTAGTCTGGATTAAATGGCATTGGTTGTACATTGTTCTCAGAAGCACCTTCCAGCTCTACGAAACTGGTATCGGGCTCCTCCATATCATATAGGTTTGTTTCTTCATCTTTGTGTAACACATTGCCTACTACTAAAGGTGCGAGTAGAAGGAAAACGGGCAGAATATTTACAAAACGACGCATTTTGTGTAAGTGCAGGCCAATACTAACGTTATTTTTGAGCATGCGGTTGATATAGGGTCATTTGACATTCTTTAACGGCACCCGTATTAAAGATAACGGTGGTAAATATGCAAACTATTGTTTTGTGTAAACAAGTGGGTTATGCCACTAGTTTAGATAATAAATAGATTAACTTATGCGTGCATCCTTGAAAAGTCTATCCAGGTTAATTGTTATGTGGTTTTAGAGAGTAAGTAAACAGAATCCTGACAAGTGCGAGTTAAACTGACGTGAAGGGGGTTCCGTTTAAATAAAATTGGCTTCTTTATAGCTTTTGGTGTAATGTATAGGGACAGAACTACATATTTTGTACCTGCTTTATTTTTATTTTGGCTTATTAGTATTAGAGGCAAAGGTAAATGGTCCATTCTCGCCAGTTTTTGTAATACCTAACATATTATGTAATGTTACGAAGATGATAGTGCTAAATGTGGATCTATAGAACATTAAAGATTAGATACTTACGTGATAGTAAGTTACATGGAAGACGGTTAAAAAATATTTATGCTATCTGTGATTGATTATGTGTACCTTTACCCATGTAGGTACTTTGGATAAGATTTTTCTTTGGGATTTTGTTTCTTTGAAATTGTGAACATTGTCATTTCTAAGCGTCAGCTTACATCCTAAATCTATTGTCATTTCACTTATTCTTCTTTTACATCCCCAATTACTTTCACCGAAATTAAATACTGTACCTACTCAAAGCAGCTCCAGTTCTAATTCATTTACCTACCACACTTCTAAGCTGTCTTTGAGTCACCAATCACCCACATGCATATATAAGATAATTCGAATTTGGGCAAATTGCTCGTGACCAGGGGTTGTGAGGTTGTGACAGACGGAGAGACAGGCACACAACACGAGGTACGGAAGCCTAAAACCTAACTCAAATTATTTATTTACTGGTTTCCTAAATCCATGGTACCTCCATACATTGAGAAATGCCCCGTTTTAATCAACGACACCTATAAATCACAACAGTTCTGAAATAGCGTTACAAATGAGATATATTTTATGAAAGTAATGTATTTTCTTTTATGACTAAGAATATATATTTTCTTTTATCACAAATGGTTCCACAAAGTGGCAGGGTGTCAGGCAGGGCCCAGAGGCACTTGCTAGTGCATAATGTGAGAACCGGGGTGCAATTTGATTTTAGCACGATCCATAATCTAAATTGTATTATGTACTAAGTTACCACTGTCCAGTGACGTTAGTAGAATAAACTTTCACTGGAAAATGGTTAACCGTAATTTCCGGATAAAACTTGGACACGCGTAATTTATTACCTAGTTAAAAATTAACAGTTCGGTATTACCGAGACCGAAACTGAAATTGAATTCAAATTGAATCAAAGCAGCACAATCAGAGCATCTATAACAAAGTTTAAATAGAACAAAATGTAGGGGATTAAATTAGTCTTCGTAATTTGGCTACGATCAAAGTTGTGGCTGATTTAAACCACCTCCCACTATAGTCAAGTTATTTGATGCCACATCTATCTATACCTACCTACTGATGTCTGATAGGTTTGGAGTTATACAAAGGGGGCGGTTAGGTTTCATTCTGTATATCACGAAGACAAAGTCACGGGCCGATGCTGATACCTACCAAATAAAACTACCATCTGAATTACAAATTCTATTATTCGTTTTAAACTTTAAAAGTCGAACGGCAGATTAAACCCACTACTTGGAGCCGGCCTATATTGTGCTGGTTTCTGAGGGTTTCTTGTTCCACGGTTTTGGCTGCCGAAGAGACCAGGCACTACAGAACCCACGTTGCCTGCATTAGTCAGCTGACCAGGTAACTGACCCGGCAGTTGACCAACCTGTCCCAACTGGTTCGGTAACTGGTTCGGCAACTTTCCAACCACTGGGATTTGGGAAGGTAATTTGATCAAATTTCCAAGAAGATTTTTGCATAGCTCTCCCGTTAGACGGTCGCCCATATTACCCCAAAGACCGATTTGGCAAAACCTGTAACACAATATTAACATTGGTTACCCATTTAAGACTATCTTTCAAGTTACTTCAATTTCCAATGGCACATTTTTGCACAAAACCGGTTTAGTAATTACGCCTATATAACCCACTAGCTTCCACTTACGGCTTCACCCGCGTGGTACTTATTGGGATATAAAGTAGCCATCTGTTAATCCAGACCATAATTTGTCTTTGTGCCAAATTTCAACCAATTCAAAACTTACATTCATGCATCCAGACATTCATACATTCTTAAAAACATTCTCGTTTATAATATTAGTAGGAAGGTGTAGGGAAAGTTGCCTTAAAATCACCTATATTTCGCCGGGTATGTTTAGTTCCCCTACGATATAAGGGGCGAACCTCTTGCCTTTATTATTGTAAATCATCGATTGCACCTTTGTTGGTGCATCCCGATGGAAACGTTGACCCTAACAAAAGGTGAACTTAGAAAATATTCAAGAAGTTATTACTAGGTAGGTAGGTAGGTACTCACCTAAAGTCTTTTCCAACAGTAACTTCATCACTGATCTTCAAAAACTGATTTGTGTCTTTTGAAAACGGCGAAAGACCAAAGAACGAATTCTTTTTATTTTCGCCTTTATCAGAATCCTCTTTGAAACCATGGGCAAATTTAGAAATGAGAGAGACGAAATTCTTTCTCACATGAGCATCGGTACCAGATACTTGCTGACTCATGGGCTGACCATCTGCCCCTAGGGGTTCGAAGATGTATGCCAATTCATCTCCATGTGCTGGACCTTTGGGCTGTTCGGGGTTTGCAGCTCCACCATCAGACTTTTCTGAAAACATTTTTTAATGTAATTTCGGTATTGGTACGGTATTGGCTGCGAGGTATTTGACTCGGTTTTGAAATAAAAGGTCACACGTTCAATCCTGGGTCATGCCCACAGATCTTCATTGTTTCATTACAGCTGGTCTATATTATTCGTGAACTAACCGTAAGCCAATCAGCTCATTTTATAACTAAAAGTTCGAGAGCATGTAACAGCTACCAACTCACACTTGGCCAGAATGCATGGCCTGAACTCTCTCAGCTCGTAAGTTAATTAAGAACCTGAAAACAAGTGTCCAGTATTGGGATACTAAAGGTTCTTTCAACTAGATAGAATTTGCTGCAGGCCCGCCCACCCTCATATTTAGCATTTGTTTTCCGAATGACATCATAGTTAATTATTATAAGGCTCGTTGGTAAAATACTTATCTAAACTTGTCACTGGCAAAATTACGAAATTATTCCTACAGTCCTATTTATAATATAATTAGTGAACCTCGCAGACGTCGGTAAAGCAGTGCCACCTACCGGGTCCGAAAATATATTACGACCGATTCTCAGATCTATCGAGAATATATAGATATAAGATTCCATAAAAAATTAACATGCCGTTTCAGAGGAGATTGCTTTTTTTTCTCTGCGTAAGAACCATCCTCGTACTTCAAGGAATATTCTAAAAAAAGAATTAGGTAGTGAAATCGGTCCAGCCGATTCATTTTGTATTTAAATATATAAATAATAATAAGGATAACAATCAGTGGTCAGGGCGATTAAACAAATAAACAGCCATTACTGGATTTTTCCGCTACGCCCTAACTTTACTAGCTCTAATTGTTCAGTTATATAACATTGAAATAAAACTACTTTTTAACGGATTTTATCGCAGTTTTTTTTTTTTAGTTTTTTTTAGATTTATTTTTTATTTTTTTATTTATCTTTTTATTTTTTTAGTTTATTTTTTTTTATTTTTTTTTAGTTAGATAACGTTTATTTCTGGATTGTTTTGACAGACCTCATACTTACATTTACTGCGAGTGTACTTTACTTGCAGTAAATGTAGGTATAATCTGTCATATCTGAATCTAAGTATAGGCATAGAAAAAATAATTCTTATGTATCTATGGTATAGGTAAGTAAATTGAGTTATCGGCGCTTGGGTATCTAAGGTACAGTAGTATAGTTATTGTAAGATATTATACAGACCTGCTAGAGGCACTCCGGGTAAGAAATGCCACCCTTTAGTAAGGTTTCCACTGTGCTCGAAGCTGTATAAGAATGCTTGGCCTCCTGAACTCCATTGCTGCACACTCTCGTACGCCGGGAAATTGAAGAGAGCATCTCCTGAGACGGGATAGCATAGACAGTGCCGGATTAACAACACAGCAAGAGTAATATACGATACCACATATTATACGAACCTCCTCTAAACATTAGCAGGCCTTTGTTATAAGTACATTTTGTAATAAATGATATATATAAAAATTGTGCTTTATGTGTATTTCAAGCCGTACATTTCTAGTATAAGCTGATCTCACGCTGTACTGTGATCCTATACCTACAATGTGAGATCCAGCTCGATAAGAAATTTACTACGGGCCCCGCACTTGCCGGATCCGGCACAGGACTGTTTAAATAAAATATAAATTAATTTATTTAGACCGACATGATTCAGCCTTACAAAAAACACCACTTACCTGCGAAGGGTAGGACCCAGTTCGAAGGGTGGTAAAGGAAAGGGGACCAGTCGCAAAAGGGAATTTTCGAATACGGTATAGTACAAATTATTATTAACATGGGATATTTAGATAATATTGCAGCTGCTGTTAATGTTTCTTGCAAATATTGTAAACGATAATCATCAAGTAAAGGAGAATATTGCGCCTAGTTATTTTGAACGCAAATTTAACATAAACTTAGTTTACATAGTTACATATTGCTCTAAGTTTCGACTAAGGCAACTTTTTACTTTATCTATTTAACATGAAGGCTTCAAAAAACGAGATATTGACCACTCTTTCGAATTTCAATTTAATATACAACCGGCAATAATACCGTAACACAGCCGTGCGTCGCGGATTCAAAGCCCCCAAAGTATTGAGATTTTTTTATTTCTCGGCACTAGTTTGTAATCAAGAAATTGGTGGTGCCACCAAGCTAGTCAGTTTAGACCGAACGCCATAGCCAAGATACGAATAGAAGAGAATTGATACTGATATAGTCAAATACACGCGTCTCTTCTAAAAATCAAATCATGCGCTTCTCAGTAGAATTCGGTGAAGAGTATTTAGTAACTCGCTTATATGTAGAAGCAATTCGACCATTTGTCATTCAAATTTCTTACCTGTAGCTTCAGCTATCTTAGCTAGTCCATCAGCTATACTAAACGTCTGTTGGAAGGCATTCTGGTAATAATCAGCAAGCGGCAGCACTGACTGCACGTTAGAAGCCAACGGAATCAACCCCTCTACTCCAGAGATGACGTTCTTCAAACCACCTACCAACTCTTTGTTGATAAAGTCTTTTACGTTTTGCAACTGATTTGATAAGAACCTGTTGTATTTTCCTGAAAAATAAAATATGTACTTAAAAATTCATGCACGAAGTCAAAACTAGACCTACTGAAATAATAATCATAGCATACTTTTGTAAAATGTAAAAATATTTAATTTATTTCATCTATCTATGCTAAGACAGATTAAGTTCTATATAAAGTAAGTACTTAACTAAAATTGATGCAATAATATAAACATGCTCATCAGAGCTATCAAGATCAAGTAGACTGAACTAATTGTAATGCCCAATCGAATTATTTTTGTCGCATCACTAAAATTGTATTTTTATCAAACTATACTTTTAAAATAAAATAGGCAGGTACCAAAAACAGCTCTCGATGTTTCTGCAGAGGTAACTCCAGTAAGCATAGGAACACGTTTCTGTTTCTGATCCTTCAAAGAGTCAGCTGGAGCTTCGGCAACTATTGGAGGAAGACTGCGCCGGTCATCAGCGCCTTCTACCCTCGCACCGGCACCTAGTTGTTAAGATTAAAATGTAAGTAGAATTGGCAACAACAACTCTAAATAAGCGTACTTATTAAAAGAAAAACAAAGAAACTTAAATAACTGAATTCATTATACCTGCACGCCCTGAAATCTCCTGTAAAAATCGCTGGGTGTCCACCATAGTCATACCTAGTTCTTGATCAGCCTGCAAATATTTCATTTGACAATTAACGAAGCTCAGCTCAGCTTAGATCTAGGCAGCATAGGCAAAAATAACCTAAAATATTTAAACATACCTGCACCACTTTTTCAAAAGGAAGTTGCCTCAAACATATTAGCAACCTTTCTGGAGGGTTTGAGGGGCAGTTTGTTGCATTAGCAATCGCTACAGCATGCTTAGCTGGATCTAGTCTTACTGCTCCTGGCGACAAAGGTGCCCCTGAAAGCGCCGCGACACCTGCTGCGCTTCTGCCTTCAGGAGACATGGCGAGCAACGAAGCCGCACTACCACCCGACCCTTGGCCCATTACAATAACGCGTTTTGGATCCCCGCCGAAAAATTGAATGTAGTCTTGAATCTGGCAATAAATATTTTAACGGATAACATTTCAGAAGTGTGATGGAATAAGCTGTAGTAGAACAACTGCAAGATTTACCCAGATCATAGCAGTATGTAGGTCGAAAAGCCCGAGGTTGCCAGCTGCATCCCTGTTGCCTGTGCTCAGGTATCCGAGTGACCCGAGGCGATACTGAACCGTCACTACTATTGTATCTTGCTGGGTCAAGTGCTGGCCCTGAGCAATTATGATATAAGGTTTTATTTGAAATGTAACAAGCATTAGGGATCTAATTCACATTTTAAACAAACTTACTCCATAAGAAGCACTTGAGCCCGATCTGTAGTTTCCACCATGAATGAAAAACACGACAGGACTTCCTAAGAAAAAAAGGGTAATTATTAACAAATTATTATTACGTTCCAACATACACTACATCATTGTCTAACATCAGGTTGTAGTCAAGCGCAAGCCTATTTCAGAATAAAAAAGTTTACACCTGAGATCATGCTATGAAAATTCCCAATAAGCGCTCATAAATTCCCATAAATTTCACGTGATAGCATTTAATGGGATTTTTTTAAATTAGCCTATAGCTTTCCCATCTCTACCGGTGACATAACTAACTTTTGCTGTCACATAGAATATCAGATTTATGGTTAAAATTGCAGTCTTACCTTCCTCTTCAGCAGGCATCTTTGGTGTAAATATGTTTAAGCACAAGCAGTCCTCATGGCCTATTACCCGGTTTTGTGAGTATGGGTCCATTTGGGGACATGCCTGGCACTGGTTGCGGGCCAGCATTTCGCCTGCAAGATATCTGCGCACTGGACGCTGAAATCTTCGTGGACCCAGAGGTGGTTCTGCATATCTGATAAAATCAAGATGCACGACTATTTGTCTCTTCAGAAGATTATGCTAAAAGCATTCTGTCAGGCAGAGGGCGGTAGCTGATACCTACCAATGATATAAAGTATTTAATGTGGTCATTTATTATAGCTTTGAAGGATATAGATAAATATACCACGGCAATGAAAACGGAAGCCACAATCAGTTTATCAGGCAAACTATAAAATTGTTCAGATTTATATAAATAAGTAGGAACCTACCTAAAATATCTAAATGTTTACTACTAAAACTAAAAACTTAAACTAACCTACAAATAATAAATAACTTGATTCAATAAATACACTAAAATTATTTAAAAAAAATAAGATTCTTTAGCTAAAATAGACTTTGTCTCTTTCTGACTAGTATAAATGCCAAGATGACAGACAAAGACAAACGAATTATATACCTATTTTAGTTATCATGAGCTTAAAATACATTTATGAATACGGGGGAAAAACTTTAACTATCGAATTCACCCACTCCAAACTGAGCCCGGTGCAAAAGGTGCCTAAGAGGCTGGCTACATTGCCGTGTTGAATAGAAAAAGCCAACCTTTGCACCACAGCTGTACAAGCCGGAGTAGGAGTCGCCTGTCTTCTCTCTAATGTCTGATATTTCGGAAAATATAGATAGGTAGTATGTATCACGTTTTCCTTATCTGGAGCATTCAGAATAGTACCTATTTGTAAAAATAATTTACTAAAAAAGCTAGATCAAAACAAAAAGAATACGAATTTATGAGTCTAACCACGTAAGAATTAGGTATCTATTTAGCTATTATATAAAGAACAAATCTCTCGTGAGGTGATACAATAAGCATAGTAGAATACCCATAAGCACGTACCTGCTAGAAAACGTTAAAAACCGGAAATAGTTGTTCACGTCAACCCTTTTAGTGTCCCACTGCTTGGCACCGTTCTTCTAGAAACTATCTTACGAGTTGAGAGAGTTTAGGCCTTAATCCACAAACGCTGGCCAAGTGCGGGTTGAAGGATGTTTTGCTTCACAGATATTTAACAGCGGGCGATGAAACAATTCACACAAAGATGTATGGGCACTAATAGGAATCGAACCCGCGACCTTATATTACTTAGGCGAGGCCCGTACCGCTGCGCCACCGCTGCTCAATGAAATAGTTATAATAAAAATTAAAGTAATTAATATTTTGGTGATAAAAATAAACCTACCTAATACCGAAGAAGCTGTAGTATCCATTTCGGTCGTCTTTCACGCCTTCGATCCTGGCACTGTAGCCATAGCGCTGTGTGAACACCACGGCGGCGTCAGGCTCAGGAGGCGATGCTGGTGCACCACCAACAACGGCTTGCGTCGGAGACGCGCACAGCACCAGGGCTACACTACTCACCCAAAGCTGATACATCACTAACCCCTACAGCTTTGATGTGACAAATGGACGCAACATCCTTACCTACTACTGCTAATCTCTTTTCCGGAATGCTAGGTGCCTACACTGCCTACTAACTGTACAAAATAATAGATAAGGTATGGTTGACTGGTTGCCAAATGTTACATTTTTTGCGGTTAATAATTATCTCATACAAGCAACGATTTTAATGGCCAATTGTTTTTGCTAAGCTTCTGATGCAAAATCTCTGTCACTTCGACATAAGTAATGGTACCTACTAAATAAAAAAAGAAAAATTTGAAGTCAAAAGGCTTTGTTATACTTATATAACAACTCCCGTTCATGTTATAGTATCAGAATTATAATTAGAACCTCTATTTGTAAGACGCAGATATTTGACTGAGAAGTAAAGGTTAAAAATAAGATCTTGTAACTCTTTAATGCCTTCATTAAATACTTAACAGATTTATGTCAATTTTTTTATTGAAAAAAGAATCGCAAATTTGGCAGTCTTAAATGATAATTTCAAAGATTTAGTTGTAGACTCAAGTAAACAATTAGAGATTTTCAGTTTAGATACATGGGCCAGTAATATTGATACAGAAAGGTTTTTAATCTGTTTTATTCCAGTCATTAATAAATCTAAAAATTCTTGTAAAACAAGAAATATGCAGCACATATGTATTACAAACAAATTTATTATTATTACTTAACAAATATTCTAACTATTATAGAATCTACACAGATGCATCGAAAGATAAACATGGCAAAGATGTGGCTTTTCTCGATGTACAGACAAAAAATATCATGAAACTAAGGATTGAAAATAATTATGTGTCGATTATGTATGCAGAACTAGTAGCTATTTCAGGAACAGTGTCGTTTATTGGTGCAATAGACAAAAAAAACTTGGTAATCTTAACGGATTCTTAAAGTGCTATACAACACTTACATAGTTGTACTGTTAAGAATAGGGGTATTCCTTTGGCCTATAGAATACTAAATAATGCATTTTTGCAAGCAGTGAAAGAATTTAATCCAGACTATTAAGTTTTCTTCAATGTCCTCACTGGGTCCCAGCGGATTTATTCCCAAACATCCTCTGGGATTTGTCGGAGCCGGAATAGAATCAGGGAAAGCACTCGGAGAAAAGATAAAAAGTCCAAAATTACTCCACAAAGTGAAACATAGCTTAAGATATCAATCAATGTTTTTCTTTGAAGGTTGCCAGAGGATATAATGTTTAATTATCATAAATATTTCAGTCTTGGCAGACTTTCCATACGTAGAACACTCTATCAAGTCTGCTTTGGCAAAACAAATAATCGATATCATTAGTTTAATAGCTATGGTGCCGCAATAACCCACAGATAATTAATGTTAGGTATCTACATAAGAGACGGTCCCGGTGGCGTCACATGTGGTTCCCGTAACCCCCCGTGCACAAATGCGCCACGTAACACCCAGGAGATTTTAGTGGGTACCCTTTGGGAGTCCCACATACCCCTTGTCCTGAGCACACACGGAACGAAAGGATGCATAAAGGATTTCCGCCCGGCAATAGAAAGGTACTTCAGTAATAGACCACATACACCTTTGGCGCACTGCCTACCCAGACGTGGTGTTACATTCATTTTCACATATAGGAATCATATAAATTTGGCAGACCCGGAAAGAAGTGATAGACCAACCTAGATTTCTCAGTTAGATTTCTCATCATCACATACATACATACTTACACTCTTGGTGCTTCCTCTGTCTATCCCATGAGGGATATAGTCGTGGTATTACATTTATTTAAACACACTGGGTGCCCCAGCGAACTTCGTACCGCGTATTAGTAATTTCGTAAAATACGGGGTGGGGATAGAAGGGTGAAAATTTAGAGTTGTATGTATTTTTTAATGCCACATAATAAAAAAATAAAAAAAAAATTTCAAAAAAAAAATAAGATTTTATTTGGGGTGAACACCCTTTATCACTTTGAGGTTTGAGAAATACATAGTAGCCGATTCTCAGACTTACTGAATATGCATAAAAATTTCATAAGAATCGGTCAAGCCGTTTCGGAGGAGTATGGTAACTAACACTGTGACGCGAGAATTTTATATTTACACATACAGGAACCATTAGCCAAATATTACGTGTATATCTCTGTTGTTGTAGATATATTCAATGAATTGAAAAAAAAAATTAACCCCGACACTTTTTTTTTATAAGAATGATATCTATTACTTCAGCTGTCTAATATAAAAGCCGCTTTAAAATCGGCCCATCTGTTCGATTTAAATAATTCATAAAGTAATTTACAGGTACTGATATACCCTGTATCAAGTGACTTAATTAGGGGATTTTTTTTTGGCCTGTTGTGGAAGGCTAAAGATATAAAGGATTATGTGTACGAATAATTGAGTCTAACTTGTACCGGCGGGGTTACAATTGCATGTTTTAAGATGAAAAAGTAGTTATTGTGACGTAAAGTAACTAAAATATTTAGATAAATGGTACCGTGAACTTTTTGTAGATTTTATGACCTCTTTAAAACTGTAGTACATCACTTTGCTCTAATGTTTCCGCAGCGTACGCGATATAATGATTTTCTTCGGTATTTTTTTCACACCAAGAGTTACATTATCGAAGTTTTCATACGGATCCTATTTTTTTTAACATCTAATATAGCTTATTACACAGAATTTTTGAAATCGGTCCAGTAGTTTTTGAGCCTATTCGTAAAGAACAAACAATAAAATCTTTCGTCTTTTAGTAGGTATAGATATCTATGTTTTTTATAAAATGAAACCTTTCATTGCGAGAATTCTTTAACTATGGTAGAAAGTGACATAAATATCGCTGACAAGTTTGTTTACAATCTTCTTCTTCTTCTTTTAATTATAGCCTCTGCAAAAATTATTCCGCAATTTTGCCAGTGTCAAGTTTAAATAAGTATATAAGTTTTGAAAGATTAGTAGTAAAAAACTAAAAAACTGCGACGTTCTAAGACGCCATTTTTTTCTCCTTTGTTTACAATATTGATTTTCTCTAAAAATGTCTATAAAATTTAAACTACTGGGCCAAACTATGTTAAATTTTTATGAGGCCAAATGGCAATGATTCCAAAATTTCCAAACAAAAGAAATCATTTTTCTCAGCGTAATCAGTGTACAGTGTACATATATGAAAAAAATATACCGATCGAATTGAGAAGTGAGTACGTTTTCCTGAAGTCGGTCGGTTAATAAAACGTCATTTCTTTCTTGTTTACGTACGGACTAGCGTTGCTGCGATAGCGATCTAGTCTATCGATAGTATCTTAGCCTTAAAAAAAAGAAAATTAGTTACTCTATCGATAGTATTGCAACATTTCGATAGTTTCGTTGTTTTTTTTATCCTATGTTCTATTATATGTTCTAATCCTATGTTTTCAGACGTACCCACTTTGGGGCAACAAGGGGTATGGATATTGGCCTTTGTAACAGCATATTAGCTGAACCAACGTCTAGGAAAGCCTTAATTTTATATAAATTGGCAGACTTAGGTTTATGTAAGGAGTAAGTTTTATGTTCTTTTTGTTGTTGTGTTATAAATGTCCATGTTTTGTAAAGATAATAGAGCGACGTGGTCGCTGTGCGACAAAGCTCTTTAAATAAAGAAAAAAAAATCCTAGGTTTGCGCTAGTGTTGCAACAATATATCGAACTATCGATAGTATCGATTGTACTGGCGATAGACACAATATCGATAGACCTATCGATAGTATCGATACTATCGTTAGTATTTGATATCCAGTAGTATTGACAGGCATCAATACTATCTATCAATACTATTGGATCTGAATTACTAACGATATGCCTATCGATACTGTGACTATTTGACAAGGTCAACGATCGATAGTCAAACTATCGATAGTTCTGCAACACTACTTCCGCTTGACCACAACTTCCCTGATGGGAAGCAATGTTGCAGTCTACGATGAAACGCGCTTATCTAATAAATACCGATTCACTCGTGACTTGAAGACAAGTAGATTATAGCTATCGGGAAACAGAGATGCCGGCAGTGAATTCTACTACTTGGCAGTTCGCACAATAAAAGTGGAAGCAAAGCGCTTTGTGCGTGCCCGTGGATGACTATTCGTGCTATCGATGAGACTATTTTTCAAGATTAACTATCGATAGCTTATTAACTATCGCTATTGCACAACGCTAGTGTGCTGTTTGACTGTTTGTTTTGCAGGTTGCATTTTTGCACTATAGACAAAAATAACTTTGTAATCTTAACGGATTCTAAAAGTGCTATACAACACTTACACTGTTGTACTGTTAAGAATAGGGGTATTCCTTTGGCTTATAGTATACTAAATAACATAGTTAAGTTAAATGCCAATAATAAAAATGTAGGTAATGTTGCAATGGATACCTTCTCATATTGGTCTCAGCGGTAATGAACTAGTGGATAAGCTTGCTAAAGAAGCTGCAGTGGAAGGAACAATATTAGATATTCTCCCTTACTATACAAAACATTTTGGTACTATCAAGAACTATTGTTATGCCATATGGTCAGAGCAATTTAATGAAACATCCAAAATCAAAGGAGTTTGGTATCGTACAATACAGTCTAGTTTGCCTCGCAAGTTATGGTTTGAGAATAGTAACAATATGGGAAGGTCAGATATTGTAGCAGGTTTAAGAATTAGATCAGGACATGTGCCTTTGAATAAATTTGCATTTTTAATGGGAAAGATTCACTCTCCCAAATGCACAGTGTGTGGTATAGACGAAGATCTGTACCACGCCCTTACAGAATGCCAGATAAACAAAACCTCTAGAGAGTCTACATTGGCAAACTTAAAGTTAAATGTTTCTGACATAGGCTGGTGTAATGGCATTTTGGCTATTCCTGCATCTCAAGAAGCTAAAATGTTATATTCATTGTACAATGAGTTAATTTTATTTAAAAACAGACAAGTAATATAAATGTTAAAACTTATGTATCCATGCAATTCTTACGGGACTGACATGTTCTATGAGAACAGTCCCATTAAATAAATGAGATTAAAAAAAAAAAAATTTTTTGCACTAATCGTGCAAATTCACAATACTGGCAACCAGTGCTACCAACTTAGAATAGTTTACCCAATATTTAGGGTAAAACTAATCCAGCAAGGTAATTTTTATGGTATGTATTCTTTTAGGGTATTTTTTGGGGCAACCAGAGGCGGATTTTCTACTACTAGCGGCCCGTCCCAGCTTCGCCCGGGTAGCTTCAGCCCACTCAACAATTTCCATAAAATGTGATAACCATAGCAGCGCCATCTATTGATTACTTACTCAACCCAGTCGAAAGGTATCGACATCTGTAAGAATCATTTGGAGTTAACAGATAATTGTGACTGTCAAATAATAACAGACAAATAATTAGCAATAAATTAAAATTGCGACTATAATTTGAGATTTAAACTATCCTATCTCTCAAGTTGGATCGAACTGCACATGGTGTGCGAATTTTATTATAATCGGTTAAGTGGTTTAGGAGTCCATTGAGGACAAACATTGTGACACGAGATTTATATATATTAAGATAAAGAAGCAAACTACAGTATCTGCTATGGATTCAAATATAACTATGGAGAAGGATGCGATAGTTCCTTTTGATTTCTCCGTGAAGTTCAATAAAACTTTTTCACGTATTTCATTTGTCTATATTTTTGATTGCCCCCTCTCTCTATTATAAAAATTAAAAATGGTAATATTATCGTATATCAACTAATAATCACATAAAATATACACACCTGATTATTAAAAAAATATAAAATTTAGGTAGAGCATCTTTCCCTTTCATCGTCACGCTCTCTCCTGATTATAGTGTGCGCTTACACTCATAGGTAATTAGTGTGTACCGATAAAAACTCAAATTTGGCGGACGCTTGCATACATATACTATAAACGGTTAGAAGGAATAGTGGGGCGAGTCTTCGTGGATGGCACCATCTGTAACAAACTCGCATTCAATAAATGATGCTTTAAAAAAACCTTCATTGAACCTGTACGAACATTTCAAAACTAAATCATTTCAGCTTTTCTCTAATTTTAGCAATCAACATCCTATATTTAATCCATTTTTATATAGAGACTAGTTACCCCAGCGAACTTCGTACCACGTATTTCTAACCTTATAAACCCTTCTTAAAATAGTTCAAATACTAAATAGCTAATAGCTATTAAAAATTGAGGTGGGTCGTACTGAGGTGAAGATGCCATAAATTTTCACCTCGCCCTGGCTGTATGTATTTTTAATACCACATCATAAGAAATTATATTTTTATCCAAAAATTTAAAGTGAAAATAATGGGGTGGACCACCCTTATCACTACGGTGTACGAAAAATAGATTACGACCGATTCTGAGACCTACCGAATATAGATATATACAATAGTGTAATCAAGTCCTCAGTCCACTATCTCCTAAACTTAACTTATCAAGAGGCAGAACAGCTCTTTACAATTAAATTGTAAGAATGTTTCAACGTACACGCTCATTCACACACACTTAAATACCACACACACACTCACACACACGGACATACACTGTTATGCTTTTTGTTTTTTGGAGCAAATATTATTATTATTTGATATAAGTACTATGTGTGGAAGGCGCCGGTATCTATAGCACAGTTCATACTACCACAGACACCGACGTTTCTCCTTGTCACACAAAAACCTGCACTTAAATGGTAACCTCCAACATGTCATGTTGTGCAACTGTACTATCTTGAAATAATTTATATAATTACATAATAAATCGGTCAAGCCATTTCAGAGGATTTTAGTTACAAACACAGCGACCCTAGAATTGTGTATAATCGAAGATATTTTGGATTTACTGCACATGTGGTAAACTTTCCTCACGGCGGCGCGGCGTGGCGTCATTGCATTAAAATCTACTCATAAAATTGGTCTGAAAATAGTGTGGCTTGATTTGCGACTGGCTCCTGGCTTTGAGTTATATTTGCTGTTAATGTTATAATTTTACAAGCGTAACAAATAAAATTGGGGTTTGCTATGATCCCATTTAGCGTTGCTATCTCTAAAAATCAAATAGCCAGACTTCAACGTAAAAAAACGACTTTTGGGTTTCAAAGCTAAAAATGAAGATAGGTAAATTAAGGATTTCTATACGCAGTTAAATTAGGCCGGACAAGAGGTCAAAAAGCCTTACACCGACCGATTTATACCATAAAATAGAAAGTGCTATCTGTCATAGATTAAAAATAAATCGATAGTATTTAACAAAATGTATAAAAAACAGGACTCGCAAGATAGACGTTCTACCAAAAATCAAGCAAAAGTAGCGTCAGCACAAAATATCATACCTCAAATAATAATATTATGTTAAAATTTATGGAAAGGTGATTTATGTAGGTACAATAAATGCAGCTTTATGTAAAGTTACGTGCTAAGATTCTACAATCTTGTTCACATACACACAGAAACACAGATACTAAGGCATTAATTTATTTTTGTTTTCTTGAAAACAAACATTACTAACAACTTAAGAACAAAAACACACAGTAAGTATGACTAATTACCAATTAAATGTTTTCAATTAATAACAATCAAAGAGATTACTTGTTTACGTGAATACCATGCCATGAGTTACAGATAAAACTGTCACTCAACCAACTCCACCAATGCTTACTAAGTTTATGATTAAAATAAAATGTATTTAGTCATATAGTTAGTAAGTATTGGTTATGTATAGTGATGAATTAGTCAAATTTAGGTTAGTCAAAAAACCTCTTGTTGTAACTCTTGGCGGAACTTACAACGAAAGAATTTTGTCTGTAGTTTATGCTAAAGTGAGAAACTTAAAGGAAGAGAAACGGTATCCTAGCAGATTTAGTAGGGGCACGTAACTGGATTTATTAGATAATTTAACAAGAAAAGGGATCAGATATATTTCTTTCTCTCCCTTAGTGGTCGTACATAGTATCTTTAGCATCTCGATTCATAAGTATGATCGTTAGATTTACACTTTTACTGTAGGTATCTTGTAGTTTCGCTGAATAGATAATAATTATGATACTAATCACATCTAGATGTGAATATTTTCATAAACAATAATGTTTGCCCATTATACTAAAAAATGTGAAGTTGTTGCGGACTCCAGTCCAAGATGGGGTATTACCAGTCGTATACTTATTTAAAGCACATATTACCTAGGTAAATTTACTCAAATAAGGTAAAGATGCCACAGTCGACAGTAGTTTTTTTAGACCCTTTGTGTTGCCAGTTTTTCAAAAAGTTTTTGCCTCTTTGGGGAAATTCCTAAAATTTCTTCTGGGCACCCGTTTGATTTGAACCTAAGCTAAACTGTAGTAACAAGTGAAACAAAACTTCAATATTTTTTTTCTTGGAGTTTTAGGACACTGTAAATTGGTGGACACTGTGAATTTTCCATTCCTAATAAAATTTTCGTGTTATATTTTACTATTACATATTATATTTAAAAAAAAAATTCTACAATATATGGAACTAAGAGATCTTTGTTAAACACACCTTTTAAACCATTATTTAACATTACCTTAGGTACCTATATTATATTTACCGAGTGATCCAGCTTCACTCGTTGAATTTTGTTGTAAAAATCTTTAAAAATATGAATAGTAAGTAATTTCTCAGAATTTGGACATAAGTAATTTCTCACAATTGAAATAGTTGAAATTCCTAAAAAAAATCTAAAACATATAGTAATAAACTTTAGTTTTAAAGGAAATCTTAGATTATTATATACCTATTTATGTTATATAGTAATCTTACTAATATTATAAATGCGAAAGTAAGTGTGTGTGTGAAGGTTTGTTACCGCGTATCTCCATAACCGCTCAACCGATTTTAATGAACTTTGAAATGTAGGTAATGTATACCCTAGAATAGGACATAGGCTAACAATATTTCCAAAAATCATCCCTTAAGAGGGTTAAATAGAGGGGTGAAGTGTGTATGCAACTTTTTATTCCTTGGTCCTATTCATTTAAAATTCGGTACACATAAACCTTAAGAAAAATAATGAGATACGGGTTTTTTATTTTTCCATAATTACCCCTATGAGGTGTGGATAATGAGTTTTAATGGTAAAAATTAAAGTTTCTCTGTATCTGTATAGTCTGAAGTCCGATCCACTCCAAATTCGGCACACATATACCTTAAAAGAAATCATGAAACACGTGTTTTTTATTTTTCCAAAACTACCCCCGGTGTTAAATGAGTTTTTTTGGAAATACTAAATATTCCATAACTGTTTAGTCCTTGGTCCGATTCACTTCAAATTCGGTATAAATAAAGCTTAAAACAAATAATGAAACACGTGTTTTTTATTTTTCCAATTTTTTTTATTTTTATCCTAATATTACGCGGGAGAAGCCTGCGAAATTATTCAGAGTTTGATTTTCTTCAAAGTTGATATCAATACTCCTTCGTGCTTTTTAGCTAAATTACTTTTTATTTTGACACAATGACGTTTGATAACTCAGACCGATTATTAGAATTCGAAATTTTAATTTTATTTCTTCTTAAATATTGAATGAAAAACTTACAATGATCATGGTCTAAGAGACGTAGTATTTTTTAAGAAACCCCTATAGATTTATGGATATACCTATGGGTGTTTGCCGATTTCAAAATGTTGCTTACACGCCTACACTACTGAACTAATTTTGTATGGAGATAGTTCGAGACCCGGGAAAGGATAGTTTTATCCGACTGCGAAAAAAGAGATTAATGGTTTAGCGCGATAACCGATATCCGCGGGCGAAGCCGCGGGCGGAAAACTAGTCTAAAATAACAACGAAAGTTACTGTGGGTAAGCTACCATAATAGGTATTCAAAGTATTTTTTATATCTTACTGTACCCACTTTTAATACTTTATTTATCTTTACATGGAAGTGAACATTATATTGTAAAAATTAAAGAAATAACTCTGTTATGTTATCCCAAGTGCTATCAAGTTTAGCAGAGATCCGACTAAACCTAGAAACATAATTGATAGTTTTTCAAATTTCATTAATTCCTCGATTTTTTATGCATATTTTTTAAGCGGTTAAAACATAAAATTATTTTGAGACTAAAATTAAACATGGTGTTCTCTGTGTTTGACACAATTTTATTAAGACCTGATCAATAACAACATGAAAAGTGTTTAAAATCTTAATTACCTGTATGATAAAGCAATAGATCAATGTGCAATACTAAACACAAATAATTTTTATACAATAAAGCCTAATATTTCCAAAAAATAAGCTGTTAAAGTAATAAATGTTTATCGTGCAAAACATTGTGGAAATGTGTCGCTTGTGACGACACAGTACGCGTCGCTTTGCGTCATCATATCGTGAACAGCGCTCAAACGGGGAGGACGTGGGATGGTAGTGCAGTGCTTATTTTAGAAACATTGTTTTATTTTTTTCAAATGTTTCTAATATCGGAAATATAAAGTACAAAGCTTAGGATAGGTATGTTTAATTCCTGGCAATTGTTTATATTGAGGATGTTTTGTTGTGTCTGGTGTTAATCTTATTCTGTTTTCAGGTGCCTCTCGGGGTCGCCGCCATAATGGCGTCGGACGAACAATTTTCATTATGTTGGAACAATTTCCACGCCAACATGTCAGCAGGCTTTCATGGCCTGCTGTCGCGTGGGGATTTAGTCGATGTGACGTTAGCTGCTGAAGGACGGCTATTACAGGCACACAAATTAGTTTTATCAGTATGTTCTCCCTATTTTCAAGAAATGTTCAAAATGAACCCAACTCAACATCCTATAGGTGAGTGTTAGGTTTCATACCTATCAGATACGTTATTTTATTAACTAATTGGTCGATCTAACAAATTTGTTCTTTGTTTTCAGTATTTTTAAAAGATGTTAGTCATTCAGCGTTAAGGGACTTACTACAGTTTATGTACCAAGGTGAAGTTAATGTTAAGCAAGAAGAATTAGCGTCGTTTATTAGTACAGCGGAACAGCTTCAAGTCAAAGGTCTAACCGGAAATCAAAATGATGATAGCAGTTCCACGCCATCCAAACCAAAGCCGACTTCGAGGCCAGGCCCGAGGTCGTCACAACAAAGGCAATCTGTTATGACTAAGTTAGAGACTGATTTAGATTCTAAGCCCTCCTCAACTCCAGTAGCAGTTAAGAGACCAAATAGGCCATCAATAGCATCAAACAATTCATCATCTTCACAAAGTGGACCTGCGAAACGGAAATGTGTTGATCCTCTAGAAGCTGGTCCATCAGGGTCAGCTAAAGATGAATTTGTAACGATACCGGACGAAGATGAAAATAACGCTGTGGCACCCAAAATGGAACCTGAGTTCGTTAATGAAAGTATGTGGGATGATGACGATGATGGCGCTAATAACGAGGAAACCAATTTCGGCGAAGATGACTCTAATATGGAAATGACTGGTAAGTAGTTTCTTCTTCGTAATATAATGTTCTCATCTGGTGCAGCTCTTTATCAATCTTAATTTTACACAGGCTTTGATGGTTCAACAACTGGCGATGGTAATATGACTGGCGGTGAAGGCGGCGCTGTTGGAGATGCTCAAGGTAGGTTTGCCACTCCTTATTGTGAAGTCAGTTTGTTGATAAGGCATATCAACAAGCTGTCTGAAAGATATAAATTTGCGTGATCAATTTTATTGCCTAATTTTATTAATATTTGTGTATCACGCAAGTTTTTAGCATAGAATGAAATTTGTAAGCTTAGTGTTAAGTAGTTTTAGTTTAGAAATAGCTAGTAATGTTGTTGCAATGTTACAGGTAAATGGTACGGTTTCATTGGTAAGGTAAAAGGTTCTTGTGGTAAGGTCAAGGTTTGGTAACAAATTTCTTAGCTGGGTAATGTCTATCTCTGTAAAGAATGGTATGCACTTGCAGAGGTAAAATGGTAGGTAGTAAGGTATCGTTATGGAATCGTCAAATCTGGTAAGGTATGTTCGAAGGTGTGGTAAGTTATTAAGTTTTCGTGATCGTGAAACTGTTCTTCATTGAACTTCACGATGACGAAACTGGTGACTAACTGAAGCTCTGATGGGCTGGAAGTGCGTTTTGGCCTGTAATAGTTTGACGACTACCCGATGTTCGCTCTGGCTATACGCGTTTTCGACCCGTTGTCCGCTCTGGCCGGACGCGCTTCCAACCCGTACTCTGGGCAGGACGCGCTTCCAAACTGGTCCGCTCGAGCCGGACGCTCTTCCGACCCGTTGTCCGCTCGGGCCGGACGCGCTTCCGACCCGTTGTCCGTTCGGGCCGGACGCGCTTCCGACCCGTTGTCCGTTCGGGCCGGACGCGCTTCCGACCCGTTGTCCGTTCGGGCCGGACGCGCTTCCGACCCGTTGTCCGTTCGGGCCGGACGCGCTTCCGACCCGTTGTCCGTTCGGGCCGGACGCGCTTCCGACCAGTTGTCCGTTCGGGCCGGACGCGCTTCCGACCCGGTCTCCGTTCGGGCCGGGCGCGCTTCCGACCCGGTCTCCGTTCGGGCCGGACGCGCTTCCGACCCGGTTTCCGTTCGGGCCGGATGCGCTTCCGACCCGGTCTCCGTTCGGGCCGGACGCGCTTCCGTCCCGTTGTACTCTCGGGCCGGACGCGCTTCCGGCCCGTTCTTTGCTCTCCCGGCTGTCGGGGGTTTTTTTTTTTACTTAGCCTTAGCCTCTATACCTTCTACATCGAGTATGTTACGTGTGTTCTATAATTGGCGTAACGTGCTCGATTGCATTTTGTACTTTATGTAGCCATCCTCAGTCAAGATGAAACGAGAGCATTGCACGTGCGCTCGTTATGACTTCAAAGGATTTGCCAAAAAAAAAAGACAGCCGGGTGGAGCGACGAGCGGCTTAATGCTCGTTGGTTTTCCCCGTAACATTACGTACTACTGACTGCATGTATGTTCGCTGTGTAACATTTACATTACACCTTAACGTTGGTCAGTACTTATCTTGCGAAAACCAGTGTCAATCTTTGATTTTACTCGTTGGTAGTTTAAGAAGAAAGAGAAACGTTTGCACGATAGTAGTGGGTATTAGAATGGTTTGCGAATCTGGAGCACGGAATGTTAAACGGAATAATGTTCGCGGCTCGTGGACATTAGGTCCCGTAACACTGGTCGGTACCTATTTTACACCGTGGCCACGGGACACTGCGTCGGGCGGTGCGACTGGCGATTTTGTAGTTCATTGCCCAGTCGCGTTCACTTGTCAGACGCTTCTAAAACAAATACCTACGCAATGAACGATGAAATCCCAAAACGCACCGCCCGACGCCCAGTGCCTTGGCCATAGCGTTAAGGTTTTAACACCAAAAGTCGCCGGTGCGGCAGACGCTTTAAAACTAGAACCGATTGTACCGGCTAATGCAAGGCCCAGCTGTGATAGCTTGAGAAAGCTACGAACGCCGCCGCGTGCGTATTTATTCTTTGTTTACCTACATTAATTACCGTATGTCAAGGTCTGTCTATAGCGGTTTTCTGGGCCTAAACAAGGGCGGATTGTTCCGGGGTGGGCCGGCGGGCTTTAATTTTTCGAGAGGCCTTTAGATTGTAGCTCACTGACATGACTTCCCCAACACTCCTTCCACCTAATATCGCCCAAAACTAGGCGACTGCTTGCAGTCTGCGACGGACATCGCACAGACTACTTGTATGCAACGCGCGGTCAGAGGCGTAACAGCAGTCTGCGGCAAGCTCTCTAATGGTAAGCTGGTTGACAGCAAGCTGTCTGCTAATTTATCTTACCAATGTAACGTATATTTTAATGAGATACTTGAAGCCCATATTAAAATTATATTCTTTTTGCCGGATATGAGCGGAGTTGCGTATGTGACCTAAGTAAGACCTTTAGTCAACCGACCCGCACATTAAGAATATTTTTTTTATATTGGTATCTAATAACAACCAATCAAAGCAAGACATAACCTTAGTGTAGCCCACTATCTATCAAGTCCCTGGATACTAAGGTTGTCTTAATAGCCTAGATTCTAGCGTATACCCCTAGCCTAAATACCTATCCAATAGCATTTAGGTTATGGGTTACTCTATAGGCCGACCGTTTAACTCGCGTATCGCCATCTGAGGTACACAGCCATAAAACATTCATATTAATCTCATAAATAACTATTTAACCATAGATAAAGTAATGTAAGACTATTCGTCACTAATATCCATATCGCTTGAATCATCGTCACTGTCTGTGCAGCTTGAGAAGTCAGAATCTTGGCGATAGGCGATACGCGAGTTATACGGTCGGCCTATAGATAGGTTGTACTTTGAGTACTTATCCAACCAATATTATTATTATTATTTATAATCTCAAGTGACGGTATTGACAAACATTTTTACATAGTTCTTTCAAACACTAACACTAACTAATGCATAAACTCACACAAACATTGACACCCACGCAGACACCATGGATATTATGCGAACACGCTTACAAACTGGCCACTACCTTTCAGTCTAGTTTGAGTGGGCTCGCAAGATCTATTACTTTCATCTCGTATTTCCAACCCTTTACAATCCTTTTTTCGCATTAAAACGTAGCATTTGTCCCGGAAGTAGGGATACAGAAAAATTTTCGCCTAATATTAATTTTATTTTCGCGTATTATATTTTTATTGGAGTTAATTTATACCTGAATCAAGAGGTATACACCTATTCTGTTAAAAACCCACTACACACTTCAACCTTTTTAGTGTCGCACCAGGCACGGGTATGAGGCACATTGATCGTCGGCGCGGGCGTTTGACGATATGTCCAAATAAAAATTAAATTTTACTTCCAGATATATAAATCTTGTCACTAATAATATCATTGTTTACAAAACTATCATGAAAAGGGGTAAAAAAAAACTAAATTATGAAAATGTTGCTTAAGCCTAAAATTTCTGAAATTTTAGTTTTATCCAAATTTCCTACAAATTTTAAATCGTTTAAACTATTATTTTACAACTTTTACTAGATATCTTAATTTTTCGATTCACTATTTGTCCAAATCGTCTCAATAATTTCGCGCAAAAAACGTCTGTGCTTTAATACGATTTACTATGAATATTGTACTTATAAAAGAGTAATTATTAGTGATAGAAATTAGATATGTATTAAAAGTGATTTAAAGAAAATGGTTATGTAGAGAGTGAAATATGGAGTAATGAACCAAAGAAGTTAAGGCGTCTAAATTATACTAGGTATCGTACTAAGTGTCAGAAAACAATACATAAAGCAAGAAGTAGAGAAAGCATGCTAGAGTATAAGAATAATAATAAAAAATCTGTCTATCCGTTTATCCACCCTAAAACAGCCACCCTAAGGCGGATACTCGGAAACGCGTGTCCTTCTATCCACCCTGAACGGGGTGGATAACCGAAATTCATATAATATGTTTCTTCCGATTTTTACCTCAAGTACAGTTTGAATCAAATTATATTTATTATTATTACTACCCTTATACTTTAACTTTAACACCGTTATACTTTCTAATAAGAAGAGTAATCATAATATTTAAGATGTCAATTGACAATCACAATTAAAAATAAACAATGTCTATTTAAAAACATAAAACAAATTACAACTTCTAAGAGGAATTGCTAATATAAATCATAATCATAATTGAAAATCATAAATATTAAGTGACAAGCTCAGAAATAAAAATAATTAAAAATATGGATTCCAAAAAAGTCACCCGGTTGTAATCTCATACGCATGTTTGACTTAAAGATAATAATTTGAAACAATTTTTGGTATAACTTGGATTTGTCTATTTGAAACGACATCTTATTTAAACGTTAAACTTTGGCTAATGGAATCAACGGTAACACAAATGTTAACTTGCTTTGCTATGCTTAAAGCTAGTGCCTAAACGTATGCATTATTTGCGGGAATTTTTAAAAATGCGTTTCGTTTTCAAGCATAGACAATGTGAGGGTTGCCATTTGTGTAAAAAAGTAAATAACTACCGATGACGTAATCATCATATAGACTCCCCTACCCCCCCATGTCATCCAAAATAAGCAAAACAAAGACCCCCCACCCCCCATAGTGCTTACGTAATACTTGAACGGCCCCCTATGTGTAATATAGTATATTTTTTTATTTATTTTTATAATATATTTATTTATATATTTTTTCCAGACCATACCTAAATATATTTCTTTGCTAAATTTAATCCAATTCCGTCCAGTAGTTTTGGCGTGAAAGATTAACAAACATCCATACATTCTTACTACCTTTAGCGTTTATAATATTAAGTAGGATGTAAACTGATGTGATGATAATAAATAAAATAATAATAAAGCCGCGCGCGATGCGTTTGTATGAAGATAACCTAACGTTTGTTGTTAGGCATCCAGGGTGGTGTCAAAACATCTTAGCTCTCTGTTGTCAATAATATGGTAGCTGTCAGAGTGTTAGTTCTATGTGTTTCAATTAAGAATAGGACTGGAAATCCGCCATCTTGGATCGGAATGCACAACTACTTCACATTTTTTAGTAGGTACAGTGGATAAAAAAGTTCGTTCGATATAATAATCACATCTAGATAATAAATAAATAAAAAATACGTATATCTTATTGCGGTCCTCGTAAGATTGGACATTTGGACTGGAGTCGAATGTTTAGGTACGAAAATATCTTATTAAGTTCTGACAAAAAAAGCGGTGTTAAAGTTAAAATGTGTGTTCAAATCCGTATATATCTGTATTTTTCTACAAGTTTGTGGCATCCTAGCGCGTAAATTAACCAAGTAGGTAGCTGTATCAGTGACTACAAAACATAATACAGTTTTCTACTTAGATCACTTTTCCATACATTTTAAAATATTATTATTGTATGTGGTCTGATATTTTGTGCTGGCTCTACTTTTGCTTGGTTTTGGGTATGAAGTTAAGTCCAGTCCTATTCTTATTCATATATTTGAAACGCATAGTATTAATATTTACTAATAGATTATTCAATAGTAACTATGCATTCAAACTATCTTCACATCTAAGAAAAGTCGACTTTTAAGTGGGTTTGCAGACCTTCCAATAGCTAAGCTAAGTAAGTTTAGTATAGCTCGCGTCAGTGCCGGATTAAGCAAGCACGGGGCCCGTAGCAATCATATTGACGGGCCCTTGATCTACTATAGGCTCTTAAATAAAAGTGGTTAATTTAATACAAATTTTACTACTAAGATTGTTCAATCGCTAGATATTTTTTATCTCAGGAATATTTATCATGTTTTAACAATCTAGTTATAGAAAATCAGTCAATACATGAAAAACGAGCAGCGGTGGCGCAGCGGTATGGGCCTCGTCTTAGAAATATAAGGTCGCAGGTTCGAATCCTGGTCGTGCACACAGATCTTTGTGTGAATTATTTCATCTCCGCTGCTCAATATCGGTGAAGTAAAAAATCGTGAGGAAACAAGCATGTCTAAGAACTAATCATTCGAAGACATGTGACATCCACCCACCCGCACTTGGCCAGCGTGTGTGGTTTAAGGCCTAAATTCTCTCAACTTATATGATAGTTGAGCGAAGACCCGTGCCCATCAGTGGGAGACTAAAAAGGGTTGAAGAGACATAAAAAATGTTCTTATCTAGATAATAGCATTTGTGGCATATTACAGAGAGCTGATTAGCTCTCTGTATTAAGCCACAAATTGCCAGATTTATCGCTTACGTGTCGTAACAACCAGTACTATTATACCTACAGTAATATTGTAGGTACTCTGAACACAACTACTTACTACAGCCTTAGTTAGGAAGGTTTAATAATAATAATAACCATTTACTTCAGGCTACAAGGCCCAATGGATAAAATTAATGTTAATTAATGTTTGGAGGTTCGCATACGCGGGGCCCCTTTTGCGCGTGGCCCGTAGCAAATGCTACTTTTGCTACGTGGGTAATCCGGCACTGGCTCGCGTAGCAGACGCAGTTTTTCATGAAAACTAAGCTAAGTAAGAAAAGAAGCACCCCCTTCTAAAATTAGGACTGCCGCCTGCCGAGATCGTCACTCCACCTAGTCTGAGGGCGTCGTACGTTACGTTTGCCAATTCGTGGTCTCTACTCAAAAACTCGTTTACGCCAGCGCGGTTAAAATGAAAAGTAATATTTCGCTCCTTGGTTTAACACAAATTTTCGATTAACATGCTTACATCGCTTCTTGAATACAAAAGTGCCACAATCGAAAAAAATCTCAATAGTTCTATTGCAAAAATTAAGATAAGAGGACCTTTATCTTTACCATAAAATGTTTTCAAAATTTTCAATTTGTGCCACTTTTTGTATTCAAGGAGCGATTTATTCGGTACGCCTGTATTACTCGAAGGATTAGGCAGAGGTGTAGGTATATCACCTACTAATTCCGTAGCTATGTCCCATACGTAAAAGGGGCAATCCTATTGCCGTTCGTCGGGCACAAGTATAATCCCAGAGCTGCAACTAAGATTCTCGAAGTAAATTAGGAAAGTCTTGTTCGACCCGGGAATTTTAATTTAAATATGGGTTTCGAGTACAATATGGCTTTTCCCGCTGCTAGCGATCCAAGAAACTTAATTGTATTTTCATTGCTTCGAGAAGCTGCACTCTGCGAGAAGTGGGCGACTGACCTAGAAATGAACACACTCACTCGCGCTGATCGTCCTTTTAATTCCGCTCTAAAAACCGCTCATTTGGGGAGCGCCAGTCAGTGCAAGTAGCAGCGGTAGGAGTATTCAGATTATAGTGCTTACATACTCATCCTGCCAACTTACCTCCCTAGTTCTCTACTCACTGCCGCGGAAGTGAGCAAGACGAGTATGTGAACTTCTCATCCACTCGCACTGCCCGCGCTCAGCTCCTAAAATGAGAGCGGTTTTTGTGTGGAGATGAAAGGGCGGGCTGTGTGTGTCTTCTCACTTCGTGCCCAGAGTTTTATCGAAGTGGACGAGCGTGGCGCCTAGAATTTTTTTTTTCACAAAGCCTGCCGATATGCCTTTTGATTATAGCAATGAGAATACAATACAGTTTTTAGAATTGCTAGAAGCTCTAAAAATGATATGGGGGCTCGAAACCCATAAATTAAAGCACTGTTTAGTTACAGAGTTCATTACTATGGATTGATGTCACCCACCATCTTCTGCGGAGATACACACTTCTGGAAACACAGGCGTGACGATAGCGTATTTCCTGAAGGTGTAGAAATATATAGATATGAAATAATTTAAAATGTGTATTGCGAAAACAAGCGCGGACTTAATAAATATTTTGACGTCAGTCGTTGCTGAAAGGTGAACGCGACGTGAGTGGCAAGGCAGTGGAATGTGCTGAATGTAAATGAGATATTAGGTTTTTAAGGGTAGTAGCTAACCAGGTGAGCTAACAACAAGCTATAGGCACCACGAATCAAACTAAACCCAAACTGTGCCCCACTTGGGAAACCACCCCGGTATCTCTAGGCGTATGTACAACAGGTGCGGTGGTGGTGAACCACTAGGCGATACATGTTGCGTTAGTAAGTATCAAATTTAGTGGTTTGACAACTTGGGTAACCTCTACGTTCTAGATATGACATATTTTATTGTAAAATAAATCTGTCATTACCTTGAATCTGACTTTGAATTTGCCTACCCATCACCACCTCTTATTGTGGCCAATACACCTTGAGCAGTCCAGTATGATCGGTCTTGTGAGCCTGTTTGACCAGCGCTGTTGAAATCCCATGTACCATCTCTGTCTGTTGCCTTCGGCCCTCTGGGTAGGTACAGACATCCCACACTTAATTTTGACTAGCCTGATGACATAGTGGCTACTTACCGTGAATGCTAAATCGGAGGTCGTGGGTGCGATTCCCACCCAGGACATCTTTTAGTAATGGGCATGATTGTTCTCTGCCTGGGTGTAATTTATGTATAATAGGTAAGTATTTACGAACAAAAAATAGGGATATGTTAGTTCCCAGTACCCATGTTACAAGCAAATATAATTGCTTAACTTAGGACTAGATGGCGCTGTGTGTATGTGTGAAAATATAAATTAACAAGGCCTCGTTAATTCTAAGCTCCACAATATAATATTGTTCTTCTTATTTTTACGACTGACTGTAAAAATATCAACAATAAGGAAGTGCTGCTATATTTAAAAATATGTTGTCTACTAGATTTGTAATAAGTAATATATTTAGTTGTAACATTTATGTAAAAATTTGCAATTAACCATTTTATGTAATTTATTAAGCCGAAAAGTTCTATTAGCTATAAGTATTCCTTTTACAATAAAATAAAATATAAGAAGTCAGTTATCGATCGTGTTTCACTACCTACCTAGTCCTCATACTTCCAGTCCCGATTTTAAAATAAATAAGATGATTGAGTTAGGTCTCGGTTGTATAAATTTGAAGTATCTACTCACATGTACTAAGTATAAATTCCAATACATATTTAACTATCATCAGATTCCTTTTCTTCACATCACGTTTAGTTATTCTACGCAATACTAGATGGCGCGATAAGTACAAAACGTAGATGAGTTTGAAGTTGATTGATGAGTTTTATTATTTTATCTACCATTTTAATGCATGATATTAAAGCGTAACAGCAGCATAAGTATTAAAATAATAACTTGCCTAAGGCAAATTATTACTCACGGCTTCATGCCTATTACATTAATATTTTAGTCGTCGTCGGTCATTTTTATTTATATTGATTACTAGATGTCGCTGTAGGTATCAGAATTGCTAAAATAGTTCAATAAAAGTCAGTGATTAAAAGTACCTTACTTAATTTCCGCTTTAATGCGCTTTTTTTATTCAGATTGATACCTGAATACAATAAAAACCAGTGTGAAAGACACATTAAAATCATTTTTTAAATTCATACGATGTAACAAGTTAGTCGGCAATATAGTGTAGTGCACTCATAAAAAAGATTTACTGTATCAAAAAAAGGGGAAAATCCACAATTAAATAATTAAATTCGTTTGTACTTGTCTGTGCTCATCAAATGTAATCTTCGAATTAAGAAAATACCTCTACCTAGGCAGCTATTTTCAGCTATTAGCAGTCAGACTATGAACCTACAATTTACTTGTCTTT
The DNA here is from genome assembly GCA_936450015.1 of Meganola albula. Classification (NCBI taxonomy): domain Eukaryota; kingdom Metazoa; phylum Arthropoda; class Insecta; order Lepidoptera; family Nolidae; genus Meganola; species Meganola albula. Next base: position 11,825,055 of record OW388149.1, read on the forward strand.
GGCATTATGTTGGCAGCTCCGAAAATTGTATTTGAGCTGAGCGCTCTTGACATGTAGAGTAACCAACATAAAAACGTAAGCTTTTTATGAAACATCTCAGTTTTCGGTGACATACGTTTTCGAATACGTTTCTGTCAACGCATATAAAAATCAATGTTCTAAGATGAAGAAGCATGCAAAACTTACCCCATAGGAATACTGTAATGCTCAGTTTCAAATAATATGATTTGTACAGCATGAGTAAAATAATTTATTACACGAGTTGGACATAGTATCCTATTTAACTACATACCTATTTTCATATTCCAATATTATGTTCTTTCAAAAATTAATACTGGTATTTAAAAGGTTTTCGGTAAATCAAACAAGCAATACCATTACATTTTTTTTTTCATTTTTATCAGTACTAGAATAAGTATTTCTGCGTGCTATGGAACACAATTCCGTTATTTGTGGTAGTTCGTCCGTCTTCTTAACGCCGTGGGATCTATGGTCGTAAATTGTGTCACTCACTCACTAGATTGTTTACTATTTTCGGATATAATTTAAGTTCTTAATGTAATTAGTTATTAATTATGTGTTGAAGTGAAAGACTATAGCCACAGGAATGCAGTGAATTGGTTTTGGATGGGAATTCTGTGTACTATGAAACTTGCTAACAAATGCGATGTGGAGGTGTTTACGTGATGTTTCAAAAGGTTTCAATTCTTTCTACAGTGTTTAGTGTTGTGTTTTTAAGAAAATAATGTGATTTTTGTGCGGTTTACTTGAATGGTATGTACAATTTCTATATTATTTATACGGAATAGTAGCGAAAGTTAGAGCATACTGTGTACCTAACACGACTCCAAACCTGGGTAGATTGTCAACTTGGTATTACATGTGATTTTAACTAAATTTTATTGAATAAATTGTCACCACTCATTATTTTTTACAAATGTATAGTCTCTAGATTTTTTGAGGATAAATATCACATGTATCACGCTCTACTAGGCAGCTTGTAAACATAACCTAGAAATGGTAGGTAAGTTAACTCTCATTCTATTATAAACAAGGGTTAAATTTTACTAAAAAAGCTTTAAAATTAAATTTTATGCTAAATAATGTTAATTGCACATTTAATTGTTTTTTTAAAACCTTCCAAATGTATGTTTTAGATAGTCTCGATATTTGGCACTTGTGATGAAATAAAATTGGGTATCAACCTGTTTTTAATAATTTGAAGTTTAATTATCACCAACAATAGATTTTCTGCTATTAGTGATATTACAATCATGATAACCTTTTTTTTAATGTGTTGATGTTTATAAGAAAATATATGTTCGGCATTCCTATTGTTGCTCTTCTCAGTTATTGTTATAAATATTTTAATTCTACTTCTTAATCATTAAAATTATTTTCAAAAGTGTTGATATTTGCTTACTAATAAATCTGAAACTACATTAAAGATAAATTTAAAGAAGCATTTAGTAGTTTTATTCCCTGGTCTATTTTAATTTAAAGTTTTATATTAAGAGCATGTGCACATGTAGAATTTAGTTAATAGTGAGTAACTAATTAAGAGTATGGAATATCCTAATGGGTATTATCTACTATAACTTTGAAGCAGGTCATCTGTATCCAAAGCTATTATAAAAAATAATAATATCGTCAAACTAGCAAACTAAGCTTAGTTTGGCATCAAAGGCAGTGTGTTATTGTCCCAGGAAATTATGTTTATTATTGTTTATGTAACCTATTCCTAAAGTTTTTTTTTATTGAATAGTATTGTTGTTTTATTTCCACTAACCACTATTTATTGAGTACTATAAATGGTAATGCCGTATTTGTGTAGTTCTATTCTGTACTCAGAGACCAATAGGACCATGGCTATTAACAATGTCAGAACTACAGAAATGCTACTTTTCAATATGATCTAGATTGTAGCGGGATTGGGTTTCCGCAACTCGACGTCAATTGTGCGCCTATTTTGCGTAGTGGATGTATGACCTAATAAAGTTTTATGCTTAATGGCATACGTTTAAATACTCATACCCCGACTTCATCATTTAGCTATACTAGTATAGTGATTTTTTAAGAATTTTTAATTTTGCGAGGTCATAGTATAGGTATTTTAAGACCTTAGGTGCAACGAAATGAAAAGTGCCAATATCTAGTTTCGACTTGTTAATAGCTACAGTCAAATAGTCTCTTAAAGGTAGTTAAGTATAAAAAAAATAAAAATGAGGTAAAGGGTAAATTCTGCACTACAGATTGTAAAATTATTTTATTTCTTAGGTATACCATTCCAGCATTAAAATATAGCATTGTTATATAATTTATTTTTATACAACTATCCAGAAATACAATAGTTTTATGTCAAGCACCTTCTTCTTTGTTGTTTTACTTTTGTCAGTGGTCACACGGAGTCATCCACATCAGTTACAGAGGCGGACACAGCTCTCTGCATAATCTCCTGCCATCTGTGCCTATTGGTAGTGTCACAATCATGTAAGCTGTTTTTTGTATCAGATTTTATCTGGTCCGTCCAGCACGTAGGTGACCTGTGCTTGATTTGGTTGCCTTCACTTTCCCTGCACAACCAGCCTCTCAATGGAGTTATTATCTCATCTAAAGACATGTCCAAAATGCTGTAGTATGTACGACTGTACTAAAGTCGATAGATGCTGTGTGATTCAGAGCTCTTGGAGTATGGATATGTTCATACAGCACTCTGTCGAAGATATCCCTAGCATTTTCCTCCAGAACCACATTTCTAGGGCATCTATCTTCTCTTATTTTGACTCGCACACTGTCCAAATCTCTGCCGCATTAAAGGAAAGTGAGGAACACAAATTTTCCAGCAAGTCTTACTTTTTTAGTGATTTCTTTACACCTTTATTAACTTATCCACTGCAGTTCTCATATACACAGCTGCCATTGTTTGATTTTTCAGCACCTTATTGTCCCATAAAATAAGCAATCCCTAACAACTTTCAAAATTGCTTGATTAATTTCAATTTCAATTCCATTCCTTATTTGCTCTAGACATGTAGGAATACAAGTTTATGGTGTCTCGCCGACACAGCGGCATGCAAATTCAATGGCAAAGACATTAACCAGAAAAATTTTTTTTTAAATATTAGTAATACAATATTTTATAAACTACATTTAACCTTGTTCTTGCCCATTAATAAATACTTAATCAGTAATATTTTGTTGTACTAATATAAAGTCTGATTACATTAGTGTTTTCAAAAAGGCTGTATTTCCATTTCCAGATTACGTTAGAATCTATGTCATTTACTAAAGAATTAAAAGATTAACACATCTTTTAGCCAATCAGAAGCAAGCCTAGAAGTGGCTAGATAGAACTAATATCAAGTATACTCAAATTGTTATATGGTATTATCAGGGTATTGACGTAAAATTGTTTTGTAGTAGTATTTTTTAGATTTACGTAAATATCACACATTGAAATAAAACTATTTTATGACAGACTAGCTTTCCGCCCGCGGCTTCGCCCGCGTGTATATCGGTTATCGCGCCAAAACATTACCTTCTTTTTGCGCAGTCGGATAAAAACTATCCTATGTCCTTTCTCGGGTCTCAAACTACCTCCATACCCAATTTAATCCAAATCGGTTCAGTAGTTTTTGCGTGAAAGCGTAACAAACAAACTTACATTCGCATTTATAATATTAAAGTATATATATAGATATAGATGTTATCATGGTTTATGTAAGATTTTATATCCTGAGGATTCAAAGTCTTTTCAGTTTTTTCCACCTGTGACGTGAAAAGTTTGAAAGGACTGAACGTCGGGATCTAAAATCTAAATTAAACCGCGATAAAATCCGTTATAAAATAGTTTTATTTCGTAGTTTTTACTTCGTCCTGAAAAGTTGTTATGTTTGACTTAAATCTTCCAAGATATTGAAAACATTGCGCACATATCAGTTACTTAGCTATTGAACAAGTAACACTAGATCTATGTACCCATTTTAAGTTAGCACATTTTTAGGTTTTATTGTCACAGTATTTTTTTATGTTTAATCCATCTTTTTGTGAACATCCAGTTCTGACTAATTTATGATCGATTTCTAAAAAAAAATTATTTTTTCAGTATTAAGCACAGTAAACAACGTGCCTAAAGGTGATCTGCACTTTATTCAAACCAAAAGTGGTCATCTTCAACTGATTTATGAACCCTATATATTTGTGACGGACAGTGTGCGTAGTGGCAGGACATTTTGGCGGTGCATGGATTACGGCAGGCGATGTCGAGCTAGAATAACGTCTAAAAACAATGTATTAAAGATTACTAATCCTGTACACAATCATGTTGAGAATCACATGACTAAAATAGCGCGAAAATATGAGTTAGGTGAAGTAGTTACCTGTCCTACAGTTTAATGTACTACTAAGCTTACTTGACTTACTGGGCATCTGCTAAGTATTAGTTTTTGATTTATTGGCTGATTAGTTAAATAAAAAATTAAGCGGAAACAAGACAACTTCTTACACCTGCATACTAATTAATATTTTTGTGAAAATGCAATTTTAAAGAAAAGACATTAACTTGTTTTTATACTATATTGCCCTAACTAATAAAATTGAATTTGTATTCATGTTCATTCTATAAGATTGTATTTTTTTTCTTTATTTTGTTTAGTTGCAAATAGCAAAATTTTAAGTTTGCCTTGAAATGTGAAATTAAATATTTGTTAGGACCATGGAAATCATATTTTGTATTATTGTCTCATATTGTAGATAATAATGTGATTTTGGATCCTTTTACCTACTAATTATTTAGTTTTAACAGCTCATTAACTGGATTAAATCAGTTAAAAGTTTCTTTTTCAGTTTATTTTTCCTGATAATGTTCTTAGATTAAATTTATTACCTATTAAGTGAAATCTAGATAGTACTTTTTGTGTGCATGTGTGTGAACACAATAATGTGATGTGAGTTTATTCTCTTCATCTAGTATTGTAATTTATAATCATATTTGATGTAACAGAACCCTAGTTTCATCTAAAAATTGTGATCATAACAATTATATAGTTATAAGTACTCCCATAATAGGGTAAACTAAAATAAAGGAGTTGAAATTATATATTTGTTTAATTTGTCACAGAAAAGAATTATTATAAAATGTTCAGTAGATGATATGGTGGATGCGACAGGGGTCGGTGGTGTGACGCACATGAGTTACACGGTGACGCGTCGCGGAGCTCCTTCGTTGGTGCTGGACGGGTTCTCATTCGTGACGCGCAAGCGGCGCGCCCGCCGCGTCTATTGGTCGTGTCGCAGCCGCCACCAGGGCTGTACCGCTCGTGCGGTCACTAACGACGGCCGCCTCCTCGACTACACATCTTCTCACACGCATCCGCCCCATCCACCCTATATGCCATACCAAGATGCCGTTGTAGAGTGTCTAATTGAGACTGTACCTACCTGTTAATAAATGAATCATTTTAACTCTTTCTTCAGGTTCTGATTTTATTTTTACTTGTTGGTTTAGATCATATCAGCTTTGTAAGATAAAGATGTGTATTGTTAAAGTTAAATAGATTAGAGGTGAACGCATGTTGTTGAAAATGTTGAGTTCGGCAATTTGATGCTAGAATTATTATGCAGATGGTGTTGGATTCTGAGGGTGGTGGTGTGTTACAGTTGAATTCGTGATATCAAACCGGGGGCGTCGGCACATGCGACTGAACGGGTTCTCGTTCTACGCAGAGAAGGTATTCCCCGAGAAGAATAAGGTTCGGTGGCGGTGCACGCGGCGCACGTGTCGTGCATACGCGCACACGCTGCACGATCGCATCTTCGCGCTCAGCAACGTGCACTCGCACGAACCGCCCTCCGCGCGTCCCTGCTCTACCGCACCGCTCGCCTTGCACTCCAAACAGCTTCTTGACGAGTAATATTAGCCTTCTTGATAAACTCACTAACTAACCCGCGAGTAGCTTAGTATATCATAACATAGGTAGTAAATTCAACTAATAATTCGCGATCAATTCCATTGAAACTCTGCTGCATAAATACTAAGTATCTTTAGTATATTAAAAAAAGAAAGTTTGCAAGTGTTGGGGTGCCTGAAGAGTCTGCAAATTCAACAGTATTCATTGGACTCGATCGCTAGAACTGTATTATGTGTAACGCATGAATGGTAAAGGGATTTTAACACCCAGGACTGATAGTATTAATTATCAAATTAATTTCATATTATGCACAAATAGCACCTATTTTTGTCATATTCAACATCTAGTCAAACGATCTCATTGTTAATATCGATAGTTATATGATATTTAATTATTTATTTACCTCACCGACTAATTTACTCAAAGTACATAATAAGAAATCACTCGTAGAGAATTAAAACTGTCTAAAATGTAGTAGTTTACATCTCTAAGTCATAAGTCAGCAGTCACATCTATTTATTATTTATTTCGATGTAACATTCAGTTTTACTTTTAATATGATATTGATTACACCAAGATTATGTATTTGGTTAAATTTTTAATTTAAATTATAGGTAGGTTTATATAAATGCTCTTTGTAGGTAGGCATAACAAACTGTAATTTCGTGCTATATAGATATAATATCTAATTGATATTATTAATACATAACAACACTAACTTATTGTAGAAAATTGTGTTTCTATCTGTGGCTAAGGCTTGAGTTGCATGGTATAGTTTGTCATATTTATGTACTTCATGGTAATAAATTATTTATTTTTTTGTTAGCAAAGTACGTGCGACTGTGTGTGGGTCCGGGTGGCAGACCTCGGCTGTGGGTACGTGGTCGCAGCTTCTACGCCGCACACACTATGCGTTCAGGCGTCGTCCGTTGGCGATGCACTATGGGCGGCTGCGGTTGCAAAGCTTATACGCAAAAAGGCACTCTTCACAAGCTAGTCGGCGAACACAACCACGCCGGTCGGTGCGGCCGCCGACCTCAGAAACATTGTAATCCTTCCCTTAATTCTACAGCTATGAACAATTCTTCCTCTCCCGCCACGCCAAGCCTCTCTAATCTGGATTTCGAAAAATTTGATCCCAATGCTTGGGTCGTTCGGTATTAATTACTAATCTGTTTTGTATCAATCGTTAGCTGATAGTTACAACTCGTTAGATTCATAGTGTAACATAGGCTAATATTGCATGAAAAATAAATTTTGAAGTAGAAATTGTTATCCTACAGATTTAGAAGAATTTTGTGTATCAGCACAGAATTAATTATATTATTAATACAGTTAATTGGTTGAAATGTAAAAATATTGCCAATTTCGGAGACATTTCGGAGAAATAATACAATTAGCTGTCTAAAATTACATGGTGTATTGTTAGTTGTAGGCAAAATACCCTTTTACTATTAGTTGTAACGTGCCATATTTGTTATGTATATATTTTGAAATATGAGAGATCTAAGGGTGGAAACTTTTAGTGTGTCTAGACTATTCCTTCGGAAATTTTAGTAAAAGTACAGTTATTAATCCTGTTTAAGTCAAAGTAAAATACAATTCAAATACGTAGCCTAGGGAATTAAGTATGTACCTCCTACATAATTTGAATATTTTATTAAAACGAAATAATCATCTAGGTACAACGCAATATTGCCACCGTATACGTGTGTCGCTTGATATCGACAACTTAAATAAATAGAAATAGTACACTAGACGTTATGAATTATGATAACGTTAATTTTTTTCGTCAACGTGATATTCTTTACATATGATCTCAAGTTATACAGTATTTAAAAGATGCCAAATTTAAATTATTGTGTACGCTTTAGTACCTAAGTATTTTTGAGGTAAATTAAATATTATTACGAGAATGTAAGTCAGAAAATAGTATAAATTTAGATAAAACTTTTGTTATCACCTGTCTCCGGTGGATTTTAAAATTTGCTCATAAATAAAAAAAAATAGGTATCATGCCAAGGTCGCGTGCCAAATATTGCTCATCAATGTATTTAATTTATGCTATCAAAAGAAAGTGCTTATTATTTTTTAAATTTTGTACATGTTACTAGAATTAAGTATCTCTTCCTAGCAACTTGTACCGTGGTGTCAAGAGTAGTGTGTAATCGTTATGAGTGGCATCAATTAAATAATTCTGACCCTATTGGTGTTTTATTTTATTAAGTTCCTATTAAATGAAATGAGTCTACTTACATATAAAATTGTTTTATTTAGGTATCCCTTTGTAACATTGCACCTTTTTATTGGTATAAGGTATAAGTTTAGACTTAAGTTAGCGATAGCTCATGGGTGGTGGTTTCACGTTAATAATAAATAAAGTTGACGTGTTTACGTGAGATTACCAGCATACATAATATTATGTTTACATTCATTCAATTGTACCAAAAAGTCACTAATTATTGATTTTTTCTGTGCAGCGCGCTTCATTCGCGCAGGCAAAGGCCGTCTACTACTGCATCGCGGGTACACGTTTCGGTTGAAGAATAATTTGGCGCACGGACGCAAGCAGTGGTACTGTTCCTCGCGACTGACCTCTCGTTGTCTGGCAGACGTCAACACTGAGGGACCAGAAGGACATGAGCGCATCGTACGGTCGCGGTATGCCCACAACCACGCACCGCCCAACGTGAGGCGGTTCGCTGACGGGCGCTACGTGGTGCGCACGCCGCACCAGAGTGGTCACCGAGCGCCCGCTCCTCTCGACCCTCACCACCAACTGCTGCAGTTGCAGCACGCACTGGCTTTGTACGCTGCGACTGCGCACGCTACCGCCACGGCCACTGCCAACGCGTCCGCCTCCGCCGTGTCCCCCAACGCGCCGACGCACAATTCGCCGCCCTCATTGCAACCATCGCAGCACGCGCACGCGCACTCCAACGCCAAGCCGCTGCTCGTCGATACGCCCTGCAACGAGGAGGATTAATCAATCTCCACCTTGTTTCACTTCACATCGAAAAATTTAACGCTAGTACACGATTTATGATTGATAGACGATTATGACGAGACGAGACGACGCGACGTTAACACGTCGACGACGTAATCTATAATATTTTATTTCGCCTTTTGGCGAGTGTAGCATAATAATTATATATGTAGAATAATACTATTAGGTAAGTAATGAGGGGATATGGTGTTGTTTACTTAGAATTCAGCGATGGATATTGTTGGTTATTCGATATGGTAATTGAATGTTTATCATCGTATATAAATGTAGGTGTTGTGGACTGTGGTGTGTTGGATTGTGAATGTTTCGACGACCAGTGACGGGAACACGGATGTGACCGGCAACGAATGAACGGTCGTGTTAGGTTAGACGATCTCGACGAGATCTAATATAAACTTATCCGTATAGGTGTGGGCTATTATCGAATCAAATAGGGCTAGTATGAATGTTATATTGTAAGAACTTCTGAAAGTATAACACAGATAGTTGGTTATTATCCGGAACACGGCCGCTTTTAGCGTTTGTTTTAATGTCTACGACCCGTGCAGTAAAGTACTATCCATCCAAGTAAAGAGAGTCGGACAAATACGCGCTATCTACAGCTGGTCACGTCAGGCAGGCAGTCGGAACGCAGCCGAGTCAGGTGTCGACACGAGTGCATGGTAAGGTCGCGGCGACGCACCACGTCGTCGACGACAACGCGTCGGTGACTGATTTAGGGAACTCGTTCTAGGAGCAATATTATGACGTCCCCAGGACTGTACTTAGATTTACTTAATTTATTTTGAGAAAATTAACTTTACACTATTCAGATACTTATTGCTACTTAGACATTTAGATGTCCGCCTCTTTAATCTATAAGAATTTACAGTAGAAAATCTACCGACATTCATGTCACGGCAATCGCGCGATCGTCATCGCGTCGATTACAAAGTACTTAAGCTCAATCATCTACCTCTTCACTTTTATACGGGTTTTACATTAGTTTAATTATACAATTTTATATACAAGAATAAATACTCAGAAGCTTTACTCGAGTAAGGTGTATTAGGTAAGGTAAGCACACTTAGGTTAGGTTAGCTTTAGGGCGGCGCGTCAGGGCGGTTCTCCGCGCAGGGTCTGGCGCGCCCTCACTATTATTATCGAAACTCAACTACCTCTTTGCCTAGTTTAACTTAACATAGGTAATCGTTCGCTGTTGACGACTTAAATTATCTAATGATATCGATAGGCTCCTCAGTGAGGCTGTTAACTGAATAAATTTTATTACTTTATTGTTTTTAAGTACTTTGTTGTTCGTCAAACTAAATGATATTCGATTACAAACGGGTATCTGCTTCATGTTTAGGACTCTGATTCAAGTACAAATTTTTACTATGTATAATTTTAATTGTTATTTAGATGACTTAGGTCTTTGGGGTCTTGGAATGTGTGTTTTACTTATAATGTCGTCATTTTTAATATGTGCTTATTATAGACCGTGTCAAATTTTGAACTTGGATGTGCCGTAAGTAGGTATTACAACGCCATAGGAGTCTATGGGATCAGCGGTATTTGCATTGTAATGGCGGGAATATAGGTAGTCGTTTGCTGGGCGAAATGACAACGAAGGCTTTTGGCGTAGAATGAGTTTTTTTGAAACAGATTTGCTCGATAATTACACAGTTAAACGATTTTTGGTGCCATGTCGCTGAACAAATGACCATCTAATTGAACAATTATTGTGAAGTTATGTATCATCCGAAGCCATGTATTTTGCTCAGACATTGTTTATTGTTTGGCACGTTCTATTGTACCTGATTACTGTCACTGAGCCAAATAATGTGGGCGATATACACCTAAGTTATTGTGAAACCGTGGCGATAGTTTGTAAGTAATAATTGTAATTAGAAACATTATACCGGTAAGTTAATTATGTATAATATATTTTAGAGCGATGACAATATGCGTCAATTACCTACATAAGATATGGTTAATCACTTAATGTAATTTGAAATAATTTTAGGAGATTTCCATCATTTCTCTGTAAATATTGGTTATGTACCACACAATATTTACTTCTTGGTTTCTTCGAGCTGCTTGCTCGTGAACGATGGTTTTTTTCTGAACAAAGCTTTGTAGGTACGAATTAGGAATGTTGTCGGATGGTGTTTTGTTCAGAATTATTCATCGGCTGTGTTCAAGTATGATGAAGAAACCACAGAATTAGCATTTAATGTCGTACAGCATTCGCCACAATGGATCGATTTTATTAAATATTTGGTATGTTTCGGTGTTGACCGAGAATGCGAGTGGACGATTGCTGTGTCAGCGTTTTTGCTCACGTTGTTAATTATGAATCTCGTAGGTAGTACATGACACCGTGTGTTATTGTTGACGCTAACGCCACGGCTTCATGCCGCACAGCACATTGCTCTTTAATGTAACTATCTACCTCATTCGCTGTTAACTACTCTTAAATACTACCCTAGATCCCTACCCTATAGTTTTAGAGTTTATCAATATTAACTTCGTATTTATTAAATGCATTTTATTTAAGGTATATATATACATATATACATTATGTACGAGTAATTTATTCATCAATTTACATCGAATACGGTCTTATTTATTTTGATCGAGTTATTTTAGTACTATAGGTACATACATGAATGTGTAATCTTGTCGTAATTATGTCAATGAATTGTTTTATTAAAAATGGTGTTTATTACATTTATAAGTATAATCCAAGTACTTACTTATCTACCAAATATTTTTTTAACACGACAGGATACTGAGTAATCTGGGCAGGGTTCTAGGGTTAATAATTTATAGTGTAATTTTATGCTTATACCATTATTATAATAAGTATTTTTAGTTAATGTACGGGATATGTTTTTTGTGAAATCATATTAAATCGTAATTGAAAAATTGTTGGTTTTATTTTCCCTCTCTCTGTCCTATCCTACTATTATGGGGGAATCTTAGTAAACATCTCGGTTTCCTCGTTTTTCATCATGTATCTGACGACTGGTTTTCCCGCAGGTATAAAGTTTTTGAAGTCGCGTCGAGGGAAAGTGATTATGATGGTGAACACCTTTCCCTTTTGCGAGGAATCGAAGTTGAGGGACAAAGTGATATGGCGATGTACTTCGAAGAAGACCAATTGTAAGGCCAGGATACACATGTTGGGCACAAATGTAGTCGCTGTTAAGGGGATGCATAATCACCCTCCCCGTGCAGTCGGACTGCCTTCATCCCGAAAGCCTAACTCAAGGAAATCTGACCCATTCTCGGCTGCTATAACCGCTTCCGCGCAAGTAATGGCCCTTGATGCCCTCGCGTTGCAGTCTTCCATCGTCAATGAACTGAAATGACTACTTATATTAGATAATGCAGGTATAAATACTTCGCTTACTGGCACTGAGCGTACCTATTTGAAAAATTAGACTAGGCAACCTAGTTTATATGAGTATTAATCGTATTATAAATTAGTAAAATAAGCCCGCGTAAGAAATGGATTCATTCTACGATCGTGAACGCCTTAGCGGTTGACCAGAATGCGCATACCCTTAGATAAATTAAAAAAAAAAGATGGCAATAGAACAACGCGCGGTCCTTCTAAAATGAGTCCAACGGACTCATCGACACTCAGTCGCACGCGAACTGTCGAGTAGACAACGCATGTTGACACAGCTCATTAATTTTCAAAATCAAAATGCCTTTTTGTGTGTTTAATAAATGTCATAATCACTCAAGAAACAAAGATAAGACGGACGGGATTACTTAACACGCGGAAGTACAGCCAAAAATCTAAGTTTCATAGAAATTATTACTTTAGTTGTTGTTTGCCTTGCCATGTTTATGAGAGCGAGATGGATAATGCGACACAGAACAACAGAGGTGAAAGACAGGCAACGCACACGCTTTGCCCGTCATAGTATTTCGCGACCACAATGTCATTCATTCAATAGCACGGCTATCGTGATTTCGCTTGCACGCTGTGTGAGGCCCTATCTCTGGTCCTTTTCTATCGTTCACTGTAAATATCTAATTGTGATCATAGATGTGTGTTTCTTTGCATACATGCGTTGCACGTAGTTGTGCACAGAGACCCAGGTTTTGTGAATTGTTATTACAGTTTACCGTATCTTTCTTTTCTTGATTTATCAAAGCGCATACCGTACTTCGATTTTTACATGAAATCGCATGATCTCAGCGCACTGACATACGCTGGACGACTGGGTTAAATGATGCGGCTGGCCGCTTTCGGTCAACCGGTAGTGCGTTCAGGGTCTAAGGCACGTTAAATGTCCAGATATGTTTTCGATAATTTATGGTGCTCCAATAAGTGATTCTTATGTTCTTGTAGCGATTGTTTTCGATTCGCGTCAAGTGCGATATGATCCCGTCTAACCTAGCCTATATAGAATTAAATAAACTAGCTATAATGCAAACATCATATTTTAAGTAACTGGTAGTTCAAGAAAAACTCCAGCGTTTCAATCCTTCCGCTTTATTACTAGTATTAGATGTAGTATATTTTGGTTGATACTGATTTAAGTATTTCAGTGTTCAAATTATTAGGTATCTACTCGTATATGACTATTGCATACATGCAGTCACACCTATGTCAAAAGTCAAGGGAGTACCTAGTGGTGGATACGTGATTTTGAGGTTAACAAATACCTTTAAGATTTAATTGTATTAGGGCCTTATTCCAAAATATGCCTAAAGCTTAGTTTTTAGTTTAACCTTGTAACCAGGATTATTTTAGTCACGAGTTTGAACTATGCTCAAACCTAGATTTAGAATAAGGCCAATAAGTGTGTTTTGCATTTTTAGTGACGCACACAACATTTTTATGGCAACGCCGCCGCGGCGCCGACTCGATATTGAGTAAATTTTCTACACTTAGATATTATATTAATTATATTTAATGTACTTATGATAAGGTTAAAACTCAAGTATTTATTACAATGTTGATGTTATATGGCTAATTAATGTTATATTATACCTAAATTAAGTGATCAAGTGCCTTGTGTGAAACAACGGGACCAATTTGATTGTCAATTATTAATTGATGTACTGAACATTCCCTTTTAAAAATGCTGTGTTTTATATTGTAAACTTCGGTAATTTTGATATTTGTATCTACTGATATTGATATAAAAGACATTGTTAAATTTATTAAGAGTATTAAGTACCTCCTTAAGATGTAAACAATTAAAATTTATATTTTTAATCTGTGGATGTAATTTATGTTGCTTAACCATACAACCAACTAAATGGTTGACTTCGTCAAACGTAATTACCGCGATGTACAAGAGGGTATATTATGGAAAGTTTTATTTCATTTTTTCTTTTCATAGTATTTTTTTTTATTTCAATATTTCAATGAGGGTGGTGTATAAATATAAAAAAATTGCACAGTGAGTAGCAAACAACTTTACCACCGAGGCATAGAGGGAGCGGTCGCGGTGGGTAGGCGCACGCAGATTCATACACTGCATTAATCACGCAGCGTGGTGCGTGGTGACTGAGCCACGCGTGCTGTTGCGATAGTGCAGATCTGGATCATCATGCAAATTTGTCTACACAAACGTGCGAAGTTGCAATATAGCCATGCGGTGGACTTCTAGACCCCTTTTCAAATTATGTAGTGTTGTTGTTTTCAATTATTGTTGGTGTGTAGGGCTATCGCTAGAATAGGAATTTGACAACTATTGTCAAATAGCGATAGCCCATGGATAGATCGATAGTATCTGAACTAGAAATTGACACATACCCAAAAATTAAATACGTACTACTTAACTTTTGACAAATATCGATTAAGCAAAACAATCGATAGTATCGGTACTTTTGATAGTATCGATAGCAATTGCAGTTAGACAGACCTCGATAGTGATAGATTTTATTGGTCTTCATATAAGTACGTATTACAAGAATTACTTAATAGATTACTGTCGATAGTAGGTATTGTGAAATTTTAATACTATCGACAGCCGTATCGATAGCCAATCGATAGTAAGGCAACACTATTTCACAGCTGTTTGTATGAGAACTTTAAACAAAAATTTCATATTCCACATTGCTTCAAGACTTTCTATAATAAATCAATCTATATCGAGATCCACTTTAAAATAGTACCTATGCTGAACTCTGTCAAAATCACACTCGGTACTGCAGAACCGGTGTGTCATACCTTCATTCCGTTTTGTGCCGCATGTAGCCGCACAATCTGCCACACCGCGCTTGAATGCGTGTTGTCTATACACACAAACAACGGAACAACAAGCACTCCCATAATACACTGCGTGATGCGGTGCACGCGAAGTCCTATGTAGATATAGTCGAAGTCTACCGCCTACTAATCAGGGGTTTCTACTTGGGCTAGCGCTTTTTTTTATTTTGAGGTCTTTTACAGTTTGCTAATAGTTTCCTAGCTGTTTACCAGGTTTGAAGTCGGAGGCCCAATTCAGGTTTGAGAAGAAATCTCGTGCAGACACTCCAGTTATATCCACGGGGAAGTACACATTTGTAAAGGAAAGGGAGTTTCCTAACGGCAGAACAAGGTGGAAATGCTCGCATGCAAGTGGGAAGTGCCAGGCTAACATATACACTATAGGCACAGATGTGGTCCTGTTTTATGATAAACATGACCATAATTAAGTAAGGGGCCTCTTTATTACAGAGATTTAGGGTTATCGGTTTTCATACAAATTGCTTGACTTTTTACTTTTTCTGTTGTGATTTCAAACTCACAATGACGAAACATAGCCTCTATGTTGGCTTTTGTAAGTTCAATATTATTTTAAGATATTAGTCTGTTGTACTGTTTAAATAAATGGTTTAAAAAAATTTTTAGGTTATTAAGTTATAATATTATTGAATTTAATGCTAAAGGGGACAGAGATTTGGCTATAATAATAATATTTTCTCACAAACACACAGCGCTATCTAATCCCAAATCAAACAATTATATTTGCTTAATATTTTCTTAGATTTATATCATTCACTTCAACCCTTTATAGTGTCCCACTGCTGGGCACGGGTCTTCTCTCAACTCTCTTATGAGTTGAGAGAGTTTAGGCCTTAATCCACACATTGAAATAAAACTATAACAGATTTTATCGCTTAGTTTATATATGCTTTTGAAATCACAAGCAACGTAATAAATGTCAAGCATAGTACCTTTAGACAACATCTACCCATGGAGAATATCTTCATTTCAACCTTTGGTAAATATTTTTGAGCTTGTGGTTGATGATGATATACAAAATTGTTAGTTTGAGATGTGTTATGAGAACGGTTGCAAAGATTTGTAACGGCTCTTGGAGTTTGACTCTATTTCGTGAAAATAAAACCATTTAAATCATTAGCTACCTCTAAACATATATAATATACCTATATAAATTTACGAATATATTAAAAGCTTAACATCGATATATGCTTTTCATGTAGTGTTTCGTAAATGTGACATTAATTAAATTACTATTAAGTACATATTCTTATAAATAAAATTAATTACTGAAATCATTAAGTATATTATTTCAAATATCTTATTAGCATGCACTGTTTGACTGTCCGGTAAAAGTTTATACTTCTACGTACTTTCAGTTGTTTACGACAACAAACGAACCTCTTGGGATTCATAGAGAGAGACCCAAGCCAGGAAGTTCAAATTAGCAATGTAAATTATGTTTTACTTATAGGGAAGCTAAGGGCAGCGTACGTACCTACGAGCAAAGGTAAAAAAAACTTGATTCTTGACGGATATTCGTTCGCCGAGACAAATCCGACTTACTGGGTGTGTTCTAGAAGAAAACATGGCTGTAAGGCCACCGCCCGGACTAACAAACGCGGAGAAGTTACCAAACATAAGGGTACACACACTCACGAAAAACCTAAGTTTTATAATAAAACTATGAAACGAATGATCGAATTGTAGCCTTCTATGTTTTTAATTCACTTTGAACGTGTGCACGGCCTAATAATTTCAACCGCCCGTGTCGCTTAAGCAACAAAAACGCATTTTTTATTGTTCCTATTCCTATGTAATTTCATTTATTGCACTTGTATTCACATATTCATTTTAGGTACATTATTTTGTCGATTCGAAAAATTCAAGTGACGGGGCGGTTAAAGGGTCAAAAAATATTATTTTAATTTCTGTAATTTGCGTTCGAGCTCACGCGCTGGCGACAGGATGCCAGCGACTAGTTGACTGTGAGTACTTAATGTTTATTTTTGCATTCGTTTAGCCAAGTAATTAGATGATTGAGAATGTAAGTTTTCATTGAATGATCGACAATGTACCTCAGGATGATGATGATGATTGGTTTGACTGACATTTAGGTCATGATGACTACTTCGACTTTTAATTAGTACAGCGTTGATGGGCATAAAGATGACTGATTTAGCGAATCTCCTTAGTAACTATCGTGGGCACTGAGCGCATGTAAGTTTACCCTCATCATAATTGTACTGAATATAACCTTAGAATACATTAATATTGTATTGTTTCATATTGATTATAATAGATATCTTTATAAATAAGTCTTTGATTTGGTAGTTAAATAGTCAACTTCTACCAGTGTTTAGTCGCCTAGAATAGTGGCCAACGAATCACTCATTGAAGTATATGATTAACAGAAAGTTTATCTTTGCAGAGGCTTTCTTCTTGCCCTCCAGAGCCGGCAAAATGGTACTGATATTCCGAAATAATAAATTCTGGGTTAACAATCAGTACAATGATAAACTCAACTGGGCCTGTCGTGACAAGGACTCCAAATCCTGCCTCTGTCGTGTCCAGACCACAATAGAAGGCCGCTTCATCCGAGTCAAGGGTTACCACACACACAAGCCAAACTTCACACCTTCTAACTTCAATACTTCTGGTCTTATCCCGAATAGATGTAAAGACTGGAATTCTCCAGTGATTACTAAAGTTGCTGGCTCTAGTTTACGAACCAAAATAGATAAGGGTCTTAAATAATTTTTATCACTAAAGGTTAAGGGTGCTTTATCGTCAGAGACGTATTATACAACTGCGGAGACGTAAAAGTTAAGCAAGAAACTATGTGACTGTTCGAGTGATGCTAAGCTATGTGGCGGAACAAATAAGGTGTGCTATATGGATTGATACATGAAATTACTCAAGCTAAGCACCCTTAGCTTGAGTTATGTCATGTATCAATCCATGCATCATATCCCTCTTTAAAAAACATACCATAATCAATGAACCTGTTTCTACCAGAGCTGTTCTATGTGGACAAATGAATGGATGGTGGATATTAAACACATAAGCAATACAGCATAGCAGCACAACCCTGGCTGAAAAGCACCCTTAAACATACATATTGGCATCGGCACCTTTATAGCAGATTTTAACTTGCAGACGAATAGAAACCGAATTCTCGCGGTTTAGGCATTTACCTCGAATTCGATATCCGAAAAAAAAAAAATTCTTACTCTCAAATTGGCACGACATACAACGAGTAGCTATAGCAATCGACATTACATGTCGATTTGATTAGTTATCGATCGATATTCGCCATTTTTTTTCTCATAATATGTAGAGTCCGAGACAAATGTTTAAAGCGCGAGAATCACGGGTCCAGGTTCAACGTTATTTATTATAGACTTGTAATATTACTTCGCAAAGTTGACCAAAGTATGCTATTGATAAGAACTTCGTGATAGAAATTCAACTAAACATAAAGGGGTAACGAATCTGAAGCTAACCATTTGAATGACGCAAGTTTGTAGCTCTTAAAAGAAATTGAGTGAGTTTAAATTATAATTAATTCTCGCTGTCATATAAAATTTGGTCTGTTAGCACCACTGACTAGATACCTACTAGACATCGCCTTATTCAAATATTGTATGAAATTGTTATCGTCAAAAAATCGCGGGGTATTGGAGAAGTTGCTGTCTTCCCTGATACCCGTCAGCTTTTTGTAATTTGATTGGTTCGTTCAAGTTCTTGTACTTGAATAAACCATAAGATCGGATGATATATAGTGGTACGACGTAAGTTAGACGAACGCGGCGGCCTAGGTATGCGGTGTCTATAAGTATCTGGTCGATGGTTTGTACTATACCTACGCTTTCAGGTTGTCTTCCGGAGGTAATATTGAGTCAATGGTAAATAAGCTGATGCTGATTTGATAAATGTAATCTTACCTAGTGTTTAAAAAAATATTCTCATATTAGGTGTACTATACAAGAAGAACGTGCTAAGGTCTTATTCACACCAGTGCAAGTGTCTTCAGTGGCTGTGACAACCCATGACAGTACCTAAATATATTCGTGATAATATTTACATATGCATTCCTTAAACTTAGTGAAATCGTGGTTTAATCTTAGCTGAACTTTAGTTAGTTAAAATTCTATTTTTCCGTCAGATTATAAAAAAAATATAAGACACTATTATTGGACATATTTTAAATTATAAAAATTGATTGATCGGAATTCGGACAAATTTCGGGAGTGAGAGATCGTTACGTCATAACTAAGTAAAACTGCACAAACAAAAGTAATACGTGTTGCATATTTTTTTACTTGTAACTGAAGGCGACGGACTGTAAATTTAAATTTAGTTATCTTGCCTATTGTGCCAGAAATCGATGTATTTTCTTCTATGTATTACGTTACCACATTCCCTGATATAAGACACTAGTTAAATGAAACAATAATTGCCCGTCTCAACTACACCATTTTTAAATTATTCAATTTTTTTATTAAATTATATTGTACACAAACTTTATACTAACAATAAATTATACTGGGCAATAAATAAACTTCAGTAAAAATATTAGCTATGTTACGACTAAAAGCACAAGTGAAGTTACACCTAGTTTTAACCCGCTAGAAATGACTGCGAAACTCACTGTTTTGGTTAAACACGGCGAAAACGTGTGGTTAAATGGATAACCTAATATATATTGAACATTTGAGAGTCGATACATATAGTTTTAGTGGGCCAAAACTAGCTGTAACCGCACTTCGGCTTTTAGTCATAATTGCTGCATTTACGACGCATCAGAACGTGTGATAAATTAAGCTCATTATTTCTATGTAGTGCCTGACGGTTATCATATTACGATTTTTGTGTGGTGAATAATTTTTAAATCTAATAATAATAATAATTTTAATATTGATGTCGGTAATATATCCTTAGCAACTAATTAATTTAAGCTACTTGAACCGGTTCCATTAACTGTGTAATTTTTATGAAGGCAAAAGATCACCAAGTGATTCAACTAATAAATACCCAATATTCACATTCGACTTTATACCCTTTTTAAATAATAAAGTCTGAGAATCTATGTTTTATCACTTCCAAAAAATTTCAAGGATTATTATTCTATAACTTCAATTAGACGCCACTTTGTTCGAATATTGTATGAAATTGTCAACATCATAAGTTGGCGGGGTATTCATAGTTAATTCTTATCCTTGAACGAACCGATAAAAATTAGCTTGTGGTCGTACAATATGTAGTGGAAATAGACATAGACATAGGCGAGCGGGGGTCTTATGCGGTGTCTATAGGTATATGTTCGGTGCTTTTATCTAAGGAATATTTTGTCAAAGTAATTCCTATTGTAAAAGTTATCTGGCTATTGAAAAGAGTATTCTTAAAGAGGAAAGACAAAACATGGATTCTTAAGCCTAGTCCTCGTTTATTTGTGAGGCTAGTGTTTTCTTATTTAATTATAAACATTACGTTTAAACGTCTCCTTGGTGAATTTTCGAGTGTTTAGCGTCACGCGCCTAGCGTGTCTTCACAATTACTTTTCACCGTGTAGAGAACACGCCAGACGTGTTCTTGGATTTTCATGGCTGCATTTTCAAAACGTTTTATATAAGGTGGCATCGATAGGAAATAGGACGAAAATAGCGGTGGCATTTCATGTGTAAATTTTCTCCGTTTTTATCATGTTCATGTGTAAAAATATATAATCAAATAACTCTGCCAAACGGACAGTAAATCTGTATGAAAATCGGCTAATACGCAGTAACAACTGTCAAAGTTACTTGTCGGCCACTGTATTTTTAACTAAAAAAATGAAATTCAATAGTCTGAGGCCTTAAAATAATGGGTACCTACCTATTATCTATTAGTTAAATCAAGCTCGAATGAATTATGCAAATTGTTTTAAGTGTTTATGTGTGATGTTTTGTGACTAGAAATAATATTTTTATTATTTTCCGAAATGTAAAGCTGCTAATATACTGTAAATATTATTTTTAAATGTTGTTGTTTTATTATCTTCTTCGTACTCATTGTCTGGTTAACTGCAGTGGTTGTCCATATTATATTTCAATACGATCAGCCGTACTATGCGGTAACCACTGCGGTTTTACTGTTTTGTAAGTAATTTTGTATTTTCTACCGACTTCAAAAAGGCGGTTCTCAATTCGGCTATGTTTTTTGTTGTTGTATGTATGTCACGCGATAACTCTGCCATTATAGATCTCTATAGTTAAAGATCGACTATGTAGATTTTTTTTTCAAAGGATGCGTAATGTATACATTCCAGGTGGTCCCACTTTTAAATTTTATGAAAATCAGTTGACCGGTTGATGAGTTATTGTTAAAAATATTAAAGTGGGTTCGTATTTTTTTTAAAGCAAATTATAATAGGCATCATTCTAGAATATGTAAAGTCAGTCAATTTACTCTGTTAGATAATAAAATAATGGTGGACTTTTTTTTTGCTGTTTCTCACAATTTATAAGAAAAAGTGCTGGAATAAATTGCTTTAAAATTTAAGGTCCTGAATTTTAAAGTGATTTATTTTGTGACGTCAGAATAAAGATAAGCATGACATTGTTGTTACGTTATACGATATTGGACCTGATGTATCGCATTTTTTACTTATTTGATTATGTTGATCCCGCCCATTGCGCCTGCAATACGGCTGGCAGTGGTCGCGTACAATCTTAGCCGTCCGATTGGGCAGCATATTGTAAAATACATAGTGAATAAATCGTAATTACCAGTACATATAGAGGTAGGTACGAAGTTATAAGTAAAGATCCGACGATAGTAGTAAATAAGTATTTTCAGTGGAGTGGAGTATGTCGCGGTACGGGAACCCTGTGCTCGTGGTGAACGGGTGGAGGTACCGTCGCGGAAGACAGTTTGGGCCGCGCTCCACTTGGATCTGCATCAAGAGTGACACTGGCTGCAGGAGTAGTGTCCACACACTGGAAAATTCCGTCATTCGTATTGATAATCAACACACACATTACGTTACTAAGCGCAAGTCGCGATCTCATGTTCCCGACCAAACGAATGCTTCTTATTAAGGGAAGACGATAGCATAGATATTTCATGCTCTGCTAGCGGCTAAGAATTTTAATAATGTGATTATTTAGAATAATGAAAGATATTTGATATCATTAGAAACATATGTGATGTTTACAGATATTATAAATAATATAATAAAATATTTTTATACAACTAAATTGTACTTTTATTAAAACTTTTGCGTATTGTGTGTAAATTTTTGTTATTGCTAGGTTAATTAATTAAGACAAGATGTTAACGATAGTTTAATTTGCAGGAGTGGTGGCCACACTCGCCACGACCAACACACCAGAAGCGCCGCCGACGCTGGGTTTGCCGTTTCCTTTTCCCTGCTTCCCGGGTCAGTTTCGGTATTGCCTAAGTAAAAGAGGCAAACCGGCGATAGAAGTTGGCGCACACAGGTTTTGCTTCAATGGCCGTGCGGCAAGCGGCAAGGTATGGTGGCGGTGCTCGCGCAACCCCAGGTGCCGCGCCGCTGTGCACACGTTCGGCTTACGCGTCGTGCAGATGAACAGCGCGCACACGTGTGGCGTGCGCGCTACTCCACTCACGCCAATGTTCTAAGCGCCAAAGACGCTACAGTTTGAATCAGTCAATTCCACTTCGTCGAAACACCACCGGCACACAAATTGACGTTGGTTGTGGCACTGTTTCTGATCTCAATTCGACTAGACTTGTAGATTTAGCGAGAGTATCTAGTTATTGATTGATAGGTGATCGTTTGTTTGAATAAATGAATGTTGTTAAGATGGAAAAACAAAAACTTCGAATGGAAAGTCAAATTGCTCTTGTGCCTTCCTGCCGGTGGTCTCGACATTCCAATGTTGTATACACCTTTTGTCGATTATATGTATACGAATGAGTTTTGGCAAACTATAGTCTGCCAGTCTACTCTCTTATCTTATTCTCCAAAGAGATTATTATGAAGATATAACCTATATACCTATAAATAATACTGTATTCAGTAGACACTTTTATTAGTAGATATATTTGCGCTGTGTAAAGTATACGACTATTTTGTAAGTTTTAGAGAAGACCGTCCGCGTTTAAATCATTCGAGACTTCCAAATTTTACGTTTTTAGCACTTGAAAGTCGTTACTGGTATGTGGTTTAGTAATTAGATGAGTCAAATTGTTTTCTGAAGAACGTTACCTTAAAACTCCAGAGAGCGTCTTCACAATGCAGTCTCACGCTCTTCCAAACGGGACGGTCTAGTTGGTATTGTACAAAGTGATAGTTCTCTTATGATATCCTAAGTATTTTTATACATTATTTTTACATTTATTTTTTTACAATTTTATTCGTGGGTTGTACATAAAATGGTTGTTGAAACGGAGCGTGCTCCAAGAGGTAGGTTTCGGTTGCGATAGTGTCACAGTTTCGTTCAGAGTACGCTTAAACCAAGTATGTATTGGGAGCTGAAGTCATGTCTTGTATACGATTAGGAATGTAAGGCAACAACTTGTTAACGTAGGAAATGCATTTATTGAACAATTGACTAAATAATAATACTCATGTATACGTTGTAGATGTAAGTTTGTTCCTAGTGAGATCTTATTACCTATTTTAAGACTTTTTATTTTATTTTTACGATATGTTTTTTTATTTTGTACTATTACGTACTTATTAGTTTTATTCGAGCCGTCTAGCGTCTGTTGTACTTATGAAAATAGGTCGCAACGCAATAATTAACCTGTTAACCACACCCGCTTAAGTACCACACAAATGTATACGATTATAAATATATGTTAACCTTTGAAGTATTATTTAAAAGTATTATTTTCATTGTGATAAGATATTTTATTATATTATTACGTTTAGTCCTGAAAGTATTATGGAAATTATGGTAGGTACAAGTCAAACGGAGAATGTTTATGCTGTGTAGCTGGTAGCTAAGAGACGAGTCTCGTGTATAGGTACAAAGAAACGATTATATTGCTGAACATACGAATAATATGCGAATTTCATTTCCTTCCTAATTTAATTTCTTTCCTTTTTATATAATTTTCTTTTGATACAAATTAGAAGATCAATGAAGAGGCAACATCTCACTGGAATATTACTTTTGGTGTTTCAAATATGTAGATAATATTATATTTTCTAATAATCAATATTGTCCTCTTTACCTACAGTAGATACTTATTGATTATAAGAAAATATTCGTGTAGGTCGAATTACACACCGGTTTAGTAACAGTCTTAATGCTTATTTATTAACGCCTAGCATGAATTAGCCATCTAGATATAATTATGCAAAGCCATCTCGATTGCAAAAAAAGAATGTCAACTAGAAAGTGCTAGAAAAATTTGACGATGTATTAAGCTCTTTCAATCAAATATCCTATTAAATTGTGCATCTGGAAAAGGAGAACGGACGAAGAGCCAAGGTATATCCTTAAGATAAATTGCCTGTATTGATTTTCTCTTGCAAGCTGCCTCAATCGGGAAATATGATTATGCTTTATAAACCTCTAGTTTTGAGATATTGAATTGCCAATGGTCTAATAGGTTGCGTATTTCAGGATGGTTCTATATCAGATCAGCGCGTGGAGGTCTACATTTAGTGGCCGATGGGCATATATTCTATGAGGATGGAGGGTCCCATCCACGTCGAGTTACCTGGAGATGTGCACGGTCTTACCAGAAAGCTGAACGCTGCCAAGTCGCCTTATGTCTAAGAGACGGTCGTCTGGTATACTTCAGAGGCTCCCACAATCATCCCGCCACGTATAACCCTGCTAAGCATGAGTCTCGTCGTTTCCAGGTGGACCCTATGGGCAAGTATAAGATAGTATGTACTCCGGAGGTCCGGGAGGCGCCGACGGTACCCTTAGTGCCTCCTGCTCCGCACGCGGCGCTGATCCTCTAGGCCTGGCGCGACCTCTTCGTGCGCGGAATGCTTGACGCTAGGCACTGACGCACACGGAGAGAGTCGCTCTCATGCTAAGCACACTCGTGTGCATGAATTACTTCTCACACGGCAACATACTGCTTTCATTTTATTTGGGATGCTGTTTTAATGACTAAAGGGTTTACTGCCTACAGACTTCCTCGCGGATTTTCTATCTCCATTTAGATGGTGTCCAGTTCGGTAGTGTTCTGTTGCGATATGTTGTCGTGAATGGGAGGTTTTAGTTACAAACGAATTAAATCGCATCACCATAGTGTGTGTGAAACCGATTGAAATCGGTGCTTAGATTATTCGTAACGTAATATTCCAGAGACGCCTTATTATGTTTACGTGGTAAAGTAATGCCAAAGGTCATTGTAGTTTCTTACTGTTATCATGTAGGTATGTACTTACTGCCTCTTCTGGTAGTAAGTTTATTTAATAGGTATCAAACACACCATATTATAGGGATGTGTAATCTACTAATGTGCCACCTAATAAGTGGCGCACCAATATGTCGCAACTAGTGACGTAATGTTGCGTATCAGTTTTCACCTATCTTCCATTATGAAGTAGAACAATGAAGCCTATTAGGCCTTGAGTGATAATATCATATTTTGAAAAATAACCTAGTTGATACATATTGTAAGTCCTTATACTAAAAATGTGTATGATATATAAATGATCGGGCGGCTATAGACGCTTTGAAGATCGCCTTGTAATGCCTTAGCGGCTGTTTGTTTAGAAAACAATACGATGACCATAAATAATAAAATTGATCATTATAACGTGAATGTGCAATATTCTCTTACCAAAATGTTTAGAAATTATGTATACAAAATGTATAGCTTTAATGATAGCGTAGCCGTCTTGTTGATGCTTTTTTATAAAATTCTATTTATTGACCGCGATGTAGCACGCGGCACGACTGATAGACCATGTTATGAAATACTCTAATATTTATTACTAAATCTGTGCCCTCGACTTCGATCATATCAAGAACTCCCAAAAACGGCAAAAAAACAGCTTAATAACGTATTTTCTCATCTTCATACGACAACAAAGTCAGGAACCGAAGTTTTAAATGGTAATAAGAGCAAACCTAAATCGCGATAAACATTTTCACCAGTACCATGTCATTATAGTGATATACAACATCCGTTCCCTGGATATAATTAAGAGTACTTCGAGGCCTTTCAGATTTACAGATTTATTATATTGTATAATTTAATTTGTATTTAGTCGTAGAGTAGATGAGGTAATTATACCAGCTTATGAAAAGTAATACGAGCATAGTTTTTATATTAGAAACTTATACGACCATATTATATAGTAGACTTGTATTTTAGGGTGGGAATAGGATATTGTAACCAGTTTTTCGTAGTATCAATACATTTATCAGTACGTAAATACTTATTATAACTAAAAATTGTTTAATTGTTACTAATTATTTAATGTTTTTGACTGAATACAATCCAATACTCATATATTTTCGGCTTAGATGCCTAGATATTTACCAAAAACTTAATTTGTAGTGCAATGTTTTTTGTATACGAAAAAGTATTATTATACAATTTATTTATTTTAAGTTAATCAATTGTACTGTATCATTGTTTAATTTTTTTATTGTTATTTATAAAAAAACGTATACTGAAGAGTGTTTCATTATTTTCGTGAGGCATCCTTACGGCAGCGCAGTTACAGTTATTCTCTGCAGTCTTAATATGAGTATTGATTTTCTTATCAGAGCTTCTAGCCTCCGTTTGAATAGCGTGTTTGTGTACAAGTAACTACACAGCGATGTACAGTTTACAGTTTGAATCGATGACGAAATTGCGCAATGTATGGTAAAGTTGATACCCGGAGATAATCGGAATGTGGTAATGTTACGTAATACTTTAAAACATTCTGCAGTATATAATTGTCGTTCATATTGTTGTGGGTATATTTTGGGATACAATGACGCTTTAGGGTCACGTTTTATTTGTGCGGCATGTTAAGGGTTAATGTTTTGGCTGTATAACTTGTGTTCTGAATGTTACGCAGCGATGACGTCACCGGTGGATTCTGAGGAACAATTGCTGAAGATTGGAGGATTTTGGTACAGACTGGATGGCTGCTATAAGAACAAGAGGCGGTGGATTTGCGCTAGAGATTGTGGAGCTAGAATACATACTGTGGGAAAAGGTGTGGTGTTTTCGGAACTACGCCACGTTTGTAAAGGTGTCAATCGGACTATATAATCCCTGCCCTTTACGGTGGTAATTATAACTGGCAAGAATTTTTACTGTTCATACAGTGCAATAGGCCTGAAGGTCTAAAAATTCTTAACCATAAAGATAGTTGAAAGGACAATGTGCCCAGTTGGATACTAGAGGATTGTTACATTTTTACACATTGAAAGTTATCAAAATTGTTTAGGGACCAAGTATAATTTTAAGTATCTATTGCTGTAAAAGAGGTATCGTTTTAAAAAAGAGATCTGCTATTCGACTGTATGTTTTTTTTCTAAGTATATTTGTATATTTATATAGTTTTTGATACTTATTTCTTTTGTTTCAAAAGGCATACTTTGTCTCACTCATTTTATCAAAATCGGCTAACCGGGTTTTAAGTTATTTTAAAAACATTGAAGTTGGTTGTTTTTGTTTTTAAATAGCTATTAGGTTAAGGTAAATGTCATCACATTTTTAATGTGTGTATTTTATAATCTACCATGACTTCACACATCTAGTGTGTACGTCGTTCACTACTGTTTTTGCTTAGTGCGTTGTATTTTTTAGTATTTGTTTTAATTAACTTTTTAACTTTTGTGGAAGTATTTGTTTTAACTAACTTTTAAACTTTTGTGTTTTATCATTGAAAATCATATACCTATTTATTAAGTCTATCTTTCACTGACTGTGGTTAAAAATAGTCTGCTTGTGATCACGGTCGGTGAAATCCAATCGAAACGTCAAGAGTAATAAAATTCCATTAATAATGTTTTAAGTACATTAGGGGTTGTCTAGTTTCGTGAACATATTTTTTGAAATATCGGGTTTTTTTTAATTAGTTGTAGGTAAATATCATCGTTAAATTAATTACTTATTCATAATTTTATAATTCATCATCTTTTTTCGTTTAATATTTTTAAACTTATTATAAATTTTACTATGCGGAGTCTACGTTTGAAAAAGTCCCTGCGATTTCCCGCGTAAATTTCGCGTTTTAATTTGAGGCTTAGCACCCTCTACGTCCTCTCTTTGCTACCTCACTTGTTAGGAAAGATCCCACCGATGCGATGTAATTAAATTAGACACTATTAGAAATATAAACATTTACTCTTTGTTATTAAATAAATTAGTTTAATCTTCTGTTTTATTAATTTGCACCAATCAATATCACTTACGCCTTTTTTACCCGAAGGTGTAGGTGGACGTGGATATCGCTCACTGGCTATGAGCTTATTGCCGTTTCTCGGTCACAATTACCAATTTTGAGCTGTTATTATGATTTTTCTAAGTGTATTAGAAACATCTTTTGCTGGTTATTAAGCCAACATGCTTCCCACTGCATCAACGAGGCGTACCTTTCACGCACACCTTACTAAAGTCAGCTGATTTATAAGGTAATTTAATAATCTTTTTCTCTTGATTCTGCAGTCATAAGTAAAAAGGACGTATCTAACATATTTTTGAAGTCAAAATAAAAAAGAAATACTAGTAGATGCGTCTTTTTTACTAATTCCGACAATTTTTATCACTCAGTTACGGACAAAAGTGATGTGATGTCGTGGGACACCAGGTAGGAACGAAGTTCCTTCGGCTAATAAAGAAAGAGGGAGAAAGAGAAAGGTATTATACACTACTCGCTTGTGTATGCGACTGTCGCGCATGCGCACGTCTCATTTAACGGTTTTATTCCACGCATTCTTTCTTACGGTTTTACTATCATATTTTTTTCAGTTCGGTCGCGCAGCAAAATCTCTATCCCCTCCAAGCCTGCCGTAAGGAACTTCGTTACAAAAATATCAGATGCGTCCTTTTTACATAAGACGGCTGAATGTTAAGTTTAACTCGTGTTTGGCTAATTGCAGTTCGTGTGATATATTCGTCAAGTGGTTATCCGAAATTGTCGTTGAAGGGCTATATCTATCGGCCGCACAACGCTTACAGGAACCAGCCAAGGGTGCTCTGGTACTGCGCGGCAAGAAACAAGTTCCAATGCAACGCTGTTTTAAGGACTTACAACGGACAAGTGATTGCCATTGATGGATCACATAACCATATTCGCTGACTGGAAAGCGGCCGGGTACCCGGCGCTCCTAAAGGAAATGTGGCTGAACATTCGGGAAATATTTCGTCTCTAACCTGCAGTTTGGAGTAATTAATCGTGGAGAGCAATTTGTATGTTAAGTTAATAATATCAACTAAGTGTTCTTCCTAATAAACATGGATCTGAAAATCTGGAACATTCTTGAGGTTAAAAATATCATCAATTCCTGAAGAAACGAGAAAATCGTTGATAGTTTCTACTCTGAACGATTTCAATATCTACGATTATAAATATTGAACCAATTTTTAAGAATAATAATAATAATAATATAGTGGGACATTAACACACACGGTCATCTGATCCCAAACTAAGCTGAGCTTGTACTATGGAAACCAGATAATTGGTAATATACTACATTATAATACTTTTCTTTTGTAATTATATACTTAAATATAGATAATTACACCCAGACACAAGAAAAACAAATGTATTTAAACAAATGTTTGTCTCGGGTGGGAATCGAACCCACGACCTGCGGCGTGAAAAACAAGTATCTTACTGACCACGCCACCGGTTCGTCAGAATATGTTACGGTTTTACATTATTTCGTTAAAATATACATAAATATATTTTTTCACTAAAATGAAGAGCACACAGCCACATTGAAGTATCTTATTAATTTTTTTGTTTAAGGTTACTAAACTATTACTTTTTGCGCGGCATTTCTGTTGAAATTTGCCGTAGAGCCTCCAATAGTATTTGAATCGATTCCGAGAACCTCACCGCGTGCGATTGTGATCGATAGGTAAACAAAAGGCTCGCCAGGAAATAGTATAGGTCGCTTTAACTAACTTGGTTCCTGGGAACTTTATTTGGTTCCTTAAGCCGCGATGGATCGGGTGGATTTGAATTATGCCTCTATTTATTTCGGATTTACCTGTACTGGAACGCGACTTGTGATAATCTATTACATCCAAGAGCACTTGGGGTTCTTGCGCATCTGACGTAAAAATGTATCCCTTAGAACTGTTATTAAAACAATTAAGTAGATAATAAAACATTCAAACACACTATCACAGTTATCATAGGCTGTATGATAACTTAGACCATCGACCATCCTAAACTCAATACGTTCTTAGGTGTACAAGACCACCTAGAGATTAGCTGTACTATGTTTTTTCACTGGCAAATGATTTCAGCATTATCTAGCAATAGATATGTTATGTGTTGTGAATTTTTCGTTTGTCTTTAAGGCCGCAGATGTAAGTGTCCAGTTGCAGGATCCAAGCAGTCTCTAACTGAACGTTAGAATTTCAGTCTCGGAGTAGGTCCGATAGATCTATAGTCTGGTGAGCGTAGAGCTCCTGGTTAAACCGTAGTTATAGCTGGGGCCTAGCGGTGTTTTAGTCACCGACTTATTTGAATTGTATATTAAGTACATTCTGTTTTTGTTCTGTTTTGATATAATATTATTTAATTTTCAAATGTTAATAATATTGATAAATGTATACTGCAAATGTAAATAAAATAGTAATAGTAAGAAATTAGTACATTGTCATTGCTATAAGCATAAGAATATTATCTTGTGATCTTATATATGAACTTTTGATAATAAGGGGATAATGTTATTTTGTAAATATGTATTATGTAGGTATATGTTTTCCTAAGATTTATCGTGACATATGTAATTATCCTGGAAGGAATGGAATTATCTATGTAGTTAGATACAGTGTATGTAGAGGAGCCCAATTTTTTTAGGTAAAAATAATGTATTGAATATTAAAATCTAAATTATGTGGTTACATGGTTACAATAGCATATTCTATTGTGGACATCTACACAGAACTTTAAATAATTTTATTTTCTGCTTATTAATTTGATTAAAATTTACTGCAAAATTTACCATGAATGTTTTTTGTTGCTGAAATGTAATTTACAGTTGTATTGTTAGGTAATTAAATATTGTTTATTTTATGAGATCGACTTTAAATTGTTAGATTATTAGAGGGTTAAAAATTAAACGTACGACTAAAAATTTACATAATTGAATTAAACATAGTCTTTTTACCTAAGGTCTAACTATAACTAAGTATTGTGTTATAGTGGATAAGTATTTTATACCGGCTTAATTGAAACCTAAGGTAATTTGTAAGTGTAATTTTTTATTCAAGTGTTTTTTTTACAGATCTGACGTCAATTTTTTTACAGCTAGGCATCAGTGTTACATTATTTATATTTTAGTATGAATGTACATATATTTGTTTCTTTATTAGGTAGTCCTTGTCATTTTAGCATTTGGTAGAATAAAAATGGTATTTTGAAAGAAAAGTACATTAGTAAGTAAGTACCTACATTGTTTTGGTTTTTTCGAAACCCCAGATATTCAGTAAATATTAGTAGCATCCAGGTATGCCGCTCACTAAGGATCTTGGTCCAAAATTGGGTGAGATATCTAAGAACTATGTCCTGATTAATTGATCAAACATTGGATGAAGATCTTAACGAGTGGCACACCACCCTAAATTGATAACATGTTGGATTTTGACGCAGTGCCGGCAGTGTTCGTGCCATCGCGGACTGGCAAGTCTCTGTTACTCCACGACGGGTATACGTTCTACTTGAAGAATCTCCAGGCGCATGGGAGGAAGCAGTGGTACTGCTCGTCGAGGGATATGGCGGGGTGCCGTGCTGACGTCATCACTGCGCCGGCGCGCTCCGGTTATGGCGACGTTCTGTTTCTGGTGCGAGGACGACATATCCATGCACCTCCTAGCTATTACTTTACACCTGATGGAAAGTATGTTAGGAAAAAGGACGTTTACCACAGATATAGATAGCTGATGTATTTTTTTATATTTTGTATTGATATATTTTTAAGTTCAACCAATCAATTTTTACACCTAGTGATATTTTTTTTGTTTTTTTTTTAATTTTTTAGTAGCTATTTTTTTATTTTTTGTACGATCATGATTTTTTTATAAGCAAAGAGTTCCTAAAATTTACATCACAATCTTAAAAATATGAAGAATATTTTTTATACACCTAGTTCTTAAGGACAAATGACGAAATAAACTTGGTTGGTTGCCAGCAGATTATTTCTATCTGCTGTATCTCTGTTTGCTTGAAAATATTAGAAGTGGATGCCTAATTTGAAACTAAAGTGATTTTATTACTAATAAAAAAATCTTTAATTTAATATTTATTTTATAACATCACGGCACATTGAGCTTTACACACGTTCTTTGTGCTCAGAAGTAAATCACTCAAATGTTTGCCTGAGTTCATGCTACCACTGTAGACTCACTAGTAAGTACTTAATGATTGTTAAGTTTGACTTGAGAGATTGCCAGATCGTTTTGTATTGGTACATTGAACGTGTTAACATTGATGCACCTTAAGAGCTCACAATAAAGTCTGTTTTAGAATGAAAAATGTACCTAGTAGCGCTTGGTGTTGTTCTTTGCGTTGTATTGATAATGAGTTATGCAGTGTTTGGTTTAAAAACGTCAATAAGTGACATTTAATTATGAAATAATCATTTAATTTGGATATTAAAGCTAAGAAATAATTATAATTATTACGAATGATTGTGATATAGTGCCTCATCGTGCGAAGTACGAGTCAAGTTAATTACTTATGTACTCAATTCGTGTTTCAACATTTAGTTATAATAGTTAGTACACTTAGTACCTAATTTGTTATTTTGTGTTGGTTTATTCATATAATTGCTAATTGAGTATTTATCTATGCTAACGATTGTTTGTATAAATTTTATAATTTACCTATTCAAATAGGTATTCTGAGTTATTTTGCCTCTAGGCAATTTGTTCTGCGCTCTAGAAATGCCTCTTACTAATATGTTGGTTATCTTAAAAACTGAGTAAGTATGTCATTATGGGTTTGAAGTTAGCCATCATAACCTTGCAGAAACAGCTGTCCGAGACATATAACTCTGAACGGACTGTAGGCTTTCGTCATTAAGTTTGAGCTTATTAAAGTACTTAAATATTTTTAATTGCGAAATTTCTCTTAAAAATCTTAATTCCTTGTAGGTATGCTATGTTGATATTATGATTATTAAAAATCTATATTTTGACCTCAATGCTCAATAAAATGGTGATATTAGGCATGGATTTAAACTGTGTATCTATGTTAGTTAAATCTTAACTTGTTAAGTAATAAATAATTTGGTATAGATCAGGCAGTTTTACTGAAGGGTGAAATGAATGAAGTTAGGGGCCGTAAGGTGGAAGGAGGCAATACACGCCCGACTGCCGCGGACGTAGGTACTTAGCACGCAACATCATATGACTTTTTGTTTGTATACAAAAGCCATGTTTTACGACACTCAGATGGTTTATTTTTATGCTTATTTAACATATCTACTGAGACTTATATGGCTTGGCTTATATGCTTTTAATTAAATAAAAAAATAGTGACCGCTTTTTCATTATAATAGGTAAGTACTCATTGTACAAAATTAGCATAATTTTTTACCATTTAACTTTTATACAGTAGCTAAATGCTGTGTAAGTTTAACTGAATCTTATTAATCGTTACTACAAATACGCTTATCATAATAGCTCAGCAGAAAACTACAATGATATGGTAGTTGTGTAGAGCACGTGTTCGAATACCATCGTTGTTGTAATATCGGATGTATTCGAGATCACTTGAATTGCGCAGTTGTGACGGATCAATACCTACAAAGTTATGAAAGAAGAAAGTTCCGCAGGGCACGGGGAATCGCATGGGCGTGCCCTCCATCTCCCGCGCTATAGCCTAGTTACGCCCTGTATGCCCTAATTTGACGTACTACCCCCCCTCCCCCACCCATCCCCTCGAAGGGCGCTCGGGAGTGTGAGTAAACACTGCTGCGTAGTAGGCTTCCTATGACGTAGCGTGTTTTGATACGTAATGCTACTATGATTTATTTATAGGTACTCATCGCTCGCTTTCTAATGCACTGCAATGATGTTTACGTTTATTAGTTTTTTCTTGTGGGAATTTAAATGCACAGCTCTCAATTAATTTCTCTACGGGCTGACCATAATGAGTAGCTAACGGTAACGCGACCTCAAACTGTGTCGAACTGCATTCGTGGGTTCGACTAGTTTTAAGTTTATCTGTGTAGGTATGTGAGCGGGTTTTTAAATTGATGTTAGTTATTTGCATGATTAGTAAACAGCGATGGCGTAGCCCGGAAAGGCTTAGGCACGGCGGGAGGCAGCTAGGCCTGGGCGAGCGCGACCCACGCGATCCCACGCCGCCGCAGACATGCGCGCGGCGCCACTCGCATCCTGGTGATGGTGGCTCCAATCGATAATGCCCCAGAATCTTCCGAGTCCCCGCTCCTCTCTCCCAGCCCTAGCTCACCATGCCTGTCAAATTATAACATCCCATTGTAGTAATAAGGTCGTTTTTACATCCCCGCTTCCGCTAATGTGTCCGTTATGGTTAATAGTCGCTATAAAGTATGTTTTGAAGGAAAATTGTTTCTTTGTGTTTTATTATTTTTAGAATAGACTTACAATCTTCGCTATCGTTTTGTACGAGCAGCGTATGAATTATAATTATGTATGTTTATCTTACGAATACATTTGAAAAATTAGAAAAGTTAATAATAGATAGGTACATCTGATAGTTAAGTGTTGAAATCAATTAAAAAAATCTTTGTATTAAAGGCGTTTAAGTATTTATTTAATAAGGATTTTATTAATAATAATTAAGTGGATATGTCAAGTTTTCCGGTTGAATGGAGTTTTGGTATTGTAGCTGGTGTTTGCTGGGAGTCTCGATCGTGGGGCGGTCGGAGTGCGGGCTTGGCTGTGCGGTATCGGACCCAGACAGTGGTGCACGCGGCCTCGTGTTACGTGACCGTCCACAACAGACACCTGTGCGATTGTTACCTACGTACCTTTAACAGGAACATTGCACTTTGTTAACACCATCAACAAGATCAATCATGCACGTGCTATTCACTAAATGAACAATACTACGATCTCACTTAACAATGTTAATAGGTACCTACTTATACCTACTTAAAATAATTATATAACACTTTAGTAATGGGTAGTACTACACACGTATCTAATTATTGACATGTGGTTTACATGCTTATCAAGCTTCAATAATACATCCATCCATACCTACCTACGCAAATTTACGCACATGAGTATGAGCACCTACTTTTGTAACTCGTGTATTGATATAATTTGATGTTTTTGTTCGGTTAACTAGCGTTTTTACACGACTACTACAACAGTTTTAGATTTGGTTAATCCTATTTTTTGTTTAAATAATAGATAATATCTTCAAAGTTCACCAACTTATGAGGAGAATCGTGTAGCATTTATTTGGCATATACCTAGACTATTTGCCTAGGTAAGTATTAATTTCTTAATTAGGATTACATTTAGGTTACTAACCTACACTACGAATTTTTAGCCTATCGCACGATAAGCACGAGAGCACACCAGATACCTACAAAAACTAGGATCAATAAGTTTTACCTAAGCAGGTATGATGTAAGAATTGTCATGATTCGCAAGAATTTGTTTAAAATACACCTTTTGTCGCCAAAGCCAAAAATAGTTAGGCAGTACAAAAAGTAATTGAAATAGGTACAGTAGAACATAAATGAAGTTATGACTACGTGACTAAAGTTGTTTTTTATTTAGTACCAACAGCGCTAATCATTCTGAGATACGGCCGGGAGGTCACCGTCACCGCAGTCGCTTCCACGCCCTTAGGTTCAACGTTCTATTTTTAGTACAAAACTCGGAACGTACAACCGTAGTAGTACCCCAGAGCTCAATGCGCATGCCCTGCTATCAATGAAATTATTTCTAAACATTTTATAGTACTAGCGAGCACGCAGGGCTGCTGCGGACCTGTTTTTACGTTGCGTAATAATCACCCAACGTGCCTACGCCTGGTTTATTACTTGTAATATTTAAAAACATACCTTAGATACCTACGAGTTTGGTTTATTAAACCGGATCTTGGATCTCTAGATGTAGTTTTAACCCATTGGTACTTGATAACTGGTTATATCGAGGTTTAGAGATGTCCATTGATATGACCGATTATTCGAAATTTCATATTTAATAAACATGAAGGCTAATCAAATAACGGTATAAACTAGATTTTAGAAACTCAGCGGCACAAACAACATGACTAATCTAATGAAAAAGTGCTTATAGAGTTGTAAACACGAACGCCTATTTTTCTTATTAGTTAGTCAATACTCGTCGCAGTTGTAGCCTTTCGTTTTGTTAAAAATTTACGTTTATACTCTTGACCTAATATATCATTATCAGCATGGCGATCATTTTATCAAATTAAATACACCAATGGCAAAGAAACTAACTACTTAACTACATACAATTACCACTTATTAGCACTTTCAATTAGTTGAGATACACATAGCTAGGTTTTGTAGATGGGTACATTGGTGAGTACATTAAATAAATTCATGTATTTCTCGGGTAACAAGACTTTTATTTATCATTATGAAATTTAATACCTCTATCAATTAGATGCGGTACTTTAATTGTACATTTTAAAGCCTGTTAGGTGACCTGTTTTTCAGACCTACTATACGAACATTGCAAATGATGTCTTGAAAATATGGAAAACATCTAAACTTGCTGATATAGATCAGTAATAGACTAGAAAGTATAGGACATCTTGTGTTGTGTTTCATTGACTTTTATACTACTTAGAGAATATATTTTCTATGAGAACAATGCCAAGAAACTACAGGTCGTGTGATGGAGTTCCTATAGAAAATCATGTTATTGTCTTTAGTGCTTACTTACACCACAAAATATGTGTATACGCACTCACTAATCTGCTGGAATCGGTTTTGCTCTGCTTAAATGTTACTAATGAAAAGCTGTTTGCAGTACCTAACGTCTCTGAAGAAGTAATGCTAGGTTAAGGTGAAACTTTTGAAATATGAAAATAACCAAATAGAAGTATTAAAATAAAATCAATTGTCAAATAAAAAACGCTTTTTTAAGAAAAACAAGTAGATATCAGATCAAGGAATACCTACGTTTTGTTAATGAACTCGCTAAAATACGATACGATACTATCTTCTAAATATGTATTAGTGGTAACCTGAGAGGCCCTTTTGTTTGCTACTTTCATTATGTCAGTATTGAGGTGTCAGGCTAGGTTATTGTCAGGTCAACAATGGTGTGGAAAAATAACAGTTGGGTTTGGGATGGAATAAATATAGCCAAGTTTATCGATAAGAATAGCCTTATTACTTAGTCGTTTATATAAACCCATTAGGTACATACCTATTGTAACTAATTTAGACTATCGCGTGTAGGAATTAATTGAAGTACAAGTACCTATAAGCCAAATTAGCTTACAATTAAAACCAAAACTGTTGTGTACGTTTATAATTAAAAACGCTTTGAGGAAATAAATTATTAGGTCAAGGAATACCTACGTTAATGAAGCAGCTAAAATACGATAATACTAAATATGTATAAGCAGTACCAAATAACCTAAGGCACCTTTGTGAATACTAAACACATTGTGATTTAAACTTAAATAAAAAACCAACAGTTTATGTTAGAATAGCATTTTAAAATTAGAAGCATCATTGTCATGTAATAATACTATCTCGTCGAATCTGGCTGTTTTGTACAGATTTCTACCTGCTTTGGAAAAAAAAAATGTCTAGACGTCCTGCCTTTTGATGCTTGTTCTATTTAAAGGGCGTTTTTATGGAATACATTTTATTTCTTTCAATTCTAGCGCCATGCCAGGTGCAGGTAAGGAACCGGCTTTAAACACTTGGAACGTTAAGATATCATTTCGTTAGATTTCAATGTGCCTAAAGAATGCGTCGAGTTTTTGTTAGACCTTTGCGCCCCCTTTCTTTTTGTTACGTCGAAGCAAAACTGTATTAGGCTTAAACGTTTACGAGGTGCTATGAGGCTAATATTTTGCGTGTTAGAAACAGAATTTATTTTCATAACATGAATAATTTTTGTGGTTTTAATTTGTGTACACGAGTTAGATATTATCATGCCCTTTGTTATCAACAAGTTATGCAATGAGTGTGAATGACGCTTATACTTGGGAAGGTACATAGTTTTTGTACCTACCACTATTATTTCCTATACTATTACCGGATTATTGGTGGATATTGGTTAGTTGTTACTTTCACGGCAGTAGGTACGGCTGTACAGATTCGGATAAAATTTTATAGAAATTAAGTAGTTTACTGCCTGGATTACCGTGTTAGTACTTTTCATTCTGATAACTTGTCCCCTGGTGACTTGTATACTGTAATTTGTAACCAGTACCCTTGATGATTTCAATATATCACGCAAACAATGCACCAGACGGATGCTAGAACCTAAATAATATTTTATAACCTACGTAAGAACCTAACTTGACATTATCAAAATTATCCTATTAATTGTTTACAAGTAGATAAGGAAAGTTTAACATTATCATATTATGTCATGTTGTTGATGATACATCTTACAATAATAGGAAGTGTATTTGATTTTATTTAAAACATGTTATCAGTTATCTCACTCGTCTTAGTGACTTACTCTAGGCATCTAATTAATATTTGGAAAGTTCATTGTATAAGAAATTAGGTCCGACGCACCGGATACTGCATAATTATAAAGCAGTTGTAAGCTTCACCGTTTAGTTTCTTTATAGAAAAGATTTGAGTGGTACATTAGAAACGATTTCGTCATGACCCTATTGCCCGTCCAACTAGTAAACACCTGAAGAGTACCTACGAAGTACCAGGCATTCTGCATACCGTTACGGTGAACAAACTGGGCAGCCGAGCACTTGTTTACTTCAATTGAAATGTTAACTTGATTACATTTTTTTCCTCAGCGGCTATAGATGACTTGCAAGCTAAGGGACGAACGATTTTGAACCCTATGTTAGAGGACTAAAGGCTATCTGCTTTCACTAACATATTTTTAGCTCACAGATTTGAGTTTGATGTACTAAAGTTGTTTACTAAGGTTAGCATGTATCTATATTAGAGTCATCGTACGCCGGATCTTGGGTTTTCCTCATCATGTGATTACTAGTTTATGAGTAAGTGTAGCAATGACCCTAATCAATGTACTTGCCACAAAAGATTGATTTATTTTTTTCGGAATGATAATTTAGGCTCAGGTTGTTTTTTAGTTACCCCTTTACACTAACGAAGTGGTATTGTGTTGTATCTATTTATAGAGTTCTAATAATACGAAACTTATGGAAAAAATCGTTAGATAAATAAATTAGTCTCTGTCTCTTTCAAAGTATCTATGCAGTATCACGATATCTCGCATAATTATTATTCGAGTCGATAGGATCTCTAAGGAAGTTGTAGCTATTTATACAGATTTAGCTGACGGCATTAGGGCGGTGCTCTGGTTGCTAGGCACGCAGCTCGCCCTAATATTTGGTTCATGTTAAGGGTAAGGGGCACCATGCTAACATAAATAATATAAAATACACGATAAACACAACTAACCATAACTAAAACCACCTTTGGTAACAAGATTTGTGTACTTAGAAAAAATGTTTGCTTGAGGCTTAGAGTGAAAATAAAAATGACTACGCAAACTATTCGGGGTGCTTAAAAAGCGTACTAACTTAAGTAACCCTAGGGCTTCAATTGCAAGAAAGTACACCAATAGAATTTCAAAACCAATACAATTGCTGTGAAGATTACTCACTATAACGTATTAGGTAGCCTGCTTTTGTTACAACACATTGTCTTACACTTAGGATCAAACCCATTGTTAAGGGTTTACCATCCTGTCTTTTGTTTGCGTAGGGAGAAGTGCTCGAAGTATTAGTAGGTTCCTTGAAATCAATATACAGAATGATAGATGAGACGTTTATATCTGAGAAAAATGACAATTGTTGTAATTAGTTGCAGAATTAAAACTTGGCTGTAAGAACTATTTTCAATAGAATTTGTCATTGAGGAGAAAGCAATAGAATTTATCATAGAGGTAATATCTGATGTGGTTATCGTTCCGTGAGAATAACCGTGTGCCAGAATACCTAGCCCGTTACATATTGTTCTTAGTAATTAAGTATATTGCCTTTTGTACATAATTAGGAGGGATTATTAAATGCTACTCTGGTTGTTAGCCACTAGGTATTCTTGAAGTGGTTGGGGGACATTAATGGACAGCAAATACTTTACAAAGAAATGTGTTT
The DNA here is from genome assembly GCA_936450015.1 of Meganola albula. NCBI lineage: Eukaryota > Metazoa > Arthropoda > Insecta > Lepidoptera > Nolidae > Meganola > Meganola albula. The sequence goes on from OW388149.1 coordinate 11,865,641, forward strand.
ACGTTCTTACTGAAAGAATAAAATAAAACCCTATTTCATTTATTTGTATAGGATTTGCAGTTGGGTCCTGTAAATCTGAGAAGCATAGATTATGCAGAAAGGAAGGGCAAGTCAGTAAAACTAGACGTACTTGCACCGGATGTTACAAACTGCATAAGTTGGAATTTGGAAGATATGACGCCAAAAATAGATCGAAGAAAGTCAACACGTATTGTCAAGAATGTCCTGGAAAGCCCTTCATGTGCGTGAATTGCTTCGATTTACTTCATTATTAATAGAATTTCCATTTACTTTCATATTTTTAAAATGTAACACAAGTACAAGTAGATAGGTGAGTATATATTTAGCAAAAAGAAATAATGCTCGCAATTCTGTTGTCACAAGAGCGCCAAAATTTAGGTTAGACCGATACAAATTTAAGCGAATTTTTGCGTCTTTTGCGACAATATTATTGCGAGCAATTTTTATTTTTCTTCTGCATTAAAACTTAAAAGGTGCACTATCCCAATACAATCCGATCTGAGAAACACAACTAACAACTAACAAGTCCAACTTTGTATTTAATACACACTGGTGATTACCTACAGTGGTAACATGGGTTTGCAAACAGTTGTGTGACTGACAATTAAAGGCACCCAACATAGAACATGTGCATTACTATAGGTTTCCAATAAAATTCTAGATGAAGCTAGTTCTTAAAAAAACGAGTACGATTCCAGGTTCACCGAATGTTATTGGTAGATATCTTCAATTGGCATGATGGTTATATTAGTATTGGTAATAAAAATAGATACAACATTAAACTTTCTATAGATTCTATACATTCGGCTGGAACTTGATCAACTTAGGACGGGATAATAGCTCTGGCGCTTTGAGAAACATCGCATTTAACGTCGGTGAAGCATTAAGGTATGATGGTATCTATAACGGTAAACTGCATTTTTTTCTACACGTTTCTCGAGATATTAAAAAAACTATCGTCTTGATTGTCACGTAACTGCATTAATTATAATACCATGCAGGCATCTCGGATTGAACACTAAGAAATCATGATAGCAATTGTAGTTTCCAATGTCCGGTATGCAGAGAAATGAGAAATTTGTGGCAAGTGAGCGACTAGCGCCCTCGGTTACATTGTGGTGCAATCTGAGAACTAAAAACAAACGGAGCACCTTTGTAGTTTCACGTTTGTCTTTCTTTTGATGTAGATGGCGGTATATACACGTAAGTCTCTTCAAATGGCTGTGGAACATTGTGTTCTCTAGGGAGAGGATTTCGTGAGCGGTTATTTAACTATATTGAAACCATTATTTCAAACGTTTTTAATAGATACTATTAATCTGGGAGTAACAATGTTGATTTAATAGGAGTTTTATATCCGGTTATCTAAAAATATAGCTTCAGGTAATAAATAGTGTCCGTTTTTTAAACTGCTCAAAAGATGGCGTTAGGTGTCTTTAAAAAGTTAGATTGTTTTGTACGTAACAAGACAGTCAGCAAAGTAAGTATACTTGAAGGATGAGAAAATGAGAACATAAAAGAAATTTATTTAAAATGTGTATGATGATTTTTACAGCCACTTCAGTTGTGATGTCTCGGCGAGGTAACCCTATGATTATACACGATGGCAAAAACTTCATCAGAGAGAGGTCATGGGGGTTAAAAACACGATGGGTGTGTGGTAGGAAGAGAAGATTGCAGTGTATAGCGGCATTAATGACTTACGACGGAATTGTTATCAAGTCATATGGTTACCATAATCATAGCTAGCATACTTTGGAGTTTAGGTAGATAATTCTCGTAATTCTGCTGTCACAAAAGACGCCAAAAAATCGTAAGAATCGCCATCAATTTGATAGTCTAACCTAAGTTTTAGCGTCTCTTGTGACAACAGAATTGCGAGCAATATATCTAGAGACTCCAGATTCTGTAACAAACTAACAGCAGATTTATCCTTTGCCGTGAGAAACAATGGAGTCTTAGATGATATAAATACTTTGAAGAGACATACATCGGCAGACTTGCCATGCTTTTGGTATCCTGTAAGCTGTAAGCATTGCGTTGCGGATAGATGAAATATCGGCAACATAAGCCTTCCCCACGTCTGATAATAGTGAAATGAGAAGATGTCTAAAATAGAAAAGTTCTTGGGCACACTCATTTGGCATTGTGCATTTGGCTATTAGCGGTAGGTATCTGACATTAACTTCATACAGTTGAAGTCTTAATTATGGTAAACAAATATGATAAATTATAGGATATTGAAATCCTTATTAAATACTTATAGTTCTATTTATGATTACGGTGCTAACTGAAATACTTAATTTGTTAATAAGTTACTGTTAATAATACTGTGTTGCTGAGTATTTAAATTAAAACAAGTAAATATTTGTACAACAAAATTTAGATAACGACGTAATTAAGATATCTGTTAGGCCAAGCGGCCTTGCCGTGTTCCGGTGCGATGTCTGGTGACACCATAAAGAGAGGGTGGGTCGGAATTGTTGCTTCTTTAAGGTATTTTAACCATATGGAGGCTCATTCCACTGCCACCTTCTCACCCATAAATCATTCGTAATCACGAGTGAATCGGTAGGTACACTAGGCTGGCGCGTTCCATTGTAGACTACATCATTGGTTAGAGCCGAAACACAACCGCGTTGCGTCGCCGCACCGCAAGAATCGGCAGTGCCGCCCGCCTCTGCATAGAACAAAATGTACTAGCACTACGAGCGTTGCGGTGCGTTGCCGCAACGCGGTTGTGTTTCTGCCCTTAATATCAGGCAAGTTGTAGTCAAGCGCCAGCCTATCGCAGGATAAAAAAAATCTATATGTACCCACTTGTATCGTTATTATACTAGTTTAGAGTTATATGAGTAAGGCTTCGCTGTCCTCCCGTCCGTTTGTCTGACAGCGGAATCTTATAAACCGTAATAGAAAGCTATTGCTCATATATTATAGCAATAATTATATCTTTCGAAACCATTTCTTTTCGTGTAAGTCCGACTTGCACTTGATAGGTCTTTTGGTTATAATGGTGTATCCTTTATTGTATTTTTTACTTTTTATATCCTGCTAATATTAAAGTATTTACTTTTGTTGTAGTTCTACAGAACGTATATTTTTTAATAAATCATAATATTCTAAAATGATTTTAATTTAACTATTTTTATTTTACTTTCCTTTTCTTGTTTTATTATTTTTCATTATTTGTGTTTTTTATTTTTTTTTGTTTTTCAGATGGATCTGAAATGGGCGTGGTTTGTCAATTTCGTGGTCGGCTTTTTTCTTTTTATGATCTAGAAATTGCTTTGCATAACTGTTCAAACGACTAAATGGATGATTTGGGCGTTGTGATATTTTATTATTTAAAAAAAGGCTGTTTTGTAGTAGATTTATATTTTTTTTCGTGTAGTGTAATGTTGTGGTAAAGGTTGTGTGGTTAAGAGAAACACGGCGAGATAGTTAAATAGATGTTTGTATTTAGGTAGTCTTCACCGTAATGTACCCTTAACAATTAATTCACTTCAACAATTTTTAATGTCCCACTGCTGGGCACGGGTCTTCTCATAACTATCTCACGAGTTGAGCGAGTTTTGTTAGGCCTTAATCCACGCACGCTGGCCAAGTGCGGGTTGGTTGTGGTCACATGTCCTCGAATGATTAGTTTTGCAAATATCTTATCCTATTTATTAACTACTTATAAAAAAAATAGGTAAGTTTGTGACAATATACCTATATTATGTATTTGTACGGATTTACTCTTTCAAGAGAAAACCCCAATAACATGTAGTCCCAGTAACTTGTTCTAGTGACATGTTTTCAGTGTGTCATATGGACCAAGTCGCGGACGGTATAGAATTCTTTTAACTCTCATGAAAATTTTAAATAACATGATACAATGGGTTACAATAATAGAAGACTTAGTGTTGGTATTACGGGCGGCGCGACTGGCGACTTTGCAGTTCATTGCCCACTTGTCTTTAGGCATTGCTAAAGCAGCGGTGGCGCAGTGGTACGGGCCTCTCCTTAGAAATATAAGGTCGCGCGTTCGGTTTCCAGTCATGCTCACACATCTTTGTGTGAATTGTATCATCGCCGCTGCTCAATATCGGTGAAGGAAAAAATCGTGAGGAAACCGGCATGCCTAAAAAGCAATCATTCGAGGACATGTGACATCCACCAACCCGCACTTGGCCAGCGTGTGTGGATGAAGGCCTAAACTCTCTCAAATCCTAGGCTAGTTTAGAGAAGACCCGTGCCCAGCAGTGGGACACTAAAAAAGGGTTGAAGTTGAAGAGGAAGCGAATACGCAATAAGCGATGAAATTGCAAAACGCGCCGCCCTACAACGCCGTGGCCATTGGACACACGTATAATGTGGAATTTTAACTACTTAAGTAGGTAGTTGTTATATAATGTGTATATTTCCTACATTATAATTTACTTAATTATTATTTTGTTGATTCGATCACCGCGCCGTTATCATATGAGGTGCGATAAACAAGTAATTCATAAGATACTACACAATTTTAAAATTATCATTTTAAACGTATGTAGTCATCAGTGGCCTTGACATTAAATTGTTTATTCATTAGTACATACTATGATCGAATATACACGAGTAGCAACAAATACAGTTCATTGCCTAATTCTAGGAATAAATCAGTTGTGTTATCAATTTATTGCCGAAATATGTGATAATGAGCTTCCGATTAAAAAAAAACAAATTCTGTGTTGAATTTATATTAAAAATAATTTATAATGGCAATAACTAGTGTAATTATAAAGTGTAGGTATAAACAACAGGTGACAACGCCCTAGCTGTGCGGTTTAAGTACCCGATTTTAAATCTCTTCCTCTTTTTATTTTTGTTTGACACAAACCTGGTGCTGTTCATAAAAACAAAACAAAAAAGAATTATCTATATCGGTGGAATCGTTCGGATAGATTGTGTCCTCACTTGCAGCATTTGTCTAGGAATTTCGGATGTGGAATGTCAGTGAGAACAGACACATGGCCTTGAAAAATTGCGTAGGTACATCAGCCATGTGAGGATACACCACCGGGGATCGAATCCTGACCTTATAACCTTATATACGCCACCGCTGCTGAGTGTTTGCACTGCACAACAAAACATGATACAAGCATAGTCTTATATCTCTTTCTACTCATCTCTAAACGATAGAGATAGATAGTGCTTGCAACATGTTTTCATGTGCATGTTTCGCCAGTGGAAGCTAGGGGTTACACTAAATCTCTCGTATTCATAAGATAGTTGAGAGAAGACCCGTGCCCACCTACGCGTAACTATGTTTGCGGCGCCATCGCTGAGCGTGCTTGCTTAGTCTCTTTTTTCTTATACTGAAATAGGCTTGCGCTTGACTACAACTTGCCTGATGTTAAGCAATGATGTCTAAGATTATGGTCAATAATTAGTATTAAGTAATGTGCCTTGTTTCATTGTGATATTATAGCTGGCCTCGCTGATTTTTAACAATCAGTGAGGTTCAGCGACCATTATCGCGGTTGACCTGTTGATGGGTAACCGCCTACTGCCATTTATTTATGAGCATCTTTATAATTTTTGGAGGATATGCTCATTGCTCAGTTGCTAGTCCCATCACGGTGTAGTAGCTAACACTCGTTAAGCCACGTCAAACGATACACCATTAATTTTAGTAGATACCTAGTCATGGACCAAAATTTATAGCAATAGTGCCGGATTAACCACGTAGCAAGGGTAGCATTTGCTGCGGGCCCCGCGCAAAAGAGGGCCCCGCGTATACGAACTTCCAAACATTAAAACTTCCTTATGTAAGTAGTAGTAGTTCCTTCATAAGTAGTTTTGTTCAGAGTACAATATTGAAATGCTACGACACGCAAGTGGCACTTGTTAATATGTGGCATACTACAGAGAGCTGATTGCTCACTATTTAGATATATTTTTATCTAAACATTTCTTTTAAGTATTGATATATTTTCTACAACTATATCGCTAAAACATGAAAAATATTCCTGAGATAAAAATTATCTAACTATTAAACTTTATTTGTACCTTATACTCATGAGCCCATAGCAGAACATGGGCCCCACAATATGATTTGCTACTTTTCTTAATCCGCTTGCTTAATCCGGCACTGATAGTGCTCATATTACGTATGAGAGCTTTATGTTGGACATAAAATCCATTCCCTGCCAGGCCACGTGACCCCTAAACAAAAAGATGCCGTGTACACCCGTCAGTTAACTTTGCAATTAACATCGAAGCTGTAACTTTGCTACTTATCTAGTGTATATTAAGTACCTATATTCATGTTTTATCACATTAATTACGTCTTGTTGCGGTTATACGGGCACTTTTTATGCAAATCGAATTTAAATACTTGGGCATAATAGGCAACATTTGATTTGCCTTGCTACTGACGCGCAGCTCCGAATCCACGTAAAGTTGCAACACTGCAGTGTTCCGCTACATTGTACACGATGCGGGAGTTGCTAGCTTCTACTTTAAGAGCAAATGCACCGAAATATTTGTGGTTCTAAGGCGCCGTGTTGCTTAAAATATTGTTTTTTGTTACCTAGCCAGTGTATAAGGGGCTTAAGTAAAATCAACATTAAGTTCTGTCCACACTTTTGGGTGATAAAGTCGTAATTTTTATGTTCTTGTATAAAAACATACAATCTGTGTTATAAATACAGTTGTATACCTCGCGTAAATGTTTACTTTAGTGTTCGTGTTTTTAATATAAATTTCAGGTTTATCCTAGTATTTTTATTTCACTAATTGTCCTAATGTTGCATATGTTAACAAAGAAGTTAATCTGAGTTTCAAACCTAATTAGGTAATGATAATTGAAAATATTTGGTAGTAATTTGCTACTTTAGTTATTCGATGTCGAATATTTTACTAAACCTTGTAATGTTTGCAGACGTACAGTTCATCCCCACAGAAAAGGGGAAATACATTTTGGTGCTCCGTGGTTACACATATTCCCAAGTGGGAGGCAGGTTTTTCTACTGCTCTTCCAAGCATATGGGGTGCAGAGCGCGAGTCAGACTCATGTCGGGGAAACTCGTGGCCTCCGGGGATGAACACAATCACGCTCCGCCATCCCACGCCCGTTGCGGGAATGGCGCGTTCGTCCAACTCCGTCCTAGGCTCTCGCATCTCGCTGGACTCTCGTCCGCCACCGCCATCCTTCCTTCACCTATCACTTCACCCACTGCCGCCGCTCTCGCCCTCCACGCTCTTAATTTCCCTCGAATACTTCCTAAAACCGATCTCTGGTTGCGACCTCCTAATCCTGAAGTTAAGAAAGATTCTTAGAATAATATGTTAGATAAAATGTTATAACAAGCAATATTTAGACATCATCACAGAGTCTGTATTCTTATGCGTGTCCATTGTTTAGGCATTTTTATAGAGTAAGTTGAAGTAAGAGAAAGAGGGTTCTCGTATGATAATTAAATTATGATTGAGTAGAAAGGCCCCGCATTGACTTCCTCTACTTGTATTATCTTATTGTATATTCTATTATTTTACTTAGTTTCCTCGCTTAGAGTATTCTCTAAGTAGATCTCGAAATTATTATTATGTAATTGGATTTTACTTTTGGACTTGAATTTTTAAGTATTACTTCTAAAATGCGATTGGCCTTGAAATGTGCTGTGAAATTAGTATGAGTGATCGCATAAGATGTCAGACGCTAACTTATGAGGTACCTAGTTTTAAGATTGTTGATAAAATCGAATGTTTCTTGAATTTGTTGATCTCTAAATCCTTGTATATTCCGAAATTTATTAGAATAAACTTCGCTTCCAGTGATATTGCAACGCGATACGTAATTTGGTGATATTTTGAAGTAATAATTATGAGCCTTATTAAATCTACCTAATAGTAAGTGATAATATTATGTTAAAATCTACTTAATATTTTGTTTTGTATATAAAGTCTTATTTTTATTATAGACTGCCCTTTTATGAATTATTATATTAAAGGCTTACAAAATGGTATCTTTTTATATTTTTATTATTATATAATATATTGGCACCTCCGCTTCTCAATACATCAGCTGTCATTTTATACTGTCATCGCGTCCGCCTTTCGGGCTAGCTGTCACTCGAAAATTCAACATAAACGAACGAATGAACACTGAACACCGAGCACAGGTGAAGCAGCCATCTTAGAAGAACAGACACTTTTTGTTGAACCGTTGCGTGTCGTTGGGAAGTGCGCACGCAAGCATAAACTCGGTGGTCATATCTGGTAGAATTATTGATTGTACTATCGACAGTTCTAGGTGAAGTTTTTGTTGCCATGGTTATTTTATTAGAATACTACTTTTTTACTCGATAATCCACGCCTCGCTAAAGATGTCTGATAATCTTGGTTTTAGTAGAAAGTCATCATAGTAAGTATTTGTTACTTAGATGTTTGCAAAATGAAATTTAGTAACAAAACTTTCAAGCAGTTTAATTATTACTAGTGCCATCGCTAAAAACTATCAAACAGATAGTTTTAACTGACTTAAAAACGAAGGAGGTTCTCATTTAGGATATTATATGTATGGGTGATTCCACAAAAATAGGGCTACGCGGTGTTTTTAGGACCTTTCATTAAAAAAAAATATTTTTATCAATTCACTGGCCTGATATGTCTTACACAAATCATTCTTTATAAATCGTATTTTTTTTGGGATGAACAATAATTAAGTGCTAAAAATAGTCTAACTTAACTAAAAAATATCAGTCCCTAGCAGTGTCCGAATCCCCGAATGTTTAATACATACGTCTTAATCTCGAAAATCAATAACCTAATTGTTTTAATTTATCTATGTTACGTTGAAAGCTGGGGTTGTGCATATATAATAAATAAAATTTAAATAAAAGTAATAAATATTTTTGACCTTCAAACTGTGTCCACAGTTTTTAGCATCAGTCCCTAGTACTAAATTAAATTTAAAATTTTGCGCCCTAGAAAGTATTGATAGTGAATGACATTAATTGAATGACAAGATTGACGTGAAGTTAGCTACATATTATGTTTGTCCTGGAGGACGGCCATTTTGTAAACCAGTCTAGTCGCCGCGTGCGTTGTGACCGTTGTGCCAGTCCACAGGCGTGTTCAGTCTCTAGGTATTTTTGATCTTATCTTAAATGATAGTGTTTTTTGTAGTTTTGTTGTTAATAATAATAAAATATATCGGTCTTATTTAGAACACTAACAAAAAAAGATCTCTGTGTACAGCAAGTCCAAGAAAACTGGATATGTTTTCACTACCGTCAGTCCCCAGACCGCCAGTCCCTGGTTGAAAAAAAAAAAACGTTAGTAAGGACTGACACATTGCTAAGGACTGATGATTTCCTACTTATGGTCCAAGTTTGCCACAGAATTGTGATGTCTGTGGTACCTTCATTATTGCCCATTCATATTAGGTACTCTATTTTTATTTTACAGAAACATGACACCCAAGAAAACTTACCAAAGAAGAAATAGCTCTTAAAAAGTCAAATGCCGCAAAAGCACGATTGAAAAAAATAAAAAAGGACCCGCTTTTATAGGCTCAACATAAAGAGAAAGAAAGGCTGAAGTATTTAAAAAAAAGGAGAATGGACAGCGCAGGTCTGTTAAAGATATGACCCCACGAGAACAAAGAAAGACCAGAAAGAAGTGGAAAAATTACTCAACTGAATATAGAAAGAAGAATAAAGAATTCAAGGGATTCCTGTAAATTTTATTGAGCGCAATACGCAATATTAAGTGTATTTTATTTTGATAAATAGGCTATTTCGTCAATCCCTAGCCATGCAGATCAGTCCCTAGGGATAGGGATATGACTACTGATGGTATAGGCTAAATATAAATCTATTTGTATTAAATTCTGTCGTGGTCAAAAAAATCCTCAAAGTAGTCCTATTTTTGTGGAATCACCCATAAATGATAAGTTAATATTCATCTTTGGCAAATGCACATGTTTTTACGTTTATTTATATTATTGCAGATGTAAAATTTGTTGTTAATAAATATGGTCATCAAAGCATGTATCTGGGTGGCTATCGATACAGGAAAGAGTACAGTTCAACATCCCAGACAACCTGGAGATGTTTCCGGCGACGCTGTCCAGCGATTGCTGTTACTTTCGACAATGTGCACTACGGGACCAGTTTTGAACATACACACTTGCCGCCCAAGAGCTTGGCCTCATGTAAAACCACGACGCCAGGCAATGCAAAGCAATTATGAGACGTCGCTCGATCAACTGCGAAAACAAAATTAAATGTCCATAGTTATCACCGACCAGATGCCTATAGACACCGCATGGCTGCCGTCCCCCTCTTCTCTCACCTAACTTATGTCTTACCACTACATAATGTCCCACCACAATGTGTAATTTGGATTGATTTGTTCGAGGACTGGAATTTGAATTTAAGAAGCATGCTGAAGATTAAGAAATTAAATAAATAAATATTCTGTGACATTAATACGCACGGTCATCTGGTAAAAAAAAAAGATACACTAATATAAGTAAGATCACAAGGGCAATGGACGCACTTAATAATGCTAAGAAACTAAAGTGGGAGTAAGCTGGTCATGTAGCAAGACTTCAGAATCAGAGAAAGTAATAAGATTATTTATGTAAATAAAATCGTAGCTTAAGAAAATAAAAGGGTTTTTAATTTTGATTATTTATTTATTAGTATAAATTCGGTCTGCCTCGGTTTTTGGTATCGGTATTTAACAAAAAAATAAAAATTATAAATTTTATCACACTCTTGCAGACTTTTCACAATTTTAACACTCGATCAAGTCTGTTTTAGCAAAAATAAACTGTGAAATTCGTCCGTTTTGAAGCTATGATGCCGCAACAACACACAGATAGACGCAGATAAATGCTAGGTACTTCTATAAATTATAAATGTAGTAACATAAACGTCATAAAAGCTCATTTTATGTAAAATAGGTTCAGGTATAAGTAGTTTGTCTTTGTCTGTCATCTTGTCAGTAATACTAGTAAGAAAGAGACAAAGTCCTTTTTAACTAGAGGCTTATAAGATTTTTAGGAATAAGACCGTAAGAATATTATTTTATTGGCGGTTGCGACAGTATCAATGCAATGAGGAACTTTAACAAATACTATATTAAAAAGGTATATTAATGTTACTTTGTTGCACCTTTAGTACTTATTAAGAAAACATGATTGATTAAAGTTAAATTATTATTTCTGGTTTTGTATTATTTCCTTGGCCTTTATTTGTGTTTCTAAGTGCAATTGATGACCTTATTAATTATTTTTCAAACAAGCCTATGTATTTTATGTCTAAATTTGTGATTTTGGTAAATACTCAGGTTTTCAATGTTCATTTATTTTATTGTAGATGTAAAGTTTGTTGTTAATAAGGTTGGTAATCAAGCCATGCTCCTGGGCGGCTATCGATATAGGAAAGATTATAGTGGAGTGTTCCAGACATCCTGGAGATGTTCCCGGCGAGGCTGTCCAGCGACCGTAAAAACTTTTGACAATATACACTACCAGACCAAGTTTGAACATACACACTCGCCCAACGCCTAACTGCTAACGACGAATGATATGCTGTATATTATTATGAAATATTTACAGCAGAAGCAAATATAATCCCTTCATTTAGGACTAGATGGCGCTGTGTAAATGTGTGAAAATATTAATAATGTTTATAAGTTTGTAACTTCGGATACCAGTTAGTTTGACAGGCTAGTTTCATTATTCCCACCGAAAAAATGGTATTTGTTGCATCGTGGCATCTAAACGAATTTTTATATGAAGGCTGAAGTGAGATGATTCTTAGAGATGACTCTTAGCCTGATAACGAGAAAATAAGGCGTCAGGGGTGTCATTTAAATTCAGAGTTATTTTTTTACGTTTTTATTTGGCAATAGCGAATTTAGTTGTATATGCGAGTATCTACTTAGTTTCGTACCTACTGCGAGTTATATTTAAAAATATCTGTTTTTATTGACTTTGTCTAAGTTACTACGATATTACGATTTTATATATAATTTACATTATAAGCTCCAAATTAAAGATTTATCAGATAGTAACCGCATGCAGCAGAATATTATTGTATGCTCAGTGTTATATTTCATCCGGACACGGAATCCAATTCAACACTTAGATGCAACACCTATGAAGTGTGTGTCCAGGGTACAAGATCTTGGTATTCTTTTAACATCCGATGTTAATATCGCGAGCACATTATTAAAATTAACAAAAAAAACATGTAGAAAACTAGGCTTTGTTCTGAGTTAGTCTCGCGGACTTACTAATGTCACAACACTGAATTGGCTTATACGGCTTTGTCAGGAGTCACATAGAGTATGGTGCAGTCAGTAACAAGTTCATCACTTGTATTTTATGTAAGTTATATGTACCCTTTATACTCCATAATGTACTGAGCTAGGAATGGTGGGTTACAATCAGCTCAGTAGGCTAATTCACGTAATTAAATAAGTTCAGTTGCAGTAAAGTTTCGAAAAAATAGCCCTATTCGTATTCTCGTAATTTTGACAACCGCTGTCACATACGCTTAAGTATGCGTCACTCGAGCACTTTAGCGGTTACGGACGTGCCGATAGCCAGAACCAACTTACTGACCAAATCAAACCATGCATAAAAAAAACAAAGTTCCCCGTCCCCGTTCTTCCATCGGACATCTAGAGGTACGGCTATGCGCCACTGATATGGTGACAATTCCACGGGCACGCACAAAGCGCTTTGCGTCCACTTTTATTGTGCGAACTGCCAAGTTGTGGAATTCGTTGCCGGCATCTCTGTTTCCCGATAGCTATAATCTTCCTGTCTTCAAGTCACGAGTGAATCGGTATTTATTAGGTAAGCGCGTTCCATCGTAGACTGCAACATTGCTTCACATCAGGCAAGTTGTGGTCAAGCGCAAACCTATTATAGGATAAAAAAACAAGTTTGATATATTTTCGGGCCGTTGAAATCCATTGGACTGATCGCGGCAAAGTTATGTTATATACTTATAATTGGATAAGTTGATGTAATTAATGGTATTTATAATAAAAGTTGTAGATATAATGTTACATTAGTTAGTTTGTCTAAAGTTAATATCGTTACACTATTGTATTGGGTTTAGCCTGTAAGGTTAACTGTTAACAAATCCTTAGCACTATAGACTGAAATTGGTCAAAACCAGTGATTGCCTGGTAACAACATGGGTACCTAGTATTTTAAACCAACAATTTTTTTTGTTGAGTTGTTTTCAGGTTTCAAGAATTACATAGTCTAATTAATTGGTCTCAGTGCTTTTTATTTAGGTCCAAGGTGAATTAAAAAGGAAATACAAAACACACTTATTACTTTTAAGTTGATATACAGGGATAGAGATATAATGTTTAACAACGATTTTATTTTCAGATGTAAAATTGATAGAGTCTTTAAGGGGTGGTACAATCCTTTTGTTAAACAACTACCGATTTTCAAGGAATTATCAGAACGGAAGCAAAGTTTCATGGAGGTGCAACAAAGCAGGATGTATTGCTAGAATTGTAACTTTTCGAAACGAAATCGTTTCGTTGAAAAATGAACATAACCATCCCGCAGTTATATAGTCAAGATCCAGGCGAGATGGGCTGTAACTGGTTAGACTGGGATCGGCTAAGGGCGAGACTGTGTTATGACCACCGCCGTAATGGAAAAGTGCTGTAAACTTGTCTTTTCTAATGATGCCGTCAAACCCAGAGAACTTCGACCTAATGGGATCTTTTGTGCTTCCTCTGGATACTAGGAAACCGGTAGGGGGGGATAAGATCTTGTTCTTTAGGGGTATGGCGGTTTACCTACTCCTAATGCATTCATGCGTCTTCGCGGTAATGGGTCACTCGCATAGTATGTGCTTCATGGTCTCCTTCGCGTCCCACATTCTATGCATGCGGGTAATTCGGTTACTCCTACTTTTTGTTGTGATGTAGGTATAGTAGGTTTAACGTAGAAAAGAATAGAAGATACGTCAAGTGGTAGGACTGTCTCCTAGTAGTGCATGTACCTAATGCGCTTGTTCTATATTGTTAATATTAGGTAGATAATAAAACTTCGTGTTATATATTTAATTGATTTTTAGAAAAAATATACAAATCAAGTACCTAGAAATAAAAAGAAGTAGAACTTTGTGTTCACGTTTAAATCATATATAATAAAAAACTATTTATAAAACACTGCCTTCAAGTTAATATTTTTGTCTTTGGTGTGCCAACAGTATCTGAAAATATGTAAGACCGTTAAAATGCTGCTTTTGTAATGAAATACACTCAAAAGCGACTTCAGGTTCATATACCTAGGTGCCGGATATCAAAACGAGAGTAGGAATCGAACGATTTTGTTATGGAAGCGCAACACTACAAAGTACGCAAGCGGTTACTCTAATAAAACAATTTCAGTAATTATACAGTTTATCCTGCGCCTGTAGAATTTTTGTTTGTGTACGTACCTGGGCTATTACTCAATGGGGGTAAACTTCAACTACAGTTAATCACCACCACCCAGGCAGCGGCCCGTCATCAAATGACCCAGTTGTGTTTCAACAAAATGTCTGGTGAAACGATAGGAACGGCGGGTCTAACGCCTAAGCACTGCAGTTGCTGTAATTTATGACGTCAGCCGAGTCATTTCGTACCGCCGATGTAAGTAATTTAATGAAAAGTAAAGGACAACTGTTTCAATCACATATTAAAAATACACAACTGTTCCACGTTTTGTTAGATTAGGACTGATTATCTGACTCTCCTACAACTCACTCTGCCTCACTGCGCCGCTGCTGTCTCTATCTAATTTGGAAGTCTCTGACTTTAACAGTAACGTAAAAGTTAAACAATTAATATTGCATGTGCTCACAAGGTGGTCATTGTAATTTGTATTTCCAGATGCAGTCTTTACGGAGACTCATCAAGGTGGTTTTGTTCTTATGTACAATAACTATCGGTTCTCCAAAAATTACCAAAATGGCAATAAAATTTCATGGAAATGTAACAAAGCTGGTTGTATTGCAAGAGTATTTACTATTTATGGCAAAGTTGTTGGGTCGAGAAATCATCATAACCACTCTACACCCCACGGTGAGCTCAAAGGGAAAAAGATTTATTTCCCAATGAACATGTTGGGAAGAAATTGAAATCTAAGAGAGTTTCAAGTACGGCAGCAAGTCTAAGAGTCGTACACACGAAAATGTGTACTCATTTCATAGGTGAAACTAGCGCTTTGACTTACAAAAATCTTGAAAATGCTTAAATAATATAAAAAACAAAATTTTGTCTTGAAATTTGATGTCTAGAATTTGATCTCATTTATATATGTAGGTAAAAGAAATAAACGGTGTTCGAGTGAACATTGAATTTTATTTATCACAAATATTGTATTCTATGTATTTTATTTAAAGCATTTTGTATTTTTAACAAAGAAAACATATGAATGATTTTTATTTCTTTCTTTTGAAATTTCATTCTCATGTTAGTCATTACATACATTACTTTCCGCACATTCTTTCATTTTGCTGTAATAATACTAACCAAAATTTTCGCTTCGCTCTCGTAAAATTGTGCTTGTAGCTCAGCTGCAGCGCAAAGGTTCATCATGATTGAAATGTAGCTGCAGGGACTCCACCAGAAACCAACAGAAAATTGGAAGTTACCTATGAGAAAAATGTTTGGTAACCTTTGATGTATGAGCTTAGATCTCTTGTCGGTTTAATGACGCAATTTCCGCCATTTTTCTCTCTCCATTGCGATCTCTTTTACCTCCTTATACGACATAATGCCAACCTTCTTTTTTATCTGACTCATATAGTTAATTCTTGACCTTTCTATAAATTCTATGACGTTCTTTATAAAGTCATCGTGTCTTAAAGGTTTTCCGATAAATTCATCTTGTCTGTTTTGTATGTTCTTTATCAAACTGCGCTCTTCTGCTTCTTGTCCACTCGTTTCAATTTTTCCTTTCAGCTAATTCTTTACATCTTTCCCCAATACCACATTTCAAATGCTTTAACCAATTCTCTGTCCCGCTGTGTCATTAGCTTCATAAATATTTAAATATATTTTCTTAATTTGCTTTGATATTCTGGATGTAAATATGTATAATATGTTATTGTAAGCTAGTTTAGCCACTAATATTTGAGCCTTGATTCCGGTGTTACAATGCTTCATCGTGAATTATTTTACTAATTATGTAAAGTTAGTAGAGGTGTGGAAGCGACAAGTACTTTTGTTTTATGTATTTTAATCTTCAATGATAAAATATCCATGTCTATATTCATGTTATTCATGTTCTTATATTCATAAACTTCTGCGATTTTTTTCGACGCCTCAACCAGTTTCTAATCTGCCTTGTCGAACTCTTTCTCTATATCAATAAATTCTATGTTGGTGTTCAAATCTAGCACTATTCTTATATCTATAAATTAGTCTCAATACTAATGTTGCCTCTCTTTTTTTCTTTTAAATCCGTACTGATCTTCACTTAAATTGTCTTCCGTCTTCGTTTGTATTAATATTATATATAGTTTTAAGCACTATTTTAGAAATTCCTGCTACTACTAACTGGATATTACTGCCGATTATTTTATATTTTCCCTAAATAACATCTTATTAATATTCCTTTTAGCATCTGTAATCGCAGAATACGTGATATCTGGACGTGGAAACCGACAGTTACGGAGAGGAATGCATATTTACAAACATGAAAAAACTCAAGGAATCAAAACTAGGTGGATATGTCGCAAGGTCCACAGGGGATGTCGCGCTTCTGTTACTACTATTGAAGATCTTATCGTCAAAACTAATGACACCCATAGACATTAATTATATATACTACTACGAGCTTCGATAAAAAACGATAAAAAGTGCCTTAAGTGTTATTGCATGCTACAGTCTATCTCCTTGTCGAATTTCATCCCATTCCGTCCAGAAGTTTATGCGTGATTGAGTCAAAAATGTCCAAACATGCTCACAAACTTGTATTTATAATATTATGGGGGTGTTTTTTCCACCAGAGATATTTAAAATCCTGCAAATAAACATGAATCCTAGTGCTAGTCTTTTTAACATCGCATCAGACTCGGTTACGCTGATAGCTGCGAGGATGTAGACGTTGTTAGTTAGCTACCTAGCTAGTTCAGTCAATGTGACCATTTTCACTGATGTTAAGCTATTTAGTGGTGCTAGTAAGATGTCCTATGAAGATGCGTAGGTCGAGCTATGATAACGCATCCATTGCACGTGGTGTTGCGAGGTTTCTCAAAACGCGGTCCCATTCAGATCGCAATTCCTTTTAAAGAATGAAAGCACGAGAGGACTTTGCTTTTCAGGCAAATATGATCGAGTACCCGAATCTCCAAATTTAGTAATTTAGTTTTATTAGAACACCAAAACTGAGGGAGAACAAAACCATAAAAATTCCCAATAACTGTGATGAACAAGGCATAGCATCGAGTTGGATTTACCTATTACTGACAGTTTCTGGGAAGATGTACGGTCATTTAATTCTAAATACTTACTAATATTATAAATTCGAAAGTAACTCTTGTCTGTCGCGCTTTCACGCCAGTACTGCCCACTGAACCAATCTGGATGAAATTTGGTATGGAGATAGTTTGAGACCCGGGGAAGATCATAACATAGTTTTTATCCGACTGCGCAAAAAGAAGTTGATGGCTTAGCGCGATAACGGAAATAAAGGGCGGGCGGAGTCGCTTTCGGAAAACTAGTGTCTTAATAAAAGTTTTGTAAAAAAAATTACGAATGCCGAATATCTGATAGGGACGATGTTCAAGTATATTTCAGAAAAAAATATGATCAAGTGGTACAAGGTACTTACATAAATAGGTTTATTTTAAATGTTATGTTGTACTTAAAATTATTATTGTTGGAAAGTGCATAGGTTTTAGTAATTTATTTATTTATATTTAGTAATTTAAGACAAAGCTTTTGTGGTTTAGACCTATTGTTGATTAGTTAAGTTACACAAATATTATATTTTTTTAGTTAGTTAGTTTTGTGAGTAAAATTCTTTGGAGTCTCATATACCCACTGTGTTACGACTCGATGCAGTGGGACCTATAAAAAGGTACTGAGCATTGTTAATTTTTAACCTACGAAGAAAAAGAGGGATTTATGCAAGCATATAGTATGACGACCATATTTGTATCTATGTATCTGTGTAAAAGTTTGTGGCATCATAGCGCTTAAACAATTGAACCGATATTGATACGGGTTTCTCTATTTTAAAACAAGTGAGAAAATTCTAAGGCAGGTCAGGAGTTTCGTAAAATTTTAAATTTAAAGTAATCGTGTTTTTTAGATTCGGAATCAGAAGAATACTACTTTGTTAAAAACAGCAGAGGAAATGAAGTGTTAGTAGTGTCGGGACATAGGTTTAAAATACAGAAAATTGACGGTAGAAGAAGACGATGGATCTGTATAAAGACTAGAGAAAAATGCAAATCTTTTGTGATCACTGTAAATAAGAAAATTGTTAGAGTTAATATTAAACATACACATTGATTACTGGGAAATGAAGAAAAACCTTTAGGATTTTCATATGATTTAACTGATAGCCCTTTGGATGCTACACATTTTATTAAATACATACTTAGAGCTTTGTGAGTGGATTCCTTTATCAAATATACACACTTTCTTCGTCGACAAGTGATTATGATACACAACATTTTTTTTCAGCTCTCAAATATGGCGTATAATGCTCACTTGAAATCTCAGAACTTACGAAAACTTTGTCAAATATAAGGATTTGACTCGCCAAAAAAGCCACTATAAAGTTCTATGTATGTTTTTTTTATAAAATCTAAGAAGTCCCAAGAATTACTAACAAGGTTTATTGCTAGTTGTTTGAACCACTGAATTATAGTACCTATTAATAGAATTTACTAATATTATGTATTGTTACAAATAATATGCTAAGTTAAAGTAAGAAATATACCTAAATAATGTTTTCTTTTGTGTAGTTTCAATGCCTTATTTCTAGAACCGTTATATTTTGTCCCAATGATGATTTTCCTTTAAAGAAAGAAAACTGCAAATAAGTAGTATACTTTTAAAGCATGTTTGTATTCGTAAATTTTAAGGCATGCTTAGTTTAAAATGCTATGGGTATTGTACCGTATTGTTTTTTTTAGTCTCTTCTGGCCTAATTTTTGGTACAACGAGATTCGGGAATCCGACCATCGCTTGGGGTAACTACCGGTTTGTGAAGAAACTTCAACGGAAGACAAAGACCTGGTGGGAGTGCGGCAGCAAGAGGTCGAAAGGCTGCAGGTGTGTGGCCGTCACTGTCAACGACAGGCTGGTCAAGTTGAATGGTTGGCATAACCATTGAAGATGTTTCGTCAGGACCTATTTTAGAATATAGTCAAGATATTAATTAGAGTTTTGATTATATGTATTTGATATGGATTTTAGAGTGTTCTTTGTAGTGAGTGTTATGTAGTTTTGGGAATTTTCTTTCCGTCGACGAGTGAATAAAGCATTAATTAATAGGTAAGGTTTCTTATTGAGCTCTTGTTTGTAAATCTTCGCTCATTTTGAGAGAAGTACTTTTAGGCGCTTGCGCCGGTTTAGGCATATATTTCGTAGGGGCATTGCATGTACATTATAAGCAAGCCGGCATAATTGGGCAGCTAAAGCTAACATAATGTAAATGTTAGTGCGAGCGGTGCTAAAAGTTGGCGTGCCCGCATAAATCGCCGCAGCTTGTTGGGATAATCCAATAAGTGTACATTAATAATTCTTTGAAATACCATATCCCCACCCGCATGTAACCTCAACCGATAAGCAGATAGTTGGTATTAACAGAATAAACATGTGTAACAATTGCATCGGTCCTTCTTCGCTGGTCTATTGATATTGTCGAACCAAATATACCGGCCTGCCCAAACGTATAGCGCTGATTAGTGCCCCCAACTAGTGTTAAGCGTTTTAATGATACATTTTTCTCTTTTATCCATCTAGTTGTAGTGTAGATGTAGTGGTAGGTTTATGATGGTATTATTATATTAAGATAAATATAATGTACTAATTGTATGTCAGGTTGTTTTATTTTTATTAGCATTCATGTATATATATAAATACTATAAGACTTCTGTTAGGGTGCAGAAATGGTCTGAAAATCATTGCCACGCAATTGCCTACCTTTGAATGGCTTTACATTTCGTTTGGGTTCCACTAACCGTGGTCACAAGAGATGCAAAGTTTTAGTAACTAACTTAATTTATAAGTGATTTTTTTATACAACATACTATTTGAAGTAAACATAGTAACTAACACAAGCATTGTATTTCAGAACCAAAGTTCGGTTTATCGCAACGAGGCAACCTAGTAGTTCAGATCGGCGAGTGGCGTTTCAACAAGCACGCCTGTTGGGGTTCTAAAGTTCGTTGGACATGTATCAAGAAGAAGAATGGATGCACCGCAGCTATTACTACTGTGGATAACGTGATTGTTAAAACATTAGGCAAACATAATCATTGAAATGCTTAGTGAGGCCGTAAATGGGAATGGGTCTGATGGACCCATCTACCGACTGCACACACGTGTATTTTCGTCGTCATCTTGAATTTCACGAAAAACGTGCTGTCCGTTCGTATAAACATTATTATGATCATTAATATAATTCGCTTTAATAACCTTGTCTATAAAAACTATACAGGGTGACAGAACTCTGTTGCTGTCGAAATGTCTACCCAAAAAAAACATTCAGCAAAGCTATTTTGAATACTCTGGTTAGCGTGTGTTTTGGCTAAAAAAGATTTCACGAATTTAATTGCGCCGTATTTTTGACAGCGATGTTCAAAATAACTTGAATTTTGCGAAATTTTTAGAAAAAAGGGTTTCGGTAGGTATGCGAATACTTGTATTGTACAAACTAAGTTAAAAACGACTCAAACGAGGTAAAACTCGTCATATTTACAATCACCGACCAGATACCTATAGACATCGTTTAGCTGGGCTCCCGCGCTCATCTCTTTTTTCTTCCGGGGGAAACCTTTATAGATCCCTGCTCCCCGATTGTTCGCAGGGCAGGGGGTAATTGAGACTCCCCAAGGGTACCTACGAAAACCCCCCGGGTGTTCCATCCCACACCTCCTGCTAGTGATGGCCCGTACCTCGTTCGCCTAACCTAAGTCGTATCACTATCAACAAAACTCGCACGAAGCACTCAGTTGTGTCGTCTTTGCTATCGTTTGTGCAACACTCCAATCCTACTGCATTTATAATATACACGTTGTACGTTGAATGATTAAAATTTCGCTAGCCTCCTCGTTAGTATTATGTAACTATTTTTAGTGCCTAGTTATTACTTTCATGCCTTTTTATACATATTTAGAGATTGATAAGTAGGTACATTGTTAAATCACGTTGGTAGATTGTGATAGAGTAATACGTATCATGCATTTTACAAATTAGTGCCACTTTAAAATAAGCCTAATGTTTTATTCATAATTGTTATTATGCTAGTATACATTACAAATTATGTCTTGGGGTTGTACTACGTGATCTCGACACGACAATTTTTGTGCGAAAAATCTGAACTTGACTAAACACGAAAGAAAACGAATGTTAAAGACCTGTTAGGCCTGTTTTAGAAAACGTTAGGCTGATAAAGACCTGTTATAAGGTATGTACTTTGTAAAAAGTTCTGAAAGTCTTCAAAGCACAAAAGTCTTGTTTTTTTGGTATTTATAAGTCATCATGTCTTTTTCTTATTCGATTATTAAAGAGCGATTGACTTTTTTTCACGTAGTATATTCTCATGCCAAGTTACATATAAAATAAAACGTAAAAAATATGCCTATATTCCCTTAATTTGAAATGTGAAAAGTTATTCATGTATAAACTAAGTTAAATAGCTAATAGATACTTGATCGTATCAAATAATTTTTAGTAAATAATTATTGCAGTAGTAATAATGAACTCAGATATTAGGATTTAGGTACCTAGTGGATGCAGTTTTTTCTTATGTTTAAATAAAGCTTCGATCAAAAGTGTGATTAAGAGTTTTATTGTAAAAGTAGGTTTAACGGACTTTATTAAAAAATCGGGCAATTTTTATATACTTTACACATAGGTACCCTGTTATAATTATAATCAAATCAAGCATACTTGTGTACTCCTCAAGAACCGATGTTAATATGAATATTTTTTTTCAGATCTTAACCCTGTTTTTGCACAGTCGCAACGTGGCAATCCTGTGATTATGATTGGTCAATATCGTTTCAATCGCGTGAACAAATACGGCAGTAGAACTAGATGGGTGTGCGTCAAAGCCAAGGCCGGCTGCAGAGCGTCGCTTCACACCATGGACAACGCAATCGTCCGAGTATGGGGTTTTCACGACCCTCTAGCGCATACTAGCGCTAATAGATTTTAGAACAAGAGATATCTCGCATTTGTTATAAAGGTACGATTCCAAAAACGACGGCCAGGAATTAAAACGAATGCCGCTGTAGTAAGGACTTCAGGAGTAGCAGTTTGATATGTTTGATTGGTGTGGTGGTTATTTCGCCACTAGACGACACAACGGATATAAAAGTAAATTATGATGCATAGATAAATATACGTTGCTAGTTTCCCCAGGTCAATTTATTTAGCTGGTGAACAAGACAAAAATTAAACTAAAACTAAACTAAATTCATATGTACTTGGCTAATTTTTATTTGTTTCTGTTATATGACAAATGACGCGTGGCAGTTGCAATAGTTACGCATTTATTGTTTAAATGTGTGCCACAGTTGTCTGCGATTTGCCGTCGCTCATGGAATCATACCTTAAAGTTATATTAGCTTAGAATTTTTGTAGAAATAAGAATTGTTATGCAGCTTACATTCCAATGTGGAACTTTCCTATGTTTACAAGAGGTATTAACGTCAATCATTTTGTATTGTAATTTAAAGAAAATTATTTATTTTACCTTCAAGAATATTCAAAATTCATATTTATATTAATATCTAATGCATGCATGTTTAATTATAATTTGTACGTAAGTGGTACTTACCTTAACGGTAGCTACAAGGACTATAATGATCTATTCCTAACGAATTTTAATGAAAGATTTTTTTTCGCGTATTTTAATAATTAAATCGGTGCAGGAATAAAGTCTATTAAAAGCTACCTAGGGGAATAATTTTGTTCGACGAATTATAAACAACATTCGTGATCTTAATGTTTAAGTGATTTGGGGAAGGACTGTCTAGAAACTGTTAAGTAAATTAAGTATTTTTTAATCAACTGATACATTTAGTATTATTTGCTTAATGACCGCTTATATTATAGAAATAATGTAGAATCTGAGCCTTTAATTGGTGAGCAATTAAATGGAATATCAATTTTGGTTAGGTTATACGGATCAACATGAGCTCGAATAAATATAGACCGCGAACCCATGTATGATATTAACCTTCCCTATAAAATTTATAGGCCATTGGGTTATGTCGCTGTCTATCCTGTTAAACAGGAGTACCGGTGTAGGGATTGTGATGGCGGAATTAGTTAATCCCATTAAATAGCCATTGAGTGGGTAAACAAATAAATACTCTAATCGTACATTTCTGCTTTATAAGTTTATATAGTTAAGTTGCAAACAACGCGCCGACTGGTAGTTTCAATTCTCATCAATTATGCGTTTCGATTAGTATTAAATTATTTAAATTAAGTTCTAAATCAATTGAAATTAACTTATAACAAAAGGTGCTTTCTCCATATGTTGCTTGTTGCAAGAGTTTACATTGAGGCTTATTATTTGTGGTGGAAGGAAAAATAATAATTATAGATAAGCAGTATTTTTATTATGTTAGGGTGGGTTCTTAGACTATAAGTGTTACAATGTAGATTTATGATTGAATTAGTATAAATTAATTTCATCAAATTATGAACTAGCTCTCGCACTCAAGTTACTAACATAAATATTACTTAGGTTTGGTGGTGGATAAAATAATAAAACTTTTATTCAGTATTTAATCATGAGTAATGTTTATCTACAATATTTTACATCTTACTTTAGATTAAACTTGTATAACTTATGATTTTTTTTATAATTAAAAGTGTTTTATTTTATTTTAATTCTCAATGGGCCCTACGAATAAAGATTTCTTTATTGAGGAAAGCATTTTCATAATATATTTGAAGTGAATACTTCATATGGACTCGTCAGTTCAAAATATTAAAAGTGATGCTTATTCGTATGGCCTAATAGTTCGTACTAGTTTTTTGTTCCACCCTGTACATAATACAGGATGAATATCGAAAAGTGGTACGTTTAGTAGCAGAATGCTGTAATATAATTATACGAGTATTATATTACTGCATTCTGCTACTAAACATTGAATTTTTAATATTCCAGTTATGTCTTAATCATATGTTTTTCAGCGGTCCAGTTTTACACTTCCAGAGGCACAGTTATGTTGAGGGTTGGCAATCACAAATTTAGCAAAAAAGGCACTGCAGGTCCACGGTGCAGATGGCAATGCAGTATAAAAACAAGAACGAAATGCAAAGCAACTATTACGACATATGAGGGCGTCATTATTAAAAGTCATCTTGTACACAATCATTAATACTATCCTGGAGTGATCATGGAATTCATGTGAAAACAAGATTTATGACTTTCATCAACTTCAAACTTCAAAGGTGTTTTATTTTAATACTACCAGTGTTAACTAATATGTTAAGTTTACATAATGTACATTCTACAGGATGAAGTTTTAGTTGCGATATGTATTTAGAAAAGACGTGACGTAATTAATTCCAAAAAATCCATTAAATTCATACATATTTGATTTAGTCCACCATTTACCAATTAGGAAGTGTCTGTTTATTTATTGAGAATTTTAATTCGATCATGTATGGCTTCTTTTAAAATTTCACCCTGTATATTTCATAATTCAATTGAAATGGGCTATTAGTTAGTTATCACTGTAAAAATGAGTTAATTTTCGCATTTAATGTTGTGATATTTTTCAGTGCTCAAGGTTTTCACTTCTAGAGGCACATTTATGTTAAGGGTTGGCAATCACAATTTTTCCAAATGTGTCACTGTGGGGTCACGTGCTAGATGGCAATGCAGTACTAAAACAAGAACGAAATGCAGAGCCGCTATTACAACTGTTGACGACGTGGTTGTTAGAAAATATCTAATACACAACCATTGAATATGTCATTTGCATGTTATGACAAGAATTTGATTTTTTTACAAGTAAAAATGTTTGTTTTGTTGTATGTTATTAAGAGCTAATTATTCGCATGATCACTAGATAATTCTTATCTAAGAAATGTTTTGGGCGTTTGAAAGATTTTCCATACATTGACTGACAAACAATCAAATTTTTTCCTTAGATAAAAGTTATCTGGCTAGTAAAATAATTGCATTCAGGGGTTAGGTTAGGATAAGTATGTTTACATATCTACATGATAATAGATTAAGATATTATGTATTTAGAAAAGAATAAATAAATCATCAATTAAATAAAAATGGTTTTTAATTTGTACTCAGATGCACTCTTCTACTTCCCTATATTCTCAGAGTTCAATAAGATAAGTATATTTACACGACTGCTGAGAGATTTGGTGCAGAACTGTTATGGCTGCGCTTGACTATGTTACATAAGTATAAAAATCTAGCATATTTTCACCCTGTATATTCACTATTTGACTGACTTCCATTGTCAAGGTACCTAATAAATTATGTTTATGTAACTTAATACTTGAAATAAGTACTATGATTTTTTTTCATTTAAAATTATTTTTTTCATTAAACGTAGAATTTCCAGTGCGCAAGCTTGGCACTTCTAGAGGTACAATCATTTTAAGGGTTGGTAATCACAATTTCAACAAATGCTGGATTTTAGGAGGTCGTACTAGATGGCAATGTACAACAAAATCAAGAACAAGATGTAAAGCTGCTATTAAGACTTTTAATGGCCAAGTTGTTAAAACTCAACTAGTACACAATGATTGATACATTTTGAATGTTTTACATAAAATTTTATTTCGACCAAATAGTACCACTGCAAAAACATTCTTCAAATTCTGTTTAATTATAAAATTGTTTTTAGCTTGGCCTTTGGTTGTAAACTTAGATGAAAAATTTTGCGTAATTTGACGGGCCGGTGGCGTGGTCGGTAAGATACTTGCTTTTCACGCCGCAGGTTGTTAGATCGATTCCCACCCAAGTCAGACATTTGTGTGATGATCATGTTTGTCTTGAGTCTGGGTGTAATTATTATCTATATTTAATGTATTTACAAAAGAAAAGTATTATATGTTGTATATTACCAGTTATCTTGTTTCCATAGTACAAGCTCTGCTTAATTTGGGATCAGATGGCCGTGTGTATTAATGTCCCGCGATATAATAATAATTATTAAAATGGTGAATATCGTGTAGGTGAGTTCTACTAGTGACACCAGGAAATATGCAGGAAACAATTTATGCCATACAAATTCACGTTTACGTTAACGCGATTGTACAGGTTAAAAACAATCTACCCCTTCAGTACTTTAAAACATACCTTGAAAATTCCACATATACATCCTCCTTGTAACACTTTTTTGGCCTGTAAGTACTTAGGTACCTATTGCAATAAAGTAAAGAGACATAAAATGACAGGATAAAGTCACGATACAAAAAAAAAGGAAAAAGTTTAGAACAGGTGACTATCTAATTATGTCAATATTTCTGTTTATTTCAGTAAGGAAACTGGTAACCAATAGAGGAACTGTAATGTTAGTGGCTGGTGGTGTGCGATTTTACAAGGAGAAGGCGTTCGGAATAAAAGTCAGATGGCAATGCTCCAGTAGGAAGCTGTTTAAATGCAAAGCTTCCATCACAACCATAGCTGACGCTGTGGTAAAAACCAACTTAATGCATAATCATAGTGTTGATCGCTTGTGTTTTTAATTTATATGTTATTGTAAAATAAAATCAAATTGTTATTATATCTTAACCACTCAAACCATCATACGTCCATGGATCTATAAAGTGTACTATCCATAGCTGAGTTACCTTTAGTAAAATCTACATAGTTTAAAAATACGTTACAATTTGGTGAATTTTGATTGTTTAAATGGTGATGAAATAATTCGACGAAAAAAATGAGATAGTCGTGTAAGATATTTGACCAATAAATGTGATTATTTTAACTTCAGTTGACTCATGTTGTGAATGTGTTGTGAAGGACTTCACGAGTGTAGCAATAATGTCGTAAGTACTACCTACAGTTTTATTTGATTCATTTTTTACGATCATATTTACGTATCATAGTTTCATGAGATAAATCTAGTCAAATTCTAACTTCCAACTCATAGTTGGAAGTTAACATTAGGCTTCTCCAGTGTCAATGCGAGCGGAGTACCCCGGCCACTGTGTTTACCTAAGTAAGAATTTTATTGCACTACTAGCTACCCTGTCGAACTTCGTACTGCGTATTTTTCTTTCTCACGTTTTGAATTTAATACAAGTTTAAACTTGTATTGGTACTTTACCAAAATCAGCCGAATCGGTTTAGCCGTTCTGGAGTTTTGGCGTTTCAAAAATTTCAAATAATTTTTATACATAAAGACTAGCTGCCAATACTAACAGTTTAAACCTTTCTTGGACTTTTATGAATTTATCAAAACCAAAATTAGCCGAAGCAGTTAAGCCGTTTGCGCGTTTTAGCGTGACAAACATACATCAATATATTTTTTTTGTAGTGACTAGCTCCCCCGGCAAAAATAACCACCTAAGCTAATTTTTATTTAACACATATAAGTTTGATTTTTCAGTGGCGCAATTTGTGCAGAATGATAAAGGAAGAGTCATAATGGTATGGGGTAATTTTCGTTTTTATAAAGAGAAGACTCGAGGCTTATGGATCAGGTGGCACTGTTCTGCTAAAAAAACGAAATGCAAAGCATCCATCACCACTGTTGATGGTATCATAGTGAGAATTAACCACAAGCATAATCATTAGAAGGATAGGGCGTGTCTCTGTGTACGAGTTTTTTTTACCTTGTGACGCGAATGGACCGAATTTTTTGTTTGAAAGCTAATTATCGAATGGGATGAGATGCGACGACGGGGGTTTTATTAAAATTTGAATTCAAAAATATTAAAATTATCGTTTATTACTCTTTTTAGTGATTTTTTAAAGATCTGTTAAAATCTGTGCATATTTGTGATAAATGTGTTAGTACGTAATTTTAAAAGGTTTGGATATATTTATAGTAATTTTTAATAAAACAATTGAATATTTTTATATTGAATAAACCGGTTTAGGATATGTGAAGGGGTTCTCAAATATAGATAATATGTTTTAAAGCGATTACTATAAACAAAATGGTTAGTTGTATTGGTATAATTATTGTAGTTCAGTTTAAATTAAAATTATGAAATGTAAAATATTTATATTAAATGACATTCATTTGAAAGTTATAATATCGTTTTCTTTCAATAATCCTACTTATATTTTAAACGCGAAAGTTTGTAAGAATGTTTGGATGCTTGTTACTCTTTCACGCAAAAACTACTGGACGGAATTGGATGGAATTTATCACAGAGATAGATTATGGTCTGGGTTTATACATAGGCTATTTTTTATTCCAATAAGTACCACGCGGGCGAAACAAGATTGTTGCAGACTGTCACAAGAAAAGGGCGCGTATCCGCGATCCTTAAGGAAGGTATAGGTATATAGCTAATAGATTATAAAGCATCATTTTATCTTCTATAGTTAGATATTATTTTAACTACTTCAGCCTATCGCTTGAATTTACAAGAATTGCTAGAAATATTTTAACAGTTGGTGAAAGACGAAGTGGTGTTCTGAGACAGGTATATGTAGGCACAGTTTATGTTAAACCGTACGTATTTAATAAAACCCCCGACAAAAACGAGCGATGTTATAGTATGTTTGACGTGTGTATAAATAAATGTGTATCTGTGTACAAGATCGTGGAATTTTAGCGTTAAAAAGGTTTTCTTTATTTAAGCAAACGTGATTGTAAAGGTTCACAAGTTTCTAGAAAATTTGAGATCCATTTAAATTTTTAATGTGTTGTAGGTAATATTAAGCGGTAACATCACATCTTTCTTATTTGTTTTCAGTACAAATATTGCCAACACAGAAAGGATATCAAAAGATCTTATACGATGGATACACATTCTACAAAGAGCACACGAATTCTGGGAAGACTAGGTGGCAATGTTCCTTACGATTGCGTTATAAATGTAAAGCTTTTATAACTACATTGAACAATGGTATTGTGGTCAGGTCTAATTTGGCACACAAACATTTCATTTAAGACTATAAAAGTCTCGGCAGGTCTCTCTCATCAAGTTATTTGACCCTGTCTGGTTTGTCGCATCCTTTTTTACCGACTTCAAAATAGGAGAAGTGTATCTTTTCCTTCGATATTCGACTGTATGTTTTCATGTTTGGTACCTAATATATTTGATATACGTAAATCGATGTCTATGATTCTCATTTTATGTGACAGTTGGTGCTAATCGATCTTTGTTCTATTTAAATTTAATAAAGATCTGCCCAGTAGTTCTTGTTCTTTAATCTACACAAAGCACTTACATATACAATTTTTATAAATATGAAACAATGTACACAGGCGAGCTATAACTCAAATACGAATTTTCTACCAGCAAACCTTAAGTAGTGAAAACTGGTGGAATGGGTAGAGAAGTGCACAACAAATAACTTTAAATACATACATATACCTACATACTATCATTACATACTATGTACATAAATATATTATATAATATTATAAATGCGAAAGTAACTTTGTCGGTCTGTCTGTGTTGCTTTCACGCCTAAACTACGGAACCGATTTGGATGAAAATGAGTAAGGAGGTAGTTTGAGACCCGAGAAAGGACATAGGATAGTTTTTATCCGACTGCGCAAAAAGAAGGTAGTGTTTTGGCGCGATAACCGACATACACGCGGGCGTAGCCGCTTTAGGAAAGCTAGTATATTTATAATTTGTCAGTAGTTTTTGAGCTATGTCAAAAGAAGCGTCATTGCTTACGCCAAGCGCCTGCGACCTGCCAAAATTATAAGAACAATTGTCCTAAACGCACGTTTGGGTAGGTTGTAATTTTTTGGGGTTTTGTTGCAAAAATAATTATTTCCGCATCATTCTATTCTATAAGGCAGACTGTATTTTTCACCAAGCTGTTGAACTGAACCGATCAACTACCTACTTGACAACTATCGAACCTGAGCCCCTAGACGAATTACTTAGCGAAGCGATATCAAAAGATCGAAAAAAAATGTATATAGGATTGACAAACCTTAGAAATGTCATGTGACAGCTGACAATGTTATAACATACCTTCTGGGTTATAACAGTCATTTTGTTCTTTCCAATCTTTTGTCATCGCTTTGCTGTGTAATTTGTCAAGACGCCCTGGGCTTGCCCTGGGCCCTGGGCTCGGGACATTCCCCGACCACACAATTCATAATTTTGGGAATCGGGCAGGTGACTAGCCATAAGTGAACGTTTATATCGCGGCTTTTTGTATTTTACTACTTCCAGCCTTCTAATTTTCGCAAAACGTCACTCAACCTCATGTAGGGCGTCCCATACGCTTGCCAAGACGTGGTCTCCATTCAAAACTCGCTTACTCTGAACAATCATTCTTAAAATTGAAATAAAACTACTTTTTAACAGATTTTATCGCGGTTTTATTTTATAATCATTCTTAATTTAGATTTGCCTATACGAGAAATTATTGTAGAACAACTAGTAAATAGTTAAAATTAATACATTAATAAGTGATACTTTTTAACAAGTGATACATACCGACCAAGATGTCGAGGTATTCAGGTAATAGGGTTCTATTAAGTGTTTAGTAAATAGGTACTAAATGAAGATAATTGTAAGTTTATTACATATTAAAAAATTTTTTTTTTGACTGTGTAATTTTGTTAGTGTTGTTTTGCCTAAAAAGTGTACGTAGCTATAAAAATTATTTATAGTTAATCACTAATCTAGATTTTGTTTTTGTAATGAAGTAGTAATTATGTATAAATTATGGTTTTAGTGAAAATCTTCCTAGCAGGCAAAGGGACTATTGTTTGTGGAGGTATCAGTTATTACAAAGAGCACACCAGCGGTAGAAAAGCTAGATGGCAGTGTGGGTATCGGAAACGTTTTAAATGCAAATCATTTCTTACGACCGTTGCTAATGTAGTAGTCAAAAGTTATTTAGTCCATAACCACTAAATTTTCCAAAATAAAACGATTAATATAGATTAATTTACAATACAAATACAATTTACGGGTTCTAAAATAAAATGTTGGTTCCTTTAAAAGAACTAACTTACAGGGCATAATTAAGAAATAAATACATGGTTAATTATACAAACTTTTGATAATAACATTATTAATAATAATCTTTATTTAACAAAAACGTTGTAGTACTTAGGTAATAACAAGTGGGTAAAAAATTAAATTGTTTAGTGTAAAAAAATTTTTGATAGCGGCACGTACGCTCACATACTAGAAATATATATTATTTATATAGAGCTATTGAGAAGTCTTTTTGCTGGACTCGGGAATCGAACTTCACATAATTACTGTAATTTACTGAAGGTATTAGAAGAAAATAAATTACCAGAAATATACATCTTCTATTCTTATTTGAACATAATGGTCATCAAAGCCGCGCCTCGAAGCCGCTTTGCCGTGCTTCAGGAAAATGATGGATTGAATAGCTGCTAATTTATAATTTCATCGTTTGTCAAACATATGTGTAAGTGAACGGCATTTACTGGATAAGAACCTGCGCTCAAGCAATTTATACCACAGCGCAAATATTAGAGTTTAAAAAATTAGCCCATCCTTTTACAAAAATGTCTTGAGTTCCCTGTATTGAATTTCAGGGAAAATTTTATTTGGCTTGAAATTATTTATTATAAATTAATGCCTATTTATATTTTCAGTAACTCAGTACAAAACGAGTAGAGGAACAGTTATGTTGATTGTTGGTGGATTTCGTTTTTCAAAGGAGAAGTGCACGGGCATGAAAACTAGATGGCAGTGTTCGGTCAGATCCAGAACAAAATGCAAAGCGTTCATCACTACAATTGATGATTTCGTATTAAAAAGTTGCCTACAACATAATCACAAAGAACTTGGGTATAATAAGTGACCTTAAGATTTATAATAACGGGTTATTAATCTGTTGTTTGGTTAGACAAACAAGTGGTTCTTAAAAAAATGTTTGAAAGTTTAAATAAGTGACCTTATTAGGTATAAAAAAGTACTTATAATATTTACTATGTTATACTAAGTACTTGGTTTGTCGTTTCGGACGGGCTTTACCGTCCGTGGCCACGAAATAAGTTTGTTTAATCACTTGTTAGGTAAGATAGTTTAAAATACTATCAAGTCTAGTTATAAAAAAAAATTGTTCAAAGTATTTTATACGAATACCTATACCGCGTTATTTACAATTTGTATCTAAAAAGTTTTGTACATTAAAAATAAACCTTTTTTTCCCCACTTTACGACATCACGTAATCAAGAAAAGGTTTTATACAAAAAAAAAGAAAATTGCGTGAAAAATGTAATAATATAACAAATATGACTATATTAATTTTATATCACTTTAGCGCTTTTGATAACGTAAACATTTTTAATGTAACCTTATGGCGTTAGAGGTTTTATCGTTTTTTAAAAGGATATCTGTCATATCAGGGAGTATTCTATATTATTGTTCGTACAATAAAAGGTTGTAATTAGATAAGAAAATTTATATTACATTTAAATGTGCTAGTATTTATGTGTATATTTTGGGAACATTGAATTTATAAAGTCTAAGGAATAGTTATAAGTATGAAATACGTACGTAATTATATATTTTATTACAATTCTATTTCTTTTTATTTCTTAATCTTTGCAGTTACCTTTTCTTAACTTTTTTCGTAACACGTACTATGTTGATTGAATGTAAATTTTATGTAAGAAAGTTTCATGTCTCATTTCTTAATATCGGTTTTGGTCCTACTACTAAAACATATTTTGGTCCCACGATCGCAGAAGATATTGAAGAAGATATAGATACGCGTGTGTGCGCAAACACAGGTGTACTTTTCATTCTCAGAGACCGGTAAAAAGGGCTGACCGATTCGACCAGTAAGAATTCGGGCGTAGGACTGATGGCTTAACATGCTCCTCGTGGCACGGAGTTGTAACACAACTAAATTACTGACTGAAAAAAAATTATGTTAGTGTTAAATATGCTAGAGGTGTACACGCTATCCTCCACCAACGGCAACGAGGCACTGTAATGCCTTTTTTTCGAGGGGAAACATTTTGTAGGTCCCACAGCATATCAGGTCGTGACACAGTGGGTATGTGAGGAGAAACTTACTGCCAACTCACTTGCCAGACCGCGGTTCCGCTTTAGCATTATACGAATAAACGTTTTCTGGATTTTTTTTAATTCTTTGTAGTAAATTAGAATTAGACTAAAATAATCTAACACATTAACGTCTATTTCATTTTCAGTTGTTATGATTCCTCTGCAAAGAAAACTACAAAAAACAAGGAAAATCGTGAAAATTGTTCGCTATACCAATAAAAGTAGAAAAGCCATACCCACATTTGATAGAGATGAACTAAGAAAAGGATGGCGAGAGCGCAAAAGAAGGCAGAGAGAAAGAGACAGGGCTAAAGTGTTTTCAATGCGGTGAATAAAAAATTTTGTTACTTGAAAATAAAATTGTAAAATGTTTTATTTTTGTTAATGAATCTTAAGTAATGGTCAAGATGACCAAATTTTATTTTTTAGTCCGTCTTCAAAAATATTGGACACGTATTTTTCGTACGTAATCAAAAAAATAAAAGCGATACTTTGAACCCATAGTGTCAAGGGATAGAGGATAAAACCTAGGAATCATGCTTACATGACGAGGTGTGAAAGGTTATGGGAATGGTATGGACATAGGTATACCTATTATTTGATGATGGGAATATTTTGTTGCTATTAATTATGTTGATTTTGTTTAAACTGTAAGACACCTTGCTGTGTGTTGTTTTTAATTATAAAAAATTTTATTATCTACTGTTTTTTTATCTTATCCTTTAAAATATTTGTTTTCTACAAAATATTTTTTTAGGATTCGGATCTTTACATAGTTATTGAAATTAACTAAAGGTTCATAATATTGCCGAGTTTGGTACTATTTGGATAAGATTTAGTCAGCCTTGGTAAAATAAGCGTAGGACGCCCTTCAGACTAGGGAGAATGATTATCTCTGTAAGGTTGTTTGTAAGAGCTAGATAATAGTAGCCGCCGATCGTGCTTAGTGGCGTGCTTTAGGAGATGCCTATATCCAACCGTGGACTTACATAGGCTGATAATGAATCCAGCTGTAGTGTAATTCCTAATAAATAATTTACAGTGTCTTGTATTTCAGTTATTGCAATGACTACTGGAAGAGGTACTCAGATGCTGTTAGTCGACGGGTTTAAATTTTCCAAATCATACAATAATGGCAGAAAAAAAAGATGGCAATGTAGCACACGAACTAGAACCAAATGTCCCGCTTTCCTAATTACGCTTGAAAATGTGATTTTAAGAAGTAGCCTTGTTCACAATCATGAACTTTAATTAAAAGAATGGGTATTTTTTTCGCATTGAAATAAAACTACTATTTAATGGATTTTATCGCAGTTTATTTTAGATTTTTATATCCCGGTGTTTCAAAGACTTCTCAGACTTTATAGTTGCGGGTGGACTGAGTTTATTTGTCGTCCAAACTTATCAATCACCATATTAATGACACACGATATAAAATTGTATTCAGTAATAATAATAATTGTGTTTAACAAGTTTGGACGTCAAATGCCTCAGTCCACCCGTGACCATAAAGTCTGAAAAGACTAAAACATCGGGATATAAAAATCTAAACTAAGCCATGATAAAATACGTTATAAAGTAGTTTTATTTTAATGTGCGATATTCGCGTGAGTTTAAGACGATACTATTATTTTCCGTCCAAAATACTTAAGCAATCTTGAATAATCTTGATGGATAGTATTTTCTATGTTACAAATTATTTTAAAACAGATTTAATTGCGGTTTTAACATTCCAACTTAAATGCTTTATTAGGACGTAAAAACTGGAATGAACCGCGATAAAATCCGTTATAAAATTGTTTTATTGAAATTTTAGGAAAACTTTTTAACCAGTGCTTAAGCTTTGGAAAAATAATCTGAAACAAATTTTTAATAAACACGTTATGTTTATTACAAAATATGAAGTAATCGCTAAAGAACGATTTAGTATTCATACTGATCATGCTGTCACTGTACGCTGCCGTATAGGTTAAGGTCATTAACCGCTAATTTTACGCCGCGGGCTTTTCTAGACATTATTACGAATAGATCGTCAATAATTTGCCGTTTTTATGTCGAATAAAAATCTTGAAAGAATGTTTTGGACATTTAATGTAAATGTGTTCTATTCTGGTTAAAATGTTTACCTGTATTTAGTCTAATCTAATTAATATAAAAAGGCATGTAGGTAGGTACTTACCTAGCTTAATATTGTTTGTATTTTTCGTATTCGTACGTACTTTAGAGTACTTGTTCAATAGTAGTTAGTATAGTTATTAAAGATTTAAGAATATGATACTTCACTGTAGCGGTACGGAACTTCTGATAATTAAATTGAAACAGGCTTTAATAAGCTAATAATCGGTGTATTGGGCAAGCGCCTTCCATCGTAGACTACATCAGGCAAGTACAACTTGCTTGATGTTAAGAATTGAAAAAAAAGATATCTCATATATTTTCTCCATACGTATTACTTATCGTGTTAATTAAAGCATTTGTGGAAACGTGATTAAAAAAATAGGTACGTATATTTTAAAGAAACGTCTATTATTTTTTTAACTACCTTTATTCTTAATATTTTTGGTTGGTACGGTGATGTATGTGTTTAATAAAACTGGTAAAAGTAAATACTTGTAGTTATTTGACGTTATACAGGTACATCAAGTAAGAGTAAGGCGAAGGCGTCTTCTTTGAACTATCTTATAGGTTCATTTCCATATATCGCGGCCATTCGTAGGCGTTCGAAATGAAACGGTTGATGTGACAAAGTCAGAGTATGCAAATGTATTACGCCGTTTCAAAAGTGCACACTCCCTACATCGCAAACGTTACAATTTATAATAGCCGCGATGTTTACGGAAATGAACTAATGCCACGATGAGATACTCGACGAGTAGAGGCGAAAAGGCTCGAGCACGATTAAGTAGACAATTCACTCGGGTCTATTCATTACAAATAGACGCGTACTCCTATTAATGTGCGACTCTTCGGGCGAGTTGTTCGGTGAATTGTTCGGCGAGTATGTTATTGTGGCATTAGAGTTGAGATCTTAGTACGTAGCATAGCAAAATATATGCAGTGAGGTTAATAATGTGTTTTATTAGTTCGCAGCGTAGTAACAGATAAAGGATACGAATTATTAGTAGTGGATAACTTTCGTTTCTCTCGCTCTGGTATTATGGGGCTGAATGGACACTCCAGGTGGCAATGTACTACGAAGACGAGGACAAAATGCAGAGCTTCACTCACCACACTTGGGAATTTTATAATTAAAGCTAAATTGCAACACAATCATTTGTAACAATCAGAATAAGGTGCCTTTTTATATACTGAGTAGAAAACTTTCGAGTACTATAAAAATGTGTGTCATTGTGCTAGACATTCGCTTACAGTCCATTTGCCTAAGTCGTGTAGGTATAGCATCGTACCATTTCACCGTAGGGTGTACACCCGCAAGTGAATTTGAAGGTATACGTAACAGCACTGCTGTAGTGGTGGTTCTCTTTGCTACTTAAATAGTGTGTTTTATTTATATTTGTATTTTATTAAAATAACCACAAGTACTTGCGTCTGTACCGGTACTGTTTAAGCAAATGGATTTAACACAAGGGGCTATAGATGTTGCGGATGTTTAAAGTATTTAAATTAATATGAGTATTAAATGACTTAAAAATGTCATGAAATTATAGTTGTAAGATTTTATTATTTGACAGTTTGGTGAGATTGTTAGTTTAAAGGAGATTACTATTTTATAACTGTTGTGATTAACTCTATATTGATTTGTGTGTGAAAATTTAAAATTTGTATGTTAAATGGGTCAAATTACTAAAATGAAACTTTGCTGTTAAGGCTCTAGTATTTTAAAGAATGAGCAGCCGTGGCTCAGCGCAATCGGCCATTTGAAATATTTAGGCGAGTTCAGTCATCGGTCGTCCTCACACATCTTGTGTGAATCGTTTCATCGCCCTGCTTAATATCGGTGAAGGAAAACATCGTAAGGGAACTGGCACGTCTAAGAACTAATCGTTCGAGGACATTTAACATCCGCCTACCCGCTGTTGGCCAGCGTGTGTGGATGAAGGCCTAAACTCTCATCTCGTTAGATAGTTAGGACCCGGTAGATAGGTAAAACCCGGTGTCTGTGACACAGTTCATACTACCACAGACAGCGATGTTTCTCCTTATCACACAAAAACTGAACTTAAATGGTAACCTCAAACCTCACCGGTCATGTTGTGCAACTGTACCATCTTGAAATAATAATATTTTGATACATATACACAGCGCCATTTAGTCCCAAATCAAGCAATTATATTTGCTTGTGCTATGGGTGCAAAAATTAATATAGTTGAAAGAAAACCCGTGCCCAACTGTGGGACTGTAAAGGGTTGTTACCTATCTTTTATTTACACCACAATAACATACTCGTCTGTTATTGTATGCTGGAGCCTTAGCTTGTGGGGTTGACTGGTTTCTTAAATTGAGCGTATTTTTTTTTTATAAAACTGATGTCTAATAAAAATATACATTGTTCAAAATGTTTTTTTAACCTAATCCGGTTTTCAGCACCCTTAGACAAGTGGCATAAATGCTAAACGAATAGAATACTCAATGTATGGAAATGACATTAGCTTAGGTATGACATGTAATTTCATTCATGTCGTGAGCTTGTGTATCTTCTGTCCTTTTTTT
Organism: Meganola albula; assembly: GCA_936450015.1. Taxonomy (NCBI): domain Eukaryota; kingdom Metazoa; phylum Arthropoda; class Insecta; order Lepidoptera; family Nolidae; genus Meganola; species Meganola albula. The sequence continues at coordinate 11,903,733 of OW388149.1, forward strand.
ATGGGACTTAACCCACCACCGCAATCCCGTCATTGCTACTGCTGTGTAAGTCTAGACCTACAACGGCGCCGTTAAGACTCGACATTTGAACCCGGCCAAGTCCCGGAACACCTAAACTGTCTTGGATCCCGCACGAATTTAATTGGAAAGATAATAGGAAGAGTTGAATAGTTAGATTGTCCTTATGTGGCCCCGACAAGTAGAGCGGTGATGAACAAGCTGTGTGGAGGGAGAATACATGAGGCTTCACAGTGTCAAGGGGAAATACAAAAGATCCCACTGGGTCGAATTACTCTGTGTTAACCAGCCCCATTGATAAGATAAGCTTGTGTTACTCCCATAAATTAAAACTCCTATTCTAGTTCTTTAGCGTTTATGTCAATTGTCTATGGGGTAGATCTTTTATGCATTGAATCACACAATTTTTATTGTTTTTTTTTTCAGAGCCAATATTCAGTACCACTAAATCCGGGAACCCGGTAATTGTTCTGGGACCATATCGGTTCAACAGAACACGTCTGAACAAGTCACCCAGAGTGAGGTGGACTTGTGTAAAGACTCCATCAGGCTGCCGAGCTACTATCACGACATTGGACAACGTTATTATATCGTGTAAAACTGAACATAATCACTAGGTAGTGAATTTCATTTGATATTCCTACTTGGGAATATTATAAAGTAGCTTCCGCTACCGCGTGGTATCAGGATGATTTAACTGTTATTCCAGACTAAATCTATCTGTGTGCCAAATTTTACCATATTCCGTCCAGTAGTTTCTGCATGAAAGAGTAACAAACTTAAGTAGACACATTCAAACAAAATGTCACATTCAGAAATTACTGAGAAGTAACATAGTAAGAAAGAAGTGAGGTAAGATAAGATAGTAAGAAAGAAGTAAGGTAAGATAAGACAGTAAGAAAGAAGTAAGGTAAGATAAGAGAATAAGAAATAGGATAGTCAGAAGAAGTAAGATAGTGTAAAGTAAAGAAATATGTAGAAGAAAAGGTGGAACTTCGCTCTTGTTGGTGGAGGTTTTTCCATGTGTATATTCTTTGCCAGCTTCTTGACCATCTTATACGAACCAACATTTTCTTTCTCCTTTTTCTAGTTAAGTATTAACCAAATCAATTTTAGTTTATTTTTGATCAAATATCCATCGTAAAGTATTTTTAACCTCGAAAAAATCATTTTAATTAAAAGTTGAAGTGCTTAGTTATTTTCTAATTCAAATTTATTGTACACCTAACTGCACAATGCTTTCGATTAAGATTCGTTGTATGTTTATTTTTTGATAAGTTGTTTTGTAAATAACTTAGGAAGTAGACGATCATTGGAATAAAACAATTTTATAACGAATTTTATCGCGGTTTATTTTAGATTTTATATCCCGACGTGCCAAAGTCTGTTCTGAATTTATGGTCACGGGTGGACTAAGAAAATAGTAAGAAGACGATCAATTTCTTTTATATCGATCATGTAGATGGATTAACGGAATCAGAATATGAATTCTAAATTTGATTTATTACACAAGTATCTGCCTTCCTAGCTACATTGTGATTGTTTATCATGCCGCAATAGGCATGATTCAAGTGAAAATCAAAATTGTATTTAGTGCGTCTTGTAAATTATCAAAAAATATTAGTCTCGTAGTTTTGTATTTAGATTACGGAGTACGATTTTAATTACGGTCACAATCACTAAAAACTACTCCGTGATACTTTGGCAAAGTATATCCATATATTAGTCGCTGTTTCAAATTCGACTCAATCAAAAGACCAACTGTTGTTTCCGACACCTTTACTGATATAATTTGTTAAAATGATAAACGGTAAAGCTGAAGTAGGTACTTAAACTGTACTCAGTCTGTTTACTAACACAATCGTAGCTCTTCATCTCCGAACGTGCACTGGACTTCTAGGAAAGTTTATACTATTAATATTTATGAACATTTTTCGAGGTGAGGTGAGTGTGAGGTTTGTATGTGAGGACGCAATTAGTGGTTAATATAGGAGTTCTTCATTTTGTTCCTTTCAGGAAAGAAGAGAATTGCGCTTACGGCAGCCGAAAGAGCGAAGAGATATCGCGAAAAACTAAAGCAAAATTCTGAAAAATTCGAAGTTCAGCGCCAAAAACAGTTAGCGAGACTAAAAAGGAAACGGAAAAGAATAAAAGATTTAACAGAAGAAAATAAATTAATACAACGAAAAATATGGAGAGACCAAAAGAAGAGACAAAAACAAATAAAAAGGAATAAACAAAAACCGTTGAAAAACGAAACTCGCTTAATTTATTTTTAGGAACCAGTAGCACAAGTTATTTCCACGAAAAACTGCTCCATTAAACAAAGAATCAAGAAATAGAGACGCTTTAAGCACGTCAAAAAGAATTAGAATATTCTGACAGTTTGTAAACACTGCGTTTAGAAAATCAGTTTATAACAAGTACCTAGTATTATGATTGAAATTAGTCGGTAGACAATAACATTACTGTCATATGAACAAGGCCGCATCTGACATTTTTCCCGTAACAGAGTTGTAAACATTGTCGGAATCAGTAAAAATAGACGCATCTATTAACATTTTATATGTCGGATTGAACAAAAGGTCAGATGCGTCCTTTTTACTTATGACGTTTACATATTTAACGACAATATCTTTGACGCTATAAATGTATGCTTCTGTGATAATTACTCGTACGTAGATATTTAAGTGAAAATTTAAAATAAGCACCGACGGACGTTTAAGTTTGTCCTCATAATATGAGTTACCTTTTACACTGTTAATTTAATATATCTTAATACCTTACACACCGTGTAATTTTAGTCTGCTTACCAATGCAGCTCATGTATCCACTATAGATTAATATTTTTTTCTAAACATGTAGTCAAGTAAAGTAATGATACTATTATTTATTAGACGTAAGTTGTAAATTTGGGTGATAATATCATTATTTGGCTGTTGCCAAAAAATCTTAAATTATATTTCATTTTTAAATTACAGTGTAGAGATTGAGCAAAATGCCTGGCAATCATGAAAATTCCCAATAAGGGTTATGTTTGGGCACTTATTGGAAATTTACATTACGAACATATCATTAGTAGGTAATGAGAATATGTCAGGCGCAATGTGTCCGAGATGTGACAAACATGAAACGGTCGTTGATTAATATAATAAGTAATGTGACAGAATGATGCATTATGTTGATTATTTTAGTAAGATTAATGCTAATATAAAATTAATTTTTGTTTTCTTTTAGTTTTATTTCTGATTGATTATTTTTTACTTTGCATTAACATTGAATATTTCGTAAAAAAACGAATTATTGTAATTTAAATATCATATTACGTTAGTTTATAATATATTCTTAAACACAAAGATAGCAATGTCCTTTTTTCTAAATCGCCACAGGTCTATTTTTTGACTGAAACACCCATATGTATTATGACTAGTAGGTTTAACATTGCGCCCTAGATTTGGTAGGGTTGTACGTAAAAGGTTCCAAATGTAATTGCGCTTTTGGTTGTTCGAATTAGTGTAAGTAACGTTTTTCGTGCGCTCAAAAACGGGCTAACGACCTAGTGTAATTATTGCGCCCCATTATGGCATAGTCGTTAGGTTAATAAGCACTTGCCCATAAATTTCGGTGATAAATTTTTACATTGGTTTAAATATAAATGATAATTAACATTATGATGCCTTAGAGAAGTCATATTTGATCCTAATTCCGTCGATTTTTGAATTGATTTTCATTTGTATGCAATTACCCAAGCATTATTAATTATGGATGTCACTGTATTGTAAGAGATAGCAAGTTTTGCAGTTTTTTGTTGGTTATAATAACATCCAAACTAGACGTGGGCGGTGAATGAACGAACCGTTTACGTAAAAAGCTTTTTGGGAGTAAACGGGTGCATCGTTTACGGTCTACAAGTAAACTAGTTTATTCATAAACGATTTACAAAACCAATCGAATCAAAGCGCGCAACGCATCGCGATGCTCGACCGTTTTATTATTTGGTACCAACGGTCAACGGAACATCTTGCTTCGTCTATGAACGACCGAGCGAGCCAAGTGAATATACATATAAAACACATTTTTGCTCAACAAACAAATTTACTAGTTCTAGTATTCCATGAAATTGGAATACCTACATAACCTTTTTCTTAATACTTGTTTTAGTTAAATAATGCTAAATAAGTACGCATTGCGTCGTTCAAGGTCAAGGTCTGAGCTTACGATTTTGATTTTTTTAAAAGTTTTACTCCATTGCCATGTATCTAAGGTAACTACTGTAGGTACGTATTACTTACTTTCCTAAGTTTAAAAATGTGTATGATAATGAACAAACAGGTACCTACTTTTCAAAAAGTCGTAAAGTTGGTTTCAGGTGTAAACTGCAAATATAACTAGGTATGTACGTACTTGGTAGTCAATTTGTGTCATCAAATAAAAATCAATGTGTACAAAAGAAAAAAGTAGTCTCGTTTAGCAATCAACGATTAATGCAATGTGAGACAAAACGTTTTCTAAACAACTGACTCTACGAAAAATCAGTCGAAAATGAGATCGTTCAGCAAACTAGTGGAATTAGACTGTTTGGTAAACCAGTCGAAAATTAGACCATTTCTTAAACTAGTTTATTGTGAACAATAAACGGATGCCGTTGCGTTTACAAGAAAATCGTCGCCGACCCACCGCTACTTCTTTCTTCCTTCTTTACTTGCTGAGCGCGATCAGGCATTGTGTAGCAAGTAGCTTCCTTCTTCCATGTAAGGACGTTTCGCTGTGATAATCGTGTCACCGGGCAAGACAAACTTCGACAACTTTTATATGAATTCCATAATAAATCAATCTTCATACTTTCGTGCTAATTTTTTACAGTTGTGTGCTTTGTCAATTTAATTATAGTAATTTGCTATTAATGCGAAGATTTTATGATCAAAATAACAAAATAGTGCTATCCAAGATTAGGTAGGTAATTTTGTGTAGAATTGCAAAGGTATCGAGAGTCAAGTAAAGATAATCTTAGCTTTAGTTAATTTATGTCCGTTTCTTTTCAGAGCCAACATTTAGCTATACGAAAGCCGGCAATCCAATCATACAAGTTGGGCAATATCGGTATAATCGTTACAGTCGGTGCAAAGGGCCAAAAGTGAGGTGGACTTGTAACAAAAATCCTTCAGGTTGCCGCGCTTTCATCATAACATTAGAAAACGTCATTGTTGTGTACAAAAATGAACACAATCATGATTAATTAAACATTTGTACATAAACTTGTCTCCAGTTCCTTATTACCTTTAGCCAATATGTGGTCTAACATGAGAGTGAAATACGATCGCTTAGTATTAAGGTTAGCGAATCTAAGTTAATAAAACAGCTGTAAGAGGCAAAATTATTGTAAATAATCTAATTTCTGTACAGTCCTTATTTATTATAAGTACCTACTACTAGCACAGCGTAAGAAAACTTACAGTGGTCTATACAGGTAAATCTGATTCTATTTAGACTTAACGTCGTACCTTAGGCTTGTCAGTTGCGTTTTATTAATCTCTGACGAAAAAGAGTGACGAACGTGTTATAACTGTGACCCAACAACGATTAGTAAACTCTCATTGGCGTGTCCCGTGTACAATGCATGCCTACTCGGGCTTATACTCACCACGTTGGCCGACTGCAAGGACTATTTCTTTAGACTGTGCTAGTAGTGATCTATCCCTTATTTACGCACGTGACTATACCATACTAGACTTTTTAGTTTTGTGAGTATATACAAGTATATTTGTAAAACGTTAAAATTAAGACAATATGTATAAGTTTATACATATTGTCTTAATTGTAACGTTTTACAAACTTAAACAAACTTTCTAAATGAGTTAGGGTTTCATTTATTTATTGTTACTACATAGTGTGAAGAAGATGCATGGTTCCGGATGATGGAAATTGAAATTATAATAAGTCAGTCCAATTTAGAATTAAATTATTAATTTACTAGACGAACTATAAAATAAAATTTTAGGCAGCTTGCTTTATTGGTCTGGCTAATTTTGAGTTTAGGCTGAACAAGCCATCAAGTAATACATTTTTATTTATAAAAGATAATTTATTTCAGTGCCAGTTTTCAGTAAGACGAGATCCGGTAATCCTGTAATAATTCTGGGGCCTTACAGGTACAATGTAGCGACGCGTAATCTAGGTCCTAAATTGAGATGGGTGTGTGTAAGAACATCTTTGGGATGTAAATCTACAATAGTTACATATAATAATGTTATATGGCAGCATAAACAAGAACACAATCATTAATTTATCTGATAAGCACTTCAGCCATTTCACTGGAAGTTTCAAGTCACTGGTGGGCCAAGAATATCAAGACCGTAGAATAGGTGGGCCGCAAAGCTAACAAGCTTTGCGGCCCACCTATTTTACGGTCTTGTCAATAAAGAATACTTTATGAGGACAAATTTATAACTCTAAATTACATTTATTTATTTCAGTTAGGCCATTTTCTTGTTCAATAAACAAAACTGAAACGAATACCTAACTGAATAACAAATTAAAAAAACATTTTTTTTACGCCTAATGCGTAAAATACATTTATTTTTTGGTTAGTCATTGATTGGCTTAGAACATTTGATAGGTACATTAGTTTAGTTCTTTAATTACATTAGTGACGAGATTGTTACTCTAAATAAATATTTATTATTGTTTTTTATATTTTTATTTTTTGTGTGCGACTTCTACTTTTTCTTGACGTTTTCATGTTAAATATATAAAAGAAGAAACTGACTGACTGACTGACATATCAACGCAGAGCCCAAACCGGTAGGTCTGGAGACTCTATATTTGGCACACAAGTTCCATAAGGGGTCTAGGGGTGTACTAAGAAAGGATTTTTCAAAACTCACCTTTTAAGGGGGTGAAACGGGGTTCCAAAGTTTGTATGGAGAAACAAGATTAGTGAGTTCAATTTCGCGGGCGAAGCCGCGGGCGGAACCTAGTGTTTCATAGCCGGTAAAAAGAGGACGATGTCACCTACGGGTGATAGGCGTTAGACTATGTTTTGTGTGTTGTTAAATATTTAATTAATTCCCTAACATAGCTAGGGATACGATTACTTCAGGAATTTGTTAGGGGTTGAAAACACACGTTTTTAACCTGCTTCCGGGTCTCGTTACCCGGATATTGACAAAATTGATTCGGGAAATTTTCGGGATGAAACATGACTGATGTACATAAATTTAAAAAAATATAACCATTTAAGGTTTATGTAAATTCTTCAATAAATGTTTTTTTAAACTTATCTTCTTTAAATTACCAAATATGATTGATATGATTTTAGTATTTATCTACTATTTTCATAACACAACACAATTATAAGTACAAATGTAGGTAATATAAAAATATACAAATATTTCTAAGGGTATCCGGGAATTTGCGTCTTAACAAGGGGCAATTGGAGTCAGAATAATACTTCTATCAGTGCTAAAATTAGTAGCGCATCTAAAAAATACGCAATTGCCTCGTATTTTCAAATCCTCGGGTATACCCAGGACAAACGAATAAAGATTTTTGAAGTTAAATAATAATGTTCATATTAATCTCCGTAGTTATTAGTAGGTAAGTATATAGTTCACTAAGTGGTAGTTTCCTATTAGTTAAATAAAATATAAATAGAGTGTTGACGGTTCAGTTGGCATGGCTAGTAAGTTATTGCCAGAGGTACTGTACTAACTCTGATTGCATTTAGCGAAAGAATAAAATGGATATGCCTCAAATCCCGATATTAATTTGAAAGAGCAGAATCCTGTGATTAGTTAAATTAGAAGTAATTCACTTTTCGCGCGACGTTCCCAAAATTATATCAACGACTTCGACTGTCCAAAGTTGCAAATTCCAAAGCGAATTAAATTTATTGTCCATTAATCCCGGGGAAATCCATATTAACATCAACATTTAGATGCAAGTACATATATTACTCTACCGAATTCCGTCCTCAGATACCGTATTAAGTGTTTAAAGCGATTGTCATTCCGTTGAAAGAAAGGGATGCAAATATACGAATTGTATAACCGCATCCCTTTCTTTTAACGGAATCATTATCGCCTTAAAGACTCATAATACGGCAGCTGGTTATAATATTTCATGCCGCGAGTCGCAGTCAATTATTTATGTGTATTTACAAATAAAAAGTAGCCTTATGTAGTATATCAGTTATCTGGTTTCCATAGAACAAGTTCTGCTTAGTTGCGGATCAAATGGGCATGTGTAATTAATGTCCCAGGATGTTATTATCTACTATATTATTACTTGCAGTGCCTGTATTTGGTTCAAGTCGTTTCGGTAATCCTGTGATAGAATTGGGTCCGTATCGCTTTCGAAAGGTTTTTGAATCAATGGGCGGGCGCCACCGTCGCTGGATCTGTATTAAAAAAGGAATCGCTTGTCGGGCTTCTATCACAACCATTGATGACATCATCACGAAAACTACTAATGAACACAAACATTGATTTTTTAGATTCAAGAGTTTTATTATTATTCTTCTTGTAAGAACCTCTCGTAATATATCTTTAGTTTCCGCTTTTATTATGATGGATTCATAATGTTTTTATTTTGTTTAAACAAAATAGCAGTTTTGAATCATTTCAACCATAATTAATTATGTTTCTTTTTGCAGTGCCTGTGTTTTGCTCAAGTCGTTACGGTGTAAATCCTGTGATAGAATTGGGCCCGTATCGATTTCAAAAAAGTTCTGAATCATTAGGAGGGCGCCACCGTCGTTGGATCTGCATTAAAGTAGGGTCGGGTTGTAGGGCTTCCATAACAACCATTGATGATGTTATCACGAAGACTACCAATGAGCACAAACATTGATATTACTCAATTATTTCTTGCATTCCATAATGTGTACATAGATGGTAATTACATTGGATTAGATCATTATGGACCCTCGAAAACAGCAAGATAAGCGTGAACAATTTAAGATTTTATTTGATTTTTAAGATTTAATATTTTTCTTATTTCTTTTTTTAAATTTATTTGATTTTTGTTTGTGTTTGGGTTATTTCTTGGTCTGTTTTATTGTACTTAAATAAGTGCATTGACCCCGTCAGTTGCTATGATTAGTTTAACATAAAATAATTATGTTCGGTGAGCTGACTCTACCTATTTCGTAGACCTAACCATTTGAGACGTAGCCAGCGCTATGTTGGTAATACCTTCGGGTAATACTGAAATACAATAAAATGATAAAGTAATGTAAATATTCTTTATTTTTTTGGAGAGGACCTCTACTTAAAATGGCCCAATTTCATTTCCTACCGTACAGTGAATGACGTGGTGACTACTGAGAAACACTGCAAACTCAGTAGTCTTTTATCTTTCCTAAAATGTAGCATTCGCGTGAGCGCTTTGTTTAGTAATAAAAATGTATTGTTTATTTCGATTAATGTTTTATTTTGGTTTTAGTTTATGCTTTTATTTATAGTTTATGGTATTATTTAGTTTAGCTTTTTTTAACACAACATTAGCATTTTGGTTATGTTTTTACAGCCCCTGTATTCGGTAGAACACGCTATGGGAGGCCAACGATTTTGGTGGGGTCACATAAGTTTTGGCGTTTTTCAAAAACCAGAAATGGAAACACTAGATGGGGGTGTAGCGTCAAAAAATGTAATGCATCTCTTTTAACCAATAATGACGTCATCGTTGGAACATCGGGAGAGCATAACCATTCATGAATATAGAATTGTTGGTATTTTTATATATTTATAGTATTACTCCACAAGGAAGATTACAACGCTGCCGTAGAAGCTAGAAAAGGGTTAATAGCAGCTAGTTTATTATTTTGAGACATTGTCAAAAAATGCGAATTGATTTGTTTAAGAACCATGACCAGCTTAATTACTTGTACCCCGTAACAGACGAGTCTTATGGGTTTAGCTGATTTTTAATTAAGTAAACCGTAAAAAAGTGTCACTTAACTGTTCATCAACAATTCGTATCTCTTTAATTTATAATGATACAGGTATGGTATTCAGAAAAAAATTAGAGAATTTTTACCTTTGTTACTTTATATCAAAAGGTCAAAAACGATAAAATTAGGATTAACCCTTTTTTAACTTATTACTTACCTATAGCATAACGGGGGCATGAACTTCTTTTATGATTATTCATTTATTTAGATAGAAAAGGATGGCGAATCTCACGCCAACGTATCTTTCTTCTGAAAGACAAGTTTATGCCTCAAGTTCACACGCTCTGAAGGAACATCTTTACAAATGTGCTATACAATCTCGCAAAAATCCTACAAAGACAATTCCAATTTGGTCACGCGTTGAGGGTGATTTTTACGGACTAATATCTATAAATTGACATTCAGGGTTTATTTTTGTAGGTTAGGGTTTCAGCCAGTGGTAATGATGACCTAACTTCGATTTAAGATTTCATACATTCCAATTCATGCATTTTGCTATGTAATTAGATTAGTTAAAAAGCAAATTAGTTACTTTATGATTATAATAGAGTTTACGTATAGATAAGTAGCTATTCTAAAAATATGTGATTATGAGTGCCTATATACATGATTTTGCTTAAAAGAAACCCAGAATTATTTTAGGTTTTTGAACGTACAAAAATATTGTAGAGTATTTGTTAAACATTTTAGCATGATATAGCACGTATTGTGCGTAGTATACGAAATTGTTGTACTTTAATATGCAAAGCTGGTCAAAAATAATTCGATATTGTTACGAATTTTATAGCACTGCAAAACTTGCAGTGCAAATCTCTATTCCTAAAGTTTATATCGCCATATTTTTATAGATTTGTTATTAGGTAAGTAGTACTTACCTACCTGTTATGTAGTACATACTTACCTACATGTTGAGTTTATGTTACGCAAACCTTGGCGTATATAGATTTTTTTGTATTAGAGATAGGCAGATAAAGCACGTATGGAAATACAAGGTTTTTTTCCAATATATTTTATGTCGTTATTACTTCTATATCAAAAGGAGAAATTTATTTTTTATTTTGTTCGTATTATTCTTCAGATTTGTTCAGTTGATTTATTTGTTTTATATTTGAAGTGACATTCTGACTTTTTATTAAAATACGGAGAAGACTAGCCAAATATTTCTTATGGCTAAAGAATTAAGGCATCCATATTATTAATTACATTGATACCAAATTATAACAGTATTGCAGTATTATAATACAGTATCTTGTTATAAATGACTAAATATTTGACACCGCTACTGGTACTAGTTATAAATTTATCGGTTATAAGTTTGATATCAATCGTTGTGTTTTGGTTATACTTATGGTTACTTTTTGTGTTTATGTTATGAATAGATTATAGTGTTTTAATGTTTTTTGTTTATTTAACCCAATTTATATCTGTGTCGACTAAATGATATACAATTCTACATAGAATTGGGACCATAATTCAAATAACAACCTGAAGCTACACCCCTTCCAGCAGTGAGACACTAAGAAGGGTTGAAGTCAGTGCTTGTAGGTACATATATGTTTAGTTACCTACTTGTATAGGCTGTGTAACTTACTTACCCACGGGGTAGTCCTGTGGTAATGTGTTCGCTTAATAACCGGAAGGTCCCGGGTTTAATTCCCGGCACAAGCATAAATTCTTATCTAATACATTTAAAAAAAATTGTAATAGTGCCCATTTCAACCCTCTTAAGCAGATATCCTACGGCTGGATACGGGCATTAATCTACACACGCTCGCCAAGTGCGGGTAGGTGGGTGTATATTTCAAAGGTGACGCCGCCGGTACCGCTGGCTGCGTCATCGCTAATGACAGGAACTTGGACTAGGAATTAGTTGAAGGATGGGATTATGAAGGCAATGCGATGATTGAAATCACAGAAGTAAATAGGTACGTACTTTTAATAAAAAAGTAGCTAATTAAATTAAATTAATTTATTCGGTCACCATTGTAGAGAACTTCAACAGTAGGTAAGTAAATGTAGGTTTTTTCTTTTTGTACCTAGCAGCTTCGGTCCAAATTTTTTTTTTCAGCACATAACAGGAAATAGTACCTACTCTTCAGCACCATTAGCTTTGGGCTGACTTTGTTATAATGGTGGATGGTTGGATGCTTTTATTGTGTTGTAAGATCGACACGTGTATCTGTGTACAAGTTTGTTTGGACCGATATTGATGTGGTGTTTTTAATTGAAAGTGATAGAGAAGGTTTTTAGCTGAAAAAAGGTGTATCGGGGTTTTTTTACATTTTTATTTAGACATACATTCAGTTATCTGCAATATGTTTTCATTAAGACCAAGTTATTGGTTAAAAATATACATTTAATCATTGTTTTATATTTCATTGCAGGCATGAATGAGGTGAACATTAGAGTGGGTCATCATTTTATCAAAACCAGTAGTCGGACAAACTGCGTCCGCTGCTACGCAAAGTTACGAATAACTCTAACAAGTAAACAGGCCAATAAATAGGTTAAAAAAGTTAAATCAAAATGCAGCAAATGTAATAGGACTTATTGTTTGTCTTGTTTTAATGAACAACATTTTAATTAAAAAGATAAATCAACTTGTCTGTAGATTTAAATTTATTTTCGTCAGTGTCACATCTCTAAACATTAAAAATTTTGGTGTATTCCAATGCTTGATAGGCATACTAACAATATTACTAGTGCGTTAAAAGGCTTAGCAGACCGGGCGTTTTGGATCTTAAAATTATTACGTTCTTTCGCCTCATCTTAAGGTTTAACCGGCAACACCATCTATTGTCTAATCTAATCTATGCATTCAAATACAAGCAAATGTTATTTCTGCGCTGTTCGGTAGGGTGTTATACTAACAGATGTAACCAGGTTTGAGGCGTCCGGACCATTAAAAATAATCCCATTGGGCGTAATCAACCTGGCTGAGCAGCCAACGTGTTAAATTGAAATTTTTGTTGTTTCCAGTTCCTGTGTTTACAATTTCACGGTTTGGGAAACCGGTGATGGTGTTTAACGGGTATCGGTTTAACAAAAAAATCCGAAAAGGCCCAAAAACTGTATGGCCTTGTGTTAGAGTTTCCACAGGGTGTAAAGCTAAAGTCTACACACTCCACGATGTGATCTACGATATAGTTCATGAACATAATCACGACCAATACATATATTAATTTCATAATTACCATCATCTTTAGCCTGGGGATATCCAGCATTGGATACAGGGCATCCCTTTGGAACGCCACAACGATCGGTTGTCAGCCGACATACATCGACTTTCTACAAATTTTAGAATGACTTTGGTCCACCTCTTGGCGGGCCGGCACTGCGGCGCCTGTTTGTACTTATGTGTTTAAGTGTCCTTCAATTAACACAATCCTACCAGTATTTCTAAAGTTGTTTGTAAATTTATGTATGACGCCAAAATTAAGCTTGATATGTACTTTAAGTAATTTGTGTTATTTACCAGACTTAATAGTTATATAGGAATATATTTTTTGTTGGTTCGCGCATAACTTTGTCATAATATAGACGGATTTACAAAATTGGTTAATTTAATTTATGAGGTTTACCGCCAGATTCATCAGTTGTTGATAACTGTCGGATAACTTATTCACATGTTTTGTTTTTGTTACTTGACATAAATTAAGAAAGAGTTGAAACCTGTCAATAATCTATTCGTAACTTATCAGCAACTAGTGAAACTAACCTTTGTTGTGAAATGTTTGTTGTTTGTTTGTTTATAAAAAAATGTTAAGTTCCCCAAATATATAATGTTAAGTTACCTATTTAGCTGATTAGGAAAGCCTACTAATATCACAATTAAGTTATAGTCTTTGTTTTAATGTGTGTGTAAAAACTATAACATTTCCTTGGCAGGTGTGCAAAAATATGTTTATTAAGTAATAACAAAAAAAAATTTCAATCGTTATTAATAATGTACCATTTTAATATATTTATGTATTTACATACCATTTTGTTATGATTTTAAGTGTGATTTTGTGGCCTCCAACTCGAAATTGTCCTTGAATATACTTACTATAGACAGATTATGCAATCATAGAAACGACTAAGAAAAAGGAGGACAAGAGTATAATTTAACTAACTGGGCTGAACAACATTTCGAAATCAATGTTTTTTTTGCGTCCCCTAGAAAGAAAGAAAGAAGCACATAGGTTCCTTAAGAAGTCTAAGGGTGCAGTAAGAAAGTATTTTTCAAAACTCAGCTTCGAAAGGTAGAAAAATCGTGTATTGACTAAATCGGTCTATCTTAACATCAGACGGAAAAAGAAGAGGTCCAAAGTTTGTATGGAAATTTTTATTTTCATTAGTTTCAACGGTAATAGGCTATGCCCCTATAAAGTATGGAACCTAAACATAGACTGCGAAATGTGGGTGTTATGATATTCATCCGCACCTTCGGGCAATACACCTGGCCTGTTGGTGTTTCAAGTGCACTGCTTTAATCTACGCCGAATTCTAAGAAAGTATATGAGTACCATATAATTAGTTGGTACCTACGTAATTTTATTTATGTTATTAAAATTGTGTACATACTGTTTTCAGTTCCTGTATTTTCGCTTTCACGATGTGGGAAACCAGTAATGTATTTCAAAGGATACAGATTTAACAAAAAAAATCGAAAGGGCCCTAAAACTGTATGGCCATGTGTTAAAATTGTTACGGGGTGTAAAGCTAAAGTTTATACACTTAACGATGTTATTTACAAATCTTTTGACGAACATAATCACCATCATTATACGTGATGAACCTTTAAAAATATTTTAATGTTGAGTTGTCACCTCGAATATGAATCTCAGTTGTGAAATCCCCAATATCTCTAAAGTATTGAAGTAACCCGGTGGGCTACGTCAAGTTCTCAAACAGGTCACTAGATTATTTAACTTGTATTATAAGTGTTTAAAGCGATTGTCATTCCGTTGGAAGAAAGGGATGCAAATATACGAATTGTATAACTGCATCCCTTTCTTTCAATGCATTCATAATCACTGTAGACACTCACAATACGGCAGCTGATGTGTCAATAGACTGGTTATATCTGTCAGAACAGACAACCATTGGAGTTAGCAACATCTTGAATGGAAACCACGGATTAGCAATCGTAGTTTAACAAAGCGTATTGTAATGACTGATTAGAAAACCGGAGCTGGATAACAATAGCTGCAGATCGGGATCAGGAGTGCTATCTACTTGGAACAGGCAGTAGTCTAGCTGTATAGCGTACATTTATAAAGCGATTAAAACATTACCAGATAGAAAGATGATATGACATATTATTTATATGAACTACTAGTAGATGCATTTATTGTAAGAGATAATTGAGTAAATACCGGGAAAGGAAAAAGCTCGAATAGAATTTATGAACCTAATCAGCTAGACAAAAAGCAGAATTGAAGACATAAGAATTTGCACCAATCTGATAGAATCTCTATCAGATTGGTATAACGGCGAGAGCGTATTAAGATCAGAACATAGGTATAAGTATCAGTTTATGTATAAATTAAAAACCCATAAGTATCTATATAAATTTTTGATTAGTAAGGCGATTTTTGCTGTCAACTGCTTGCAGTCTGTAACATAAAACACTCGTAACAAATTTCTAATTGTTTCAGGTGTAAACACGACTTTTAAATTTGAAACCACGAGGTTTGGGAACCCAGTGATAGTTGTAGGAAGGTATCGGTATAACAAATGGAGTGGCAGCAAAGGTCCTCAGATCAGGTGGACTTGTATAAAGAATCAGCAAGGATGCAGGGCTACCATCACGACTATAGACAATGTTATAGTTAAGACTAAAAATTTGCATACTCACATGTGATAACGATTATAACTAGCTTCATCTACGTGTCCGCCTGTTATAGGAGAAAGTATCCTAAGTAAAAATACTGGGAAAAACACAGTCGGTTACAAAAGTTGATTAACAGATTCAATATTACAAAACATTAAAAGATTTTATGGGGAAAGGTGAAAATAAGACTGTCATTAGTAGTTTACAATGAACATTAGCAAGTCACTTATTTATGAGATCTTTTTGTGTTAAGGTGCGTAGCAATATTATTATTGAACCTCGATTCTCTTCACCGCGCCGCCGCCGCTGTCGATCCTGGCTTACTAGAGCATGAGTGGCGGGATTGCAGTGGTAGGTTAAGTGCCACATAAATAGAATATTGAATCTCTTAATCAACTTAGCTTAAATGTAGCTGACTGTACATATAGTGTTATTATTAATATTGTTAATAACCCTAGTCATTCTATCGCTGGTCAAAAGCCTACCCTAAGACTTTTCAGAAACAACGATCCTCGACCCCATTCTCGCGTTTTAGGCATTTACCTCGTACTCGACATAAATCACAAAAAAGGCGCATGTCGATTAAAAATAATTAAATCAACATTGACGTCGAACTCTCTCGACTCGTAAGATAGTTGAGGGAAGACCCGTGCCCAGCAGTGGGACACTAAAATGGTTGACATGATGATGTCGGATGCTTTAAATATTTGTTGGATGTCATTGCGTTCAGTGGTAGACTTATCTCTAACGTGATATTTTGATACTACGAATTTTTTTTTCGTATATTATTGGTCCTGAGTTTTCTCTATCCAACTATCTGGGATGATTGATGTGGCGCTTTTCCGCTGGGTTAAAATTTAAGTCAAAAATTTCACTAAAATCCGTTCAGCTATTTTGGCATTTATAATATGTAGTGGTAGGATTATCTATTTATTTATTAGTCAAAAATATATAGTAATTACGAAGGCAGCTGGGATTTTAGTATTTAGTGAATGCTTGACTTAGTGCAGCTTTTTTTAAATATATAGTTGGTAGATATGTAATTTAGAAATTATCAAGTTTTAAAACTTAATAATAATGTGATTGGAAATAATTTATTATAGCTACTTAATTTATTTATGCTTATTTATGATGAAATGTAAATTGAAAACTGAGTGGTTTTTCTGTTTAATATTTTTATTATTTTTTCGATTTCGAAATAGTCTTTTGTTTTAGTATCGATGTGTGATTATTGTCAAAGACCAAACTTTGACCTCTGAGAGCAGTAAATAGCAAGAGTCATAGTGGGAGGAGGTTTGCGCATGTTTATTTGTAAGAAAATGGGCTGCTGCGCAGTTAAGGTCGTCCTTGGTAGTTAAGGTCTGCGGGATCCCTAACTAAGCTAGATGCCGTGGTGCTGGACACCTCTCTCTTAATGCCTTTGTAGCTACAGTAGGTACGCCATTATACATGAATACATACCTACTTACCCATGTTGTAAATATTCTTGAATAGGATATTTTACCATTTTTCGAAAACTTAAAAATATAAACCAGTAGAAATAATGCCTTAAAACATTTTATTTATTTATGATGTTGTCTTTGCGCGCGAAAACGGAAGCCGCCATGTTGTTTGATTAGTGATATTACATAATAACTGAACTTACGGTTGCATACTAAGATTTATAAATATATATCAGTTTGTCACTACTAAAGTGACGTCACGTCCGCATACGTAATGGTGATGATGTTTTAGTTTATTCATTTCTCGTTTGCTTCTTACGAAATATATTAAGTATTTATGCAGATTTATACTATTTTTTAAATCGTGTAAAATAGTCAATTCAAATGGGTTTTATGTAACTACTTGTTTCGTTACAGATTTTTTTTTTACGAAGTCGAAACGTGGCTACACCTGTTTGCAGATCGGTGAATACAGGTTTAATAAGGCGACTGGTAGTAAACCCCCTAAAATAATATGGGTTTGTGTCAAAAAAGGCATGAAGTGCCACGCTAGGATTATTACAATAAGTAACGAAATTGTTAAATGTAATAATGTACATAATCATTAAATACAAATAAAGTATTCCTTCAATAAACCTTAAGATTATTATTATGATTCTGACAAACGTTGGTTAAAAACTAATTGGTACAGTAGGCACTTGTAAGTCTACCAACCCTCTAGTGTCCTACTGCTGGTCACGGTCTTCTTCCAACATGACTTTAGAAAAGAGTTTAGGTGTTACATGCCCTCGAACAGTTAGTTCTAAAGGTTTGTCTATGCTAAGAGCCAAGCATGAGCCGAACGCCAATTTGTGTAGTGCGGAAACCTGTAGGAAAGTACACTACGGAAAACTACGATTTAGGAAAGTAATTGTCTAAAATTGACGCCAAGCGGTGACAATCAGACCGGCATCACTCGTGCTCGGCTCATAAGCGTAGTCGCACCTTTAGAAATGCTAATTTAAAATTTATTACATTTTATAATTTAATTATGTTATTTGCAGATATTTGTTTCTCGACTACACAACGTGGATTTCCTTGCATAAAAATGGGAAAATATAAATTCAACAAAAGCGCTTGCAGTAAACCGCCGAAAATTTACTGGTATTGTTCTAAAAGTGGAGAGAAGTGCCGTGCTAAGATCACTACTTTATACGGTGAAGTAGTCAAGTGTTATACACAGCATAATCATGAATAAGGACCATACGAATGCTTATTATCAAATACTCGGTGACTTTGTATTTAACTAGCCTCTAAGAACATATTATCGGTATAAACTACCTACCCTACATGTTATTTTATTAATAGGGCTGGTAGGCCCTATTAGATCTTAAACCAGGCAATAAATTACATGTAGGTATGCAAAATTGCATCCCAATCCGTTCAGCCGTTTGACCGAGCAAAAATAACCAACATCATACTACCTCACAAACTTTGCAATTATATTATTAAATTAGAATAGGATTATTTTATTTTTTATATTTAAATGTACCCTTGTACTAAAAAGTGCCAAATATTTACGAAAAGTGAACGAGAACATGGAATTAAGGATTAAGAAAATTTAGATGCTAATAACAAAAAAAATATCTGAAAAGCACATTTTTTACGATTTGTATACGACATGTTACAAAACTTTTTGTTTTTTTAAATATTTGTTATCGATTTTCCAAGATTAAAAACTCATATTTAGTAAGATAGAATAGGATTTTTTTATTGATTTTATTTAAATGTACCCTTGTACTAAAAAGTGCCAAATATTTAAGAAAAATTAACAAGAACATGGAATTAAGAAATAAGAAAATTTAGATGCTAATAACAAAAAAATATCTGAAAAGCACATTTTTTACGATATACGAGTTGTTACAAAGCCTTTTGTTTTTAAAAATATTTGTTATCGATTTTCCATGATTAATAACTCTTAGATGGACTTAACAGGCAATGTTCATATTACTTGTATGCAAGAATGTAAAGTGCAATATAAAATTTCAGAATAAATTTACTTCTTTATTTCATCTTTTATTTTCTACCATAATATAGATACACGACTATTATCAACGGTTGAGCAAAAATACATTTTACAGGTACTGAACTTTGTTTCACGGCGTCTCAACGTGGTTTTACGTGTTTGGAGATTGGCGGATACCGTTTCAATAAATGGTCTCGGAGTAAACCTCCGAGGATAGTGTGGTATTGCAATAAAAGAGGTATGAAGTGCCGCGCCAGAGTCATAACATTATGTAACAAACTAGTGAAGTACCATAATGTACATAATCATTAAATATAATAATTCATATTTGTCGGTGTGTTATTCTTAAATTTTTACCAGTAGGGGTGTGTATGGCACAAACATTTCAATAGTCCTTAGAAAACGACACTTTTTCTTAAACGGAAATTCATACTTGCAACTACGTGAATTCCTTTAGCGAGTCTACCAAACTACTAACGCAGCAGGCCGATAGTTATGGTCTATTATGCTTAATTGCAGCGGCGGCGCAGTGGTACGGGCCTCGGCTTAGAAAAATAAGGTCGCGGGTTTGAATCCCAGTCGTGCCCACACATCTTTGTGTGAATTGTTTCATCGCCGCTGCTCAATATCGGTGAAGGAAAACATCGTGAGGAAACCGGCATGTCTAAGAACTAATCATTCGTGGACATGTGACATCCACCAACCCGCACTTGGCCAGCGTGTGTGGTTTATTAAACTCCCTCAACTAGTAAGATAGTTGAGAGAAAACCCGTGCCCAGCAGTGGGACACTAAAAAGGGTTGAAGTGATGCTTACTTGGAAACGCAGTACTTTTGAAAAAGAGTTGACTTGTTGAAAAGGAAGACACTTATAAAGTTATATGTATGTTGGTAATGTTGTTATAAATTGGGATGATGATTTCCTTGTATAAAAATGGGAAAATAACGATTTAACAAGTGGACTGGCAGTAAACCTCCACAAATTTACTGGTATTGTGTGAAAAATGAAAAGTGCCGAGATAAGATTACTGATGTTTCAAAGTCTTTTCAGACTTCATGTTACCGGGTGGACTGAGGTATTTGACGTCCAAAAATATTAATTAAAATTATTACTGACTATCTACAAACATTATTATTTAAGTTGCGTTCCGATTTAAGCAAACTGAGCTAACAGTGTCTTGAATTCTGAGTTGATTTTGCTTGGGTTTTGGTACAAGTAAAATCCGGAATATAATCCTTTAAAAAGTAGTTTTATTTCAACGATTATTTATAAATTATAAACTGAGTAAACATAATCTGATGTTTAACAAACATTTGCTATTTCAGAACCTGTATTCACAACGTCTGTGCGTGGTAATCCATTGATACAAGTAGGTAAATATAGGTTTCGGAAATGGAGCGCCAGTCGGGGGCCTAAAGCTAGGTGGACATGCATCAAAGACGAAGGCGGTTGTCGCGCCAAGATCATCACCTACAATGATACTATTGTTCGTTGTGACACCAACCATAATCATTGATTTTATAGATTACCGAAGATACGCTTGTAGCGCTGGTGGTGTATATAATATTTGTAACGCATCCCGAGGCAACTCGACCCATTTGATGTTCAGTGATCATGTCGGATTTTATTAGTGTAATTTTGACTATAGGAAATATATTTTACGGCAGCTAAAACAAACTTGGATGTCATACAAAGAGCACAGAATAAGTTAATAAAAGTGTTATTCAACTTTAAATTCCGTACACATACACAAGACGTTTACAAGAAAACTAAAATAATGAATATAACCCAAACATACATGTTTTACACATGTATACTATTACGTAAAATACTGAACAAGGACATACATACTAGCCTATGCTTTACTAAAAAAGGAACATATCAAAAAATGAAACTAAGAAATTCAAATTATTTAATAACACGTCCACCTAGAACTAGTTACGGTAAAAAGAACATTCAATTCGAGGGAGTCAATATTTACAATAAATTACCAACACCTATAAAAGAGGCTAAGAGCATGGCTGGTTTTAAAAAACTACTTAAATTACATTTATTACAATAAAAAGAAAGACAAAATACTAACAACAAAACTATATAAAATTTATTATGCAATAAAAACTTACGTAAATAAAATTATCAAATACTTAAATCTAAAACCTGAAATATAGATATACTTAAACAATTAAAATCTAAAACTAAAACCTATGTCTTAAAAGATAAATGTTAAAAAATAATAAATAAAATAGTTCGTCAAAAATCTAAGGATAACAAATTCTACTAATTTACCTCTTACCGCAGATGTCACATCTAGCTTAAGATTTTAAGTACATCCGTGTTTGGCAGGCAATATTGTCACTGTCTGCGATTTTGCGAGTGAGTTTTTAGATGTCTACCCACTTTCCAAATTATTATAGATTGTTATAAATGATGTTATTGCGGAATACCTACTATTAGTTCTGTATGCTTATAATATATATGTTTTTATGTGTTTTCTCAGTAAGTGAATTTATGTTAATTCTTATGAGAAATAAAGATATTCTAAACCTTATTTTTAATGCAATTTGTAGCCTATGTTCACAATTCTGCCAGTCCAAGTTTGTAGAAAATTTAAAATTAAGAGCGGTGATATGGAATTCTGTTTCTTTTATTGGAGGTATCTTCATTTTCAAAAGGAGGACTTACGAAGTTTAAGTATGTGTCTCTTCAACTGCTATTTACCGAGTGTCATATAACGAAGATTAACAACAATTAATCTATACTGATTTTATTTGTGACCTCAATCCCACTGATCAGCACTAGCTATAAGTTTTTTTGATCTTCCTTGGACCTGTCAAACATTCTATTATTAGTTACAGTGAAGATAGGTAGATACTTGCCAGATTTTAAACATAACTTTAAATTCATTTACTTTACATTCCTTTACAGGTTTTTGTTTCACAACTACACAGCGTGGTTTCCCTTGTATCAAAATTGGAAAACATCGATTTAACAGGTGGGCTGGCAGTAAACCTCCGAAAATTCACTGGTATTGTGTGAAAAGCAATGAGATGTGCCGTGCTAGGATTACTACTGTACAAGAAGAAATAATCAAATACACCAATGAACATAATCATTACTAGGTATTTTGTAAAAATACAACGTACGAATTAAGCCTCTTAAGTTTTAATTAAGGTATAGTTACTATAATTGGTTCCATACAAAACTAATTTGTCCACGGCGCGGCTGCGTGTCGGTTCACAAAGCGGTACCTACCAGAATAATATGTTCGTTTTCATACTTTACAAGAAGTATGAAAAATTACATATTATTCAAATACTATTCTAAGTTTGGTAACGAGGTGTCACATAGCGTTCTATTAGTATTTTTAAAGAAACAGGCTTACGGTTGGTAGAAAATACTGTTCCTAAAAGATATGATAATTAAGATAAGATAATATTTCTAATCATTCATTTCGTTTTCTCAATTTTTTTTTATTTTTTTTTATTTTGAGTTATGGCATTATAAAATACACCATAAAATTTTAAATTAATAATAAAGCTCCACAGGCTAGAACTTTCTATTTTTATTATTATGTAAAATCAGAGCTTTCTCTCGTCTAACACTTTTTCTGTGCCCGACCCTCATAATGATTATATTATAACAAGCACCTACCACCTAAGCATCTACTTACTTATGGTAAAGCAATAAAATTATTGAGTATAGAGAATTGAGTATTGAGATATAGAAACCGAGCATGTAACCGCAATCGATCATCTGATAGTCAGCTGTTACCGTATCGGATGGACGCACATGTGCCTAACCTACCTATGGAAGCCCTTGTGCATGCAATGTACGCGTACACACGTTTCTCTTACTTTTAGTAACGGGTGTTTGACTAATATTTACATTACCTCTTTGGGAAGCCCGTCCTAGAAGTCAGAACACGGGCATAAAAACGGACGGGAAGCCAAGATTCTAGAGTCAGATGGCATTGCTTGAAACTGCGCAATGGATGTTAAGCAGCTATCATCAATTTTGTAGATCCGATCTTGTACTAGAGTCATGAAGATGCTCATTGAGTATACTATGCAAATGACAATCGTTTACTTATTACTATTTATTAAATAGGTCGTCCTGGTTGTACAGGTATCCATTTAAATAAGGCAACTAAATTTAGGTAAAATATAACTGTCCTGGTTTCTACACATTGTTGACTACAAGTGGTACAAGTGTAGCTAAGATAAGATAAGTATTTATTTTGTAAACAGGTACATGAGATGTTTATCTTAAATAAACTAAGTTCGTTGTTTTGCCATATTATTGGCATACAAAAGAAAATTAGCTTACACCACTGATAGGTATTCAATTAAGAATAAGCAAGGTTATTTTAATAGTCTGTAAAACTAAAATAGTGCAATTATGTCAACTTAACAAATTTGGTTTCCTAAATTAACTTCATTCCATCCAGTTATTAATTTAAAGGAAATTTATATGATACGAGTACTAAAGTCCATATCAAGTCACGTTACAATCATTCATTCATTACATGGCATGTCAGGTAAGTTTACAAAATTAAACTAAATTAAAAAAATAAATAAACAAGAGAAAATATAAAACGTCTATAATGCCAAGAAGAGTGATTTATCGTCAAAATATTCGTTTAAAGTATAATAACACTAACAAAAGTGTTTGTAAATTATACAATATTTTTTTCAGGTTTAAAGCCAGTGTTTCTCATTTCCCGTTACGGCAGACCCGTGATTGAAGTAGGAGGTTATAGATACAACAAGTATGCTCGGAGTAAAGGATCCCGCGCACGATGGCAATGCGTAAAAACTTCCCATGGGTGCAAAGCTATTGCCATTACTGTTGCTGAAGAGATTATTGGATTTAATCATCAACATAACCACCCTGCTTACAAAACATAATATTACTAGAGATGACTGGAATCAAGAGTGCATTTACACGAGGGTGAGAATAAACGCAATCCTGGAAGTGGAAGGCTTTACTAGCGTCTTCTAAATGGTGACAAATCACGGCATTGTAAAGGTGCAAGTTCGTAGCCGACTGCAGACAGCAGCACACGACGCGAAGCGACATTACTGTTTTCTATGTATTTCTATGAAATATAGAGACGCAACGTGTTGCGCTGCTGTGGAATGAAATTGAAATACATAGCAACTAGTTAGTGTTGCAGTGACACGTCGCCTGCTGCTGTCTGTTCTCGTCTACGAACTAGCACCTGGAAATGTATTACTTAACATAGCAGCAGCAAAGTACCATAAATATTTTTATTTTTATACGTTTCTAGATAAGTAAGCATTATAATAGTGTTACGTCTATCATAAACATTATAATTTCGTTAATTAGTTTAGATTATATTTTATATAATTTTTATATTATAAAACTAACAGGTATTAAATCTTTTTGAATACCTACCTTATCTTACTTTTTCTTTACCTCATATTGTTTAAATAGCTACTAAAGTTAATTGTTTTCATTAGGAAATTGAAAAAGTAAGGCATTCTGAATCGGTGAATTATATATTTTAAACATTGAATGTACAAGATCTGATGTGGAACTACCATTTGCTATTTCAGATGCAGTACTTACAACGTCTGTGCGTGATAATCCATTGATACAAGTAGGTAAATATAGATTTAGCAAATGGAGCGGTAGTCACGGCCGTAAAGCTAGGTGGATATGTATCAAAGATCATCAAGGTTGTCGTGCAAAGATCGTCACCTACGAGGAAAATATTGTTTTTTGTGACAATAACCATAATCATTGATTTTATAAACTATCAAAGATACACATCGACTTCCGTTAGGTATATGTAATATGATACATAACGTTATTATTATATTCAAGGTGAAACTGCCCGCATTTTTTTCTCAATTTTTCTTTATAGCTCTGAAACCTGAACTCTAAAAACTCAAGTATGCTCTAGGATTCACACGTTCAAAATGTGAAAAATATGTGACTTTATTTAAATTTAAATACAAAATTATTCATTTTTAAATGTTTGCAAAGACTTCTATAGTTAACCAATGAATACTGGCTGTGTTCAATTAGAATTTAATCAATTAAGACAGTATATTTGACCTCTATTTTTCAATAAAGACAATTTAATATCAAAATCAATATACATCGTACATCGCTTTATTACCTACATTTGAGGAAAAATCATAGTTACATAATTGGCTTGTAACTACTCTCAAGCAACGTTAAATTTAGAATGTCAAGGATGCAAAGAGCAATTGGGAAAAGTATTGCTATCACAGTTGCACACTTTAATTCAGACCTCAGAAATTAGCGACTTTGAGTCAAGGTTTTAGGAAAACGAATGGTGATTTGCATAATTTCATTTATGTTTAAATTGCAAAATAAATCGTTACAATTTATGTTGTAAAAATGGTATTGCAAAAATTTAACTTTTTTTTTCTTCCCCAGAACCAATACTTTCAACATCGCAAAGAGGGAAACCGGTGATCATTCTAGGAAAATATCGTTTCAACAAGTGGGCAGGCAGCCGTGGATCTAGAGCTCGATGGGTTTGTGTAAAAATAAATTCCCTCAAGTGCACAGCTACGCTTATTACTGTAGACGACGTTATTATTAAGCAGACACCTCACAATCATTAGTAATATACTAATAAAGCTGGTTTTACAGTGCCGCTTTTGCCAGCGTGTGTACCTAATCGATGCGGGCTGTGAGCTTTATTATGTTAGTTTCTATGTTTGGCTGGGATAGTAACATAGTGCTGGGCCCCGTTTCTCGTGCCTTAGACATCACATTATAGACAAATGTCATCCGCACATTTTTTTTTTCAACATTTATCTCTAATAGACATTTCTCAAACAAAAATGGCGAAATCTTTTGTTTTTCAATGACATCCGCCATTTTTTTGTAATTTTCGTGCTTTAGACATTTATCTCTAATAGACAAATGTCGAAAAAAAAATGGCGAATGACATGGTCGCTGCCGACTCGGTGTGAATTGAGTCTAGTATGTATGAAAACGTTGGGTGGTGAAGAGCACACGCATACCTTAGCTATTGATTGACACAGTTGTTGTGTAACTTCTTTGTTATTGTTGTCTTCAGCCTACTACTTAAACCCTATAAACAAATGTAGGTTAGGTTTTAGACTATTTGGTAGGTAGGCTTACTTAGTATATAAGTAAGCCTATAGAAAGATGTCGTAGGATAAGGCTACCTAGATTATTATGACTATGCCTCTATTATAGACGTGGGGCTCAGAATTTTAGGCCAACTAATTGAATACCACAAGTATTATAATATGTTCCTATAATTGTAGTTTACTTAGAAATCGGCGAAACTTGGGTGGTATCCACCTCTGCCTTTGTCGCTTAGAAGTGGAGTTGTGTTAAGATTAGATTTTAATGTAAAAATAAGAATCTTCAGAGATCTTAGTTTACTTTGTGTGATATTTTTTGTATTAATAATTTAATAAATTGATCAATAATAGCATGATTTTTACATAAATTTAAAATAATTTTCTTAAATATACGCGAATATCACGCGTTCAAATAATACTACTATAAAAGGGATTTTATGGCGATCCCCCGTAACTATGGAATGAGACGTCGGAATACAAAATCTAAAATAAATTGCGATAATACCCTTCATAAAGTAGTTTTATTTCAATATTTATAAAGACTCAGCTGCACTCATCGTACTAGTTAGCTACATCTTGATGTATGTAGCCTTTGTGAATCACAGTTACCAGTTCTTTCCATCAGTTCGCCAGCGTTTAGCGAAACCGTGGATCTAGTTTGATCACTGTACAGCATAAGTTCTTACAGGACATGGCAACTTTAATGAAAATTGTTTTTTTTTACCTTAGCAACATCTATATCCACGTTCAGTGTTCTACCGACTTCTACTAACAATCAGTATGAACAATCAATGCATCACATCTAGTGACAGGGAAGTCTTTGGCAAAATTAACGTAACATTATGCTTGACAATGTACAAGCATTATCGCGGTCGGTTTACTATGCCGATTATGTGGCAACCGGTCCTAATTTTCGTGCGTTCAAACCATTTTACCATAATTATTACTGGAACTAACTCGAATAGACCCTTTAGATTACATTACTAATGTATAAACTCCTCATAATATCTTTGTTATTAAATTAGTGAGGGATCCTAGACAGTTTAAGTGTCCCAGGTTCCAATCCCGGGACACTTAAACTGCCGCTGGCTTACAGGAGTAGCAGTTGTGATGGTAGATTAAATCCCAAAAAAAGCCTTTGCGAATTCCTTAGCATTTAGAACAAAGCTGTTGTTCATCGCCAATTTAGTTTATTCTCTTTACGTTAGGAACCCCTATCCTTGACTAGCCTCATGGCCAGGCGGTCAAGAGGCTCATGGAGGTCCATGATCTGGGCCCTGTTTAATAAACGCTTGTTTTTGTAATTACGAGTTTACGTAATTTGTAAATTGTAGTACAATTCCGATAGGTGGACTCGATTACAAAATTTGTAGAGGCAATCTCAATCACGGAAATGTACAAGCTTTTTATACATAAAATATAGGTAAAGCTACAAATGTAAACATTTATTAAACAGCATTTGCAAAGGTAATATTTGTAATGTTTTTACTTGTAAAATTCTTTAATAATTCTAAGTTTTATTAAACAATACTTGTGGTAAAACTTAACAAATATGTCATGTGAAATGTGTCATGTGTTTATACATATTTCCAAAATTGTCGGATTGTAATGTTAATTAAACTCTCTTCTGCTTTGCCGTAGTTATGAAATTTGTTTAAGACTCACGTATATATCCTTGTAGCTATTAGTGCGGCCGAGGTTATATTCATCAATGTAATAGATTTAATTGATTTTAGATGTATATTTCACACAGTCCCGAAACGGCAACCCAGTACTGCAACTCGGGAACTATAGGTTCAACAAGTACTGCCGGAGCCAGGGTCGAAGGTGCAGGTGGACCTGTGTTAAGTTACCAAGCTGTTCAGCGACAGTTACCACTATAGATAATGCTATTGTGAAAGTCACTGCTCATAACCACTAATAACGACATTTCGCCTTATATAAAGGAAAGTATACTAAGCATTTTCTAATACTGAAAGAAAATTATTCATATTTTCTATGATCAGACCTGTAAATTTAAAGTGTTCACTTTAAATTTTACAAGTAAAAGCTTATGTTTTTTTTATTCATACGGTCCTATGTCACCTGTTTTGAAACTGAATCTACCTCCTCAATTTAATATGCATATAACAGCAATAGATAGGTACAATTTATATTGGCTAGTTCGTTCGTGTAAATATTTATAGATGTAATGAATTAAAAGATTTTTGAATATAAAATGCGTTTCTGAGATTGACCAGTTGATTGAAAAAGGATAAGTACCGAAGCGTGGGTATTGATCTTGAGATACATCCTTAATTGCATGAACGTGGCTTTTTAAAATTTAAATAGTTTGTTTTGTAATTTTTACCTAGTTATCAAATAGTTTCAAAAGCATGTGTTCACGTTACTTCATGTGCCTACTTAATTATTTTATTTTGTTAATACCAAGTGATCTTATATTGCAGATACGCCAGTGTTTTCCGTCTCCAGGTATGGGAAACCTGTGATACTGATAGGCAGGTATAGGTATAACAAGTACTATCGCAGTTTCGGCGCTCGAGCTAGATGGTTGTGTGTTAAGGCGAGATCTTTGGCGTGTCCAGCTGCTCTGGCTACTTTTGAAGATACTATCGTTAAATATACCGGTGTACATACACACTAAATTAGTTTAAACAAATGTATCAATACAAAAAAATATAGATATATTTGCCAATAAACAGGAAAGCTTTTAATCAACATGTTTTATAAGTTGTCGTCTAGGTGGGACAGAAAAGGACCGCTGTCGTGTCCGTATAAGCTGTTTGACTAAAGAAATTCTATTTGTAATATTTTAACAGTTTAATGTCTGGAAATTATTGAAAGCCAGTTACAAGTATTAAACTTGATTTAAAGTTCCTATTATAACAACTAATATTAAAGTGTATGTGCAGAAACAAAATGGGGTAAGTTCTAGATTGTAGAAATTCAACTTTGTACACAAGTTTTGTTTCTGGTTATTCCATGTTGTGTTAAATTCATATACTTACATAGTTCGTTTATTGTTGTAGCATACAGAAACGCCCTTTAAGAAACCTAACAAGGTTTATGATCGTTGAGATCCACGTCAACCCTGAATAGGCTAGCCGTGGCTTGGTTTTGGCAGAGTTCCGTACCGCATGTCCTTAAGACATCAGAAAAATTCTCCTGGCGCCCAATACTACTAGCATATATTATAGTCTATTAAGTAGTTTAAGTTAAATTAAGCTAGGATCTTGTTAGCTTATAGCTTATGTAATAGTAGCAATATAAGGTGTGATAATTAAGATAAAGTTGTTTATGTTTACATCAAAATAACCCGTAACAGCATTTTCTGAAATCGTAACACAAATTACATAATTTAATGTTTGTAGGTAGTCAGAATTGTGATTAATAATTTGGACGTCTAATAACTCAATCCGCTCGTGACCAAAAAGTCTGAAAAGACTGAAACGTCGGTATTTAAAATCTATAATAAACCGCGAAAAAATCCTTTATAAAATTATTTCATTTCAACGTTTTTGTATTTATATAATAATAATTTTGTCTAAGTACAAAAAAAGTATCGAATAAAAAATAAAAACAGTATTGAAAAATTAATAGAAGTCTGTTCCATTATTGATACTGAATAACCAAAAATTTGCGCTCTGGTTCAAAAGTTTTCGTGTTTAAATTTGTATTACCTTTATGGTTCAATTTTTGATGGAAAATTGTAAAAAAAGGAACACAATAAAGTTAATAATTTATACACAAAAATAATATAATTATTTTTTATTTACATTTACCGAATAAAATAAATCTATATAAATATTTATTGCAGGTGCAGTTTTTACTAATTCGCGGTTCGGCAAACCGGTGATAGAAATGGGAAGATATCGATACAATAAATATTATCGCTGCAGCGGCCCCCGTGCTCGGTGGTATTGTACAAGATTATCATCCGGGTGTAAATCTGTCGTTGTTACCATAGATAATGAAATTATTTGTATTAAATCGGAACATAATCATTTGTGACTGTTTTATTATTTATTAAAGAATTTTGATTTTGCACTTTAAGAAGACTTTTAGTACCAGTTTCCTCGTGTCTGCGGACAGAATTATGCACCATAATATCTCCAGCGTACTTTGTTATGCACCTCCGACAATCCGCAATGGCCGTTTAAACATCTATCCTTACAAATATCAGATAAAGTAAATTGATAAATGATGCACAAAGTAACAGATAAGTCATTTTTATTTACACAATGATTTTATTTTTAATGGAATATTAAAAAATAATACCATAACGTTAATTATATTTCTAAACAGAATAATGATTATTTTAAAATATTTATTGCAGGTGCAGTTTTTACTTCTTCCCGGTTCGGCAAACCGGTTCTAAAGATGGGAGGATATCGATACAATAAATATCATGCGTGCAGAGGTTCCCGTGCTCGTTGGTATTGCTCAAAACAATCAACCGGGTGTAAATCTCTTGTTGTCACTGTCGATGATGAAATTATTTCTATTAAACCACAACATAATCATTTGTGACTGTCAATATGTTTTAATGTTTACTAGCTTTTCAACAGCGGCTCCGCCCGTCGGTTATCCCGCAAAACTTTTTGGGCAGTCCGATAAAAACTATTCTATGTCCTTTCCCGGGTCTCAAACTACCTCCATACTAAATTTCATCCAAATCTGTTCTGTAGTTTTAGCGTGAAAGCGCGACAGACAGACAGTTACTTTCGCATTTATAATTTTAGTAAGGATTTTATTAAATATTATTTAAATCTGTTGAAAGGTCAACAAACCTAAATTATATTTAATCGTTAAATACTAATATTTTAAATGCGAAATTCTTACGAGTAAAAAGTTAAAGCTTTTTTAAGGAACAAAGATGACTTTTGATACCAGTTCTTTGCGTGTTTGCAGAGACAATGGTGCACCATAATATCTCCTGCGTACTTGGCTAGGCAATACCCGTTTAAACGTCCATCCATCCATAGTAAATAATTAAAAAATTCAGACTATAAAAAAAACTTTACTTACGTAATGCTTCTTTTTTAATAGAAAATTAATAATAATGAATACCATAACGGTTAAAATATTAATATAAAAATTATTTTATTCATCACTTTTTGCAGATGCGGTTTTTACTTCTTCCCGGTATGGCAAACCGGTTTTAAAGATGGGAAATTATCGATACAATAAATATTATGCCTGCAAAGGTTCCCGTGCTCGGTGGTATTGTACAAAAGTATCAAACGGGTGTAAATCTCGAGTTCTTACTATCGACGATGAAATTATTTCTATAAAGCCGCATCATAATCATTAATTGTTTATTAAATAAATTTAAAAACATGACCCCCAGAAACATGACTTTTAATACCAGTTCCCCGCGTCTTTGCTTGTTGCTTCTCCAACAAGCTACAAAGGCTGTTAAAATATACTTCGCATAATAAGGTTATTAAGTATCGTATTAAGATTGTGAAAACATCTGTAATTTACATATATATATAAAAATGAAACCCGTTTTCCGTTGTCACGACATCACGCGTGAACGGCTGGACCGATTTCGCTAATTCTTTTTTTTTAAATATTCCTTTAAGTACGAGGATGGTTCTTACGCAGAGAAAAATTAAAAAATAAAGAAAATTTAGAAAGCGAAGAAGTGCCGAAAACCGAATTTGATACCTATAATTTATTATTGGTTATATTTGGTATGTCTGAGAACCGGTAGATGGCACTGCTTTACCGGGCAGAACGATGTCTGCCGGGTCCGCTAGTTGTTTATATTATTGTATTTGTTATGGTCCATGTTGTTTAAATTCAATAAAGTAAATAGTACCTAATAAGTAGAATCGACGGTTATAAATTGTATTTTTCAGACGAAATAGAATACGTGTTGTCGACTCGTGGAAATTCGATGATTCTACGTAATGGGTATACATTTAGTTTTAACACATAGGTAAAAAGAAAAAGCCGACACGGCGGTGGATCTGTTCAACATGGGTGGGCGG
Organism: Meganola albula; assembly: GCA_936450015.1. Taxonomy (NCBI): domain Eukaryota; kingdom Metazoa; phylum Arthropoda; class Insecta; order Lepidoptera; family Nolidae; genus Meganola; species Meganola albula. The sequence continues at coordinate 11,936,084 of OW388149.1, forward strand.
TTGTAGGGCGTTTGTGTATACCCTTGAAGATAGGATTACTAAATATAATGATGAACATCACCATTAGTCTAAATTCGTGCAGTGTGCTTCATGGCTTCTTGGTTTTTTTGGCTTCATGGCTGCTACAAAAGGCAGCTGGCGATGCGAAGCAGTCTTGACGATGACGGCTCGTTGGGACTAGCACATTGTGTAACTTGAGCTGAACTGAATAAAATTTTAACTGCGTATAGTCATTGTTTTTAACCTTAGCGCTCTACACGACACTCACATATCTGGTGCTTGTAAAGGTATTAATAACACTCCCAATTAATCCCAATATTAGTATATATAAACATTGATCGGGTAGTTCTTATTATATAGGAATATTAACGGAACATTTTAGTCCCATACTTTTTTTTCTAAATTTAGTATGCAAAGTGGCTAGAAGTCAAGAATAAGCACAAGTTTTGCGGGCCAGACAAAATATTGGTAAATAATTGAATATTTTTTTTTTTTGAAGACAGGCAAGTGATATAGGGCACTGGAAAATGAAAATTAACTTCATTAGGTATTCATCCAGTAAACCTGATAATAGTTAGTTACTACAATTTTGCAAACAACAACAACTTTACTTAACTTAATTTTTTTATGACTGAAGTAAAGATACTTATTAGTTTTTCTTTTTTGTTTTAGAGTACCTTTTCGCTATGTCACGACAAGGAAACCCAATATTATGTTATGGTGGCCAAAGATTTTGTAGAAGAGTGCACAGTAACGCACGTCAACATACACATCCAAAGGTAACTTGGAGGTGTGCTAAATGGAACAGAGGATGTAGATGTGCGATTATTACAATCGACGATAAAATAGCTAATGTTAACAATTCGCATAATCATCCGACAGATTGAAGTGAACTTGGTTTTTGTGATTCATAGGAACATGTAATCACAAGTTAAAAAATGCCAAATTGTAAATCTTTTTAGTCAGAAAACTACGTTAAAGTTCAGATTTTATTTATTGAAACATCAAGCAATATGGAAATACTAGACAGGATTTTTAGAAATTTGAATAATAAGAGGCTTTTATAGCTAAAATAATTGTAGTTATAATTTGTATTACCTGTAACTTAAAACGTGTGTTGCTTCAAAATATTATAAATTAAGTGGAATATATTTATGTATAAAAATAGGGCGTCCTACTTGTTTGGCAGTAAATTTATTGAATGAAGGAATATTGTCATGTAAAAATGTGGTGTGACAGATTAATTATATTTCTCTTTGACACAGTGTCACCCTATTTACCCTAACAGACAAAAAACGCAGCGATACGTACTAGTGGTTTATACCTTGCGTAATTAATAGGGTAATCTTTTAAACTTGTGCGTTGAATTATTAATATTTATCATAACGGGCAATAAACGCACAGACTAGTCTGCTTGCCACCACGACCGGTGCAACCCGTGTCGAAACATAAGAGCCAAATTAAAGGTGAGCGCCTAAATTCCCCGTTATAGTAAATATAAAAATTAGTGGTATATGCCACATGGTAGTGAACAAAATTCCCAAATTTTTTTTGGAACAACTTTTGTATTAAATTCGTTATATCATATTGAGTCGCGCAATAAAGACATGCGCGACATGCCGAGGCAATATACCTCATCCCTCCCTGCACTCATTATCGTGGCCTGCGTGGAAACAATTTATTGTTTAGGTTTATTAACAGTTGTTACAATGTTAATAGTGTAAGATACATCAAAAGTCCTATAAATAAGTTCTAATTTCACATTAATTAAGGATAAATACAGCATGTATTAGGTCTAGTCATAGTAACTATTAACTATAAATGTGTGTAAAAAAAGGAAAAGAACAAAAAATAACGCAAAATTTAAAGATTAAAATAAAACAAAAAGCAACAGTTTTATTGCAAACAAAAGGCATTTGTAACAGTATCAATTAAATGTCTACGGAAAGTACCAAGCTTCATAGAATAAATATCCACTAACCCCACTAGCGTCGCCAGCCCAATCACGCAAAATAGGCGCACTTATAAGACGTCGAGTTGCGGAAAAATAGCCCGCTCCAAACTATAACTATAACTATCCACTAACCCACTACAATCGTTTAGCTCTCAACAAAGCCTTGGGATTGTTGAATTTGGCCTTTGGCAAAGAAGTTTGTAATCATGAGCTCATGATCACAAACTTCTTTGCCAAAACTTCTTTGTAAAGTATTTTACAATAATTACCAGTTAGATCAATAAGTAGAATCTGTTTATATTTTACACCAGAAAACAAACGAGGTTTAATCTAAACCTGCACTCATTCTACGTGATCTTGGTAATCCAGACTTCGTTTTAGTATTTATAAGTCTTGAAAGACGTTTACGCTATTACATGACCCATACTTACCATAATTTTGGACAGTTGTAGCTTGCTTCTTGACGTCGCGCCATGGCAATCCTATCCTGCAGTATAATGGACACAAATTCTTCTACAAATACGAAGGGTTGCACAGTAGCAAAATGTTATTCAGATGCTACAAGTGGCGACATGGATGTAGAGCGTCTGTCTACACCAGGGACGAGGAAATTATAAAGTTTAAGAATTATCATAATCATTTGTAAACATAACAACGCTTATGGGCCATTTACACGAGAACAGGACAGTAAGACACTAAAAAGTATATAGGGACACCCTGTGGTGACGACAGTCCAATGCAGCGTGTTTTTAGTGGCTTGCTGTTTTGTTTTATTGTGCTGTGACGGCTGTTGTTCTCGTGTAAATGACATTTTTTGCCGGAAGGGCCTTTCTAGATTCACTGGACTATTTCAGTGAGCAGTCCGAGGACAGTCCAACCAATAGGACGTTCGAACCGATAAGTGTAAATGACCCATTACGCTTGCATATAGGCGGCATATAACTTGATACAACGGGATGAAGTGGAGAAAGGTTGGCGCACTTACGTTTTTATGAAAATCGACTACTGCGCAGTCAAGTCGGATTGCCAAGTTATATGCCGGCTACTTATACCCGTAGTTGACGGGAGATGTGAATTATTCTTTTTGCATACTTATAATAAAATTATTTTATGGCATTTTACGTGAACGTGTTTTAGACACATAGGTTGTTTCGCTTGACGTTTCAACTCGGGTTATACCGGTCGTAGTCATGAGCAGACTGATGAGCGGAGACGTCATTTGTCTACCTAGCATATAGGGCTATGACATTGCCTTTCATCGAACTGCTTGTGGTAACCATTGTGCCACGTAAAAATGCTGTAACATCATATGTTTTTCTCATGCACGATCAAGGAGAATTCATTTCTTGTTTAAGATATGGTTTTTAAGGGGTCCGCTAAGTGGGAGTGATTCCTTTGGTATTGCAATACCAGATGGAACGTATGTTTGTTTGCCAACCTTACCTAATTAGTACCTAATTATAATATTTTAACTACAAAATAGGTTAGGTTTTTAATTTTGAGTTATTTTTTTTTGTAACCATGTATAATTATAATTGTGATGCCAAATTCGATTAAATAGTTGAAAAAAAAAACAACATTATTGTTATGAATCTCTCGTATTTGTCTTCTCTCTTGCCACCGTGTCTGGGTTAAGCCTAAAGTCTCTGAAATCCAAGAGTTTAGTTTAGAGAAACTCATACCCAGTACTAGGAAGCTGAGTCACCTTCGTCCGTGGGTGTCACCTTTAATTGAATCCCCACACGTGGTCCCCGGGTGGTGTAAATCAGGTGACAATCAACTGGTGGTAGGCTTCGGCCGTGGTGACGGACCACCCACCAGACAAAGCCACACCGCCAAGCGGCTTTGCCGTGTTCCGGTGCGACGTCTGGTGACGTCATAAAGAGAGGGTGGGTTGGAATTGTTGCCCTTTAGGTTTGTAACCATATAATATATGATACTTGATATAATCATCAATTATTAATCACGAGTGAATCGGTATACTAGGCTGGCGTGTTCCATCGTAGCCTATATCATTGCTTAACATCAGGCAAGATGTAGTCAAGCGTCAGCCTATCGCAGAATAAACAAAGGACACTAAAGAGCTGTCACTTGTTAGGATTGTGCAATAACATGACAAGTTCAATAATATTTTTTTAACCAACCATGTTTTCTTTCAGAACTTACAATGATTACATCTAGATATGGTAAACCGAAGTTAATTTATTACGATCAGCAGTACAATTTGTGCAACCCCCATATTTTGTCAGGATCCAAGAAAGTGTGGCGGTGTGTGAAATGGTCTTCGTTACACCAATGTAGAGCTTACGTGGAAACTATTGAAAATAATGTTGTCAAGTTCAGAAACCAACATACTCACCAATTGTAAATAAGGGAAATAATATAAGTAAATACATAATTATGTAAAAAAATATTAAGGATGTGTAAATTGGTCTTCAGTGTAGGTACTAATGTAGAGCATACTTGGAATCTATTGAAAATAATATTGTAAAGATCCAGCACCAACATGCTCACCAATAGATTGTAAATTAAAGAAAAAAAAGATAAAAGTGATGCAAATAATATTAAGGATATATATGCTTGTAAAAATTATTATGTAATTTCCCCATCCCCGTTCTTTTATCGGATAAATAGAGGTACGGCTATGCGCTACCAATATACTCGTTTTATAATAACCAAAATTATACGGGTTTTAAGCGCTTTGCTTCAAGTTTTATTGTGCGAACTGCTGAGTTGTGGATTCGCTGCCGGCATCTATGTTTCCTGATAGCTATAATCTGTCTGCCTTTAAGTCACGAGTGAATCGGTATTAACCGGGTAAGCGCGTTCCGTCGTTGACCAAATCATTCCTTAAAAATAGACAAGTTGTGATCAAGCGCAAGCCCATTATAGGATATAAAAAAAACATAAATGTATTAACTACCTTTCTTTAGCAAATATATACTTATTAAGACAATAGGTTTGGGATTGACATATTAAGATTGTCACGTGACTTTACGAAGGTGAATGTCAATCCCAAACATTTTGTTCTTTTCGATCTTTCGTTGTCGCTTGGCTATGTAATTTGTCAATAGACACTGAAACGTCTCATTTGTTTCTTTATAACCGCCCCCTCTTCATCTCACCCTCATGTGGTATCAAGAACTGGTGCGCAGTCTTTAATAGACTATTTTTGAAAAATCTATTTCTTCAAATTAATTTCTACTGTGATTTCAGCTATAAAGCTCGTTAAATCACGTAACAACAAGAAACCAGTTTTGCTCTATGAAGGATGCAGGTTCAACCTTGATGGTAATCTCAATGCGGTCAAGAATAGATGGAGGTGCAGTAGGAAAATGTATGGTTGCAAAGTTTCGATAGTTACTATGGAAAAGGAAATTTTAAAGGTTTTACATGAGCATAACCATGAACCTTTGTATACATAGTTCGTATGCTCTATATTTTATTCTTATATTCCCCGCTCGCGGGTTTGCCCGCGTGACCTACGTTTATATTACGTTTATATCATGCCCAGCTGTGGGATAAAAAGCAGCCTTTAGATTTGCTATGATAAATGCTATTAGATAAATGGGCTATCTAACGGTGCAAGAATTTTTCAAATTCGAGCAGTAGTCCCTGAGATTTCTGCGTTTAACAAACCAAACAAACAAACTCAGCTTTATAATATTATGTATAGATAAAAAAATATGTGAAATTTACATATATCAGTACTTACTATAAATAAATTAAAAATTGATAGTATTTTACCGGTACATAGTACACACATATACTTTAAAATATACTTAAATGTAGTAACATTGTTGTATTACTCATGAGTATTAACTAATATTTAATTATTTCGATCCAATTTATTAAGAATAGGAAGAAGTGCATATGTACTTATATATGTTATTAATTTAGAAATCAAACTAGCTTACCTGTAAGCGACGTTCGATTGTAATTGAATGTACTTAAATAGTAAAATGAAATAAACTTTAGACCCTTCTAAAGTTGAAGTTGGTATTGCTATGATAATAATATTATGTCTCCTCTAAGTACGTCTACAACCTTCAATAAAGTCTGATAAAAAGATACGTTTATAATAACCTCGTTAGGTAGATGATTTGAAGGATGGTTGCTATTTTTTTTTTTTTTTTTTTAAAAATTGTTACTACTTATTTATCCTTGCAGTTACCCAGTCGAAATTAGAAGCGTAGGTATCTACATACATTATCAAGGTAAAGATACAAAAAAAAAAAAATATAAAATATAAGAAAATGAATGACTATTAGAATCAGAACTGAAACCAAAGCTTTTAGTAGATTATGGCTTCTGTTGGCGAGTAGGTAATCTCAATAATCCTAAACATTCATAATTTTCAACATTTGTAAATATTAAGAATTAAGCGTCCAATTTTGATGATGTATTGAAATTAAGTTATTAGTGTTATTACTTAATTATGGTTTCAAGTAGGCATGCACGTAGCCAAGGTATACCTAGGTTTATTTCGTAGGTAAGTTGGTACTTGCATGATTAAAAGAATTTCATTATTATACTTATTTAACTACCTATGTTTAGAATTATTTGTAACCATAAGTAGTATATATAAGATTGTATTCTTTGTACCTTTAATACAATCAACCTATTTTTAACTTTTAGGTTTGTTGATGCATAGGGTAGGTACCTTCCCACCTACATTGGTGGTACTCTTAATCATTAGGTATAAAATGTGAAGTAGGTCGTATATTATTGATATTATGTACCTACATTTAAAAAGTTATGTACATTATATTGTAAAATCCTGGGATAAAGATATTATTAAGCTTTATTCCTCCGGATTTAAAAACCAAGAAGATTATCCAAAGAATTTTATACATAATTTTATGAACTATCAACACTGATCATCACCTTCATGACACTCAAAACATTCAGTCAAATTGACTTCACCGCAGTTAATTTTCACATTGGAAAATTAAATATTATTAATGGCTACTCATCAATCTATGGTACATAGATCGAGCATAACAACGCCAAACTGTAAACGCCAGTTTACATCCTAAATCTATGGGTACGTATATTATATCACATCCATCTGTTTTTGCTGTTCAAAGCTTGTATAATTTTGCACAAACTAATATTCTGCATTGGCAGATTTGCGGAATTATGTCTGCAGAAGCTAAAATAGTAATACATATGAATTTTTTCGTCTTCGTTCACCAACCGATGTAAAATAAAAATTTCGTTTTACGTACGTTGTCTAAAAAGACTCTAACCTGCTTGTCAATAATTCATCGATTTTGGACCGAACTATTGGTTGCTGTCAAAATGTCATGAATACGTCATAGCAAATCAATTGTACTATAATATCAGAAAATAAACAAATATTGTTATTAAAAACCTATGAATGCATTATGATAATAAACGAAATAGAGTGCAATTATGACAACTCACTGCAAGTTAACTGCAATCCTCTTGTCCATGGACAATGGCAATTTGCCATTAGCAAATATGCATATCAAGAGCTGCGTTGGTTATCAATATTCACCGTGTTTCTGTGCTCGTTATTCCATAAAAACTCAAAGCTGAATGTTGAAAGAATTGTGAATCTCAATAAATAAAGAAAAACACCATCCCATTGTTACTTAACTTTTCCAGTTTCCTTTTGTTAATAATTAACACCTTCCTATCTGTGCGCATATAGACGACAATGATAGGTTGAAGGGCCAATCTTATTAGGTTTAGTTATATGTATTTATACCTCAGGTAAGTAGCTTATGGTAAATTACTGTTAAATTTAGACCTTTAGCAACAAGGCTTGTAGGTAACATCTATGTGCTTCATAACCTTATAAGTATAACAACACAAGAGAAACGTGAGGTTCTTTCATAAGCAAATTGAAATCCTGACCAGCAAACAGGTCGGTTTCCTGTTGAGTACTTATTTTGATTACAATTTGTGAGGTGCAATAACTGGAAATCAGTTATATAGGGTTAGAAGTCGGTTGTCCTGTTAGCTTTACTCCATCCAATGTCATATCACAGTACTTCCCCCACCAAGTTCAAAGGCATTCATAATTAAAATCTGTAACTCTGTACTTTCTTCCGACCGAAGAGATTAATTATGTGGCTAGCGATAAAAACCTCAACTTTAGTTGGGCTTATGTATAGTGTCTCACAGAAAACACATTACATGCTGCACAAACATTACATCCCTGCTAAGTATAAAATAAGTTTAGTATAGAACTATACATTATAGATAACAAATAATTAACCATGTTGCAGAGATATCTTTCAATAAGTACATGAGTTTCATGAAGAGTTGTCTGATTAGTTTCTCCACACAGATATGGCTAACTTTAAATAGTACAGTTACCTTTAGGTAAATTGGTGTTTCAGGAAACTAGAATGCTTGGTATGGTACTCATGTGAGAAATTAAATGTCCACTTCATGCATGGTGTAAGTAGGTATGTATCAGCAAAAGATTTTCAGGCAGCACTGATACTGTTGCAAGATTTTGTTGCAATATGTAGGTATACATGATCTAAATATGGCACAGTGGGCAATATTGTTAGTTAAATAACATATTGAAAACACTTGTAGTTCCATAGATACCATGATATATATCAACTTTTAATATTAGACATTAGTGATAAAGATAACAATGTCTTAAATCCACTCCAACACAGAACTTTCATGTAAGTTACCTTAACATTATTCTGAGTCGGTGACACTCTTTAAGTTGTGTGTGTGCATGTATTACGGGGACATTAAATATTGTGTTTACCATGAATAGAAGTCAGTAGGTGACTGGTTTGTGTTGTCTGTCAGCTGCCTTTACAAATGTGTCCTTTGAAGATACATAAATATACTTTGGTAACTTTGGAAGATCGGTAATTAGGATGAACCCAGTGGTGTTCAGAACACAGACACAAACCTCTTGTAATGACTCTTCAAAAAATGTGTTATCACGAACTATGATAATTCCCAGTGGTGCCTATTTTATGTGTCGGGAATCTAACCATCATGACCGAACGGTTCTACCGGTGCCCATGACGCGAAAAGACCAGCACACATAGGCAGACCACGAGCTCTTTGTAACAACTCTTGCAAAGAGTGTTACCACGAGCTATGCTAGTTCACAGTGGTGCCTTTTTTATGTGTCGGGAATCTAACCATCATGACCCACCGGTTCTACCGGTGCCCATGACGCGAAAAGACCAGCACACATAGGCAGACCACGAGCTCTTTGTAATAACTCTTGCAAAGAGTGTTACCACGAGCTATGCTAGTTCACAGTGGTGCCTTTTTTATGTGTCGGGAATCTAACCATCATGACCCACCGGTTCTACCGGTGCCCATGACGCGAAAAGACCAGCACACATAGGCAGACCACGAGCCCTCAGTGGTACCTATTTTCTGTGTCGGGAATGTAACCACTAGGACCCAACGGGTAAAAACCCGTTGCCCCTGGCGCGGAACAACCTATCACACATATAGGTAGTGCAAAAGTGCACACGTCCACGGGCTTTTCCACGTTCTGTTACGCTCTTCGACGCTCGCCGCTTGAAGCTCTGTAGGTCTTGCGGGGATCCATGGTCTTCTCTCTTTATTGGAAAACATTGATGATAGGTAGTACTTAACCTAAAAGCTAAAACATAAGAAAAAATACGGCGTTGCGTTGTTGCAACATAAAACATACACATAATATGTGTTTATTATACTTCTATTGGACTCTGTTTTGGTTTTTAACAACTGAAAACCACTAAAATATAGTTTTTTAAGAAAATTAGTTTTAAGGGCGGCATGACGCCTGTGACATAAGAAACGAATGACAGACATAGACAAGGAGCGGTAAACAGTAAGTGTAAGCTCAGAATACGATTCCTTTTTTATTTTTACTGAGTTAAACTTATGTGACGCCTGAGTGACTAGGAGGCCTACTACAAGTAAGAAATAAATTAATTCATTAATTTATAGGTACTTTTCTATTATTGAGGGCGAGGCGATCGGGAAGAATAATATATGTTAACATGAAGTTACGAAGTATATTTCTTATTTTGTTGTTTTTTTAAACATCTGAATTTATAACTCAACGGAACAAAACAAAAGGTAATCTAAAACTTAGCTTTGAGTCAATAAAATTTTAGTACCTATGAGTTGGTTATTTCTGTACTAATTTTATTACATTCAGTAACTTATACATCTAATAATGATTTAACGTCCTAAAGTAGTGTCAACAGCAATATCGAGTCTCATGTTCCAATGTTTTTAGAGTTTAGTGTAATTCAATCAAGAACGGGAAAGCCTATAATTAAAATGGGAAACTATCGATACTACCGACACAGCTCTTACCGTTCAGGAAGTGTCAAAGTCCTGTATGTGTGCAACAAATGGAATGGCGGCTGCCGTTCCTCTCTCACAGTGTTTGAAGATGAAATTATTAGGGTCAATCCCAAGCATAACCATTAAGAAGAAAAGAAGAGATGACGGGAAATCCAAAATTAAATCCTTAAAAAATTGGTGGAAGTAGGGAATAATGGTGGAGGAAGAAAGGAAGTGGTGTGTAGCAGCGGTGGCGCAGCGGTACAAGTCTCGCCTTTGAAATGTAAGATCGCGGCTTCGAATCACAGTTGCAACCACACATCTTTATGTGAATTGTTTCATCGCCGCTGCTCATTCGAGGACATGTGACATCCACCAACCCGCATTTGGCCAGCGTGTGTGGATTAGGGCATAAACTCTCTCAACTGATAAGATAGTTGAGAGGAGACCCGTGCCCAGCAGTGGGACACCAAAAAGGATTGAAGTGACTGGTGGAAGGGAACTCTTCAAAATTTGTCTTGCTTTTTTTCTTATTGAATTTACTATACAATCGAGAATCCATTAGGATTGACATTCCATTTCATTCCATTGACGGGCCGGTGACGTGGTCGGTAAGATACTTGCTTTTCACGCCGCAGGTCGTGGGTTCGATTCCCACCAGAGACAAACATCAGTGATGAACATTTGTGTTTGTGTCGAGTCTGGGTGTAAATATCTATTTTAAGTATATATTTACAAAATAAAAGTATTATATGTATAGAATATACCAGTTATCTGGTTTCCGTAACACAAGCTCTGCTTAGCTTGGGACAAGATGACCATGTGTGTTAATGTCCCAGAATATCTATTTATTTTGTATTTATCTAGGATGCGTACCTTTAGGTACCTCGATAAATTTAAATATCTTGTATCTTCATGTATAAATGTTAAAGTTAGTTTTTACTTTATGAAATATAGGAGTATTAACAGTTAGAAAATACATAAATCTAGAAACTGTGTACTTTATTTTATCATAAATCATCAGCTGAGTTACTCTTCAGCTCTTACTAGCCATCTTGCAGATAAGGCGTCATATGCTATGTTTTCTGATTCGCGGTGTCGACCAAAAAGTGTACTCTAATCTTTTTTATAGTTTTAATAATAGTAAGTTATAATCTTTCCTAAAAAACTTTTACTGCTTTATTTTTTTATCGTTTGATTTTATTTTTTATAGAATTAATGTTTGTCGAGTCAAGATGGGGCAGATGCATGATTCAAATGGGCAAGTTCCGGTATTACCGGCATAGTGCTTACCGGAAGGGACCCAAGGTTTTATGGGTGTGTGTCAAGTGGTGCTCAGGCTGCCGTTCAACTATAAAAACTTTTGAAAATACAGTTATTAGTATTAATTATAGTCATAATCATTAGTAATTATATTATAATTAGTTATTAAATTTGTGAAAAATATCGATTGCTCTAAAGATTTTTCTTTTTATCTGTTTTATTGATCACTAAAGTAGGTAGGTACAATACATTTGGTGCAGTTTTAGAGGTGCCTTGTTCTATTTATAACGAGTATACATTAAAAGAAAAGAACCCACTTTGTCCACTAGGTCTTGCTTTGGGTCTACCAGCCCTATTTTATGAAAATTTACTTGTAATAGAACAACGAACAATGACTGAAATCTACTTGGATACATTACTAGGATAAGCACTTATTATACCATTCAATTTCTCGCAATACATTTTATACTTATCGCTATTACAGTCGTAAAAATGTAGTAGGTACGCCCGTTTTGACGGATGTAATCGCGATAATACTATGCACGATACTACAAAGCAAGCGTGAAATGTGTCTTTATTGTTTCTTTCTAAATTACATTCTAAAGCCTTTAATTTTAAGTTATAATTTAAATTAGTTTTATGTTTCTGCATCTAATACGATAGCATTAGATGATTCTGTAATGATAAATGTCAGTATTAATTAAATAAATAAATATATATTTTTTTAATTTTTACAATAGGACATAGGGCCCTGTTTAGGGATGACGAAATATTGGACTCGTATTTTTTTGTGTTATTGGTGTTGCGATACGTCCAAGCGAAATGTCGAATGACGTTACGCTTAGGTAAGTTTTATACCTCTGTATGACGTAACGCACTCCCATTCCATAACTTTAATGCGTTATATCTTAATACTGTTTCATTTCAATGATAAAGCTAAAAATACGTGTCTAACATTTTTTATAATCTTACTGACGGACTAATTAAAATATGATTTTTCACACCTTGTCGACATCTCTATTGTATAGGTACTGAAATAAACGATATTATTGTGGTTTTCAGTTGAATTTATTACGTCGAGGTTCGGGAGACCGGCGATATTATATAAACAATATCGGTACAATTTGTATATACCGTATAAAAATCGCGAGAAACACATAAATAATCCGAAGAAGCAATGGCGATGTGTTAAGTGGAGCACCAGAAACTGCCGCGCCACCATATTTTCTGTAGACAGCACGTTTGTAATAGGTTCGAACCATAATCATCCCATAGATGATAGATTCATATTTAATGTTTAATAATATAAGAGAAAATAAAAAAACTAGTCAGAAATGTTCGTAGACATAACATTTTATCAATTAATAAATCAGAATAGAAGTGTGATATGAGTTTTTATTTTTCTAAGATTTAGGGAATAAAGAAATCCAGACTTTCTAAGCTGCTTATTTAAGGCGGTATCTACTATAAAAACATAACTCGACAGTAGCTATTAAAATGTTGGAATTATAAAAACGCTACTTTTCAGTACGGTCTGATAAAAATTGAGAATTATTTTAAAATTTTGTTACATTTTCTTACATGAATTTATGTTCTAGTGCCAATATTTACAAAATCTCGTTATGGCAAGCCGGCAATACAAATGGGAAAGTACAGGTTTAACAGAAACAACCGAAGTTATGGTCCAAGGTCATTTTGGGTGTGCTGCAGAGTCAGTTCAGGATGTCGAGCCACCATCACAACCTTCAATGATATAATTATTAAAGAAAATATTGTACATAATCACTAGTTTTAGGTTCGTTCTGTTTAAAATTTACTAAAAATATGTATTAGGAATGTTTAAATTACGTAGTTGTTAAGTGTCTCAATCGCGTATCAATTTTGGTAGCGTATGTTGACTACAGTGAATTTTACTGTCCAGCAGTATAATTTTTTACTGTCCGATATAACATGAAAAAACCGGATGATTGTCTTGTGGCCTTACCCGTTTTTTTCGGATCGGTCCGGCGCAGTTTAGGGCTATCCCTCGTTGAATCGTAGGTAATACGCTAGGAACAATGAGTTTCTTGGATCGTACGGTACGGTAAGCAAACAAAGAAGATTTCAAACAAGATTCTTACTCCTCACGTTTTCGAGCTAGCAATTATTCGATTTTTTTTAAAGCTTTATTGATACTAAATGGTTCTGCGGCGGAAAAGCAATTGTTTTAATTGTATACATATTTTTAAGTACTGTCATCTCGGACGGAAGAAAATGCTTGACTGTAAAATTATGGATAGTGTACAAACTAGTATTATATTTAATGGATTGTAAAATTCAGTGTAGTGGACAAACGCTCTTATTAAAAATGAGGATTTAATAATCCTACCAGAGTGGACAAGCATTGAGTGACTTAACAATTGAATAATAGGATCATACATTATTTTTTTATACCTAAATAGGGTTGCGCTTGACTACACCTTGCCTGATGTTAAACCATGATGTAGTCTACGATGGGACGCACCTGCCCAATATACCGATTCACTCGTGATTACGAATGACTTTCGGTGAGAAGGTGGCACGCATACCTATATATTTTTATACTATAAGTATATTTTTACTAGCTAGCGGTAACATTTTTTATGAATCTGTGAATTGTGTAAAATTTAGCCTTTGCCTTTAGATTACACACCGACTTCCTGAACATCTAGACATATTTGTTATTGTTTAAATCGCCACCTCCATTTCTTTACTTATATTTGGCATTTTAAAAGGAAAATCACGTCGTTTAAAAAATTCAGTTTCACTAGTAGTGGGTTTCCACTACTAGTAAAGCTGAATTTTTTCTTCTTAATTCTTAATTTCTTTCACTACTAGCGAAAGAAATTAAGACTCTTTAGTCTTAATTTCTTTTATCGTTTTGAATTTCGTTAAGTATAGATTTTATAATACCCATTCTAATAATATTTTCACACATACACACAGCGCCATCTAGTCCCAAATTAAGCAACTATATTTGCTTGTGCTATGGGTACTAGAAACTGATATGCGTACACATTCTATACATCAAGCTATAAGTTTACAGTATAAGCTGACCTCTCATTTTACGGAAATACTGTACAATGAGAGATCGCCTTATACTGGAAATGTATAGCTTGCTTGTACATTTTTTATATAAATACATACATAGGCATAACGTGAAATAATCATGCTCATTGCGCAAGGGGTTTCGTAACTACCTTATTTCTGATTGGGTAAAAAGTTGTACATTGTAAAATGTAATTGATTTATAATTTAAACTTGATTATATAACTATTGTTTTTATTTGTTATAATTAATAGTCATTATTTTACTATATTTAGATTAAAACTAAAAAAAATGTGATAATTATTTTTCATAAAATCAAGCCTGAAATCATTGAACCTTTATTTTTAAGCGTTAATTGCATAAGACGTTCGATTTTCAAAACTGGTATCCGAATCACGTCATAGGTACCGAATAACATCGTTATCAAGTAATGATCGTATCACCACCGAGTATTATTGGAAGATCTATGACGTAATTCGGAAATGGAATTCGGAATTTGAACATAAGTGACCGTAGAAAATTAATAATAAGTTTTATTTGTGTTAGATGTATAATTAATTTTAATGAATTTTTCTAACATCAATCTGTGTTTTCAGAAGCAAAGATCCTTCAAACGAAAAGGGGGACTCCACTTCTCGAGCTACAAGGGTTTAAATATAATTGCAAACGACAGATCGGTGCTAGAACGTACTGGGTCTGCAACAAAGCACCACGAGGATGCAGAGTCGCTATTATTACCTATGATGACACTATTATAAGGGTTAGGAACCACCATAACCATTAACCACTTTGGAAATAACTATCTTCGTGGAACTCTACGGCAATAGACGCTATACGGCTTTGAAAAGTGTCAAATCTAAATAAAAACAAAACCATTGGAAAGCAACTTTGATTTGCAAACGAATTTTAACTATGTACAAAAATCTATAGCAATTTGTTGCCTGTGTTATTTGGGTGACTTTATCCCATACATTATTATCTGCTGAGTTACATAGTCCTAAACTACGTGTAAGTAAGTGATACCTTTTATCTGTCGTGTGACATGTTAATATGTAAAATTTAAGTGGTTTTGTAAAAAAGTTACACAATATTGTTTACAAATTAATTTTAATTTAATATGTAGAATGGCGGAATTATTTCTGCAGAAGAATTATAATAATAATAATAATAATAAAGGCTTTATTAAGATAATATATTTATCAAAATTTAATGTTCAATTCTATAATGTTATCTTACAAAGTGTTGAAATTATTTAAAAGTTTTTAATGTCTCGGGCTAAGCATAAAAAGATAGGGTTTTCTGAAGGAAAATGGATTGAAGTCTGAAATGAAATAGGCTTACCTTCGTCGTATGCGTGTGCTATTTGGTATTCTGCGATGTGGGTGAAATTTACCTTCGTTTAAAACTTCGTGTATAGCAGTAACTGTGCCGTTTAAATGTTACCTAGGTACCTACATGGTAAATCTTGTTAAGTATAGATAAGAAAGTAAGTCAAATTACTGTTGTTAAGAATTAGGATACTAAAAATAATCATTACACCTGTAGTATAGTAAAAATAAAATACTCACAAATCTATTATATGAATATATTTAATATATAAATGAATTGTATTTACCTTAGTCACGGTATCATGACTTACCAGCTAACCGGTTTGGCTAAACCGTCCCTTGAGTGTCAAGGTTCAGATTAAATCACGCGGGTTATAGGAACTTAGTTTACTTTTCTAATATAACCATAGCGGTTATGAAATTATATTTAAACGTTTTTAATGTAACTCTATTGTCGTTTGAGAGGACAGTGTCTGTCGGATCAATATCCTTATCAAGAGTTTTCAGTACGAAAAATGTTTTCGAGTACCATTATGAACCTGTCAAGATAATAATCTAAAATGTAAAAAAATATATTAAGTATTGTACCTATTCTATTTCCAATTCATTTTATTCTATTTCTAGTATCTTACATTCTTTTTATTGAATGTTTAAAATTGAACAAAATGAATTTGTGAAGGTTCAGTTCAATGAAAATTGTTTAATTATTTATTTATTTATTTGATAAGGAAAACCAACAGCTATATAACAAACTGAAAAAGTAGCTAAAAAACAACAGTAAGCCAATAATAGGTTTTCACGAATAGTAGTTATGTAACAATATAAATTTTTCAGAACACTAGCAAGCAAATACGAAAACCCTGTTAAAGTCTAAAATAACAAAAGAAAAAACCAAATTATTTATAAAAATGTTATGTGCCCTTTTATGGGTCTCATCGAAATCATTCCAAATCATTTCCATACCAAGTTTCATATTATGTATGTAAATATGAATGTAATTCATTGGTTTAGGCATATTGTTGAATATAGGTTTTTTCAAGAGTTGTACATGGAAAATTTGAAGTGTCCCAAGCATTCAACCACTCTAAATTAAATGTTAAATAAACAAATTAGGCTAACATATTATATTAAACATATGTGCCGACTTAATTTGTCATAAATTATAACTAAACCATCCCTAATTTTTAAATAAAATTAAAAAATATATTTCTTCGCGTGACACACAGGAACAAATTACTTAGAATATAAGTATGCTGAAAAATTACGATTACTAGGGTATTGTTCTTGTTTTTACCATCTAATATTGTTATTTACTTAGCTAATTATATTTCCTATCAAACTAGATAAAAAGAGTACAGAAAATAAAAAAATCCGGCTTTTTCCGGTTTATCATTTGTTTGAAAAAGCTCATATAAGATGATTTAGAAATTAAATTTGATTTCAATTATATTATTTTATTGTTTTGATGATACTGTATAAGTAGTAAGTACGAACAGACTAGTTATAATAAATTGTTGAAGTACTCTGAAGTTTATCAATTTTAGTTAGTAAAAATAATTCGCGGACCCACTCAATAGCATATAACCTACCGAAATTAATAGGCTATTGAGTGATTCCACAATTAAGTTATTTGATGGTACATGAGACTTTTATTACGAGTAAATAATATTTTTTCGTCATACGAATAGAAATATTTTTTTTCTGTCCACAGCTTCTTGGATTTATTATGATTCATTGGCGGTCCCTGGTCCGTCAAATCGACTCCCCACGCCTGACACTGCTACCTGGACCGGCAACGTCTCCTGGAAATCAATAATTTGCCAATACACATTACTATGTCGTATATCCGCCACTGGCAAAGATACAATATCTGCCCTACAAATGGACACTTGGCCAAAAACGTTGATCATGCACACAGCAGTTAAAAATATTATGAATCATGTTGGAGAACATATTTTGAAAAACAGTAGATGTGTTACAATGGAAATAGAACCGAGTGTGGGGTCTAAAACACTAGAGTTTGCTATGAAAGGCAACTTTTTTGGGCTCATGAAGTTCCCTCCTACGACTTCGCCGACTGCTGTCAAAGTAATTGCTATTGTTTATTTGCCGAAAAGGAGTTCGTATGTTGGCATAATACCAAATGATCAGAGTTTATTTCTTGATAAACTGCATGATATATTTCAACAGATAAAACAAAAAAAAGTCGTACTAAAAAAGGAGTCTAAAAAATAATTTATACTATTATTATAGCGATTATTGTGCATGTGTCTGTTAAGTGCGCTGTATAGGTACATACGCGTACCAGCACATTCGGTTCACCATAATGTTGAAGAGCGAGGCGCGCTCAAACCAATTACTTTATTCGGTTAGTGCCGATTAGGTCATCTGTTCAGGCTACTTGTACATACGGGTAGGCATTTGGCTCGGCTTTATGTGTATGATGTCGGGTGGGATCTTTTCAGTACACTGATTTATCTTTTATTCGATTTTGCCAGCCGGGTGTGCCGATGCTTATATGCCTGTGTTCTGTAGCTTGCATTGTTGTTCTATTGTAGAATTATTTTAGACCACTTAAAAAACTAAAATATATGTTATATTTAAGATGTTTTTGTTGCATTGGAAAATGTAATAGAACGGCTTTTAATTGACTTTAAGGCTGTGATGGTTGGAAATATTTTAGTAAATTGTATTACATTATATTATATTATAGGTATAAATTATATTATTTGTATTTATTTTGTTCAATATTTCTAAACGAAGTTGTAAATTTTTAATAAAAGTGCTCGTAAGTCCTGATATTTATTAAGAATTTGCTAACCTGGTAGGTTTATCCTCTCTGATATAAACGGATCCATTTGGTAATGGCGCAAACTACTGGTTTATGCCATGTTACAAACTTTTTTGTGAACTTTGCAATTTGTAGACATTCTATTAGAAAAAGTTGCATTTTAATTAATTTAATTTAATTAATTTACAAATCTTTCCAAATCTCACTTAGAAATTATCACGTAATTATTTTTCTAGTAGTCATTCTTGAGGCCGTGCACTGAACTCCATGGGCTGAATTATAATAAATCTTCTTTTTGTTTGATATTCATTATTTAATTTCATGATTGTGATTTTAAATTACGTTAATATTCACAAATACTAGTCTTTGCTAGTGTTCAATAAAAGTAATAGAGCAATTTTTTTTTCTTAATAATCCAACATGTTTACAGAAATTTTGAAGAATCTCGCGTGAGACTAGAGGTCGGGGGATGAGTTGGGGAAAATCTTACGATATCTCACCAAGATGGGAGGGGCGGTCGATTTTTTTTTTAAAAAGCCTTACGTAATTAATGGACGCCCCCTTAATACTTACATTCATTCATTTATTAGTTAATTAGCTGTAATTTTTTTATGAATTTTATTACATTTTTATCTTTTACAGTTCCAGTAATCCAGGAGACTAAGTTTGGAAAGCCTATTTTAATGTTAAATGGGTATACTGGACGTGTAACCAGGCCTGGCGCGGTTGCCGTGTCACTATCATTACGTTTGTTACTGTTATCCTTCATGTTAAAAACCAGCATAACCATTAGTTGTAGTATTATAATATAATAAGTTAAATTTTTATTAAAATATTATTTTTGATTCACTTTTTGTTTGCTTAAACGTTTTTAACAACACTTAGAATAGTAGTTATTAAAGTTTTATCATAGTAGCAAGATCTTGAATTAATATTAAGTCAGTAAAGTTTGCCAGGACTAACAAATAATTTTTTTCAGTATATTATGAGAACTGTTGTGGCAGAACTTTTTTATGGCACAAAGGCTACTGGTATCGCAAGCATAAAGAAATAGGTGCGACTATCTGGTGGGTTTGTTACAAGAGGGCTACGCTAAAGTGCACAGCGTCTATCATCACTCAAGCAGGGCTGCTGGCAAAGACCAGCTGTAATCATATACACGAGAAGAATATGTGGCAGAATGCCTTTCGAGGGTTGTTATGTTAAGTCTACATCACACTATTCAGAACCAATAGAAAATTCTCGACTCTTAACTCTTAACTCTCAACTCTCAACTGATTGATTCGCAAATTGGACGCGTTATTGTTATCCAATCAGTTTGCTCACTAAGAGGCGGACACCGTATGCTTTTGTTATTTTTACCTATAGTAGCTTCTTGACTCTGAACACGCACGCTTATTGGTTTTTATTAATTTTTAAATTCTGGAATAGACTGAAATAGACGCCCTTGACTACAAAACTTACCTGATGTTATGCAATTATGTAATCTACGATATAGAATGCACCTGCCCAATATACCGATTCATTCGTAATTACGAATGATTTTCTGTGAGAAAGTGTAGTTATATAGTTTCATATAGTTAGAAACTATAAAGCAGCAACAATTTCGATCCACCGTCTTAAATGGTGTCACCAGACATCGCACTGGAAAACCCACGGAAAACGGTAAGACCGCTTGGCGGTGTGGCTTTGTCTGGTGGGTAGTCATTAACCACGGCTGAAGCCTACGTCACGTGATATACACCACCCGGGAATCACGTGTGGGAATTCAGATAAAAGGTGTACTGGACGCGTTATTGTACCCCAATCAGTTTGCTAGTTACGGGTCAGACTCCGTGAGCGTTGTGTCTAATCGAGGTAGCAGGAATACATTTGAGATTGATATTTGTTGAAGGTAGTCGGTTATTCAGGGCTTAGAAAGTGCAGGCAATTATAATGAAATATCCTGTAGTAATTTAGAAAACATCGATTTTAATTTAGTAAATACTAGTCGGATAAAACCGTGTTAAAAATGTATTTACTAATTGATTAAGTTTTTGTGAGCTTAGATAAGTTTTGCGGTTTCTCTCGCTAAGATGGTATATTTTTTTGTATCACGGAATAACCATTAATATATACAGATGATATATACAGATGTGAATACTTGTCTTTTAATTCAATGGTTGTTGTGATTTCTGGCTGTAGGTACAATTATGTCTATATTTTTTCTATGATTATTATGTAAGTACAATAATGCTAAGAATTATTGTAATGTTTTAAACAATTTAGTCAAACAAATTAAAAACTAGATAGGTAGTTTAATAATAAAGTGAATTAAATCACTTAATTTAGAAAACAATTAGTTGCTTGTTCTAATTTTTTTTACATTTTTTTAATAATTTTAGTTAAATTTAAGTTCCTATTTTCTAGTGAAAACAGTCCAAAGTTTTATTCGAAATTGATTGATATAATTGTTAAAAAAAAATTGCGGTTCCAAATTTTCACTTCGTGCGTAGTACTTTAGTTGGTTGTAATTTTTATTATGATTGTAATTTTTATTATGAAATAATTGTATAAAAGGTGTTTTGAACTTACATATGACTATTATTGAGTTTCTAAACTCTCTAAATCTTAATTCAATACTGAAATACCCTACTCATTGTTTGGTTAGAGGCCCATGTCCTTTTTTGGGATGCTAGTGATAGAACTAACCTATAGTATTTATATATGTCTATCGAATCTTAAATATGCTTCGAAAAATATATCTATATTGTTACCTGACTCCACCAGTGCAAAGGGTGCTATACATTTAAAAGCATCTCGCTTCCACAGCGCCTCGAAAATCGGAACCCGGGCGGCATAATCGAACATAATATACATAGGTTGTAATGTTCTTAACGAGGTCGGTTTAGACTGGTGCCACATGTTCACAGGCCGCCATCAATCGGCACAACTGATAGGCAAAATCGAATATATGTAGATGAATGTTTTAAAAAAACCAGCACCTCTACATTTAAATGCCGATTAGCATATTGCCCGAACAGTTTTCCCTATCGGCTATCGGCACTAACCGAATAAAATTTAAGTGTAGTAATTCCTTCGGCTGTAGTTATGCATTTGTGTATTACTAATTGAAATATAATTATTTTCCAGGTCCAAATTTTGTTTCAAGAAATGGTAGAGTGTATCTCTCTTGGGATGGTTATGAATATAGGAAAAATAATATGATAAAAGAAAAAACTTGGTGGATCTGTACGAAACGATGCTCAATGCACTGTTCAGGGTCCGTTGTCACTTTCCAAGGACATGCGTATATTAAAAATGCACATTCACATTAATTTTGTTATTATACCTATATATCGGTTTAGGAAATGATAGTATTTTTTTATTTATTAGATTTTTTTTTCTTTAGTCTACAAAATGATGTTTTATGTAAATAAATGCTTAATTTAATTGTACTGGAAACGACATTTCATTCATACATTTTAATTTAATTACAAACCTATGATGGATATTCCTAGATCACAATCTCCGACCAGAATCTCTGCACCACGAATGACATAAAATTCGTGTTAATAACTATTAGAGCTGAAATATAAGTACTTTCCCAACATTGTTTTATTATTAACACCGCATTGTCACAATTAATAACAACATTATTTATTAATTATTTTATTAATTATTAATAATTGTAACAACATTTAAACCTTTACAGAAAATAAAATTATTTTAGATAATACAAGTGAAGAGGCCTTTTTATGGTTCCATGGATATCGGTACTCGAAGATTAAGGTATCAAGAGACAGGGTATGGTGGGCTTGCAGTAGACGCCGGTCTATGAGATGCCCGGCTACAATTGTTACATTTAATGGAAAACCAATCCAAATTAGTATTAAGAAACATACGCATAAGAACTTTTAATTGCAGATTCGCTAGACTAGACTTTAAGACAATGCTCGCAATTTTGTTGTCACAAGAGACGCTTAAAATCTCTAAAATCGCTTAAGTTTGTATCGGTTTGACATGTCTTACTTAAATTTTTAGTTCTTTTGAGACAACAGAATTGCGGGCATTAGTTTGTTGTTTGCATTTGTACCTGTTATTAGATTTTGGGACTTTACCGCGTGAAATACAGATGCATCCCAAGAATGGAAACCAAAGATAGTACAGTATTATTACTCTGTGTACTTGTGTCAATAAAGATTATTATTTATTTATTTCATTTAATAGCTCTTGAAATGCATTTCATATTTCACGTGAATATGTGCGAATTGTACTTACTACCTTCTGTTGAGGACCTCGGTCTTGAAATATCACGAAATATCTAATACCAAATACATCCTATGGAAACCCGCATACGAATGGATTTGGTATTTTCATGTGAACCTCTGTGCATTGTAGTTAGCTTAATATTCATCTCTGCTTACAGCTTCGGGAAGAGTGAGTGCTAAGATATATATTATGTAGGCATGTAGTTGTCTAAAAAATATCCATATCATATGACTGTCCGGTTAACATAGTGGTACTTACCCTGACTGCTAAACCGGAGGTCGGGGGCTCGATTTCCACCCAGTATAAATCTTTGTGTAATGAGTATGATAATTTGTTCTGTGTAAGTATTTAAAAAAATTAAGTAGTCTTAGATTAGTAAAAAAATTAAAAATTAAGTGGGGTATACCCCATAATAGTCAATTTTACTACTTTATACTTTTTAATAAGCTTTTCAAATAGTTATTCTTACGCAACAAAAATATTTTCACACACAGCGCCATCTAATCACAAATAAACAATTATATTTACCTGTGTGTAACACAGGTAAATATAATTATATTTACCTGAAATACCTAAATATAATTATATTTTATAAAACAATTATATTTACCTGTGTGTAACACAGGTAAATATAATTGTTTCTTTGTGATTAGATGGCGCTGTGTGTGAAAATATTTTTATTACGTAAGAGTAACCATTTGAAAAGCTTATTAAAAAGCATAAAGTAGTAAAATTATTACTGACTGTCATTACTATGCGGAAATCCAAAAATATCACAATTTGGATCGCACTATTCCGCTATTTTGACAATTTAACCTTCACATTTATCATGGAGGTAGTTAAATAGTACGTAAAATGATGATATACCTACTTAAATATCAATATTTTTCCATTTTCCACTTTTAAATCTCTTTTTTTGGAGATGATATTATCTAATAATTATTAATCTCAAGTGTGATTTTAACCTTATCTCAATAAAAATGTTAAATGATAATAAATGTTATTATAGTCATTGTCGATAAAATTGTTGTTAATGATCATTCAATTTGTTATTTCATGTTTGTTGTGTTATAAACTCTATTAAAGTTTTATTATCGTTATCTTGTTTTAAAATAGTGGTTATTAGAACGCAAATAAAAGGTGAAAAAAAGTAAAAGAACCGAAGAAAATTAATAACGAGAAATTTAATAACTATTAATCTCAAGTGTGATTTTAACCTTATCTCTATAAAAATATTAAATGATAATAAATGTTATTGTAGTCATTGTCGATAAAATTGTTGTTAATGATCATTCAATTTGTTATTTCATGTTTGTTGTGTGTTATAAACTCTATTAAAGTTTTACTATCGTATTTTACTAAATATATTATAATCAAAGCACCAATGGGTGTTTTGATTATAATATTTTGGAATATTTCAATGTGTGGAGTTAATTGCAAACGTTAATTGTAGTACTTATTAAAAGCATTTTTTTTAAATAGGTTTTAATATTTATTGGTAGGATTGTACCATAATATCCAGGAGATATTAGAAAGACATGACACGAGTATCCATTATTAATAATATCATTGTATATAGGAAATAATATGTTTTGTTCTAGATGATATGTCAAAGGCAGAATCAGTCCCGACAACGAGTGGACGTATCGTTAATACGCAAGAATTTTGTTTTGTTACGTCTGCAAGAGGTGGTGATCTTCTGCTTTACGATGGTCATCAATATTATAAAAAATGTGATTACAAAAATGGTAATTCCCGGTGGATTTGCAAACGTAAATATAAATGTCATGGCGCTGTTACAATCGGAGATGATAAAATTTTGCGTTCAGCCTCTCATTACGACAAGTGTGTACCTGACCATGCTGGGAATGAAATAAAAAAAGAAATCAATAGATGGAAAGTTGAATGTGAAAAGGGAGATCAGCCTTTACAAAATATATATAATGAAAGTGTTAACCGATTGAAAGATAAAGGTATAAATCTAGTTATCCTAAAGCGTGAATTTAAAAATGTGAAATATAGACTTAACTGTGCCCGGAAAAGAAAACTTGGCGTTAGCAGTACTCAGTCAAAAATGAACTCAAAATAATTTTATTGGTTTAAGACATGAGTTTACATAAAATCAAATATGTAAATAGTAATTGTGTGATTTGTTTTTCTACCGTGTAGTGAATGACGCTATCTTTGAGGAAACTGCTGGGGTACACTGCGAAAGACTTAAGGCCAGGTATTCCCAAAAGTAGCATTTTCAAACAAGTATTTTTATTCTTCTAATAATAAAAATAAATAATTATATTTTAATTCTACAGACTTTCATTTTGTAATAAATAGTAACTTTAGTCCTTTATTAAAAATCCGGGAAAGGGATGTGATTATACGAATTGTATATCCGCATCATTTTCTTTCAACGAAATCATAATTGCTTTAAACACTCATAATACGGCAGCTTATGAATGAAATTTAACTACGGAACCATAGTTAACTAAAAGGTTGTAAGGAACGCTTCTGTAATCTGACATCTTAAGTTTGTGAGGCGGATATAAGTTTTTACATAAAATCATGATGGGCGAAGATTTAGAGTTTATTGATGAAAATGACAACTATCTTGGGATTCAAGATAGTGGATGTAATTGTCTACATAAAGCTGTGATAGCCGTCATTTTTGAGGATCTGGATGAAATTTGGAATTGAGCTAGTTTGAGACGCGGAGAAGGGCATAGGACAGTTTTTATATGACTGCGCAAAAAGAGGTTTCCTCCCAATAGAAGAGACCTCCAACAAAGGACAATTTTTTTTCATAAGGTAACATACTCCATTTAAAGGAAGTTAGAGCATATGCTACTTTATACCTACATACTGCTAACTCTTCAGCGATTTCGAATTAGTCCCGTGGAGTAGGTAAAGAGAAATTGACGACAAAATGTGTCAGTAACGAGGTTCTATTAATTGATAAATACTCATTTTCACTTGTCTCCGCTTTGGTTGGAGCCTAGGATTTGTTTGCACGTTCAACGTAAGACGTGCAGATCGGCTCGCGCAAGTGGGCTGTATAGTTAAACAGCAAGCAACAAGCAAACTATTCAACGCGACATTGTGCGATCGCGCAAGTGTTAACACGCGCAATGCGCACATGAAAATTTGTTCTCATTTAATATTATCATATATGATGCTTGTACTTGTGCCTGCTAAAAATGTTGACTTCCTATTTTCAATGCCGACTGGCTGGTGTAGTGGTTACTGACTGTTAAGCCGGAAGTAGGGAATTCGATTCCTACCTAGGATAATCTTTGTATGTTGAGCATGATTGTTACTTCTGTGTCTGGGTGTAATTTACCTATAATATGTTTGTATCTACAAAAAAAGTACCCATAACACAAGCAAATATTATAATTGCTTAGTTTGGCACTAGATGGCGACGTGTGTGTGTGAAAATATTATTTAGTATAATGGCGGGCACGTGCACTACAGTCCATTAAATCTAAGAAGTACCGTTTGACAGTTCTAAACGTAGTACATTTAGAATTTTATTTTTTGTATGAAAATAGTTTGTTATATTAAAATAAAAATAGCTTCATAATTAAATTATTTTACAGGAAAGCTAATAAAAATAGTGTGAATTACGCCTCTATACAGCTAATTTAATAGAAAACAGTGAAACGTCAAACGGTACTTCTTATATTTGATGGACTGTAACAGCAGAAGCCTGGTCACACGAGCGTCCTAAGCCCGTGTGTGTCCGTCAAATGTTGCAAGCGTGGACACGCCTAATTGGTAGAAAATACGTGCTTTGGATACTCGTAGAAAGCTAAAAGGTTGCTATTGCTACAGCATCGAATATTTGTAATTGACCAACTTCATTAAGAAAAATATATTTTTCAGAGGCTACATTTGCTTTTTCAAATAGAGGAAACCCTATAATAGTTGACGGCCAGTTCCGGTTTCATAAAGAACGTGAAAATGGCTTGAAAATTCGTTGGAATTGTTTGAAAAAGAGGTCATTGAAATGCAACGCTTCGGTTTCAACAGTTAATGGTTTAATTGTATATAGATATGGTAACCACAATCATTTGTGAATACAATTTTTGGGTTACAGATTTATTATTTTTCTTCTGGATCCATAGTTACTTTCCCATACCGCTTTTACTTTGCATATTAAAGGAAAAGCGGTATGGGACTTTACTTTAAAATATGTCAGAAACAGAGAGTGCAACTGCGTTTGCACTTGTGCCGTATAATACTTTTTACATACCTGGCTCGCCGTAGTCGAACTACGGTTAGCTAAGGATTATAGTGAATAATATGTGTTGGTAAGGTAATTATAGTTGTATCTTTTTTCAGAAATTATGTTTGCCGTTTCACGGCGAGGAAATCCCGTTCTCATGGATGGTGACATTCGGTTTTATAAAGAAAAGGTATTAGATTCTAAGAAGACCCGCTGGAGTTGTTATTCAAAAGGATCGACCAGGTGCAATGCTGCTATTTTAACTTATGAGAACATTTTTTTAAAAAGAGTCGGAAAACATAATCATTTGTAAAGGGAAAAAAGGGGGAAAATTTCATTACATTTTATCTAAAACTGTTTAAATTATACAAATTTTTTGACAGATTTTTCAAACGCGTACCGCGTTTTTCTCACCATTTAAACTATCCTATGCCAGAATAGACAAATATAATACTATGTTAAAACTTTCAACTTTGCACACTTATCGATGATGCATTAGTGTGTCGAGCGTACAGAGCGTCTGTTCCGTTTCAGTCATCGCATTGTCGACGTAAGAGCGGTATATCTGACGGACGCACTAACGAATCGACGGTGAAAAAGGTTGAATTTGTCCGTTCTAGCGTTACGCAACCGCTGATTCGCAACGCATTTTTCAGTCAGATATGTACCGACACAATTGACCGAAGACGCGACTGACGATACGCTTGACGCATCTTTCGTCTGATTCTTTTCGGAGGAGCGATTGGTAAGTTATAGGTCTTTTTACGGATGTTCCGGAGTATTCACAGTGAGTAATTGGTATTTGGGATAGCGTCAAGGTTGCTAAACTTTTCTAGATTTTCGGTTTTTAAGGTTTTCCAATTATTGTGTTTTGCCAGTTTCTTAAAAATATTTTGTTGTGTTTAGGATGGTTTATTTTATTCTGTAATAGGCTTGCCCTTGACTACAACTTTCCTGATGTTAAGCAATGATGTAATTTACGATGGGATGCACAGGCCCAATATACCGATTCACCCGTGATTACGAATGATTTTTGGTGGGAAGGCGGCAGTTGAATGAGGCTCCATATGTTAGCAAAGATGAAGTAGCAAAAATTCAGACCCACCCAAATGGTCACTAACCACGGCCGAAGCCTACAACCATTTAATTTCCAGTAAACATAATTATCAGTTGATTGATTGTCACCTGATATGTACCACTTGGGGACCAAGTGTGGAGATTCATATAAATGGCACACTCCCACGAACGAAGGTTGTATATTTACCTAGCTTGTGTCTTCTTCTGTACCTGGTCTGTTATAATATGTCAAATTGATGGTACGCAATCCATTGTCTTTGCAGTGTAGGAGTGGCTGCTGATTAAATGTTTTTGAAATATTTCTACAGAATTTGTTCTGTGATCATCAGGTTTCAGTGGGATTTTAGAAAGTATCTTTTACTTGCAGTTTAAATCTGGTCCTGTTCGTGTTTTTGTTAGAAAGTTTATAGGGTTGTTCTACTAACACTTGCTCGATGCATAGCTAAAACTGCAATGTAATAAGGAGTCAAAGAAAGTAGGTAACCTAACCTAACCTAACCTAACTGAGCAAGTCAACGCTGAAAGTACAACGGAGCAACGATTCCGGATTCCTTAGCGACAATGACGTCAACCAGGTCAGCTTTCTTCTTGATATCACTAGGCCAATAAGTTGGTTCCCCAGCAGATAACGCTTTTAGATTGAGATGTTGGATAGTTCTACAAAATTCACGCCCCTTTGCGATTATGATTCTTTATCCCCAGTCAGTACGCTTCTCATTGTAGCGCCTTCCAGCAAGGAATATAATATCCCAGCGTTTTGAAGAATGTTGAATAGTGATCTGTTTAAGGTTGTGCCTAGGAGGCATATAAAGAGCTGATACTATTAGCGGCGCTTTAGAGCATTTATATTTTCTTTTACTATCACGGCAGAGCCAGCATGAGCTGTCATCATATATTTTATTTATACTTTGGTCCTTTGAAAAATATTATTGTCCTAGAATATTATTATATACATTTTGTTTAAACTCGTGTGATTGTTACATTGTTCTGGATTTGGTGATTTTCTCTATATTTGGGTCTTTGTGGTTCTTCTCGTGTATTAGTTGTTGTTTCAGCATATGTTTTGGGTTGACCTGTTGGTTTGGTGCTTCGGTCACGGATTAAATAGATATTGTTACACTGTTGTTAACAGTATTTTTTTGCGAAGTGGAGGGTTCTTTTGTTTTTGTAATTCTTTTGTTTCGACGTTTTGATCTAATTGAAATCTTGGTCTGGTAAATATACCACAATACATTTTTATACAGGGACAAAAATTAATAAACTAGATTTTAATGTGCAATATTTTATTAGTGCTGAAAAGCCTTGTCAATGTTTTATAATAATTCTAAGTACCTAGGTATGAACTGATGGATATTACATACGACGTAATAACCTACTTTAAATGTAAATAAATGTATTTAAAATTCTTGTTTAATTACATGTCGTTGTAAGCCCGATTTCTTTCGAACTAGGCTTAAATAACTTGTAAAATATTATTTAAATATGTATAAATTTATTTATAAAAGTGAGAGAAATATAAATAATTTCTAAGAAATACCTTTAATATATTATGTTACTGTTTTGTTAAATGTTTCGTTAATACATTTATTAAAAATGTTAACTGTTTTTGTTTAAATTCGGTGCAATTTAGCAAATAATATACTTGTCACATAAGATAGCCTGTAATAATATCCCTATAATATCGGTTGTGTGGTCGGTAATATACTTGCTTTTCAAGCTGCAGGTTTGATTCCCGCCCGAGACAGACATTTGTGTGATGAACATGTATGTTTGTTTCGAATCTGGGTGTATATATCTATTATAAGTATGTATTTCCAAAATATAAGTAGTATATGTATATTATACCTATCTGAATTCTATAACACAAGCTATGCTTGCTTAGCTTGGGACCAGATGATCCTGTGTGTTAATGTCCTAAACTATAAATTACTATTATTATATAACTTTCCCAAAGACACGAGCTATTAAACGTAAAAGAAGTTATTTCACATCCGACCGTTTTACTGACATCCCGATCCGATCATCCCATTTCCTATAGCAATTTAGGAAATGTAAGGATTTCCTAGGAAAAATATAATATTCTAAAACATTTCGTATATTTCCTATTTATTTTAAGAATTGTATACGTTTTTTAGAAATTATATAAATAAATGAAGGATTACATACTTTTCCGTTATAATAGGTAGATATAATTTAATAAGTACCCAGTTATTGTTATAAAAAGTATTGTTTT
Organism: Meganola albula; assembly: GCA_936450015.1. NCBI lineage: Eukaryota > Metazoa > Arthropoda > Insecta > Lepidoptera > Nolidae > Meganola > Meganola albula. Next base: position 11,966,570 of record OW388149.1, read on the forward strand.
TTTTTAGAGATTCCTGTATTTTCAAGAACACGCTATGGGAATCCACTTCTACTCTTAGGTTCACACCGTTTTAATAAGCGGAGTGACAGCAGAGGTCCTAAAATCAATTGGGTGTGCGTGAAAAAGGATAGTTACTGCAGAGCCACGGTCGTGACTATAGACAACGAAATTGTATTATTGAGAGACACCCATAATCATTTATAATTCATTTATAATATTTAGTAATTTTTTGTACAATATGATCGTTCCTGAAAAATAATCTGCCAACAAACGGGGTACACGCGACAGCCACAATTACTTTAAGTCACCACTACTGAACCACTTGAAGTTAGAACCCTAGTACGCGACCATCAGCGTCAGGTGTGTTACTAGTCCATAGCACATATTAAAATTACAAAAAATATAATTCAGTTGGTAATTGGCTTTTGTTAAGAAGCTGCAAACTGGACGCCAGTTTTTATGAATATCGCACATTTTTTTATACTGCAATAGGCTTGCGCTTAACTACAACTTGTCTGGTGTTCAGCAATAATGTAGTCTACAATGGAAGGCGCCTGCCCAATATACCGTATTCACTCGTAATTATGAATGATTTTCGGTGAGAGGGTGGCAGTAGAGTAACGCTCCATATGGTTAGTAACCATAAAGGAGCAATAATTTCAACCCACCCTCATATTGTACGGGTACACTGTACAACTAAAAAGGCCACAAGACATGCGGCCTTTTGTCAACCAATACGGGGTTTAGATATGGAAATATTTAATTAAGAATTTGTGAATTTTGGTTTTATGAATTATATGTAAATATTGGCATAAATTATTTTTATCCCACTTAGTTACCTAAGCATTTTTTATTTAATAAATACATGTTAATTTATATAAAGAAAAGAAAATATATATACTTCAGACTAGTTAATCGTTAATGTTTTGTTCTTTTCATATGTATGACATTTTTACAGAGGGTGTTTTATATATAGAGTTACTTAAATAAACCATTAAATCTTGCTTCGTCTTTTATTAAATATGCCTACAGCAATTAAATACTGAAATTTTTTAACATTTTTTAATTTTTTTAAATATGTTTATTTGTTTTAGACGAGCACAGACCATGGTTTTCTATGTCAAGGCGAGGTCAGCCAGTACTGGAAATCGGTGGCCATAGGTACAACAAAAGGTCAGACCGAAATGGAAAACGTATACCCTGGTTGTGTGTGAAGAAACGAAGACTGCACTGTCCAGCACTTGTTATTACTGAAAACAAAGAGGTAGTGGAGATCAGACGCTGTCATAATCATTAGGGGCGTGAGTACAGATGCAACCAAACAGCAATCAAACGAAATGAGTAGCTAAGGTTCAGCACCATCGCTGCTTAACCCTTATTTTAGGTTAAATACGGCAGCTTAACTATAATAGGGACAAGATAATAGGTCACTTTTGACATTTCATCAAAATTCAACAACGTAACCTTGTAACGGCGGGCATAAAATAAGAACTGCACAATTGCTTAACTTTTTTCAATTACGTTTACATATTTATTGTAATAATGACCGATACGAGTAATTTTACGATTTGCTTTCACTAATAAACCATTCTAAACATAATAAACAATTTCTGATCTAAAGAACTGAACGTCGTTACAATGTTGCGTCAGTCAACCCTATTTCTTTTTAAACACTAGGTATGTTACTCTAAAAATCGAAAGCTGATAGGATTGTAAGTTGAATCGAATGCAATGATTACTTGTGAAGAAAAATCACCATAAATTTATAACCACGTTGTGATTATAATAAAACCTAATTATACATATTTATTATTCTTTTAACTAACTATAAAAATACAAAAAAATAACTAAATAGAAAGGTCATTGATGTTGGGTGCAATTTAGGTGGATGTTGCTGGCAACACCAGTGCCTGTCGATGACGCATGTCATGTCGCCATTACATGATGATGACGCAGTCTTTTGTTGTTGTGCGAAGTGACTGTGCATTTTTGGTGTGCTCTCTGTTATTTTCTTCTGATCCGGCTTTTTCATTTAACCTGATCTTACTGACTACGTTTACCTGGCTATAAATTGGACTCCGATTGCTTAACGATTATTAAACAAGAAAAACATTACAGTCTTACTATGTCGAAACGGGGGAAAACTCTAAACAGTCAATCTCGCGAACTAGTGCTGAAATTGTACAATTATTTTGGACGTGAATCAGTTAACGATGGGCCTCTTTTACCATTGAAACCACCGAGAGAACGCGTTGCCGAAGCATTGGGAATAGGGAAGAAGACAGTAACTCAAATTCTGAAAGAGAAATACGGACCATCAGGCTCAGAAGATAATACTTTACGTACACCGAAAAAACGAAAGAGGGACAAGAAAATTGTTGACGTTGATAATTTTGATGCTGCTGCAATTCGCAACCACATTTATGGATATTACTCGAGAAAAGAATATCCTACACGGGAAAAGCTATTGAGTTCGTTAAAAGGCGCAGGCTTATTTTTTGGAGGCAAATCGTCTCTATCAAAGGTTTTGAAATCGATTGGCTTTAGATTTAAAAAATCCGACAAGCGGAATATCCTGCTAGAACGCTACGATATTATTTTGAACAGAATATCATTCTTACGTCAGGTAAATAAAATTACGGATTGGGACAATGTCGTGTTTATTGACGAAACATGGTTGAATGCGAACCATACGGTTGCGCGGACATGGACCGATGATACAGCGGCCTCCACCTCAAAAGTTCCATCGGGAAAAGGAGCCCGACTTATTATATGTCACGCGGGATCAGCTTCTCAAGGTTTTATTCCAGACTGCCTCCTCGCATTTGCCTCTAAAACTACAACAGATTACCATGAGGAAATGAACTTTGATGTTTTTAAAGAGTGGTTTGAGAAGCTGCTAGTCAGCTTAGAAAACCCTTCGAAAATTATAATGGACAATGCTCCGAATCATTCTGTACAAGTTGATAAACCACCAACTCAAGCAAATAAAAAGCAAGAAATTGTCTCGTGGCTGGTAAGAAATGGTGTGGAGGCAAGTCCAACTTTATTAAAAGTTGAGTTGTTAAATCTGGTAAAAGCAACTAAGCCGTCCAAGCTCCGCTATGTAATCGATGAACTAGCCCTAGAACATGGACACGAAGTTATTCGATTGCCTCCCTACCATTGCCAGTATAACGCCATCGAGCTTATTTGGGCACAAATAAAGGGTCATGCAGCGCGGAACAATACTGAACCACCCTTCAGTACTGCTAAAATGATGACTCTGCTACAAACTGCATGTGCAGAAGTCACTACAGAAGACTGGCGAAAAGTCGTGGAGAAGACAAAGAAAATAATTTTACAAGATTTTGAACGAGATGTGAGAATAGACAATATTATTGAAAATGAATTAATAATATCTCTGAGTGCTGACAGCAGTGATGAAGATAGCAGTTCCGATAGTTCAAGTGAATAAAAGCAATTTTTTTGTTAAATTACGTAGGTACTTGTCTTATTTTGCTCCTTTAATTTATGAAAGAAAAAATAATAATGGGACAGGGATTCGCATGGTCATTTTTAAATTTCACATATGTTTCAAGTCTGTATCGATTCATTCGATTCATTAATTTAATCGATGTTTTTAAGCAGGTCACCTCACTATGAATATAAAACTGACATCTGTCAAAAGTGACCTATTATCTTGTCCCTAGTTTAATAATTCTTTTTTAATTAATATACCTCAAGCATACTTCCATTTTAAATTGTAATAATTTATGTTTTTTTTTGTTACAATTAATAAGATTAGTTACTATGGATGTCGTGACCGGCACCCTAAGACAAGTGGAAGTAATGCGTAACGAATAGAATATAATAGAATTGTCAATGTATGAGAATGATACTAGTTTACGAAATGTGATTTTAATATTCCATATTCAGAGACTGCTTATCACAGATACGATTCTTGTAAGCTATACTTTTTAATGTTTCGTTGAATCAGTAAATATATTGTGTGCGCATGAAACTATGTCACAGACACCATAAACATGTATGATATTACTTTGTAAAGACAACCTGAAAGCGTATCAAGGCTCCGTCTAACAGGAGCAGGTAACTTAAATGCATCAGATATAATTGGCAAACTAGAAGAACCTCCAATGACAAGTACGTTCAGTGAACGGGGAAACTTTAGGTAATGTAGTAGAACAGTTACACTGATAAGCACCTGCCTAATGTTCATCGTTTAAACAGTAACACCGAGGTTACCCTACCTACCACAGTATTAATTGTTATTAACTCCACACAACTAGTATAGAGTCCTAGAGGGATTCAGTGAGTAAAACCAAGATAAAAGGTGGGTGAACCGCAAACACGACAGCTCTACTTGGCGTCTCTTGATTCGCCAGCGGACTTTTGACTCGCACCGTATCCAACAGTATTTAGTTATTTAGGATCTTTGTGGTAAATACAGATTCGCTGGTTTAGTTTTAAGTAGGATCCGGAGATTTTATATGCTGTGGGATAAATGTGATGAATTAGGTTTAATTAGATTTTAATATATTTTGAAATAAAAAATGCCATGGTGATTTGTACCAGCTTACTCGTAGTTTAATTTTTTGATCAGACTGATAATAATAATATGATGATAAAATTTATAGCATTTAAGTGTAAAATAGGATTTTTAACTGCTTTTCCATCTGGTAAGCGCTATGGTACGTTCCTGTGAATGCGTTTGTCCACTAATTATATTTATCCGTCTACACAGTAACTATGGCTGATGGAATGGGGTTCAACATAGTTAATATTTTATATGAATGCGCGCTATGCATGCCAAACGGGTAGGTTTCCCCATTTCCCTACTGTTATTGTTTGAGATGCGCACCTTCCTTTTACAGCATCATGGCGGTGCATCTTTATAGCACGTCTTACCTGCACTTATATATAGCTTAGCATTAATGACATCGGTCCCATAGTTCCGCAGTTTAGCTTCCACATCCATGCAGCAAAATTGCATAGCACCTCTGCTGGATAAAAGTCGGAACTCCGAATTACGGCCAGACGCTTGTACCTTTGCAAACGCTCCAAGTTACCGTTTCATCGTACTAGGTAGGTACTAGGTACATCTTGAATGAATTTTTCAATTGTTTTCTCGAATAATATACAACTCTTTCAGAAATTGATTTTAAACTCACACACAAAGGGAATGCAATGTACATTGGTGGCTATGCGTTTCATAGAAACAAATTAAGAAGCACCGCTATGTATTGGAATTGTGGACACAAAAAGAAGAACGGTTGTAAAGTGACTGCCATTACCAAGAATGATAAAGAATGTCGTGTTAGAGGAGACCATAATCACTAGTGATAGATGGACATTCCGATGTATGGATATTCTATTACAGATAATACTTGTTGTTGAAAATGTAGTTATGAATTATGATTTGATCATATTCTTGTGTAACTATTCTTGTTTGCGGGTTGGATCATTTCTGCACAACACGGTCCAATTTATCTCGATTATTATGTCGAGATAAATTATATACGTCTAACGCGAGAAACGAGGTCCAGGGTTGCCCTCATCAACAGCATACCGATCTACAAGATTTAGATGAATTTGAGTTGGGGGGTTCACTACTATCTACCTGCACAGAATAGTTAATTAATACGTATAGAAGGATCATTTGAAAAAACTGTTTTACTAGAAAGTGACTCTAAGTTAACTAAATAAAATTCAAATTCAGCTCACGCCTGGCTCCCATGCCCTACCTTTCACTGCATCAGCCGACGACTTTTCCACTAACATAGAGCCTGCTGACGTTTCTTTCTTTATTTTCGTTTGTTTCTTCAAAATTGCTTGTCTATCTAACTTTAACTATAATCTGACACATTTTCAGGACAGAGAAAATAACTGATTTTTTTTTTGCATTTATTTTTATTTATTTCATATGTACATGGTTATTGTGGGTTATCCTCAAGAGATAGACATACACCAGTACGGGTTTTTTTGTTGACGTTTTTATGGTGTACTATACTGCAGTACATTATTTTGATTTATCTTGTCGGGTTTAGCCGACGGATAGACAGCGACAGCGACTTTGTTTTATACTATGTAGTGATTGTTTCATTTCAATGATAAAGCAATGAAATACGTGTCTAACATTTTTTATAATTTTGCTGAACAATTAATTAAAATACGATTTTTCTTACCTTGTCGTCATCCCTATTATCTACTAGTGATTATGCTTCTCTAATGCAATTTTCTCCATCATTCTTGGTAATTGCAGTAACTTTACTCCTGCCGGTCCTTCTATTTTGACAAACCCAGTACACAGCAGCGCCAATTAATTTATTTCTAAAAAATACATAGTCGCCTACATGCAATTTAGAACATCAGTGTCCATGTCTTGTAGAAACTTTTACTGAAAGAATCATATTTTTTTCTCAAGAATTTTTCATGTAATTTTTGTTCGAGTATATCTGTAGCAAGCAACTCAAAATGTTCTACTTAAACTAAATCAAAAGTATCGTGCGTAAAGTGCGATCTTGTCGCTTTATTTAGCGCGATAGGATTGGTGCAAATTGAAAAAAATTTAATGACATCTTTCCACCAATTAAAATGTAAGGATGACACCTGTTGTTTCATATTTTACTATAGTTTGTGCAACAGCCTAACCCCCGAACCCTTTCAACTAAAAGATTCATCGTTGTTTGGGATTGACAAGATTGTCACGTGACTTTTCGGAGGTAGGTAAATGTCAATTAGAACAAATTATATCTATGGGATTGACATTCACCTCCGAAAAGTCACGTGACAAGGTATGAAAAATCGTATTTTATTAGTCCGTCAGTAAGATTACTAAAAATTGAGACGTATTTATTTCTTTATCATTGAAATTAGAAAATGTTATTAATTTTTTTTAAGATATAACGTATTAAAGTTATGGAGTGGAAGTGCGCTAAGTCATACCTCTCTATAAAACTTAAGTGTGAAATCATTCGAGTTTTCGTTTGGACGTATCGCCGTAAACTTAAGTTCACACAAAAAAAAAAGAAAAGTATGTGTGTAAAATTTTTATTTATCTTTATGACGGACATAACAATAAAAATGTTGTCATCCCACAACGTTTTCGAGTTGCATAATTTTAAGAAATTGATACTACGAAAAATGTTATAAATTTGAATTCTGAATTAATTAAATGTCTGTTAAAAACATCAATTCGTTTTTTTGTCTGTAAATTATGAACTGTGATTGTGTTTTTAAATACGTCTGAATTATCATATTTGTAGCGATATAGCAATTCAACACGGGTGAAAATGTATAATCGTAGCATCTTGATTGATCGGGAGACGTAACGTGATTTACGATTGGTCCTTAACATTTGTACATTTTAATGCAGTCCAAGCTCTGTTTTGAAACATACTTTTAGCTATAAACTAGTGGCCTCATTCATAAAAATCTTATGAAACTCTTTAGTTAAAATAGACTTTGTCTCTTTCTTACTGGCAAATGTAAAGATGACAGACAAAGACAAACTAATTATAAACCTATTTTAGCTATAACGAGCATATAAGACGTTTATGAATATGAGGGCTAGTTTTTAATTAATATGTAAAGGCTTCTCCTTGATAGTCCAAGTTTGTTTTGGGTTCCAGGTACAATATTCCTCCAAACCTCTAAAGGGAACCCAGTTATGATATATGGTCAGCACCGGTATAATAAGCGATCAGATCGGAACGGCAGGCGAGTCAGCTGGCGGTGTGTGAAGAGAAAGAAAAATTGCCCAGCCTATGTCGTCACTTTTGATGATGTAATTACACAAGTAATGCATTATCATAATCATCCTTAGGAATTAAAATTAATTAATTATCAATTATTTTTTTTAAATGAATATTTAAAGGATGTAAATTTTGTGTGAATATTTATGAAATATAAATAGAATTAAAACCTGTGTAAACATGAAGCTCTAGAGTGTCGGTACTTGAATCTCAAATAATATTTTGTATCGTATTAAAAATAAATTAAAATAATTATATTTGGATTTATGGTTTGGTTCTAATGATACCTCTTTTAAACTCATATTTGGATTTATGGTTTGGTTCTAATGATACCTCTTTTAAACTCTTATCTTCTTTCGTTTAAGTTAATTTGAATTTCAGATCTAATATTCGGCACGAATTCTAGAGGCTGTCCGGTCGTGATATATGGTGGGCACCGGTATTACAAGCGCACTAATCGGCCCGGCAGATGGGCCACCTGGCGATGTGAGAAGAAACTAACCAATAAATGCCCAGCTTACATCATCACTGTTGATGAAATCTTGACGAGAGTATTAAATAATCATAATCATAATTAACCAGCACTACCCTTATATCTATTGATGAAAGCAAACTTTCTCGGTATTCCAGTGGTAAGCGTGTTCGCTTTTTAACCGGGGTCGGGTTTTGATTCCCTGAACCAGCAAAAAAGACTTTTCTAATAAACTTAAAAAATCTTAGTAGCAGTTTGAAGTTTGGAATTGTGCCCGATGAATGGCAATAGGCTCGTCCCCTGTTATTTACCTCCGGGTCTAAGTTGATTTTTTGTTTGCTCTGAGATTTGACTGTAATAATTAGGTGTATTTAATTCAATGTAGTGGGTAAATAAATGGTCTTTATGGAGTTAATTGTAGTTTCATTTTATTTAGATTATATTAGCTTTACAGTTCACTTGTAAATTTATACTTTTATATTTTTTTTATTTAAACATTTTTTTTGACAAATGTTAAGCATTTTCTTTAATAATAGAACGATTCTTTCAGAAAATGTTGCTATTACACATTCACGCAAAGGATCTAGATTGCATATAGGGGACGGTGTATTTTATAGAAACAAATTAATTGGAAGTTCTATATATTGGAACTGTAAACATAAAAAGACGGACGGGTGTAAAGTTACTGTTATTACCAAGATTGATGGAGAATGTCGCATTAGAGGAGACCATAATCACTCGTTATAGATAGATAACGAGATTTTAGTTACTTATTTTTAAGGGATTGTACATTTTTATAGGTTGAATAGAAAATATTGTTATGGATTCTGATTTAATCATTTAAACAAAATATTTATTTTTATTATTAATTAGTAATTGTGTTTTTATTTGATTTCATAATAAAGAGAGTTACGGACGTTATCAGAATATGTTTTGTTTGAAAGTCGTTTATTTCGAAATGGTCCAATGGAATTTTGAAGTAGTTTTTTTATATAGTGGGACATTAATACACACGAACATCTGATCCCATACTGAGCAGAGCTTGTGAACCAGATAACTGTATATGTATAATTTTCATTTATTACTAATTTTCTCCTTAATTTCCTTGTATAATTACGATTTATGTTGCTTGCAACTGGATGCTGACTGTTGTGCCCAAAGACAAAGTGACATTGCGAAGCGTTAACGAGAGATCGAATAGAACAAATTGTATCTATGGGATTGCCATTCACCTACGACCGTCACGTGACAGTCTTGTGTCATTCTCATACCTCTTGTTTTTTCGATTTTTCGATATGGCTTCGCTATATCTCTTTGTCCAAGGGCCCTGCCTTGGTTATACTGTGTGACGATAGCGAACAAACGACGATTAAATCGATTTCGCTATGATTTGTTGAAAGACATCATGGGTTCGGGGGTGTTGCACAAACTATAGTAAAATATGAAACGACAGGTGTCATCCTTACATTTTAGTTGGTGGAAACATGTCATATGTTCAATTTGGACCATTCCTATCGCGCTTAATAAAACGACAAGATCGGATGGATGTGTGTACAGTCGTTCTAACCCCGCATACGCACGATACTTTTGATTTAGTATAGATAGAACATTTAGAATTGCTTGCTATAGGTATAGTCGAAAAAAATTACTTGAAATATTCTTGAACAATAAAATAATTCTTTCAGTAAATGTTGCTATAAGACATGGACACAGAGGTTCTAGATTGCAAATAGGAGACTATGTATTTTTTAGAAATAAATTAATTGGCGCTGCTGTGTACTGGGTTTGTCAAAATAGAAGGAGATGCGGATGTAAAGTTACTGCGATTACCAAGATTGACGGAGAATGTCGCATTAGAGGAGACCATAATCACTCGTAATAGGGATGTTGACCAAGTATGAAATATCGTATTTTAATTAGTCAGTCAGTCAGATTGTAAAAATATAGGTATTAGACGTATTTTATTCTTTTTCGTTATATTAAAACAATATTAAGATATAACATTAAAGTTATGGAGTGGGAGTGTGCAACATCATATATCTGTATAAAACTTTAGGTGTGACATCATTCGAGATTTCGTTTGGACGTATCGTATCTTTAGGTCTCACAAAAAAAAGAAAAGTTTGTGTCTAATACTTTTAAATTATTCATCTGACGGCAATAACAAAATAAATTATCGCCATCCCTATTGATGGACATTTGAACAACGTTTTCAAGTTGCTTAGTTCTAAGAAATTGAAAAATAAAAGAAAAATGTTATGAATACGACTTTATTATTATAACTATGACTATAATTTATTAAATATCTGTTAAAAAGAGAAATTGATTTTTATTATCTGTAAAATATTAAGTGGTTGTGTTATAAATACTTATAACGGGAACGGTACTATCATACTTATAACGGTATGACAATTCAACGCGGGTTAAAATGTATAATCGTTGCATGTAAATAGTCGGGAGACGTCACGTGATTTACGGCAATTACGTCGCGCGTAACAACACAACATTTGTACATTTTAACACTGAGTACTATTAGCGACATTTGTTTTGAAACATACTTCCAGTCAGTCAGTCAGTTATTTATTTTATATCTTTAGAAGATTGTAAATGATATAGGTGCATATTTTGTTTGATATTTATAAATTGTCAGTGTATAGGTTTTTTGTACTATAAATAATTAAGGACCAACATACATGGATAACACCTAAATTCATTATTAGGTATAAGGGAATTAGACGTTTATGGTATGGTTGATCAGGTAAGTGTACATAGAGGACATACTGAACATTCGGAGTATTAGACATAGCGCGCCAAAAGGTATTCATTCTTCATGCCGGGGACAGATTCTGTGACAGTAAAACAATCGATTAATCAAATAAGGAGTAAATTAAAAAAAGAAAATAATATTAACATAAACTTAAGTATACCTTCTTAATTGCAGCTCGAAGTTTTTGGAACGGAGTCCAATGTATAGCAATAGGCTTGCCCTTTATTATTTACGTATATGGGATTTAAACATACCCAGCGAAATGTGGGTTATATTCACTTCTGCCTACACCTTTGGGTAATACTGCCGTGATGTAGTGTTATGTTATGTTAATAATATTTAAAAAAAATATAAGTTATTAAAATTAGATCAAAGTAGGCTGCACGTGTGGTTTTTTTCTATTTTCCATTTCAACCTTTTTTTTAGTGTCTACCGCTGGGCACAGGTCTTTTCTCAACTATCTTACGAGTTGAGAGAGTTTAGGTCTTAATCCAAACACGCTGGCCAATGGATGTGGATGTCACACGTCCTCGAATTATTAGTTCTTAGAAATGCCGGATTCCTCACGATGTTGCCGGTTTCCTCATAATGTGCCGGTTTCCTCACGATGTCGCGATGTGTGATTTTTAAGGGACTTAATTTAACCGAAATTGATTGAGTAATCAGAAAGGAAAATCATATTATAGATATTCCCGTAGGTACATTCAGATTCTGATGGAGTTTACAGCTATTATTTAACTATAATTTTAACATAATTTTCAGCATTTTTCGGTGTAACTCCGTATGGAAAACGATGTTTATACATCGGAGATAGCAGATACACCGTACATCAAAATGAGGGTCCTAAGACAAGATGGCGCTGTGTGAAGAAAAGCATTGGATGTGCAGCGTTCGTGATGACTATTAATAATATTATCATCAAACAAAAGAACAACCATAATCATTGATGACGATTGTGGAATCTTGAAAACTAGCAAACGGTCTAATTTTATATGTTGAGATATTTTCTTTAATCGATATTTAGATGACCTCTGTAGTCGAGCGGTGTAATCTTAGAAAACAGTACTGGTATTGCGCGAATTCCCCTCTGCCGAGGTACATATAAAGTTTGTTTATAATAATATAGTGTGACATTAACACACACGGTCATCTGATCCCAAACTAAGCAGAGCTTGTACTATGGAAACCAGATAACTGGTAATATACTACATATAGTACTTTTCTTTTGTAAATATATACTTAAATATAGAAAATTACACCCAGACGCAAGACAAACAGACATATATATATACAAATGTTTGTCTCGGGTGGGAATCGAACCCACGACCTGCGGCGTGTAAAGCAAGTATCTTACCTACCACCGGCCCGTCTGCAAGCATAAACTGTTCATGTTTTGAGCATAAAAGGTACACAAAGCTTTTATTTACGTGTGCATTTGGACGACGAGCATTCAAGACGCTTAAACTTTTACATGTGCACAGTACGTGGCTATCTTGGCTCCCCTAAAAACTGGCAGAAAGTACTAGAAGTTGCGTATCACACATCCCGTGTTACATGTGGTAAATGCTCTAAGGGTGTAAGCCATCCGATTGGGCTTTACTGTGACTGGAAGGTCGCGGATTCGATTCCTGCCCAGAAAAATCTTTGTATAACAATAAAGTTTTGTTTTGGTGTTTAGTTGGTTGAGGGATTACACTCCGTGCCTCGGAGAGCACGTTAAGTCATCGGTCCCGATTGTCATTAAAAGCATCTATGATAATTGTTACAGGTAGTCAAAAAGCTAATAAAACCCGCGACCTTATATTTCAAAGGCGAGGCCCGCGCCACCGCTGCTCTATAGTTTCACTTTACCTACCTTCTATATTAGTATAAATGATTAATTGTGATATTAATTTAGGTGTTGTAAGGCACAGTATTAAAGATTTTATTTATTAATGCACTTTATTTGTTATTTATTTTTTAATTTGGCAACAATATACGATACTATCCTATATAGGATAACTTAAGGGGCCGTCCATTAATCACGTGAAGCTTGAAAGGGGGGAGGGGTTTGACAAAAATCACGAAATGTCACAAGGGGGAGGGGGAGGGGGGTGTAGTAAGATATCACGTGTATTAATTTTTTCAAACGCGCGAAACAACCTGCAACCTTTCTGTCTACACATTTTTATCATGGTCCTTAATTTCAGAATAAAATAAGATTATACTTTAAACCTGTATTTAAAACAATAATCAAAAAAAAAATTAGACTTTTGTAGATACTATAAATACACGTGATGTTGGGAAGGGGGTGGGGGGTAGTCTTAAACTTCACCATGTATCACCAAGGGGGTGGAGGGCTTAAAAATGTTTGAAAAAGATCACGTGATTAATGCCCCTAACATATTATGTTATGTGTGCAACAACATAAGAGGTCACCTTTGTTTGTGTATTCACATGTGCACTATAATTCTCTTGAGTTCTTATTATTGATTAAAAACTATATTTGTTTTTTTAAGAAATCAATTTTTATTTCAGTGGTTTTTTATACTAATACACAAGGGAACCCCTTTGCCATAGTTAAGAGCTACAAATTCACTAGAAGAAGACAGAAAGGAGTGAAAGCTGAGTGGAGGTGCAGTCGTAGAAACGGTTGTAAAGCAAGATTTTTCACAATTGGCGATATAGTTTATAGTCTTAATTCTGATCATAATCATGGTTTGTAAATTCTTTGGAAATAAAACTAGTTAAATTGGTAATCATTTATTAATCATTTCATTTATTTATAAACAATTTACATTGTGTCTGAATGCAATTTTAAATAAAAATAAATATAATTAAGAGCGGATAGTTAATAGATATGTTTTTAACCCTAACGGATGGACCAATTTTGATGCGTTTTTTTTATAAAAAGGTGAAAAAAATATAGCTCTTAGCTAAAAATGCGTCGGGATTTATTAAAATGATTTTATTTTAAAGTTATTTATTTGTTTTAAATAGGACTTAACCCACCACCTCAATCACGCCTCTGCAACTCCTGCAAGCCACGATCGACAGCGACGCTGTGAAGAGACTCGGGATTTGAACCCCGCCACGTTCCGGGACAGATAAAACTGTCTTGGGTACCTCACAAATTTAATTAGAAAGATAATAGAATTTTGAAAGTAAGATTCTCATTGTAAGTGAGACAGCTGGCAAGTTGTGGAATTCGCTGCTGGCATCTCTGTTTCCCGATAGCTATAATCTGCCTGTCTTCAAGTCACGAATTAATCGGTATTTACGGGAAAGCGCGTTCCATCATACACTACGTCATTGCTTAACAACTCAAGTTGTGGTCAAGCGCAAGCCCATTATAGGATAAAAAAGGCTAGACTCCCACAGGATGTGGATGTGTGATGTGCCGATTTTTCATAGTGATTGTCAGGAGTAGCACTAACAAAATGAAGATGTTACTAAGACGAAAGCGGGTGAAATTGGGCGACACAGAGATCAACCTCGAACGTATCTACTGAGAGCGAGTAAATCTGTCATTTTTGTAAATATAAACATAGGTGTATATTACTTGATGATTACTACGACAAAACTCACAGTTAAGACTTAGTTTGATCCTTTTAATCCTTTGTTACTTTGTATGTATCTTAGTATTGTCATAGTATTATCTTAGATTTACGCGAATATCACACATTGAAATAAAACTACTTTTTAACGGATTTTATCGCGGTTTATTTTAGATTTTAGATTCCGACGTTTAAATCTTAAATAAACCGCGATAAAATCCGTTAAAAAGTAGTTTTATTTCAATGTATGTATCTTTATTATCAAGAATCACAACATCACAATATTTCATTTCCCCACAAAACTGTTTTTAGGCTATAAATTTTAATTTTTAATTAAACATATTTTGTTTCAGTCGTTTTTGGTACAAATAAATTTGGGAATCCTTACGCTCTAGTTGAAAACTATAAGTTTACGAGAACCAGACATCGGGGCATCAAATCTGAGTGGAGGTGCAGTCGTAGAAATGGTTGTAAAGCAAGTTTTTTCACAATCGGCGGTACAGTTTTCGGTCTTAAACATAATCATAATCATGGTTAATAAACTGCCTCTCAAGATACATGTCCCCTAGTTTGGGAGGCAGAGTCTCCTATATGGTAACGGAAGATTGATTATAATATGTGATGTTACTGTGTATACTGTAAGCTTTGTGTCAAAAAAGTATTATTATTATTAATTCGATTTATTTTTTGTGTTTGGTTCTTGAAATAAACTATTTCTAAAGTCGTCGGAACTGTTGAGAAAGAGGTATCAATTTTGGATCGTGGATTCCGGGTAATGGGTTTAAATCCCATTTAAACCCATTACCCGGAATCCACGATATTCCTGTAAGTCAAGATTGCTACGCGTTTAAAATAGAGAAGAATTCTACGGTTCCAAAGGCAATGTCCTTAAGTAATCTATCTACTGATGAGAAGAAAATATGAAATGATACTCTTGGTATATGTCAAAATCCAGGTCTCATAACTCATTCACATTCAGTCATTCAATCTTTCAATTATTCTATGGCACATTCAATCACACGTTCATTCTGTTCATTTTATTTTAAATCAAATATGTTATAAAGATTATTACAATACAGACTTCTATTCAGTTCGCAAGTATTTTCTTTTATTCTCCTGACGGTATATCTACAGATACAACTAGGGAATCCTTGAATTGCAAATCTTTTGTGAAAAGATTTTTTCAATTAAATTGATAATTTTTATTGATTTATTGACGGGCCAGTAACGTGGTCGGTAAAATACTTGCTTTTCACGTCGCATGTCGTGGGTTCGATTCCCACACAAGTCAGACATTTGTGTAATGAACACACGTCTGTTTGTCTTGAGTCTGGGTGTAAATATCTACATTTTAGTATGTATTGACAAAAGAAAAGTATTATATGTAGTATATTACTAGTTATCTGGTTTCCATAACACAAGCTCTGCTTAGCTTGGGACTAGATGATCGTGTGTGTTAATGTTCCAGAATATTTATTATTATTATTTAAGTTTATTTATTTTTTTCTCATTAGCACCTTTTCTTTGATTATTTTTGTAGTAGACGTACTTACCTACCTAAACACAGTTTTCAAATGATTTTCTTTCATCGTTCCTTTTATCGTTGGATACGTCTTTCTTACTTCATACCTACGTATATTTAATTTAGGTACTGAATAAAATATTTGAGTAACTATGTTAAATTAAGATATATTTATTAAAAGCTTAAATTGAAAATTTGTGAATACAATATATTGAGATCTTATGTTTATTGTGTTCTTGTGTCGTCCCTATTTAAATTGAGTTTAAACATAAAATGCAATTTTGTGTCGTAATAAAAAAGTTTCTCCTCTTTCAGTGATAATTAGTTATTATTTGAATGTTTTTTCAGTGTATTATATGACAAACAGTCGCAACAATCGCGTGTTAGTGGTGAACAGATATAAGTTTCTCCGGACAAGACAGAAAGGTGCCAAAGTGGAGTGGAGGTGTAATAGACGACAGTACCACAACTGCAAAGCTAACATTCTAACTCTCAACGATGTGATTATTCGTAGATTAGATGTGCATAATCACACGTGGGATGACTGATAGACTAATTAACACAAGACCAGCACCTCGTGCTTTAGACATTTATTTCGAACTCGAAATAGGTATGTCGAAAGAAATGGCGAATGTTGATTGATAACTAATTTTCTTATTCTAGGAATGTCACGTTAGAATCAAGTCTATCACTCAACGTACGACTTGCAACGAGTAGTCAATATCAATCGACATGTAATCATATATTTCGGTTTAGTTTCATAACCGCGAGGATCGGTGTCCTAAACGCACAGTTTCATTGCTGTAGCATTGTCATAGGCAACTTGACTTGCAGAGCATTCTGTGTTAAATGAGGTTTCAACGTTGATAAAATGCCACTAGTTAGTATTTAAACTGCAATACGCAAGTGTTATGACAGTGTGCCAGAGTCATGTAGTCAAGTCATAACATAGATAGAAATATTAACGTTTGCATCATTATGGTTTAGCTTCCTGCTGTCGCGATGTCGTAAAGTATTAAGTGTAGTATTTATTCAAATATTCATTAGGTTCACCTATTCATTTATGTATTTTTTCAAATACCTTATTATATTTGTTAAGTTTATCTATTGGAAAAATTGTACGCTTTAACCGCGTAATCTGTCCCAAGTCGCGTCGTCATAGACACTACATATTTACGGATTGATGATTATGTACGGATGGATTGAGAATTATTAAATCTAAATTAACTAAACAAGGTCTTTAGCTTTTGACTCTTTATCATACAATTTCAACAAAGTACGAGTATATATGAGATTATCAGGGATTAAATACACTAACACATCCTTCACTAAGCCTTGCTTCACATGTATTAATTGGTTGAGGGAATTATTTCTATGCCTTTACTATGCTGATCCTCCTTTGTGGTTTTCTTTATAATTCTGTACTTCAATAAGTACAAAAGCTACTTGTAAATATTTAATGGCTTCAACTTGATATTTTAATCTTGTATTTTCAGCATGTTTCTTACTAAACGATCGTGGAGCTAGAACTTTAATATACAAAAGCTGTAAATATTGGAATGAAAGAAAACGTGGACCTAAAGTGGAATGGAGATGTTGGAAACGAAAATCTGCTGGTTGTAAAGCTAATATTACTACTGTGAACGATATGATTGTACGAGTCGTTGATCAACATACACATGAGGCACGATTTATACCTTTCTACGGAGAAATAGGTGGTAAACAGAAACGTAAACCTGGTCGAAGACTTGGTTATAATATACAGTGATGTAACTACTATATTCTGGACTATCGTATAACTTCGTTGCTTCATATCAGAGACTTATTGATAGGGTTAAATTATGTGAAGTTACGTTCCTTCGTGTTGCATTGTTGTAGAGTGCTTTAAGTACCTATTTAGAAAAATATGCGTCTGTGAGTTTGTGTAGGTACAAGTTTGTGGCGTTCTAGCATTTAAACGAATTAAAAGGTTTTGATGTAATGTTTTTTGTTTAATAGCTGAAGTAAAAGATGATTCCAAGAATATCTTTAAAGCTATTTAAAAATCACTACTCCTTTGAATTGAAGTTTGTTTGTGTTGCTAAAATTCAAGAATAGTTGAAACGATTTGGCTGATTCTGGTTTTAAATTATTTGTAAAGGTCCAAGTTGATAATAAAAATAACTGGTACGAATCTCTAAATTAACTGAAATACTCGTAAAAACACCTGCCTAACATAAATCTACAAATTCCACATAGAAAGAAAAAGCTAAGAAAAAGGATATTGTTTTATAATGCTCTTTTTCTCATTGGCCATAATAAGAATATAATAATATTTAATAATAATAATAATATTTTTATTATGATATTTTAACATTACAATTTGCAAATAAAAACTCATTTAGGGTTATCTCTTAATCATTATTTGATTTCGTATTTCGATTCGAAACCAGGGCTTTTTCTGAACTTTTGCAAATTATAATCTATCTAAGTATAGTATATTGATATTAATTTATTGAAAAGGAAATATAAATAATTAAATATGATCTGGGTTATTCTTTCAATAGTCAAAGTACAATAATAATTGAGTACCTTACTTAGATTCCTTGTAAACTTTAGATTAAGTAAATTATTAATTTATAATCATAGTTCTTTAATTCATAGGTATTTACCAGGATACAATGAATGTGTTTGTAGGTGGAGCAACTATATATAGATAGACCATTTAACTCGCGTATCGCCATCTGAGGTACAAAGTCATAAAACATTATTTAATTCTCTTAAAGAACTATTTAACCACAGATAAAAGTAATGTAAGACTATTCGTCACTAATATCCATATCGCTTGAATCATCATCACTGTCTGTGCAGCATGAGGAGTCAGAATCTTGGCGATAGGCGATAGGTACGCGAGTTAAACGGTCTATCTATAACGTACGCCACTATGTGACGTTAGAGAGCACGAGCTTTTTAAATTCTTGACTTGTATGGGAAATAACAATTTGTAATCAAGTGATTTCTTCTAAAAATTTAGGATTTTATAGTACAACGATAACAATAGAAATGCAGTGCTCGTTCCACAGTATATAAACTGGTTGCGCCACAAAGTGTCCTCGTGAGATAAAGCCCTAAACATATTTATTTGTTATTTCTTAAATCTTTTTTTTTATATTTTTTTGAACTTAGATGAAGTTAGAAGTGTATTCCACATTTTATTAAATGCTGATTTTTTTGTTTCAGAATTTTTGGTGAAAACAAGTAGGGGATATTTCTTGATGGTGAATAACCAGAAGTATCATAAGAAGAGAGCGAAGGGATCCAGAATAGAGTGGAGATGTGCGAAAAGGAAGTCTTTGGGGTGCAAAGCAACTGCTGTTACTCATAATCAGGATATAATTAGGATTTATGATAATCACTGTCATCCCTAAATACTTTTATTTTGAATTGATTTAAAAATGTGGATCTTGTAATTTTATTTCGTAACATAAGTAAATTTCAGATACATTATTTCTTTTTTTAAGTCATTGTGCATTTTTCTAGATATAAAGTGGGAAATATAGGTATTATTATGGTAGCTGTACACGGTCCGGTTGCTTTTCAACACCGTCACAGTAGTTACCGCGAACAGCCGGATTAGTGTCTGTGTAAGAAAAAGAATAGCATATTGTAAAAGACTTGCAAACTACATTCCTTGAAATCTGCGAGCGGCCATTATTCCGCCGAAGTTACAAAATTAATAGCTAGCTAATTAACGGATTTGTCGCAAGATTTCTGTTCACAAAGTTTCTGGTTATGTCGCTGCATGCGGTTGCCGCTCGGCATGTGTGGCACCATCATTATATAAGTTTTATGATAGAAATTGAATTGTGGGGTTGTTCGGCTATTAATATTTAGGTGAAATAAAGCAATAATTAAGTAAATTTATAATTTTAAATATCACTTTGCTGGTTTTAACTTGGCTGTAGATAATTAACTGAATAGGTATATTTTTTCCTCTTTTAATCAAAACTTGCAATACAATTAAAACAAAGTTAAACGAATCAGTTGAGTCGTTTATGAGTTGTAAACTGACGCCATGCGCCACCGCTGCTCTAGAATTATAAGCTACTGGTGAATCTGGACGTAAAATTAGTAGTTAGACGATAATGTTGTTATTATAACTGTATTAGTATACGTGATATTATGTTAGATTAAGTATTTTAATTTTGTAAAAATCTGTTTAAGTAAATTATTTCTTGTAAATATTACGATTGAAGCAAATTTTCCTAATTAAAGATATCTTATTCGTCTAATTTAAGATTGAGACTTTCCATTAGGCTCGATCTAGAGCAGCTTTTTTCAGCTCCTTATACGACATGATATCAACCTTTTCCTTTATTCGGTTCATATAGCTTATCCTTGGCCTTCCTCTTTCACACTTGCCTACTATATTTCCCTCTAAGATGTTTTTTTCCCTCTAAGGTGTTATGTTATATGAGATGGCATATCATCCGTTCTCTTCGGTTTTGTATAGTTTATATTAACCTTCTTTTTTTCTCTACTCTTTCCATAACGTAAAATAAAAAGAATGTATACAGCCTTATTTATAAAAATCTTTTATGACTCTTTAGTTAAAATGGACTTTTTTCTTACTAGTATAAATGTCGAGATGAACGATAAAGACAACGAATTATAAACCTATTTTAGCTATAATGAGCTTATAAGACGTTTATGAATACGGGGGCTAGTGTTTGGATAACCTTGATCCTTAAGCTATTATTCAACTAGTTCCTAGCGACTTCTGTGCCTTAAGTCAAAGCATTTGTAAGCATATTGCAGATATATTAGAATTGAAATAATATTTTGTTATTTATATATTTTTGTTTTAGGTAAAGACAACCGCCGCAAATTGAAAAAAGCTGACATATTAATACTTGGAAACTCACGGTACAAAAGATATAAAGAATCGAAAGGAAAACTGTTTTGGTGGTGTGTAGAAAAAAGAAATGGTTGCAAAGCGACAGCTATCACTGTCAATAATGATGTTGTACAGTTTAAAAACTTCCATAATCATTAAAATGTAGGTGAAACTTGTAATGTACCTAACATATATTTATTAACGGGCCGGTGGCGCAGTTCATATTTTTGGTCACTTGAAGCAAGTTATTATTAACTAGTTTCCTTCTCGCCGATAATCATTCGTAATCACGAGTGAATCGGTATACACGGCTGCACGTTCCATCGTAGACTAAATTATTGCTTAACATCAGGCAACTTGTAGTGAAGCGCCAGCCTATTGCAGAATAAAAAAAAACATGACATGTTATGCGACTTGTAACACGTGGGGTTTCTATTTATCTGGTTTATATTAAGTGGTCGCGAGTCTTGTAGGCAGGTATGTATTCACAGTCCTTTCATAGTTTATACTAAGATTTAAGCGGGGAATCAAATTAATATTAGATGTGTATGAAAAAAAATTCAAACTATCAAAAGTCGTAGAACAAAATTTGTTGCTTACGATGTCAGCTATCTACTCCTAAGAGGTTGCTGGTGTTTTTAACTAACCCTGCATATCTATATGTTGCTATAAATAAAATACTTGTTTCCTTTAAATTTTAGTGTTTTTCTCAAGAAATCGCTCCGGGAATATGAATCTACACTGGAATAAAGAAGTTTACAACAGGAGCGTGTCAAACGGAATTACGGTTAAATGGAGATGTACCAAGAGAAACTACGGGTGTAAAGGATTCGTCATAACCTGTATGAATCAAGTCATTAGAATAAGGGAACATGATCATCGTAATGTTTTTGGTTGACATGCGGTAAGCGTATTTTCTTAATAACCATGTACCAGGATCGAGAAAAGACTTCTATATTTTTCCTATAGTACTTATTTTCTTAAATTTACGCGAATATCACACTGAAACAAAAGAAAAAAAATTCTGTCTGATCACATGTGCATACCAGTGCCCGTAGAAAGGGTCGATATGTAAAGGTGTGAGGTATTTGGGAGACAAATGATACCACCGATAAAGTAATCTCTATATCTCCTTTAGTAAATAAGATTATTATGATTGATATGATGTGCCTATGGTACATTACATCTATAACACACTTTACGTAAATACTAACCCCCGTTTTCATAAACGTCTTATATGCTCATCTTCTAATATATAAAATTCTCGTGTCGCAGTGTTAGTTACTTACTATACTCATCCGAAACGGCCTGACCGATTTTTATGAAATTTTATATGCATATTCAGTAGGTCTGAGAATCGGCTACTATCTATTTTTCATACCCCTAAGTGACAAGGGTTATCCATCCCTAACATTTATTTTTATTTTATTGGATTATTTATTAATGAGGCATTAAAAATACATACAACTCTAAATTTTCAACTTTTTATCATTGAACCCTATTTTTAAATAGCGACATTAGTATCTAATTCAAAGGTGAGAAATACGCAGTACGAAGTTCGCTGGGGCAGCAAACTATAGCTAAAATAGGTTTATAATTCGTATGTCTTTGTCTGTAACCTTGACATTTATACTAGTAAGAAAGAGACAAAGTTAATTTTAACTAAAGAATCTAAGATTTTTATGTATAGATAAGACCGTAAATCTCGTATTGTATATTTAGAAAAGCAGTAGCAGTTCGAAGTTAGGATTTGTGGCCGATGATCGGTAATAGGTTTGCTCTTATTATGTATGGGAGCTAAAAGAAATGTAGATAGATATTAAGCGTTTGTTGGAAAATTTTAATTTAAAAAATAAAGTGATTAAACACAGGTTTATTAGAATTATTTATTGAGAATGGTAGAACTGTAGGAAATCTGTAGCTTATTCACAAGGTTCGTCTTTGTCACTTGACATAAGGTAAGAGAGAGACAAAACTTGTGAAACTTTTTTTAAATTATATGGTTAATTATAGTTGTAAATAATGTACTATTTTTTTAGCGCCTTTGTTTATGAAAAACCGTAACGGCAACCGCAATTTGTACTATAAAGGCTACAAATTCAACCAGGCTTATAGCACAAAATTAGTGCAAGGTGACAGAGCGTTTTGGAGATGTATCAAAAGAAATAAAAAATGCAGGGCAATCGTGGTCACGTATCAGAAGAAGGTTATGGAAAGTACTGAGCATAACCATCCTGTTTCATGTCTGCTGCCGTACAGACGATATAAGCAGTGTTCTAGATGTGGGAGAAATGAAATATCGTTGTGATCCAAACATTTGCATCTTGAACAGTAAACTGTTCCGAATAACTTATATGTATCATTTGGAACATTGACTCTTAAGAGACAAAGATACGAATGTTATGTGAAAGTAATCACTGATATGTATCATTTGGAACATTGACTCTTATGAGACAAAGATACGAATGTTATGTGAAAGTAATCACTGATATGTATCATTTGGAACATTGACTCTTAAGAGACAAAGATACGAATGTTTTGTGAAAGTAATCACTGATATGTATCATTTGGAACATTGACTCTTAAGAGACAAAGATACAAATGTTGTGTGAAAGTAATCACTGGTACCTATGTATCATTTCGAACATTGACTCTTAAAAGACAAAGATAACAATGTACGTGGAAGTATTCACTGATATCCATCATTTAAAACATTTGAAACGTTGGCTCAAAGATTTGAAGTTGATTGTTTGTTTGAAGTTGGCTAAATGCTAGTTTATATGGTACAGATACTTTATGCTAGCTCTTCACTCTTTGGACGCGAGTCAAAGGAGGCGGGAGTTGCGATGAGAGACTAAGCGAGGCGCGATGTCCACATTTTTGCGTTCATTCATAGTCCATTGTAATATTACATTTTTTGGGCTAAGCGTGCATTTAGCAGAGGACGCAATTAAATTAAATATCAAGGGATAGATATTACTAATAAGGGTCGAATTCTGCCGTCATAAGAAAAAAGGGCGCTAAATGCGCATAATACATATTTTCCCTAACTTAGTTTTAAACATTGTTAGAATTAGTTAAAGATACTGATGGTAAAAAAAAAATAGAAAAAAATTACAGATGCGACCTATTTCCCTGTTAAGGCAGAATTAATAACTTCTCTTTAAAAGTCGGTTAAAGATGGTCTGACTGTCTAACTTCGACGAGAGTGAAGACCCTTCATGTAGGAGAGGTTAATAAAATGCTAAAAATAATTTTTCCACCGTTTTTCTTCTGTCAAGACATTTTTCAGATATCTCTCACATTTTAGAGCAAGAGCCTGTGAACGCCAGACCTTCGTTATTTTGTAAAAGCTGAAAATGTGTCAGCGCGTGTTCCAAATACCGATGGACCCATTGTGAAGTTTGTGTCATCGTGGCTTTGACCGGTAAACAGTACTAAAAGTGTTTACATAAATTCAGCAAATTATAGTGTAATTTTTTTATACGTCCTTCAGAACATTATAAAAAATCACGTTATTCATTACCAGACATCATTGAGGCAATCCCTTAAAATTAATATCTTTCTTAAAAATATTATTAATGCGAAAGTTTGTGTGAATGTATCGATGTTTGTTACTTTTTCACGCGAAAACTACTGGATTGAATTGGATGAAACTTGGCAAAAAGATACTTTTTATCCCAACAAGTACCACAAGGTCGAAGCCGTGGGTGAAAACTAGTAATTGTATAATGTGAATCTAAGGGTGTCTGTCGAAGGTCTGGCGTTTATAGGCTCTGGACCTATTATGTATATTTGACACGTTCATTACGCTAATCGCAGAAGCCTAGCATAGTGAGAAGCTATGGAATCCTAGTCATTATTTGTTATTCATATATTATATTAGGTTATTTATTGATTTTGATAGCATTATGAAAATATTGGTAGGTATTTACAACGACACAAAATTAATTGCCTACCTAATAATTTATGTAAAAAATGTTTTGTAAAACCTATCTTGAAAATGACGAAGCACAATTATTTAAATAATAGAGGTATATCAATTCGATTAATTTAACTATTTTTAGGTATTATTGTATTACTTAAGGTATTTTTTTTAGTATATAGTTGAGAGAAGACCCGTGAAAACGGTTGAAGTGAATTACTTTAATATGTAAGTATAATTTAATAAAACGATTTATGTTATCTACTTAATATACAAATTAATTGCTGAAATTGTATTTTTCTCTTCAATTAATTAAATTTGGGTTTAATGGGTCAAGAGGGTACCATGAAAATTACTGGCATCGCCAGAATAATGTTTGGTAAATACTGGTGTTGGTTGTAGTACGCACTAGCAGCGATTTACCGCGGGGGCGGCGGCGTACCGCGCGGTTGGCCGCTTTTCTATTTAGTAGGTGCTGGAAGTTTTGTTGCGTTAAAGTGTGTACAATCTCGTGCGGTTGCATAAACTGGAAAAGAGGCTGATAGAGAGCTACATTTCTGACTGACGTTTTGAAAGAAAAAAATATAACTTTTTGCGTATTGACGAACTCGAATTCGGGGGCGCCAATCGTCCCCCATTCATCAGGACCCAAGGCGGCAGCGCATAATGTTCCACGCGCGCCCTTTATGATGTTTCAGGAGGAACCTGACCCTGACGTGAAGAGGTCCGCAGAAGCGGGCCATCACTAGCCAGAGGTTGCGGAAGTATCACGTGTTCCCGCGACCCCTGGCTTAAGTGTGGGATGGAACACCCGTTGGGTTTTAGTGGGTACCCTTAGAAAGTCCCGCATACCCCTTGCCTTGGGTCCACTTGGGACGGGGGGACCATAAAGGATCTCTTTTCTGTTTTTTTGGACAGTCGGCCCTAAAATCACTTTCAAATTAATTAACCATTTGTTTTAGCCACCATCTTGACTAACCGTCTTGGGCATAAAACCCTAATTCTTGGAAACCACCGATATAACAGAGGCTACGTGAGTAACCATGAAGGCAGAATATCTTGGAGGTGTATTAAGAAGAATAGAGGGTGCAAAGCGATGGTGATCACTTGTCACGGTGTAGTTATGCAGATAACCGATAACCACGATCATGATTCTACCTTATAGATACAATTGTAGTAATATTTTTCTGATATCCAGACTTCTGTTTTTTTAACTGACTTCAATATGTTTATGATATGTTTCTTCGGGCAAAAGTACGATACATATATTAAATAAGGATTTTTAATATTATATTTAATGTTTGATTTAAAGAAATCGTTGCACATCAACAAAAAATATGGACTTAATTTAATGTGTAAAAAATTGGTTCTAAATGGTTCAAGTACCTAATTTCGGTACATTACATCAAATTGACTATACTACATTACAAAAATGTCGAAAATGTGCGGATAGTACCTTTCACCATTTTTCTAAGTGCTGTATCCTGCTTTGGCTGGAGGAAAGTGGACAGTCTTTCTTTCCAAGTCCTAATAACTTTCTGATTGAAATCGGACTTACGGTTGTGGGAAAATTAAATCTTGTTATGAAACATTGTATGAAATATATTTAAAAATAAATTAGTATATCTATCGTTTTTACTAAACCTCTTTTTTTTACAAACTGAATTAAACCCTAATGCTTTCATAAAAATAATACAGTCCTTATTTACTTTGAAAATGCGATATTTCAGGGTTTGAAGCAACATTTGCAGAGAAACGGGGAACACGAATTCTCGTATTAGACGGTTACACATTTCATCGAGATCGGGAGAAAAAGGGTTCATTTATCTCTTGGAGGTGTTCGAAACGGAAGCATTTTGGCTGTCGAGCTACTGCCACTACTAGAAATAACTATGTGTTCTGCCATACTGAGCATAATCATGACTGTTACACCGATGAAACGTCGGGATGCAGTTGGCTGACAGATCAATTGGTCGCAAGACGCGGTTGTAATGGCGAGTAACCGCACGTCTAGCAATGAATAAACATGTTCCACGGTTACAGTGACCTCGCCGGATTGATGTTCATTCTCAATGCGATTTACAGGAGTATGAGTAGATATTATGGTAGCAAGCATTTTAAGCACTAGTTCATAACAAATTATTTTGTAATAGTATGGTTTTAAATAAAAAATAGTATTTGTTTCATTTTGTTTTTGTGCTTAATTTAACACTCTTTTTACATTTTGATTTATTTTTCTCATATGTCCAATGCAATGTTAGCGCTGACTATGAAGATTGAAAAGGTTGTTAATATGGTTGTTTTTTTCTACAGTTTTGCCAACGGTTGCTTTTGGTAAAAGTACCTACCTGGCATACTAACAGCATCCGATGGGGATTATATCATCAAAATGTCGGATGGAGTAAAAATAAACAGCTTTTTAAAATGCACCATGCAAATATGTAATTTCGCCAATTAATCTGAATATAACATTGTTTTCAGTCAAGTTTGTAAAAAACAGCTACGGAAATTTGGTTTTAGTGATCGACGAAAACAGATTTCACAGAGCCCGACAGAAATTGAGCTCTTTTGTTACATGGAGATGTTTTAAACGAAATTATGACTGTAAAGTTAGTGTGTCTACAAAAGAAAACGACGTTATCTATATAAATGGTGAACATAATCACTGACGGAATCTTCAGAGCTTTAATGTTCATAAAGGGCGCTAATTATGTAACAGAGTAAATAATAGTAATATATTGTTAGCTTTATGAAACTATGAATATTTTTTCATCGCACCTTCAATCTGAATTCCACGTGGTCTCCGGGTGGTGCAAATCAGATGACAATGAACTGGTCGTAGCGGTATCGGTAGCCTTTTAAATATAAAAATCCCTGGTTCTACATGCTTACACGTCTTTATGTAAATTGTTTCATCGCCGCTGCTCAATATCAATAAAGGGACACATCGTGAGGAAATCGGCATGTCTAGAACAAATGATTCTAGGACATGTGATATCCAACCCGCAATTGATCTTTGTGTGTAGAATAAAGCCTAAACTCTCTCAACTCGTAAGATAGTTGAGAGGAAACCCGTGCCCAGCAGTGCGACTCTAAAACGGGTTGAAGTGAGGCTGCGGCTGTGGTTAATGGCTAGACTACCCACCAGATATAGACGCGCTTCCAAGAGGCTTCGCCTTGTTTCGGTGTGATGTCTGTTGACACTATTTAAGAGAATGGGTCAGTTGCCCCTTAATGGGTTCTAAAAATATACAGCTGTTTAAAATTTATATTTATTATTGTACTTAAATGTAATTTTACAATTGTGTAGATAATCCGAATATTGTTTTCAGTAACATTTCAAAAAAGCAGCCGTGGAAATCTGATTTTAGTAATAGGCAAAAACAGATTTCACAAATATCGAGAGAAGGTGAGCTCTTTTGTTAAATGGAGATGTTTTAAACGAAATCATGGGTGTAAAGTGACTGTATATACAAAAAGAAATGACGTGATTTTTAAAGATGGTGAACATAATCACTGACGGAATTCTCAGTACGGAATGTCGTATTTTTTGCTTGTATACCTCGTAGGGCCGAGCATACGCTCGTGTTTCGGGCTGTGTATAAAAAGCGCGGGTATAAAACGCCAGTATACAACCGCAACGAATCCTTTGACCACGAAAGTTTGTTAGAAATTGTTA
This sequence comes from Meganola albula, assembly GCA_936450015.1. Taxonomy (NCBI): domain Eukaryota; kingdom Metazoa; phylum Arthropoda; class Insecta; order Lepidoptera; family Nolidae; genus Meganola; species Meganola albula. The sequence continues at coordinate 11,995,101 of OW388149.1, forward strand.
TCTTTCAGAAGTGAAACCCTATGTTAACGTTCTTTAATGATGTAATTGTTGATTATTTTTATATTATATTATATTGCCTCAAGCTAATGTAATGAAGCAAAAAGGTATCAGTACTACAATGTTACCGACATGTGCCTAAGAATATTTTCTGATAAGTAAATAATTGATAATACAATTTTTGGACTGTTATTTAGTAAATCTAAGAACTATATTTAAGTTAACATAATGTGGTGTTCTATAAATTATAATAATATGGGAATTGTACTATAATTTTATTTATAAATTTTGCTAAGCCAAGTGAAAGCTTAAAATAGATTAAAAAAAGGATTTGGATAAGGAACTACGCACATTTATTCAGCTCTATTCAGCGTTTGTCTATAGAAAGCTGCGATTTTGTATGGGACGCGTACGCGTAATAAATGTGCATAGTCCCTTAATGCACGTTTCTCGTCTTTGCGCGAGGTTTGTAGCGAAAGCGATAATCAGTTTGGTTTTGGATATGCATTGTTGTTCAACACACATCGCGCAAGCCTTCCGGAAAACCATTTTAAAAAGTGTTTTAGCTGTGGACATGTTAGTAAATGTAAATTTCTTTGCAGTTACCTACATTCCAAGCAGATATAGAAAGAAGTTCTTACTAATGATCAATGGGTATACATTCTCTGAATACAATCCTCGGGCTTGGTACTGCACTAAGAAGAAAGTTGGGTGTCCAGCTAAAGCGCGCACGAACCATGAAGGAACTCTAGTTAAATTCCAAGAAGCTCATAATCACCCACCACCAAGATACCACGTGACATCTGACGGGAAATATATTAAAATGGGCTGAATATATATTTTGTGGATATTAATACTAATAAATATTAGAATTATTTATACCCTAGCCAAGTAAAAGTCATTTACTTAGTGAAATCTTTGCAGCAGCTTGAAGGTCTGAATGTGGGAATTTTTTCCTATCAGAGAAAATAGGCTATTACGTATGGGGCATATGGAAAATTGTGTGTCATTTACAGTTTGTAGAACAATTTTCACGGATGTAAAATTAATATATCGCTTGCTCAGAAGAATACTGTATTAAGTCAAAATTTGGCGCTAACTGACTTAATAATACAGCTCGACTAAAAAAAGTACGTTCTTCCGTGTTCTAGGGAATAGAAAGATCGCGAGGAATAGAGATGTAACTTTCCTTATTGGCTCATTTAACGTGTAAGCGGTTTTCAACCTAATTCAAAAGGAAGAACGTACTTTTTTTAGTCGAGCTGTATTATTAAGTCAGTTAGCGCCAAATTTTGACTTAATACAGTATTCTTCTGAGCAAGCGATATTTGTGAAAACATTTGCCAATGGTTTGGCATATATTTACCTAGAATCGCGTCAAAATAATGTATGTATATTGTAGTAGCTAACTTCAGACCCTGATACAAGGGGATATATCGTTCTATAGGAGGCGTGTTAAAGTAATATAGACATTGTAAAATTACGGCTAATGTATTTTAAGCTATTGTATAGCTTTTATCGCGGGCTTTGAGCGCGGCGACCGAATCAAGAAATTCCGTAACGAAAATAAACCTAATACCCCCCACTCCGACCGGCACATTACAAAGTTAGTCTGTAATATTTTATTTGTTATAGTGATAGATTAAATAGAACTAATACTGATAATAATATGGTATGCAAAAGAATGACTTTTATTTATATTTTTTTTCGAAACCAACCCGCAACACTACGCTTGTTAGATCTCATCTGGTGGTAAGTGACAATGAAAAAAGATGGTACGAGTGCAGTAAGTAAATACGAACGGCAGTTGAGGCTTAAAAAGCACAGTCCACTATACCCATTCTTATTTACTTGCAACCAAAATTAACGCATACTTTAAACATCGGATTAAGAAAAATAACTTTAATAATTTATTTTTATATCTCATTATTTTTTTACAACTATTAAACTAAACGTTTAATATTTCAGCATTCATAGCGTCGTTGCTTCGAGCACGGTTTTGCAGGGAAACAACCAATATTAACATTGGGGGTCACAAATTTTTCAGACATTCGCGTTCTTTGGTCGGTAACAGAATAAGGTGGACCTGCGCAAAGAAACATAAACACAAATGTAAAGCATCTGCAGTTACTATTGATGGAGTAGTCGTGTCTACTACAGGATTACATTCGCATAATTAAGTTTTAAAGGATAATTAATTGTTATTGGGATTTGGAGTCGTGAACGTGGCCATTTTTTGACTGTGTTAGTAATGGGTATGTTACACAGTCAATATTATCATGATTTCGTTATACTTAATATTTAAAATATAACGAACCGTAACGCAGATATTTTCTTATAACGTTTACTTAAAAAAGTGGTTCAAGTTTAGGACGCCAAATACCCTGTAAGTATTGTTTCAGTGATTATCAAAGTATTATTTTATGTTGTTTTGTTTAAATTATTTACTTTCTGTACCTATTTAGTGTAAGTTCGTGTTTCTGTCGGTAATAGAGCATACCAGGATTAGACAGTCACTATCTTTTACTAACAGCTAGTGTGAGAGCTATAGCTCTACAGTCTGTCAAATCTAAGAAGTACCGTTTGACAGTTCTAAACGTAGTACATTTAGAATTTTATTTTTTGTATGAAAATTGTTTATGTTATGTTAAAATAAAAATAGCTTCATAATTCAATTATTTTACAGGAAAGCTAATAAAAATAGTGTGAATTACGCCTCTATTGAGCTAATTTAATAGAACAGTGAAACGTCAACCGGTACTTCTTAGATTTGATGGACTGTAGTTTGACGTCTAATGTAATGAACAACTAGGTATAGAGCCATCCTTTTCTCACGCTGTTTTTAGTAAAAATAGTGATTCTCTAATATTTGTTTATGTGTGCGAACAGCAGAATCAGCGTAATTTTTTTGGAATGTTGTCAGTATTTAGTGTTGGTTGTTGTAATGTTTACTTTTATTTATAGTAATGTGTACATTTTCTATTTTAAAGGTGCGTTAGATTTAATTTTGTTCTATTCACCTTTATCGTTTTGATACGTGTCTTATCAATGGGCTAGTAGTAGCCTACTAAGGTTTTCGGAACAAGTAAAATTATACTGTTCGAACTTTTTAACAAAAAATCTTAGGTTTAACTTGGTTAAGTATTCGTGCCTTAAAAATTGATTCGCCTTCTGATCCAGTATGAGAACCAAACACAGTAAGCAAAACGTGGGTAATATTTATTTTCACAGCTTACGCCTTGGTGTATGTTGTTATTTAACTGCTATTAAACAGTGTTTTTAATTTATCTTGTTATTTTATATTTTGAGTGTTTTTAATGATTATTCATGTTGAATGGTGCGAATTCCAAATGTGAAACAAATTTTGTATGTGCCTTGAGACGAGCTGAAATATTTCTAAATTCTAAAATTTATATGTACCTAAATATTAAGGAAAATATAATAAATATAACGATTGTAGTATAGCACTTTAAATTAAAAATTATCTATATGATTGTAATTATCAATTTGATGCAATGACTCAATATTTTGGATCCAGTTTTAGACAAAAAATATCTTCAAGTAATCTATTTTTAGCTTGAAAATTAAGCGCATGTTTAACATGGAAATAACAGTAATTATTGAAATCAAAGTATGACCTAAGAAATAAAAAATCACCGTATTTAACACAAGCGAATTGATGTAAAATATAATATATTTTTGTAGTTTTAGAAGCATAAAATGTAAAATAAAAGCACATTCCGAACTTTTTGCATTAGTTGTTGTAAATGTTACGTTGTTAATCAAGGAAGGTATTTTTAATATTTAGAATATTAATATCGGTACCGATTCTTTTGTTCATTAACTAGATTTAAATTAGAGAATCACAACCTCTTTTTAGCAGGCAATGCGAGAAAAAGCCGGAAATTAATATACGCTGTGTTTTGATGAATCGTGGAAAATATGTAGGTTGACTAAACACGGTGATGCGCAAAGTAATGCCATGTTTAAAATATCTTAATTAGTTCTTAGGTATAGCTGTCCTTTTTCCGCACTGCCTGCTAATAATTACATAGCGATTACATAATTTTAATTTGGTTATTAAACAAGAAAGTTGGTAACATCGTTTAATCATTTTATCGTATTTAGGTGGTATCTGTTTTTATATTTAAATTGGTTTATAAAACGAAAAAAAAATATTAAAAATTAAATTTTAATGAGCTTTTTAAATTTCATCAAAATGTTTTATCAGATGTACGTGAAAGAGTAACAGATAAGTATACACGAAATCCACATACACAGTACTTTTATAGAGTACTAATAGATCCGTCTTTGATTCATTAGTAATTAATTTATTTGAGTATTTGTTATTAATTTATAGTAATTACATATTGAAATAGTTATTGTGTACAAGTTTTTGATAGACACGGCTTTTAATGTCTTTGTCACTGTGGTACCTTTATGTTTTGTGTTTTTTTTAGTAAGATGTTTATATAAAGTGTGATAGAATTTTTAAATTATAACCAAACTATAAGAATTTATATTTAATATTAAACTTTCTTCATGAAGACTTTTTTTTTTTAATCAAGACTATATGGTTGAACTTCATAAAGCATTGTTCGTGTTATTTTAGGAACTCCATTCAATTTAGATAAATTTTTAAAAAATTATGAACGTTTCGTAGGTAACTACATTTAAGTGGTTATAGAAATCTAACTTGGTTCATAGCTATAGCCATCCTTTTCTTGCGCTGCCTTTTAGTAAATGACAACTTCTCTAACTTTGGATGATGGCCTTTGGATAAATAAATAAAAATAAACGATCTTATTTATAAAAGTAAATCATAAAAATCTTATAAGACTCTTTAATTTAAAATGGACTTTGTCTCTATCATATTAGTATAACTGTCCAAATGACAGACAAAGACAAACGAATTCTAAACCTATTTTAGCTATAATGACCTTGCCTAAAAAAAACAATATAATGTGACAATAACAAACTAATTAAATTAATAGACTCGAAATTCGTAATAATTATGTCATGACTTTATATTGTATAAATTTAACTTCTTTTATAAACTTGTAAACTTTCGCGTTGCATTGTAATCTTATGTTGTTTTATCTTTCTTTTGTACGTTGCTATACCCTAATCGGGTCTCATGTTGAAACTTTGTAACTTATTGTTAAACATCTGTACCTTCTACACATGAATGCAATAAACGCTTTGGCTTTGGCTTTGGCCTTACCGGTCTAAGCCCATAATCTACTATAGCTCGCACATAGCCTATACACTGGAATGAGTACAGTACAGCCTCACTCGTAACCTCTATTCTACTGCGTAGAAACGGCCTCGAATAGGTACTTTTTGTAGATCGTATAGGTATTGAAACAAGGAATTTTTAGTACACGTTATTTGAAAACCTGTAGGCTAATTCACGTATTTAAATAAGTTCAGTTGCAGCGCAGTTGCAGTTAAGTTTCGATCCAAACAGCCCTTTAAGTATTCTGGTAATTTTGATAACCGCTGTCAGATACACTCGCGTCAAATTCGCGTCACGCGAGTGCATAGACTAGATATGGCAGCTAAGTAATTACAAGAATACCATTTTACACTAAGTCATGAACTTATTTGCAACTGCATCGCAACTTGATCGGCGCATCAAGAAATTACGTGAATTAGCCTACTGATCAGGAAACCAAGTGTATGTAAGAGTACTCGGGCTTATTGAGGTAAGAGTACTCGATATATGCGTAATAACAATGACTTAATTTTCCAGGTAGACTGATTCGGTCGGGTCGTTGTGGACAAGCTCTATTATTCTATGGGTATACTTACAATCGAAGACAAGTTTCTGCAAACAATAGTTTGCGGTGGTACTGCAAGCGGTACCATCATGGCTGCAGAGCTGCTCTCATAACGAGCAAGGAGCTATTCATCATTGAAATTATAGGCGACCATACACACGACCCGCCGATTTGACATCCGGAAAACTTCAATCAGTAATGACTAGTAGTAAAAGAATATACGACCTCTATTCTGTTCTTTATTAACCGAACTAAAATTAGGCATATCTAACTTCGTCCACAGCTATATGCGACCTTTCCTCGGGCTGAATAGCGATTTTCAAATTTTAGTTTTGATAACGGTGGTAACGGTTTATGGCCAGTCCGTAATGCCTTCGCTTATTGCTCATTACAGGGTTTAAGATTCACCCTAGCCCTTCCTTGCTTCCCGGTACCCCGGACTTCAACAAGTTACTCCGCCATTGCGCCTACACGACGGGTTTCAGACCATTCACCGGGTGAGACTGCTCCGCCTTCATCGACAACCTGTGACGTCAGGGATAAACTAGGCCTGGTCGGATATAAGAGCTGCTACAAGCTAAACCCACTTTAATCCACTACCGTTGAGCTACCAGATCCATCCTACATGTAATTTTTATACTTATTATTATATTTTTGTCCCTAATTATTCTTATTGTTAAAACGCCCCTTAAAACCCTAGCGGGATAATCGTACAGTAAGAATCCTAAAAAGCTGTCTGTCGTCTACAATATTGCTCTTTCGGCTATTTCTTTGCATATATTTTTAGAATAGGTTATGGAATACATAGAATGATTTATTGCAATAGGTCTTTGCCACACAGTATTCATAAAAGTCTTAATACAACTTAAATCAGAACTCACGTAACACCAACATATTATAATTATTATTAAAAGAATATTTAAGATCGGTCCATTCGTTTTTGAGTCAATGCGTTATAAATATCAATATAGCAACATAGATTCACTGTCGATATTTATGCTGAAATGAAAACGCGAGTTTGAGACGCGAGTTTACATAAAAATATAATTCCAACCGTTTTTATCTGTTAGACAGTCTGAAATTGTATAATACGTTTTATTACATAACGTAGATTTTATAGTTATACTGTAATTATAATGTCATTAAAATTGTTTGTTACAGGTAAAATAATAAGGACAGATCGAGGTGGATGGGCTCTTATGGTTAACGGGTACACGTACAATCGAAAACAAAATGCTGGCGCAAACTGCAATCGATGGTACTGTACCAGGTACCATACAGGGTGCAAGGTCTCTGTGGTTACTGATACAAACCTGGTGGTTTTTGGAAAACCACAGCGACATACACATAACCCCCCTGCTTTGATTTTTGGACCCGATCATACTGTGTACCGGATTAAACAATGTACCTAGCAGTAAAGGGTTTTAGTGGGACTAAAACCTCTATCACAATTCCCTGTTACCGATAAGCACGGTGAACGTGTGGCTGGTGACGCCATTTGAGAGGGTGGGTCGGAATTGTTGCTCCTTTATAGTTTCTGAGCCTATGGAGCGTCATTCCACCGCCACCTTCTCACCGGAAATCATACGTTATCACAATTGAACCGTTATGTTGGGCATGCGCGTTCCATCGTATATTACATCACTGCTTAACATCAGTCAAGTTTTTGTCAAGCGCAAGCCAATTTCAGAATAAAATAAAAACTCAGCGTGTTATAAACTCAGCCATTTTGTGTGATACTGTTGTCGATTTAAAATTAATGTCCATTAGTATTATTATTTAATTTGCCATTAAAATAACATTTAAGAATTATTTTGATATTTTAATTAATCTTTTATTTAATTGATAATTTTAACAAGTACTTAATATTTTTAGTACCATCTCTATACCTCATTTAAATACCATGTTTTAAAAGCGAAATAAAATATTATTTCTTATTGATAATTATAATGCAATAAAATAAGAACTAGACGTGGTCTAAAGTTACAAAGGTTGTTGTAGCGATTCGCTGTCACAAATGTAGCTTTTAAACAGTTGTGGCCTAACCTTGAAAATAAGAATAAATTTTAAGCACTAAAACGTCGTATCTTTTAAAATTAAGAAAATTGTCACTTGTTGCAATATGGTGCTGTCTCAATGCGGTGCACGCCGTGCACGAAGAGGCCATGAAACTGCTCCAGTATAAAAATTTCGTTAGTGTCGTTTTTCTTCGAAGTTTACAATACAACAACAAAATATGTTTATTTGCAAGAACCAATAATTTTACAAATATGTTTAGCTTAAGTTAAAATATATAAAATACGCAGTTATTTTTGGTTTAATTTAACCGTCAAATTACTTGATTTGTAAAAAAAATATTTAACATTTTTTTTAATTATTAAGGTTGTTAAATTTAGTTAACATTATTGTTTTAGTTAAATTTGCACGTAACCAACGAGGCCAAACTTGCATAAAATTTGGGTCATACATATTCTTGAAAGACTATACAAGCAGATGTGGCAAAACTAGGTGGCGCTGTAATAGGAAAAACAAACATTGCCTAGCATCTCTCACAACTTATGACGATATTATAATTAGTTCTAACATAGAACATAATCACTAGCTAACGTATAATGTTATATAGTGCTATTTAGTTATTAAAAAATATATTTTTTATGTACGTGTTTTTATTTCTTTATACATATTTTTTCTAAAATACGATTTCCTTACGAAACTGGCTTTTTAAATTAGAATAGGTTAATTGTCCGAATTTGAAATTTTCCTACAGGATTATTATACGTCTATATAGGATATTCTTAAAAGAATCAATAATTAAATTCTTCCAAAATTTAATTTAGAGATTCTATAACATAATTGAATACATTGTTGATCGCATAAGTAGTCTCAATCAATTTTCGGCAAAATATATCTTACGCTGGCGTAAGATATATTTTACCTGTGCTGCTGGCAGCACAGGTATCTTCGATAAGTTTGATGATTTCCAACTCGCGATAATTATTGTTTTGGTGTCATCTTCGTGAATTAATATTTTTATTTCCAGCCCGTTTCTTGCGTAATGCCTATGGCAAGTTGGTGGCGTTGCTTAATGGGTATACTTACTACCCCTGCAGTCCTCGTTGTGAAGAGTTTGGGGGTTTCGGTCTTTGGCGATGCACAAGAGGGTACCCTTGCAAGGCGAGGTTTAAAGCAGATACAGACGGGTCTATCATAAAGTTCACTACCTTGGAACATAGTCATAACCCACCCAATGTACATATAGAAAACGGTGTTATACATAAAAGTCATCATACGAGTACTCAAGTAATAGACTTTTAAGCTACAACTTACCTTACTAATATTATAAATGTGAAAGTACCTAAGTTCGTCTGTCGCGCTGTTACGCCAAAACTACTGAACCGATTTATATGAAAATTAGTATGGAGATAGTCTGAAATCCGGGGAAAGACATAGGATAGTTTTTATCCGATTGCGCGAAAGAAATCAATGGTTTAGCGCGATAACCAACATACGCGCGGGCGAAGCTGCGGTCGGAAAGTTAGTTTTGGATGAAATCTGTCCAGTATTTTTTGTAAGAATAACAACGTAATAGATACACATATCCATACAAACCTTCGCATTTATAATATAAAGTAGGAATTTATTTTATTTGTTGAATTTTGCTCGTTATTCTAAGGTCTTTAGTATCTTTAATCGACCAAGTAAATTGGAGCTTTCTTCTAGCTCGAGATACAAGATACTTTAGGCATATTATGGTGATTTAAAAATGATTTAGCTTGATTAGGTTCGGTTAAAACTGTTAGCGAACGTCAAATCTGAGAGGATCACAGTTTATACTGGGGCATTATAGTTACCTTAATTTTTCTTAGTCGTATAAGAAAAATTAACTTAAATATGCCCAATATTTTTTTGTACTTTAATTTAAGAGAGAAATAAAACGGTTTTCATTAAATACACACTATCCGATTTCGCACACCTCCGATTTTTCCAATTATTTTAATGACCGACGTCGGTCATAAAAATCAGTTTAAATATCGGCCATCTACGGAGAGCGTAAACAAGACAGCTTCAAGACTAGCTATTGCTGTCTAGAATCTATAAGGTCTGTCTTCAGCCAGACTGTTTTGATAGTGTGCGCTCACTCTAAGCGTGAATTACGCCGAAAAAATACTTGGTTTATTTTTAAATTTTATATCTTTTACTTACATTGCTTTTAATAAAACTTTGTAACAGAACTATTAAACAACAAGTTGACACCTTAGTCGTGTTTTCTTTCTTATAACCAACTCATTAATAAGTGGATATAACAAAGTAAAATTGACTGAATTTTTTTATGCTTATTTCATTTGTTGATATTCTTCTATGTATAGCGACTATCTTAATATTCATTGTCCATAGCGTGGGAAGTAACCCCGTAATGATCATCACTTCTCTCAACAATCTTAAGCGTTAAGAGAATGCATTAATCTATACCTTAACGTCGGCTAAGTTCTGGTAAGGAGATGCCACATTCTTTAAATGTTAGGTATTTCTAAAATATTTCGAATTTCAAGCAGTGGCGGTACAAAATTTTTGAGCAATACATCGTACATGTGCACTGACCGTGTTTTTGTCACAGAAGAATACTTAGCCTATGTTGATGTGTGCCAAAACTTATTTCACGTTAAATAATAATTTTGGCTTAGATTCATTCAACTCGTAAAATCGTTCTGAGAAGACACGTGCCCAGCAGTGGGGCACTAGAAAAGGTTGAAGGGAAGGTAAGGAATAACAATAATTTGCTGGGACATTAACATAACCGGCCGTATCATACCATACTAAGCAGAGCTTGTGTTATGTTCGGCGCGGGCCGGTGGCGTGGACGGTAAGCTACTTGTTTTTCGCGCTGCAAGTCGTGGGTCCAATTCCCACCCGAGACAAACATTTGTTTAAATATGTCTGTTTGTCCTGTGTCTGGGTGTAATTATTTATATTTAAGTATGTAAAAGAAACATATTATATGTAGTATATTACCAGTAATCTGGTTTCCATAGTACAAGCTCTGCTTAGTTTGGGATCAGATGACCGTGTGTGTTAATGTCCCACTATATTATTATATTATATTATGTAAACTAGATAGGTAGATAATTTTGTTATTTCAGTACAATACGTAAAGAACTCTTCCGGTAAAGACCAGATGTACAAGGGTACAGTTTCTACTGCGTTGTTCAAAGCGCTTCGAGCCGACTTTGGAGATGTACACGATGGAGTCAGTGTCGATCGAGAGTTATTATCAACAGCGAGGGAGTCATGGTAGCAGCGAATCTTAAACATAATCATAACAGGAACTGGATTTATATTAAGTTCTAATAAATGTACAGGTAATTAAAAGTGATTAATATAGTATGTTGTCGTTTTTTTATTGTAAAATCTTTAAAATAACGAACGGCCCGACGCGGCGGTCTAAAAGTCATTGTTTGTATTCTATTTCAGTGACGTACATAAAGAATTCTTCTGGTAAAGACCTGATGCTGCTACAAGGGTACAGTTTTTACTGCGGTCTCCAAAGCGCCAAGAACCGTGTTTGGAGGTGTACACGATGGGCTCAGTGCCGTTCAAGGATCATTATCAACAACGAGGGAGAAATGGTCGCCGCGAATCTTAAACATAATCATGAGCCACCAAGATATGTAATACGGAACGGAGTTTATATTAAATTCTAAAAAAAATATTTTAAAAGTTTTATTTATATAAAATTTCCATGTCACAATGTTTGTTACCGTACGGCGAAACGGCTTGACCGATTTTTACCAAAGTTTATATGCGTATTCAGTAGAATCGGCTACTATCTATTTTTCATACCTCTAAGTGATAAGAGTTGTTCACACTTAATTTTTTTTTAATTTTTGGACGATTTTTTTTATAAGTAATACGCGGTACGAAGTTTGCTGGGGCAGCTAGTCTATTATATAAAATTTCCATGTCACAATGTTTGTTACCGTACTCCTCCGAAATGGCTTGACCGATTCTTATGAAATTTTTTATGCATATTCAGTAGGTTTGAGAATCAGCTATTATCTATTTTTCATACCCCTAAGTGATAAGGGTTGTTCACCCCTATTTTTTTTTTATTAATAAATACGCGGTACTAAGTTCGCTGGGGCAGCTAGTATTTTTTATAGAATTTTTTAAATGACGAGCGCCTTAAAAATGCTCAATACACTTATCCAATTAAGACAAAGGATCTTAACTGTGACTAACATTTTATAGCCAATTGCGATACCGCTGGTATTTTTTTGTGATTTTGTCATAGAAAAACTTGTTCATAAATGTGTTCTTTATATTTCAGTGACATACTTAAAGAATTCTTCTGGTAAAGACCAAATGCTGCTACAAGGGTACAGTTTTTACTGCTGTTTCCAAAGCGCCAGGAGCCGTGTTTGGAGGTGTACACGATGGGCTCAGTGCCGTTCAAGGATCATTGTCAACCACGAGGGAGAAATGGTGTCCGCGAATCTTACACATAATCATGAGCCGCCAAGATTTGTTATACGTGACGGGGTTTATATCAAGATAAAATAAGGGTTCACTTTTACCTTTCGAGATACAGAACCATATAAAAATGTGGGTACAGTCAAATAATTATATCTGAGTGAGCCGTAACTCAAAAGGTAAAAAGGGATCCCATAAAGGATCACTCCGTTGTTTGTCCTTTGTCTGTGACAGCTGAAGCTCTGGAGCTACTGGACTGATCGAATTGAAATTTGGTACACTTATGCAAATTGGTAACCCAAAGAGGAATGTGATATATGTAAATAAATGAATTTTTATTTTTATCATGGGAGCCGTTCTGGTAATAAATTTCATTTTGTTTTTCCATGTGACTATCAAGTGAAAGAATTGCATAGAAGGGATTTAGACATTTTTTTTTAATTTAAATGTACACCGAAACTGCTGGGCCAACTACTTTGTCGCTTATTTCATTTCCGGTAGCCACCAGAATTAAACGGAGCAACTTCCATCAGACCTAGGTATCGTAAGGAACTAGTAGCCGAGATGGTTAGACCAGGTATCAGATTAAATTAGCCTTCTGACTAATAATAAAATAATAAATATTCTGGGACATTAACACACACGGTCATCTGGTCCCAAGCTAAGCAGAGCTTGTGTTATGGAAACCAGATAACTGGTATATACTATACATATAATACTTTTCTTTTGTAAATATATACCTATAATAGATATTTACACCCAGACTCGACAAAAACACAAATGTTCATCATTAATGTTTGTCTCGGGTGGGAATCGAACCCACGACCTGCGGCGTGAAAAGCAAGTATCTTACCGATCACGCCACCATATTTAAAATGACAACCGGGACCTAAAGTTCAACGTACTCTCTGAGGCACGGAGAATAGTCTCTCAACCAACCAGGCACCGAAACAAATCTTTGTTGTTACTCAAAAATTTTCCGAGGCAGGAATCGAACACGCGACTTCTCGGGCACAGTATAGCACAATCGGATGGTTTACACCGCTCGACTACAGCGTTCGTCTTCTATGGATTCCTGGATTGGGGTAATCTTTACTTAATACTATAAATGTGACTGCGCAAGAACAACAAGACAAGAGATTCGCGTGGGCAAAGTCACAATCGGAAAGCTAACGATGATAATAAATTGTTTATTCTTTTACAGTAATATACGCCAGAAGGTCATCGGGCAAAGAAGTGATGATTATAGCTGGTTATACATATTTTTGTGATGCCTCACGAATCTCTAATCTTACTTGGCGATGTACTCAATGGGGTAGATGCAAATCAAGAGTCATCATGACCACAAACAGGATCGTACTCAACGCGCTTCTAAAACACACCCATCCCCCTCCTAAATTCATTATACATAATGGGGTATATGTTAGGCTATAAAACCTTACTAAATGTATAAAATATATCTGTGTAAAAAATATTGTATTAATTTTAACCAAATTACAGAGTTACTAAATACTTATCTAGCATTATATCTACTTAGAGTATTTGACTTTTTTTTTTTCTTTATTTAAAGAGCTTTGTTGCACAGCGACCACGTCGCTCTATTATTTTTACCAAACATGGAGCATACATATAACACAACAACAAAAAGAACATAAAACTTACTCCCTACATAAACCTAAGTCTGCCAATTTATATAAAATTAAGACTTTCCTAGAGGTTGGTTCAGCTAATATGCTGTTACAAAGGCCAATATCCATACCCCATATTTGGTAAATAAAAAGAAACAATAAATTAGGCATAACATATTATTCTGGGACAAGCAACTGACGTTTTTGTTTCATTGCGTTTTGTCTTCTAATGACTTACAATGAACAAGCCCGATGCGGTTCTAGCACACGCCGGTTGATTATTAAAAGTTTCAAGTGAACATTTAATAAAAATGTTTTGGTCATGTGACCGGAAAGTTAATTTGTCCCAACTGTTTAATCATGGTCACCCTAAAAACGACGTTGAAATTTTAACAATTGAACAAGTTGTCATTTTCTATTCGGCATATTACATATCAGCGAGCGTTTGTAAACTGACAATGTTGCGCCGTATGTAAATTGCAGAATCATACAAAATGCCTGCGACATATAGGAGTTCGAAAAAATCCTTTGTGCCGAAATAGCTCCATTTAAGTTGGAAGTCCTTTTTAATAAATTTTTTGCTATACTTAGTTTTCATTCAAATATCACACATTAAAATAATATCGGATTTTACGCGGATTATTTTAGATTTTATACCCCGGCGTTTCTGTCTTTTCAGGCTTCATGAGTTCATCTATTGTTATTATAACCTAGTCTTTTGTCTCACAGTCCAATGGTTGCGGAATTCGTCGCAGAGAGAGATAGCATACATTAATAGGTTCACTTTCTATCGACATGGTGTCCAAAAGAATACGGAGCGGTGGAGATGTACGTTCGGGTCGCGTTGCAAAGCGCGCTTCTCTATTACTAAAGACAGAATGATTCTGAGAATAAACTTAGAACATTCTCACTTAGCCCCACGGCATACTATTATTAATGGTGTTTATCATAAATTATAATTCTTAACCGGCTTTAAACAAAAGGTGTCAGTTCGAAAGTTTGTATTATTACGAAATTATTTTGTTTTTTGTTGCAAACTACTGTCATAAAACAAAGTTTATTTTTAACCCACTATGAAAACGAGTGTTATAAGTTTGACGTTTACAAATCTGTTGTCCCATAGCGCCTAAACGAATGGACTCGATCACTTCAGCTTTTAAATAAAAATATATGAAATATTTTTATTTAAAAGCTGAAGTGATCGAGATAGTTCAGATTTCAAGGAGATTAGGCGACAGAAGTGTCATTCAATTTTTATTTAAAAGTAAAAAAATACAAAATACAAAAAAAAATCATGAAGGTTCAGTAGAATGTTAGTGACACTGGGCCCCGCACTAGGATTCCCTGTGTTGCAGATTCCAGTCTCTTTCGACATAGGTAGTAAGGAAGTATGTATTGTTATTAGCAAAATAATTTTATTAATCATTTGTAAAGCACTGGCTCTCTAAGATCTGCCCAATGGCGATGCATAAGATTGTAAATACCAAGGGGCTGCGATACATTGTTATTTACCCCTCCTAGATCGCGACAGATGCGTCTGCGCATTTCGTGTAGTTTACAATGTCAGTCAAAGACTACTTCACTTGCAACTTATAAGTTTTACTTTTGTGCGTTATTCGTAATATTAATTTTTATTTGTATTACAAATTTAAAAAAATAACTAAAGCTAGCTGAATAAATAGGTTGATTGTGGCCGTTTAAATTATGAAGTAGGTATAATGTCTCTTTTTTATTCACCCAACATCTGTGATTTGTTAGTAAGTTAGCTAGTTCGATCAGTCAATCTTGCTCTTAAATCAAAATGTAAACCCTTTTCTTTATGTCGGTTATAAGTTTTATACACAGGTATTATAATAATATGTGCGATTGTGATGTGCTAAGTTGTGACATTCAAAACACAAGTGAATCAGTAATTATTAAGAAAATATCTATATAAAAAATCTATCTGACTACCTTGTTTTACTGATGGTCTAAACTGTCATTATGAATAGCGTGTGTTATACAGGCTTCTATCCTTAATGCTACTCGGGTTTGTATTTACATTCCTGCAATGAGGGTACAAAAGTTTGGGAAATTTTACGTATCACACGTAGAAAACACTGTTCTATTGCAAACTCATGACCTTGTACTCTTATCTGCAATTAAATTAACTTATACTAACTTAATTAATTAACCGTTAATAGTAATAATTAATATGAAATTATTAGTCGAACAAAAAATAACCTTGTTTTTTCTTTCAGTGCAATGGCTTCTGGATAAATCCGGCAAAACCATAGCCTTACTACAACATTATACTTATTACAACTTTTCTTCAACTCTTGGCATGAGGACTATTGTTTGGAGATGCTTTGAACCTTCGTGTGACGCCAGATTTACTATGTTTGAAGGAGAAATGGTCAAGACAGATCTGAAGCATAACCATAGAGCAGCCCCGTTCGAGATTAAAAATGGAGTTTATATAGAAACTACAGAATTCGAACAACAATATGAACCTTTCGCGCTTATATAATATTATGATTCTTTTCATTAAAATATCAAAATAATCATTAGAATGTGGTTAGACGGCAATTTTGTTTTCTCTGCAATCTTGAGATTTGAGAGACCATAAGCCGGAGAGCCTAAATTCACTTCTGGTTGACCGGATATAGCCAGCCGCATTATTCAACTGGGTTGACATGTAAAAATCGAAGTAGGTACATCCAGCCGCGTGTGGTACGCCACATTCCGGTAAACCGGTAGTGCGTTCAGGCTCAAAAGTTGGTTAGATTCACTAACCAACTTTTAAGCCTAGTTTTTGAGCCTTTTGAGTTAGCAAGTCTCAAAGTTTATGCCATCCTTTTAATCGCCGGTTTCGCATATAAGCAGCCAATGTGCGGCAAAAAATATGCATTTTTTGTTTCATTGCACCTACCTGTTCATTGTTGGTATATTTTATTGATTCCTAAAAGGTTGGGGTCAAGCGCCACAGGCCCGATAGTTGATTTTTGACGGGGCGGTTAAAAGGTTAAAGTTTGTTCAACTTTTAGGAAATTAAAATTACTGACCTGGTCGAGTAGTGGTTAGTGACCCTGACTGCCAAAGGTTGTAGGTTCGATTTCCACCCGGGACAGATCTTTGTGTGATGAGCACGAATGTTTGTTCTGTGTCTGGGTGTAATTTATCTATTATACGTATGTGTTTACAAAAAATATATATGTCTAAAATATTATACCCATTCCTAGTACCCATAATTTGGAACTAGATGGCGCTGTGTGTGTGTGTGAAAATGTTACATTATTGTTATTGTTACTGTAAAAAGTAAGATATTTAAAATTCCATTTCATCCCTTTGAGGAGACGAGAATGCTCTTTTTGAAAATATTGCACAAAATATGGGATATTAATTAATTTTACTAAATAGTAATTATACTGGTAGTCCAGTAGATAATATCCCTGATTAGTCTATTTTGGCAGTAACTTGTTCTGAATCCATAGAGTTAAGGGTCTATACTACCTCAAATTAATTATGTAATATTAATAATAATATTCTAGGACATAAGAAATCGCAAAGTTACCTCTAAATTGTACCTACATTAAAACACTAGTAGGTATCTATTCAAAAGCTACTTAACTGGCTGAGGCTATAACTTTCCATAATATCTAAAATAAAGTAAAGTAAAGTAAAGTAAAGTAAAATTTATTCATGTAGTAAGTAGTTACAATTAATATCTTAGAGTACAGGTTTATTTCATAACAGGTAGTGTATAATACATTTGCCCGAACTAGGTTGCCCTGTGTTTCAGGCTTAAAAGGCAGACAATGTTTTATTAATCACTAAAGTGCAAAGTAAAAAATAACACATTTCATAACACTAATTCTAATACAAACTAAGTAGTAAATAATTATAATAAAAGAAACTTATTCACTTTAATACTAGTAATAACTTCTCTGTATCATCATAAGTCAGATTTAGTAGGGCATCCTGAAGATTTTTTTTACATCTACTATAATTTAGTTTATAAATATTTGCAATAGCGTTTAACCTATTGTATAGAAGAGGTCCTAGAAAAATGAAGAATTTAGCTACAAAGGCGTGCTTTGTCCCTATTTTCTGAGGGCAAACAATATCTTTCCGTCTTTTATTCGTGAGTTCAGTGCTGTAAGGAAGGGCTGCGTGCTGTTTTAGTACTATACTGAGAATGAAAAGCTGTCTAACTGTAAGAACTTTGCAGGACTTATAAAGGAGATTGGTTGGGAAATGAAAAGGGCGAAAAGTTGAAACTTTGAGAATAGCTCTCTGTGCTCTCTCAATTGGTAATAATAAGGTTTTTCCTGCCCCACCCCATGACGTAATGCAGTAAGTCAGTAGTGAATGACATAAAGCAAAGTATACTTGCTTGATTAACTTTGGGTCTGCGATATGGCGTATTTTTTTAAATACAAAGATCAATTTGCGTACTCTATTTACTAAAGCTACGATATGGTGTTTGAATGATAGAGTTTCGTCTAATATAACGCCCAGATATTTTGTTTTATTCGCCTTTTTAATAATAGGGCAGCTACATTGGTTATTATAGTCTCTGCAATAATGGGCAAATAAACTTATGTCAGGGTGAGTTATCTTTCGCATCGAAAATCTGATATAATTTGTTTTTTCTGCATTTAATGTTAGTGAATTATGCTGAAGCCATTTATTTACAACATTAAAGCCCAGTTGCGCATAGTTATAAACTTCGATTTCTGAATCAGCCGAAAACAAAAGAGCGGTGTCGTCAGCATATGATATAATAATGCCGTGATCTAGTTTAAGGTTACAAAGGTCGTTAATATAAATTAAAAACAGGGTAGCACTTAGGATACTTCCCTGTGGCGTTCCAAATGATGTATTTTCTAAATCATCGCTGACTACACTGCCAATCCTCACACATTGCGTACGCCCTTCTAGATAACTTTTGATAAGTTTGAGTTGGGTTCCTCTTACACCTATGTACTCCAGCTTTTGCAGAAGTCTGGGTATGGAGACTGTGTCAAAAGCTTTGGCAAGGTCAAGGAATATGCCCAAGGTGTGATTACCTTTGTCAAGCTCTTGTGCCAAAAAATCTGTTAGATGGTGAACGGCATCAGATGTTGATACTTTTGGTCTAAAACCGAACTGCGTTTTCGATAAAATCGAATGATTCTCCAGATATTTTACTAATCTGTTATTTATAAGTTTTTCTAATATTTTAGACATTGCCGGTAACAAGGATATTGGCCTGTAATTTGTAACTTGATCTTTGGGACCAGACTTATAAACAGGGACTACAACAGCTTTTTTGAGACATTTGGGAAATACTCCAGTCTCCAAACATTTCTGGAAGATGTGTGTCAATGGGGGTATCAGGACATGCCGAAAATGCTTTATAATTTTATTAGAAATATTATCCCATCCAACTGCACAGTCATCTTTTAGACTCAAAATTATCCTCTCTATCTCGGCTTCGTCAGTATCTAGTAGTACAAAAGATGTTAGTGTAGTGCTATGTACAAAAGAAGTGCAAGGTACTTGTTGTTCGTTGTATTGAATTCTTTCTGCTAGACGTTTTCCTACATTTACGAAATAATTATTTGCGATGTTAGCAGATACAGCGTGTGACAGGTGTGTTTGCAATAAACCTGAAGATGACTCACGTTGTTTTGTCGCGTATGTTACATTTTTAACATGTTTCCAAATTTTTTTGCTATTTGTTCCAGCCATTTCCAGTGCAGTTTTGTCGTAGTTGCGTTTAAGTTTTTTTAGAAGGTCATTACAAAAATTCCGGTATCTTTTATAAGACAGTTGTAGTACTAAGTTTAGGGGATTTTTTCTAGCTTTCATGTGTAGTTTATCTCTGTGTTTCATACAACGGATGAGACCCGGTGTAATCCATGGTTTCAGGTTATTATTCTTGTTATTCAATCGCAGTTTAATTGTACTGTTCTCAATTGCTTTTTGTACGTTTTGGATTAGGTATAACATACAAAACTGTTGGTCGGCAGAAACGTAAATTGGAGCAAAATCAATATTACGTAAGTGATCTTCAAGTTTACGAGTATTTAATTTAGTGATTGTGCGAGTGTTTTCTATCTTAGGTAATTTACAATTTAAGGTTAGTAGGACAGCATTGTGATCTGTTATTGTTGAATTTATGACAAGTGTTAGCGAGCGGAAGTTCGATTTAATTATAATATGATCTAAACAAGAACCACTTCTATGAGTGGAAATGGTATGTGCGGGAAGCCAGCCATAAAAGGCGCAAATGTTCAGATACTCTTGGGCGGCTGCATCAGCGCTTTCGGGTAGTATATTAATGTTTAAATCTCCTGCTAAAATGATGTTTTTGAAGGATGATATGCTTTGCAAAGTATCATTCAGAGAGACGGTAAAGTTGTTAATATTTCTAAAAGACGGAGGTCTGTAAATAGCCAATATCACAAATTCCGTTCCGATTTTAACCAACAATCTGTTACAGTCTAGCATATTTGGTTCCTCTACCGACACATTTAGATGGCTTTTTGCATAAATTATAACTCCGTCATTTTGATTGTAATTTAAACTACTCTTATACATATTATAGCCAGGAATTTGAGGTACATTATATTGCTTAGCTAGCCAACATTCAGTTAGTATAATAATGTCACAAGTCGTATTGAGCCTTTGTTGAAAAATGGTAAAATTATCAAAATTTTTAAAAATACTGCGTATATTTTGGGTTAGTATAGTTAGTGGACTATTGTAAGAAGACAGATATTGTTTACAGTCTTCAACCTCCGAAATTTTACACTCTGATACAGAAAAATTATCTAAGTCATCAATTAAAGTATCCATATTTATATCAATGATAAAATTTAAATAAAAGTAGAAAAATAAAATAAAAGGTCAGTAGCAAACCACAATTAACGGCGCTCTTCGGCGCCATCATAATCTATGGAATTAATGTACCTTTTTTCGGCTATTATTTTTGCTGGGCAATCAGGAGCACCTGTTTTGTGATCGCTAGGTTTCTTGAATCGGAAGCATGTAGCACATTTTGGCATATCCATTTTTCTTGTGCACTCCTTAATTGTGTGACCTTGTTCTCCACAATGGCCACAGATGTGGCTGGGCTCCCGACATGACTTGGCTGCATGTCCGTATTGCTGGCATTTATAACAGCGTGTCACTAATGTAAAGTCACGCACATAGCATGAGGACCAGTTTATGTATACTCTCTCCTTCGTTATCAGGGCTTTACGAATAGTTGCAGTCACTTCTATTATGTAGTTACAGGTCTCAGCGTCTTTTTTTCCCGACTTATGACTAAGCTTCACAGACTGTAAAAAGGTCTCAAAGTTGACAGTATCAGGGCGATCAGCTAGGTTTTGGTAGTATATACTGCTGAAAACTTCTTTTTCGTGCAAAGTTGAGGGCACACCCATTACCAAAATTCTTGGTTTCCGCTTATAAGGCTCGTCGACTGTGAGGCCCGAATTAGTTAGCACCGCAGATTGCTTCAGCTTTTCTATGTCACCCTTTTTATCTGTGCTTATAATAACGCCGCCGTTTTTGGTTTTGCGCAAACCTCTCACATGTAGTTTCATCTCTTCAGGGCAAATTAATTTTTGGACAAGGGTTTTAGTCTCTTCACTTGACTTCATCTTGTCATTAGGGTAGATGGCTATTGAGCTTATATTAGCTGGCTGGATAAACTTATTTGTACCCTTTTTCACCATATCGGCAAAAGAATTTCTTATAGCTGGTTTTGTTGTTGTTGTTTCTTCGATGCACGTTTTAAGGTCTTGCAGGCGCTGGGATATGTCAAGTTGGTCTTGTAAGGATTGTACAGAGCAATGAGATTGGATCGCTTTTTGCTTAATCGACTGATAATGTACTGCCATCTGGGATGTTCCGTGAGCTACTTTTCGGCATAGGTTGCTTACACGCATTTTCTGCTCAGTGTTCATTTTACTCTCTTGAGTTAAAGAACACACCTCACTTAAGCACTGCTCAATGGAAGTCATCCAGCCCTGAATTTCTGAAGTTGGAACTATCTTAAAAGCATCTTCGTCTTGACTTGTCTCTTTAGGGCGAGGGGTAGATTGACCGGGTGTTGGAGGTGGAGAGCGAGCAGTTCTGCTACTCCGTGAGAAGGGGCTGTCCGCCATTTCAGCAATATTTTACAATGGATTTCTTTGCAAACATAATGACAAAAATTATATCGCGTACGTGTATGTCTCACACAGTTTGTTTATATCGACACATGTACCGAAACTAGGTCACAATTCTGCAAGTGATTATTTACGGAATAATATAAAATTGTTCGACACGTCCGTTTCTTGCAATTGCAAATTAGTTTGAAAATAAGTATCGGAAAGATATTATGATTTTTAAAATTTCAATATTGCCACTACTTTTTATGTAATATGGAAATACTTATAAAATACACCATCCACCAAGATGCGCTCGTATTAGTGTCGCTTTGGCTCGCGTGTGACACAATGTATGTGAGCGAGCTAGTGCTGCATGGTATAAAAAACCGTCACTAACTATTGTGGAATATCCACAATAGCAAGAGACGGTTTTTATACCATGCAGCATTATCATTTTTGAAAACTGTTTTAAAACAATCCCGATGTCGTATAAGAAAATAAGAAAATTTCGTTTCGATTTTACAAAACCCTTTACAAAGCCAAAGATTTTAAAGCCTATAAATTATTTTTTGTATTTCTGTTTTTGCCTAAAAACGGGGACCGCCATACTGTTCGATTTGCGACGCAATTACTCGTAAATGGCTAAACTGCGGCTGCGGCATTGGAAGGATTTTTAAACATGTATTTAGCTATTATATTGCTGAAGTGACGTTACGGCCTCACTAAAAACGGTGATGACGTTCTATACGAAGAATAGAAAAAACCGATTTAAAAAATTAAATTATTTAAATTAATATTGCATTTTCATGAATAAATATTGATGTTTGTAGTTTTCATTTATACATGGTCTACGTGGTGTAAAATAGGGCTATTGAGTGTTTGGTGTTTGTTATGTGTCATTTATGTACATAATAGATTATATTAATAACTGTATTACGTGTACGAATAGTATTAAATCGAAAATGACGAAGTAGATTTTAAGTCGAAGTAACGTACGTACCTAATTACCTAGTCTAATGCTATCAATGCAAAAGTTTTGGGAGGAGTGTGGATAGATGTTGGTTAGTCTTTCACTATGAAACAGCTATTTGGATGAAATAGTGCAAACGTTTAGTTTGTATTACGGTTATAGCATCCGTCTAGTAGTTTTTGCGAGAAAGAGTAACAAACACACATCCATAGCTCCATACATCGATAAAAATATTCGTATTTATTATATTATTAAGTAAAAAGCAAGATGATAAGATAGTTATATTCCATCTGTCTAATTTGTGTTTTTAGATTCTTTTCGTATATTGTTAAAGTGTAGCAACAAGTCGCGGGAAGAACTTTCTAAATATCTCGTATAAGTCAAATTCATAATAATAAAATGTTTCTAATCTAGTTATAAGACAATATCTTAATAATATTTATGCTTGACCTTGTAGTCAATATTGTAATTATTTATGTGTTATTAAATGTTCATAGTCAAGTTGGTCATTTGAATACATAGCTTAAAAAATTTGGCTTAGGTCTAGTAATGGACTAATTAGCATTCAGATTAATTTTCTTAAATTTACGCGAATATCACACATTGAAATAAAACTATTTTATAACGGATTTTGTCGCGGTTTATTTTAGATTTTAAATCCCGACGTCTAAAAGTCTTTTCAGACTTATGGTCATGGGTGGTCATGAAATCCGTTTGATAATAGTTATATTTCATGTCAGATTAATTATTAGCATGCGAATTCTTTATTAGCATTTATCATACTAAATGTAGTTACGAAATTCTGTGAAGTACCATACCTACTTAGCCCACTATATTTATATCTGTTTTCCGTGACCTTAGTGATATCGTCAGCGGGTGAAATTCGCATAGTAACAAAGAATCATATACTTCATTATTATCAATTATCGTAATATTAGCAATTAGCATGCAAAGCCTCAATTAATTAGCGTGCTTTTGAAATTTATACGAAATCGCCATAATTAATATCACTACTTAGGCCTACTCTCTGTGTAAAATATTATCAATTTATCAATCAGGTAACAGGCAGTCAATAAATATAATACTAAAAACAAATATTTATATTACATAATACAAGGTAATAATATTGCACGTCCTATGCAGGTTACTTATACATATATGTTGATACCGTGTAAATATTTCTTTTTCAGTATTATTTTTGAAGAATACAGCGGGCAAAATGGTTGGTTTGGTGAACGAATATAGTTTCTATTGCGACAAAAGCTATACAAATTCAAGCATTTGGAGATGTACGAGAGGATCTAATTGCAAAGCCAGGTTCACCTTTTATACAGATAATACAATTAGAAGAGAATGTTTTCAACATAATCACGAACCATCTAGATATATTATTCACGACGGCCTTTATGTAAGAACTTAGTCCAACATACTCTTAAAAAATTGAGGCGTATTATGGCACAGGATGGCGAACCCTGTCATTAGTTATGGTCAGGCCATAAGTTTAGTTTTGTATATTTGTTGTGAGTGTTTAAATGTAAAGGATTAACGTCTTGCACTTTTTAAAGTTATACTGCAGTTGTCTACTATACGCATGTACGCAGAAAAATAATAGCGTAATATATATTGGTAATTAATACTTAAAATGTGCTAAATAATTTATTGCATTCCATAATAGTTGTGCTTGATGATACCTAAATTAGAAAATCAAATCATAAAATGTAATGTTGTATATTAATATTATTTTTATGAATAGTAATATAGTATTAACATAGTGATCATCAGTATTCGCCTTGCCTTTTTCCCATTTCTATTGGGGTCGGCTCCCAGTCTAACCTGATGCGGCTAGCTACCAGAATTATACGAGCGACTGCCATCTAACCTCAAAACCCATAGGGAACCAGTAGCCGAGATCTGGTCTAACCAGACCAGGTGTCAGATTCTATTGGCTTCTGATCACATGTAACGACTAGTATTAAGATAGTGATATCATCTTATATTGTATTTGTTTATGTTATTGTATTTTATATGGGCGATGTTGTCTGAATTTAATAAATAAATAAATTAAAGACCCTGTCGGACACAATGGCAATGCTGCCAGCCTACTTGGCACATTCCTGCAAAGTCTTTTAGTTAGAATTTTAGTTAACTGTTGTTTTTTTATATGATGTATTTTTTTTAAATAAGATTGTAATTAAAACTACGAAACTGTGTAATCAAATAAATATTTATTAATAAAATAAACTTTTTTTACTCGTACTTATCCAGTTTTGACATTGCGGTTGCTTTTCAATGCGTACCCTATTTCATTTTAAATGTTTTTTATTAACTTGTATTTTTTTTCTAGTATCGTTTTATAAGAATGCTGCTGGAAACAAAGTTTGTTTGGTTAACGATTATAGTTTTTATTGCAACGGAAAATCTCCGAGATCAAGCACTTGGAGATGTACAAGAGGATCTGTTTGCAAAGCCAGGTTTATTCTGTATGCAGGGCATAAAATTGGAAAGGGAAATCTTGAACACAATCACGAGCCGTTTAGGTATATCATTCGGAATGGCATGTACATAAAAGCTTAATCCTGCTAACATTATGACACGATACTATAAGGATGTGTCAGAACAGTTGCCCGTTTATGTTTTCATACCATAATAAGGAGCGTTATTCCACTTCCAGTAAGGAATAAGGAATCGTCATCGAAATCTTCGTCCTTTCTTTCCGAAGAAGTAAACGGATCGGTATACTAGGTCAAATAGTTCCAACGTAGACCAAATTATTGCTGTTGATGTGGTCTACGTTGCGATGATTTGCCAGATGTTATCAGACAAATTGTTAACTAGCGCAAGCCTATTACAGAGTAAAAAAAGATAATGCGAATTTTGTCATACAGATATTTATTATATGAACTAGCTAAAGGACTAGTATGGATATCTTGACCTATATCAACGGGCGAAGTACGTTAAGGTGAAGTACTTTATTTTCGTGATAAATCAATCTTCGTATTTTAATGTTCATATTTTACTACGACTTTGTCCATTTGTGTGTGTCCACTAGTTAGCTGTTAAGTGTAGGACGGTCAACTACATGATAATTGCTAAGATGTATATAATATTGAAAATATAGATATTTCAATAATATTATCTATCTAAAAAATATTTAAAGCAGTTAATTTGGTAAAAAATATATTTAAAAAAATGTTAATGTGGTGACATTGTCGAAGTTTAAATAGTACAGAATTACGAATATTTTTTCTCTTCTTTATAAATAAAAATTATGCATTAGAAATTGTAATCTGTGGTAAAAATAAAATATTAATCCAAATAAAAAAGTTAACCATAAAACGTACCCACCTTTATTCTTTAGTCAATAAGTAAACGAAATTCTTAGCTCTGGTTTTAAAAATTGTTGCCATTACTATATTTTATGATAAAAAAAAATTTTAAGTGCGCTATCATTAATTTCTACAACTACCTGAAACATTAGAATAACGATATATTTTATTGATTGGAGTAGAATATAATCATGTTAAGTTTATGTCATCTTTCAAATTCACTTTTTTTTGCAAGTTTATTTCTTTTAATTTAGTGACGTTGTAGCGTATCCCAATGTTATAAATATATTTCTCTAAATGTCATGCAAAATTGTACCTATTTATTGATATTGTGCCACTTTTGGAATAAAAAATTTAGAGAGTTATATAAATGTTGTATTTGTTGATAAAATTATTACTATAGGTAATATATAAAAATATAGAATCATAATACTGCTTAATTCTTTTTAGAAGTAAGAGCCGTGTCACCGAAATATATAATATTAAATCATGCACTAAATAACGAAGAAATTCAAGTAGCAAATCACGGAATCCATTCCAATGTCGTTATACCGCTAAGCAGCTCTTCTTCTCGGCCTAAACCACTGCTAGTTATTGCCGAGCAACATGCGAGATCACCCAGTACCAGTAGACGATCCTCATCTTCGAGGAGCTCAAGCTCTTCGAGTTTAACTTCTATTTTAAGCTTCTCACTATTTGGACCTCGGGTAGCACAAGGCGATGTTATGCAAGATCAAGTGGTTCAAAGTTCTCATCAAACCGATAGTACATCGTTACGAAGGCAGGGGCCATCCATACAGAGACCAATGTTTCCAAACTCGATTATTGAGTCAAAAACTTCCGACACTGATACTTCTAATAACCAAAAACCTAATGTCTTATCTTCACCTGTAAGAAAACGACCTAAGGGCATTAATAATTCAAAAAAACTACAGGCACAGAGGCTTCGAAACGCAGGTGCAGAATATGTTTCATTTTCCAAAAATAGACGTGTGGTGCCAGCAAGGCAGATAAAGCCTGCATGTGGTACAAAGTGTCGTTTACAATGTTCAGCAAACATAAGGGAAGAAGAGCGCCAAAAGATATTCGATAATTATTGGGGTTTGGCGTCATTACAAAGACAACGTCACTTTATTGCCAACAGTATGATTGAAGTTCATCCTAAATACCAATATAGGAAAATAAACAGTAATCGCAAGTCAAAACACGCTTTTTTCTTTTCTGTTAATGAAGATAAAATACGAGTATGCAAGTTATTTTTTAAGAATACTCTTGGAATAAATGACAGACCAATTAGAACAGTTATAGAAAAAATAACAGACACTGGGTTTGTTGGGGTAGACAAACGCGGCAAACACGGAAAACAGAAAAAGGTTAATAAATTCAAGGTATTAAAAATGACATAGAATCCATATCCCGTAGAGTCATTACATGACACTGCAGACTAGTAGGGATAGGGAATATATCGAGGATTTAAAGAATAGTCTATTTGGGGACTACAAAAAGAAATGTAAAGAAGAAGGGACGAGATACGATTTTTAATCGAAACGATTTTGAAAATCAGTTTCTTTGTACCTAAAAAGAACATGTGTATTATGTTCAGTTTATAATAACTTAGATTTGTTAGAACAAGAGAACATAAAAAATAAGATTTAGAAAAAGATAATGAAGAACAACGAAATAGAATGGAGAATGAAGAAGACAAATAAAGGGTTAATAAGGCCGTTTATGATTCGCAAGCAGTGCTACTTCCCATGTGTAAAACATGGGCATTTAATTAAAAGTCCAAATTAATTTGATTTAACTCCCGATTTGTGAACTTGCTATCGATTATTGTTCGATGGTCGATCGACAAGGAGCAAGTGACATAGGGTCTTATGTATTTTAAAAATAAGTCTAAGTATATTAATGATTATAACCTAAACATTGTTTTTTATTTTGACAAATAGTTACTGTGGTTTATATTTTATTTAATAACCGGGCATACTCAAAATGTTGGTATAATTTTTAACGTTACATACTGATATGAAAATTTGTAAATGACGATAAAAAATGTTACCTAATACATACTAATTTTCATGAATAAAAATGTTAATTTAAATAAATTATT
Organism: Meganola albula; assembly: GCA_936450015.1. Classification (NCBI taxonomy): domain Eukaryota; kingdom Metazoa; phylum Arthropoda; class Insecta; order Lepidoptera; family Nolidae; genus Meganola; species Meganola albula. The sequence continues at coordinate 12,023,509 of OW388149.1, forward strand.
TCTTCAGTCATATAGGTTATATAAGATTTTAAACATCTGGATCCGCGGATGTGAGTTTTTAGAAAACAGCAACTGCATTCACATCAGCGGATGTGTAAAGAATCGGCAGCTACCCATCCCTGATGCCAACATACGCAGCCTCATTTAGTTCTACCTTCTCACTAAAAATCGTGTAATGCATAAGCGCTTGGGTCGTTGCTTAACATCAGACAAGTAGTGGTCCATCAAGTTTATTAAAGATTAAATTAAAATTTTCGAGTACAGTACCCAGAAAACTGGAAACTTACAATATTTTTTTAATTTATTTTTAGTGTCTTTCATTAAGACTTCTCAAGGCATGAAACTAGCCATTTGTGATGGTTACACATTTAATTGTGTGAGGTGGTCGTCCCGTACCTGTACATGGACGTGTAGAAAAGCATCGTGCTCTGCAAAGTTCCTGGTGAACATCAAAACTGAAGAAATATACAACTTTAAACGGAAACATAATCATAAACCACCGAAGTTTGTTGTGAAGAATGGGATTTATTTAAAACTTTAACTATTAATGTAATTATCTTAATTGAAAATTGTAATGGTATAAGTGTAATAGTTATAATTTGGAGGTTTACTATCTAGATCACAGACAGAAATCCTCCACACACTGCGGGCGGAGTCATAGGTCTGTCAATATAAAATATTATTATAAAATATATTATTATAATTATGTGATATTAATTATTCCGACTAGGAATAAAAAAACTCAATAACTTCGGCTTTTTTATTAATTGACTATTCTTTCACATACCTAATTTCGGCAATAAAAAAATATGCAGGTTTATTAGGTCTACTTTTTGAAAAAATCAACTTAGCTATTGCGCTTATGAAGTGTAGCAGAGGTTAAGTTAGTAAAAAAAAGGTTTCGGTTGGAGGTACTACACTTTGAATCCAAAACTGGTATTTAAAATTTATTAATGTAATATTTTCCTGAATTTACGCGAATATTACACATTGAAATAAAAAACGTTATAGCGGATTTTATCGCGGTTTAATTTATAGTTTTATATTCCGACGTTTCAAAGTCTTGTCAGACTTCATAGTCACGGATGGACGTATTTGACGTCCAAACTTATTAATCACAATAATTACTAAGTGACTACCTACAAACACTGTATTATTTAAGTTGCGTTTCGATTTGAGCAAACAAAACTTCGGGATATTAAAATCTAAATTAAACCGAGATAAAACCCGATATAAAGTAGTTTTATTTATTTATAAAGTAGTGTTTGGTGATGTTGCTTTATCAATTTGTGTTTTATTTCAGTGCGTTTTATATCAACACAGAAAGGTAAGCCTGTAGCGGTGTTGGCTGGATACACTTTCTATGAGGTAGCTGCTTCTTCAGTCAGCGTTACTTGGAGATGTCGGAAAACTGGATGCAAAGCTAGGTTTTGTCTCAACAAACTCACTAAAAGAATGTATCGCGCTCAGTTAGATCATACCCATATACCTCCTAGGTTTATTGTAAAAAATGGAGTGTATGTAAAACTTTAGTACTTCGTGTTACTAAATGTAGCTTCAGCCTCTGTTCAGCTAAAATAATGAGAATAATATTTACAGGACATTAACATATATGGTCACCTGATCCTTACTAAGCATAGTTTGTGATAAGGAAACCAGGTAACTGATCATTTATACAACTTGTACAACTTTTCTTTTGTAAATACATACTTAATATAGATAATTACACCCAGACTCAAGACAAACAGACATATTCATCACACAAATGTCTGTCTTAGGTGGGAATCGAACCCATGACGACGTTAAAAGTAAGTATGTAAGTATTAAAAAATATTCTATAAGTATTCTTTATACAAAACTATTGTTTTTTTTATACTGTTTTTAATAAATTTAAAAAATCCAAGTAACAGCTCTAATTTTGGGATTGTGTGACCTAAACAGTCGGCAAAATGTGTGTGTTATTCACCTCCACCTACACATTCTGTTAATACAGTCGTGAAGCCCCAGCTTCGACCGGTTGGGGTAAGTACTTGTGTAGTTAGCGCCATAAGAAATATCATTCTATTCTTAGACACCTACAACTGAACATACACACAACATTTTTATAAGAATCGGTTTTGCCGTTTTTGAAGAGTTTTGTAACAAACACTGTGACACGAGAAATTCATATATTATTATATTATGATGGTACTTTACAAAAGAATCCAGTTAGTTGTCAGGTTTTGAGGCGTATTGTAAGATATTATAAAATAAAATAATTATTACTTATGACTTTTTTATTTCTTTCACTTCCCTATACGACATGACACCAACTTTTTCCTTTATTTGGTTCATATAGCTATCCTAGGCCTTCCTCTGCCACGTTTTTCTTCTATCTTCCCTCTAAATTTTTATAAAGCTGTCATGTTTTATAGGATAGCCCATCATCCTTCCTCTCCGGTTTTGAATGGTTTCTATTAGCGTTCTATTTCCCTTTACTCTTGCTCGTTAATCTAAAGGATGAAGGCGTATTGGAATATGCCTTCATAATTAATAATAATAAAAATTAATGTTATTTATATTTTTTTTATATTTTTCTGACGTTTTTATTATTATTTATTTGCAATTTTTGTTGGCCACACGGGATTGGCCATTAAAAATCCCGGGGAGATCCATATTCATATCAACATTTTGATACAAGTACATAAGTAGGTAATTCTTCCGAATTCTACCTTTGTTAATAAAATATATTGGGGATGTTTGATCCTACCGAGTTTGGCCGCAAACGACCGAGTGAGAATCGACCGATAACGGTTTTGATGTAAGCAAACGTTACGTCGTTACGTTACGTGGCCGTTATAATTGGAAAAATCTTGTTATGATTTGATTTTATTGTATTTAATTGTGGTATATCTCAGTATTACAATGTTTTTATCTATTTTTATTTAATTTCAGTGAATTTTATATCAACACGAAAAGGGAAGTCTATAGCGGTGATCGCTGGCTACACATTTTATCAGGAGGCTGCTTCATCTGTCAGCTTTACTTGGAGGTGTAGGAAGAGTGGATGCAAAGCTAGGTTTTGTCTTTACAAATCTAATAATGAGATGTATCGCGCTCAGCTGGATCATAACCATGTACCCATTAAATTTATTGTAAAAAATGGAGTATATATAAGACTTTAGTACTTTATTTAAACTGCTTTTAAATAAAACCGCATTCCCATAATAACAAAAAAATATTTAGAAGCTTCAAAAAAATTTATAGCGACTTGACGTCGGGAATTAATTCTGATGGACGATAAAATAATCCCGGCGAAATGTATGTGATACCAGTTCTACCTACTTCCTACTTCATATGCCTTTTCTAATCCACTGCTGGACATAGGCCTCTCCAAAAGCACGCCACTGAGCACGATCCGCGGCTTTTTTATCTAGTTCTTGCCAGCCGCTCTGCTGAGATCTTCATTTCACTTCGTCTGAGGACGTCCTACGCTACGTTTGCCAATTCGTGGTCTCCACTTAGGAACTCGTTCACTTTAGCGGTTGTCGGTTTTGCGACAGTTATGATCCATAGCCGCTTCAGCTTACTAATCCGTATTGTATATGTTATTACTTAATAATATATATATATATATGTAAGTGGTCCGTTTTGATGGCCGTTAGTAAAATACTGTTAATTAAATAAAATAATTATTATTTATGACTTTTGCTGTATTATTTTGGTGTATAATTAATTTAAAATAGCCATAGAAACTAACGATTAGCAAATTAAGCGTACCAAGTCATAAAACAGTCTAACACAAGTTTTTGTTTTCAGTCCTTTTTATAAAAACGGGCAAAGGAACTGCTGTAGCGATCTGGTTTGGATATACGTTTTACATAGCGAAGAAGTCTGGCATCAGCACCACATGGAGATGTCGCAAAACAAGATGCAGATCTAGATTCACAGTGAGCAATGAAACGAAAATTATTTACAAGGAAAACTTGATTCATGATCATGCACCGCCTAGGTTTATTATTAGAGACGGATTGTATATCAAAGCATGAGACAAGATATCTAAATTGTAGTTCATCTTTTAGATTATAAAAAGATAGGGGACATTTTTTTCTTTTTTACGTTCGTTCGTTTTTTTCTTTTTTTTTAATAGCGGCACATTGAGCAAAAGTGTCGCGTACATCACGCCTATGTTTATTTCTCATCGTGAAGTTACGAAAAATCCCCATAACCAAAGTTCAATGCGGTTTATTTGAGTACCTACTAGCTTTTCGACTGTGGTTCCGCCCGCGTGGACTATATTTTTACCATGCCTACCTAGTAGTGTGATGTAAACTAGTCATGCCTTCTTCAATAAATGAGCTTAAATGTGATTAAAATGTTCATCCAAACCAACTAACTTCACGTTTATAATAATATGACAGAAAAATGAAAGCAATACTTGCCTTTTTATGGTTTTATTGAGGGTCTAAATGAAATTTTCTTTTCCGTGCCTATTTTTCCATGTAATAGTTTGTGTTTTTATAATGAATAATTAATAATAATTTTTCATCTATTTAAGAATACATAAGTGACGTGCAGTCAAGAAAAAATTATTTATTTTTATTATTTATTTTATTTTTTACTATTAGGAGGGCTAACAGACACAACATTTTATAGTAAGCAAATTTGGTTAACAATTTAGCTAATTACAAGCCCACACAGATTACTAATATAAAGCAATCAAAAGAAGAAAAAAGTTAAAGCTTTTTTTAAGAGATAAGAAAAAAATTAAGCTTAATAGTTTTCTTTTTGTGTCAATTAAAATAATAATAATAATAATATTTTTACACACAGCGCCATCTAGTTCTAAGTTAAGCAATTATATTTGCTTGTATTACCTATGGGTAATAGGTACGTAATTACATAAATACACAAAGATTTGTCCTGGGTGGGATTCGAACCCACAACCTTCGGTTTAGCAGTCAGGGTTACTAACCACCAGTTACGCCACCAGGCCAGTTAAACAAAAATAAGTTGTGTATATTTTTTTAATTCATACGGCATTAAACATAGTAGGTACAGACTTATAAGTCCAGAGTCCAGATTAAGCAGTCCATTGATAGTCCGTGTGGGAACATGGCTTAAATTGAACGTAAAATTATGAATAAGTAATTTACGAATCAACTTGTTTTTGACTTGTTTCAATTGAAGAGTTTATTTACAAGGATAACTTTATGAATAAATAGTAAAACAGTTGTCATTAATTCGTTTATTTCCAGTTTAAGGGCTTATACAGAGGCAAAGCAGGTAGCCTGCGCCGACTACAGGTGCTGACTTATACTTTTAGTCATATTGTAGGTGTATAGCTACTGATAGGACGGATAAAACCTGCGCTGGCAGTCGGCATAGGCTATCTGCTTTCTTTCTGTATATGTCCTAACGATAGCACCTACTATACCGTTTAACTCGCGTATCGCCTATCGCCAAGATTCTGACTCCTCAAGCTGCACAGACAGTGATGATGATTCAAGCGATATGGATATTAGTGACGAATAGTATTACATTACTTTTATATGTGGTTAAATAGTTCTTTAATTAATGTTTTATGACATTGTACCTCAGATGGCGATACGCGAATAAACGGTCGGAATATAGCCTTCAAGTTTAGTTTTGGTTTGTATCGAATGAAGTAAATTTGGAAATATTGATATGTAAATGAAATAGATCCTAAAAAAAATAGTATACCTACTGTACTCAATAGAGCGTAGAAAACTCCAATACAGGTACTGAGCACGTTTTGAGCAGATATGTAATGACGAGGACCTTGTAGGTATATTTTATTTTCGTGATACCAAAACACAATGACATCTAATTCAATTCTACGCAAACGTGCGTTTCGTAAAATATTTCTGCCGATTTTGGTGATAATTTATAGCTTTGGGACCAAACATCCTCTCAACTTATAAATAGATAACACAAGACCAATTTTTTGTAGATTGGTAGGTTAAATTACTAAATTTTGATCACACAAAAACACTACAGTTTTCAAGTTCACGTGAATCAGACAAAAATAATTATCTGAATTTATTTTATTACAGTGAAATGGGTATTAAAGAATAATGGAAAAGAACTAGCAATGGTCAACAATTATACTTTCTACTGCCACAAGAATAATATGAAAACAAAAATATGGACTTGCACAAGCGGGTGGAGATGTAAAGCTAGACTGATTACAAGTAATGAAGTGAATCCCTGTGAAAGACGCCTCATCTCGGCTAAGTTTGATCACCTACATCCTCCCCCTACTTATATTATTTCTAATGGTGTTTATCTTAAAATTTAATAGGTTAACACACATGGCCGTCTGATACTAAGCAGAAGTTGTACTATAGAAACCAGATATCTGATAACATACTACTATTCTTTTGTAAATAAGTACCTTCTAATAATTAACTAGATTCCGCCCGCGTGTGAATGAGTTTTGAAAAATCCTTTATTAATACTTCCTAAGACCTTTTACCACAGGTTAAAGGTACAATAGGTTTTTTAATATAATAAGCTCATGTTGGGATCAGCCCCATGGGCATATATAATAGTATTCCTTAATATAATTACTCAATAAAAGTCATTCATTCATTTGGTCATTAAGAACAGTTTTAAGAAATTAATTATTAATATGCACTCAGACAAACGATAACTCTTCAGTCATTTCTTCAGTCAGACTTTAGTCAAGGAATTCCTGGAATAGGATGATTTATTATTAAGTAATTGAAATAGTTTATTTTTAAATTTAATTATATTATTATTACAGTCTCTAATGTCCTTAGGAATATTATTATATATATTGGATGCCATAACAAATGTACTATTTTATAGAGAGCTTTTATATCGCATTCTTAATATTGTAAATAGCCAAGTTTTTACGGTACTCCTAAGGAACCTATGTACCGAATTTGAAGTCTCTATACCAAGTGGTTTGGGCTGTGCGTTGGTATGTCAGTCAATCAGATTCTTCTTTTATATTTATTTAATAAAAATTAGTTAAATAGTGATTAGATAATGTTACATTATGTAATCTTATTTCTGCTTCATGTTAATACTTTGGCTTAGTTTTAATATTTAAGGAAACTGTTTTGTATTCATAATTTATTTGAAAAAGAATCTTTTAAAAGTCAATAATATATAAGTATATATACAATGGTTATTCTAAGGAGAGTTATGATTTAAACCTTCTTCAGTAGCAGCCAGGAACATGGCACAGTAGGAAAAAATCTACTAATAACAGAATTAAATTAAAATTTCTAATAAAACTGATGCAGCTAAGAACTAGATATATCACTTTAGCTTATAACAACATAACCGCATTAATATCGGTCCATTTGTTAATCTATGAGTGCGATTCCATAAACTTGTAAAAATACTTACTATAAAGGTACACGACAAATTTATAACACCCTATATTTTCCTCGGGGGGTTAAAAATAGTGAAAACAAAATAAAATATGTAATTGAAATGAAATAATAGTTAAAAAAGAGTCGGTAGTTCGAGTAAATATTGCTCAACGGCCATCGTCACCAACGCAGCTCTTTCGTTGGATAAGTCTGCTTGCGACCACGCTCGGTGAAACCCGGAAAACTAAATTAAAGGTGAGTCGTTAATTGTCTAACATTAAAATGAAACAAAATGAAAAATTATTCATTTATACTTAAAGACGTCTAACACGACCTTGATACAGGGAGGTAGGTTAACAATCTAATTTTAATCCTAATATTTCAACTATATTTCAGTGATACTACTGGCCAAGTCTCGGTATACTGGCAAACATCTGGTAATGTTTAATGACTACACATACTACTGCAAGAAACAATGTAAGAAGACCAAAGACTTCCACTGGTACTGCTCCACTCACAACGGTAGAGGCTGCAACGCGAAACTCAAGCTGGATGAGAAATTTGCTATCGTTGGCTTGGAGAACGATCATATACATCCTCCTTCAAAGTACTATATTCATGAAGGACAGTATATTAAAATTTAACCGATATCAACCAAATAGCAGGCGAAAATCTCTTAGTCCATGTCCGCGGCAGGTGGCTTCCATAGCGCTAGGAGAATCACGCTATGATGTCATCCTTGATACATGCATACTCAGATAATACTTGATTTACTCGTCATTTTACGAGCGATTTTCGGTGGTGGCGGAAGGAGTGGAAGTCAAATGAGCGATGGTCAATCATATCTTCTCTAACTACATTAGTTGCAGAGCATACAGACCGCAAGCTAAGTAACTTTTCCGGCCCACTTCTCAAATGACACCAGACATCAATGTTCCGCATACTCCAAGGTCACTTAGCAGCGCGGCTTCGTCTGGTGGGAGTTCAGTGTGCTCACTTCCACGGTCAAATTCTAGTTTTAAATCTAGAATTCTTTCAGCAAGTCAACATTTGCCAGTTGTAAGAAAAGTCGCAAGTCCTCTAGAATGTTTGTTTCACTTTCCTGCTTGCAAAGTGACTCGTTAGGCCAGGTAGTTAGCAAGGCACCTGCCCGAGCGGACTGAGGCTCAGATTTAGATCGAGGTTTTAGACAACTGTCCTGTCTGATAGAGTCTTAGGCCGAGTCTTCTATTAGTCCGTGAGTCAGATATTTATTTATTACATTGTTGCGTTATTCAAATAAAATTAACAGCTAATACAGCTGACATAGGCACACTAGGTATTAGTTTCACCTCCGTCATATAGGCGTTTTTATTAAGCATCAGGGACTTGGTGTGCACATTATCTGTGCTAAAAAGACAGATTTTGCGCATACTAATCATTTACTTAAATCAGTCTGAATTTTAATACTAAAGTATTAAATGTTTGTCATACCTAACTAGTTTAGGTTTATTTTATATAAGAAAAAATAGTTACACTCTAATATCATCGTTTTGTGATTTCAAAAATGTACTAAATACAGTTTTATGAACAAATGTACGGTAGGTGTCGCTAATATGTTCTTTTCAAGAATTAACTCCAAACTTTGTTCAATGATTGTCGCTAGATGGCTAGATATATGTCGCTAGAATCTATAAATTGTCTCTTGTAAAATTAGTACATTTTGATGTTGTACATACACATAACGCACACGAGAGATATTAGAACTTTATTAAATATGATTTATATTTATTATTAGCTAAAACAGTCGACACCTTTTTTGAATTATCTATTCAAATGGAAATCTAAGAGTGTATAACAAAAAAGAATAAAGGGTCAGTCTTAATAGCAATAAAATGAAATGTGAGTATATATACAAATCATATTTTGTTAAACTTATTTACTAAAAAAGTTAAATAAATGATAAAAATGCTTTTTGTAATGTAGTTTTACTTAGTTACCCTAATCCTTTAGCTCTGTCACCTTCTACTAAATCTTTTAGCCTTATTCTATAAGGTTTAGTCATATGTTTGTTTTATTACTATTTTCCATATATAAGTCCGAAGTATGTTTATTATTTTTAAATAAGACCGTTTGTTTAGTCTATATCAAGAATTACCTCAGTACTATCTTCTACTCCAATTTCAACTGGTTGCAAATCTGCTTTAAGGCCCTTTATTCCTATTACGACAAGTGACTAGTACAGCGACAGGTGAAAATTGTTATCGAATGATAGACAATAGATAAAATTACGCTGGTGACAATACTATGTCATATTTCCTATAGTTATTTGTTTAGACAATATGCGAAATGCAAAATTTAATTTTTTAGTCTACTTTTAGGTTGTTCGGAAATATATAAATATGACCCTCTCGCTTTTGCGGAACGATTATCTCCGGTGTTTGTAAGCGTATTGCGGAGATAAATATATATTTCGGCTTGTTGTCAAAATTGTACCTGTTTCCCATCAAAACATCACGGCAGGCCCTTTTCGGCCTGCTATGCACTAACGATGAAAAACTTTTGCCCAATGCGGCCAATGAGTCTATTTCAGCCCGTCGTTTCAACAGGAAGATGGCGATCCGATGCCGCAGTCAGAACCGGCCAGTTAATGTTGTGCTATCTAGCTGGTCTGACGTAGCATTTGTTCAGTACAAATAACGGTGCCAAGCAATAAAAGAAAAGTACAATTTATGAAAAAAAAGAGTGATGTGTCTAATGAGAACGCATTATGTCCAAGCACTGGTTTCGAGTAAAAGTTAACATAGGGGAAACTGGACTTAACGGTTATTAAAAAGTACTATTACTTTAACTTTTTAATTTCATTTGAGAACCTATTTATTAGTTCCTATCCCAACTGTGAGTTCTGTGCTAAAATGCAGATGGTAAATATAAATCACACGGAATTAAAAAAGATTTCATTTCAGAAACTAAAGTGAAACTTAAGTACAATGATCATGTCCATGAGATGAGCTCTAAACGTAGAACTTGTGCAGGGTGCTACAGAAGACTCCGAAGAACCTTAGATAGTATAGAAGCGAAAAATAAAGTGAAAAAAATAAAGAGATACTGCAGGATGTGTAACGAAAACCTTTGCGTGGCATGTTTTAAGGATTGGCATAATTGAATAAAATACTTTTTTTGATTTCTTTGAAGATGATTCTGTTTTATTTTTGATGTCCACTTATTTTTGTCTGTTCTATCACTGCTTAAAAATACTTTCTAGTGTGGTTCCGGCTGAAATCGACCCACCGCTATCGCCTGGTTTATTTCTTATGTGACAGATCCCGGGGCCTATGGAAGTAAGGTTCAACTTCTTGGTCATTCTATTAGTACAAAAGAAAATTTGCATATCAATATTCCCGCAAAGTTAATGAACTTTTATCTACCCTAGTGATGGTTGGTTGTAGATAGAGTTTTTACTTCTAAACACTTGATGGTTAGTGATGGTCTGGATTTTGGTGAATGGGCAACCCCGGGTATCTATAAAAGTAGAAATAAACTGTATGATTTATACGCTGAAAAGTCCTACAATCAGGACCCTACCTTCATAGATTATGTTAAAAGATATTCAAAACTTTTTAAAAAAATATGTTTAACCGCTAAATCCATATACATAAAAAATAAAATCAAAACATCTTCTAATGTTGTTAAAACTACTTGGAACATTATTAATAATGAAACTGGTAAGAAAAAAGCCTGTAATAAAGATTTTAAGCTAAAAATTAATAATGTAGATATAACAGCTGACCTGGAAGTTGCGACAGAGTTTGAAAATTTTTTTACTAACATTCCTTTACTGACTACAATGAGTCTGCCGTCGTCTTCTATATCCGCTGAATCAATACTTAAGGAAAATGTAGTAGAGTGCGGTACAGTGTTTGAATTTATGCAAGTTACACCTAATGATATATTGAAAGCCTTTAAATCAATTAATTTGAAGAATACTAAAGACTTGTGGGGACTTTCTGTTAAGGCGGTATCTGCAATTATTACTATAATTGCCCCACATCTTGCATCTATTTTCAACAACTGTATTGCATTAGGTGTATTTCCTGACTTGATGAAGCACAGTAAGGTTATTCCTTTATTTAAATCTGGAGATACTTCTGATCCATCAAACTTTCGACCTGTTTCTGTATTACCCACCTTAAGTAAAATCTTTGAAAAATTAATACTTAGCCAGTTGCTCAGACATTTTAATAGACATGAATTGTTACATAAGAAACAGTTCGGGTTTACCAAAGGTTGCTCAACCGTTGATGCAGGTGTTGAATTATTAAAAAGTATCTATGCTGCTTGGGAGAATTCGCAGGATGCCTTGGGTATATTTTGCGACTTGTCCAAAGCCTTTGACTGTGTGCAACATGAAACTCTTGTAAGGAAATTACACCACTATGGTATTAAGAATAAAGCTCTTGAATTTATCATATCTTATCTGAGTGATAGAATTCAAAAAGTCGATGTCAATGGAATTAAGTCCTCAGGGTCAAGAGTCACCATGGGTGTACCTCAAGGATCGATTCTCGGCCCTTTTCTGTTCCTAGTTTATATTAATGACTTACCTTATTATGTTAATGATAGCCATGAGATTGTGTTGTTTGCCGATGATACTTCATTGACATTTAAAATTAATCGACAATTAAGCAATTATGACGAAGTAAACAACGCACTCTCTAAGGTGGTCTATTGGTTTAGTGTGAATAATCTTTTACTCAATGATAAAAAAACTAAAGTGATAAAGTTTTCCATGCCTACTGTAAGACAGGCAAATACAAATGTTAAAATTAATGGTAATGAGGTGGACCCTGTTAAGTCATCTGTTTTTTAGGCATCACACTAGATTCTAAATTACAGTGGCTTCCTCATATAGATAAACTGTCCGGAAAATTAAGTTCTGCTGCGTATGCAGTCAAAACAATTAGACGGCTCACTGATGAGGATACTGCTAGAATTGTTTATTTTAGTTATTTTCATAGTATCATGTCTTATGGAATTCTTCTTTGGGGAAATGCGGCTGACATAGAAACCATTTTTATTTTACAAAAAAGAGCTATAAGAGCTATCTACAAACTAGGAAGCCGTGTTTCTCTAAGAGAGAAATTCAGAGACATAAATATTTTGACTGTCGCTTCTCAATATATTTATGAAAATTTATTGTATGTGCATAAAAATATTACAAAATTTAAAAAAATAAGCGACACACATAATTTAAATACTAGAAATAAGAACGATCTTGTAGCACATCATACTCGACTCCACAAAATCAGTAACTCTTTTATGGGGCAGTGTATACGTTTCTACAATAAACTTCCAAATAATATTAGGGAAATGACTATTAACAAATTTAAAATAACTATAAAATCTACGTTATGTAAGAAAGCGTATTATAAAATTTCAGACTATGTAACGGATAAAAACGCTTGGAATTAAGTCGCTCTAATTCAACACAATAAACAAACAAAATGTAATAGATATAAGTACTTCATTTAAAAAAGAAAAAAAGCCTGCTGAGTTTTTTGGCAGTGTTTCTCAGTAGTTGCCAGTCATTCACTGCACGGTAGGAAAAGAAATTGGACTATTTTTAAGTAGACTCGCGTCTCAAAAAAAATAAAGCATATTTTCATTTCATTTCATTTTCATTTCATTTCATTGAGAAAGACCTGCTACGCACTGGCGGAATATCGTTGGGGGCGGATTTCGACCAGCCGCCGCGCCAGATGAAAGTACATGATTTTACTTGCCGCAGTCACAGTGTTAACTTTAAGTGTATTTATTTATTTATTTGTAAAAGCAAAAAATACGAGTCTATTTTAATAACCTACAATTTTAGATTAAAAGCTGAGTAGTCTCTGCTAAACCTAAGGCTCAATAGAGTTTAATATGCAGGTGTACCATGGAATCATGCCTATTGTTGCACTTGTCGCTTTAGGTGAAGCAGACACTACTCAGCTTTTAATTTGCCCTTAAAAGGGAGGAGGTTCTAAATTCGGATGTAAACTGTCTGCCTATATGAATGCCGATTTTTCTTTTGATAGTAGTTTACACCGAAATGTATCATTCAAATTTGCAGCCGGATTCTTCTTTTTTCCGATTCCGATCCGAGTCCGATTGGCTACTGCGCCCGGGAGGTCGCGGGTTCGATTCTCGCTCCGAATAATCTTTGTTTTGCCGTCTGGTTGGTTGAAGGGCTGCCCTCCATCCTCGGAGAACACGTTAAGCCGGTCCCGGTTGTTATTTAAAACATCTACTACAACGGATATTTTGTCTAACCATCTCGACTACTGGTTCCCTTCGGGTTGTGAAGTCTGATGGTAGTTGCTCGTATAATTCTAATTCTGGTTACTAGCTCAGGTAAGTCTGGGAACCGACCCTAATAGAAGCGCACAAAGCATTTTGCTTCCACTTCAATTATGCGAAATGCCAAGTTGTGGAATTCGCTGCCGGCATTTATGTTTGCTGATAGCTATAATTTGCCTATCTTCAAGTCACGAGTGAATTGGTATTTACTGGGCAAGCGCGTTCCATTAGACAGCATCATTTCTCCACATTAGGCAAGTTATGGTCAAGCGCAAGCCTATTGAAGGATAAAAAAAAATGGGAAAAGGCAAAGGAAATGATGATACTGTCTGAATTTTGTGTGTTAACTTCTGAATACTAATACTAATACAATTTTGTTTTGCAGACATAAAATACGTTCGGAAACGAAGTGGCGCTGTTTTGCTTGTGTTTAATAGATACACATACAGCCTCCATTATAGGAAGAAACTTAATCAAATCTCGTATTGGAGGTGCTCGACTAACGCTAGCAGAGGGTGTTCAGGACGACTGATAATGGACCATGGTACTTCGATCCGAAAATACACGCCTCATAACCATGCACCAAGAGAATTATCAAGTACGCTACCGATATACTCCTTATATTAGAGTAAAAAAAAGTATTAGAGTAAGTGTCTATATGTCCCCGTATTCATAAACGTCTTCTAAGTTCAAAAGACCTAAAATAGATTTAAAGTTCGTTTGTCTTTGTTTGTTATCTTGACATTTATACTAGTAAGAAAGAGACAAAGTCAATTTTAACTAAAGTCTTATAAGATTTTTATGAATAAGACCGATAATTAGTATTTATTATACGTAAGCTAAATATGATGGGGATTCTTTAAGCCAAAATCTCGTGTGATGTCATTCATAACAGCCTATGTACCTACAGTACTTATAAACCACTTAGGCGAGGACAATAGCCGGGACAGTAAGACATTGCATAGTGGCTTGCTGTCTTGTCTTACTGTCCTGACTCGGCTATTATCCTCGTGTAAAAGACCCATTAGGGTGTCGCGAACGGTCTCTACTCGTAAATTTAATACAACTTATTAGCACTCTTGATTATTTTGCTGCAAACTTTAAGTGTCCAATATTTTTTTAAACTTTGATGATTTGTAGATGTTTGTACCCAAGAATCATGCATTCTCTTTTTAACTCCGACATAAAGATGGGTGTTATAACTTTCACGTGTGTATGTATTAAGGAATTTGTGAACTCTTAGTGCTTAACGAATGTACTGATTTTGATACGGTTTTTTTTACTTAAAAGCTAAAATGATATTATATTCTTATTATTTTTCCTTTCATTGTCATGTTCTCAGTATTTTTGAAAGCGCGTACTGCGGTCAGTGCCAGTGTTATTATGTAAGTTTTGTTAAGAATTAAGGTTTAAGCTTTGTCTAGACATGATATTTGTTTCGTAAACTATGCTCATTTAGAATAAGTTTGTAAACGTTATACGTATGTTTGTACGTATGGTGAATACAGTATTATTTGATCTATTTTTGTATTACTGTGTTAATCTGCTGATTTTAATAAGTAATTATGAATTAAATACTATCATAATACTCATTCCGTGTTTTATTACGTAGAAGGTAAGTTGTTAGCTCAACTCCGTACGATGTCATAGGTTAGTTATTGTTAAATGACTTTATCTGCCGCAAAATTTAATAAAAGCCTAGTTTTAACTTTCGATTTGATAAGATCAGATATCATAATATGTTTTTGTTACAGACTTCAAGTTGATCAAATCAAGACATGGAAGGTTCCTAATCATGTTTAGAAGTTACACTTATTTCCATTATAAAAGTTTGAAGAAGTATAACTTTGCACAATGGAAATGTACCTCGCATTTCCGACAGAAGTGCAAAGCGAAGATAATGGTGGATGGTAATAACCAGATAGTTTCTGGGAATTATGATCATAGCCATCCACCGCCCCAGTACTACATGCATAATGGGGAGTTTGTTAGAATGTAATTATGTTTTTAGATGTTTACTACTTGAATGCCTAAACTGACGTGCGTATGTTTATTAGATCTGATGTAAGAACAGCTGTTTTAATAAGTAATTGAGTTATCCATAAATTAGGTACCAAAATTTTCAAAGGTGCTTGAGCAGGAATATAAGAGTGCCACCCCACCCAATAGAAGGCATGAATTTGAAGCCAATGTTTACTTTATATGTCCTTAATTTTATTTAATCTATGTTTAACTATATTTGGACCTAGGTATTTGTAATTAATGGGAATGTATATACCTAATGTGCAATCGTCCTTTGAGCTCGGTCGTATCTCTGACTGTCACAATACATATATTTATGTATGTGTATGTTCTCTGGTATAATATCGTCTAGTTGTTATTTTCTACTAACTTTGGGCAAATGATTACGACCGTCCACAACAGACTATATTAATTATAATCGTCCGTTAATCTACGAGAAGCCAATCCCCTGTCATTGACGTCTACCTCCAACTCCGCTAAGAGGGCGTCCGTTACAACCCTTTTTGAACCTCCTTGTGACTTTAATATGTGACGTATTCAAAGAAAATTACGAGTACCCTATTTTGCTACTACTAGAGATACAGGTGTTGTGTCGTCTTATGTAATATTTATATGTATTTTGATTTGTTTATTAATTAGGATGCTTTAACTATATTGTTTGCATGATATATTTTGTAATTGTAATCTCAGAAATAAAATACTCTTAAAGCATTCGATTTTTAATTATCCTTGTAATCAACTCTTATGAACTCTGGTATTCATTTAATACCTACTTATTTTTGTAGTTTATTTAGGTTATTTTTTTAGGTTAACTTGAAAGTGTCTGGTACAAAAATATTGCGAGATGATCCGCACAAATGCCGTGCTCCTAACAGAGTTTGGCAAGGATTCATAAAACAATTCTATAATAATGTGTTAAATAGCTCTGCACCCGTAACCCAAGTGTACAAAGAAACTGTTATGAGTTATGTAGATAGTGGATTTAATATATAAAACAACAGCAAATTTAAATAACTAACAAGTTTTGTTGCGCAGAGAGATATAACCGTCGAGCACAGTAATGTTGCCAGCTTTGTGAGTACATTCCCAGAAAATAACGATGTGGAAGATTGTTTCCCGAATGATATAAGTACCTGGGTAGTTTTTATATACTATATTTGATTAAGTTTCCAGCCGCGGCTACACTAAAAAACTAAATTTTTATCGTGCTCAGCTGTAGGATGAAAAGTAGCCTATTGCTTTCTCAATAAATGGGCTATCTGACAAGAATGATTGAAATTGGAATAATAATCCCTGTGATTAGCGCGTTTAACGTAACAAACTATTCAGTTTTATAATATCAGTATAGATTAAGAAATAATAATAATAATTTTCATACGTGTTGTGTAAAAACTTAGCGAGATTTAATGTGTTTTTCTTGTAAATATGCAACGTTGCTTAATAAAACTCAATAAAACATAATAAATACTTTGTTTTGTCTTCTTGTATAAACAAGATCATGTAAATAAATATATTGAAACTGTTTTATTTACCCAGTAATTTTGTAGATAATATATATATATAATTAGGTATACCAATTATAATTTTACTCATTATTATAATTGTACCTACTTTGATAAAATGCCACTTCGAAAGGTAAACTGTACTTAGAGGCACACAATACATAGTGTATTTAGAAAACCTCGTCAACACAAAGAACTTTAACGAACTCATCAAAATTAACTATCTTCTCCGTCACCCCGCTAAGTTTTGACGAATAATATTTCACACAATATTTGTACACACGGCTACACGTCAAGCTGTACATTTCCAGTATAAGGTGACCTCTCGTTGTATGGAAATCCTCTTATAATGCCGGACCACCTTATACTGGAATTGTATAGCTTCATATGTAGCCGTGTCTACTATGTAGTGGGTGTTTTATGGCTTTGACTTAATTGATTTAATTTCAGATATTCAGTACGTGACCTCCCAAAGAGGAACACAGCTGATATTTTACAAAGGATACACATATTTTTACGTTAAACGCTATGGAAGAAAATTCAGAACCCGTTGGCACTGCACTTCCCATACTTCTCATAGTTGCAGAGCAAGAATTGTATTAGGCGTAAAAGCAGAAACCATTTTGGCGCATCCAGTAGACCACAACCATCCACCGCCAAAGTACTATATTCATAATGGTCAACTTTTAAAATACTAAATTTAATTATAATTTTATGTCTTTAAAACTAAGTTTAAGCTTGGTCCAGATTTTGTTATGCGGGAAATACTTAGTGACAAAACTAAGGTTTAAACTAACTTTC
This sequence comes from Meganola albula, assembly GCA_936450015.1. Classification (NCBI taxonomy): domain Eukaryota; kingdom Metazoa; phylum Arthropoda; class Insecta; order Lepidoptera; family Nolidae; genus Meganola; species Meganola albula. Next base: position 12,041,501 of record OW388149.1, read on the forward strand.
TTTTACATTAGTAAGGATAAACTGCGTAACGCGGCTGACAATCTGTTTGATCTGAACAATGCCTTAATTGACAATGGCGAATGGTTTTTAGGCAGAGACAAAAAAACACAGTTAAATGAATTTGACTAGCGTCAAGATTGATGTGACATATTGGCTGATGGCTGAAACAAAAAAAATGTGTAACAGATATTCTCTAGTATAATTGACTATTAGTACATCTGTTGGTATAATAAAAAGTTGTGTACTTAATGAATTGAAGTTTGTTGTCTCGTACAAACGTCTCAAGAATGGCTAAACCCATTTGGCTGATTTTATTTCGAAATATTTGTAGAGGGTGTAAGGTTCAAATGTGAGAAATACTCGGTATGAAGTTCTCCGACTCAGGTAGTCGTATGTAGGTACTTTGATTTCATTATAATTCTTTTACTGTCAATGCAAGTTGAAGAGGAATACTTTTAACTAGTGTGCTATTTTTTTGTGGTTCTGTGCCAGTACGTTCGTTACGGAACACGTTTCCGTATATTTTTTAAACTTTTTGCGTGACATAAATTCACCAAATTATGACGTTCGATTCAATATCATCGATGAAAGCGTGGGGCGTAAAATTAGCGGTCAGTGAACCAGCGAGCGCACGGCTGATACGGCGCCGCGGTGGCGCAGGGGTTCCAGTACAATGCTTACTAATCAATAGCAAACATTTTGCATTAGCGATTACTTTATTTGTTTCGTACTAAAACATAACAAAATAAAAAAAATGTATTTTCTCTAAGTTTGCGCATTGGGTAAAAGGTTTTCTTGTAGAAATAAAACTATTTTGCAACGGACTTTATCGGTTTTTAAATAAAAAATAAACCGCGTAAAAATAAAGTAGTTTTATTTCAATGTGTGATATTCGCGTAAATTTAAGAAAATACCAGGTTTTCCTGTGTACACAGATGTTAAAAAAATAAAACACCTAAAAAAAATTTAACCTAATTTAACGGTTTTATTAAAATATAGATACTGAAAGCTGTTATTAATTCGCCATTTTATATTGGCGGCCATCTTGGATTAATAATAATATGTGAATTCTCTAAGTCATGACTTTTCATTTCATACCCTTATTTTGAGAGAGGTTTGCTAGAAAATTGGTGGCCTGCAATCTTAAAGCGGTGTGCCATCTTGGATTCGCGGCACATTCGCCAGGTGTGGACGCACCCTATCCTAGACTACATAATTGCTTAACACGTTGAGTGCGATACCATGTAAACATTTTGTATACTCCTCGCTTATAGTGCAGCGAGCGAATACGGCACTGTATGCATCTCTACCCACAGCGACAGGTTTAAATAAGCGCTTTATTGTTCTAATTTGTAGATAATTTCACAGATCAGCTTAGATATCCTCGTGGCCGTGCCAGTTGGTCTGAAGAATCGTTACGTGCAGCTATGGATGCAGTGAAAAATGGTCAGTTATCCGCGAGAGCTGCTTCCAGATTTTACAATATTCCACATGTTACACTCCGGGGTCACATAAAAACTGGTAGCACGATCAAGAAGTTGGGCCGATCTACTGTTTTTAATGTGGAACAAGAAGAACATCTAATAGGCAGAATAATTATGACCGGAGAGCCTATAACGCGTAAAATGATTCGGAAACAAGCTTATATTTATGGTAAAGAATTAAAGATAGCAGATAGATTTAATAAACAACGAGGCTCAGCTGGGAACGATTGGTTACAAGCGTTCTTAAGGCGACATCCAAATATCGTTCCCATGTTGCGAAAATAGCATTAAATTCAAATAATAATCATAATGCCTTATTTATTTTAATGACAATTAAGTAACATACTAAACGAAAATTGAAGTGTTTAAGATAAGGTTTCATGAAATGAATTATACTTTTTACTTTTTATTAAATAAAACTGAGTATAATACTATACACTTTTATAAAATATTGTCAACAATTAGTTTTTCTTGATCATCATCAGGCTATTCTAGTCCACTGCTGGACATAGGCCTCTCCTAAAGCATGCCACTGAGCATAATCCGCGGCTTTTCTCATCCAGGTCTTGCCGGCCGCCCTGCTGAGATCATCACTCCACTTAATCTGAGAACGTCCTACGCTACGCTTGCCAATTCGCGTTATTACTCGTAGTTTTTAGCAAATTTTAATTCAATCTATCTAGTAGTTTTGGAGCATCTCGGCTGTGAGAAACTTTCCGGAGCACCTAAACTGTCTTGGACCCCACCCGTATTTAATCAGAAATATAATAGGAGGAGTTGGAAAGTTAGATTATCCACTTCCCTCCAGGCAAAGCGGGAGACAACATAGAGAAAAAAAAGAGAGGGTTAAATTGCCTTATCAAAATGGATTAAGCACCACAGGTAATGTAATCTAAAGGTTACGTCACTTAGGTCACGTTAGAGCTCATCGCTTAAACGCACGGAAATTACCTTAAATCTTTCTAATATTTGTTAATTTTTTGACTGGCATAAAGAATAACAAGTTATATATTTTTTAAATGTCATAAATACAACTAATATACCTATGTGATATCTTCCCGAGGGTACAAAGTTTCGCTCTAGCACTATACTATAGATAACTATTACGTTGACTCTAGGCGCGGAAGTTCATAAAATTTACCCGAACGAATACCGCACTGTATGCTTCTCTACCCAAAGCGACAGGTAATACTGCTTAGGTTAATATGTAGATAATTTCACAGATCAGCTTAAATATCCTCGTGGCCGTGCCAATTGGTCTGAAGAATCATTACGTGCAGCTATGGATGCAGTGAAAAATGGTCAGTTATCCGCGAGAGCTGCTTCAAGATTTTACAATATTCCACGTGTTACACTCTGGGGTCACTTAAAAACTGATAGCACGATTAAGAAGTTAGGCCGTAACTCTGTTTTTAATAACGAACAAGAGGGACATCTAATAGGCAGAATAATTATGACTGGAGAGCCTATAACTCCTAAAATGATTAAAAAACAAGCCTTTATTTACAGTGAAGAATTAAAGATAGCAGATAGATTTAATAAACAACAACGCTCAGCTGGGAAAAAATGGTTAGAAACGTTCTTAAGGCGACATCCAAATATCGTTCCCATGATGCGAAAATAGCATTAAATTCAATTAATAATCATAATGCCTTATTTATTTAATGTTAATTAAGTTACACGAATTAATTATACAAATTCAATTAAATTCGAGCCTATTCGAGTCCACAGCTGGACATAGGACCCTCCTAAAACACGCCACTTAGCATGATCCGCGGCTTTTTTCATCCAGATCTTGCCGGCCGCCTTGCTGAAATCGTCACTCTACTTAATCTGAGGGCATCCCACGCTACGGTTGCCAATTCGTGGTATTAGTTTCTTGCAAATTTTATCCCATAATTCCAGGGAATATCGGCTGTAAGAGACTTTCCGATTTGATTTTCTTCGCTTTTATGTCGTACTGTAATAGACATTAATGTTATAGTGCAATACAAGTTGCTAATTACAAAATTAAAAATAAATAAATTGCATTATTGATTAAAATCTGACCTTTATTCTGAGCAATACGATGCCACAAACACACGTGAAACTTATGTTATCTGTTTTCGTTGAGGCTTAACAATCAGTCGAAAAAATTTAAAAAATTAAGTTTGATGGAATTCAGCAAATTAAAACTGTTTGAAAGTAAAGACCAGGTTTACTTAGTATTTTCTTAAATTTACACAAATATCACACATTCAAATAAAACTATTTTATAACGGATTTTATCGCGGTTTATTTTAGATAATCTTTTCAGTCTTTTCCACCTATGACCGTGAAATTTGTAAAGACTGAAAAGTCGAGATTTAAAATCTTTGCGATGAAATCAGTTATAAAATAGCTTTATTTCAATACATGGTTTGAATTTTAGAAAATAATAGTGCCTTATTTATTTCATGCCAATTACGTTACGTATTAAACAAATCATTTAAATAAATTTAATGAAAGTGTGTGAAGTGAAGAAAAGAGTGAAATAATAATTTATACAGTTAATAAATCAGATGTTTACGTCATGTATTTTTACAAGTAAAACTCATTTTCCACACCCCTTGGGGGTAATTTTAGAAAAATAAAAAACACGTGTTTCGTTATAATTCGTATTTATTTGTCTTAAGGTTTATGTGTACCTACCGAATTTTAAGTAAATAAGACCAAGGAATAAAAAGTTGCATACAAACCTCATCCCTCTATTTAACCCTCTTAAGGGATGATTTTTAAGAATGTTATTAGCCTATAGCCTAATGTTATTAGCTATGTCCTATAGTAAGGTCTGCGCTATCTTCATTTGAAATTTTATTAACATCTGTTGAGTGGTTATGGAGATACGTGGTAACAAACATTCACACACACACGCACCCACACACGTACTTACTTTCGCATTTATAATATTAGTAGGATAGGAAGAGAAACCAAGGTATGCACGAAGGCTTACACATTTATTTTCTTTTAGGTATTCAATATAATTCTCGAAAAGGAAAGTTGATAACAATGTACAAAGGCTACACATATCGAAACGGGAAGCCTAAATCCAAGACAGGATTCTGGCGATGCAGTACAAAGTCGAATTGTAAAGGAAAAATTAATATAAGCAAAGATGGAAAAATTGAAGAAACGAAACATAAACACTATCACTCCTTTAGATGCTAAGAAAATCATGAAAATTAAAGTATTGAATAGATTTGTCACAATCCCCAACACTAGAAAATAAGTAGTATCTTGAAAATCAGCAACATTAGATTTTAGACAACTCCATATTTTAATGACAGGTAATTGTAATATATCTTTTCTTTGCAAAAAAATATTTTCAGCCCGAACCAATCAAAGTATAAAGAATACAATTGTATAGAAAGCCAATATAGCTTAAGAATAATCAATCAGAAAATATTATATTTGTTCATTTACCGTATATAAGAAATCATCTGAATTCCTTTCGTTCAACACAAAGGACTTATACTGAAAATTATACTTTTCATCTATAAAATATATTGTTGGCATGATACAAGTATATTTCACAGAAAATAAAAAAAAAGAAATGAAAGCTTTAGTTTCAGTAACAGTTCAGTCACTTAACACGTCGTTCCTTAAACTAATGTATTAATAGATGTTTTATGATTGCTGTCTTTCATTAAAATCGAGTTCTGGGTACAGGAGAGGTAATGGCCACTTCAACCCTTTTTTTGTGTACCACTCCTGGGATTCTTCTCTTAACTATCTTACGAGTTGAAAGAGTTTAGGCCATAATCCACACACGCTGGCCAAGTGCAGGTTGGCGGATGTCACATGTCCTCGAATGATTAGTTCTTAGACATGCCGGTTTCCTCACGATGTTTTCTTTCACCAATAATGAACAGCGGCAATGTAACAATTCATACAAATATGTGTGGGCGTGACTGGGAATCAAACCCGCGACTTTATATTTCTAAGGCGAGGCCCTTACCGCTGCGCCACCGCTGCTCATGTTACTACGACGCTGCTCGTCTTACTGATGGAAAGATATACCTCCTCCTTCTATACCTGAGGTTTTACTGTTTGTTTTACGGGTGCTAGTTGCAGAACACTGTATTTTAAAACAGAGCTCAGTTCACTGAAATAGTCTGAAGAACACTAACTGCGGTGAACGTATGAATCGGTCAAGAAATATTATTTGAATGCGCCGTGAAGAGACTCGAGATTTCAACTAAGCGAATTTAATCAAAAAGGTTATAGGACGAGTTGGAAAGTTAGATAGTCCACCTCTCTCCAGGCACAACGGGAGACAGCATAGAGAAAAAAGAGAGGTTGAAAACTACCTCATAAAAACGGAGGAATTATTATTTTTGGTCGGCACTTAAGGTTTCTTTAATCCCGTTTCCAATTTGTTCACTTGTATTTGTATTTTATTATGTATTTTTTTAAACCCACGACCTTATATTTCAAAGGCGAAGCTGATAGCGCTACGCCACCACTGCTCTTTTCGTATAGCTCAGTTATAAACAACAAATTATAAAGATATTATGAAGTGATCATTTAAAAAGTCATAACGAATACTTAGAGCATTTAACACGGGAGGTGTTATACGCAACTTCTAGTAGGTACTAAATTGTTTTTGCCAGTTTTTGGGAGAAGCGACGTATCCACGTACAGCACATATGTAAAAGTTGAAGTGTCTTTATAAATGCACACGTGAATAAAATTTACACACAAACACAAGACTTGAACAGTTTATGCATACAAACTGTTCTTGCCTCGGCAGAGGGGGACGCGCAATACTAGTTCCGTGTTACATTTTCTAAGATTGAATAATATGAGTTTTCAACTAACAATTTAAATAATGCCTTTTTAAATTCAAATAGAAGTAAGATTATTGATGTATTTTTTTAGATTTATCTATTCAAGAAAATTGTGATCTCCAAAGATATCATTCGATAAATCATGGACATTGGCCATTTCGCAATCGAAGAGCAGAATCATCGAAGAAGAAATATTTTTATTTGATGTGCAAAGTGTGTTCAAAGAAGAAAATACGACGTGAAACCAGCTACAAGTGCAGTGGATGTCCTAATTCACCACCCTTATGTCCTTCATGTTTTAAAGAATGGCATCAAGTACAGAGTGAAAGTGCTTAAACTATGAAATAATAATGATGAAATTCTAGAACTTTAACACACACTGTCATCTGGTCCCAAGCTAAGCAAAGAACTTGTGTTATGGAAACCAGATAACTGGTATATACTATACATATACTACTTTTCGTTTGTAAATACAAACATATAAATAGACAAACACCCAGACTCAAGACGAACAGACATGTTCATCACACAAATGTCTGTTTCGGGTGAATTAAACCCATGACGCGCTACCGGCCCGTCATGAAATCCGTCACTTCACTTTTAGTGTCTCACTGCTGAGCACGGGTCTTCTCTCAACTATCTTACGAGTTGAGAGAGTTTAGGCCTCAATCGATACACGCTAGCCAAGTGCGGGTTGGTGGATGTCACATGCCCTCGAAAGATTAGTTTATGTTTTCTTTGACGGATATTGAGCAGAGCGATGAAACAATTCACACATAGATGACTGGGAATCGAACCCGCGGCCTTATATTTATAAGGCGAGGCTGATATTTAAATAATTTTATATTAAATTACAGCGGTGGCTGTATTTAATATAAAATTATATCTATAAGATTTTATTTAATGTATTGCATTACAGCGATCTAATTCCATGCGTTTGTAGCACTAGTAGTCTGAAATCTTATAATAGAATACGGGCCTCGCAAAAAATTAAATAAATTATATTCGTTAATTTATATTGAGCCGTGGAGTAGAGTCGATGATAATGGAGTATAGAGTAAAGAGTCAATCTGTAGCGTTATTATATTAAAATATAAATAGCAAAACTAAAAATAAAATAGAAGTTTATGTTGAAAATCAAAATATTGGCGCGAATAGTATCCAACGTTATCGCTCATCCGCTCTTACTCATTGATGGAAAAGTGCGCATTATAAGGGATGATTGTGTTTCATATCCGTTTATTATTTTATTCTGATTATTATTTTATTGCAGAAATATTATTTTTGTTATCTATGTCGTGATATCGGTGGGTCGTTCTAACCTACGAAAAGGTGTCTCCACCAGTAAGTGAAAGAAAACCAAGAAAATTAACATATTTTTTCCTAATTGTATTTCCATATGCACTGTACTTTACATATAATGGCTTTGCACGATTATATAACATATTTATTAACTATTATTGTAAAAAATACGTTACAGAGCTGTAAATCCGCGTGACAGAAGCGTATTTCATACATATCATAGTTGTCTCTCGTTACCTCGGCTAGCGTATAATTCATAATATTACGAAAAAAAATATATGATGACACAAAACGTAAAAATAAGTAATAACAACCATTATTTTGTACCACTTTAATAATATTTAAAAAAAACTCGATCAGTTGTCCCTTACTGCCTGATGTTTTATTTAGTAAATTCTGTCTCGTGGGTCGACTTGAAGAGGTAAATCAAAAAATGACCACAGCAGCAAACATTTTGACAGCAATTGTCAAATATAAAAAAGTATAGCGTTTTTCATAATGTCATTAAAGAACGATACAAAACTGACAAAAATCGAAAAGAAAAACGCCTCATGCAATGGGTATTTCAAACCCATATCGTAAAGAGACCAGAAAGCAGATCGAATTGGTAAGAGACACATTAGGTGTAGACCGACTAATAACATGTAAGAGCACTAAACATACTAATTTTGTACGAAATATTCATCAGTTCTTCTTGCGGGATAATGTAACGAGAGCTACAGCTGCTAAGAAGGATACTGTCATGCACAAAAAAACGAAATTAGAAAAGATTTTTATTGGACTCCATGGAAACCCTGTACAAAGCCTTCTTGAGAAAAAATAGTGATATCACATGTCACTACAGGTATTTCAATAAATATTTTTATGTAAAGTCACCCATTGTAGATGGAAGTAATACTTGTTTGTACAAGTTTCATGAAAAATTTGCATCATCAACCTGTTTTATTTCAAAACGCATCGTGGAAAACAACTCTGTCAAATTATTTACTACTCTGTGACGATGGTGTTTGCTGGTAGGAATATTATTTGGGTCGTTTATATATTTTGTCATGACTAGTGTACCATTGTAAAATTTATATTTATAACAGTTCATGGCGGATTGCGACAATGCAAGTGATATTCGTATATATTTCGTGAATAAAACATATTTAAATACAAATGTATTATTCTAATTTGTTTTCTAAAAGTTCCTTTAGTTAATTAATTACTTACAAAATTACAAGTTATTTGACAAACAGTTTTCGATGGAATAAAATAAAAGATTTCGTGACGGAGGTGATATCTTTTTTGTCAAATCCATTTTTTTGGTCTTGGAAATCGTACAAAATTCTATAAACTTCTCGGCCAATGACTTTTTCGATAGAATAGAAATTTTGCTATCAGAATATGTGTATATGTTAAGGAGGCAGCTTTATTTATTTTTACAAAATTGAGCTTATGTATCATCAAATTGTATGTTAAAAAGAAGAACTACCAAGGTGCTATATTATTACGGGTTAGCGGGAACACTTTTTGTTAATTAACATACTATATTATTTATAATAAATGTGGTATTTGTTTTAGATATGAAATTTATGACTTCAAGAAAAGGTAATAAAACGCTATTCTTCAATGGTTACACATTTTACAATGCATATCCTGGGACAAGAGATGATTATTGGAGATGCAACTCGCAGTCTAGGTGGAAATGTCCTGCGAAGGTGCTTTTGGACACGAATGGGTTGATCAAGAAAGCTTATACTGATCATAATCATTCACCGTCTAAATACTGTGTTGATTACGTGTTTGAATAATTTGATATACTTACTAATAAATAAATGCCAAGACGATTAATAGATGTTAGTTATTTTGAGGCTTTTAGCCTCAATTAAATGTTAAAAAAACTGTTTAAGTTTGATGTTACACTGTTTTCTAATAGTTACGAAAGGCTATTTTAACGTAACCCCCACTTAAACGTATGTCCCAGAATATTATATTAAATCGTACTTAATAGTTTTTTTTTGTATTTGGCACTAAGACATTCAAGAAAAGAAATAATGTTTTTCGAACTATAATTAATAATAATAAATATTCTGGGACATCAACACACACGATCATCTGGTCCCAAGCTAAGCAGAGCTTGTGTTATGGAAACCAGATAACGGGTATATACTATACATATAATACTTTGCTTTTGTAAATATATACTTAGATATAATATATATTTACACCCAGATACAAACACAAATCTTCATCACTAATGTTTGTCTCGGGTGGTAATCGAACCCACGACCTGTGTCGTGAAAAGCCATCTTACCGGACACGCCACCGGCCCGTTAATTAACACCTAGCAGTTTTCGAAAGTGTTTCATTTTATTTGATAATACAGCAGTGTTTTATGACACTATGACCACGTGATATTAAACTTTTCAGCAAAAGTAAACCATGTATTTATTAAAAAAGAAAAATGCGCATTGCAACACATCCAGTGTCCACACACCCGTTTTATTACTTTAAATTGGGTGGGTGGGTGTCTGTTACATGCTTGTACTTTGCTAACTACATTAGATAGTAAGTAGGTGCAGTACCTAATTAAAGTGTAGGTATTGTAATTTGTAGTATAAATGCAATAAATACAATAAAAATTACTATTAACTTATTTTGTATTACAGGAGTGCAGTACTTAACTTCTACACGAGGCAATAAGCTGGTAATGTACAAGAGCTATACATATTTTCAAATTAAAAGCAAGGGGGGTAGTCGTTGGCTTTGTACTTCGCACTCGACTAAGAGATGTACAGCAAAAGTGGTGATCAACAGTAGTGGTGACTTGGACGTGGTCAACGGTTTTCATTCACATCCACCTCCCAGATACTATGTACACAAGGGCATATTCGTTAAATTATAGATACATATCATCTTCAGTCTAGTGGTATTCACTGCTGGACATACATATGCTCCCCTTTAGGATGCCACAACGATGGGATGCAGGCTGTCAGCAGCATTAGCTTACCGGAAATCCTAACAAGCCTTTGTGATTTCTTTACTGTATGTTTTGTATTTCTAGCAATAAAACATTAAAATTTAAAGTGTCATCATATTTGTTTACTTTAATCTGTTAAGTGTAAGCCTAACAAACCTTGATTCACGTTAGGCGCTTGCCTGCATTTCTAGCCCTCTGCTTAGAGGCGCTAGGAGATTAGACTGTGCTATTCAACTTTTGCCGTTATCGGAAGATGCATAGAGGATATGAGATGCTTCTTCTGAAAGGTGTGTAGAATAAGTAAAAATGTTGAGAGAATCAAGAAAACAATAAATTAGAAGAGTATGAAGGAATTGGGGTGCAGCGTCTGTATTCTTTCAATCTGAAATCTAGGGATGAAGACGAACTGATTCGAGACCTTTATAGATTTTATATACAATTTGAGAAGTAAATTCAATGGTAGTTTTATTTCAACATACAGACTTCCATTCAATGGTTACAAATTTATTGTTTTCTTTTTTCCAGACATACAATATATTGTAGGACAACGCGGAAATTATTTACTGGTGTACGAACAGTTTACTTATAGTCATCAACGAAGCTATTCTGGTGTCGATCTGTTGCTGTGTACATCCAGAAAGGCTCATCAATGCAGAACTAAGCTCTTGCTGAGATCAAATAGAGTCATATGTAACTTTGGTAGGCTACATACACACCCGGCTCCTAGCTTATACTACAGTAATGGAGTTTATAAGAAAATAAATGTTAAAAAAAGTAACCTACACATGTAACAAATTCGATTTGTGACTCACTAAAGCATTACATTTCACGGTTTCCTAACAATATAAGACATTAGTGTCACTTTTCATACCTTTATATACCCCGCCCATTGCCGTAGTTCCACGAAAGTGTCACGTAAATAGAAGTTCTCTACGTACTTACCAGATTATAGAATTGTTGTGATTCAAATCAACTGCATGCAAACCATTACTGTTATTGAACCAATACGTTTAATATAATTTTAAACAATTTGAAAGGAAAGGGACGAATCAATGGCGTTGCTCCTTGCATAATATCGAGATGTGTAAACCTAGGTTAGTGGTAAATAGTCAAAATCAAGTGAAATGTACATATTCACCCGCCTAATAAGTTTCGTTTATTAAATAAATATTATCGAATATAAATAACCGCTGCCATGGCTTCAAGAAGTTTGATCTCTGATTACCTCATTTACAACGTCATTTGACTTGTGTCTTTTCTAGTAATTAAAAATAATAAATCATTTATTTCAGACACATATGCCATATACCTACATGAAATATTGAAATGAAAAATAAAATCACTATTCACAATTATTATTAGTAATAAAATATTAATAAAAGAAAAAAAATGCTTTATACTTTTAAAAAAATCTAAAAAATACTAAAAAAACATATCTCTCTTTTTTCTTTCGCCCTTTGACGTAGGGTCCACGAAAATTTTAAGAAAATAGAAGATATCTAAGTGTATTGTCTTGTTTTGTTTCAGGTTTTAGGATCGTGGAAACAACCGGCGGTAAACCAATGCTGTTATTAAATCATTATATTTATTACCATCAGCGTTATTTTAAAAAGAAAGGGACCACTCATTGGCGTTGCTCTTTACACTATAGCAAAATGTGCAAAGCTAGAATAGTAATAAATAGTCAAAATCAAGTGGAATATGCTAAATATGAGCATACTCACCCGCCTAATGAGTATCGCATATTAGATAATAAATATTATAGAATATAATTAATCGAGTAGCGGTGCCGCAGTGGTATTAGCCTCGCCTTTGAAATATAAGGTCGTGGGTTTGGTCCCCGGTCGTGCCCACACATCTTTGTGTGGATTGTTTCGTCGCCGCGGCGAAGGAAAACATCATGAAGGAACCGGCATGTCAAAGAAGTAATCATTCGAGGACATGTGACATCCACGAACCCGCACTTGGCCAGCGTGTGTGGATTGAGGCCTAAACTCTCTCAACTCGTAAGATAGTTGACAGATGTAGGTATGATTACCATCTATATCTCATATTGACGGCTTAAACAAACGTATTTTTGACTTGACCTATGAAATGTATTCATTAGTTGGTTATGGAATTAAATTCTAATAGATATGGAAAGGTCGATGTGGTCGGTATGAGACCTACTTGCTTTTAGGTGGTGGGTTCGATTCCCATTCGAGACAGACATTTGTGTTATGAACATATCTGTTTGCCTTGGGTATGGGTGTAATTATCTATTATAAGTGTATGTTTTTAGAAGAGCAAATAAAGTTGTATTTTTTTAATTGTAATTGTAATTATTAGTTAAGTAATTAATAGTTTTAATTTTAGATTTTTGTTATAAAATTGACGGGCCAGTGGCGTGGTCTGTAAGATACTTGCTTTTCACGCCGCAGGTCGTGGGTTCGATTCCCACCCGAGACAAAAATTAGTGATGAACATTTGTGTTTGTGTCGAGTCTGGGTGTAAATATCTATTATAAGTATATATTTACAAAAGAAAAGTATTATATGTATAGTATATACCAGTTATCTGGTTTCCATAACACAAGCTCTGCTTAGCTTGGGAAAACGTTACATTTATTAAAATGTAACGTTTTATTTTCTTTAACCAGTTATTTAATTATGTTCTGTTTCTTATAGTTATTTGCTTTGTTTTTATTTTCTTTTTAATTTAATATAATATTTGTACGCCTTAACGGCAAAACATAGCGCCCATTTTAATGTTTTCGTAACACCTATATGTACGTGAGTACACACCTATGTTTTACAAATAAATATTCTGATTCCGAAAAAAAGATATCTAGACCTATATCAGTTATCTGGTTTCCATAACACATGTTTTGTTTAGCTTGAAATCAAATAACCATATGCTTATGCCCCAGAATATTATTATTATAAAAATCCCCGGATGATGATAATAATATTTAATTTTCAAAGATTTATTTAAAAATGGCCGTGAATTCTGACACTATGTAAATTTTAAATGGGTGCTCTACAGCAAAATGTACTTGGATGCACTATCATGTAAACATCTTTTGTAATATTTACCTGCATTCTAAGCAAATAAAGATTATGATTATGATGAGATATACCTTAGATAGATATGGTCTTCTTAGTCGTTCTGCGAGCGACTGTTGTCTGAACGTTGAAGGGTTCCATGAAATAAATCAAGGTTAGGAAGGTAATATTTTCTAGCTTCCACATCGGTTGTTTGGGGACACAGCTCTCCACTATTTTTACCGCTTGTGCCTTTTGTTGCTAAATTGAGACCATCAATCACCGACCAGATACCTACTAGACATCACTTTACACAAATATATTTTTATTAGTAACTAGCTTTCCGCCCGCGGATGTCGGTTATCACGCCAAAACATTACCTTCTTTTTGCGCAGTCGGATAAAAACTATCCTATGTCTTTTCTCGGGTCTCAAACTACCTCCATACCCAATTTCATCCAAATCGGTTCAGTAGTGTTTGCGTGAAAGCGTAACAAACAAACTTACATTCGCATTTGTAATATTAAAAGTATAGATCAGAAGGGAAAGCTTTTTAATAAAACTTAAGACTTATTCACATTTGAATTAAGCCGCCTGTGTACACGTGCTGTTTTCGATTTACTAATTATTACTGTCTACCTACAAACATTATATTGTATTTTCTTAGATTTACGCGATTATCACACATTGAAATAAAACTACTTCATAACGGATTTTATCGCGATATATTTTAGACTATGAAACGTCGGGATCTAAAACATTATATTATTATTTATCTTACGTATTTGCGTAAATATAACACACTAGCTTTCCGACAGCGGCTTCGCCCGCGTGTATTAGTTTTTATCCGACTGCGCAAAAAGAATCCTATGTCCTTTCTCGGGTCTCAAACTACCTCCATACCCAATTTCATCCAAATCGGTTCAGTAGTTTAAGCGGGAAAGCGTAACAGACGGACAGAGTTACTTTCGCATTTATAATATTAATAGATATTAGTAGGGATTACTATAGGTAAGGTTTTTAATTCGACTGTATATTTTTTGTATGTATGTTACACAATAATTCTGCTAATTAAAGACCGATTTTAATAATTCTTATCTAAGGTCAAGGGGTATATTCCCCGGTGGTATTTTTATCAAAATCGGTTGAGCAAGTTTTGAGTTATTATTCAAACATTAAAGTCGGTTCGTATTTTTTGAAAAGCTATTATGATTAGTTTAAAGACTAGTTCTTGAACGAACCAATTACAATTATCTTGTGGTCAGATGACATGGAGTGTGTAGATCAAATTGGCCGCGTGGGGGCCTAGCTATGCGGTGTCTATGTGTATCTGGTCGGTGTCATCTGTAGTGTGTAGTACCTACCTATGTATGTGTGTGCTCACTGTAGAGCTAAGTATCTACCTATTTTGTAAGTATGCAACTAAGGTTTTACTTGTCATTAAATATGTTTCCTTCGTACGAGCTGGTTTACTTTGTCTCCCATTACATACCACCTTACATGGCAACCCTGCCATTTGAGACTGTGTTCGAGGCGTATGTGCGAGTGATCCAGTGAAATGTAGCAAGTGACAATTCACTTTATTTAATGGACTAAGTATAAGATGTAAATAAAATTACTGTGTTTTTATGCACCATCACGTGACTTATTATTATTACATTTATAAATAAATCAGTTTAAGTTGGTTAATAGACTTTTATTTGACATTTCTTTAGTTTCATAAGTTGAGAACGATGGCAGTTTCAACATCGTATTTTTTATTGATATGTAGAGGTTTTTACACTTTCTGACTCGAACTCGGGTATTATCCTAATTTATATTTCATTCATATCTTAATCCTAAACACACTAATGAGTATTTTTTTAATTACTTGTTATTTGAAATAAAACTCCTTTTTATCAGATTTTATCACGGTTTAATTTAGATTTTCATATCGCGACATTTCAGTCTTATCAGACTTTATGGTCACGGGTGGACTGAGGTATTTGACGTCCAAACTTATTTATCACGATTATTACTGACTACGAACATTACATTACATTACGTATATATAAGTTGCGTTCCGATTTATGCAAACTGAGCTCACAGTGTCTCGTTTTTGCTTGGTTTTTGGTATAAGTAAGCACTGGTATCTTAAGTGGATGGTATATTCCAACCATTTTATCAGTTAAAATTAGGATGTTTCTTAATTTCAATAGCCTCGCAGATTTTTTGTGGTAGAAATCGGTGTTCTTTAACGAGTACCTGTGTTTTATCAAAACTTAGGTAATGTTTGGAGACTCAAACGTAGCTATTAACAAAGTCGGAACTATATTTTTGCTATTTTCGTTTTATTGCAATTCCAATTTCAAGATAATCACTTTCGCGGTTTTTTAGAGAAATAAAATCAGAAGTTCTAAGTAGTAGAGAGGGTGTACCTAAACCAGACCAACCCTCCACCAGAAGTAGGTTAGGGTGAACGGTGAAACTATAGTTAAATTGTTAAGATGGTGTTTTATATTAACTTAGTTATGCAAATTGGTGAGTAGTTACATTGGTAAGACATCATTTAAAAGGTAACGCCCAGATTACGCTCTACCCCAGTGTTAAACTATTATGGCGTCTTAGGAGATTCAGTAAGTAAACTAAGATAAAAGGTGGATTAGCCGCGCACACTAATCTAATTCCTAATTCACCTGCGGACGTCTAACTCGCACGGGTTCCAACGTTTATAATAATTCAAATACACAGGTAACAGTTAACACACAATATATCAACGTAATCTTAAACTTCATTCACATGAACAGCTCTGTGATGTCACCTGTCGGACTTGACGTCTGACGTTGATTTTGTCCGAACACATTATGACCGACAACTTATGAGCGTCCCATTAAACATAAAATTTTATTGTACCATAATTGAAAGTAGAGTTTTTTCGAATTAAATGAATACAACTGTTCAATCTTCGTACAAACTTCTTATTTAATGTGGTCCAAATAAAATGAATAATGAATGAATATTAATTCATGCTGTATTTGTTCCAGGTTTGAAGTTCGTGTACTCTCGTTTCGGGAAACCTTTAGTGTTACTCCGAGACTACACTTACAGTGAAGTCCGTCGGTTTAGTAAAAAGGGCACCACTCATTGGAGATGTTCCACCCACCACAGTAAAGGCTGTCGAGCTAGGGTTGTTTTGAACAATCAATATGAAATAGAATCTGGATTATTAATTCACACTCACGCGCCTTATAAGTATATTATTGAAAAGGATAAGTTTATAAAAATTAAATGAATACGTAGTGTTTTTGAGCAGCTGTAGCGCGGTACCCCCTTAGAAATATAAGGTCGCTGGTTCGATTCTCAGCCGTGCCCACTCATTTATGTGTGAATTGTTTCATCGCCGCTGCTCGATATCGGTGAAGGAAAATATCGAGAAACCGGCATGTCTAAGATCTTATCATTCGGGGACATGTAACATCCACCAAATCTCACTTGGCCGGCGTGTGTGAATTAAGGCCTAAATTCTCTCAACCCGTAAGATAGTTGAGCCAGCAGTGCAGTGGGACGCATAAAATGATTGAAATGTGACAAGAATTCATAAAAAAAAGTATTTATTATACTCAATAGTAAGTAGGCTATAGACAATTGTTAATACTGTTTTGTCTTAAACATGTTGCGGAAGTGAAAAAAATTGTAGACACGGCACATCAAACTATACATATCCAGTATAAACTGATCTCGCATTGTATAGAATCTCCGTACAGGTCAGCTTATACTGGATTTGTATAGCCGGATGTGTAGCCGTGCGCAGTCAGTAGGCTAATTCACGTTATTTCTTGACGCGCCGATCAAGTTGCGATGCAGTTGCAATTAAATTTACGTCACAGTGTGAAATGGTATTCTTGTAATTGTTTAGGATTTATACCTAACTAGCGGACCCGGCAGACGTCGTTCTGCCCGGTAAAGCAGTGCCATCTACCGGGTCTCAGACCTACCAAATATAACCAATAATAAATAATAGGTATCTAACCCGGTTTTCGGCAGTTCTTCGCTTTCTAATTTTTTTTTAAATTTTTCTCTGCGTTTTTAAGTTTCCTCTTTTTTTAAATATTCCTTTAAGTACGAGGATGGTCCCCGTACTTAAAGGAATATTTTAAAAAAAGAATTAGCGAAATCGGTCCCGCCGTTCACGCGTGATGTCGTGACAACGGAAAACGGGTTTCATTTTTATATATTATTATATAGATCTGAACCGCTCGCGTGACGGGAACTTGAGGTAAGCGTATCTGACGGCGGTTGTCAAAATTACAAGAGTACGAAAAGGGCTGTTTTGATCGAAACTTAACTGCAACTGTACTGCAACTGAACTTATTTAAATACATGAATTAGCCTACGACAATAACTAATCATAAATTTGACTGGCCTGTTGGCGTATTTGTTGGTGCTGATTCCCACTCAGTGTTTGTTCTGAGTCTGGGTGTAATTTATCTATATTAGTAGGTAATGTAGGTATTTACAAAAAAATGTATTCAAGTAGTTTAACTCTTCTTTGTAGGTACCCATAACACAAGCATAAATGTAAGGGTAATTGATTAATTTGTGACTAGATGGCGTTGTGTTTATGTGAAAATATTATTATTATGTTTTAAACGCTCCTCTGTTGAAGTGGAAAATAGGGATGTCGACAAGGTATGAAAAAAGCGTATTTTAGACGGAGTAATCTCCGTCAGTAAGGTTATAAAAATAGTTTAAACACGTATTTTCTGTTTTATCATTGAAATGAAACTATATTAAGATATCACGCGTTAAATTTATGGCGCGGGGGTGCGCTACGTCATACAGAGGTATAAAACTTACCCTAGCATGAAGTTATTCGACCCCCGATCCCCTAAAACTAGTGTTCAGCAACTTCCTGAGCCGACTTCCCCACATGGGGAACCCTCATAGCAGTTGACACAGTAACTGATCGGTTCTCCTCCTCGAATCGCTCACTAAAAAAGTCCGGTGAACCAATAAAGGCCGTTTGGGTTAGGACATCTCCAAAGAAAAATGTTATTCAAGATTTCGCTTGGACGTATCACCGTAATCTTTGTTCACGCAAAAAAAGTATGATCCGTATTTAATATTTTTAATTTATCTATACAACGGACAAAACAAAAAAAATGTCGACATCGTTATTTTTTTCATACCCGACGTCACACACAACACAAATGAAATGTCTACGAATCACTGATACTCAGTCACTTATTATGTCGATTTCGATAAGCGACAGGAGATCGGCATAGACTTTTCTTTCTACTAAAACACTGTTATAGTCATAAACCTTGTGTTTTTATATACATTATATACATATAACTGTTTTATTTTGCTTACTAATATTCATATATTAAATGCGTTTTTTTATAAATATATTGTTTTACTGGGAACACTGAATGTGACGCAAGAGATTGAAGACTGATAATTTTTTAAATATTGGGTACTTAATTATATCAAAAACTAAGGGAACCCGCGGCTTGGCCAGCGTAAAAATTTGGGTGTCACAATTGTAGAACAATAACTTTGTAATTTAATTTCACATAAATAATGAAACCAAAATCAAAAGACAGAAATTTAAGCGCGAGCAAAGCGAGATCAAAATAACAAAAATAGAGATAAAAGATTGCTGTTCCGGACTATAATAATCTATATCCGTGCCAAATTCTTCCTTCTTTTTGAGATAGTATATGTACCAGTTAATGTATTGATGTGGATGTTTATTTTTGTGAAGCACTCTTTCACGCTAAACCTGCTGGTCGGATTCGGGTGAAATTCGGTACAGATTCTGTACTAAATTTCACCCAACTCCACACATACGAAACGTCTTTTTTTTGTTTACATTTGTCTCAAGCCCATATGATTACGGTATAGACCTTAATACTACCGAAAATGAATTTTACCATTAATAATTCGTACGACAAACCGGAGCCAAGCGGTGCTAGTAACAATATGCTGTTTGAGGTATCTGGGGGCGTGCGATCCAAGTGCGCACTCCTTTTATTATGATAATATTGAAGCGTTTCATTGACTTTAGAGGCCTCTACTTTAGAGAAAGGATTAATATTACGATTCAGCGCGGCAATGCTACCAGCCTCTTGCTTACGTTCTCAGAAGATAGCGTTGCAAAGGAATTTTTCATCGACGATGGTGTTTTTTTTCTATTTAGCCTTTTTAATAAATATATTTTAAAGATTGTTTGGGTTTTTTTGGGTGGTGACTTTTTAAATTTATTTAAAATAATTTTTATAACGTGCCAAATTTTATTATACATCTTGAATTAATTAATTACATTTCAATGTTAATTAATAATAATAAAATTAATTGTGTTTTTCTAGGTTCTAGAGGAAAATATACGTATGAAGTCGCAGGTTATGTGTATTATTGCAAGCGGCGTGGTAAGAACCTGACTAAGTGGTACTGCAAGAAACGATCCCAATACTGTACCGCATATATCATCACAAGTAATAATATTATAGTAGCGCAAGGTTATCAACATAACCATCACCCAACAGGTTGAAGGTAATTTTGAAGTTAAGGAGTTGTCTCGACGAGCGAGAGAATCGTGGCGATATCAGCGTCCTGCAAAGTATTTAATATACTCTCTGAGGGGCCGTCTCCACGAGTAAGAAAATCGAATCGGATCCGGGGCTCCGAGAATGTATGGGAATGCGACGTACGACAGTAACATCGCAGCGATTCTCTTTCTCGTGATGACTGCATAGAGTGAAGTGACCTCTTAATGTGATAGGTAGTTAAATTATATAGCATGTTTACCTCTTAATGTTGTATTATAGCTGTATAAAGAAAACCTAAACTTCTTTGATGTTAGTGGTATTGCTGTTGTTGTGTGTGGTTGTTATAAAATATATGACTACATATTATGACTTTGGATTTTCCTGTGCATTGCGGCCTACTCATAGACGTAGAACATTATAAATCTATGAGCCTAGCACACTCGCGTGCGGCTGATGCGTCTATTCACCCGATGCCCTTGTAATATTTTTTTATTGCATGCTATCGAGTATATTCAACTATTATGTTTGTATAAAATCAAGTACAGCTCCTTTAGCAGCAACTATACGTAACTAAAATAATTCATAAAAAAATACTTAAATCAGTAGCAAGCATAGAAAACTCGTAATACGGAAGCTGAAATTCCTACCGCGATCGGTCGCAAGTCGCAATGCACGGAAATAAACCTTTAAACTTTCTATTTTCTGTAAAACAGCTTTAAATCTACTTCACATCACGCTATTAGTTATGTAACAGATTTGATTGTTAATATAGATCTTACAAATTCTACATGCGTTGCATAATAATTTCTAATACATACCGCGCACAGGTGACTTATTTTATTAAAAATATATGATATATTATCTGATAAGAAAAATGTTTAATTTTATTTTTATTCTTAATTATATTTTGTTTTTCCAGATTATGACTTAATTCCTTATTGAGTAAGTTAAGTATGTATTGAGCGTATAAATTTCAATTTTATGAAGCATTTAATACCTTAAAAGGCCTAAAAAGGCCCTAACATCTGTATTAATAAATTGTTAACTACCAGAATTAAATATTAAAAAAAAATGCAATATTAGACTTGATATACCTAGTTTTATTTTCCTAATTCAAAATTTACAATCAAAATATAATATTAGATAACCAAAATAATTAGGTAATTTCTTTTAATAATAAACTTTTTTTTGTTTTCAGATTGCGAATTAATTCCTTTGTCGACTGGACATTATAAGCTTAGAATTGGACACCACACGTATTCTACGAATCGAGTCAATCTATCAGGATATTCTACTTGGTACTGCTCTAAGAGACTCAGCAAAAAGTGTAAAAATAGAATTAAAATGTTTAAGCAGGAAGTAATCAGATCTATTGGTGACCATACCCATATTTGATTGACCCGATGTGTACACAGTCGGAAATTAAATGGATTTTTTACTAAATTAACACACTGTATGCCATAGAGATACATTAGTACATCTTGCCGTATTTAAGCTAAACAATTGTTAACCCTCATTTTATCGTTTTCAACCTAATGATGCAAAGTAACGAAGCTATAAATTATTTACATTTTTGTCTAAAAGCTATTCAGCTATTCATCTGACACTTTTTTCTTAATTAAAAATCAGCTAACTCATAAAACTCGTCTATAACGTGGGAAAAGTATTACTTTTCTTTTAAATTTTTTTATTTTTATTTTCTAAAACCAATTTGACGATATTGCAAAATTGACTAGCGATTTTACTCTTTTCTAAGTAGGTACGGCAGCATACCATAATATCTATACAGATCAATAGTTAGAAAACTTAACTTTAATTTAATCAACTATTAGAATTTAACTATTTAATTTTTATTAGGTAATAAATTGCAATGTGATATAAATATATGATTTTATTTTATCGAAAATTAATAATAAAAAAAATATAAAGTTAACACAATAATTTCTATTATTTTTATTATTAATTAATCGCTTTACAGATTATGAGTTAATTCCTCTAGCAACGGGAAATTATTTACTAAAAGTAGGACGTTACACATATTCTTCACATCGAGTCAATCTATCAAGACAATCTACTTGGTACTGCTCTAAGAGACTCAGCAGAAAGTGTAATGTTAGAGTTAAAATGATTAACCGAAAAGTTGTCGGATGTATTGGAGAACATACTCATGGTGATTGAGCCTTTGCGTCATAAAATGAATTTTCTACAAAAATAACTTACTATACTGCCTTAAACATGTACCATGCGATATTTTTATTGTTGAGTTACTTAGCGTCATATTAATTTTGGCAAGATTATTCGTTATTGTTTGTATTATCAGTTTAACTTCATGCGATTTGTATTACTCTACCAATGTTGGTAGACCACAAAGTGACACAAATTCATGGAGAATAATAAATAAATAAAAACAAAATAAAATAAAAATACTTTATTATCAGACAACACAGTCCATAGGTATTGTTAGTAATAATAAAAAAGAAAAAATATATAATTGTTATTTCTATTAAATCAAAAAATTTATAATCAAAATTCATATTACAAAATGAATTATGAATTTTGATTATAAATTTTCATAATAATTAATGAATTGATTTTTGCAGATTATGAGTTAATTCCGCTTCCGACTGGAAACTATTTGCTTAGGATTGGAACCCATACGTATTCTACAAATCGAGTCAATCTAAATGGACATTCAACTTGGTACTGCTCTAAGAGAGTCAGCAGAAAATGTAATGTTCGAATTAAAATGATCAACCGAGAAGTAATTACGTCTATTGGAGAACATACCCATGTTGAACCCACGGGTGCACAGCGTTAGACATAAAATAAAATTTCTGGAAAGTAACATACTTATACCGCCACTTAAATACATACAAGTACTGTCACGCCTTTTTAGACTATAGACACCACGACGACATTCAAACGCCACTTGATGCAGTCTTCTACTACACACTTGTCTTTATTAGTGTTTATACATCTAGTCATACATGCACGGGGCAGTTATTACTACCTCATCGGTAGTCAAATACATGACAATTTTGTTATGTTGCCCTAGTCTCATGTCCAAAATCTTCCCATTTTAAAATCTATACATTATGCAAATGAAAAACCTTTACTACTAGTTATAATATCTTTTTAAGATTTTACCACCGCTTTTTATGTTGGTCACAAAAACGGTCCAAAAAATTTGTGATAAAATCGCCGTGGGAGGCAGCGGAGACTTCACCGCAACTCTCGCGCCGCAGTCACCGCCGTCGCAGTCATCGTTTTTGTTCAGGTATTGCGGCGACTGCCACGCGGGAGGGTGTGCGTAGTTAATTATTATCTAATAGAACTTCCTATAAAGAATTTGAATGCAGCGCGGTGAGGCCTAAGTCTGCGTTCACCTTAAAACAAAACGTCACACGATTGACAAATAACACCCCGACCGACGTCACTTTGTCACCTTGCTATAACCCAATACTAGCTACTAGCGCTCTTTCCTTTACTATCCGAAGCTAGCTCGAAGGTGTACCACCTTCTAGCTGGCAAAATGTGGGTGATAGTTTTAGGTCCCACGCGTAGTATTAAATAATAGGCGAGTATTTTATTTTGTAGACGTTTTCTAAATGATTTTTTGGTGAAACTAGTCCATTATGTATTATAAACTTATATTATTTTTTTTTTACAGCGAATATGTACTTTTATTTTATATCTATTTTAGTTGGTTGGTATAAAATAAATTTGTGGTATTAATAAACTATTTTACTGTCTGTAAGTTGACTTAAAAGGAATGCACTTACGTAAATGAGTAGTTAAACTTGGTAACCCAGTTTAATATTTATAATTGTGTACATTTTTATTGTATCTTTAAATATTATTGCACCCTTATTTATAAAAATCCTATGATTAAAATTAATTTTGTCTCGTTCTTTCTAGTAAAAATATCAAGATGGCAGACAAAGACAAACGAATTATAAATTTGAAAGCTCCTCACAAGACCTCCGGTCCCTTTAAAAGGACCGTAATTTTGTAATTATTACGTCTTGAATTTTTTAACATATAGGTAGTTACGCCTTAACGCCGAAGGTCCCTTAAAAGGGACCTACATTTCACCACTCGCCCAAATTTAAAACTTCGCGCCACTTTTTAAAATATTCACATTATCTGTATCTCTGATGAAGATAAGTTAAAACAAATAAGAAAGTTACAGCATATATCTAGTGAGGATTGTAGCTGCATTTCTGTTATTATCGATCGTTATTTATGCTAGCAAATTCATTTAAAAGAGCTCGTATTCATTAAAAATAAGCGGAATCATAATTTTATACGTAATATGTTAAAGGAAATTGGTAATATAGGTGATTTTCCACAGTGGCTTATAATTAAAGATGTGACGGGAATAAGTGACAGAGATACAAAGAGAGTAATCCTGAATGACTTTCACCTGTTAACCACCAGTGTCACGCGGGGGTAATTAGGATGATAAACAATATTAGAAAACATTACTATTGGTCAGGAATGAATAATGGCGTCATAGAATTCGTAAACAAATGTAAGAGTTATCAAATACAGAAACATTCTAATCGACATACTAGGGAGCTGATGGTTATCACTTCTTTCTATTCACCACTTTTACCTTCTAATTTATATTATATAATCCTGATTCTTATCCATTAGAACTAAAATACAGGCTTCAAAGAGCACAAGCAAGGTAAAAAGTAAGGACATAAGGAAATTAAATTATGATATAAATGTTAATACAAATAAGTATAAGAGTGGAGATTTATTATTAATTAAGAAATAAATAGGCAATTAGTTAGTTAGAATTTATTTAGGACCTCACGTAGTAGTTGAGGACATATCCACTAATGTAAAATTTTTGAAAAATAATGTGTAATATATTATACATAAGAATAATACAAAGCTATTTGTAAAATAATAAAACTCGTATTTCAATTTAATGATTATTTGGTATATTTTTAAGATATTTAATACAGATGTAAAAATAAATTATATATTTTTTTAAAAGAGGTGGTGTAGTGTGCAGCTCGCCTTACCTTACATGTAACTGCACACAACGTTTACTATCTATTAAACACTAATTCGTTTATACACTAATTAAACAACCGAACGGACCTCTTTCATTTCACACACGTCACTCCAGTACACTAGATCTAGCTGTTGCAAATTCGTGGGTTTCATACAAAGAGGACCAAATTGCTCAAGGAACTCCGACTAACAGATACTCAAGTTACGTAGATTCTTATTGGAACTCGCAAATAATTTGATTGATGCAAATTATGACACCTCGACTGCTTCAGACTCTGATGACCCTTCTTCCAAAGCAAAACAAAGGGGCAGAAAACCTTTAATTCCAACCCCATCTCTTGGACGTTGAAAGCGCAGCGCCAGACATATGCCTGTACTTGCAGATCGCCAAAATAAGTGTAGGGTTTGCCATAAGAAAACCTGATTGTTCTGTAACACTTGTCAGATACACTTGTGTATTGTGAGAGACAGAAACTGTTTCAGAGACTTCCATACCTGATCAGTTATTAATGATAATGGTCCTATAGTCAAGAACTAACAGAGTTATTTTTTACAGTCGACTTTTTTTCTGTTGTAATTGTTTACTTTGATAATTTTATTACTTTAAAAAAGAGTAACTATAATTTGGTTTCAAATTCAAAATTGGCAATTGCTTTTATAGTTATATTTTTATAAATTCGTTAGGTTAGATTCGAACTAAGACTAATTCTGACTGAATGATTAATTATGACTGATTATAATATTAAAAGCAAAAATGTAAGAAATAGTAACACTTATTTAATACAAATGGTCAAATTATAACGATATTTTGCCTAAAACTTAAAATAAAAACATTAAAAGTAAGTCATCTTGTGTTTTACTTTTTAGACTCTCTTTTACTGTGTTTTCAGTTGTACTTTTGTAAAGGACTTCTGGAAGGACTAATAAACACATTTGATTATTTCCAAACTATTAACATTTTGTTTGCTTACTCAATATCGATGTTTAAAGTGATATTTAAAGCTATATGAATACATATTTAATTTAAGGTGATATTTATTATTTGTCACTAAAAACAATAAAAATAAATATTACCTTTTATAGTAAGTCACGCCGCAGGTCCTCTTAGGAGGAGAATTTTCTTTTAGTTTTTTTAATGAATCACCTCTTTATAATATTCCATTTAATCCCAAAAAGTGTCAAAGGAGTTGGAAGCCGCTAACGCATTATAATGCTAGACGAAAGTGCTAGGACGGAACGGGTATAAGAAGTTGGTTCTTTATACAGGACCTCCGGTCTTTACTAAAGCTAGCACGAAATAAATCGAGGTCTTACGAAGACGCGTTTAGGTATAAGGAGATGAATCTTTAAAATTCTTGGTATCAGGCCTGTTGGGGTAGTGGTTAGTGACCCTGCCAAGGCAGAGGTTTTGGGTTCGATTCCCACCCAGGATCTTAATAAACGTCTATGGTGTCACTGCCCAGGTCTTCGCTTATTCCGCACGGGTGATACAAACTTTCGCGTTTATAATATTAGTAGGATTGTTATTTATTTATTTAAATGAAGCTTTGAGCAGTTGTTAATGAGTATTGTGTTTCAGATATTACATACATCGAGTCAAGGTTAGGAAGAAAACAAATATTATACAAGAATTACACCTATTGTTTTGTTAGGGATAAGAAAACACATAATTCGAGCAGCTGGAAGTGTTCTTCATATACTAGTAAGAATTGCAAAGTAACTATGACCTTGAATAAGGATACGAATAAAGTGCAAATCAGTAATGATCATGTACACAAGCCCCCGCAGCACTTTTGTGTTAATGGAAGATATATTAGGATTCCTTAAGGGTTTAGAAAATATAAGGGTTAAGGTAAGATTGTTGATAGAAGAGCCGTGCCTACCAGTGGGACACTACAAACGGTGAAAAGAAAATTTATACAAATTTTATTGAACGAAAGCAGCGGTGGCGCAGCCTTTGAAATATAAGGTCGCAAGTCGGATCGCCGATCGTGTCTACACATCTTTGTGTGAATTGTTTTGCCGCTGCTCAATATCGGTGAAGGAATAGAACGTGAGGAAACTGTCATGACTCAGAACTAATCATAGTCATTCACAGCATGATAGGAAAAGATTCTTACCGTGCAGTGAATGACTGGCAACTACTGGCAATTGGATTATTTTTATGTAGAATCGCCTCTCAAAAAATATAATGCATATTTTCATTTCATTTCATTTCATTTTATATGTAACATAACCTATATAATTCGGCTCACATGGTACCTAATTGATCTTAGGAATTGGAACTATGGTAGAAAAATAAGTTAATAAGGCAAAACCATAGCAGAAAAAAAACAGCTAAAAAATTATAAAGCTAGATTTTTGTTTTGAATATATTGTTAAATGCGAAGGAAAATTAATTTAATTAAAAGTAATTAATTTGAAACACTTTTCAATGAATATTCATACGAACTTCATCATCAACTCCCGCGCTTTTCAGCGGTCATGGTAAAACGCGTAACAAAGAGTTGTCAAAACGAAAAAAGTTTTACCATATTGGAAAAGGTACTATCATGAACCGGTCATAATAATTAAAAATGAAAAAAATAAATATTTTACCTTATCCATCCAATTCATTTTATTCCAATCCCTAATTACATTAAGGTTACAAGAAAAAATTGAAAACGCATTTTGACATGTTCAAGATAGTATTCGAAAACTTTTTTCGTATTGACGTACTCGTATTAGCGGTATTTGCCGCAGAAAGAATAAAAAAAATTGATTCTCGAGTATTCGTGTGAAGATTGTACTGCAATTCTTTCTGATGTGAAAAATCTATTAGGCTTGGGCATTTTCTTTTACTGTATGGAACTGACTGACCCGTTCTGTGAAGTAAATTTGTTCTGCCTAACAGTTCCGCAGTTCCTTTCGCTTCGTGAATCAGCTTCAGCACAGCGTAAGGAAACTTACTGATGCCATCGCCTTTGAAGTCGCAACGTAAGTTCAGTGAGTTGGAACGAGGAACTGTGGAACGAATATACCGTGCGGTAGCGATCGAGTTTCTTTCGCTCCATGTCGGTGAGCAGTTCCTCGGAACAAACCGTTCAGGAGTTACTCAAGCCTAATCTATAACGGCGATTGTTGACATGCGTCACTAGTGACACCACGCTAAGTGATATTATGTCATGTAAAGTGGGGTCGCGACGCGTCGTCAACAGCTATGTCACTATACGCACTTTTTATGTATAAGATTAGTGATAACATAAAAACAAATCTGATATTAACAAAGTGTATTTTATTTCAGATGCTATTTTGGTACCTACGAAAAGTGGTAATTATACGTTACATTTTGGAGCATACAGCTATTGGTGTAATACTTACAGGAATCACATTTTAAATGAAAAGTTGAGTAAGAGATGGTACTGTTCCAAACGCAAAAGCAAGAATTGTTATGCAACTGTAAAGACTGTGGATGGTAAAATCGTTAAGCTGTATGGGAGTCATTGCCATTGAATATGTGTAATCTAAATCTTAGATAAAGCCATATTGTAATAGCGATATTTAGATCGAATTTAATAAAATGTATGGGATTACATAGTATTTTCTTAGATTTACGCGAATATCACACATGGAACTAAAACTAATATTATCGCGGTTTATTTTTGATTTTATGTCCCGACGATTCAAAATCTTTTCGGACTGAAGTATTTGACCTCCCAACTTATAAACTTAACTGAAATGTCGGGATATAAAATCTAAAATAAACTGCGATAAAATATGTTTTAAAGTAGTTTTATTTCAAAGTATGGGATTGACATACGTTTAGGGTTGCCAACATTTTTTTTACCAGAAATATAATATTTACTGATCCAAGAAGAATATTAAACAGTATTTTAGAAAAAAGAACAGTATTTTATGATTTTATGTTATAATACAATTTTTTTATTTCTTCTCGCAAAACTTATTATTTAATAATACCTACAGATATTAAAATACATACATCTTTAAAGAAACTGTGCCTAAATAGTAGGTATCTTGTTTACATCCATGTGTAAAACATAAGTCATTGTGTAGGAGTCGCCTTAAATAAGGCAATAATTAAGCGTCACTTGGTTTCACTTTAGTGAAACATAATAAAGTGTTAAGACAACATGCAACAACATTTAACATTAAAAAGTACAATGTTGTGAAAATCAGTAAAATAATGTTTTTAACAGTATTGTTGACAACCCTACATACAAACGACACGTGACATATAGATGTATGTCGATGCCATACATTTTTTTTGTTATTCTTTATTGTTATTACAATATGGTTCTGTCTAGGCCCATTTTTATTTTTGTGATTTGTTAAATACCTGTCTTAAATAACATTTTTCGTGTGTATGTATATGTAAATTGTGTGTAGAAACACGTTATTAGTGTAACTTAAAGTTTTAGGTTTAGAAATATTATTAATTTTTGTGTGTCTCACTTGATGTATTTCATTGTAGAAAAGTTGATAAAGAAAATCACACTTATTATACGCTTAAGAATAATGCAACTTTATCGAGCTCTCTTACCTATTTAAACTCTAAAAACTCTAAAAAGTAAATTGTAAGAATTAAACTAACATGTAAAAAAATCTTCCGCACCGTTTAAAATTAATTACTTTATGACATATGTATTTTACCGCGGTTTAAAATTTATAAACCGCGATAAAATCCTTTATAAAGTTGGTAGTCTTTTGAACTTTGCCTCACTGTATGTACAGTGTGACGTAAAGAAGAAGTCGGGAACTTCGTGGATAAAATTTTTGATTCTGTGTGGCACCCTCTTTAAATCTCTGTTCGTTTACCTCGCCCTATATCTACAGGTATAAGGATATAATAATATACTGCAATCTATTAGAAAATTTAACAAGGAACTCCCGTATAGCACGCGTTCCCACTGCCATCGTACATGAATAGTTTGTATGCATAAACTGTTCATGTCTTGTGTTTGTGTGTAGCTTTTTATTTACGTGTGCATTTGTAAAGACGTTTTAACTTTTACATGTCTGCTTTACGTGGTTACTTCGCCACCCCCAAAATCTGCCAGAAACAATTGAGTTGCGTATAACACCTCTCGTGTTATATTCTCTAAGGTAAGGAC
Source organism: Meganola albula (assembly GCA_936450015.1). Taxonomy (NCBI): domain Eukaryota; kingdom Metazoa; phylum Arthropoda; class Insecta; order Lepidoptera; family Nolidae; genus Meganola; species Meganola albula. The sequence continues at coordinate 12,071,751 of OW388149.1, forward strand.
AGTAAATTTGAAGCGGTGTGGTTTATCACATTAGGCAAGTAGGTATAGAAAAATGATTCATAACAAAAATTCAGACTACAAAAAATAAAAATCGTTGTTTTTATAGGGAAGGCAGCCTGATCGGACTGACCACGTACTGCCTTACCAAAGCTAAAAATGGGTTAACCCTCATTTTATCGTTTTCGATCTTATCATGCAAAGTAACGACGCTAAAAATTCTCTACACTTTAATCTAAAGAACCATTTATTTATTACGGTACAAATTGTTTGTGAACAGGTAAATGACATGTACACATACGTATACGTAGCTGATTGGGAAGGTGTCACAAGTGAGGTAAGTGACACCTTTTTACCGAAATAAAAATCAGCTAACCCCGTTATAAACGTCTCGTTTATAACGGGGTAAAAGTATTTAATACTAAAAACTAAAAATGAAAATACTTAGAAAATATAACGGGGTAAAAGTGTTCGAAACTTTTAGATTTTCATTACATAAGCTTGTCATAAATTTTTTAAGATGTCTTGAAAAACCTATGACAATTCTCAAAATTGACTAGTTGGGCTCCGAATCTCGCGCTTTAGACATTTCGACAAAATGTTGAAGATAAAATAAGGATTTAATTAGTTTTCTGATATTTTAATTAATGATCGATAGTTTGAGAGGTCAGTGTACAAAATTGAATGTTTACTCGAATTTTATGTAGTAGGTTTAGAGTAGATTATTAGGTGCACCTAGTAAAATTAATAGTGGTATTTATGTAGTCATTCCAATATAATTAACTAAGTAACTAAAAATACCTACAAATGTTGTTAATATCTAATTTATATTTAAGAAAAATATATTAATTATAACAATTCTTGTTTCATTTTATATTTTTTCTTTATTTAAGTATTACATAAAGAAACCTATTAAAGTTACCTATTATGAAAACAGAAGAGAAAACTTATCTATCCTTAAGACTAAGCTTAACTAGTTGTAATAGTTTTCCTGCACCTTCCGATAAAGGTTCAGACAACACGCTATTGTAATAACCTATATTGCTACGAGAGTTATTAGTATCTCTAAAAAATATGAACGACATCCGCAAAACATTGCAGACGGTACAATTAGGTGAGTTATCTGTTTTCGTCAAAAATGCGAACTTATTTAATGTAATATAAATAAATAAATAATCTGGGACAAGCTAAGCAAAGCTTGTGTTATGGAAACCAGATAACTGGTATATACTATACTTATATTACTTTTCTTTTGTAAATATATACTTATAATAGATATTTACACCCAGACTCGACACAAACACAAATGTTCATCACTAATGTTTGTCTCGGGTGGGAATCGAACCCACGACCTGCGGCGTGAAAAGCAAGTATCTTACCGACCACGCCACTGGCCCGCCAATATGTCCGACACGTAGACGCATCAATAAGGGGGCTAATTTAATATTAATTCATAGGTGTTTATGATGTTGTGGTTGGATCGGTTTATATCAACTGCCTTTCTCTTTTGAACGCTCATCGAAGTATTCCTTCCTTAAACCATAACATGTAACCTTAATTCTATACATACAGTCAGTGTAGAATGGTTGTAGAAGTACTTTAGCTCCCTCGCATGCAGCTTGTTTTCCTAATCTATCTGCTGTGTAATTTCTTGCGAATAATAAGTCACTCGCTGCGACATATACTTTTCTTTTGTAAATACATAGGTACTTCACGTCAACCTTTTTGTATTCCACTGCTGGGCACGGTCTACTCTCAACTATTTCGAAATTTCCAACCATAATCAACCATAGACAATAATACGTTTAGCTGCCTACTGCCTACTGCTGCCTAGCTTTTGTTATTCCATGTCAGTTGGGTTTTATTATATGTACCTATCACGTTTTATGTCACGTCCCTCGTGAACGCAACAGGATAAAAAGTATTCTAAATACTTCTCCTGATTCTGAGCTACTTTCAATTTCCCACCAATTTTCAGCCCAATTAGTTCAGCCGTGCTTGAATTGTAAATAGTACGTATAACTAACAAGACTTTCTTTTACATTTAAAGATACACATATAGGTATTTTAATTACATTACAGTACTCTTCGGCCGCAATGGGAGGGCGCAGAAAGTTGTCGAAGGATACAAATTTTATAGACGATATGAACGACGAGGGAAGATCAGGTGGTGCTGTACTAAGAAAACATGTAATGCCAGCTGTTATACTCGTGGTGATAATATTATTAAACTGACCAACATTCATAACCATTAACGGCCTTATTCGTAATAAAGTTATAAGACTCTTTAGTTAAAAAGGACTTTGTCTCTTTATTACTAGTATAAATGTCAGAGTGACAGACAAAGACAAACGAATTGAAAACCTATTTTAGCTATAATGAACTTAAAATATATTTATGAATATTGAGGTAAAAAAAATTACCCGTAAAACTAATGACAATAAATTAATTTATTGTATATTTTTTAATTACTTAGTTGGTAAACAAGGTTACTAGGTTATAAAAACCCCTGATGCTAATCTACTAGGACTTATGAATGCTTTCAACCCCAGAAACCTTACACGCACTCAGTAACACTACAGTTATTTTACACTGAAAATGACAGACAAATAACGATTGTAAACATTCAACACACTAGATTAATCAAACTAAAGGTATGTAGACATTCAGTTGAAAACACAAGAAAATGAGAAAATCTCGACTCTTATATTAAGCAGAATAAGCATTTGCATTATTTTTTATTCTTTAATTTCAGGAGAAATTATATGCACGAAAAGGTCTACATATTTAGTGTTAAACGGCTACACATATTGTCGGAACGCTGTGTCAGAAAACAAAATAAGATGGCGGTGTTCTGTCAGAAAGTGTTCAGCACGGGTACACACTCTTACTTCAGATGGAACCATATTATTCGCCTTCGAAGATCATATGCATTCGTTTCAACGAAGAAAATTTGAATAGAACCACGTTGACTGATTGAACTCGGAAAAAACTATTTGATGACCTCGCAAAAATTTCGAAATTATAGCTTACTTATAATCCGAGTAACCATGGCGCAGTGCTATCGGATTTGGCTTTGAAATAGGTCATTAGTTCGATTTTTCACCGTCCGGACACATGTTTGTGTGAATTGTTTCAACGCAGCTGTTTAATATCTGTCAAAAAAAATGTGGGAAACTTGTATGTCTAAGAACTAAACATATAAGGGTATGACACAGCCTGCACTTGGCTAATGTGTCTATAAAGGCTTTATGAACTGTACCTATACTGCTGTGGAGCATTAAAAGTTTCTTACTATATACAGAGTATCGGACGTTACAACGGTGTCCGATGTAAGTAAACTCGGAAAGATTAACGTTTCCGAGCTCGTATGAGTAGTGAAAGAGAATGGCGGACTTTGCAGCTTTTGATATTTTTCACATTTTATATTGCAATGGATCTTTTAAATGACACAGCCACTTTGTTTTTTTTTTAATTTTTTAAACACTTAATCCAACTGAAGATGATCAATTCAAGTACATGAAAATGCTCTGTTTGAAAAGACTGATCGTGTCAATGAAGTTTAATTGGTGTAATTACATTTTTGGTTTTGTTAATATAATTCCACGTGACCATGAAGTTTGAAAAGACCTCGAACCGTCGGGATATAATAAACTAGATTAAACCGCGATAAAATCCGTTTTAAAGTAGTTTTATTTCAATTTTAGGATTAAGAAATTCAAAGTTCAGTCTTTGGATTGCAACATTTAAAAGGCTAGAATAAAGTAGATAATACAATTGAGTCCAGCACGGGACTGAATTGGTTCCTTTTGTTGCTGGATTTCCTGGGGGGGAGGACTGCATATTCATCTCACTGGAACATTGTAACCCTACTGAAACCAAACGACACTATTGTGACTATAGCAACGCTTTGCAACTAATTTTTTAATTTTTTTGTCTAGGCTAAGTCTATTGCTCAACCAAGAGGGAACCTCTTAGATTATCGTCGAATGTACGATAATCTAAGAGTTTTTAGAGGTATCATGTTTAATATTAGGTTTTAAACCAAAAAATATCTTTTCAGCAACTCCATATTTTGTTAAGAGTGCAAGAGGCAGCAGTTTGTTAATAATAGACGGAATTAAATACCGTGTAAATCAAGCTCAAACAGGGAAAACAAGATGGCGCTGTGCAACACATGAAAGGTATGGGTGTACCGCTAAGGTTCACACTGTGGAAAATAAAGTGGTTTATTTTGTTAATGTACACACTAAAATCAATAATAGGGATCAGGACACGATATGAAAAATCGTATTTTAATTAGTCGTAAGACTATAAAAATATGTTAGACACGTGTTTATAGCTTTATCATTGAAATGAAACAATATTAAGATATAACGCATTAAAATTGTGGAGTGGGAGTGCGCTACGTCATATAGAGGTATGCAACTTACCTTAGCGTGACGTCGTTCGAGATTTCGCATGGACAAATCGCTGTAATCTTTATCACACAGAAAACACGTGTCCGATATTTTAAATTTATTTATCTGACGGTCAAAACAAACATAAATATGGTCCTCATCTCTATTATAAACTTACTGCTTATGATCGACGTCATTTGTGCCCACCAGACACTGAAGTGTAGTAACCACAAAATAACGATTGCGAGCAAACGCCATTTATAGATAAGAATTTGATATAAAAAATAAGCAGATGTTTAAACAAAAAAAAATGAATGCAGAAATGTTCTATAGGCGTAGGTTATATGAATTTATTATTGGCCATTTACTATTTTGGCGCGAATTACTGCACCGCCTTACCTACCTATTACTGCACTTTGGTGTCTGGTGGGCAGATTTGCTGATATCGAGACGTATACAGGGTAGTAGGGACAGTACTACACAAACTGACAGGGTGAATTCAGCTCCTTAATCATTTTGCTCCGAAAATTTTCCCGGATCATTCTTCTTTGTTAATATTGCTTGTTTTTAATTTACAATAACTACTCTGTACGCAGCATTCGATTTGATTGAAGAAACTTTTAGAAAGGAGACGTTCAAAAAATGTATAGAGCCTGGGATTAAAATAATTGTAAATTTGAACAGCAATCTGAGTTACAAAGGTTAATAGAGCATAATTAATTAAATTTTTTGGTGTATTTAAAATAATTTTACACCCCCCCGTTTTTTAAAAAATTGAAATTGAAAATAAGAATCCTTAATGCAATATTATGATTATTGCAATTGGCAACCCCATGGTCAAATGACAATTGAGCAACCAAAAAAATCAAAATTATTTCGACGCTGTCAATCAAACTGATCAATGACAATGACATCATGACGTTTCCCGTAATTATATTTTTTTCCACGCGTTTTGTTATTACACTAATAAGATAACAAATATTTTTCGTCATAATTACATTAAGCTGCAGCTAGAATAATATTACAAGAGAAAAGTACTGTAACAGAATGCAATTATAGACGTGATTGCAATATTTATACTGCTTAGGAAACGGATAATCAAAGGTAATGTGCGTTTTGTTTTTCTATTACATTTTTTTGATTTTTACAAAAATGGTTGCTCCTAAAATTCGTGTTTAGTTAAATTCTAACAGCTTATTAAATAAGCTTTCCAATGAGGTATATCACATTGGTGTTCAAAATTCTAGCCCACTTTTGACCTCTCCTTTGTATAAAAAAATATCTTTATTGTACCAAAAAGTTGTTTACATATTTAAATATCTTAAATAAGCACTGAACCACGGAATAGAAGAAACAAGTTTGTTTTTTGTTTCTTGTTTTTTCTATTCCGTGCACTGAACAGTAAATAATGCGATTTATTAAATTATTCGTTATTGTACGTATTTGTATTGTAATAATTATTTAAAAAAATATATTTTTTAATGATTATGTTGTGCATGTCTATAATTGGCATAAGCACAAGCCCAATGATTTTATTCTAATGTTGGTGCTTTATAATGTTGACATGCCTTATAAATAAATAAAATAAAATAAATAGAATTAAGTACTAACCCCTGTAGTCATAAACGTCTTATACGCTCATTATAGCTAAAATATGTTTATAAATCGTTTGTTGTTGTCTGTCATCTTGATATTTATACTAGTAATAAAGAGACAAAGTCCATTTTAACTAAAGAGTCTTAATATATTTTTATGAATAAGGCCGTTTATAAGTAATTAATTAATGTTTTTAGTAATAAAACAACTGTTGGTGTCACTATGTCTTTTGATTATTTTATTTACCGAGCAATAATTAATTCATTTTTATTATTAGTACACAAACAAATAAACTCATAAGTTGATACAAAAATCAATAGTGTCTAACAATCAAATAGATTTATGATTACTACCGCCATTTAAAGTAAATCTTATTCGCATTTTTCTTAAACTGAAAATTACATTTAACCCTTTAACCGCCCGTGTCGCATTTGTGACAAAATCATGATTTTTTTCATTTCATTTCATCCATTACCCCCGAGTGCTTCGTCATCTCGCACTTTGTTAACTGGCAACTGAGTTGCGAGATAGCACCTTACGATTTTACCTATTGTGTCGTTCGTCAACTGGCACCTCCACTCTAGTATATCAAAAGTACAGTCGGGAAAAGAAAAACTATCATTGATCTTTGTTTGTAGGTACCTCTTAAACTCAAGTCTAGGTACTACATTACTAAGAAATTTAAATATAGATACGAGCGAGAGTAAAAAGCCGCGCCGACTACGACACTATTGATGACGCATTAGAACCCAAATTAGAAAGAGACAGCGCTGTGAAGCTATCTCTTTCTAATTTGTTTCAAACAGGTTTTAAACATGTAATGAGATACGTCATTGTTTTAGTGACTTCTTGTTAGTTATGGTTATGTAGTGTACAGTGCAATAACATTAGTTCTAGGATGATGTTTGTGAATTGTTTCTTTTTAATAGAAAAAAGTATTAAAATGTGGAAGTTTTCAGTTATTTTGATGAATTGTGGTGGTAAGTTAGTTATAATATAAATAATAATTAGGTATCACATACCTTCATTGACATACCTACCAACAAATGGACATCGGGAATTCGGTATTCTTTGAAAGCTTAATTTTGCTTATTCAAGATTAAGCAAAATTTACAACAACATTGCACTTCGGTTCTGCATTCAAAAAAAGCATGCATGCATATTTAAGCTCAAAATGTTGCACAAAATCATTAGTTTGGGAGATAACAACAATTTGCACCTCGTTTTTCAAGATGGCGGCCGTGGGATAAGGGTTAGGTCACTAACCTAACAAACTTTTTTTTTTATAGAAATGAAACAATTTATTTTATAGATATTTATTACAATGGTGGAAATATTGCAGTCATCAGTAAACGCTACGTAGAGTAATAAAATTTTGGTTAATTTTGATTATGCAAAATTAAGCTTTAAAGTAATAGGTATAAGAAATAAATTAAATTTTATGTGCTTGTTTGCACTTAGTAACCTAATTCAGCTTACTTTCATCGAGAAATTTGAACTACACCCGATGTCCATTCGTTGTATGTCAATGATTTTATTCATAATATATTTTTATCAATTTTTAATTTTTAAAAGACGTGAAAACTAACTAACTATTCCAGGGAGTGGGTCACCAGCAGGTCCATCTACCAATTCAACTGGACATAAAATAATTTCATCCCAGCGTGGCAAGGTAGTCTTACTTCGTGCAGGACATAAATACCACAAAAGTCGTCAAAATAAAGATGGTTCCTGTATATGGCGTTGTGCAAATAGAGCTGTATGCAGTGCTAGACTAATTACAAGTCCTAACAATGACAGCATCAAACGAGATGATAGACATAGTTGTGTTCCTAATTTTGCATCCAACTAAGTGGAGGAAACCTTCAACGAGTGCATGGAAAAAGTAAAAAGTTAAATTGTTTTATTTTGGCCATGCTGATACCTTTATAAATATTAAATAAAAATTGTCTCAAATTTTATCCTTTCTTTTATTTTAAATTAACAATATAACTCGTTGCCAAAATAAATGTGGATAGCCACTGCGATATGCGTAGTACAAACAGCAGAAAAATACTAGGATATCATAAACTTCATAAGTTTGTGTCCAGAAGGATACTACTCAATATATTATGTACGTAGTCACCATACTTTTATAAAATAGGAGTTAACTCCTGAGAATCCCATTTGAATAAACGTTTTGAAAGTGTCTGCTTCCCTTATCAGATTTGCACACTTTATTATAGTTAATTATAAAATTAACAAAAGTTAAAAATACTTTGTTTCAAAAATACACTTCCTGCTTTCGTAAGCATCTATCGTCTTTGGCAGTGACGGGAGTCAAAATTCCGTAATTTTACGTCATTCAATTATTTTTGCAGCTGACTGTACAAAATCACATAATATTTTGATGTACAAGAGTGGAGGTGCCAGTTGACGAACGATAAAATTGGTAAAATTGAAAAATGCTATCTCGCAACTCAGTTGCCAGTTAATGAAGTGCGAGATGACAAACGATGTCTTACCCCCTACCTATACATTGTAGGTATATATAATTAATCAATAAAAATTGGGATCAAGTGATTGCCGCTCAGGGCGGTTAAAAAGTTCGTAACCAAAACAAACTGCGATAAAATAATTTTATACCAATATAAAACTCAGTAATTTAAAACAATGTATTAACAAAATAAAATGCCTCGACACTGGATGAGTGTATTAATTAAGAGCATTATCTTTAACTAGGTTCACCATTGATGTATTAAAAGACTGAAATACATGTTTTTTGTTTTAGTATTTTTTTTCTGAATCAATACTGAAATGTTTTGTTTTACACAGGTCATGTTCCAGTGTTTGTGAATAACTCAAAAGGCTCTACGATTTTAATGTTGGGAAATCTCAAGTTTAGAAAAAATGGAACTAGCGAGGGACAAAAAGTACGTTGGCGATGCACCTCGCACGCTAAATACGGTTGTAAAGCTATAGTGCATACGATTGAAAATGAAATTGTTTATATTATGAATGAGCATACCACCTCTTATAACCAACTTCGAGAAAAAGGATATTTTTAACGGTCATTTTACTAAATTGTGCACACATTAGCGTTGGGAAAAATATGTATCTGTCACTACAGTGTCTTAAAAGTAACGGTTCCAAATAACAGTGACAAAATATTAGGTAGTATTTGTAACTGTTATTATAGCTGTATCAGTTTGTCTAAAACGAACGGTACCATTACTGTTATATTTAAAGTGTGTATCTTTGGGTGGTTGACAAAAGTATCCATATAAAAAAGAAAAGTATCTAGTAATACGAATACATGCCTGTGTGCATGTAGTAGACTGAAAGAAACGTCAAGGTGTCTCTTTCGGCTCTAGATCACTGTGACATATTTTTTTGAGTTCCCATTTGCTCATTTACTTCTAGCCAATGGAACTTTTGCTGTCTTACCGCTTGCTTGAGGAGATCAGTACTACTATTATAGTATAATGCAAGATTTAAGTTTGTATAAATTGTTTGATGGAATATTTGAAATAATTATTTATTAATACATTTAATTATTTTTATGTTATTGTTATTTTTTTTTCTAACTAACTGCAATTTAATTAAACTACTTAATACTACATACGGATTTGTAAAAATCATGTAATTGAAATAAAAACTACTTATACTTTATAATGGATTTTATCTTAGTATAATATGGTTTTATATTCGCACTTTTGACAAGGCCAAACTCGTGCCAATATACGGTTCTAGCTTGTATGGCCGTGAAACGTGGAATATATGGAAAATCCATAAAACAACGCGATAATAATTGTTGTTTTGATATAGGTACGTAGGTAATTATGGTAATTGATTTTTTTTTATCAGTTACCATACTGGTAATTGATAAAGAAATCATGCCTTTGAAATGAAACAATATTATAACGGTTTTTATCGCGGTTTATTTTGGTTTATACGAATATATACTAACGTTTCATTTGCTTACAGCATGCAGTTTTTATGGTTGCAAGGCACAAATTACATCTGAAATCAGAATAAAAGATCTGTAATAAACCGCGATAAAAGTGATTTCGTTTCATTGTCTGATTTCGAGTAAATAAAAGACAGTCGTATGATTATCGTGTTTTTTTTTATATTACAGGTATCGTATTCATAAAGTCGAAAAGAGGTAAAACATTAATATCGTTTGGGAATCACACATATTTTCATAAAATTAACTACCAGTACCCGTGTACGATGAAAAAACGATGGGTGTGCTCCACACATCACTCCAAAGGTTGTAGAGCGTATATTTACACTGTTAATGATGAGGCAGTTAGGTATAATACCGTACATTCACATTAATATAGATAAATATCTAATTTTCTAATTTTCAGAATCTTATCTCGGAAATATAGACATGTGTGCCTCAATCGTTTGTCTTATTATTTTAAACGTGCAATCTTTGTAAACATATTTCCCAAATCTTGGATACAGCTTTGCTTTATTTTATTATAATTGACGGGCCGGTGGCGTGATCGTTAAGATACTTGCTTTTCTCGCCGCAGGTCGTGGGTTCGATTCCCACCCGAGACAAACATTTGTTTAAATATGTCTGTTTGTCTTGTGTCTGGGTGTAATTATCTATATTTAAGTATGTATTTACAAAAGAAAAGTACTATATGTAGTATATTACCAGTTATCTGATTTCCATAGTACAAGCTCTGCTTAGTTTGGGATCAGATGACCGTGTGTGTTAATGTCCCACTATCTTAATATATATATTTCTTGTGTGCGTGTGTATGTGACTGAACTCCTCCTAAACGACTGAACCGATTTTGATGAAATTTTTTGTGTGTGTTCAAGGGGATCTGGGAATTTAGATTCACAATTTTGCGCGATTTTTTAACTTACATATTTGACAATCGAACATTTTTCAGAAATTGTTTACGTGATGTCACCGAGAGGACATCCTTTATTAAAAATTGATGATTATACGTATCGCAAGAAAAACCAATCCGCCTCGACTATTCGTTGGGTTTGTTCATCGCATAACCGAAGATCCTGCACTGCTTATGTGACTACTTCTTATGGCGCCATTTCGAAGTACAACCTTTATCACAATCACTGAAAATTAAAGGTTATCATTAGTAATGGTTGTCTTTTGGGAAAATTACTTGCCCTGTGTATGGGTCACATCAGAGATTTTTTTTGTTCTAAACGCACACTCCACATTCCTTTCATCCGTGCCGTTTTAAACTTTTATGTCATAATGTCCTCATTTTATATTATTAATAATTATTATGCTAGAGGGCTCCCTGATGTTGTCGGGAGCCTATACAATATTCAGTCATTTGGCCCTATGGGAGCCTATAGTCCGTTATGTTTGTGTCTTTTCCCATTTTGCTCAACTCTCTGGTGTTGTTAATCAGAGATTAATTAGAACACCTTTCTGACGTTTGATTTGGCTAAAATTCGTCTACACGCGGTTATTTGACAAGATTGTTTCCAAAAATAGTTTTCGTCATAATTTTTGCAGGTACTTAATTTGTCTTAGAAAAGAATGCTTTAAGCGCAAAAATGTTTTTTTGGCACATAAAATTTTGTGTTCGGGGATACTCGATGTTCTTTTTTTTATTTCATATTTGCTCGAAGTCAAGCTAAGCCACATAAAAGAATAATCTAGGGACAAAATGCTTTGACTCATATTATCGCAGATATTTATTAATTTATTTACTAAAAATAGATTAATATATACTAAGGACTTCGCTTGTTGACTGATTTAATTCTAGCATTATTATGTACCATAATGTTAAAATGTAATCCTGACTGACTCCAACTTATTTCCATCATCCACATCGTTCTGCGTCATTTGGAAAACAAATCTAAAACCAATCGGATGAACTGAGGTGTTTCAAGTCACTGTGAGCTGTAGGCTAATTCACATTATGTCATTTCTTGACACGGCGGCGATCAATTAGCGGTGCAGTTGCAAATACACGTCTTAGTGTAAAATGGTGTTCTTGTAATTGTCATATTTATATCATGAACGCCAAAGCGCTTGCATGACGTGAACTTGACGCGAGCGAATCTGACAGCGGTTGTCAAAATTACGAGAGTACGAAAAGGTCTGTTTTGATCGAAACTTAACTGCAACTGCACTGCAACTGAACTTATTTAATTACGTGAATTGGCCTAAATTGCTGAAATCGGAACGCAACTTAAATAATATAATGTTTGTAGGTAGTCAATAATAATTGTGATTAATAAGTTTGGACCCGTGACCATGAAGTCTGAAAATACTTTAAAACGTCGGGATACAAAAATGTAAATTAAACCATGATAAAATCCGTTATAAAGCAGTTTTATTTTAATGTGTGATATTCGGGTAAATTTTAGAAAATACTACATTTAAACATTTTTTTTAGAAATTGTTTACGTGCTGTCAAGCAGGGGAAATCGTTTAATAAAAATCGACAATTATACGTATACCATGAAAAATAAGTCCTTCTCGACTATTCGATGGGTTTGTTCATCGCATAACGGAAGATCCTGCAATGCTTCTGTGGTTACTGCTGATGACGTCATTGTGAAGCAAAACCTTAGTCATAACCACTGAAAATTTAAGGCAATTCTTAATGATTGTCTTTTTACAAGGTTTTGTTAAACTTACCCTATGAATTAAAGAATATTATTATGAGTGAAATTATGAAAGTTAAAATAGAACAACTTTACGATTGATTTCCCAGAAGTTCGGCAATTTCGGCTGGGATTTGGGTGACAATGCGTTAATATGGAACCACGGAGGGTGTGATGAAGTTGGAAGGTGAATATAAGGATTTCAAACTAAGTATGATAAAGTTATCGAGATTGAGAATATTTGCTTTGTACTGACATACACCTGGGGGCTGTTGTTGTATTTATGCATAATTAAAGGTTGTTGCCAAAAATAATGATGGTCATTATTTTAGCAGGTAATGAAGAAGACGGAAGAAGACTATGCTTTATGCGCAAAAATTGTTGCTTGGAGCAAAAAATATTGTGTACAGGTCTACGACATGTTCTTGTTTTCATTTTGTGTTTGCCTGATACGAAGTCAAGCCACCAAAGAGAATAATTATAAAGAGATAATACGCTTTTATTCAGATCAGAACAATTCGCTCTCAGCGAAATTTTTTTCCACGTAATCATACGAGACTTTAATATGGGCCCCTATACCTATGTTTTTAAACGGTCCACAACCGCGAGTAGTATGTCTCTATTGCAAGCGTCTACAGGCTTAGGTCACCTCTTACCATCAATAAATTTGGGCCGTATAATAAATAAATAAACTTTATGGCTATTAAGGTTTACTTAAAGATGTCTAGGTACGACTGGGGTTAGAATCCGCGAAAATTTCGAAGCTAATAAATCTCCGCCACCGTTTCAAAAATGAAAACTAGTAACATTATATTTTGTTACAGATTACAATTACAATGCCCATTTTGTCTACACACGGAGAGGGTTTAGAAACTTGGTAATAGAAGGCATAAGATTTCGGCCCAATGGTTTCTCAAAGAAAAAAGCTAGATGGCGCTGTGCGACACACGAAAAGTTCCAATGTAAAGCGGTGTTACATACAATTGACGATACTATCGTTTACTATAATGATATACATATTACCCAACCTTAAGATCATAGCACACGTATCAACTCAGGGCCTTTAGACAAATTACATTGCGAAGCGATAACGAAAGATCGACAAAAACAAAATGTATGGGAATAAGATTGACACGTGATATGTCGAAGGTGAATGTCAACCCCATATATCGATCTTTCGCTGTCGTTTCGGTATGTTTGTCCAGTGCCCTTAGTAAGACAAGATAATGAAAGGAAATACAAAACTGTCTACAAATTATTTTACCTACTTAGTTTATTTTCTATTATTTTTTTCTATTTCTAGCATTTTGCCTTCTTTTTTAATAAATGTTTTCAATGAAACATAGCATTTTGGCAGGTTCAAGATCGTATTAATAGACTATTTTTGAAATGATGAACTCGTAACCCTGAAAGGGATCGTCCTCCTATCGCCTTTCGCTTTGCACTCAAACAGGCTTATTGTAGTTTGCAGTAGGGAGTATCAAACAAAGTATACAGAACAGTTCGAATGGAAACGGACGATTTGTTACCGAGTTGATATGTCTGCTATGGTCCTTAGTGTTGTATTTTTGATTATTTTTATATAAAATTTTTATGTTTCCCGTTGTGGAGTTGCCAAATGTGTGACTCATGTGAAACTCTTGATGATGTCCATCACCTACTGATAGGTTATGTTAAAAATAATTAAGGGAGAAGGTCTTTGAGGAACAAATTTATACAATGTTGGAGTATTTATTAATTTTAACTTTGTTAACCCTGCGTTGAATATTGCTTTAGACTTATTCGATGTTTTTGTTTATAAAAAATCTCATATCTCTATTACTTCGTAGTTTGATTAGGTTAAGTTACTGTGGGGCTGACATATTACTTTTTAATACAAGCCTCAAACAAATAAAGACTTATAAAAAACTTGAGAGGTGTCAAGGGACACCCGGTTGGAACGAAGTTCCTTTCGATTCATTAGTGAAGGAATTGTAATATATTTTTTTTAAGTTATAATAATATTTTTTTTTCTATCTCGAAAAAGAGAGACAGACAGACAGACAGACAGAGAAACATGCGCACGCCGCACAGCTTACAATAGTTTACTATAGCAAAAAGTGTCGTGACAACTTTTCGTAAGATTTTTTTCCGTCTAGCCCCCTTTCACAACGCGCGATAAGGAACTTCGTTCCAAAAGAAAGTATTATACTTTATACATAATAATATTTTTTACGACAACCTTATTAGTACACACGGCTACACATCAAGGTATACATTCCAGTATAAGCTGATCTCGCATTGTTTCTCGTAGGGTCGCTGTAGTCAGTCAACTTATACTGGAAATGCATAGTTTGATGTGTTGCCGTGTGTACATGTTCGGAAACATTTTATTGATTTAGAGTGCCTTTAAGTGAGTTAATTTCGTCCACGGCAAATTCACTATTTACAAGTGAATGCGCAAGTATATTTAAAATTAAATACCTTTTCGAGGTTCCTTTCATATCATTTACTTTCAAATGTTGAAATAGAGATAGTTCTAAGTGTTAATGAATACTATTAAGACAAGATATTTGTAGTTTATATTTTTGCAATAAAAATTTTATGTGATAAGAAACTTGAATTTATATTACAGTCTTACCCCCGTATTCATAAACATCGTATAAGCTCATTATAAATAAAATACGCTTATAATTTGTTTGACTTTGTCTGCCATCTTGACATTTATACTAGAAAGAAAGAGACAAAGTCCATTTTAACTAAAGAGTCTTATAAGTTTTTTTATGAATTAGACTGTTATTCTAAAACGAAGATCTAAGATAGTCCGGGCTACTAGTAATTTCACTATTTAGAAATAAAAGTAGAATGTGTATCTCTGCTTAAACATTGTTTTTAAATAAGTTGCGACTTTTTTCTGTCTACAAACTGATGGAACCTGGGTCCCTAGCCAAATTACACAGCGAAGCGATAATGAAAGATCTAAATGATCTAGATCGGTATTTACTGCGTAAGCTCGTGTCATTGTAAAATTTATCATTGCTTAACAACAGGCAAGATGTCATCATTATCACCATCAGACTGGGGGCGTCCACTGCTGGGCATAGGCTGAACGCCACAGCGAACGGTTGCCGGCCGTTAACATCCATCGGCTTCCGGCAATTTTAATAATGTCATCAGTCCACCATGTAGCGAGCCGGCCGACGACGCGTCGTTGCGGAGACTACTCGAGAACCTTTATACCCCAGCGGTTATCGGTTCTACGAGCGATGTTGCCTGCCTACTGACACTTCAACTTGCCCACTTTGATCGCTATGTCGGTGACTATGGCGAGATGTGGTCAAGCACAATTATTATAGGATAAAAATATAAAAAATAAAAATTAAGGGACTGATTGATTGTTGCGTGACATTTCGAGTCAATGTCAACCCCATACATTTTGTTCGCTGTTGTTTCTTTCGATATTGTTTCGCTATGTAATTTGTCTTAGGGGCCCGAACCTTCCAAAAATCTCCAAAAATGTACACAACAATCTCGGTCCGTTCGTTTTGGATGTTCAAACACCGACGTACAGAAAATTAACAGAGAAACAGATTGTTTAGGGGAGAGTGTCTATAAAAGAGACAGACTTTGAAAGAGCCTATATGATTTCTGCTTAAAAAAATATGACAGTTCTACGAAAACAAATATTGTTTTCGTAGAACTGTCATATTTTTGTAAATTATAGTTATTCAGTGTTAGTAAAAATAAAAATTGAAGTTTAGGTAAGTTACAAAAAAATCATATCGGTTCTTTCAAAGCCTGGCTCGTTCATGCACACTCTCCCCTACTTTACTAGTTAAGTACTAATATTAATTGTTTATTCTTTCTTTCAGTAACTTTTACCAAGTCACGACGAGGGAGGACATTGCTCTGTTTAAACGGATTCACCTTCTGCGTGCAAAACTTGACGGGGACAAAAGTGAGATGGGTGTGCTCTACACACAATCACAAGAAATGCCGAGCTTCAGTACATACTTATGGCAATGAGATCATACGGATTAATAATGTTCATATACATTGATGCAATAATATGTTTAAATAAGTTTTTGCGAAAATTCGCACTGTCAAGTTAAAAGGCTGCGGCTGCGGTTAACCGTTCGGATAATAGGGTTTATAAATAATTTTTATTAGGCCCAATAAATGTATTCCGAGTACTGACTGCTGGTAGAATTGGGCTAGTCACCACACACTAGGCAAAGGCACTTCGCTAAATATCTAAAAACAATACATTTTCTGTTTGGCCACCACTAACAGCTACCGTGCCTACTTACGAAATTCAAACTGCGCGTTTACTACCTTTTTTGTTTATTAATTTGAGGTAATAAACATTTATACAATATAATTTAACAAAAACAAGTATCTCATACAATTGTATAAACTAATGTGTATCCACGGTTTCTATATAAAAATTAAGGAAAACAGCAAGGTGACGCTTATAGCTACAAGTTAATAAAGTATATAACAGTTTGGATTATATGCACATACCAGTGGCGAAGGGTGGAAGTCTGAAAAAGGAAAGCCAGAGTAAAAAAGTTCTTACAAAGAAAATAATATATCCTCACTACCGGCACCAATTGTTGTTACACTTGATGCTATACTTATTATTGGTAAGGGAAGCCGATGGGAATCGGCTTGTATGTACTCTTTGCCACTGGCACATATTCATAAAGTATTGAAATATAGGTCTATAAGAAAGGCTATTCATCGTTTTTAAAAGCTAAGTTGTGAGTAAGCAAAAACATTTACGCTTGTAAACGAGGTATTATTTTTTTTGGATTAGATGATGAAAGAGTTCACGCTCAGCGTTAGTTTTACAGGTGGCAAAATGAAAGAGACTTGAAACACGCACTCCTCTGCTAGTTCTAGATATAGTGCAATATAATTTATTTGTCAAATTAACTCAGTCAAATCTGCTATCACACACACCATTCAACGTCATCATCATAAGTAAGCTGTGTCAAGATTTTAGGTTTTAAAGGTTGAGTTTCTTTAAGAGTAAGCTGTAAGGAATTCTTGAACGAAAACCGATCTCTATTCTATCAGAATCTTTGTCTTCATTGCCATTACTAACAGGTGAAATTAAGGACAAACGGGCTGTCAATTATGAATATATAGGTAAGCCGCTGTGCGACAACCCGATAGTGCGTACATCCACATAGTCATGATTAATTATTGTTAACATGTAACTAGGTAACTATACTAACTTCTATTGTAAATAAAAATTTAAATACCTTAGATATATTAATGTTATAAGGGGCCGATTTTTCGACAGCCAGACTACTTTTATCTGAGGAATACCTATTTATTCGTCTTTACGAATTGTACTTACATTTACGCTTAAAGTTATTCCTTGGATAATAGTTATTAAACTATTCAAAAGTCAGGCCAAAGATTTTCTTAATTTTACATTATGAGATTAAAAGTTACATTTTTTTGTGTTGTCATTTAATTATAAATCAGCAATAAAACATAATGAAATGTAGTTTAATTTTTTTTACGATTGATCACACCATACCACACTTAACACCATACACTATTGACCTTAGTCATAAAACTTATAAAGCATAATATGCTTTATAAGTTTTATGACTAAGGTATTTGAGCGAACCGTTATATTTTAACGGTTCGCTCAAATACGGCTAGGAATGCGTTATAAATTTTAAGCTTAAGCTAATTCATAGTACTGAATTAATAATATAGAAATGTAAGTAAACATATCGAATTATAAATAATACAAACATTAATATTTATTTCAGTGTTTCTCGATATAGAAGACCATGATTACGTCGGGCATAACATTTGCCTCTCCGATACCATTAACACGACTGGCAGTGATATAGAATTCATTACATCACAAAGAGGCGGTAAAGTACTTGTTCGAGGAGGATACATGTACAATCTTAAGGCTACAGCCAAACGCGGGACTTCTTTGTGGCGATGCGTCAAACGCAAGTCATTAAAATGCAAAGGAGCGATAAGAATAGACCCCAACAACAAAGTACTAAATGAATATCAACACGGGTGTGAGCCTGATCTTAAGAAGTTGGTGGCAAAGAAAATTTTTGAAGGTACTAATGAAGATGAAACTGTACTAAATGATATTTTTGATAAAACTGTAACAGAGTTACAAGAGTCGGGACATAATGTCGATAATATAACTAAACAAAATATCAATCTAAAAGCAAAGTTGTACCGCAAAAGATATCAAAACAAGCTTTGGAAAAATATTGAGACTTTGGCAAATTTTAACATCGAAGAGGACAATGAATGAATAATTTTAAACCATTAATCAATGTATCAATATATCTTGTCGATGTTATATTTAATTGACTTTATAAAGGAGGAGGTAGTCAATTTAGATGTTTATATGTTTCCGTAGATAAAAAAATAAAAAAGTAACCCTTAGATATAGTATAACTGTTGTCTGTCTGTCCGCCTATCACGTAATGTGGCTATATAATATCTATATGCATTTTTAAATATATTTTGTTTTAAATATTTAAGTTTGTTAATTGTATTTTGCTATATTTAATTTTTTTGAGTGTTAAATCTTATAATATTTATTCAAAACGGTTACGTGTTGTCGAGTTTGAATAAAACAAACCAATGCCAAGACCCAAACATTGTTTTATGTGAATAAATTTTAATGTATTTGTAGAATCGTGTCATATTTAAGGTTTAAGAAATAAATGTACGTCACGTGGGACACTGTTTTTTGCTTACCCTTTTTACTTCTCCTAATTTACAAAAACATTGTTGTCTTATCTATTACTTGCTTCCGCCCGCGGCTTCGCCCGCGAAATTGATCTCACTAATCTTGTTTCTCCATACAAACTTTGGAACCCCGTTTCACCCCCTTAAAGGGTGAGTTTTGAAAAATCCTTTCTTAGTGCACCCCTAGACCCCATAAGGAAGCTATGTGCCAAATTTAGAGTCTCTATACCCAGCGGTTTGGGCTCTGCGTTGATATGTCAGTCAGTCAGTTTCTTATTTTATATATTTAGATTTATTATTTTGAGGTGTTCGTTTTCTATAGTCTACGCGTGGAGCGAAACCAGTGAAAAATATAATCTATGAAACCCAATCTAGCTACTTCATGTAACGTTATAATACAATTTTCTTTGATATAATAACTTGTGAAAACTTACCTCTATGCCTCTTCTAAACCACGCAACTGATCACGATTCGCATCTAATATGGTACTGTTTATTATTATCATTGGCCATCCCATTACTAAAAAAAGGACCTCTTTCTCCTCCAATACCTTCCAGATAGTGCAATCTTAGGCTACCACCATCCGTTTCGTTTCATCTATTTTCATCTGGCTCGTCCGCGCAGCTTTCTCGCTGAGTCTGAGCGCCATGGTAATGTTAATACAATTAATCTGATAGAGGGATTAATAAAGAAATTTATGTTTCAGATTATAAAATAATAATGGGTAGAAGAGGTAAACCTCTGCTTCTGTTAAACGGCTACAGTTACGCACGATGCAAAACAAGCTCCTTGGGAAAACAAATATGGCGATGTTCTACTCATTTATCTAAAGGATGCAATGTAAGATTAACAACGTTTGGCGATCGATACGCTTTCACTAATTGTGAACATAACCATCGTCCCGGTCAATATAAGCATTATAATATCGATGCGCTAAACTAGAGTCGAGTAAAAATAGGCCTACATCCGTTTATAGAGTTGAAACTACACTTGATAAATTTGATTAAAATCGGTGCTGTAGTATCGGCTTGAAACGGTTACATAGATGGAATTGCTTTAAATTTGTTATTGATGGCTTGTAGCTGAAGCAGTATGTTAAGTTAGTAAGAAATGATGCTTTATAGTCTCTACCTAACCTTATGGGTGAAGTATGTGATTAGGTGTGTGTACTTAAACGTTATCATCTGCATTTATTCGTACAGCTTTTTGGTTATTTGTAATTGTTATTTGTTTGAAACCTGAAATCTGTTTGAAAAGACAATCTCGGTAGTCGAGCGGTGTAAGCCGTCCGACTGACGTGATTCCCGCCCGGACAATATTTGTGTAACAACAAAAAAATTGTTTCGGCGTCTGGTTGACTGAGGGACTACCCTCCATGCCTCGGAGAGCACGTTAAGCCGTCGGTCCCGGTTGTCATTTAACTCATCTATGACAATCGTTATATGTAGTCAGAAGCCAATATAATCTGAGACCTGGTCTACCCATCTCGGCTACTAGTTCTCTACGGGTTTCGAGGTCTGATGGCAGTCGCTCGTATAATTCTGGTAGCTAGCCGCATCAGGTTAGACTGGGAGCCGACCCCAATAGAAATGGGAAAAAGGCAAGGGGAATGATGATGATGATTCGTTTGAAACATTCGTTCTTAGAAAAAATCGTATCCCACTATTGATATTGGTCAAAGATCCAAACCTATATCGACCTTCACCGAGCTGATAATAGAACGAAACATATTTTATCATGAATTTAGTATATTAGAAAACATATTAAAAATGGGTTCGCTACAAAAATCCTGGGCAGACTACTGTTAATAATAAAAAAAAAAAGATTTTTAATTAAATGTTAAAAATAAACACATAAACATTTAATTTTTTTTTTTTTTAATTATTTAAAATAGTCTGCCCAGGATTTTTGTAGCGGACCCATTTTTAATATGTTTTCTAATGTACTAAATTCATGATAAAATATGTTTCGTTCTATTATCAGCTCGGTGAAGGTCGATATAGGTTCGGATCTTCTACTATATAATCTGTAACAGTAGCAACTGGTATTAAGCGTTATGAGAATTAATGCAGTGTTTTATAGATAGTAAGTTACTTGAATTTTTTTTTAATTTATTAATATAACTATGTCTATGAGGAACATGTTGTAAAATAACTGTGTGCATGGAGTAAGGATTTTCTAAGATATGTCATAATTATTCGGTGCTATTATTATTTCAAAAAATAGGTATTGGCACAATATTAAATAATACAAAAAAAGACACAAATAAGTAGCTAATATTTAAGATATCTTTCCTAATTTTGTCTTTAAGATTATTTGTTAGAACCTTGTATGCCTTATTATGAATGTAATACTAATAGAAATAATGAAAATACAGACAACATAGAAGTACTTTTATAAAATGTGATTGTTATATTTTTCCTACATTAAGTATAATAACTTGAAACTGTATTATTTGCTCTAGGTATACTATAGGACTTTAAAGCAAATCGTTCACCGGTGGACGATTGCTAAACTAAGTAAAAATTAAAGTAAGTAAACTAAGCTGAACTAATCTAGGAATATTGTCGTCCGTCCTCCGAGAAATAAGCTAAATGCCTGCACATCACTCACTGTACACACAACCCTAGTGTAAGATGCCAGAGGGGAAGGTAAGGTGGTGAGAGGAGGTTAGTCTAGTTCACATAGTTTCGGATCAGTCTACACAACTAAGTTATTTCGACTTTGTTGGGCTGTTTTCCGTATCTTAGCTGAATCTTAGGAAGCATTTGTATGATAATGTGGCTCAACTATGTGAGCTAAGTTAAACTAACTTAGTTTCGTTATCGGTGGACAATCGACTTAATAACTTTGTTACTCTTTTAAATTAAAATACTTTTTATATTAGTTGGGAATTTGGATCCCAACATGGGATCCAAATTCCTAACTTGTCCGAAACGACATTAAGAAAAAAAATTAATTTGGTGTTAGTAAATACTATTTTTAATAAAGCCTAGTGTTTTATTTGTCACTTATTTGTATAGGCGTAGGTACATATGTTATAGTTATAGAGGTATGTCGATAAATATTTAGTATTTCACTAGTAATTCCCATCATTTGTATTTCCTTTTTTTTTCGTTTTGTTTAAATTATTTTGTTAACAGCAGTCACCGATAGAATTAAGAACTTCTTGAAATCAGAAAGAGGAGGATGTCTTCTTCTCCGAGCAGGATACGTGTATTATTTGAAAAACTTAAGCAAAGATGGTGATACGGTATGGCGATGTCAAAAATGTGGTGCACCAATTAATATAACCCTGACAACATCGTCACTGATAGTCAGAAAAGAAGCACCACATAAATGTGAACTAGATTATAAAAATATCATTGTCAAAAAGATGTTACACCAATGTGCAGTTCAAGTTGAGATAAATAAAAGTACTCCCATAGCTCAAATATATCAAAACGTATTAACAGATTTTGTAAATTCTAGGTATTACATTAGTGATTTTCCAAAATTTACCAATATTAAAACCAGATTGTATGATATCAGATCAAGATCCGAAAAGCACAATAGCTAAATAGTAGATGACGATTTCACACGAATGTTAACTAAAAGACAGAGGAAATAATGTATCATCTGTACTTAATTATTAACCTAGATTCAACATCTGTTTACAAAAAGAGAATGTTACTAAATAATTCTGTTGATTTTTTAAATATTATTTTTAACATAAGTCATCCTGTAAGAGTAATTTTGGGGGATGGAACAGGGATGCGTTGCTATTATTCCGTTTTATGTCTGAATAAAAAACAACATCATAATTTTATGTTAATTTTTTCAAAGTCGTGAATGTTGTAAGTGACAACATATAGCGGAATACCATTGTAAACCATCAAGCTTATAGATAAAGTCAGCATTAGAAAACTATAACATTTGTAGTAACAGCATTTGAAAAACTGACTAGTAGATCAGAAAACTTAACTTTTATTATTTTTTGCGACCCTGTGGAGTTTTGGGACACTGGACAAATTAGGTGTTGGAAATAATCTAATAAAACATCTTCTTAACCTTGACTCATCATTTACCGGACTCCCGGTATTTTACCAAAAGGTAGGCATTGGTAATTAATCGTGAATTCAATTTGGCTTCTGTGCATGGTCCATCATAGATTCTGCTTTGAATTTAGCGTTGAAAAGTATTTATATTTTTTTAAGTAATTCTTTTCATTAATATAGAGTAATATTCTTTACTGTTACCGCATGAAGTTAATTTAAGACATCTTTCAAGCCTTTATATCGATGCTGGCATCATAATGGGTACCTACAACGTACTCAGAATGCTGATTTTCAAATAGTGGATACTTTTATATTTTATTTTGAAGGATCAATAATCCAAAAGTAAAATTAGAATATATTTCTAGGTATATTACATTAATTAGCAGGGCATTTATAGGACACACAATATAAACAATAAAAAGTGTACTGTTGTTATTAAAATAAGTAGTGATATAAATCAGACATGTTATTTTATTATATTAATAAATTGAAAATAATTTTCTTACAGATTTTGCCTTCATTACATCAAACAAAGGACAGCCTAAACTTCTTCGAACTGGTTACATGTACCACCAAATTAATAAAATTTCCAACGGCATTACTACGTGGAGATGTCACAAAAGGGAATGTCAGGGAAAATTAATGCTAGATTCTGAAAATAGAATCATCAAAGAAACTCAACATTTTAATTGCGAACCCAATTTCAAACGGAATATGATAAAAAAAATGTTGTACGAATGTCAACTAGTTGTACAGATGGAGAAAACTAAACCAGTGTTAGAAATATATAATGATATGGTGGAATCTTACGTAAAATGTGGGTTTCGTGTCAATGATTTCCCTAAATTCACGTCAGTAAAAGATACACTGTATCGCAAAAGGTTAGCAGCAAGAAAATATTAAAAGATGTTCAACAAAATATAAATAGTAATAAGAATAAGGTGACGTAGACAGTTAAACAAACGTACGTCAAGAAAGAAATGGTTTTGTGGTTTTATTTTAACTTCTTCTAATATATTACTAGTGGCCCGCCCCGACATCGAGTATAAGACAAAAAAATAATAATATTAACATACTCTCCGGCAACTTCCCATGCTTAGACCACTTGATAAGTCTAGTAAAACTAACAATCAAAATCATTGTGATATTTACCAATTTAAGCGTGTGTGCTAGATCTAGAAAAATAATTATTATTATTTTCATTTGTTGGGTTACATTATAAAAGTTTTCGTATAGATCTCTAATTTATTTTAGCATATTTTTATATAGCATATTTTTATGTTACTCGGTAAAGATGAATTAATATTGCCGATTTTAAAATCATAAAATCAAACCAAGGACGTTTTGAAAATACTGTATTAAAAGATGCTCTACATAAAAATTACTAACCAAACTTCAAACAAAAAAAAAAATGTTCTATGAATGTCAACTTTCCGTGCAAATGGAGAAAACTTAACGAGTGATAGATACCTATTTATAGAATGAAACGGTGCAATCTAAAAGATAATAATTGTAGAGAAATTGAAAAAAATCTATCGAATAGCTTAATTATTAACATCTTTTTATCCTATTACCACACTCCTAAAACTAAAGCTAAGAAAATCTACCGTACATATTCAAAATCTATCGTAAGTAAATAAATTATTTTATTATACTGTCTGATCTTTCAACCACCAAGCCGCGCTTGGCCAGCGTGTATGGATTAAGGGCTAAACTCTCAAATCGTAAGATAGTTGAGGGAAGACCTGTGCCCAGTAGTGGGATAATAATATAACGGTTGAAGTGATACTTGTATAATTGGTGATGGGCTACGTTAAATAGTCATTGAAATAAAACTATTTTATAACCGATTTTATCGCGGTTTATTTTAGATTCTAAATCCCGACGTTTCAAGGTCTTTTCAGACTTCATGATGACGGATGGTACGCTATAAAATTGTTTAATTTCAATGTGTGATATTCGCGTAAATGTAAGAAAATACGATATTGTTATAAAATCTAGTTGTTTGTTTTTAGAAGTGATATATGAATACACGACGTCCAGCGTCACCGGCAGAACAATGTTAAAAGTAGACGGTTATATGTTCACTTACAAATCAAAAAGCGGTGTAAAATCTCGATGGGTTTGTTCCAGTCACTGCTTCAGAGGCTGCAAAGCACAAGCGTATACTATTGACAATACTATTGTAAAGCTTAACAATGACCATAATCATGTAAAGAATATGAAATATTCATCATAATTTTACTATGTACCTGTCGCATTCAGATAGATAAAGGCGTAACGTAGTTTTATCTCTAGTGATAGATAGGGACCGTAATATATTAGTAAGAAACCGTTATGTAACTATCATTCTAGGAATGTAATTATAATAATACGATCGCAATCTAGTATTATGATTGTAACTTTAGTACGAGTTCGTCAATACGAAAAAAGTTATCGAATACTTGAACCAGTCAATCGTTTTCAGATTATTTTTTTTCGTTGAAACTGTTTATTATAAAGACAATGTAAGGCTAGAAATAGAATGGATTGGAAATAGAATAAGTAAAATAGCTTGTAGATTCATGTGCATTTTACTTTATTAATTTGACAGGTTCATTATACTATCCTAAAACTATTTCGTGTTGACTACTAGTACTAAGGGTAGAGACTATAGATAGACCGTTTAACTCGCGTATCGCCTATCGCCAAGATTCTGACTCCTCAAGCTGCACAGACAGTGATGATGATTCAAGCGATATGGATATTAGTGACGAATAGTCTTACATTACTTTTATCTGTGGTTAAATAGTTCTTTAAGAGATTTGATTAATGTTTTATGACTTTGTACCTCAGATGGCGATACTCGAGTTAAACGGTCTATCTATAGTGACTAATCGAATAAAATTGTTATAAATTCAACATTGATACAAAGAATACAAAATAAGGTTATTTTTCAACCTAACCCACCTTTATGGTTATCTTTGATTCCATGATAAATTAATAACTTGCGATCTAGTAATTTAATTATATTTCTAGTATGATAATAACGAATCCCTTTCTTATAAATTATAGTTCGGTATATAACTATATCCCTAGTGATATAATTATATTACTGCATTATTACGCCTACTAGCACGTGTTTGTTGTTACAAGACTGTTATATAGTAGGTACTTACAATCTGTACCGCGGGCTGGCAAGTGGGTTGGCAGAGGAACCCCGGGGGGTTTTGGTGAGTAAACTTCTTCGGGATCTAACATACCCACTGTGTCACGCCCTGACGGTTTATAAAACGGCGACGGACCTATAAAAGGTTTCCTCTCGAAAAAAAAGCTACTTACAATTTGTACAATCTCGATGTAAGCTAATGATAAAAATGTAAATAGGGAATGGTAGTGGTCGTGACAGAGAAGATATCCATGGTTGTAGTCAGTATTATGATTATGTACTTATGTTTATACAAAACTCGTCTTTTGTTTAATTGGTTCGTCATCATAAAAATTAGGTACTGAAAATAAATAAAATAAAATAAACATAGAATTTTATTAACTGAATACAAGTGTAGTAGGACCCATTGAGAAAATATAAATTATGTTGTGTTAATAGCCGTTATTAAAATCATCTATTTTTATTTCAGTGTCCTTAATCAAAACTAAAGGTAAAACTCGCATAAAAGTTGGAGAGCACACGTTCTATTTGAAAGCTGGCAACCATAAAGCGAATAAAGAACGCTGGTGTTGTACTAAAAATAAATATTGTAAAGCTGGCCTTCATTTAATAGACAATAAAATTATAGCTATTAATAATAATCATAATCATGAGAAAAAATAAAAAATAAAAATATTACAGATTTTTTTATTTAAAAGTACATAACGATTCAGTTAAAATGGAACTGTGCGGGTAGTTTGTGACTAATGCAGCCAAAGAGGTGGACTCGAATATCACTCATTAGTTGCGGTAAGACAGTAAACGTCGCTGCCGTAGAAGATTGCCTTATTTCTTTTTTAGTTTAATATTTATCTCATTGTAACAGTTTCATTTTAGGTATGCTCTCAAATTAACAACAATCTTATTTTCAGTAAAATTTATAAAGTCACGAAGAGGTAATCGTCTTCTTAGCTTGGGTGGATACACTTACTTTCAATATAAAAACAAAACTACCTGTTCCTACAGAAGCAGATGGTTGTGTTCTACTCATGCCGCTACTAAGGGATGTAAAGCTGCGGTTTATACTATATATGACAGAGTAGTTCGCATAAAAAATGCACATAATCATTAACATAGTATTAGTTGACGTAGTAATGCATCCTTAAACGAATCCCTCGTCAAGGCTAAATTGCACAGCCTCGAGCATCGCCGTATAGTTGCTAGTCTTTCGGTCTTTTACCGGATACACTTCGGAGAGTGTGCGTTAGAATTACTCAATCTTATCCCCCCATCCCCGTTCTTCCATCGGACAAGTAAGTAGCTGGCTAGAGTGGCTGTGCGCCACCGTTATATGTTGGAAATTCCACGGGTACGCACAAAGCGCTTTGCTTCCACTTTCATTGTGCGAACTGCCAAGTTGTGGAATTCGCTGCCGGCATCTATTTCCCAATAGCTATAATCTGCCGGTCTTCAAGTCACGAGTGAATCGGTATTTACTGAGTAAGCGCGTTCCATCGTAGATTCGTTCGTTGCATCACATCAGGCAAGTTGTGGTCAAGCGCAAGCCTATTTTAGGATAAAAAAAAAACATATATATAGACCTCCGTAGCTATTATAAAACTAATATCTATGTAACCTGTGTTTTAAGAGGCTGATTCGTAAATGTAAACAATGGAATTAGAGCATATTTTGTGTTGTAACTGTTATGTAATTTATTTTATTACAATGCTATATTTATTTTGAATATTTCGCTGTGTAAGTGTAGACTATTAGGAATTAAATTCAGTATTAAATAATATATATAATTTCTGATCTATTGTTTTGTAAAAATAATTTTTTCAGGCTTATTTGACAACGGAGTCCAACAGGTTTCTTCTCCAACTTACGTTGGAGTAGGCATGGGCGTCCTTAAGATTCACTATTTTCTTTCACAATTTTGTTCCCTTTTTTGCTACTAGTAAGAGCATAAACTAATAAAATCTTTTGTTGCAGTGAAATTCGTCACTTCACAAAGAGGCAGAGTTCTTATTAGCGTAGACGGCTACACTTTTTACAAATACAACAAAACAACACAAACGCACAAGACGAGATGGATGTGTTCTACGCACAAGAGTTGTAATGCAGTCCTTTACACTTTGGCGAATGAAATAATTTTTATAAAAAACCAACATAATCATGAAAAAACAACAAAAAAAGGGAAAAATAAACAATTAATAATACTGTAAAACTAAATTGTGTTTGTTAATTTATCTTTAAAGTCATTTTAATTGTAATTGTGCATTTGATTTATCTACTTCTATTTTTTAAATTAATTCAAAATTTAAGTTTACATAAAGTTTATCAATAATAATACAACGCCGCTGGATGGGTTCGATTCCCACTCGAGACAGACATTTGTGATCATAAATGTGCCTGTTTGTCTTAAACCTGGGTGTAATTATCTATTACTAGCTGAGCCTGCGGCTCCACTCGAGTTTGAATGTCCGGTCCGATTCACTGACTGAAAAATTCTAGAAAGATTTTTTCAAAAGTACAATTGTACAGTATCTTTTTTAAAACAAAACACATTTTATGCACCCCGTGAGGGTAGTTAAAACACATGTTTCATTATTTGTTTTAAGGTTTATTTATACTGAATTTTGAGTGAATAGGACCATGGAATAAATTTCACAAAAATCATTTAAATATTAGTAAGATAAGTGTTTCGAAACAAAAGTAGTAAATGTATCGTTGATCAGTTATCTGGTTTCCATAACAAGCTCGGCTAAGCTTGGGATCTGGTGGGATTGTTGTTGTTATAGCATATTTGTGCATTACACGGTTTTCCTCTTAATAAATGGCTGCTTAATTATATCCCATTTTAAAAATGGAATTCTACGAAACAATTGAGTAACTACATTAGTGGTTGACTAATCAAATAAGATGGTGTCATATTTATAAGACGATATTCACGTATTTTACAATGTATTTTCATTTCAGTAGCATTTTTTGCAACATCTTCCAGAGGAAACCCTATCATTAAACTTGGCGGTAACACCTACTACTGGCATAAGAAAAAGAACCAAACAGCCAGTTCTACATCTAAAAAAAGATGGCCCTGCGCATCCTGGGGTTGTAATGCAGCAATTGTTACAGTCGACGACCAAATTATTTATGTTAAAAATAAACACAATCATGATAAAACAAAATGATTGGACTCCAGTAGTGCAACAAATTATTAAATAATTCAACACTAAAGACTAAAATTTAAATATAATAATGTTAAAAATAATAAATTCCAATAAATTCATTTAAAAATATTTCTATCGCGGTCTTTTTTGTTAACTTTTTTTATTTGGTGTTAAGCGCTTTATTATTGCAAGTTTAAACAAACATATGTTTGTTCTAAATATTTGGTATCGAATTTTCAGGCAATCATGGCTGTCTAAAATTAGCTACATTTGTGACCTCAAATCGAGGTAACCGGATGATACTTTACAAAGGCTATACCTTTAGTGAAATGAAGGAAAGAAATCGTCGCGATTCTTCAAGAGCAAGATGGACTTGTTCGAATCGTTCTAAGTTTAAGTGCCTCGCCAAAATACGTACCGTAGATAACACAATCATCGCTGTAAACAGCAAACATAATCACTAAGTCGGATCAAGGTAATTAGAGGTAATTAAAACTACTTAAAGTAGTGGATATATTTTAAAAAGTTAATTTTGACAACCCAGCTTTTTATACGAATGAGCATTAACAATGTCGCCGAATGCAAATCAATAGGATACTTTTTGGTAATATGATTTTCAAATCACTAGGCAATTTTAATTTTTACGATTAAACTTTTAACAAATTTTACGTTTCTTTGTTTTATTTCTCTTACTCTCAGTGAAATTAAACATGTGATTTGAGATTTATGATGTCATAAAATTTTTGTTAGGTAATTTGATGACGTCAAGTATACACTAATGGCCTTATTCATAAAAATCTTATGAAACTCTCTAGTTGAAATGGACTTTGTGTTTTACTAACTAGTATAAATTTTAAGATGACAGACAAAGACAAACGAATTA
This sequence comes from Meganola albula, assembly GCA_936450015.1. Classification (NCBI taxonomy): domain Eukaryota; kingdom Metazoa; phylum Arthropoda; class Insecta; order Lepidoptera; family Nolidae; genus Meganola; species Meganola albula. The sequence continues at coordinate 12,102,290 of OW388149.1, forward strand.
TAAACCTATTTTAGCTATAATGAGCTTATAAGACGTTTATGAATACGGCGATAACACTACAATAAATAAACGTAACATGATTATAAAATCAATATTTGTTTGTAGATACTAGTGGAATCACAAACAAAATAAACTAAATGTTAACGTGTTCTTTTTTTCTATAAAAATAGGGTCACAATGAGCATTGTTTCCTAACAAATATACAATATAGTCTAATTTTCCACGTTTTTGGCCCACGTTTCCCCACCTTAGGAGGTAGGTTTTGAAAATCCTTGCATGTAGAGTGTTTATTTGGCAATTTGGAGTTTCCAGACCCAGCGGCGGCTGTACGTTGAAATGTCAGTCAGTCACTTTCTTCTTTTATACATTTAAATGTCACACACTACGGACATTTTGTCTATGCCTTCGAAGATTATTTCTTTATTTATCTTCGTGTCCTTATTTAATTACAACGATTGTAATTACGTTTCTGTTATTGAGAGAGTCATTTATTCATCTTGTCAGATGTTTTCATTCTGTTTAGCCTGGAGCCTGTCGTTATTTTGTGTCCTTGTACCAGTTTTTATTATCATTCCTTTATTTCAGATAATAAATCTTACCAAAATCTATCGAATTCCAAAACTGAACCAGAATTTAGTTTAATTAAATCTGGAAGGGGAAAAGACGTTCTTATCCACAAAGGTTACAAGTATAACATACATAGAGAAAATAAGGATGGATCTAAATTTTGGCGTTGTGTTCACAGAGCATATTGTAAAGCATATTTCATTACTACCGTAGATAATAAAATTAAAAGACAAGATAAACACAAATGTAAACCTGAGATTCTGTTAATTAAATGTCAATTTAAAACAAAAGATGATAGTGGAAAAGAAACTAATAAAACAAAATGATAAAATTCTATTGTAGTTTCATTGCATTTGCTTAAGGTTACATGTTTTGGTATAAAACAGTAATAGAAACAACAATAATACAGTAGCTTTTCACAAGTCAGCACGTTTCATATTGCAAGTATTTTATGCAATATCTACTATATAAAAATAAGTCGGGTTTTCCTTCCTGACGGTATAACTCCAGAACGCACGAACCGATTTTGAATTCGTTGGAAAGGTCTCGGGCTCCGTGAGGTTTACAGCAAAGAAAATTCAGGAAAAATTTCAACAGAAAAGCGGGAAAATGTTACATAAAACGAAGCCATCTGGTGGCGAAACGGAGTTCGCCGGGTTTGCTAGTGTGTGTATGAATAAATAATTCATCGCAAAAAAATTTTTTGTCCTTTAATTATACGGATCACGATATATTCATGTGGAATTATCGTTCTGTTGCTATCACGTCATTCTTAATCCTACTATTTTTGTTTTCAGACAATAAACCTTATCATAAGCTATTGTATGAAACAGAATTTCATTTAGTTGACTCTAAAAGAGTTAAATATGTACTTCATCACAACGGCTACAAATATAACATACAGAGGGAAAATAAGAATGGATCTAAGTTTTGGCGCTGTGTTCACAGAAAATATTGTAAAGCATATTTAGTCACTGCTAGTAATAATAAAATTAAAAAGATTGATAAACACGAATGTAAACCTGGCATTGTATCCATTGAATTTCAATCTAAAATAGACAATAACAGCAAATACTTACCAGAAATAAATTAGTAATACAATTGTCAAAAAATGTATATGTTTAAATGAATAAATGATAAGAAAGAATAAACTAACCTAACCTAACCTTGTTTTTGACTGCGGGGAAATGCGTTACGCATGTCCTTGCCCCGGATGGGCATAGGCGATGGGAACGTGGGACTCCCGTATTCGACCTGGGCGAGGGAGATCCCACAGGGTCTCTGGCTACGAACGGGCGGAATATCCACTAAAACCCCCCAGTGTTCCGTCGGACACCCTTTTGTGCCGAGCTGCGGGATTTGCTACTGCATTCACCGAAGAGAACAGCGGTCGGCCCGCCCACCCCGCCTCTACTGTAGCGGGCCCCGTCCGGGACGTGGGTTGACTAGTCCATGTCCAGCGGCACACGCGTGACACGTCACGCCGCCTTCTCAGGCCTGCTACTGCTAGTGCGGCGGGATGCAACACCCGTTTCTCGCAGGCCACCTCTACGGAGGCTGCAGGTCGTAACTTAGCCTAGTCTAACTTAAGTGAATGCGTAAAACCCTACTATAAAACTATGAAGTGTATATTGACAATTCAGAACTTGTTTTGATAGATAAAGTTGTAATCAAAATTTTTAACTTTTTATTTGATTCTTTACAAATAGATCACATGAAATCTAAAGAAGAATCAATAGGTATTTCTACTTCTTATTTAGGTCACGACTTTAAGTTCATTATACTTTGTACCTTTACACTTAACATGAATAAAATTTTAAAAACGGTTACTTTATTTTCATTTTCTTTGTAATTGTGTTTTTAATAGTCTTCAAAAACAGAGGTTTGTTTAATAAAGAAAACAATTTCTTTGCCTACTCTTTATACTCATTAATTATAACATCTGTTCATCTCTTTTCTTAACTATCAAGGCTTAAACTTCGTTTTCCAAATCAAATATTGATACTAACATTGGGTTGTTTTTTTATTACATTTATGTAAAACACATAAAAGTAATTAGTATGCAAGTCTACTGTGCAATATCTTTGGAATGATTTGTATAGAATACAAATTACTTTTTTGTTTATCACATCCGTCTATTTAACATGAACTCAATCTTTCTTGTAATTTTATATTATTATTTTTAGGTTCATCTTACCATTATACAACATCCAAATTAGGAAACCGAATGTTGATAGTGAATGATTACAGATTTTCGTTAAGAGGACAAAATTACAAAGATTCAGTAAGAAAAAGTTGGAGATGCTCAGGCAGGTCGAAGTATGGATGTAACGTCAACGCCTGCACATACAGAGAATATTTGATTGCGGTTAGAGGAACGCACAATCACTAATGACACACACATTTTCTTATGTAGATTTTCACGTGTTTGATTGATTCGACCATGTGTTAGGTATCAATGAAGATAAAGATAGTATACATATAATGTCATTAATGTGAACATTGTTCTAACACTACCATCGTACTCAATCGAAGAAATCTAAACTGTAACTTAATTTATTTTTTAAATAATTCTATTTATTATGCGGTAATTGTTGTATTTTTATGTCATTTAGAATAAAATGAATTTACTGCAATAAGGTACAAGTTTATTTTAATGATAACCATACAGGAGCATTTAAATAATAATCTGTGCATGGCGATTATAATATTTTACTAAACTTAAATAGAAAGTCAGATTGATAAATTATGCAAAGTTGCGTGTCATATCATGATGTCATATTAATTGTTTTATGTCTTACCATAGTTAGAGACCATCCCACGGCTCTTAAACAAATGTCACTAGCAGTGCAACATAGCTTACCTCCTTTGATGTCCGAGGTACAAATGGTCCAAAGAATCATCCTTTGTCTTTACTGTCTTGACAGAGTGATAATAGTCGCCGCAAGCCGCCACCGACAGTAGTTAAGGCGCTTGCACCTTTCCGCATGAGCTCCCGCCATCTGTACCTCTTGGCATAATGTTCGGCGAAATTTTTCGTATTTAGCTTGGTCAGTCCAGTGCATATTATGTAAGTTGCTGGTATCTTGGCTTACCCTCAATTTCCTCAGTACTTGTTATCCTGATTAGAATAAAATATTAAGTACTATCGACCAATTCTTTTATTTTTCAGATGTCTATTATTTTGGAACATCAAAATATGGCAATCGCATGTTGGTACTTAACGGACATCGGTTTACTTTGAGAAGTTCGTATAAGGAGGCGTTAGTTAAACGATGGAGGTGCAGCACAAGTAACAAGTGCACAGCATCGGTAGTGACAGTAGGAGATGAGATACATTCCCTTCGAAGAGACCATAACCATTGAGTGACCCATAAATTTTGAGCGGATCATAAAGGACACAGTCGCGGCTGCAATGGACAACCGCTTACCGCAGTAGATAATTTAAGCTAAAGTTATAATTTGATTCAGGTGTGGCCTTAAATACAATGCCGAAATGTTCAGGTTTGAAGAAAATGTTTATTGGTCTCTTGTAGTAAACACAAATACCTACACGGCCAATCTCAACAATGCATAGCGCGTTACTGTCATTATGTGTACCTACAGAAAAATCGCAACAGGCGGGGAAATAGATGCTCGCTTGACGATGTTTGTATGTATGTTTAAAGTCGATCAAGTGATTTGGCTTATATATCTACTGTGCCCTTATTATGAGATTAAGTTAAAAGAATAAAGTGTAAACTTGTGTAAATAAATAGTTGTAAAATAAATTAAAATAGTTGTAAATAAATAAGAAATTTTGTTGAAAATATACATTTCATTAAATTATTACATTCACGCTCATGACATTTTTACCAGCTTATGATAAGGTTTAAAATATAAGTATTTTTTTAATATTATAGCAAATGTTTAAGCGAATGTTAACGGTAAAGCATCCGAAACGTTGGGTTATAAATATAAAATAAACCACGATAAAATTCGTTACAAATTAATTTAATTACATTAACATAATTTCCTACAAAGTGATAGGTACTGTACAGATGAATGGCCGGAGAGCTTGTCAGCATACAATGTATTTGAACGTATAGATATAAATATTTATAATTGTTATTATTTATGCCGTCCAATTCGTTATATGAATTTTCCATTCTATTTATGAATCTGTTGAAAATAAAATATCATTTACTGAAATTTGCTTCTGACGCAAAAATTTTATTTCATTTGGTTGTACCTATCCTATCCTTTTCCTTTTCTCTTCTATTACAAACTAATATACATTTAAAAGATGCACACAGAAGAGGCTGCAAAGTTAATTATAAAACTTTGCTCATTTTGACATCGCTGTATTAACATTTTCGTGTTTTATTCTAATAATATTTTGCTTTGGGTTTAAGTTAGTTTTTTTTCGGGTATATTCGCGACTGCCAGCTGTATATGTAGTGGGAGAAGCTATTATATTTATTTTGTTTTCAGATATAAATGTGTATTACACAACCTCGATTTTTGGCAATCGAATACTAGTTGTAAATGATAACCGGTACTCTTTACGCAGCAGTTACAAGAACGCGGTTCGGAAACGATGGAAATGTAGCACACATAACAACTGCAAGGCTATGGCAATTACTGTCGACGATAACGTGATTTACCATCGCCCCGAACATTTCATTTAAACAGTGCCTACTGTAAATCATGAGTTTTCTATATTCGCTATTAGCATAAGATACAGCTCTTCCAATAGTCCTTAATCCTTTTACCGAATCAAATTAATACCTTTTCCACCTTAAATAGCAAAAAACGATTTAGGTTGTAATTCTAACTGGTAGGCTGCGGCCGTGGTTAGTTACGACCCATCAGACCTTGCTCCGGCCAGCGGCCTTGCCGTGTTCCCGTGCGATGTTTGGTGACACTGTTTTTATGAGGGTGGGTCGAAATTGTTGCTCCATTTCTGGTTTTTAACCAATGGAGCCTCATACGAGTGCTACCTACTCACCAAAAGTAATTCGTAATCACGAGTGAATCGGTAGGTATATTGGGCAGGCGCGTCCCTTGGTAGACTACATCAGTGCAATAATGAAAATAATAATAATAAGTATATTACAACGAAAATGTTGTTTTGGTAATCTTTCTATATAAAAAAATTGGTTGCCTGTAAAGTCGGTATACGGGCGAAAGTTTTACGTGACAACGTCTTTGAGTGGTAAAATAATTTTAATGTGAATATTCATTCGTATAGTAGGAAGAAGGATGAAATAATAGTAACAATTTAAAACATTTATTTATACAAAGAATTATATTTAAAACATTAATTTATACAAAGAATCTCGCTCTTAGGCGGGCTAACTGTGCTCGAGTGGAAGGGACGCGTGCCTTTCACTTTTTATGTCTGTCTCTCTCGCTCTTAGGCGGGCTAACCATGCCCGAGTGGAAGGGACGTGTGCCTCTCACTCGCTCTCATTGTGAGCGCATAACGTGAGCGGAGCGTAACGCAGTTTCTTGAAGTGTCACCCGGCAAACCAATTTATAAGACGTTGTCACGTCAAAATGAATCCCTATTTCCCTTGGTCACGCCATCACGCGTGACGGGTAGACCGCTTTCTCTAATAATTTTTTTAGAAAATTCCTTGAACTATGAGGATGGTTAGCAGAGAAAAATTGAAAAATAAACGATTTCCTCCGAAAAGGGTTGACCGATTTTTGTGGAATCTTATATCTATATTCTATAGGTCTGAGAATCTGTCGTAATCTATTTTCGGGCCCGGTAGGTGGCACTGCTTTACGGAGCGACGAGACTACGTCTGCGGGGTCCGCTAGCAGATTCAAATATATTGTTTTGATTTACAATCGTTGTTCCCTATTAATAGCTCGCCAGTGTCGTATTTCGAATTGCATTTACTAAAAGTGACGTACATATATTCAATATGGCGTGCTTTTATAATTCGATAGCAATTATAGAAAATTCATAATAATACAGGCAATGAGTAGTTTCAAACATAGTTCTGTTATTTAGTCACGCAAAACTAAGGGTGATAATTATGTACTTACTTATTTGGTATTGGTAGTCACTAAATAAATAAAACTCGTAGTTTTAAGACTAAATTCTTATAATAGATACCTACCAACTTAGAGCATTTAACACGGAAGGTGTTATACGCAACTTCTAGTACTAAATTCTTTCTGCCAATTTTTGTGAGAGGTAAGCTACATCGATTAATAAATTTTCGATATATCGTTTAGTAGCATTTGACGATAAAAAAATTCTTTCGCAATAACGTCCATGCGACTAATCGTTCAGTCGACTTTTTATTAATCGAACATATGACTCGTAATATAATTACGGACCCAGATACTCACGTACAGCACAAATGTAAAAGTTGAAGCTTCTTTACTAATGCACACGTAAATAAGAGCTACACACAAACAAGGAACATGAACAGTTTATTTATACAAACTGTTCATGTACCTCGGCAGAGTGCAACATGCGTAATACCAGTTCCGTGTAAAATTTTCTAAGCTTACCAATAATATATAAATAAATCATGCTTTTCTAGATTTCTTTCATGTGATGTATACAATTAAATAATATATAAATGAGAAATTTCTTATCTTAGTAAAGTAAGTTATTAAAACGTCATGTCTTTTTATTTATTTAATTGAAAACAAAATATATATTTACCCACGTATTCATAAACGCCATATAAACTCATTATAGCTAAAATAGGTTTTAATTCGTTTGTCTTTGTCTGTCATCTTGACATTTATGCTAGTAAGAGAGAGACAAAGTTCATTTTAACTAAAGAGTCTTAAAAGATTTTTATAAATAAGAATTAATTTAATTAATTTTAATTTTTTGTAGTAAACAAAATACATAGATATTTAATTAATATTTTTTCTTCTTTATTATTGCACTTGGGATGGGACTTTTACGCTTTTCGTGGTGAAACATTCTTTTTCGGATTTCCCCGCCTCGAGTAAGCTAGCGGTTAGAGATATGTTTGACTCTCGAAGACCACTGATGCTAGGTAGCCCATTCTAATTTAGGGGGCTCTTTTGATTCTCCCCCCCCAAAAGATAAGTGAAGAGCGTAGAGCAGACACATGTGCGCCTCCGCTGTGTGCCTGTGTTGATGGCTGTACAGCCCGCCTCTACTGGCTCATACTCAGGCGATAATTCTGCCAAATATGGATCAATTTATATTATTCTTTTTTGTTTCAAAGGGTATAAATTTTCATTTAAATTTTATCAAGATCGGTTCTGTGTTTTGAGTTATTGTTAATACATTGAACTATACCTATCTATTGATTATAAACATTGTGTTTCAGAAACAAGCTACTTCCTCTCAAAATCAAAATACGGTAATCCTATGTTAATCGTTAATAAATATCGCTATACATTAAGAAAACGGGACAAAGCTTCAAAGAAAAAACATTGGAAATGTAGTAGTCACAAAAATTGTCGAGGCAAAGCTGTGACTTTTGGTAAAATATTAATATCTCATGAAAATCATGACCATTGATGTATTTATCAGAGGGAAGATTATCTGGCCCCAAGCTAAGCAGAGCTTGTGATGAAGAAACCAGATAACTGGCTGATAGATGGCTTCCCTTTTTCAGACCTCCACACTTCGCCAATACCTATACTACTTTTTGTGTGAATATAAACATTAATAGAGAATGACACCCAGACTCGAGACAAACAGATATGTTCATCACACAAATATTTGTCTCGTGTGGGAATCGACGTTACCTATGCTTCCATCTAGTATTCTGTGGATATGTTACATTCTAAAAATATAAAAACAAAAAAAACTTGAAAAACGTTACGTTAAAAATTACTCCATAGGGCCTTCGCTAAGCGTGTGTATGCGGCGAGTGTACGACGCGGGCATTACTCGTCGCACGTGTCAGATATATCTCTATTATAGTACTTAATTTTACCAAGTACTTATTTCTTGTCAAGTTTGGTAGTCGAACATGCCGTTATTATACTTCTCACAGAAGTTGAAAGTACATTTTAATGATTTTACTTCTATTCAGTTTAACCGTATGACGTCCTACCGTGCGCGTGACTTTAATCCTATCTCATTCAGCTGATTATTTCATCTTAGCATTATCTTTGAAGTTCTCTAATACAGTGATTTTTATTAACTTCTATCTTAGTTTACTTAATCTCATCCCACCCCAATCACTATAATTGAGATATATTCTATCACACACCAGCGCGTGTGTACTGCGTGCTGTACTTAGTGAACACCCTTAGACATGTTATCTGGTTATTGGGACAATAGTCCACCTATAAGCAATTTTATCACAGTGTTCAATCGATGATAAGTTTTCGAATCGTAAAGGTTCGATTAAAATAAAATGTAAAATTACATTTTATTTAGTTTTATTTTACCTTTCTAACTTCAATTTAGTACATACCCACGCACTATCCCGCACTTAAAGTGATATCGCGTGTGGGAGGCCACACTCAATGCCGCTCAGCACACATAAACTGTCGAGACAGTCTGCCACCCAGATGACGATTGTGTCGACAGCTCACTGGGAGCTTACTACGCTCAGCAGGGTCATTGGAATAAAAATGACACAACTAACACCCTACCGGTGACTGCGTACCTACTGCCGAGCTCCTCTGTCTGTATCAACGTATTAAGTGGGCGCCCCGGAGATTCGTGGGACGACTTCTACAGGGGCCAGACCTGTGCAATGCGGGGTTCGGGCTTTCCGCACCCCACAGGTAGCTCTAGGAGCGGAGATGGCGGAGGAAAGCTAGCCGTCGCCGGAATCTAAATCGTCTTGGTATTTCTTAGAAATAAAAATTTAAGGACTGACATCTACCGACTTATGTTAGAACAAAAATCAAAGGCAAACTTTCTTGAAAATTAACACATTCCAAAACGGCATATTCTTTGGAGTAACTACGACTCCCTACCCTAATCCTGGATCTCGATTCTCGCAATTTCGACATAAATCTCGAACTTGACATATGATTTCGATTAATAAAGACTACTCGTTGCATGTCTTGCGTTGAGTGGTAGACATATCTCTAACATGAAATTTTACGAATACTAAAATAAGCGCCACGGCACCATCCTAACGTTGCGTTGGTCGTGTATACTGTGCAGCTGAATATTAAATAGTAAAATAAATTTCCGAAAAGCTGTTCGTAATAATAGGTACTACCACGTAATAATTACCAGTCACCCTATACAAATGAGCCATAAAGAGGAGGTTATAATATTATGATTTCTGTCGAGTTCGACTGTCTAAAGGCGAAAATCGGGGTTCCGTATTGAAAACTAATGACTAATCGTTGCATGTCGTGCGTTGGGTGCTAGGCATTCTGAGAATACGAAAAATTTTTCGGCATATGTCGAGTTCGAGATAAAATTCTAAAGTGTGAGAATCAGAGCCCTCGGCTTTTGCTACGCGTGTGCATTTCACCAAGCGTGCGCACGCGGCAGCCATCTATGATTTTAGAATAGTACTTAACATTTTATTTTTCTTTCAGTCTACATAAACTACCACTTCTTGAAGTCACACTTTGGTAATCGTATGTTGGAAATAAACGGGTACCGGTTTTCTCGGAAGGATTACAGAGACGGGGCGAAGAAAAGATGGAGGTGCAGTGGAGGCAGTGGCAAAAGGTGTAGGGCCACGGCTATAACATTGGGCGAGGAAGTGATATCGCTAAGTGGGGATCACAACCATTAGGAATTAGTGTTTTTATAAACATACTTCAGGAGGAGGTTCTCCATTCGACTGGTATCTCTTATCCAGCAGTCAAAAATAATTAGCTTTTTAATTGTTCTTAGACCAAGAGCCTGTTAACGCCAGACCTTCGTCATATTGTAAAAGCTGATAGTTCAATAAATAAATTTATTTCTTAATCACAATTAAGTATATCTTATGGGACTAAGTTTGCCTGCGCATGCTCCCAACGTAGGTTAGATCCTCTTGCCAGATACCTTAAAGTTCATATTCAATAATATGAATGTTTTGAGAGGTTGCCACGATGTTAGCGTCTGGCAATGAATGACGTGATTTTTTGTAATATTCTGAAGAAAATAAAAAAAACACACTTGATAATTTGATGGATTTATTTTACCGTGTACTAGCCAAAAGCACGATGACACTAACTTTGCAATAGATTTATCGTTCTTACCTCTGTTAAGAGCAAGCGCTGACAAACTTTCATATCATAAAATGTCGAAGTTCTGGCGTTCACGAGCTCTTAGGCTATAACCTTCTGGCATTCCAAATACAAGATATTGTCAATATTAAAATTTAAATCCGTTGAAATCATTAAAATAACATGTACAGCGCCACTAGCGATGGGTATTCACAACAAGTTTCTTTATAAAAATCTCTTGCAAAATGCATGACCTCTCTGTGAAGTGAGCGTACAAAAAACCGAACTATATGTTTCACACAATATTAGATAGTGGCTAATGTAAATTGATAGATTATTACTACGATTTAGAGCAACGTCTCATGCCTGCGTGCGCGTACGCCTCCGAGCAGGGAGCTTCGGAAACCAACGTGCCTATGATTTTTTTAAAACAATGCTAGTTATCCTAAGATGTATTTCCTTAAAGTAACTTATTAATTAATCAGGGTTATAACAAACCAACATAGTATCACACCAGCCGAGAGCATGCACTATGATATAAATATACCTCCGTATTCATAAACCTCTTATAAGCTCAATATAGATAAAATAGGTTTATAGGTTCTTTGTCTGTCATCTTGGCATTTATACTAGAAAGAAAGAGACACACCCAATTTTACTATCGAGGCTTATAAGATTTTGATTTATGAATAAGACCGTTACTGTCTGTAACGTTCTGTAGTGTATAAAAGCAAATATAATATATCATTATGCTATGATCACACGCGCGCGTTCAACTCGACATTCAACGTGCACATACACATTCCTGAGCGTGTAAACGGTACGCTCGAGCCCGTAAACGCGCCTGTAAACTTGAATCCCGCAAACCGGGCGAGTGTCGGTTTTTTGGCAAAGTTCAAAGAATGAATGTGCCCAGTGACTAATTTCACGCGCGCGAGTAGTCAGTCCCTCTCGTCTCTCTAGCGTTATCATAAGACGAAATTTTGCTGGAATAGCTTCTCTGAAATCTGTGTCTTGCTTAGAAATTGTCAGTGAAATTTTACTCAGCAACATTTTAAAATCAGTAAAGGTCATTCGACAGAAATTATAGAACTCTCCAGACGGTTCATGCAAGAGCTCATCAACAACACTGAGATCCTCGCTGCCCGCCATGGTGGCACTGACTGACACGATGGCGTGCGTGTGAACAGCTTGAATTTTCGCCGGCCTGGGACGGGCTGCATGCCGCGCAGCCCGCCAGGTAGCCCGCCGGGCTGCACGGCGTGCATGTGAACGTAGCATTAGATGTTATTTAGGTAAAGCGTAACTTAGCTCTTATGTTTGTATTACTCGAAGGTAAGCAGATGTAAATATCACTCATATTACGCCAACTATGTTTAAGTAATTGTGGGTGAATTTATTACGGTTTATAGGAGACAACCTCGAGCTGCTATCACGATTTTTATATTTTATTAATAACTTATTTTTTTTTATTATATTCGGTTCTTGAAGAATTTAGGAGATGTAATTTATGTATGTATTACTGGTATACAATTAAATATTTAATGTAAATAACATGTAAACGTTGTACCGTTTGTAAAATTACATGAATAAAAATCTGAGTTAAGTATGCCTCATTAAATTTAAATTATCAAACCAAATTTCTTTCATATTTTTTTTATTTTTTATTTGTAATATAACATGTTGAGAATCGTTAGATGAATTTACTAACGAAACAATGCACTTTCTTTCACAAATGTACTAAGTAAAAAAATCTGATTGGTGTTTTTAGAGCAATTAAAGTCCCTGTTAAGTTTAAAAGTTTTGTAAAAGTTTGTGCTACGGTTGTCTTTATTTTTAAATCTCAAATGTTCAAAATTGTAATCATAAGTTATCGGATATTCGGATCTAATATATGAATCCGCTTACAAATTTATTTATTTCAGGAGTTCAATATATGTTTGTGACGTCAAACTTCGGGAATCGAATGCTGGTGATCAATGGCTACCGGTTCTCTATGAGGAAGACGTCGAGGGGATCTCTGAAGAAACACTGGCGGTGCAGCGGTGGCAGCGGCAGGAACTGCAGAGCCAGCGCTGTTACTTTTGATGAACAAGTCGTTGCAATTTGTGGTTTTCATAATCATTAGAAATAACGTAAAGTATTTCTATCACCGTACATGGTATCTTGAGGACGAGGCAGTCTATACCTTTAGTACGAGTTCTTCTTCTTGTTCTTTATACTAAACACGAAACACACAAACAATCTGTGCCAAGTAAATACTACAACAACCTTACTTTGTGAGAAAGATTGATAATACTTAAACAAAGTTATTGTTTGGCACCGACTTCAAATTATATCAAATACTTATTAAATGTTTCTCATTATCTAAATTACTATACGAATTACTGTATGCTTAGTAAATTTATTTTTTACTCTTTTTAGTTACCTTTTTGAAGTCGGTTTATTTATTTTTTATTAATGTTAGTGCCAAATAAGCAACCTTGCAGTCGGCTAAAACTTTTAAAAATGCTATTTAAATTGTGTATAGAATATACATATAAAGTAGTTTAGTCGAAGTGCGATCGTAATTTTTGAAGTCGGTAAGTGATATGTAAGTAGTGGATTGAAGTAAAAGGGTAGATGTAGAAGTACATAGTCAAAGGGTATTATAATGTATTACGGGAAGCGGCAATCCAATAGGTGAAAAGTATAATAAAATTTCGCTGTAAATACTGCAATAGCTAATTTTTCATACACATGGTTAACACAGAGCACTGAATCCCATACCGTAACTAGATATAGCAAATCCTTACCACCTATGGAGTAAAATCGACTACCTTAAAAAAAAAGTAAAAATAATTTGACCTCTTTCGAAACCACGTACCTATTATTCACTTCTATTTGCATTTTTACGTCTTCTGAATGATATTGTTGCCAAATCCCTTAAGTAAATTGTATTCATATTGACGAATAAAACAGGGAACCTACCTATTTAAAAAAACATGCATATAGCCGAACATAGAACCTCCTTGTTTAGCAAAAATATAAATATATTGCATTTTTTAAGTGTGCCCAGCACAATGTACTTCACCTTGTTTGCTGCTCATGCCAAATCTAGAGATAGTTAGCGGCGTATAGTGCTCTGTGGTACATCTTGTTATCAATTTTGTAAGTAGTTAATATTAAATATTAAAAAAAAACTAGTCTAGACTTGTCATAAATAATATAGTACGTAATTCGTGCCAATTACACTTTTACAACTATTGTATACAGTATAGGTATACTTAGTTCTAGTCGTATAAAGTTCTTGCAATGATTTTAAGTACTGTCAATGCTCTTGATTTATGAACCAATTTAGGCTCATTCAGTTTCATTCTTAATACAAATTACTTTGCTGGATTGAATATTTTGTTTATTTCTAATTCGCTGTCTTCTTGAAATAAAACTACTTTTTAACGGATTTTATCGCGGTTTATTTTAGATTTTAGATCCCGACGTTTCAAAGTCTTTACAGATTTCAGGTTCACGCGTGGACCGCGATCAAATCCGTTAAAAAGTAGTTTTATTTCAGTGTGTAATATTTGCGTAAATCTAAGACAATACTCACTGTCTTCTTATCAGTGTGGTAAAACTATTGCAAAACACTCGACAGAGAACTCAAGCTTATATCCTCTAACCGCGATCTAGTAGGTGCTAAATGTTTTAAATAAGAATAGGACTGGTTTTTTGCTCTCGCGGCTACTATCAGTGCGTAAAAAGCCTTTTCTGCGTCATGTGCGTGCTTCTATAGCGTGCAACCGAAAATAAAAGTAGGTACTGCCTGGTCTGGTCATTATTGCGCCCCCCGGAGTCTACCCTTATGCCTGGGCACCGGTGGCACCGCCCTATTTACGGCACCGGTTTCTATAGTTTGTGCAACAGTCATACCCCGCGGCTTTTTTAAGATTCGTTGGTCCTGTGGTGTAAACTTGGGTTTACTCGTAATTTTTTATTGAAGTAAATTTTACTTTTCTACCATACTTATTTTTTGTATGAAATTAAATACTTTTTCTCGAAATTGAAATCGTTGCCCCTTTATGGTTTCAACCTTAAGGAGCCTCATTTCACTGCCACCTTCTCACCGAAAATCATTCGTAATCACGAGTGAATCAGTACATTGGGCTGGCGCGTCCCATCGTAGACTACAGCATTGCTTAACATCAGGTAAGTTGTAGTCAAGCGCCCGCCTATTCAAGAATAAAAATGGTGATCAGAAAGAATTAAGTCCAGTTTTAGTTCAGAATTATTGTAGAATTTCTAATGTAAATATACAAATATTAAGTTATTTCGTATATTAAAGAGGTTATAAGAATTTATCTAGAAGTTTCTTTCTTAGAACGAAGTGTGCTACCGACAACTTAAGGAAACGTAATTTTATTATTGATTAGTTAAACCCCGTCTGCTTTTCGTAATATACCTTATATATCCTATGTAAAATTACTCCTGGAATAATACCTACTTGGTAATACCTTGGTAATTGAGTGAGTAAACTAACGGGTAACAAATGTATGCAGTCATTTTGACTGGCCTGCTGGCGTAGTGGTTAGTGACCCTGACTGTTAAGCTGAAAGTCGTGGGTTCGATTCCCACCCAAATCATACATTGGTTTGATGAACATGTCTGTTGTCTTGAGTCTGGGTGTAATTATCTATATTTAAGTATGTATGTATTTACAAAAGAAAAGTATTATATGTAATACCTGGTACCTAACCAGTTACCTGCTTTCCATAGTACGAGCACTGATTAGTTTGGGATCAGATGGCCGTGTGTGCTAATGTGCCACTATATTATTATTCGTTTTAATATCGATGATAGCGTGCGGCGTGATATTAGCAGTCAGTGACCCTACCGAGCGTACAGCTGATATGGCAGCTCGCGGTAACAGTAAAATCAGTATCAATAGTAAACATTTTTCGTTGATGATTATCTACTTTTTTGTACTATATCAAAATATAAGAAAAATATTTTTACAAAAATTTGTGTCAGTTTATTTTAAAAAGTTAGCGCACTGGTTCAAAAGATTTTCTGTACCTATATCATACTTTAACGATGTAATTTTTTTTCAGGGACATTTTCCGGATTTTTTACAGTTTCGCATGCAGGCAACCAAATGATGGTGTTGAACGGACATAAGTTCTCATTGAGGAAAGGATACGGGAAAGGTATTAAGAAACATTGGAGATGCAGTGTTGGCAGTATAAGGTGTAAAGTTACTGCTATAACTATAGATAATACAGTTATTTCATATAGAGGCACCCATACTCATTTACCTTTTACCGCATAAATACATATCAGATTCTTTGTTAGAATATATGCCCACTTAACGCGAAGTTACTAGCTTTCGCCCGCGGCTTCGCCCGCATGTTATTAGGATAAAAAGTAGCCTACGTGCTATTCCAGACTATAATCTATCTCTGTGCCAAATTTCAACTAAATCCGTCCAGTAGTTTTTACGTGGAAGATTTAGAAACTTTTTTTTGGAAGTTTTTTACATTTTATTTTTGGAGGTTTTTAATTTATTTTTTTGTGATGTAAATATTTATAAACCGTATTATTATAGTAATCATTGTAGTACATAATTTTCGTGTATATATTAAAAAATATTATTCAACTAGCTGTCCGCCCCAGCTTCGAACGGGTGGTTTAAATAACCGATTTCAAAACTTTTCTTGTTTTTTATTGACACAAACCTTGTCCTGATCTTATCAAAGAAAATAAAAAATAATAATATCTGTTTTTATGTTTAGTTTGAAACAGATATTATTTGGAATAAAGTAACGTGATTTGTACAACGCAATAATGTAATTTGAAAATTTATTTTATGTAATTTTAGTGTTCCTGTAATATTTCATGGACTTGAACATGTAGGTATTAATAATAATAAAGTTTATTTAACATCAAAATGTGTACATAAAACATGTTTCATATATAAGTACTAAAAGTAATTTTACACAAATAAAGTGATTGAAGTTCTGAGCTCCTAGCTAGGCTACACAATAGCCTGTGTTAAGGAGCTACAGTCCCTAACCCCTCTATGGTACTTATATCTATTGTTATTTAGTACTAGTATCTGTTTTGAAACTTTATTCTACATTCTTTGTTTTTAGAGAGGAGGTTCTATGTTCGGTTGTGTTTTGACTAACAATTTACAAGAAGGGGGTGTGTTTTGAACCCCCTCTCCTCTCTTTCCATGATTAATGTAATATACCATGTCGTTTTTAGTGGAATTTTATTAGTACATATTAACAAAAGTTCGCCAAAATTAAAATATTTTTCTATCCTTCAGTTCTTCAATGAATTTAATAAAGATGGAAGGTACCTATAGACAAAGTCGGGTATTTTGTATTTTTTTTTAAATTTCAAACGTGTTCTAAATGTTTTTTTTTCAGAACCTGTATACTTAGTGACTGAACGTGGCAGCAGGATATTATTGTACTTAAACAACACTTATAGTGTAAAATACAAGAGCGGAAACAAAATTAAATGGATTTGTTCTAAAAACAAATCTCGAAATTGTAAAGCTATGGTTATAACAATAGATAATGAGGTTTGTGATACAATTTTAAATCATTCTCATGGTATATCATACTAATATTAGAATAAATTCTGATAATATGGCACATGTTTTCTTTTTGGTAATAAAACTCAAAATTTATGAAATCAATCAGTTTTTATTGGTTTTATCAGCGGTGCATCCATACCGCAGTTACTTTTTGTTGAGCAACATTTAGCAACAAGGTAACATTAATTAACAATCTCTAACTTTTGAGACTAGTTGTTACTAATTGTTGAGTGCTCAACAAAAGATAACAAAGAATAACTTTTGGCAACAATCGAGCACGACATATTATTATATCGACGCATTGTTGAGGTAACATTATCTAACAATGTTATCGATTGTTAGAGCAACATTGACGAACACGGCAACATTTACTAATATTCAATAACTTATTGCTATCGAGTGTTGCTCAGTAACATTTGAAAATGTTGCTCAACAAAAAGTAACTGCGGTGTGGATGCACCGAATATAGACTTGATAGTAATCAACAAAATGAAGTGGCCAAGCGCCAGTGTCACCAGTTACTGATATGTGTGGGATAACCCCTAGTTTCCACTGGCGAAACATTCACAAGAAAACATGTTGCAGGCTCTGTCTATCTCTATCGCTTCGGGATGAGTAGAAAGAGATAAGACTATACTTGTATCATGTTTTTTTGTGCAGTGCAAACGCACAGTAACTTCAACACTAGCTTTGTCTTTGTCACTTGACATAATAAGAAAGTGAAAAACTTGTAGATAACATATTTGAAACTTATTAATAGCAATTTGTGTGTCCCCCTTATTTTTTTAGTTTTGTCATTATCATGTATTGAAATCCCTCTATTTGGTTTTTAATAAACATGTAAGTACATATATAAGGCCAGTGACTGGAAAATAGGTAAAGATTTTTTTAACTTGTAAATAATATTGAATGTATAGGCCGACCGTTTAACTCGCGTATCGCCATCTGAGGTACAAAGTCATAAAACATTAATTAAATCTCTTAAAGAAATATTTAACCACAGATAAAAGTAATGTAAGAGTATTTGTCACTAATATCCATATCACTTGAATCATCATCATTGTCTGTGCAGTTTGAGGAGTCAGAATTTTGGCGATAGGCGATACGCGAGTTAAACGGTCGGCCTATAGTTTTAATCACAATTCAAAACGGTACTTTCATTAACGTTCCCTTAAAAAAACGTAGGGTGCTTATATAAGAATGTTACAAATGTTTTTTTTTTTCAGGACCTGTTTATGTAATGACTAAACGGGGAAGCAAGATTTTATGGTACTTAAACAACACTTATAGCTTAAAATACAAGAGCGGATACAAAACAAATTGGATTTGTTCCAAAAACAAATCTCAAAATTGTAAGGCTATGGTTATAACGTTAGATGATGTGATTTGTGGTACAAAATTCGAACACTCTCATGGCTCACCATAAAAAAATTATTACATTGTAATAAAACAATTTTATAACGGATTTTATCGCAGTTTAAAATCTAAAATAAACCGCGATAAAATCCATTATAAAATAGTTTTATTTCAATGTGTGATATTCGCGCAAATTTAAGAAAATACTAAAATTATTACATTTATTACTCAAGCTTAAGCTTGTGGTACAAAATTCGAACACTCTCATGGCTTACCATAAAAATTTATTACATTGTAATAAAACATTTTTATAACGAATGTTATCGCAGTTTAAAATCTAAAATAAACCGCTATAAAATCCATTATAAAATAGTTTTATTTCAATGTGTGATATTTGCGTAAATTTAAGAAAATACTAAAATTATTACATTTATTACTCAAGCATAAGCTTCGGTTTGATTTAGAGCTTAGTGAACTACTTCGACGGGCCGGTGGCGTAGTCGGTACGATACTTTCTTTTCACGCCGCATGAAGAACACATCTGTTTTTCTCGATTCTGGATGTAATTATCTATATTTAAGTATGTTAAATACATAAGAAAAGTATTATATGTAATACCAAGGTTTCCATAGTACAAACTCTGCTTAGTTTGGGATCAGATGGCCGTGTGTGTTAATGTCTTAATATTAACTGCTAACTATTAATATATTAACTTAATATAGTATTACTACTAATGCAAAACAGTAGTTATTATATAAACAGATGTGTTTTTTTAACATACATACATGGCATCACGACTGTATTACCATTTAAATTACGCTTAAATATAAACCTTTAATTTTAAAGCTTCATCACCTACTTTGTGTTGTGTGTTCTCTGCTGAAAGCAGTAAGCATAATGTAAAAGTGTAATTTTAAATTTTTTAGTAAAGATAATATAAAAGTAGATCATTGCGAGATTCGGTCTTTTTATATCCCTTTATTTATTTTTTTGCGCGATGAGCACGAGTGTTTGTTCGGAGTCTGGGTGTAATTTATCTATAAATAGCTTCCGCCCGCGGCTTCGCCCGAAAAATTGATCTCACTAATCTTGTTTCTCCATACAAACTTTGGAACCCCGTTTCACCCCCTTAAAGGGTGAGTTTTGAAAAATCCTTTCTTAGTGCACCCCTAGACCCCATAAGGAATCTATGTGCCAAATATGGACTCTCCAGACCCAGCGGTTTGGGCTCTGCGTTGATATGTCAGTCAGTCAGTTTCTTCTTTTATATATTTAGATATGTAGGTATTAACAAAAAAAAAGTATTCAAGTAGTATATCCGTTCCTAGTACCCATAACACCAGCAAATATTATTGCTTAATTTGGAACTAGATGGCGCTATGTGTAATATCCCATTACACTAGGCTGAGACATTCAGAGACATTACCTTGTCTAGAGCGCCATTTGGACGCTGTCGCTTGAAATGTTTGCTAAATGTAAGTATTTGTAACCTGACTACGGTCCATGGAATCTAAGAAGTACCGTTTGACGTTTCACTGTTTTCTATTAAATTAGCTTTATAGAGGCGTAATTCACACTGTTTTTATTAGCTTTCCTGTAAAATTATTGAATTATGAAGCTATTTTTATTTTAAAATAACAGAAACAATAATCATACAAAAAATAAAATTCTAAATGTACTACGTTTAGAACTGTCAAACGGTACTTCTTAGATTTGATGGGTTGTAAGCACCAAGTTCACCAGTTGTTGATAAGTGTCGATTAACGTATTCACAAGTTTTTGTCACTTGACATAAAGTAACAATTCTATTTGAAATTCATCAGCAACTTGTGGAACTGTGACAAAATTTCGTAGTTTTATTATTATCTCATGTACTACAGCTACTCTATTAATTTGTATTACTTTTTCGGTTCTTATTATTTATGTAAATAATGACTGTGATTACCTAATAAAGAATGTAGATACTTATTTTGTTTATAAAATAGAATTTTCGTTAAGCAACTTACATTTTAGAACGCATGCGAGATAAATATACATTATTATTATTCACGCACAATTCAAAATGATATTTTCATGAACAAGTGTAATTCATACGTTCACTAACAGAACCGTACTCAAGGTGCTTATATCTAAATGGTTCTTAAAATGTGTCTCTTTCAGAACCTGTATATGTAATGACTAAACGTGGAAGCAGGATTTTATGGTACTTAGGCCACACTTATAGCGTGAAATACAAGAGTGGGCAGAGGACAAATTGGATCTGTTCAAAAAACAGATCTCAAAATTGTAAGGCTATGGTTATAACGTTAGATGATGTGATTCGTGGTACAAAATTCGATCACTCTCATGGCTTTACAAGAAAATATTATCACGAACTGCAATAAACACATTCATTGTGCGTCCACGTTCTTTTTTTAATATATTTATTACCACCTACTGATGGATTGTATTAAATATGATGAAGGGAGTGTACTTTGATGAACAAATATAGACTCAATTTATACAATGGTGGAGTATTTATTAATTGGCAACATGCCGCTCGTGTGTAACAGCTCTAACACTTACATATATTTGTTAAGATTTGTAAAAACAAGTTTTAAGAATCTTTGGATTCAAACCAGCCGGAAAGTAAAACGTCCGTATTTATAAATTTTAGAAATAAATCTGTGTTTAAAAGATATTTTTTTAGAGGTTTAAAGAAGTTTTCATACATTTGTGTTTGGTTCTGGATTTATTTTGTTTATTACTAAGTACTTACCTAAACCATACAATTAACTTTCAGAGGTAATATTTTTACCGGGTCGCCGTCCTGGATCTAGAGTGATATTTTATAAAGGTTTCACATATAGCTTCAAACGGAAAACTGGACCCGCATTGGTTTGGAGATGCTCTAAATATATATCTCTTGGATGCAAAGCAATAGCTCGAACTTTTGGAGAAAATTCGATCGATATTACGGATGAACATAATCACGCAGCTTGTAAGTAAAATAAATAGTATACCAGCGATACATTACCTACCGTTGTAATGTTCCAGAAGCACATGAATATTTAAAGCTATAGATAGACCGTTTAACTCGCGTATCGCCATCTGAGGTACAAAGTCTTAAAACATTAATTAAATCTCATAAAGAACTATTTAACCACAGATAAAAGTAATGTAAGACTTTTCGTTATTAATATCCATATCGCTTGAATCATCATCACTGTCTGTGCAGCTTGAGGAGTCAGAATCTTGGCGATACGCGAGTTAAACGGTCTATCTATAGAACTTGATCAGCGGCTAGTATAGCTGGCCTTAATAACTCTTATAGGTAACTTTTTATAGTTTAAAATGGATACTGTATAGTACTTTCTTAATTGAAGCGAATACAACACATTGAAATAAAATACTTATTAACAGATTTTATCGCGGTTTATTTTAGTCCCCCCGTGTTCATTAAGTCTGAAAAGACTTTGAAATGTTGGGATACGAAATCTAAAATAAACCAGGATAAAATCCGTTATATAGTAGTTTTATTTCAATAAGGATTTTGTCAATGTCAACTTTGAATGGATTTTTCCCTTTTTTTTTACTGGTGTAAATGTCAAGATGACAGTCTAAGACAATCGAAATTAAAAAGATATTTTAGGTATTATAATTTTAATTTTTAACATTTGTATTATTTTCAATTAAATTGATTTCAGCTAGTAACAACAAATACGTTAAAATTGCCGTTGTACATTGAGATATTTGCGAAGCTGCCACTTTCATTTTTTCCTTGGCGCATAGTGTAAGTGTTCCTAATAAAATCGTATTAATGATTATCATTTTAATATTTTGTAAGATAAATCAATAGGTACTTATTTTTACTCAGAGTCTGAACGCACCAGTGTTTGACCTCAATGCAGCGTACCGCTTGCAGCTGGCTGTATTTTCAATTTACTTAGGTGAACCGCACACGACTAGCCACATTCGGGTCAAACGGTAGACCGTTCAGGCTCTAAATTGTATGTATGATCAATAAACTTATAGATACTGCTTTAAACAAGATTTTTATTTTATTATTTATTACTTACCTTTACCGATCGGACTTGTCTCGTTGGTCTAGTGCTAAGCTTTTTCGCTTAATCTGTCCCCTGGGTATAAATCATAGTTAGGGTGACTGGTAATTAGCGTAAAATACTTAACTTACTTTTAAAATTACATTCGCTATTTAATATTGAGTCGCGCAGAAGGTACGACTACGACCAATGGGCTGCGAGATGTACCGCGGCACGTTTTCTCGTCTATCTTACTCTAAACTTGACTATCGTTGTCTCTACTGCCCGGCTCAGTATAAAATTGCGAATCTAAATTCAAAAAGTAGTTCCAAAATAATGTTTCAAAAAGTTGTTTACACACTATTTACCTGTCATCATTTATGTTTTTATAAATATTTTAGGAATACAACCTTAAGCTCACACGCCTCTCCTCCACCCGACCCCTTCCTCCCGTACCTTGTATTTGTTCCGCCGCAGCGCCCGGCGCCTGCGCCTTTGATGTCGACAGCAGATGCTGTATTGTAGGTATAAGGTTTTTTTAATATATTAAAAATTGTGTAACTTTCAGGTTTTACATTTTTTGTCGGACGTCGTCCTGGATCTAAAGTACTAGTACATAATGGGTATACGTACAGCTTGAAACGGAGATGTGGACAAAAATTGGTTTGGCGATGCTCCAAATATTTGTCTCGTGTTTGCAGAGCAGAAGCCCGTACTTTGGGAGACGAGTCTATTGTTTTATTAAGAGATCATAATCATGAAGCGTATTTCGATATAAATTAAGGATATAAAGAACATTCTAAAAGAAACTTCTTCTGTTTTGGTTATAGAACAACCAAATTTGAGGCTTCATTCGGTTTTTTTGAGCAGCGATGGTGCAGCAATACGGGCATCGCCTTTGAAAGATAAGGTTGCGGGTTCGATTCCCGGTCGTGCCCACACATCTTTGTGTGTATTGTTTCATCAACGCTTCTCAATATTGTTGAAGGCATGTCTCTGAATTGATCATTCGAGGACATGTGATATCCAACCAACCTGCACTTGGTCTGCGTGTGTGGATCAAGGCCTAAACATCTAAACTCTTAAGTTAGTAGAGAGAAGACCCGTGCCCAGCAGTAGGACATTAAAAGGCTTGTCGACGTTTCAATTCTTTCATCATTGTGAATATTTCGCACATTTGTAACATTATTTTAAAATGTAGATAAGAAACCATCATAATCATTTCATCTTAAAAAAACTACGCTTAGCAATTGGCTTATCCATTAAAACTATATCCCCAGTATTTATAAACGTATTTTAAGCTCATTATAGCTAAAATAGGTTTATAATTCGTTTGTCTTTGTCTGACATCTAAACATTTCTATTAGTAACAAAGAGACAAAGTCAATTTTAACTAAAAAGTCTTATAACTTTTTTATGAATAAGGCCGTATTGTACTCTCATGTCATACATAATGTCTCTTTTTCGTAGGAATTAATAAATAAAAAAGTAAAACAGAACTGCATTTTTTCTGGCTAATGTCGATGTGAAGCATACGGATGGGTGTTACGCCCAATAGCTGCTAGTCCGCATGTTTTCTATGGACAAAACCTGAATTGAGTTCAATAAGCCCTTGTGTACATCAGGGCAGCGCAGCGGTTCAACCGTCTGGGCGGCCAGTCAGCTCTCTAGTTTAATATGCAACCGCTTGTGATTATACGCTCTTAACCGTTGCACGTACTAGTGGTTTGGCAGAGGGGCAGCTAACCCCTTTTCCAGTGTCGTATAGTACGCAATTGCTTGAAATGCGTACAATAATAACCGGTACAAAATATTTCTTTTGCCCTTTGCCTTCGCGGGGGAACTGCTGCTTATAAGGACTTAGCCGCACGGTTTGCCACCTCCGCGGTCAAATGCGTACAGGGACTATACTTTCTTAGGGAGAGAGTTATTATAATGATTAACTAGCTGACCATGCGAACTTCGTACCGCTTAACATCATATTATTATGAAAGTTCATATTAACTTTTATGTATTATTACGAATCGTTTCTATGGGAGTAGGCATAGAAAAGAATTATTATTATTTATAAACTTTTCCAGGCAATTTTTTATTTTTTTCCCTACGTAACAACTATTCTTGTAGGTACTTTATGGAATATTCTAAAAAAATAATTAGCGAAATCGGTTCAGCCGCTTTCGAGTTTTGCGCTTAGCAACACAATTATTGATTCATTTTTACTATTAATTAATAATACAATTATAATAATAAAACTTGTACTGCCTAAACTTAGACTTAGACTGCTAACTGGGAAGGAACTGATTTCCAGCACACAACTCACGCTATAAGCCGACCGTTTAACTCGCATATCGCCAGCTGAGGTACAAAGTCATAAACATTAATTAAATCTCATAAAGAACTATATATCCACAGATAAAAGTAATGTAAGACTTTTCGTCTCTAATATCCATATCGCTTGAATCATCATCACTGTCTGTGCAGCTTGAGGAGTTAGAATCTTGGCGATAGGCGATACGCGAGTTAAACGGTCGGCCTATAGTTTGGGAACAGGGCTTGCATATAACTATATCAACAACTTTTAGGTACAATAAAGATTAATTATTGTTATTCCTGTTGTAATTTAAATAAATGTTACAGGTGGTTTCTTTACGACATCTCGTATGGGGAAGCAACTTCTTTGCTATAGTGGATACACCTACTCATTCAAATACCGGAATCATATTAAAACTGTATGGCGGTGTTCAAAACACTCTTCAAAAGGATGCAGAGCGTATTTACATGTAATTGATGGCACTATTGTTAGTATAAGAAATAGTCATAATCATGAAAATACATGAATTTTCTACTTTATAAGGTTGTTTGTACACGACAGCCAAGAAAGTGTTAAGTTGAAAATTTCGCGCGCGCGTTTGAAAATTTATTTATTACCACCTAAACAGCTAAATGGATTGTGATACGTAAAGTATCATTAAAATTGTCTGTTCTTACGAAGGTTTTGTTTAAAAAAAATGGCGGATTTTATACACTAATTTTTTTTAACCAAACCGTATTGAGTTTCATACCAAAATGATGAATATTAAAAGGAGATTACAAAAATATATATTGTTATATAATCAATCTAAACAAATGATTGGACCATGTTGTGCATAAATATAACAGGTAAAATTAATATTGACATTATTTATAATTTTAAATAATAAATTTTTTATAATTTTTATTGACGTTGTTAAATTATATATATATATATATATATATATATATATATATATATATATATATATATATATATATATATAATTTAACACCTCAATACATATAGGTACTATTGTAATTTATATTGATACCTGTATTTAACTGTAGTAGGGTTTTTTTTATTTTATAGTACTATGTATTGAGGTGTTATCTGCATGCTTAATTGAGTAATATTTTCAACACAAATGTATTTTTGTTTAAGAAATAAATGATATGATATGATATGATATGATATGAATGATCTAACCCGTAATCTGAACAAAATGTAAGATATCAAATTGTCGTAAAACTTTAATGTATTATAATGACAACGATTCCCACAACGATTACATTCTTAGAACGAATAAGATCACATACGTAGTTACAAATCCGAAAATGTAAAGTAGATTTATTGATTGATTGAAAACTCTAATTACAAAATCGTGTGCTTACGGCGTAGAACACAACACGGTCCAATTATTGGACAATTTTTAATGTCTGGAGACGGTTGTCGTCATCAAGGAAGACCATGGAAACGATGGTAGGATGATCTAAGTTAGTTTGTCGCTACTTAGACGGAAGAAGCGAGCGATAGAGACAGCTGACCCTCTCACAACTGGCAGTAGTACGTCCCAGCAAGTCTACTACCGAAATTGTGTATGACTTAGTAGAGCCATTACTTCACCGAGGACATACGTTAATAATGGATAATTTTTATAATAGTCCATTATTAGCTCGATATCTAAAACGACAACAAACAGACTGTTACGGGACGTTAAGACTCAATCGGCAATTTGTTCCCGATTTCTTGAAGACCATGTCCAAAACAGATCTTCGACAAGGGGAAGTAACGTCAGCCTACAGTACCGATTTGTCGATAATTGCATGGCGTGATTCTAACCTTGTTACCTTGATCTCGACGTACCATGAGCTCCCAAGTATAATATATAACCAACGGACTGCTAAGCCAAGTGTTGTCCTGGATTACAATAAATCAATGAGAGCTGTGGATCAGAAACACCAGTTCTTGTCTTCTCAACCCTTGGAGCGTTTAAAAAATAAAGTATGGTACAAAAAAGTGTTTCGGCGATTGTTTAACTATGCCTTATTAACCTGCTTCATAATATTAAAATCATTCAATACCAACATTTCGCATAGACAATTCAGGACAAAATTAGCTGAAGATTTACTTAAGATACACCAAAATATCGACCTGACGACGGAAAAGCGATTTATAAATTTACGATCTAAACCACAGACTCGACCAACGGGAGCCACCAACAGACCTCAGGTCGAGCATCGTCATTTTCCGGTTCGGACAGGCTTTAAACAGAGCCGCTGTTGGATGTGTGCACAGAGAAAACTCACTGCCAGGACCGTATGGAAGTGCCTACAATGCGACGTAAATCTCTGCATTGAAAATTGCTTTATGGAGTACCATATATAGATCTAGTTGTTGTCTAACAATCCTAGAGGCGATCTATCCATTATTACCATTAATCAGCTGATTTTATATTACTAATATACTGAAGAAGTAAATTAAATAAAAATTTATGAATATGAAGTTTATTTGTCTCGAAAAGGTAATTCGTAAATGAAGTTTCAAGCAAATTGAAGTATGCCTTTGAAAGAGCTGGAGTCTATACTGAGTACGTAAATTATGTGACACATCTCCAAGCTCTCAAAAGTGTATCAAATTTCAACTCAAAAAGTCCAGTAGTTTCGTAGTAAATCAGCAATGGCAAACGGATAGATATTCATAGACAGGTAGGAGAGACATCTACAAGTTATTCAAAACTATATACCAGCTTCTTTGGCATTACACGGAACCCTTTCCATGCGGGTTTTACTTGCTCTTGACAGTTTTTTAAGGATCCGTACGTTATAACGTAAAAACTAACTTTTTAGCTGTGGTTACCTATAACTAAATGAACACAGCGGTCCAATCTTTGTGCAATCTACTTATTTAATGTATTTGTGTATCAATTGTTGGTGATCCAAATAAAATAAATAAAACGGAACCCCTAAAGGATCATTCCGTTGTCTGTCTGTCACTGCCGGTTTACTCTGAAACTACTGGACCGATTTAATTGAAATTTTGGTAGACTTATAGTATCTCTAAGAGAAACGTGGTACTTAAGTAAATAAATTAATTTTAAACATGGTGCCCACTGTTTGGGACTAAATTATAAAAATTTGGCAGTGTTTTTTTTCATACACAACTAATAAGTATTAGTTTGATTTCCTGCTTGAATCTTCATTTTAACTATAGGGGTTAATACATACTGACTAAAAGCTTCGCGATAACTTGATATATACCAGATCATCTGGAACCAGGTTATCTGAAGAAGTTCGTGAAATTTTTGTATAGTGCGCAAGCACGCGTTACAGCAGCGGGAGCGTAGAGGTACGAGCTTCGCCTTAGAAATATAAGGTCTAAACTCTCAACTCGTAACATAGTTTAGAGAAGATAGAGAAGACCCGTGCCCTGGAGTGGAACACTAAAAAGGGTTGAAGTGACGCGTTACAGTCGATTACTTGTCATGTATTGAGTTATGTCAAAACTCGTGACACAAAAGTTATTGATTATGGTGTCAGCTATCTACTCCTGCGCGGTGCTGGTGTTTTTAAAATAACCTTGTATAATAGTGCAAGAATATTTCAAATCAAACCATGTGATTAGCGCATTCAACCAAAGAAACAAAAAACTAAGTATTTTATAAAATTAAGTAGGTACCTGTAGATTTTTGCGAATCGAACCTAAGGAAGGGTTCATGGATATTCTAACAAAACTTTAAAAAAAATGTGTATAATATGTCATATTTCGCTGTTAGAGCATTTTAATCTAACCTAGTGCTGGTGGGTTGAGAAAGACCTGCCACAAAATATAATTGAGGACGCATTTCAACCAGCGCCGCCGGACCAAATACAGGCTTAATTTATGATTTTACTAGCTTCCATCCAGGTATTTATTGGATTAAAAACTAGCCTATGTGTCAATCCAGACTATAATCTATCACTGTGCCAAATTTTATCCAATTTCGTCGAGTAGTTTTTGTGTGAAAAAGTAACAAACATACATACATTCTTACAAACTTTCGCGTTTAACCTCGCAATGTTAGTAGGATTTTCCATAGTTAAGGTGTTGAGGTTTATTTCCGTGCATCGTGGCCAATCGCAGCCGCATGCAATGGCGTGCAGTTGACACGCTTGGCGAACTACTTATAACGAAACCCGCCACATCTGTCGCAAACCTCGGAAGCGGAACCATACATTTCCATTCTCTGCGTATTGGCCGCGCGCTTTATGAGCCAAAACATATACTCGCGTTGCGGCGCCGCACCGCAAGAATCGGCAGCGCAACGCTCGTAGTGCTAATACATTTTGTTGTATGTAGAGGAGGGCGGCACTGCCGATTCTTGCGGTGCGGCGCCGCAACGCGAGTTTGTGTTTTGACTCTATGCGCGCCACATACGTCATTTATTGGACACGGCTGCGATCGCAATTCACGGAAACGAACCTTTGAACCTTTATACGGTATAGTATTTTAGGTTTAGAATTAAGACATTTAAATAAAATTATATACCTACCCTAAAAAATTAAAAGTTTAGTTTTTTTTTTTTAATTTTTTTGATGTGCGTTTTAATGTTCAGTGTTAGATTAAAGATGCTAGTTTGTAGACGCAGACGATAGCGACGTATCGCTGCTGCCTACTGTTTTTATTTTGAGGAAAATATAATAAACAGTGTTGCGACGTGTCTCTAACTGTGGAAGGTGTTACATTATACAAATATATAGAAATCAGTAGAGTCGCAGCGACACGTCGCGAGTCGTTGTCTCTATCTGCAGTCGGCTACGAGCTTGCATCTTTAAACTGTATTAAATTTAATCTCAAACTGAATCAAACACTTTTCTTTCAGAATACAATATTGAATTCATAGATTCCCGGCGTGGAGGTCATCGACTTTTAATTAACAACTATACTTTCGCAAGGACAAACAAATACTCATACAACTGGTACTGTTCTAGTAAACTCTCAAAAGGTTGTCCGGCCAAAGTGAAAATTGATAGTAGTGAAACTATAATTGTTTCAAATTTTGAGCATAATCATCCTGCACCTTTTTGTAAAGATGGGAAATGGGGAAACGTGCCATAGACGAAGAAAATAAGACTGGATAAGCATGTTTCATCGTAGACCACATCATTGTTAACATTATGCAAGTGAAATTTGCAAGGTCAAGTGCAAGCATTAGAGTAGATAGATAGAGTTCTTGGAACACTTAATTGGAACGAAGTTTTGAAAACCTATTTTCGTCATTTTTATCGGTTTGACAAATATTTGACTGTGTATCAAGTATCGCCATCTTTCTTATATTGTTGCAAACTATACACACGGCTACACATCAAGCTATAAATTTCCAGTATAAGCTGATCTCGCATTGTATAGGATTTTCGTAAAACGACAGGTCAACTTATACTGGAAATGTATAGTTTGATGCAGTGTCTACAAACAAGTTTTTGTATCGACTTACTTAATGTAATTATTCAGCAGATCAACAGATGGCGCCAGTTAAAACTAAAATAAACAGTTTTGCTGAAGCATTTAAAAATATATGAATTTACTTTTTATCTGTCCAGCACCCATGCACTACCACTGCTAACGTGTGTAAAAGAACACAGTTCTTAAAACCATCAATTGAAACCTACGCTAAAAGTTGAATTAGATTTTATTATTTACTAGCTATCCGCCCGCGGCTCCGACCGCGCGATTTACTATGTTTTATACATAATATACTCAATCATTTATTGCATTTAAATAATGTGTACATAGATGGTAAATTACATTGGATTAGATCATTATGGACCCTGTCGGGCACAGCAAAATAGTCGTTAACAATTTTAGAGAGGCGAGTACAATTCTTCATATATCACATATAAACTTCCTTCTTGAATCGCTGTATCTATTGCTGAAAACTGCAATAAAATCTACTTAACATCCGTTGATTAGTTTAACCTTTTAACTGCTCGTTAATCAGATGTCGTGCCTGTGGCGGTAGACTCAAAATTTTACGAAACTATAAAATGTTTGAGCCAATTGCACCCACTTAATAAATAAGTAAGTGGAAATGAAACAAGAAAACATGCATGTTTTTGTCGCACAAATGCGACACGGGCGGTTAAAAAGTTAAAAGATATAAACAAACAGACAGCAACTTAATTGTATACTATGTAAAGATTTATATTGTGGCAATAGAAATAAATTTATAGGTATTATAAATTTTAACTCCGGTTAATGAGATACAGGTTCATAAGATGAGATTCTCTTTGACACCGTTCGGGTAGCACTGAACCCTGTAACTACGTTAAAAAAGGAGCAAATGCAATCAACTAACTTTTTACCTAAGATAAGAAAAATAATTTATAGATTATCATCACAATTTATACAAAGACTTTATTGAATTAAATCTTAATTTTTTTATGAGCTCTTTTATTTACAACATAAAAATATAATTAACAAGAAAAATTAATAAAGAAACAAAAATCGAACTTAAAAAATATGTGTCTATCTAATCTAACTATATTTAAATTAACCAAAATATATATATACCTAAATAACTATCTAATTAACTAAGAACTAAAACATTTTTTTAAATAAAAATAAATCGCTATTTCCCTTGGTCACGCCATCACGCGTGAGCGGCTGTACCGATTTCGCCAATTCTTTTTTTAGAATATTCCTTGAAGTACGAGGATGGTTCTTACCCAGAGAAAAATGAAAAATCTCTTCCAAAACGGCTTGACGTAATCTATTTTCTGACCCGATAGGTGGCACTGACACTGCTGGGTAGGATGACGTCTACTGGGTCCGCTAGTATAGTTATAAAAATGGTTTAAAATGAGATTCGAGTGTTTGGTGTGTTGTAAGTATAAATTTTAATAATTGTTTAATTATTCTCAACCCACAGTATCTAAATAAAAGTGGTCCTGGTATATTCCAACAGAAGAGTGGTTCTGTATTCGATGTAAAGTATGTTTTTCTCAAAAATCCTCATCAGATTTGATCAGCGCCTAGACAGTGACGAAACGAAAGACGACGCACGAGAAGAACAAAATGTATGGGGTTGACCTACGAAATGTCACATGATAATCTTATGTAAATTCCATACATTTTGTTCTTTTCGATCTTTCTTTATCGCTTCGCTTCGCTTTGTGTTTTGTTTTCTTTGTGTTGTAGAGGCCCAATAGCTTTGTCTTAAAAAAACTTATTATTTTTTTTTTGCAGAAACTAACCCGTCATCTGTATCCTGCCCCCGTGATCCAGTAATAACAGCGGCACCCGAGAAGACATCACCGTCCCCCGCACCCTGCCACCCCGTCACTCCGACACGCCGTCGCATCCCAGGACACTTAGGCTATTTTAGATCCCCTGAAGATTTATTCAAAAATATGGTATTGGAATGGGGAAAGGTTTACTGCAAAGAGATGAAAAAGCTAAAAAAATCCTCATCGAATGTAGACACCGACCACGGTGGCTAAGGTATTTATTTTATATAAATAGGCTTGCACTCGACCACTACTTGCCTGATGTTAAGCAATTATGTAGGTACCTAGTCTACGAGGGACGCGCCAACCCAGTATCAGTATTCACAATGATTTTCAATGAGAAGGTGGCAGTAGGATCAGCCTCCAAATGGTTAGAAACCTCAAAAGACCAAAAATTTCACAAATCTTTCTGAAAATCTCTCTCATCCGAGCAGCGGTGGCGCAGCACTATATACCTCGGCTTTGGAATATACGGTAGCAAGTTTGAATCCCGGTCGTGTCTATACATCTTTGTGTGAATTATTTTGATACCCGCTGCTCAATATCGTTGAAGGAAAGCATTGTGAGGAACCCGCCATGACTAAAAAATAATCATTCGTAGACATGTGACATTCACCAACCAGCACTTGGCTAGCGTGTGTGAATTAAGGCCTTAACTCTCTCAACTCGTAAGATAGTTGAGAGAATACCCGCGCCCAGATATGGGACACTAATAAAGAGTTGTTACTTTTTTTACTTTCTATCCGTGCTACGGCGGCCAATATATCTTGACTAGCCGCAGCTAGCATGCAGGAGATATAATATAATATAATAATATAGTGGGACATTAACACACACGGTCATCTGATCCCAAACTAAGCAGAGCTTGTACTATGGAAACCAGATAACTGGTAATATACTACATATAATACTTTTCTTTTGTAAATATATACTTAAATATAGATAATTACACCCAGACACAAGACAAACAGACATATTTAAACAAATGTTTGTCTCGGGTGGGAATCGAACCCACGACCAGCGGCGTGAAAAGCAAGTATCTTACCGACCACGCCACCGGCCCGTATATAGTAACAAAATGCGAAAAACATATTTTTATCTTGTCTTGTTTTGTTTTCAGAACCAATTTCAGTGGCCAGTAAAACAGGGAACAACAAATAAATAGTAAATTAATACACCTTTCTTATGTATACATACAATCAGAAAACTAATTGAACTTCACAAAAACAAGATGGCGCTGTTGTCAACAAAACATGAAGAACAAAAAAGTCCTCAAATTTTAATTGAACCGTTTCGGAATTTAAACAAAAGGAGTACATGTAACGGAAACATGTAAATATTATATTTAGATATTATATATTATGTAAATATTTGAATAAAAACCCCCTTTATTTTTAGAAATAGTTACATTTTAACTACGCTTTTACGGATATATTTTAGCGATTAACGGTTTTATAATTATTTTTTTATTTTTTTTAACGTCATCAATTAATAATTATTATAATTACTCACCTAAATTAATTTTACATTTAGGAATATTGTTATGGCAAATGGTTATTAAATTAATGATTACAAACGTTTTGCTTATGTACTGTTTTATTTTCAGGTATACCATCATAATAACATCAATGCACCAAACAAGTAAATTAGGTTACGAGTCGACACGAAGTTTGGGCAGTAGAAATAACAACCTCGAGCATTTTTTTTATAGGAAACTATTAAAATCATACTGTTTAATGGTTTTAGGAAACCAAATTGTGAATTCTAGCCTGAATTTAATTAGAATATTATTAAATAAATATTTTGAAACAAACACTCACGATCATTTGATCCTATATTAAGCAGAGCTTGTGTTATGGAAATCAACAATACATAAACTACTTTTCTTTTGTAAATAAATAGTTCTAAAACGCAGACACAAAGACAAACATGCATATTTAAGTAGCGTGTGTATAATCTTCTTAATTAGTATCTATAAAGTTCATAGACACAAGAAAAGAAGTTTCGGTTTCTTGATTTATTAATTGGTGTTAAATAATCAAGAAATTTATGTTTCTTTTTATAAAGATAGGCAAGAATATCTAACAGAAATGGGATTTATGATAATTTATCTATTTCATGTCTGTTGATCCTATCCCCTATCTTCCTTCAATCCAGGGCCCCAATTCTCTGGCGCTTTAGACTTTTATCTCTTAAGTGCGCAAATGTCGAAAATGGCGGATGTCATTTAAAAACAAAAGAAATCGCCATTTTTTCGACATTTTCCACTAGAGATAGGTATCTAAAGCGCGCAAATGTCGAAAAAATTGTGTATGTCATAGAAAAACAAAACAAATAGCTATTTTTGTTTGACAAATGTCTATTAAAGATAATATGTCTAAAGCGTGAGAATCGGGGCCCTGTTTTCTACTTAAATCTCTTATATAAATAGAACAACATGAAAGTAGTAACTATGTTCTGTGCCTACATTTTTGTTCACTTTTCAGCCGAATTCAAAAAGTTTTCAATTCAAAATTTTCTCAATTCGGTTCTCAATTCGACCTTATGTTTTTTTCTCTACGTGATAATTCTACCAAGTACAGGCCGATTATGATAATTCTAATGTTTCAAAGGACATACTGTCCTAGTGGTAGTAGTGGTACCATTTAAATTTTATCAAAATCGGTTGAGCTGGTTTTGAGTTATTGTTAAATCACTGAATTCTATTCGTATTTAGTTTAAAAATTAAAAAAAAATACTTTCATTTCAGTTATTTAAATGTAAGTATTAGTAGATATCTCATCTAAATTACCTGATTAGATAGATGCAGATACCTCATATATTTTGCCATCCTATAAAATTTTTGTTAACCTTTTAAACGGCCGTGTCGTTTGTTTGTTTCATTTTCATCCATTGTACCTTGTACTTGTACTTGTATTCATTGTAGGCAGGTATCTATATTCTATCTATTCGTAAAATTTTGTAGTCAAGCGCCACAGTCACAGCAAATGATTTTTGGCAGGGCGATTAAAAGGTTATTGGGCCTTTCATTTGTAAATTTAAATTTCTAGAATTAATTAGAGCTAATTTTTATTCTAGGTGAATATATAATCTCGCAACGTGGCAAAACAATGATACTACTAAAAGGGTATACTTACTATCGAGATAAAGTTTCCGGCACCAGGGCGTACTGGCGGTGTTCTACACATCATAGAAATGGATGTAAAGCTGTTATCAAGACAGTAGATAGTATTATCATTCATTGTAACGACTTGCACACACATGGACCGACCGCGAAATAAAAGCATTAAAAACATATTTAAGTCGTAGGATAATTTGATAATTCGAATTTTCGCGTAATCTCTAGGGATATCGAAAATACGCGGATATTTAAACATAGGTTAAACAATGTTACTGGAAAAACATAGAGTTTTGACGGAAACTCGTGTTGCTCTAGTGATATAGACAAATGAATCGTTGGCTATAGTGAAATAAAAACGCTGATTGGAGTGCATAAAATGACATGACATTTAAAATTGTAACCAACCAAAGTAGGCCTCGGTAAGAGTACCTACTCCCAGTCAATCAGCGTTTTTTTATTTCACAATAGCTAAATTTTTCTCTTCTCTATATCATCGAAGCGACTCAAGTTTTCACAAACCCCTTTTACCTATTTTTTACAGTAAGATTAAAAAATATTTTCACCTATGTTTATATATCCGCTTTTTTGTGTAATTCCTAGGGATTTAGCGAAACTTTTAATTAACAAATCGCCCTGCTACATATATAGGTACATAAATATAGGCAGTGGAAAATCTAAAAATAAAAGAGGATGGAACAAAATAATTTAAGTATTTTTAGCATTAATATTTGAATATTCATTACCTGAAGTAATTATTAATTAAATAATATGATTGTTATTTACTAGCAAATACAATTTATGTAGTTTAACATGAATGAATCTCTTTAAAATAAGGAGCTTGTTAATAGAAAGTATGAAATGAATACAAAATTCTATTTAGGGTGTCGATAATTCAGTTAAATGAAAAAAAGTCTCAGACTCGGTATGTATTTGCTTTTTTAAATACATGGAATAATACTCAGATAAATTTTATTTAAGTTTAGAAGTAGGGTCAAAACTGTATAAAACATTATGCGAGACGTTCGGGTGTTACCAGACCAATCGATCGATCGTCAATCTATGCTAGATCGATGGTAGAACGGTTTGGTTGACTTTGATTGATAGTTTCTACCACACTGATTGATCGATTGTCAATCGTTCGACGGCATTGAACGACGATCGATCGATATCGATCAATTAGTTTGGTAACACCCCTACATGGCATTTTGTCCTAATAATATATGGCTAAATTGCATTTCTTCTATATATTATTAACCTATAATACGGACTTTGTCATGTTGCGTATACAAGCATGTCGTTAACTGTGTTAGGTTCTCAAGTCTCTAGTCAAATAAGTTAAGTAACGTATTAATTAAGAGAGTAAAATAAAGCTATCGTTTGTGTTTAATTTGTTAATCTTTTCCTAGACTCCTAGACATAGTCACATTATTGATTGAAAAGATATTATTTTCGTTCTTCGGTGTCGTTAGGTATTACATATCCTCTGTCCCGTCTCGTATCGTTCAAACATTTCTTTTTTTGTTTTGTTTCACTGAAATTGTATATCCTTTAGGTAAGTTTTGTCCAATTCCTCGTATGTTCAATATGTCCTCTAAGACCAATGCCCTGAACGTCTACTTACCTTTTACGTCTTGTTTTATGTGGTATACCTCTTTGGGGGCTGAGTCACCTTCGTCCGTGGGTGTACATCTTTAATTGAATCCGTGGTCCCCGGTTGGTGTAATGACAATCAACTGGTGGTAGGCTTCGGCCGTAGTTAGTGACCACCCACCAGACAAAGCCACACCGCCAAGCGGCCGTGACGTGTTCCGGTGCGATGTCTGGTGACAGCATGCAGAGAGGGTGGGTCGGAATTGTTGCTCCTTTAAGGTTTCTAACCATATGGAGGCATATTCTACTGCCACCTTCTCACCGTTAATCATTCGTAATCACGAGTGAATCGGTATACTGGGCTGGCGCGTTCCATCGTAGACTACATCATTGCTTAATATCAGGCAAGTTGTAGGCGAGCGACAGCCTATCGAAGAATAAAAAGAAACTTTATTTTGTTAGGATTTTAGGTAACTTTCTATCAAATTTTGGATGCTGAAATAGATTACTGAAAATTTAATATGCTCAAATATGGCATCGACATTGTATTTATCTTAATGGACAATGTTATATGGGTCCACAGGCGGTCTCATGTTGGAGTTGGTAGGTGGCTACATGAGCTTCTAAACTAAACTAGATAAATCCATTGAGTTTGTGCTATGCATTCACACATTCGATCGTCAATTTCAAAGTAAAAGATCGTTTTCAAAAATAATTTATTTTACATTTATTAAGTACAAATATAAACAGTAGTCATTCTTAATCTCCTAGATTATTTTCTAGTTTTATTTTCCAAACATATTGTTTAATTGTTCAACCACTCCATCGTTTCCAACTTACTAGGGTTATAGGAAATGTATTAATTTAAACTTGAAACTAACACAAATTAAAAATATGTAAAGAGTTCTTTGGACTGGTATAAATTTACTAAAGTTAATAGGCCTTCTAATAATAAAAAATCTTTTTGAAACTACTTTTTTTCAGCGGTTGAGGTATTTGTTACTCCTCAAAGCAATCAGTTGTATTACGAAGGATATAAGCATTCTTGACATAATAGTAGAAGGGACATTCGCTGGCACTGCACCTCTCATTACTCAAGAGGCTGTAAGGCGACTGTGAAGACTTTCGATCTTAATGTAATTAGCCAATCGAATGAACATAATCACTAATTAATTTTGTATTTGACGGATTTAACTGAATCTTATTATCCAGATATCGCAAAGGCGACTGTCGTCATAATATGTAAAATCTAAATATAGGCGTTTCATCCTGTCACCTTTTGGCTTGATGATGGCCTGTTTTTTATTATGTAATAAAATAATACGTGTTCAATATTTCTAAATACTCTACAAGACGAATTATTACATAATCATGCAGAAACATTTCTAGCAAACATTGAGAACACTATCTTCGTAAATATATACTAGAAGGTTGGCAAAGCTTTTTTTTCAATATCTATCGCGCCTTCTGTGATTATCAAAGTCAGCCTCACTTGTGTAAATAAGTTTTGTACTAATTTCAATGACGCACATACTTAGTTAAGTAAAAAAAAAGGAAATCTAAAAATATAAACGGCGCATGTTTATGTGTGTTTAATTTGGAATTAGGATTCTTTCTCTGACTTAGAACAAAATTTTTATGAAACATTCGAAGTTGCAGCTTATGTAATTCGCTCTCTGTTACGTAAGGGACTTAAAATAGCCGGCAAAATGAGGATTACGAGTATATATCATATTTCATTTGTACCTTTCATTTTCAGAGGTCGAAATATTTGTAACACCTAAAGGCAACCAGCAATTATATTACAACGGATTTAAGTATTCATGCAGAAGTAGTGATAAAAATAAAAGTGACGTTCGCTGGTACTGCTCATCTCATCATTCAAAAGGCTGTAAAGCAACTGTAAGGACTTATGACCTTAAATTTATTAGCCAATTCCATGAACACATTCACAGACCCATCCTAAGTTACGAAACCTGGAGGCGTTTAATTAGCTACAATAAAACACATTATTTAGGTTAGTAGTTTAGAATGAAATCATTTTTCCCCCGAAGAAAAGGATCTCACTTACCACTCAAGGCGACCTAAAGGACTGTTGATTAAATGAAATGAACATACGTATTTTTTGAGACGCGACTCTACATAAAAATTGTCAATGTTTTTTACTTCACTGCAGTGTATAACTGGCAACTATTGAAAAACACTGCCAAAACCTCTGTCTATTATATCTATTACATTTTGTTTAGTGTGTTGCATTAGATCGACTTAATTCCAAGCGTTTACTTAGTCTAATTTTATAGCTTTATTACATAACGTAGATGTTATAATTATTTCAAATTTGTTGATAGTCATAATATTATTTTAGTTAATTGTAGAAACAACGCGCGATGGTACAATTTCGTTTACTGGTTTGGAATAAAATTATTATAACGCTTATATTGAACTATCTTGTCGGTTATCGCTCCAAAATATTACCTTCTTTTTGCGCAGTCGGTTAAAAACTATCCTATGTCCTTTCTCGGGTCTCAAACTACCTCCATACCTCCTCCTCCATATTTCATCCAAATCGGTTCAGTAGTTTAGGCGTGAAAGCAACACAGACAGACACACAGAGTTACTTTCGCATTTATAATATTAGTAAGGATTTTATAAAACCTCCGACCCAGCAGAGAACCGCCTCAATCACATCTGGGGAAGAGATTTTTGTGTCATGCATATTATTATATGTCATAAATAAATGTAATGCTAGTTGTATCGTGGAGTTTCATGACTAGAAGCTAGGCTTAGAAATATAGAAATGTGACGAAACACAATCTCTTTGGAATACTATTATATACATGTAAGAAAAGTACACTGTATAGGAATAAAGTATTAAAAAAGAATACACATTTTTTTCTTATTGATTTTACATTTTATCCTTTATAATCGTCAACACTTATAAATTAACGCGCTACCTACTACATAGTTATTGCATTAAGATATTGTAGAATACAAATTAGAATAAAAATTAAATAATATTTCCTTTTTCAGGGGAATACATAGTTTCACGTCGAGGAAAGCCGATGATACGTCTCAACGGTTACACTTACTACCAAGTTAGAGTGAACGGACCCAAAACTCGTTGGGCCTGTTCCACCCATCATCGTGTAGGTTGTAAAGCTGCTATACACACCGTAGCCGATGACATCGTCAGTTCAAATGAGACTCATACTCATTCAGCTACAGATTCTGTCAGTAAATTGATGAAGGCGAAGATAAAAGACGATGTTGTTGGTGCTGTCACTATTTTGTATGTTAATAAGTTTGATAACGAATAAGTGTACAATATACACTATTAATAATATAAGTATTATGTATGTATCAACTATAAAACCTACTTATAATTGTCCTAAGGTTATTCCACTTATAAACAAAAAGTATGTTATGAATAGTTAATTCGTGTTTTGTGTTTTTCTCTCATTTAATACTTTTAAATTTTGTAATTAGCTTTGAGAAAATTTTTGTTGTTAAGTGAGGAAGATGTTTCCTGCAAACATCTCATTTGCTTCTTGTTACTCGTCCCCTTTCCACCTCACCGTTCGTATAAGGTTACAGGCAAAACTAGGTAGCTAATAGCCAATCACGTATGTATGTATATACGAAGGTGCGCCCCAGTCTTTTTCTGAATCGCTTAATCTGGATGCTATCGCTATAGTGTTATTTGTCGTACGTAACAACAACTGGCTTACCTGAAACCGCGGAGTCATCTTGATTATCATCGTTGTAGCCTCATACGAAACTTGTTATTACAAGTAGTATTTACCAGCTACTTTATACGCGTCACATAAGTTTAAATTCTATGCAAAAAAGTTGAGTAAATATCTATCTTCACCGATCTCTGCTCCTCGCTGTATTGTCTCTGGAATATAGACTCTAATGTCATTTGATGATTGCTTACCTCCAGGGTTATGAGTGGGGGGAATAATCTTGTATATTAACAAACGTTTACTGAGGGTCTTGAACCAGCTAATTTTGTCGCTATGATTCTTTGTCGGTACTCAATAAAATTGTCACGTTTTATTGATAGATTCTGCCAGTTTTGAGGCGCCGACATTCATGTCATGTTAGTAAATGGAATATATTATTGCCTTAATAGCAGCACTTTTTCTTCCGTATGAATTAATGAGGAGCAAGCACCATTAGATGTCACATAGAAAAATAATGAATTTCAGAGACATTAGGAAGATCAGAGACATCAAAGAACGGTGAGCACAACTAAACAGTTTCACTCCGAATTTCATCATTATTAGTCCATTGAAAAGTTACATTTGGGGTTGCGTTTTTTAGAGGACGCAATTTTTTTTTTTGATGTGTAGGGGGGGTCAGTTTAAAGCTAAAACCAAGTTTGTGGGGTCGCCACCCTTGTCCCACGGCCGCCATCTTGAAAATAGGGGTTGAAATGGTTTTTACGGTATATCTCTTAAACTATTTATTTGATAAAAAACATTTGTTAGCACTTTTTGTTGCAAATTAAATTCTCTATAACTTTAGTCCAGTAACTTTTTGTCGTAGAACCATAAATAAAAAAGTTATAAGCGAAAATCTTCAGAAATTCGAGAAAAAAAAAAATATTTTCCGATGTAACTTTTTTTATCATTTTACGAAATAATGATATCTGACCATTTTTGTAGATCGTTTTTTGAGGAACAACTTTTATTTCCATCATTTTTTCATTAAGTCAATAGCTAAGGTTTTACACATAGAAAAATAATGAATTTCAGAGACATTAGGAAGATCAGAGACATCAAAGAACGGTGAGCACAACTCAACAGTTTCACTCCGAATTTCATCATTATTAGTCCATTGAAAAGTTACATTTGGGGTTGCGTTTTTTAGAGGACGCAATTTTATTTTTTTTATGTGTAGGAGGGGTCAGTTTAAAGCTAAAACCAAGTTTGTGGGGTCGCCACCCTTGTCCCACGGCCGCCATCTTGAAAATAGGGGTTGAAATGGTTTTTACGGTATATCTCTTAAACTATTTATTTGATAAAAAACATTTGTTAGCACTTTTTGTTGCAAATTAAATTCTCTATAACTTTAGTCCAGTAACTTTTTGTCGTAGAACCATAAATAAAAAAGTTATAAGCGAAAATCTTCAGAAATTCGAGAAAAAAAAAATATTTTCCGATGTAACTTTTTTTTATCATTTTACGAAAAAAATATATTTGACCATTTTTGTAGATCGTATTTTACCTATATTATACGTGTGTACTAATAATATGTCATCAGTTATTGTTTTTCTTTTTTTCGTTTTTTTTACTTTGTTATTATAATTTTTTTAATTATAAATTTTACAAATCAATAATTGTTCAATTCTGTTATGGAGTGAAAAGGAGTCAATAATTAATTTTTCATAATATTGCAAAATTTATAATTAAAAAAATTATAATAACAAAGTAAAAAAAAAAAAAAAAACAATAACTGATGACATATTATTAGTAGATACACACGTATAATATAGGTATAGTTAAGAGTACTGAAAAATAGTACTCACTTCGGAGCGCTGTAAAACCTTAGCTATTGACTTAATGAAAAAATGATGGAAATAAAAGTTGTTCCTCAAAAAACGATCTACAAAAATGGTCAGATATCATTTTTTCGTAAAATGATAAAAAAAGTTACATCGGAAAATATATTTTTTTTTCTCGAATTTCTGAAGATTTTCGCTTATAACTTTTTTATTTATGGTTCTACGACAAAAAGTTACTGGACTAAAGTTATAGAGAATTTAATTTGCAACAAAAAATGCTAACAAATGTTTTTTATCAAATAAATAGTTTAAGAGATATACCGTAAAAACCATTTCAACCCCTAATTTCAAGATGGCGGCCGTGGGACAAGGGTGGCGACCCCACAAACTTGGTTTTAGCTTTAAACTGACCCCCCCTACACATCAAAAAAATAAAATTGCGTCCTCTAAAAAACGCAAGGTAAGGCCTAAAAAATGTAACATTTCAATGGACTATATAGGCTAGCTAAATAGATATATAGCCGGGAAATACTACAAGTTAATATGAACATTTTGGTACGAGGTGACGATGGGGAATAATAACACAAGCGAATG
Source organism: Meganola albula (assembly GCA_936450015.1). Lineage (NCBI taxonomy): Eukaryota > Metazoa > Arthropoda > Insecta > Lepidoptera > Nolidae > Meganola > Meganola albula. The sequence goes on from OW388149.1 coordinate 12,145,318, forward strand.
GATGCATATATTTGCATTTTATGCGATTAAGATAACGAGCAGGGCTCATCTTTGTGGATGGCACTATCGGTAGAGTAGTGGTCACTGGTTATTATTACTTGTTACAAGCTATAGCAACATATTGAGCTATGCTTTATTATTGTTAACGACACTCGTAACATTTAGAATCTAGTTCAGAATAGAATGTTAGTACTTATTTAACTAGTAGTAATAAGAGTAAATACTACTTTATTTAGGACTGAAGAAGTCCGTATTTGATATGGCTAAACAGTAAGCACGTTGCACAATTCAAAATCGATTCAGTTTTTTTTAATATAGAGTAGAGTAAGACTTGCCTCAATAGGTAATGTATTCTATTATCCAGATGCGGAACCAAGATTATGTTGAAACGGGCAATGTTACTTCATTTTACCAAATGAGTTTGCCGATGTAATCTTCTTTGGGGGTGATTTGAGTTTATAATGATTCTTAAGATTCGTGTAAGTGATAATCTTTTTTAGATATGTTTACGAATAATTGTTAGGAATAAAGGTCGCAGCAGACATATTAAATTGGAAATAAATCGTTACCGTATCAACTGGAGCCGTTCAATATTATTTGTATGAAACTCCCTACTGCAACGAACACTAATCGCAAAGCGTATCGTGATTGACCTCGGGACAAGCTCACCAACTGTGCGTCGACAGTCCTCTCGTTGAACTGTCTTCATCTACGCCCCTCCCGCAGCTTGCGTTGCCGAACTTGCTATCATGATTGCGAACTGGTGTCACCTAGCCGTCAACCAGCAGTCAGCGAGCGGATTACGTGCTAATGTAAGGTTGACGCCTGGTAGGCGACAAGGTGAAAGGCGATACGGTTACAGTCCGTTTCTGAGTTGATACGTTTGCTACTACCATTATTTATGACATCGGTATGACTGTTTGAATTGTTTTAATAATCTTTCGGAAGTCACGGGGGCAGGCATTGGTGCCTATCGATCTTTTTGGATCCGCTTCTGCATTTATTGATAAGGAACGAATGTTTTAGGTTTATAAAGTATGTGGTGCATGTAGTTGGTAACTTACTATTATATTTCTTGTTTGGTCTTTTTAGGTAGTTCTTACAAGCTTTTTAATACCACATAATGCTAGGTTAAGCTTCAACCTATATGATCCCCGCATTTTTAAACGCGGTCTCGTCGCTTGTCTGTATCGATACAAATGCAGTACCTACACAGTCAGGGCCCCTAAACAAAGTGAAGTACAATAATAGCAAATTGTATGGGGTTGACATTTACCTTCGAAAAGACACGTGACCATCTCGTGTCAATCCTATACATTTTGTTTGTTTCGATCTGTATTTTTTCTAGGGGCCTAGACGTGGCTTGTAGGTAAATCGAATCTACGTGCATGCTCAATTTTTTCATTGCACCTTAAATTATCTGTTCAAGTGCCGTAAACGCGTCATCGTGTACAGTCCCCGAGGCCTAAGCTGAGCTTTGCATGTATATGTTAGTGGACATAGATAGTGTAGATGGGACTTTAGCCTAGGGTGCGACACGTCTTGGTTTAAACCGGTTTATTCATTCACTCTATCGGCTCTGCGGTGTCAACTGTCAGACTTGATAACTGACATCTATTCGGTACAAACTTACTATTACCGATGACAGTTACGTCCGCTTATTTATGGAATCTTTTCGTGTTAAGATGTTTTGTATTATTGAATCTGTTAATCAACTTTTGTAGTTGACTGTACAATTCAATCAAAAAGATAGAATTAGCTCCATCAGTATGCAGTTGGTAAAACTGTGTTATGATATTTTTGCCTAATTTCGTACAGCCTATGTTTCTCGTACTAACCCGCTTCTAGATTAAGTATATTATTATTTCTTAATATTGTAATTATTTTATAAGGCTTAATTATTGTACCAGATGTTTGTAATAACTTGAATAAATTAAATGGTAATTATTTTTATTTGGTTTTAAACTTCATACGCATTTTTATACTTAAGAATGCAAATAATAAAAATAAATTGTATCTCATACATTGTTTACTTATGCCTGGATGAGTCACCTCCAGTAAGTATGGTAATACTTCCCTTATTTTCTAAATCAAGGTGAAGATATCGTTTAAAAGATAAATATTATAAGTATTGAAATGTCATTTCAACACTTATAATATTTATACAAAAAAGAACTAAGTTCTAAGCTTGGAACACACTTATCACATATGTTAAATATTTCGTAATTATTTTGTAATTAAGCGGTAATTAACGGTGCGAAAAAAATTAATTTACAGCAGCAGTGGCGTAGTACCCTCGCCTTTGAAATAATATCACGAATTCGAATCTCTGTCGTGCCTACACATCATAATGACACACAGAACACAACCTTAGGAACGGGCATGTCTAAGTACTAATCATTTGAATGTTATATCCGCCAACCCGCACTTGGTCAGCGTGTGTGGATTAGGGCCTAAATTATTAGTTCTTAGATATGCTAGTTGTTCGAACGTGACCGAATGTGACCTTCAAAACCTAGGCCTACTGCTGCGTCACTGAAAAATTAGATGTTTTGTTTTGAAACGTTTCGTAAATTATCTTTATCTACTTTAAAAATAACCAATTGTATTCTTTTCAGATGAAGATGATGTGATCGTATTTGAATTAGCAGACCCAGTAAGTAACCTTTTTGGTCAGTCAACTATAACTTCAAAGAATTTTGACTTACACACGACCATGCTGCCTCGCGTCGACCAGTGCCCTTATTACGGCCTAATACGATTTGTATCATGCGTACGAGTATCGAGTAGTTATATTAAATTGTTCTTTTTGCACGAAATCAAGAGCAACGCCTCAAGCGGCAACTCATACTGGTACAGCAGCGTCCTTTAGACCGTTGACTATGCCACGTACAGTACAGCTACAATTGCTACAAATAACTTGGTTAAGTAGGGACAGGTCTGTGCACATTATTATGAAAATTGGCCACCTGTTCATTCAACCTTGAAGTTATTAGCCAGCCACTGAACGCGACCATTATTTATATTAAAACTATAAACACTTACTCAACGCGAATTAATAAAAGTATTAACATTTTTGTTAATAGGCTCCAAAAATAAAGAAACTTTACAGCCCTTGGACTGTAGAACACTTAATTAGCGCGTTGCAAGAACTGGATGCAGGTAAAATTGGACTTAATGCTGCCGGGAGAAAGTATGGAATCCCCAAAGCGACATTACACAGATATTATAAAAGACGACATGTAGATTGCCCAAGAACTGGTAGACCCAGAGTGATGTTGATTCACGACGTGAAACCTCAATTTTGTTCAGTAGACGATATTAAGAAATAAACAAAAATTACATTTCTTTTCAAAGCCATTTTTTGTTTTAAATCTTTTCAAAACACTGGCTTCAAATTTAAATGGATTTCTAAATAAAATGCTTTTGAAGAAAAAAACAATTTGCAAGCTTAAATAAAATATATGGCATAGTCACCTAAACCCGAAAAATATTTTGAAGTCTGTTAAAAATGCTGGCAAATAAGGTTTACCCAGTTATTCATATAATAAAAAAACGGAGTTAAACATTATTTCATTTTAAAGCAGTTTTAAATATACTAAACTATCTTATCTAAAAAAGTTTCATTATAACATCTTAACACTAAAAGGAGGCCTTAAATTAGAGTCGTGGCGAAAGTTTACAATAAACAGTCACACGACGTGTTATGGGAGTCCTTTTGTGTGAAGATGTTTTATAATATAGAATCTGTTAATCAACTTTTGTAGCTGACAATATCTACAGATAATGAATTTATTTATAACATCAAAGGAATATTCCCTTGATTTATTTATTTATTATACATTTATTTACAACATAACAATCTCAATACTAATCTAAATTATGAATTAAACTAACTACCTAATGCCTAAATTAAACTAATGCTCCAAAAAATTCTACCACCTTCCGGGCTCCACGAACTCAAGAGTTTCAATACCAAACGGCTCAAACACGTAATTTCCTGCAAAGTTTTCGTGTTTGCGCCGCTTAGCGCTCTCGACCGATGCAGAACAGCACCGGCTTGACCCGCGGTGCTTAAAAGATTGGACTGCGTGGGGTTGTTGTATCCTACACCAGCGGCTTTCCCACCATCGAATGCAGCAAATTTTTGATGTTTTATAGAAACTAATTATATGATAAGATAGAAATTCTGGAAGGATTTTAATGAATCCTTTAAAAGTCGAGCTGAGGCCCTGTTTAACGCTATACAATTATTGAGGTCGAATCTCAGCTATTTTAAAACGATGTGTTTTTTATTTTCTTTACTTCGACCTTTTCAAAGTCGGATTAATTTATTAAGTTAGTTCTATTTAAACTTTTATGTTAGTATAGAAAAATCTCAACACTATTAGTGGGATGCAAATTTTCTTCACAGATTTCATACATGTACCACAATCTTTTTTTTATCATACTAATTTCTATAGCGATTAAAAAAATTAACATTTTTATTTAAAACGAAAAAATCACGAAATGTTTTTTATTTTTTATTAAAGACCATAAATAACCTATCATTCTTTCATATCCTATATCAGAAAATTCTTCATAGATTTTGAGATATTTGCTGAAATATAAAATATCCCTAGATTCTGTTGATGTGTATAGACTTGCGCATAACTACAACTTTCCTGGTATGAGCAATGATGAAGTCTACGTTGGACCGCATCGACCCAATATACCTCAGTAATATAATGACCTATCTTACTATAATCTCCTCCTAGTTGGATTTCCGAGGTATAAAAGAACCTTTAGGTAAAGGTTTAGTTGTCCTTTCGTACCTCGGAGAACACAATAAGAAGTTGAAATGCCGGACTCATAAAGTTCAGTGTCCTATCCAACTGACTCTGAAAGTGATGGAACTCACACGCTTAACGGCTAGTCTTAATTATATTAGTAAAATCTGGCTTGGAGCAGATTATTGTATCACATTCATGAAATCTTACATGTATCGAACTAACCTTACCTTGTATATTTCAGTACTACAATTCATATTGTCACAAAGAGGAAAGCGGCTGATTAAACTCCGTGGTTACACATACTCCTCAATTCCTTCTAAATCACCGAAGATAAGGTGGAGATGTTCCACTCACTCACCAAACGGATGTCACGCGTTTATTATCACATTAAATGAAACGCCCATAAGCGTAAATGAGAAGCATAATCACCCACCAGTTGATAATAATATATATTGGAGGTTTTCTGTGCCTAAACATACGCAATATCTTTAAGCCTAGATGTACATTGACCATTATATACAAAGACCGTATTTTTATAAAAATATACAGGAAATAATAAGTAATACACGCAATAAGTAAGCTGTTTCCGCGATGCTTGTCAGGTGAATGAGTAAGCTATATGAAATATACTGTAAACAATACTTATTTCGTTTTTATTTTATTATAATCAATGTTAATCAAAAAATAATAAATTGAACTTACGACTTGCGGCGTGAAAAACAAGTGCCTTGCTGACCATGTCGCCGGCCCGTCATTAATTAGATAATCTATGTTTTGTCGCTGTCTAATGTCATAAAAAAGAAAAAGAAAGAATGCATTAGCCATTAATCAAGATGGACGCAATTAGGCGCCGCTGTCATAATTTTGTTTAGATACTGCGGCGACTGCGGTTATAGAGTATTCGAATGCGGCAACTTCCGCACGTGCGGTGCGCCCTTTACGTTCACCTTTACTCTTTGTTTATTTGACACTTTAAAATACACATTTTTTATGTATATATTTTTCTTTTTAATAAACCTTAAAGTAATGTAATTTCTATACTTAATAATGTTGTTTTATTTTTAGCGATAATAGCACTATCAAATAGAGGATACGAATTATTAAAAATGGATGGATACAGTTACTCATCATGTTACTTTTCTAAAGGGAAGACATCATGGAGGTGTTCCACTCACCATGCTAAAGGATGTAGGGCAATGTTATTTACAGTTGGTGACGATATTATCGGCAGGAAAATGGAACATAGCCATCCACCATCAACGGAGAAGATACCTTTTCACGCAGTAAAAAAATTAAGGTGCTTAGTATAAAATCAAACAAGGTACTTAACTACCTTTTAGTGTCCCACTGTTACACGTTTTCTCAACTATCTTAGTGATGAGAGAAATCTTATTAGGCTTAAATGCATACATGCCAAGTGGGTAGTTTTTAAATACGCTGCCAGTTTCTAACACTGATATTGGACAGCGGTGATGAAACAACTCACACAAAAAAGAAGAACAAGGAGAGAAAGAGGAAGTAGAACACACGACCTGGGATGGAACCCAGAAGAAAAAGGAGAAGAACAAGGCACGACGAGGGATCGAACTCGCGACCTATATTTCAAAGCCGAGGCAAAATACAAATTGTGGTATCTGTGACTTCTGAAAATAACTGTATTGCTTTGTCGAATATTTTTGACCTCCAGTACCTGACAAAAAATTACACTAAAGCTAAGTTCATCATAGCTATCATTTTCATTTATACCAGCATGCTCTTCCTTCTCAAAGCTGTTTCTATCTACATGCATAATAAGGTAAGTATATTCGGAAACAACTTCGAGGTGGTGGCCAATGACGCCGATGGCTCACTATGCCTGCTTATTATCTTTTTTCACTATCGACAAATTATATGCCTATTCCTGATTATAATGCTACGTAAATTGCATAAATAATGGTAAATTGATTTATCTTTGACACAATAACGGTTTCTACAGTTCTTATAAAATATGTCTAACTGGTGGTCAACTAAAAAATTTAAAAATCCGTCTGTCTAAAAATCTAAGAATGTGCGGTCTTAGATTTTTAGATGGACAGTGTGAGATATCAACCTTATACTGTCCTTGAACCCTTACACTTATAACCCTTACGCTTATAACACTTATAAACTTTAACCCTGAAACCCCCCTTTAGACCCAACGTTTTGGGTTGTGCGTTGGTATATCAATCAGCCAGTTTCTTCTTTTATATATCTAAAGATATATTACTTCGCAGCCGTCTATGTACAATCGAAAAAAGGTAGAGGTTTGATACTCTACAATGGGTATACGTATAACGCAAGGCCATCGAATTCAAACAAAGTCAGATGGCGGTGTTCTACCCATTTGACCAAAGGATGCCGAGCATACATCGTTACAGTCGACGACCAAATTTTAATTGCAAAGTGCAACCATACTCATAAACCGAGTACTAGATTTTCTAAGATTTAAGAATATAATAAATGATTTTTTGTGTTTCATTTGAATGTTCTTTATATTAATGATCCCTACATACATATAACCCTACAGACATACGCAGTTTTAGCTGTAGCAACAATAAATTATAATTATTATGTTTGCTGGTAATTAACTGGTGGTAGGCTTCGGCCATGGTTAGTGATCACCCACAAGATAAAGCCTCACCGCCAAGCGGTCTCGCCGTGTTCGTCGCGTTGTCTGGTGACACCTTATAAGAGCGTGGGTCGGAATTGTTGCTCCTTTATGGTTTCTAACTATATGGAGTCTCATTCCACTGCCACCTTCCCGCCGAATCATTCATAATCACAAGTGAATTGGTATATTGGGCAGGCGCGTCCTTCATAGACTGCATCTTTGCTTAACATCAGGCAAGGTGTAGTCTAGCGGAAACCTATTTCAGTATTAAAAAAAATACTGATATTTGCCACGATAAGTTCTGGATACTTGAAGATTCCCGTTACTTAGAAGTTGTTAAAATTAAAAGTATGTACCTACCTACAAAGAGATTTTCTCATTATTCATGGTTTGATATTTTTATTACAGCCAAGTTTATGCAATCAAAAAGAGGAAAGCGTTTAATCAGCCTCAACGGGTTCACATACAACGAAACACCTTCAAGAACGTCTAAGGTTAAATGGAGATGTTCCACACATTGGTCAAGAGGGTGTCGCGCGAACGTTATTACAATCAGAAATGAAATTGTTTTGATTCGTGACGAACATAATCATTTACAAGTAGCTAAAACTGTGAATTTGTAGAACTAATGTTTGTAGGTTGTGCGATCTTCTAAATCTATCAATTACCTACGTAATGTCGATACGACGTGGTTGAGCGCAACCGTTACTTTAAGTTTTGTTTTAAGTTGTGTAGAATTTTGATTTTTATGTCATTAACCTAACTAGTTAGCCTAACTTATTAAAGTTAATATTTGTTACCTAAGTAGGTATGAGAAGTATTTTAATTGTTTAATAAAAGTTTATAAAATAAGTTGTCTTTATTTTAACTTTTGTCATTTATAGACAATGTTGAATATAAATGAAAAGTTATAACTATGCTTTCTGATACATCAAAATATACGTAAATATCATATAATGTTTGCAGACTAGCAGACCCATCAGGCGTGTGCCTTTTGCCTACCGGTCAACCCGAGAGTTAAAAACGCTAGCGACTATGAGGTAAAGGACACGGTCGCTAGCAGTGTTAATAAGATAGAATAGAATCTACTCTATCTTATATACACTGCGACCAATATTATTATCTACTCAGTAGATAATATGATGATTGGTTGGTCGGGCGACTACTAAGTAAAATCCTACTAATATTATAAATGCGAAAGTAAGTGTGTGTGTGTGAAGGTTTGTTACCGCGTATCTCCATAACCGCTCAACCGATTTTATTGAAATTTGAAATGTAGGTAGTGTATACCCTAGAATCGGACATAGGCTAACAATATTTTCAAAAATCATCCCCTAAGAGGGTTACATAGAGGGGTGAAGTTTGTATGCAACTTTTTATTCCTTGGTCCTATTTATTTAAAATTCGGTACACATAAACCTTAAGAGAAATAATGAGATACGGGTTTTTTATTTTTCCATAATTACCCATATGAGGTGTGGATAATGAGTTTTATTGGTAAAAATTAAAGTTTCTCTGGATCTGTATAGTCTCAAGTCCGATTCACTCCAAATTTGGCACACATATACCTTAAAAGAATTCATGAAACACGTGTTTTTTATTTTTTCCAAAACTACCCCCGGTGGGGGTGTTAAATGAGTTTATTTGGAAAAATTAAATATTCCATAATTGTTTAGTCCTTGGTCCGATTTCCTTCAAATTTGGTATAAATAAAGCTCAAAACAAATAATGAAACACGTGTTTTTTATTTTTTCATTTTTTTTTATTTTTATCCTAATACTAAGCGGGCAAAGCCTGAGAAATTATTCTGAGGGTGATTTTCTTCAAAGTTGATATCAATACTCCTTCGTAATTTTGATTTATATTACTTTTTATTTTGACACAATGACATGTTTGATAACTCAATGCTACGAATAGAATTCGAAATTTAAATTTCATTTCTTATAAGTATGGTCTAAGAGCCGTAGTATTTTTAAGAAACGCCTATTGATTTATGGATATACCTATGGGCGCTTGACGATTTCAAAATTTTGCTTACACTCCTACACTACTGAACTAATTTTGTATTTACATTATTCGAGACCCGGGAAAGGATAGTTTTATCCGACTGCGAAAAAAGGGATTAATGGTCTAGCGCGATAACCAACATCCGCGGGCGAAGCCGCGGGCGGAAAACTAGTAAATAAATAAATATTCTGGGACATTAACACACACGGTCATCTGGTCCCAAGCTAAGCAGAGCTTGTGTTATGGAAACCAGATAACTGGTATATTTTCAGGTCCACTGCTCAATATCGGTGAAGGAAAACATCGTGAGGAAACCAGCATGTCTAAGAATAATTTGTCGAGGACATGAGGATTAAGGCCTTTACGGGTCTTCTCTTAACTATCATATGAGTTGAGTGAGTTTAGGCCATAATATACACACACGCTGGTCAAATGCGGGTTGGTTGATGTTAGACTTGCCGGTTTTCTCACCATGTTCTCCTTCGCCGATAAAGTGCAGCGGCGATAAAACAATTCTCACAGATGTGTGGGCACGACCAGGATTTCAACCTGCGAGGCGAGGCCCTTTCCGCAGCGCCACCCCGCTGCATTGGGTACATTGCAATTTGGGTACATTCAGGTAAAAATTGGTTAGTTGTGTACTTATTTTTGTGTTATTCCTTTCTTGCAGTTTTGTGCGTTACATCACGGAGAGGCAATCGTTTAATAGTGCTCAGGGGTTTTAGGTACAACGCGACACCATCGAAAACAAACAAAATCAGATGGAGATGTTCAACTAACCAGCATAAAGGGTGTCGTGCGCATATTGTCACTGTCGATGATGAAATTATTGCTATTAATGAGAGTCACAACCATAGCCCATTTACTAACCGTTGAAAAAACGCGTGAGGACTTTATTTCAGCAGACCAGAAAAAAATTATGAGAATTTATTAAACGTAATCTTTAACGTCTTTTCCTAAAATAGTATATTGACTACAACATTGACTAAATATTCTTTTGAATTAGTTAACGTGCGATTAGGAACTTCGAGACAAAACTTAGAAAAACTATTTTTATAATACTAACTGATTATTAAATACTCTGGGACATTCTGGAACATTAACTCACACGGTCATCTGGTCCCAAGCTAAGCAGAGCTTGTGTTATGGAAGCCTGATAACTGGTATATACCTACTATACGTATAATACTTTTCTTTTGTAAATATATACTTTTAATATATATATACACCCAGACTCGACACAAACGCAAATGTTCATCACTAATGTTTGTCTCGGGTGGGAATCGAACCCAAGACCTGCGGCGTGAAAAGCAACTATCTTGCCGACCATGCCACCGGCCCGTGATTGATTTATTAAAAAGTTTATTTAACCCTTTGGACGCCTATTGGGTCTGACAGACCCGTCGTTTCAAGGAATCGACAATATTTAAATAAATAAAAGTCATAACTAGGTGGCTTCACAATATAGATCGGCGGCCAGATTACCACCCCACCTGCATTGGCTGCATTCCCCAACGGGCACATGCTCGAGTAACACCCGTTTTAGTGCACCTAGGTCTGGAAAACCCAAATATGCTAGTGCCGAGTTAATAATCAACTAACTTATTTTAGTACCAAAAGATCTGTGATCTGTAAATTATTTCATCTGTGCCTTATCTGCATGAATAATAATAATAATAAAAACTTTGTTTCATTAAGAAACAGTGTACATAAAGTTTCTTTTGTAATAATTGTTACATTTCTAATAAAGTGTATGAATGAATGTAGAATTTTGATTTCTATATAAATTAATTAAGCATAAGTCTGCCTCAAGTAGTCTTGTCTTAACGCGAGGTCGAGGCTGCTTTTTGTGGAAACAAGATTTTCAGTTACTAACATTACAGCTGGTTTAGGCTCTTTAGGTACTGAGGAGACTGGAGGATCTGGTAGTAGTGACCCAGTGTAATGGGAAGATCTGGGCGAGGTGTGATGTCCGGCGACCGCGACTGTATGATTACGAATGACTTTCTGTGAGAAAGTAGTAGTGCAATGAGGCTCCGTATGGTTAGACACGCTGAAATAGCAACAAATCTGACCCATCCTCTTAAATGGTATCACCAGACATCGCATCGAAACTCAGCAAGACCGCTTGGCGGTGCAGCTTTGTCTGATGGGTAGTCACTAACCACGGCTGAAGCTTACCACCAGTTAATTACCAGTAAACATAATTACCAGTTGACTGTCACCTGATTTACACCACCCGGGGACCACGTGTAGGTATTCAGATAAAAGGAGATAAAATGTTAAATGAAAAACACAGCGTTGCAGCAAGGTGCTTGTTAGTGAGTTTTGAAGACTTCTATGAGTGACAGATGTCAGATCGCTGCAACCATTGATGACAGCGATCTACTGCTTCAGTGAAAGAGCTAAAGGTAACGACAGACTAATATCAATATACCGATTCACTCGTGATTACGCATGATTTTCGGTGAGAAGTTGGCAGTGGAAGGAAGCGGTGTGAGATGATGATGTGGTCTAATGATTTATTTTTGTTGCAGCTCGGTACGGGATTTCACGGAGAGGAAGACGTTTAATCATGCTTAATGGATTTAGGTATTTTGAGATGCCTTCGAAATCGCCCCAAATTAGGTGGAGATGTTCTACTCACTGGCATAAAGGTTGTAGAGCGTCCATCGTGACAATTAATGGTGAAATCTATTCTGTACGCGACAGTCATACTCATTGGCCATCTACATCGAATTTTCAATAGAAGAAATGATTTGATTTGAAATTATGTCATTAACGAATTCCGCGTTGTATTTATCGCTAATTTTACACGTCATCGCGGTCTATTAAAGTTTACGTCACAAGCGACCATAAAGTTTCTATGTAGCCATTTTATTGTTGATGATACAACCAATGACCAACATCAATTTAAAAAAGGAGTCCTATGTTCCTACCACAATATCCACAATGGTAACAAATATTTTTATTGTAAAAATCATTCATTTGCGTAACATATTTTTTGTTGTTAAATTCAAAATTTAGGATTCGAAATCTATCATGGCCAATTCTATCGAATACTGTCATGGCGTCTTGAATGACGTTCCGAAATTGTAAAAGTGAAGTCTTTGTTTTGAAATACTAGAACGATAACCTTAAAGGTGACCAAACATGACTTAAGTCATAATAATGATAAATTGTTTATTAAGTTTCAAAAGTACAATATGTTATTAAAAATAATTTATAAAACCAGTTATGAGGTTATCTGAAGTAGGCTGAACCCTGTTCTTCAGGCTAAAAGTGTTGATATCAACTATCAACTATCAACTATCTACTAAGAAGTTGCTGGTGTTTATAAAATAACCCTACGACTAATGTAAATAGTATCTTCACAAAAGTAAAGCACTCTTAACCTGCGGCACATGGTTCACCCTTTTTTTTTTTTAGGTACCGTGGGGAAATCCTTTATGGATCCATACTGTGGGACATATATATATGGGGCTCCATACTGGTTACCTAAACTTTTAACCCCTCGTGTTCTCGCATTTTGGCCAGGGTGTCACGGGAACCACAAGTGACACAATCGTGACACCCTGAACCTGGCTCGCCCTTTCAGACGAACCCCGTCACTTGGTTTTGGAGCGGGAGATCTAAACGCACCCCTCACATGGTGCACCCTAGTTCAAATAACTTCTTGTGTTCAGGTAACCTAAGTGACGTTACGCTTTCTGATTTGTTTGCGGTTTGATTGTTTTTTTTTATTATTTTCTCAAGATAACAGTAACCTTTTTTTTTAAATATTTACTTATTGTAATTTTTAAGTCATCGTTTTTTTAATTATTAATCTATGTTTATTTATCATAGTTTTGTAATGCTAATTTATTTTAAGGAGAAAATGCCAAATATAAATAATAATAATATTTATTCTAACGTCTACTTTCTACTGCAATTTTTTTTAATACCTATCGGTGTCGTCTGTAAAAAAAATTATTTAACAAAGACAGGACACACAAAATAAATGATAAAAAACACAGAAAGAGAAAAAAACAAATGGAAAATGTAAAAGAAGAAAAAAAAATCAAAGAGTAAGTGTGACCCATCAGTGTCAAACATGGACATTGCTCAGTAAACGCTGTGAGTGCCTACTAGAGGCGACCCACAACACTGATTATCAGCAATGTCCATATTTCCACAGTATGACGCCAGGCGCCAAGGTTGCCAAAAGATCAAACCTGCATAATTTGTCTGATAGATATACTGAAAGCGGGGCAGTGACTAGGGTGGTACTTGCGGTGCCTAGGCATATGGCACAACTTGGAGGGCCATGGCACAGGCATGGCATTGCACAGGCTTGGCCTATTTGATCACACCACAAACTGATTAGTGACACTGACTGCTAAGCCTCTGGCTGTGGGTGTGGGTCAATAAGTAATATATCTTTTCGTAGTACCCATAACAAAATAAATATAAGTACTTATTTTGGAACTGGATGCTATGTATTAAAATATAATTTTAATAGTAATAAATTTTAAGTGACACGGAAAATATAATTATAATTAAAATAAAAATTTATAGTAATTTTAATTTTTGAACCTACATCTTTTCAAATACTGTTTTCTCATAGGTGCTGTGTTTGTAATATCAAGGAGAGGAAACCGCATGCTAAAATACAACAACTTCACATATTATGCTACGTCATTAGGACCTAAAATCCGCTGGCGGTGTTCCACATACAAAGGCTGCAAATCAACAGTACATACTTACAAAGATGAAATTGTATGTTGCAATGAAGTACATACACATCCCCTGAAGATTCAACGGGACAAGTCTCATCCATTATAATCCTCAACTTTAAACTAAATCGGAAATAAAATACGGAAAATAACACAATGCGCGATGAGCTTATACTGGAAATATAAAGCTTGATGTGTAACACTGTGTACAAGCAGGAAATAATCTTTTTTCAGGAGCCAATTCATATTTTTAAACAATAACAGACAGTAAAATACCTATTGAAAACAATAGCAAACATTTTATTTATTTATTATTTAAACTTTTTTTAATTAAATTAAAATTAAATTAAATTTAAATTCATTTTTTTCAGGTAACAATGCACCCATACAATTTTAAATAAATAATGAAAAAATAAATAAAATGTAAATGACCGTCGCCCTACCCAGCACTGCATATGACATTTCTGCCACAGCAGTGCCGGATATAGTGGCAGTCCACACGATCTGCAATCATCGCCAGGACGGCATTGGAGCTATCTCTCACTCTGCGCACCAGGGACGCGCACCTCTTACGCATAGTTGCGTGGAAGCAATCGGTGCGCGCCGCTGCAAACATTCCTGATGCGCTGCAGAATCGGGGCAGCCCCAATACCGCCTTGAAAGCGTTGTTGTTTTTAACGCGAAGGGCGCTGTAACATATTTACGAATACGTACCCCACAGGCTGCAAATCCGTTTGGTTGATGTTATCGATATTTGAGTGACCACTAAACTACATACTATTTTGTGAAATAGGTATTGTAGTATTTTTATTGCTGTACGGGGTATTTAAGATCCCACATTTTATTTGGTTCAGTGTAAGAAAGAGATAGATAATATATGACTGACGAAGAGATATTTTACCTATACATACTATTTTCTGAGTCATGTGGTATCCGCCAGAAACTTTGCCATATAATATACTTAAAACATTCCAACATTATTAACGGGGTGAAAAGAACCCTAAAAGTGATTGATTGATTTTGTTTTTACTTATATTAGTAAGTAAAAACAAAATCATCATTATCAGCCTATTCTAGTCCACGGCTCGATACAGGCTTCTCCTAAAGCACGCTACCGAGCATGATCAGCGGTTTTACTCATCCAGTTCTGCTGAGATGGTCACTCCACCTAGTCTGAGGACGCCCCACACTGCGCAAGAAGTTGCTAATAATCACCAAGTGATACCTAAGGCAAAGTGTTATTATTCAAATTCGTTCACCAGTTTTCTCTGTGACAGAGGAAAGATTATCTGTATATATATTTTAAATTGATTATATTGAGTTATAAAATTATATATTTTATTTTTTCAGAACTCAAACAGGAATTACATCACCTTCTAAGAACTTCAAGGAAGAGAAGATGTGTTGGATGTTATAAAAAACTTCGTGCTTACCTGTCTAGACAAGATGCTGCGACAAAAGCTAGACAAGTTAGGACAGAATGCATTGATTGTAAAAAATGTTATTGTTTGCAATGTTTCAATGAATGGCACAATTAAGTTCCCAAATAACATCTAATTTCACTAGTTTGAAAGAAGTTACATTGTACAAACGGCTACACAACGAGCTAAACAAATCCAGTTTATGCTGGCCTCTCGTCGTACGGAAATCTAACACAATGCGCGATCAGCTTATACTGGAAATGTATAGCTTGATGTGTAACCGAGTGTACAAGCGGGAAAGAATCTTTTTTCAGGAGTTAATTCAAATTTATAAACAATAACAGAGTAAAATACCTATTGAAAACAACAAAAAACTTTTTTATTTATTATTTTAACTTTTTTAAATAAATCCGTTTGGGTGATGTTTTCGATATTTGAATCATCACTTAACAACATACTGTTTTGTGAAATATTGTAGTTTTTTTATCGCTATACGGGGTACTTAAGATCCCACGTACGTTTTATTTGATTTTTTTTTTACTATTAAAAAGTAACATTTGTGTGTGTCATAAGCTATATTTTATATATCATGGAAACGCATGCTATGGCGATCTGCCACTATGAAAGTTTTTCACCAAAATTTGGAAATTTGTTTTTAATACTTCCCTTCACATCAAAACGGTTCCGCAGATTTACGAGCATGCGAGTTTGTTTGGGAATAGAGGAGTCACACCATAAAAGAGACGGGCTACATTAATTCTATTCCAATTTCATGGTTATTTAATTCTATTCCAATTTTAATTTCATTAATTAATGTCTTAATTCTAGTCTCTATAATTGTCGATATTTTAATGGTAAGCACTACCAGGCTAATATTAAAACTGGCTATATACAAAATAGCAAGTTGTGTGTTGTCTCTTTCATAAGCACTGCTAAGTGTATTTGATGGAAGAGTGCGACTATTTATAAAACGTTCAATTTAATGCTCTTACTTCAGTGCAAAGGACGTAACTTCTATTTGGTTCAGTGTTAAGAAAGAGATAAATAATATATGGCTGAGGAGGAAATATATTACCTACACTATATTCCTGAGGTCTTATTCTTATCCTTTATTGTACACAGAACACTTACATATACAATTATAAATAGGAAACAACTATGTACACAGGCGACCTTAATTCAAATATGAATTTTCTACCAACAAACCTCCAGTAGAGAAAACTTGTGGAGTGGGTAGAAGTGCACAACAAATAACTTTAAATACCTAACTACATACTAACATTACATATTATGTACTTATATATATTATACAATATATACAAAATAAATATATACTAATGATTTGTCTGTCTATCTAAGTGGTCACTAAGAAAGTGTTCTTTTATTCTTGCTTTGAACAATTTTGTGTTGTTGTGTTGTTCTTTTTATGTGGTATCCGCCGGAAACTTTGCCATTTATTATACTTAAAACATTCCAACAATATTAACGGGGTGAACAGAACCCCGTAAGTTAATGTAAGTAAAAAACCATCATCATCAGCCTATTCAAGTCCACGACTCGACATAAATAGGCCTCTCTTAAAGCACGCCACTGAGCATGATCCGTGGCTTTTCTCATCCAGTTCTTGCCGGTTCTTGCTGAGATCGTCACTCTTTCTAAAACGTCTTCTAGTTTTCCGATTTGTGGTCTCCACTTAATAACACACTAATAAACCAGTGATACAAGAAAGTCAAAAATTTTGCTGAAATCCGTTCACGAGTAACAAAGATCAGTAGGCTAATTCACGTAATCAAATAAGTTCAGTTGCAGTACAGTTGCAGTTAAGTTTCGATCAAAACAGACCTTTTCGTACCGTCGTAATTTTGACAACCGCTGTCAGATACGCACGCGTCGAGTTCGCGTCACGCGAGCGCTTTAGCGTAGGTGTTATTTAAATGACATTTACAAGAATACCATTTTGCACTAAGACGTAAAATTTATTGCAACGAGAGTAGGAAACGGGCTGTTTTGATCGAAATTTAAATGCAACTGCATTTCAACTAAACTTATTTAAGTTACCTGAATTAGCCTACAGTACTTTATCAGAATGTTGCATTGAGTTGTAGAATTAATATTTTATATTTTCAGAATTCAAAAACAAAGTACATCATCTTGAAAAGACTTTAAAGAAGAGAAGGTGTGTTGGATGCTATCAAAATCTTCGTACTTAAATGTCTAGTTATCAGGCTGCGTCAAAATCTAAGAAAGTTATGACAGAATGCATTGACTGTGAAAAATTTTATTGTTTGCAATGTTTTAATGAACGTCACCCATAATTTAATATAGCAATAGCATCTAATCAAACTAAACAAACTATAATTGAACAAATCTATGAAGTACCTTTTGACGTTTCACTGTTTTCTATTAAATTAGCTGTATAGAGGCGTAATTCACACTATTTTTATTAGCTTTCCTGTAAAATAATTGAATTATGAAGCTACATATTTTTATTTTAACATAACATAAACAATTTTATTACAAAAAATAAAATTCTAAATGTACTACGTTTAGAACCGTCAAACGGTACGTCTTAGATTTGACAGGCTGTAACTTGAAAAAAGTTATATTGTACTCGTACAAACAGGAAAGAGTTTTATTGAGATGTTAATTAAAAATGTTTTTA
The DNA here is from genome assembly GCA_936450015.1 of Meganola albula. NCBI lineage: Eukaryota > Metazoa > Arthropoda > Insecta > Lepidoptera > Nolidae > Meganola > Meganola albula. The sequence continues at coordinate 12,163,524 of OW388149.1, forward strand.
CAATAATAGACAATAAGACACTAAAACAACAAAAAATTACTTTTCTAATTACAATTTTAACTTTTTTTTTAATAAATCCAATTAGGTTGTTTAAAGTAATGGATGATAGAGCAGCGGTGGCGCAGTGGTACGGGCCGCGCCTTAGAAAAATAAGGTCGCAGGTTCGAATCCTGGTCGTGCCCACACATCGTTGTGTGAATTGTTTCATCTCCGCTGCTCAATATCGGTGAAGGAAAGCATCGTGAGGAAACCGGCATGTCTAAGAACTAATCATTCGAGGACATGTGACATCCACCAACCCGCACTTGGCCAGCGTGTGTGGATTAAGGCCTAAACTCTCTCAACTCGTAAGATAGTTGAGAGAAGACCCGTGCCCAACAGTGGGACACCAAAAAGGGTTGAAGTGAAGTAATGGATGAAGCAACCGCTGTTTCAGCGGTATGGGCTTCGCTTTAGAAACGATTTTCATTTACTCAATCAAAAGCAATAAAGAATTACTTACTTGCTTACTTACTTCATTTTTTCATTTCATTTATTTATTCATTATTCATTTTGTCTGAATTAATATCTTTAAATTATTTAATTAACATCTAAATAAGTTGTAAAATTATAATAATATAGGTGACCCTGATTATATTAACATTTTTATATAAACATATTAAAAAAAACTTAGTTCGATTCCCAGTCGTGCCCAGTCTTTGTGTGAATTGTTTGTTACATCGTCGCTGCTCAATATCGGTTAAGGAAAACATCGTGAAAAAACCGAAATTTCGAGGCGGTGGTGTATTCGAGGACATGTGACATCCACCAACCCGCATTTGGCTTTGACATTGACATGGCATTTAAAAGTTGGACCGTCTTTACAAATGCACACGTAGATAAGAGCTACAAGAAACATGAACGATTTATGCATAGTGCACAAATGCGTGCGCACTGTAACTATTCGACCTACACGACCGCTGAAAGTGCGGGCGCAGGACCGACAGCTTAATGTGCTCTCCGAGACACGGGGTATCGCAGGTTATTAAAAATTATAAAAGTCTCAACACTACTTTTGGTCCAACTGAAAATTGAACCTGCGATCCCAGAAGCTAGAGGCGAAAACGCTATCCCTAACACTAAGCCACCGACAGTGACAGAGATAAACAGTGTATGCAACATGTTTTCTTTTGCATGTTTTGCCTGTACCTTAGCCTCGCGACAAATTACATAGCAATTCGTTACGAAAAATTAATAGATCAAAATGTATGGAATTTACATACAATTGTCACGTGACATTCTGAAGGTGAATGTTATTCCATACATTTTGTTCTTTTCAATCTTTCGTTATTCGGGACGGCTTTTTGCCACCGATAATGGTGGAAGTTCCAGGGGTACGCTTAAAGCGCTTTGCTTCCACTTTTAAACTGTCAAGTTGTGGTATTCGCTGCCGGCATCTGTTTTCCGATAACTTTAATCGGCCTGTGTACCTTACAAAAAATCCTTTACGATGTAATTTTTCTAAGGCCCCAGTTATTTATTCTGAATCCGAATCTTCGTTCGCTCCCGAACGAATCTAAAGAATTAAATACTAAAGTAATCGTAACTACTCGAAAATAGATGGCGGTACGAGCTGTAACAGTAACACACACATTTTATACTATAGTATTTTCTTAAATTTACGCAAATATAACACATTGAAATAAAACTATTCTATATCGGATTTTATCGCAATTTATTTTAGATTTAAAATTCCGATGTTTCTGTCTTTCGTGATCTTGAAGTCTGAAAGGAATTTGAAATCGGTATTTAAAATCTGAAATAAACCGTGATAAAAAAGACTATAAAATAAATTTATTTCAACATTTTCTTAAATTTAAATAAAACTATTTTATGACGGATTTTATCACAGTTCTTATTCTTATTCTTTATTGTACACAAAACATTTACATAAACAATTTATTAATAGGAAACAGCACATGTAAACAGGCGAGCTTAATTCAAATGTGAATTTTCTACCAGCAAACCCTAGGTAAGGAAGCATTGTGGAATGGGTAGAAGTGCACAACAAATATTATAAATATATACATACACCTACATACTAATATTACAGTTTATTTAAGAATGAAACGTCGGGATCTAAAATCTAAAATAAACCGCAATAATATTTGTTATAAAATAGTTTTATTTCAATGTGTGACATTCGAGTAAGAAAATACAATTTTATTTCAGAAAAACTCACCTTTATATCCTCTCCCCGTGGGCATAGGATGATAACTATCGACGGATTTCTGTTCTCCCATCATATAGTCTACAACAACAAGGTACGCTGGCGCTGCATCAAGCATCACAAAGGATGCAGGGCATCTCTGTATCTGTACGAAGATATAATTTTAAAATTCAATAATTCACACAACCACTTACCCCAAGAAAGTATGTAATATTAATGTTCAATGAACGCAGCCGTGTTGGACGTTGGTTTATACATATATTCCGCGAATTTGGTTTTTGATCGTGTCTACACATATTTTTGTAAATAATAATGATTCCAAGACACGAAAATGAATATTTTATTAAAATTAAAAGATAAGAGCGAAGCGTGGAACGTACTCGGACGAGCTCAGCAGGGCGGCCTGCAAGAACTACATGGGAAAAGCCGCGAATCATGTTCAGTGACGTAGGAGAGGTCTATTTCCAGCTGTGGATTAGAATAAGCTGATGATAATGAAAGATGAGATTTAGCTGTTTACGTCATTATCGTACGACGCTGTTTACGTAAACAGAAAAAACTTTGAAAAAACAGAAAGTACTTTGAGGTCAACAGAAAAAATATGTATAAATTAATTAATGTATTTTCTAAAACTCTACAAAACAGGCCAAAATAATAAATTTTATTTCGTCGCCTCTGTTCAATATGGATAAAGGAAAATATCGTGACGAAACCGGCAGGTCTTAGAACTAAGTAAGCATTTTATGATATGTAACATCTACCAATATGTATTTGGCCAGCGTGACAAACTCCCGCAACTCTGTATGATACTTAAGATAAGAATGTTACTTTATAGTTTTTCTCAATGTGCTATAAATTAATTTAAAATTGTGTTGATTGTTTTTATTAATTACCACATAATTTTTTTATATTAGCAAAATTTAGTAATTAGATGTTCTATTCTGATACGACGGGGAGAGTGGTGAGTCGGTGTAATTGCATAAACCCACGTAACTAGCCAACATAAACATGAATATGAATCCAAGCAGCCATAATGGGCCATTGGTTACAGGATAGCAAGCCACTAAAGCGCTAGTTGTACATCTGTGTGGAGGACAATTCGATGCAGTGTCGTTTAGTGGCTTGCTGTCCTGTCATACTGTCTTACCCGGCTATAGTTCTCGTGTAAGTGACCCATAATGTGCCGCGTGCTTGTGTGTAGAGTGCATCTCTTTGGAACACCGCTTTATGGTTTGCTTCCACCAAAATCGATTTTGTTTTCCGATGGCGGATAGAACGATTCCTTTTTTTTCTTTATCGGGGGGAAATCCTGTATAGGAGCAGGGCGGGAGGTATGTAGGACTCCATACTGGTTACCCGAATTAAAACCCCCCGGGTGATCGTTCGCGCATCCTGGCCAGGGTGTCATGGGAACCACAGGTGACACAACCGTGACAAAGGATAGAACTACTCCTGCGAAATAACTCGCTTGTGTTGCCGGCCTGCTGTAGTTGACTGTGTGGTCTATTATAAACGCTACTAATAATTATTTTTAATATCCATAGTCATTTAGGTACAACACATGAACACAACAGAATAAGGAGAGTACTTGCGCTGAAGACGTCGGCAAACTGGTGAAAAATCCCATCAAGTTCGGTTCGGATTCGTCGCTTGATTAGCCGTCAACGAGCGCATACTGACGATGGCGGTTGTTAAACTGTAAGCACTCCCATTCATAGTAATGTTTGCTTTGATCGGCCGAGATTGGACGGAGATGGTCAAGTAATGATCGGCTGATAACGGTTTTGGTGTAAGCGACTCCTTAGAAATCAGGCCTGAAATTACAATAAGCACAAAAACTTCAATCTTGGAGACTCATCACCACATCATAGACTGCAAGTCTTCATTGAAATGTATGTAAGAACCTCACGGATGATATAATCCAATGAGCCGAAAGGGCTTTAATTGGTTCACCGGACATTTTCGGTGAGCAGTCCGAGGACGGACGAACCTATAGTGAGTGGCGCATTTAGGTACCTATAGTAAGCAAGATTGGTCGCGTGCGTATTGTAATGCGATACGGGTCTAAGTAGGTATAATTGTGACTACAAAATTAATAATGTTTTAGATGCTATACAATTCACGTTTTCAAGACGAGGGAACAGAATACTGAAGTATTATGGACATACGTTTTGCCACCATATCACATACCCAAGTGGTAAAATTAGGTGGCAATGTGCTAGCCGCAAGGACAGATGTCACGCTACCGCACAGACGCTGAACAATGAATTACTTTTTATTAAGAACACACACAACCACGAACCCCGATGTTATGATCTAGAAAAATCAACAAAACCAAATTTAATGATTGTATAGAATTTGCTTACAAAATAATATTATCTAATAGTTTTTGCTATGTTTATGTTTAACAATAAAGTGCAGTCGAGCAAAATAAGTAACTTAAAAACATATTATAACCCATGTGTTAAAAGGTTTGCTACCGCTATTTAACCACTGAAATCTTAGAGCATTTGACACGGGAGGTGCTATACGCAACTTTTAGTACTAGTTCTGCCATATTTTAGGGGAGAATAGGTAACCAGGTAATTATTATTATTATTAGTACTAGCCCGGATCATCCCACTGCTGGGCAAAGGCCTCTCCTAACACCTTCCAGGCGTCGCGGTCTTGTGCCACCTCCATCCAATTATCTAAGAATTTATCTATTTCGTCCCGCCATCTCCTTCTCGGTCTACCGTGACGCCTCCTCCTTGGGTCTGGATGCCCGTCTGTGGCTATCTTTGCCCACAGCTCGCTTGCCATACGGCAAGTATGACCAGCCCAATCCCACTTCAACTTAGAGGCTTTTCGAGCTACATCAGCGAGGTAATACACATGTTTAAATTTAAGCGTATAAATTCACACGTAAATGAAAGCTACGCACAAATACATATACAAACTGTTTATGTACCTCGGCAGAGGGGAACACGCGCAACACCAGTTCCGTTTTAAGGTTTTCTAAGACTGAAATGAACTTTATGGGCATTATTTTCAGCTGAAGCTATAGGATAATATGAACTGAAATGTATTACATTTTATATATAAATTTGTGTGATATTTTATTTTTTCCATCAACCAGGATCAGGGTCTTGGACGGCATTTGCCACTGCGAAAATCAGTTAATCAAATTCAGACAATAATACCCGGAATAATTTCGGCATCTACGCTCACGGAAAATTAATGTTGATTTTAGTTTGATAACGCTGGTACAAAGCTGTTTTGTAAGAAGACGTTGCAGGAATATAGTGAAAGAAGACTGAACGGAGCCCGTAGGAGAAAACGCACACACAATATTCGGACTCCATTCTCCGTTTAAACGGACGGTCCATCTAAATGGGGACGAGCCCATACTAACGTAAAGGTTCACTTTTTTGTCAATAGTAATTAATTTTAGAATCTAAATTTTAATATTTTTTTTACAGATATGGGAAAGGTCGAGTATGTTTACTCAAAACGTGGTGTAAAAATGATAATATACAATGGATATCCTTATACAAAACACATTTTGTACCTGGATAAGAAAATAAGATGGCGGTGTTCTTCCCACAATAGAAAGAAATGCACAGCTACTGTTTACACTTTTGAAGATGTTGTAATAAATGCAAAAGATAAACATAATCATGAGCCTGTGGAGAATTTAATGTGACACTCAAGCATTAACTAATTTTCAGTATTTTATGTAGATTATTATGTAAATTTGTGAATCGATGTTCGTTGCTCAACCAAGACTAGAACGGCTATATGGATTTGGACAACATTTTTAACATGCGCTTTTGAGATGCTTTTGATGTTTCACACAGACAATATTGTATACTACAATCTTAGTAGTCTCAAATGTAAATTTTCAAACAACAAATTTTAGTATTTGTGAATATACCTATCTTAAAGATGCTAAGGATTGCTGTTTGATTGAATTCTATGTCTCAATGAAAAACCAAGTGTGAAATGTAGATTAGGCCAAGTGGACACACGTTTATAAGTTACTTAAATATAATAAACATGCTGCAAAATTATTTACAGTTTTTTTTTTAATTTTTTTTTTAAGTTTATCAAGAGTTGTTACAAAGTTGTACATACAAAAATATGTTTCAATTTTTATGGCATAACTAATTTTTTAATTAGGTTTAGTGTTACTTATAAACTATGTCAGTAGATTACAAAAAAGAATCAATAAAATAGTGGTCAATACCAATACTAATAATTACATTAAAGATTTTACTAGCAAATATCAGACAAAGGCCTTCCCTAACACCTCCCATACATCACAATAATGGCTCACTTCCATCCAGCTGTATAAAAATATATCTAATTCATCCCACCTTTCCTTCAGACACGACGTCTTTTCGCTGGGTCTTGGCGCCAATCTGTGGCTACATTAGCCCGCAGCTCGTTTATAATGCAACATTCAACGTAAAGGTGCCTCTGCATCAGGGTGTGACACAGTGGGTATGTGAGACATCAAAGAAGTTTACTTACCAAAAACCCCTGTGTTTCCCTACCAACCCACTTCCTAGGTCGTGGTTTCACTTTGCATTACACAAACAACAGGCTGGTTTATGGCCTACTGTATTATTATTTTTCGGGCCAGCTCAAAGTCAAAGTAAGAGCCCAAAGATTCAAAGATTAATTTACAATATATATTTTTATCAGGTTATTCTATCGAAGCGAAGTATGTGTATTCACAAAAAGGGAACAAGATGTTGCTGTACGCAGGCTATCCTTTCAGTCACCATAAAACTCAACCAAATGGAAAAATCAGATGGCAGTGTGCTGCAGGCCCACAAAAAAACTGCAAAGCGGCTATCTCCACTATTGATAGTTGTATTATTAAAATTACAAACGCACATAATCACGTACCTGACACGAAATGGACTCCTACCAGAACAAAAAGATTTCCTACCAATCAATAGATACGACAAACATAAAAATTAGACTTAATATTTTTAGTATTAAAGTACATTAGTAATAAGCAGAATCAGTGTTTACCAGAGATGTGCATTTTTTGCCTATAGTGCCATAAAAACAATCTGTGCGTATTTTAGTAAACATCACTGAGGCACCAGTATTCTGAAAGCATCACTGTACAGGTCGCGAAGGGTACTCTAAGATGTTTTGGTATAGAAGGCTGACAGGCCTAAGAAAGACTGCTTTAAAAAGAGTAATTGTCGTTCTATCAAAGCACATTGACAATCGAATTATTTTATTGTTGGCTCTGATCAGCAGTGCCCTTTGTTCCCTGTCTATATCGACCGTTATCGCTTTTTCTTACTTTTTTCATTGTCTTTTCTAATTGCACTGCTAGTCTTAATCGTAATCTCAACTAATCATTGTAAGAACATAAGGATGTTTGTTACTCTTTCACGCAAAAACTACAGGATAGAATTGGATGAAACTTGACACAGATGTAGATTATGGTCTGGATTAACACATAGGCTGCTTTTTATCCTAAAAAATACCACATGGGCGAAGCATTGGGCGGAAGCTAGTAAAAGATAAATGCAGCATGCATTAAATGTAATGTTACTCATAAATTATGTAAGTGAAATAAAAAAATACCAAATATTATAGTGGAAATAATTACATTAGAGATTATTATTATTAGCATTCGTCCCACTATTGGGCAAAACCCGGGTCTTAGTTTGATTATTTCTATTGTCCCTTTACACCGATTAATTTATATTATTTTTTTAACAGGAGATCTTAATAAAGCACAGTACGTGTATTCACAGAGAGGAAATAAAATGTTGCTGTATGCAGGCTACCCTTTTAGTCACCACATAACTCAACCAAGTGGAAAAATAAGGTGGCAATGTCCTGTAAGACCACTAAAAAATTGTAAGGCGACCATCTACACCATTGATAACTGTATTATAAAAATTACTAATGAACATAATCACATACCTGAGACGAAATGGTATTTTACACAAATCGATAAAAGTAAAAAGGAATTTTTATTCCCTCACTATCAATAAATTGACTACGTACACAATAAAAAAGGTAGACTTAGTAATTACGCTTAATGTTTTAGTAATAAATTACGTAATAGGTATTTCCACTGCTATCATTTTTACTTCCCCGAAAACAGATCATCATCATCATCACCTATTCTAGATCACTGCAGGCCATAGGCATATCCTAAAGTACGCCATTGAGGGTAGCGTAACACTGAGCAACTAGAACAGATAACATTTTAGGAGAATCGACTTATTATATCATTGCTACCTCTGTTAGCTACTACAATCGAGAAATCGCACATGAAATTGTTGGGCGTCTAATCAAAACGAAGCTATTTATATTGGTAGTAATTATTCTTGCACCAAGGATCTGTACTAGGTACTACTTTTGAGTGTAAGACTGGGATAATGTACCACGCATTTTCTAGGACAATAAGGGTACGCGCGGATGCATCAGATTGCTACGGGTAACTAAAAAAGGTACACGTTCGACCGAGCTTCTAACTACTATTGCCAACATCACGTGCAGCGACTGTATGAAGTCTGTGGCACTGCTGTAGCTGCAATAATAGTTTGTATGCATTTATAAAAAAAAATATATGAAATAGCTTGCAAGCGCCGCGGCAGCAGCACTTACGATGATAGAACTGCACGTGCATCTGCTGCAGCGCTTGGAGCCATGTGATTTTTACCCTAATTTATGACACGCACTTGGTCTGTTTTAATTTGCCGTTCCTGTAATAAGACCTCCCACACATTGGGCGTGCGCGATCCTCAAACGTATGATCATCGTAAATACAACGTGAACGCCGCGACAACGGCGTTCGTGTTGTCCATACGCTCAAAGAAGGCGAATGTCCAATGTGGGGGTGAAATAGGGTACGAGAGTTCAAGGTCTTCAGCAAAGTAGCAAGTAGGCACGGCAAATTTCTGTTCTTAGGCTAGTTTTAGAGTCATGCTGATAGTCGTCTCTTACGGTCCATTTAGGTACTCTTGCCCTAAAAGTGTAAAATTTAGTTGATCCAGTGTAGCAGACTTAAAATTATCTGTCTTTTCAGATCTCTCAACAAATAAAGTACATTATCTTGAAAGAAGTAAGAAGAAGAGGAAATGTGTAGGTTGTTATAGAAAGCTACGTAGACATTTGCCCAGTCGTATCGCTGACAATAAGGTGAAGAAAATTATCACAGAATCTATTGTCTGCCATAAATATTATTGTTTACCCTGTTTTAATGAATTCCACACAGCATAAGTTTCACAAAATACTGAAATAAAATTTTGTGAAACTTAAATGGAAGCGGAAAGAAATTTAAAAAAACATAAATAAATAAAAAATATTTAAATATAATAAAAATATAATTATTATTCTTAATATTTTAATGTTATACTTATTTCTTAAGACAATGAGATATTTTTAGAAATACTATTTTCCTATTATAAGATAAAGCTGGTTTTCCAAAGTGACAACTACTTAATTATTTGTAATAAATATTAGTAAAATAAAATTGATCAATTCGTATGTTCTATGACTATGAAAGAAACTGTATTTACTGTATGGAGTGCAATTATTTAAACAAAATAACCCAAACAGGGGTGGCAAGACTTAAGTTAATCCGAATTTGTCAACCTAAGTCTGCCATTCATCATATTTTGAAATAGTCTTCTCATTTACGTATATAATACGAATAAGTTGTGTTGTTATGTATAGTAATTGTAATGTATAGTAATGTACTGCATGTCTATTTAAGGCATAAGCAGAAGCCCTTGTACTTGCCAAAGATTTTATTGTAATGTTGGTGCTTTATACTGTTGATATGCCTTATAAATAAATAAAATAAGTTTTTCCGTTACTAAAAAAAACGATTTCCGCTCTAGTCATTTTTCTCCGCCTTCCTCCCATGCACCAAGCGTAAGCGTATCGACGGTTTTTTTTTCGAAATATTGAATACCTAACTAATTATCATTTTTTATGTGCGTTTATTTACAACATAAGATACAATTGGAGAAAATAAGTATGTAATATAATCTCAACACTAACCTAAATTAAGAACTAAACTAAATACGCTTCAAAAAATCTTCTGCATCGATATCTTCCAGGAACCTACGCAGAAGGCTAGCAGCATTGACTTTTGCCCGAAGCACAAGCGACAGTCACGTATATTGTATTTTTTTGAAGTTATACTTCTTTAGGCGCCTTATGAAAAAATGATGAGAGTGAAATTTTAAGATGCGCGCGCATCTGTGACACAAAATTAACAGTATGAAGCTGTCTGCGTGAAATTTTAAGATGCGCGCGCATCTGTGGCACAAAATTAACAGTATGAAGCTGTCTGCGTGAAATTTAAAGATGCCAAAGAAGTATAACTTCTCACGCGCGTACATTAGTACACGCACGTTTTTTATTTATTTTCTTGTTCTTTCAGGCTCACAAAACAATCAAGTCATCTATGTACATTCTCGTAGAGGCAACAAGATGATATTACATGAAGGGTATACTTACAGTCGCCAATACACGAACCATTTAGTGACAAGGTGGCAATGCGCCACCAAAACAACTTGCAAAGCAGGAATATGTACAGTCGACGACACATTTCTTAGATCTAAAAATCGTCACGATCATAGCCCAGTGAAAAATTGGACCTTACCATATGGTAAATGAGAGGTCACGGGTAAAACAAAATAACGTTCCTATTATACTATAAAAATAACCACAACGCTTCTCTGTGGCATAAGTCCTATACACCGTCTCCAAGGGGCGGAAAAGTGCGTCAATGCATTCCCACCGTCAAAACAAAAAAGCTGTAGTTAACCTCTGACTACGCCTAGTAAGGCGTAAGCGCTATTTTATGTTAATTAATTGGGTTTGTATTAGGGTTGCCACCTTTTTTGAAGGTAAAATAGTATTTTTCTCAAAACTTGGCAAAAATTTAGTACTATAGAAAAAATATTAAAAAAATTACAAGTCTATTTTTATTAATTATAATTACTAAAAATAAACGAATAAATTGCAAGATATAATCGAGCTGAAAATATTTTGAATTTTGAGTGGATTTTGCTTGGGTTTTGATACAAATAAATTAAGCAGCAAAAAATATAAAAAAGATAGCTCTGCTAGCAGCTCTGACAGTAAAGTTCTAGTGTAAAGTTGCCATTTTTGACCTATGTTCTTTAGTCTATCGACCCTAGAATTAGCTTTTCGTGTTATTTTGTGTATCTGATGATCACAATCTGATGTTAACCGACATCAGAAGTTGGATATGATCCACGTTTCTCGGAGCAGCTTATTAATTAAAATAATGACGATAGTGGTAATTGTATTTAAAACATCAAAATTATAACTTGCTAGCTTTCATTAAACCATGAAATGTTCGGCGCTTCAAGTTATGTGTACCTCCCTACATTTAATGCTCCTGCTTAATGGATGCTTCTGGTTAAGGGATGCCGCTGGTTATGGGATACCGCTGGTACAGTGATGCCGCTGGTTATGGGATGCTCCTGGTTAAGAAAAGCCATCGTGGTTAGGTGCTATAATCTTTAACAAATATATTGATTATCTTCTTATGGTGTTATTTTGTGTATCTGATAATCGCAATTTGTTATTGGTTAAGGCATTTAAATGTTTTATTGATTTTTCAGGAGAAGAAACCAAGCGAGCTGTGTTTGTGGACTCTTGTAAAGGAAATAAAATGCTGATATATGAAGGATATAAGTACAGTTGCCACTATACAACCAGCAGAAACGTTACAAGATGGCGTTGCGCTAAAGAAGTATCTTGTAAAGCTGTCATAAAAACGTTTAAAGACTCAATTGTTGGAGCGAACCCTTATCATAATCATAAACAACAGAACTGATATTATTGATATTATTATTGTTATTATTATTGCTTTTTTAAGCAGCGGTGGCGCAGTGGTATTGTTCGCCGCTGGTCTACATAGGTGACGTAAGACATCGTGAGTAAACCATACCGGTTTCCGGTACCGGTGTCTGCCCAAGAACTAATTATTCGAGGTCATTTGACATCCACTAACCCTCACTAGGTCAGCGTGTGTGGGGTGAGGCTTAAACACTCTCAACTCATAAGATATGTGAGAGTAGACTCGTGCCCAGCTGTGGGATACTAAAAATTTATTTATTTATTTATTCTATTAGGGTTTCCAACAAGAAATACATATCTCATTACAAATACCAGCATACAACCGGTCTCGTCCCCTATGCTTCCCCAATTATAGGAAACCACAGCATGCAACGGATTTAATCTACTAAATAATTTGTATAACTGCATTAATATACTAGCCTACTATAATTACATCACAAAATTGATATTCACAAACAAACACACATTAATGGAATTATAATAATAACAATACAATAATTACAATTACAATTAATAATTTACCATAACAATTAATTGACTATTTGATTTTGAAGATATATGTATGTAATAATATCTATTATTATTTATAATAATACCTATTTGAAATAAAGGCTGACTTGTTTTTCTGGAAGAAAACTGTACATAGGTACATACGTTCAAAAAACGGCACGGATGAAATGACGGTGTGTACGGTTAAATACAGAAAAAAGCATTTAACACCCTTAATTGTTGTTTCTTAATAAATACTTTATTATTTTAAGTGAAAATAATTAGTTTTTTTAAAAGATCATTGATAGGTATTCTTAACATTCAAGCGATGTGACAGGTACCATCTGTCAGTTGTCATGTCACAATCATAATATCACCAGATTTAAATGAGGTCACAACGATTATGTGCGAAATTTAAATACAGTACTTAATAACTTAATAACAGTTACTTGCATCACACATTTTATAAATGCAAAGAAGAGCAACTTACTGTTTGAGTTAGTTAATACGATGGGACTGGTATACGCTGCGCGTAAAAGTCACTTTTAAAAATATATTTTTTAAAAATGTTTAATTCTTCGGATGATTATATTTCCATTTATTTTGTTTTTCCTTGTCATCGATAACCATTCGCTATAACGAGTGAATCCGTATACTTACTGGGCTAACGCGTTCCATCGCTTAACATCAGGCAAGTTGTAGTCAAGCGCCAGCCTATCCAAGATTAAAAGAAATTTTAATTTTACCATCGGCTATCTATCTTCCTGCGACGTAAACATGGTATCGCAAAATTCTATTCACTCTTGTTTGGAGGAGGTGATTGCGAAACGATTTTTTATTTAATACTACATTTTTTATGTTTTTATTATACTTTTTATATTTAAAAGTATGCCTAATCGAACTTTAATTTGCAGATACAGAATGCAACCGATTGGTGTATGTGTATTCTAATAGAGGGAATCAAATGGTATTATATGAAGGTTATACGTATAGTCGTCAAATAATAAACAGCAACAATATAGTTAGATGGCGATGTGCTAGCAAAGCTACCTGTAACGCTGCTCTAAGTACCTTCCAAGACTTCGTCATCAGAGCGAAATGTTATCACAATCACGAACCAGGACATAATTGGAGTTATACTTTGATAAAAAAAGTATAACGAGTAATAAGGTTTCTGCAATGTGATGATATGTGCCTCTGGTGTTGCATATGTCTACAGGCTACGTGTAAATCTGCTATAAGTGCCTTCAAAGACTACTTCAGAGCGAATAGTTATCACGGTGACGAATCAGGACATAATTGGAATTATACTTTGATAAAAAAATATAATAAATAAAAAAGGAGTAATAAGGTTTCTGGGATGTGATGTGCCTTTGAGGTTGCATGTGTCCATAGGCTACCGTGACTGCAAACTATACATGCCAAATTAGTTTGGAAAAATTCATTTCCTATGAAAACTGTTAGTTTTAATGTGCTTATGATTAGTGACCAACTTGCACTTGGCCATTAAGGCTTAAACTCTCATATATCGAAGATAGTCTTGAGTCTGGGTGTAATTATCTATATTTAAGTAGGTATGTATTTACAAAAGAAAAGTATTATATGTAGCATGTTGCCAGTTATCTGGTTTCCACAGTACAAGCTCTGCTTGGTTTGGGATGAGATGGCCGTGTGTGTCAATGTCCCACTACATTATTATTGTAGTTGAGAGAAGACCCGTGCCCAGTTGTGACACTAAAAAGGGTTGAAGTAATACGTGTAAGTAAATACAATAATTTTAGTAGAATCTCTATGACAAAATACGAGTAAATTAATTGTATTTAATTCATATAATCATTTATAATTTATATTATACAGTTTAACTAACACTGACCTAACTAATTAAAGTAATAAACGAATAGTAACCTGCGATTGATTAGTATAATTGTCACTCCCAAGTAATTTCAAAGATGACCACAGGGAGCGAGTGAGCGAGGCAGCTTTATTGAAATAGGCTTCCTCTTGACTTTGTCTCTTTCTTACTAGTATAAATGTCAAGATGACAGACAAAGACAAACAAATTATAAACATATTTTAGTTACAATGAGCTTATAAGAAGAAGAAGAATACGTGGGTTAATTGCGAATTTAAAAAAATCTGTCAGAACTGGTTTTTTATTCTATGTTGCACAAATAATTTCATAATTAAGGTATTTATACAGCATTCTTATGTTTACGTGATTATAACATATTGAAATAAAACTATGTTGCAAACGACGATAAAATCTGATAATAATAGTTTTATTTCAACAAAGTATTCATAAAGTTAGTGTAGTAGGTATAAATAAATACGAACTTCTTTTTACTTATTTTTTTTCTTTCAGTCCATGCGCGTTACGTGTATTCTACTCGGCGGAACGTGATGTTGTTAGTCAACGGTTACTCTTTCTACCGCCAAGAGACTTACCAAAACCAAAAAGTAAGATGGCGCTGCAGTACCCACAATAGAAAGGGGTGCAAAGCCGCTGTCTTCACTGTCAACGACGATTTGGTTTTAATAAAAAATCTGCATACTCATGAACCTAAGATGAATTACTATTTTCAACAACCATAAACATTAATGTAAAATGGGTTTAAGGTAAGACCCTTCAGCACACCAAACGCGGGTCAGTAGCAGACACGTAAACTAATCCACTTATTTAAATGAATTCAGTTACAGTGCAGTCGCAGTTAAGTTTCGATCAAAACAGCCCTTTTCGTACTGTCGTAATTTTGACAACCGCTGACAGATACGCCCGCGTCACGCAAGCGCTTTAGATTAGATATGACAGCTAAACAATTATAAGAATACCATTTTGCACTAAGACGAAAACTTAATTGCAACTGCACCGCAACTTGATCGGCGCGTTAAGAAATTACGTGAATTAGGCTACTGGGCCCGGTTCTCGCGGTTTAATTAAACATTTATCTCATAGACAAATAAGATAAATGTCTAATCCTCTTAAGTCTGTTTTCTCTAGTCACTTAGATTAAGTTTTATTTATTTAAGCCAATGTTTTCAGTACCTATGAATGTTTAGACAAGTAAGTATTTTTAAAGTTTTATTGTGTAATATATATCATAGTTTAATTATCGACTCACACAGTAGAATTTAGGTAAATGTTAGTAGGGTTATTGCGTTATTGCGTAGGGTCCCGGTTATGATTCATGTTATTCGTATCATGGTTCTCAAGTTGATAGGCTACTGTTTGGCTTACAATTAAACAATCTTATAGTATAAGGTATTGGCAAACGTAGTGTGGGACGCCCACAGACTAGGTGGAGTGACGATCTCAGCAGGACGGCCTACGCCGGCAAGAGCTGGATGGGAAAAACCGTGGATCGTGATCGAGTGGCGTACCTTAGGAGAGGCCTATGTCCAGCAGTGGACTAAAATAGGCTGAATGATGATAGTATAAGGTTACAATCTGCTCTTCTGCGCAGATATTTTTATTAAACATTAAGAAACTTTGGTTGCTGTGTTCTAGTCACTGTTAGAAAGTTTAATTATAATATTACATGTACGATTTTGTAACGTTTAATGACGTTACATTGCCTTTTATCCTTTATAAATGTTGTTTTTTTTATGAGTGTTGTTTAGTTACTTGTTGCTCCGAATGTATAAGTTTTGTTATTCCAAAGTTTCGCTGGCGCCTTTTTATGCGCTGTCAGTCTGCTTATAGAACTTATAGAAGTATCAGAAGTGGGTTGTTTCAAAAAATACCAGTCCCAAAAATGTATGTATTAGAAATAAGTATTTATAAAGTTTTGTGCCGTTAATGCCTCGTTGGCGTAGGGGATAACATGTTCGACTCTAGTCGTAGAGTAAGTATCCTGCGCTGGACCAAAAATAGTATTGAGATTTGTAATTCCTTAGCAGTCCGTGGTCAATCTCTTACTGGTCTTTTCGGTAGTCCTATATCAATCAGTGAAGGAATAGTAATGCACCTACGTTTGAACGAATTTTGCACTATAATATCTCCTACCTACAAGTTACTGCAAATAAGTCGCCATAGTCGTAATAGCATATTACATTACCTATGGTGTTTAGTCCACCTTGATAAGGCAAATTAAACCTCTCATTTTTCTCTGTGCTGTCTCCCGCTTTTCCTGAAGGGAAGTGGACAATAACTTTCAACTCTTCCTATTATCTTTCTGATTGATTTCCTGCGGGATATAAGACAGTTTCGTGTTCCGGGACTTGGCCCCGTTCAAAACCCGAGTCTTCACAGCGGCGTGCCGCTGTTGATCCTTGATTAGCGTATCAGTGGGTTTGCGATGGTGGGTTTTATCAGAATAATAGGTAGTCGTATTAATATTAGCAATTAATCTTTACATAGTATAAAATGAAGTCGTTTCCGCTATTTGTTAGCTATAAACTCAAAAATTACTAGACAGATTTTCATGCAGTGTTCACCAATAGACAGAGTGATACATGAGGAAGGTTTAGGTGTATAATTTGTACCCGTCCAATGGGGCGGGTCGCTATAGATAGACCGTTTAACTCGCGTATCGCCATCTGAGGTACAAAGTCATAAAACATAAATTAAATCTCTTAAAGAACTATTTAACCACAGATAAAAGTAATGTAAGACTATTCGTCACTAATATCCATAACGCTTGAATCATCATCACTGTCTGTGCAGCTTGAGGAGTCAGAATCTTGGCGATAGGCGATAAGCGAGTTAAACGATATATCTATAAATACCATTTAAAATAAGTCCAATTTGTCACATGCTAGTCGCTATTGCTACAAAGTATTAGGTATTGTACCTTTAGGTATTGTAACTTCAAATATAGTATTTAAATTAGTTCTAGTTTCATAAGTAAAATATTGAGCACTTAACTTTATATCTTATTGTGATGATTCTCTTTCTGTCTCTTTAAATTGTGAGTGAGAGTGCAATCGGCAGTGAAACTCTTTTTATTGTAGTATTAATTACACGATATGTATTATTTTTTTTATTATCTAGGGTTAGACCCTTGTCAGTGCAGTTAATGCAACTCTTTCGACCTAGGTTTAGCTAGAGAAGCCTCTTCAACTTCTTATAGGTACGACATGACACCAACCTTCTCTTTTATTTAGTTCATATAGCTTATCCTTGGCCTTCCTCTTTCACGCGTATCTTCTATCTTCCCCTCTAATATGTTTTTTATAAAGGTGTCATGTCGTGTGAGATGGCTTATCATCCTTCCTTTTCGGTTTTGTACATTTACGGTCTTATTCATAAAAATTTTGATCGACTCTTTAGTTAAAATGGACTATGTCTCTTTCTTACTAGTATAAATATCAAGATGACAGACATAGCCAAACGAATTGTAAACCTATTTTAGCGATAATGAGCTTATAGACGAGATATTTATAAATACGGCGGTAATTCTATTCATATTAATTTAAAAAAAATACAAAAATTGAGACAAATATTTAACAAATTATTTAAAAAATGGACCTTAGAACTTATTTGTTGACTGAATATTATAATTTATAGGTTTTATATGATTTACCAAAGACAAGTCTATGTGATGTTAAAATCCAACTAGAATAAGGCTAAAATTATTGTTAATTAATATAAATCTTGATGTTTATAGTATATGCACTTGATCTCTTAGCAAATAAAATCTTACATAATCAACGTAAACATGGTTTGATAATTTGATTTATTCAAATCTTAAAATAAATACGTTTGTTTCTATTTTTCTTTAATTAGTTGCTATGCTGCTGTCATAAGAAAAAATGGCACATCTGACTTTTTTTTTGTAATAAAGTTTTTAACATTGTCGGAATCAGTTAAAGATACTGACTCCGATAATATCAATAACTCACTACACCTTTATGTCAAAAGTTTTCTCAGAACCTTTTTTTACCTCTTCCTATCGCACCCTTTGGATTAGGCGGTCAAGAAACCAGATGATCCCGGTTTCAATCCAGACTTTTTTCTTTATTTTTTAATTCCTTTTTTTGTAAGAAAAAATATTTCTTGCGGCCCTTTATATAATTTTCAAAAAAGATACTTACCGAGCAAACCTCGGTCATCCAGGTACTGTCTATTAATATTTCATAAAATAATTATCAAACTATTAAATGCATTTAACACTGTCGATTTATTAAATATTATGAATCGGGGCCATGAGTATTTGTTTTAATTAGTAAAAGCATAAAATACGTGTCTCGGAGTAAATTGAATTTTGACTTTCGTACCCTGGCTGGTATCATGTCTATTCCTGCCAGTTAAAGTCAAATTACCCGTAGTTCTCCCATTCCTTTTATTAATAACTTTATTTTCTTTTCAACAGAAGCGCAGTACGTGTATTCGAAACGTGGAAACACAATGTTACTTTTAAACGACTATGCGTTCTATAGACAAATGTTCAAGAACCAAAAAGCAAGATGGCTGTGTGCTACAGACAACAGCAAAGGATGCACAGCCTCCGCGACGACCATCGGAGACGTTGTGGTTAGAACCAGGAACGCACATACACATCCACCGAGGAAAACATGGACTTATTCTTATCCACCTAAAAAAAGAGGGGCATAATAAGTTGGACATGTCTAAGAACTAATCATTCGAGGATATGTGACATCCACCAACCCAAACTTGGCCAGCGTGTGTGGATTAACGCCTAAACTCTCATAAATATATAAATTAACTGCTAAACTCTCTCAACTGTCTTACCAGTTACCTATGACTAGCAGAGGGACACAAAAAACGGTTGAAGTGATCATAAGTTTCATGTTTGTGTTTCTGACGGGCCGGTGGCGTGGTCGGTATGATACTTGCTTTTCACGCCGCAGGTCGTGGGTTCGATTCCCACCCGAGACAAACATTAGTGGTGAACATTTGTGTTTGTGTCGAGTCTGGGTGTAAATATCTATTATAAGTATATGTTTACAAAAGAAAAGTATTATATATGTACTATATACCAGTTATCTGGTTTCCATAACACAAGCTCTGCTTAGCTTGGGACCAGATGACCGTGTGTGTTAAAGTCCCAGAATATATTTTTTATCTGTCAGTGGTCTCAAACGTAAAACGAATATGGTCAAACTGACATTTGACCATATTCTGAAGCAGCCATACGTTTTATCTGACCATATAGTTAAACGCTGATTATTCATTGATCTAGTCAGGCCATATTATGATGCGGGCAGTAACTGATTTCCAACTCATGAAATAATGCTTGGCCATATCATAAAATGATTATTATAGACCGAATCTTATCATCTCATTTTTTCACGTAGTCGTCAGAAATCAACTTCAAGTCAAAACGTATTGTGTATAGCTGTTTAGGTGGTGATATTTACCTCTGCCTAACTTTCGGGTAATACAGGCGTGATGCTACGTTAATATTTACGGTCTTATTCATAAAAATCTTATAAGACTGTAGTTAAAATGGACTTTGTCCTCTTTCTTACTATTATAAAAGGCAAGATGGCAGACAAAGACAAATGAATTATAAACCTATTGAAGTTATAATGAGCTTATAAGATGATTATGAATACGAGGTTTAGATTTTACGATTTACCTGTGTATAATGTTTTTATGCTTGATTAATTATTTGTAGAATTAATATTCACATTGTGGCGTGATATTAAAATAGATCTGCATGTTTCTATCATAGTTAACGATTTGTTTATTTTTATCCTTAGAAAGAAAGAAAGAACGAAAACGTTTATTTGACAAAGACAGGACCCACAAAATCAAATGATAAAAAAAAATTGGTTGTTTGTAAAGTAGGTTTACGATCGAGATGTTTACGTGATAACGTCTTAAAATCTCCATTCGTTTGTATGCCGCTAGAGTGAGAGAGACGGAAGATCGGTCCACTCACTCGAACGCTATGCCAGCCTCCGCTCGTGAGGATTCCGCGTGACAAGTTTCACGGAATGACTGGCAGCGCTCGAGATGAGACGGGAGATCGGTCCGTCTCTCTCTCGTTATACCTGCGATCGCGCTCGTAAGGTTTTGGTGTGACACAAGTTTCTGAACATGTCACCCGACTAAAACGATTTTAAAGACGTTATCACGTCAAAAACACATATAAAGAGAAAAATAAAAAACAACATGATTATATTATTACTATAACTTCAAATTTTGTACGTCTTTACCAAACCCATAACATAGTTAGATTTACTTACCTCACATTACCTTTTTATTTGACGGGCCGGTGGCGTGGTCGGTAAGATACTTGCTTTTCACGCCGCAGGTCGTGGGCTCGTTTCCCACCCGGGACAAACATTTGTTTAAAAATGTCTGTTTGTCTTGTCTGGGTGTCATTATCTATATTTAAGTATATAGGTATTTACACAAGAAAAGTATTATATGTAGTATATTACCAGTTATCTGATTTCCATAGTACAAGCTCTGCTTAGTGTGGGATCAGATGGCCGTGTGTGTTAATGTCCCACTATATTATTATTATTATTATTATTATTCCTATAACTTCAATTTTATACGTCTTTACCAAACCCATAACATAGTTAGATTTACTTACCTCACATTAATTTTTTATTGGACGGGCTGGTTGCGTGGTCGGTAAGATACTTGCTTTTCACGCCGCAGGTCGTGGGTTCGATTCCCACCCGAGACAAATATTTGCATATAATTATATATGTCTGTTTTTCTTGTGTCTGGGTGTAGTTATCTATATTTAAATATGTATTTTCTAAAGAAAAGTATTTTAAGTAGTATATTACCTACCAGTTATCTGATTTCCATACTACACTCTGCTTAGTTTGGGATCAGATGGCCGTGTGTGTTAATGTCCCACTATATTATTATTAACGCGCTTACCTTTAATTTGGCTTTACGTTTCGACTTGGGTTGCACCGGCCGTGGTCGCAAGCAGACTGATCCAGCGAAAGAGCTCCGTTGATGACGGCGACCGCAAAACAAATTTTTCTCTAATTACCGTCATTTGTAATATAATTTAACTATTGTTAGGGACCCTTTTTTTTTTTTTTTTGACCGGGGGGAAATCCTTTATGGATCCCCCTGCCCTGTAAGGCGCCAGGGCAGGGGGTATGTGGGACTCCGTGAAGCGTATACCCTAACTAAAACCCCCCGGGTGTTCCTCCTCGCATTTGGCCCAGGGGGTCACGGGATCCAGAAATGACACAACCGCGACCCCCTGGATGCATTGTTAGGGACCCTACACACTACACTCACTATGTCTGAATAAATATTAACACTGCAACGCGAAAGTTTAAAATTATATATTCACTAACGTTTCCTTATTGGGTTAGGGGTCTTTTACATCTTAAACGACAGTAGAGAACATACATAATACATACTATTATGTACATTCGATCTTACAGAATAATAATATGTGCATTGAAGTTTGTACATTGAAGCATTGAAATCGAACTCCCACGCAGATCGCGATCAGCGCTGGGAGTTCGACTTCAATGGACTAGTTTCAGGATCTATAACTACATTTTACTGCATATTCCTTTTAATTTTGACAAAGCACTCTTATCAGAGAATGGACTTGCAAACTATTTGCAAAAATCACTATAAGTGGATGGTAACCGTCGCCGACGGTTGCAGTTACCTTTGTCGTTGATAACCACACATGTAATACGCACTAAAGTGAATTTATTTACAGAAAATATTCAATACATCTATTCCAAACGTGGAAAAATGCTGATCCTTCTAGCAGGGCATGCTTTCTACCGACATATGGTGTATCCTAATAAAAAAATCCGGTGGCAGTGTACATTGCATGGTAGAGGGTGTCGAGCAGTTCTGCACACATTTGAAGGAGTTATAGTAAAAGTGAATAATGTGCACAACCATCATCCGTATCATGATCGTTATGCGTGAAAAATGTTGTTGAAGAGGAAACCGGCATGTCTAGGAAATAAACATTAAAGGACATGTGACATGTACCAATACGCACTTGCCCAGCGTGTGTGAATTAAGGATTAAACTCTCATAAATTTATAAGTTATGTTATTATGTTTATAACTAACATTTTTTTTAGTATTGTATTTTTGATATTATTCAATATGCAGCGGATATTGAGCACCGGTGGCGAAGCGGTACGGGTCTCGCCTTAGAAAAATAAGGTCGTGGGTTCGAATCCTGGTCGTGCCTACACATTTTTGTGTGACTTGTTTCATCTCCGCTGCTCGATATCGGTGAAGGAAAACATCGTGAGGAAACCGGCATGTCTAAGAACTAATCATTCGAGGACATGTGACATCCACCAACCCGCACTTAGACAGCGTGTGTGGATTAAGGCCTAAACTCTCTCAACTCATAAGATAGTTGAGAGAAGACCCGTGCCCAGCAGTGGGACACTAAAAAGGGTTGAAGTTGAAGTGTATTTTTGATATTATTGTTAATTTTATTAATTAATTTTAATTATAATTCAAATTTGAATATTATTATAAACTAAATTTATATTGATATTTGATAAACGTAAGTGTTAAGTAGTGCATGCTGTGGCTGGCTATAATTGGAGGAGCAAAATAAAAAATAATAATAAACAGGATAATATAAAAGAGCAGCGGTGACGCAACGGTACGGGCCTCGCCTTAGAAATATAAGGTCGCGGGTTCGATTCCCAGTGGTGCCCACACATCTTTGTGTGAATTGTTTCATCGCCGCTGCTCAATACCCGAGAAGGAAAACTTTGTTAAGAAACCGGCATGTCTAAGAGCTAATCTTTCGAGGACATGTGACATCCACCAACCTGCGCTTGGCAAGCGTGTGTGGATTAAGGCCTAAACTATCTGTACTCGTAAGATAGTTGAGAGAAGACCCGTGCCCAGCTGTAGAACACTAAAAAGGGCGGAAGTGACACCGATAATAAGCCTGTATGTAAGTGGAGGTCCATAAATAAACTGTTCAACAAAATTGTGAAAAAATATTTTTTTTGAAATTCAACCACTTTCGTATTATTGTTAACCATTTGTCGCTTAAGTTATAAGTTATAGTGAATTGAAAAATAAAATTTATATTACTAATCTCTATAAAACCCCTGCGTTTCATTTTAAAACAAAATATTTTGTACTAACAAAATGTTTACTTATAAATAATTAACTAAAATTTAAAAAAAGATTTGCATTTAAATACTTTTTGTTTTTTATTCCGTAAACATACCTTTAGCATACCTATTTGAAATATCATGAGGAAAATGCGATTAATTACACTAGACAAATTAAATAGCGAAGAGAAACGAATGTTCGGATAGAAAGAATGTATGGATTGACATAATATTGTCACGTGAAATTTCGGAGGTGAATGTAAATGCCATACATTCTGTACCCCTAGTACGAGTTGTCAATACAAAAAAATTTTCGAATACTCTCAGTAACATGTCAATATACCAAGTTAAAATGCACACATATCTACAAATTATTTCACCTAGTTTGTTTTCAATCCATTTAATTCTATTTTTAGAATTACATTTTTGTTATAATAAATGTTTTGAACGAAAGGAATCAATTTGAAAACGCATTTTGATAGCTTCAAGATGGTATTCGAAAACTTTTTTCGTATTGATCAAATCGTACATAAGGGTAATGTTATATTTGACTATTCGTTATAGCTTTGATATTTAATTTCTATATGGGCCTTGACATGTCTTAGCACTAAAAAAATAACGATATGAGACATACCCACCATCTCACACTTCGGGACCACACACACAATTTCAACTGTATTCTTTATTGTACATTAAAACCACGAAGTTGTATGACTTACTTTTCAGCTTTTCGCAGCTGTATAGTACGTATTTCATACAAAATTGATGTTTTTTTATGAACACAATTGGAATAGAACGGAAGAAACATCAGTAGTCCCTTTGCCAGCGGGTGTCAATCAAAGCCTCATCATCATCACTCTCTTAACTCATATGATAGTTAAGAGAAAATCCGCTTCAAGCAATTGAATTCAAAAAGACGATGGCTTTCATTATAAACCAGTTTATTCCAATGTGTACATACAATGGGCATAGACCGCGAGATCTAAGCTTAACTTTGCATGTGTGAGTGGACGTAGTTCAATGTAGGTGTGACATCCGCCTGTGGCGTGACGCGTCGTTTAGTTGAAACCGCTTTAAACTGCTTTTTGACAATCGGCCTGTGGCACGTTGCGTCCCTTGCGCGACGCAAGTCATACAAATGATCACTTGATCACTCACACAAAAGCTCATCTTGGATTTCGTGGACTGTGGGTAGGTACTTGAAATAAGAAAACAAAAATAAATGAATACATCCAAATCGAGCCCTTGTTTAGGGAATGTGTCTAGACTGGAAGCATATTGCCACGTATGCCTGGCAGTAACTAAAACTATTTTCAACTGAAATCTTCTAAAAAAGATCAAAGTCTTCTAAATTGTTTCTTGTTTTATTAAGTTTTTTTAAGTGTATTAACATAGATATTTTTTTCAGGACGCGGTTCAGTAGTCTTCACGACATCTAGAAGAGGCAATGCAATGCTGGTTTACCGTGGATACACATACCATCTGAAATGTAGAAGTAATTTAAAGACAACTTGGAGATGCTCCCAACATAGCACATTCAAATGTAGAGCTACTCTAACGACTATCGAAAACTGGATTTATAAAACTAAAAACTCACACAATCATCCTGGACTACTATGTTAGAAAAAAATGAATTAAATACAGTAAAAAGATATTTAAGGTTTATAAACGCTAGCACCCTCGCAGGAGTAGATAGCTGACATTGGTTTTGACAATACATAACTTAAAACATGACAATTTAAGCGACTCTAACGTCTGCTTGTGCTCCATAGATAACATAAATTTTACAAAAATATAAAACAGATAATCATCTGGTTTACATGAAGTGGTCGCGAGGTTTGTAGGCAGTATGTATTCACAGTCCTACCATAGTTTAAATAAAGATTCAAGCGGGAAATCAAGCTAATATTAGTTGTGTATGAAAAAAACTGCCAAATTGTCGAAAGTCAAATTTACATAATATCAGCTATCTACTCCTAAAAGTTTGCGGGTGTTTTTAAAATAACTCTGTATAACGGTGAGCGTAGACTGACGGAATTCTGACAAACAGTAACCCAGGGCGCACACCAGACATTTGTATTTCCGCAATTGACAAAATTTCATAATGTTTTCAATTTACAATAGTTCATTTTCTCATCCAGAGTTCAAAATTTGTTTATTACAGTTTTTATTACTACGATAAGGAGCATACGGAGCAAAATTAATATAGTAAAAAGATTTGTGATACGGTTATTGCGTTGGTTATTGTGCTTCTTTGCCTAAACATTCTAATTTTTTTCATGGCGATAATATAAATGAAAATGAATGAAATTTCCCTGATTTTACTTCTTGACAGGCTTTTGCTGAAACTAATCGTATCGTTTTTCAATTGAATCAACGCAATAGGTATGACTACATTATTGTTTTCTCCGATAGATAAATTAATACACATTAGACACGAATTTATATTTTTTGTGTAATTAAAGATTACGGCGATACGTCCAGCGATATCTCGAATGACGTCACACCTAGTTTTATACAGAGGAACGGAGGTTTTTTTGTAGCGTACCTACTCCCACACGGTAACTTAAATTTGCGTTATATCTTAATATTGTTTCATTACAATGATGAAGTAAATAATTGCAAGCAAATAAATTGAAACAATAAGTTATATGTATGCAAATGTATGCATTTTTATACTAATTTAAATACGACTAGGACTAAAGCCCGACCGTTTAACTCGCGTATCGCCATCTGAGGTACAAAGTCATAAAACATTAATTAAATCTCATATAGAACTATTTAACCACGATAAAAGTAATGTAAGACTATTCGTCACTAATATCCATATCGCTTGAATCATCATCACTGTCTGCGCAGCTTGAGGAGTCAGAATCTTGGCGATAGGCGATACGCAAGTTAAACGGTCGGCCTATAATAAAAATACGATTTTTCATACTTTTTTGTCATGTCTATTGAAGCAGTGTAATTTTTGTAGTATAAATGTACGTTTAGCGTGCTACCTACTTTATGCGTCATAAATAATGGCAAGTTAATATTTGTTTTAACATCAACGCTCCTCCGTTAGTGTGCACTGAGACTGAGTATAATTATGAATCTCCTGCAAAATTATTCTCGATTGATAAGATAATCGCGTCATTGTATTTATAGATTTGCTTTACGTTAGCGTAAGGTTTAAACATACCTAAGAAACCGTTGTATCTAAGAACTAATCATTCGAAGACATGCTACATCCACCAACCCGCACTTGGCCAGCATTTGTGGATTAAGCCTTCTCTCAACTCATAAAGATGTAGATAAAAAACCCGTACCCAGCATTGGGATACTAAAAACGGTTGAAGTGAAGATATATTTAGTTCATAGCTTGTATTATTATTTTTCGGTAAGTAATTATTATAAGATAGTGAGTTTAATTTAAAAATCTCTAAATATTAGAGGTTAAATAACTGAGAATTAGTTTTATAAGCTGACAAAGTCACGTAGCGAAACAGATTGAATAGAATAAAATGTATGGTAAAAACATTAACCTGCAAACAGTCACATAAGGTTAAAAATACTTGCCGCTAATTCATGGAAAATTATGTTAATAGACTCAAAAAAAACGGGACCGATTTTAAAAAAATCTTTCACCATTAGAAAGCTACATCTTTACCGAGTATAAGCTATATTATATGCTAAAATATTTTAGAGATCCATATAAAAACTTCGGTAATACAACCCAAGGTATAAAAAAATAACGAAAAAAGACATTCTATCGCATACGCTGCGGAAACTAACAACCTTTTTTTTAAGACTTGATTTAGTAACACCTTGTGTAGTTAATTACATGCTGCTTTGTTTTTTTTAACCGGGTTTCAAGCATCTAAGACTCTTCACGAATACCACTGTCGATTCTGATTAACAGAAGTGGCAGTGGTAGGATTTTTGCTGGGATTGGTGGTGGCGGGATTCGTCCTTAAAATTAGAATTGAAAATTTATAATACAGGGAATCGGTATCTATAGAAATATATGGGTGCCTTAGGTTTAATTTGCGTATTATATTTAGTCCTTAGAAAGGCTACATGTTTTTAATTATGATTTGTACTTTATATAATAACTTATTTTTTTATCATTAAATGTAACTGATGTTTCCACAACACTTGTTTTATTTATTTAAAGATCGTCAATTGTGAGCTAAGATCATTTGCGTATGATTTTAATAATTGTTAATGGACTGCTTAACTAAGTACGCGCGTGAGAAGTTATACTTCTTTGGCATCATTAAATAAGCATCTTAAAATTTCACGCAGACAGCTTCATACTGTTAATTTTGTGTCACAGATGCGCGCGCATCTTAAAATTTCACTCTCATCATGTTTTCATAACGCGCCTAAAGAAGTATAACTTCAAAAATCATTCTCTCACAATCCCTTGTTTTTGTAGATTTCATCATCATCATTATGATGCTGATGATGATGACGTCAATGTACTTTTAGATGAGCGATATTCATTTTCATTCTGACTCACACTCTGTTTCTTTCTCTAGATTTAGTAGTAACCTAATTTGTATTTTCAGTTGCTAAATACGTGACTCATCGAGGCGCTCGAAAACTAATCGTGAATGGACATACATTTTTGAAACAAAGGATGCAGGGGGTTAAAACAAGGTGGTTCTGCAGTTTCCAGAGATATGGGTGTAAAGCTGTGGCATATACTGTGGAAAATATGGTTATATCGATTAATCAAAACCATAATCATGAAAGACGCGAAATAAAGATTGTATATTGCAATTAAAATTACTTTTTAACGGATTTTATCGCAGTTTATTTAAATTATGTATCCCGGCGGAGGTGTTTGACATCCGAATACATTAATCACAATTGTCACTGACTACCCACAAACACTATGTTATGTAAGTTGCGTTCCGATATAAGCAAAACTGACACTGTGCGGTGTCTTAAATTCTGATTGGATTTTGCTTGGGTTTTGGTACAAGTAAGGTATTTATTTCAATAGCCTCTCGGATCATTCTTGGTAGAAATCAGTGTTCTTTAACGAGTACCTGTGTTTTATCAAATCTCAGGTAATAGTTGCAGTTTTCTATAGAAATATCATAATATCTGATGCAAATTCACTAACAAGTTCAGCTAGTCAACACCAACCTCTTTAGCCAAAACTAAACCTTCTTTTTCATCCAGCCAACTAACCATAGCTCAAATTCTACATCAACTTTGATGGTTATGGCTCCATCGTAACAACGATGATTCTGCCAATATCAAGGTTATAAAAAACAATAAGTCGTGACAAGAAGTCCGGAAAATAGTAGAGCGGATGGACTACATATTGTAAATAAATGAGATTGTATCAATGCAATCTCATGAAAAGGTTAAAAAAAATGATCAATGAGCGACGTTCACATGCAACATAAAAGGGAGATAGAAAATATATGTAACATTTACGGGCGGATATTGTAAGTGGTTAAAAATTTGACAAAGGCTTTTTAATATGAGGGATAGGCAAGAACAAGGAGGGCTTTAACGTTCATAAAGAGGAACATTGATTTTTGGTTATTGAAAGAAGATATGCTTCCCAGTTCCAACCTCAATACCGCACTCCCAAACTAAGACACACACTGTTTAATTCTTAATTTGGCAAGAAAAACGGGAGAGCAAACATGACCCAATGTTAGACGGATTAAAGCAAATAGCGGCAATAACCACAATAAGCCAAGACATTAAAGCTGCCCACCCATGGCCGATTTTGATGACCGATTTTGTGACTAACTCAACGCGTGGCCTTAAGTTTAGTATTGAGTTGCACAAAATCGGTGATAAAAATTGGCTGTGTGCGGGCAGCGTCTCATCTATTTAGTTTTTTATAGTTTTACTACATACTGTCATACCCGTTATCCTAGGTGAGCGACACGATATAATGCAGTCAATAGGTACCGCACGTTTTGTCGCTCACCGATGGCGACTGCGTAGGCCACAATTACACACGGTTACACATCAAACTATAATTTCCAGTATAAGCTGACCTCTCGTTGAAATGCGAATGCGAGATCAGTTTACACTGGAAATTTGTAGCTTGATCTGTAGTCGTGTAGTCGGCTGTACAAACAACCAATATTTCATATTTTCACATTAGCGTAGCATTACTGCGTTTGTCTTTGATTTAGGATAGTGGGTTAACCAATCAGTTTAACGATAGTTTATTTGTAGGTATACGGGCAAAATTCATTAAAACATCAAGAGGTGCTACGGTGATTAATATGAACGGCTACAAATTTCGTAGACAAAGATCCAACGGATATAAAATACGATGGTTTTGCGGCAGTCAAGGCAGTGGATGCAAAGCTCATGTCTATACTATAGACGATGTCATAGTTTCGGCTAATGATCAACATGATCATCAACCTCCGAAATTTTTATAAAGGAGATTTACTACGAGTATATTTAAAGGTTATTTCAACGCACGTCAGCAGGTTTAGGTACATAAAAAAATACAAATTATTTTACATACTCTATTTCCTATAAATATCGAGCGTTTTTATTTCTTTTTAATAAACGTTTAATAGAAAAATGTGTTTAAGACAGTATTCAAAAATTTTTTTCGTATCGGCGAACTCGTACTTGTACGGTATCTTCATGCAATTTCATTAAAACGGTACCTCTTAGATTTGATGGTCTGTAGCTTCTGAAATTTAATTCAAATTAAATATAATAAGTTTCACCAATAAAATAAATTTAATATGTTGTGAATTTATATTAAAATATGCATGTTAAAATTAAAAGTTATAGACAATACTTCGCTAAAGTTCATCAAATTGTTATATAATAATTAAATTCGACTGCAATTATAAAGTATTAGATTGAAAATTATTAAAATATTGTTACTGTTAAAATTAGGTAGCATAAAAATTTTGCAGAGATGCACCTCATCTCTGCAAAAATTTTATGCTACCTAATTTTCTTTACGCCGCCAACAAAAAGTTTAGCTCAGCTCGATTGCCAATACCATAGGTGAACGTTTTTTTTTATCTAGCCAGCTAACTGTAGCTCTCAGTATTTTATGAATGCCTTTATAAGTCAAGCCATTATCTTTTCGGTTTTTTCAACTACAAACTGTCTTACACATTGCCATGGTGGGCAATTGCCATAATAAGCCAAACTATATGTTTTTTTGGTTTTTTATTATTTTAAACACAATGCATGGTTGACCGTTGCGACACGTCGCGATGTAATGCAGCCAATAGGTACTTGGCTAGGATGTAGGCCACACAATCATCGCATTAACGTGTTTGTCTTTCACTTAGGTTAAAGGGTTAAGTAATCAGTTTCATCGTCATCATCACGAGCCTATCTTAGTCCATTGCTGAACATAGGCCTCTCCTAAAGCACGCCACTCGGCACGATCCGCGGCTGCTCTCATCCGGCTCTTACCAGCCACCTTGCAAAGATCGTCACTCCACCTAGCCTGAAAGCGTCTTACACTACGTTTTCCAATACGTGATCTCCACTCAACAACTCGTTTACCCCAACGGCTGTTGGTTCTGCAACAGTTATAATCGGCCCACTGGCACTTCAGCTTGTTAATTCGGTGAGCTATGTGGAACTAATCAGTTTAACGATAGTTTATTTGTAGATATACGAGCAAAATTCATTAAAACATCAAGAGGTGCTACGGTGATTCATATGAACGGCTACAAATTTCGGAGACATAGATCCAGTGGATGTAAAATACGATGGGTCTGCGGCTACCAGGGCAGTGGATGCAAGGCTCATGTCTATACTATAGATGATTTCATAGTTTCGGCTAATGATGATCATTATCATCAACCTCCTATAGTTTTTTAAAGGAAAATTACTTTTACAATTATTAAGGGAGTCAGCTCGCGTCCGTAGAATTTACCTTCGTGACCTTATAAATGATGCTTGGCTGTTAGTCCTGTAGGTATAACGCCCGTAATTAAAAATAGATCTTAGTTTGAATGCGCGCTTGAGATGGCATTTGACATGACGACGGTTGGTTTTGTAACATTAGACCTATTGTTTGATAAGTTTAATTTTATAAAATCGGTGCCGTATCAAATATTAAGCACTTGCTCGGGCTGAGATCTGTCTTTAAATACAGGCTTAAAAATTACTTTTCACCAGCTTTGTGCACTGCCAAAAATTGCCGTCTCCGTGCCTCTGACTGTAGGAAACTATCACTTTTAGACTTCTTTTAACGGATGAACTCTCTTAAGTCGCTCCGTATAGCTACAGAGCGAGTACAATTTTAACAAATCGCACTCTTATATTTATAAGGCTGCTGCCTCGAATCTTGCGGGCAGCGGAGCGGCGGCGATGGCGGCGCGGGAGCGGCGCGGCCAACGCAGACCCATTCTCGAAAGCAGCGGGCAGGCCCCGTGGCATTATAGCGGCGTAGTGTTGTGTTCGTGTTTGTGTCGTCGAGATATTTGTTTTTATCGCGAACGAAATGTCTGAAATAATTTCCTCTAGCATGTCCGAGGACATTTTGACACGTGACAAAATTAAATTGCACACACAACACTACAATGCAGACGCGCGGGCGGTCACCGCTTGACTGGAGTGCACCGCTCGTTGCCCGCTCCCGCGCCGCTGTTTTCGAGGGTCGGTCCATTTGATTTTACGCATTTGATCCTGCCGCTCCCGCGCCGCCGCCGCCGCCGCTCCGCTGCCCGCAAGATTCGAGGCAGCGGCCTAAGAGGTGCGGTTTGTTAAAACTATGATCCCGCTTAATTCAACAGCAATAGGTTCTGTGACAACCACATCGACAGCTCATTCTTACTTATGCTAACGTGTGCTATACCTATCGATGTCTTTCTGTGTCGGGTAGTTTCATTGAAAACTGTTACCTAATAAAATATAATCATATTTTTTTAGGTGGCTATATTGTTTACAATCGCTCACTCAGCTAAAACTACATAATGTTGTTATAGTTTTACTTTTTTAGTCAGAAACATTTTATAAGCTAACAATAGCTAAAATAGGTTTATATTAATCTTTTCCGACATTCATGTAAACTGTAGAGACTTATAACATTTTTCTGAATAAGACCATTAATGTTTTCTCATTATTCAAAAGTAACGTTTATAAAATAATGTAGATTAAAATCGTTTTTTGTGTCATACGTCTTTCCGTTTAGTTCTAAATAATGCTACATATTTTGATGGGTTGTTTTCTGAAACGAGCTGAGAGTGAGGATGGTTTATGTTTATAATTGTCATTCCTTCGAAGCTGGGGCGTGTTGATCTTAACTACCTACAGTTTTACAGTAATAGTCTAGACTAGAGGTTTTCAATAATTGGTAAAAAAAAATATTTCACATAGCTATTTTATCGTTAAAAGATAACGTACTAAGCGAACTATGAAATATTTTTGATGTTTTTTTTGGTATGTAGTTATTGCCATTGCAATCTTTGACTCTAATAAAAAAGTGAAGTATTTTCATTTTAATTGCCGCTTATTCTATTCTTTTATTTTGCAGAAGATCTTGAAGCAGTTTTTACAAAGAGTTCGAGAGGTGCTAAAGTGCTTAAAATAGATGGCTATAAATTTAGAAAACAAAAAGTGACGCCTTCGAATCGTGTGCGATGGTTCTGTAGTTGTCAGTGGAGTGGGTGTAAAGCAGCAGTATACATGTACGAAGATAAAATAGAAACTGCTAAACTTGATCATAATCATGATAGACCCGTGAGATTTTAGAAGAATGTAAGTCATTGACCTCCTTGAAATACCCTGTCAAGAATTGTGAGACAAGTTTAATAACGTTCTACAAAAAGAAAGAGATAAAGGAGCATAGCAGTAGGTTTATAAGAAAGATAGAGAAGATTTAGTATTAGAAAAAGAAGTTGAAGAGCATACGTTATACAGCGGCGGTTGCCATCTGCCAAGTGAAGAAGTGTAACGTGCTTTAAGAACTTCGTAAAAATTTGTATCAAAACCATACTTTTATTACCTGACGCAATGGTGTAACCATAAGTAGATGCTACCCACATTTCCCTATTTATATTTGTAAGTGGCGAGCCTTATACCATAGATTTTTAGTTGCCAAAGTCCGTCAAACTTGGGTTAGCTATTATTTTTTGACTTCAGCACGGACCGACAGACGTTTAGAAAATTAAATGACATTAATGAAATGATTTACCAGTGCTGCTACCTTATTCTTGTTGAATCGTTCATAGATTATTTATCATTCTCCGACATATTATTCATTTATTGTTGTAGTAGACGTGATGTAATTAAAATATGATGAACCACATTTGACTGTTGCTTCTGTGACGAAAAGCAATTTCGGTTGCGATAATTTTATGTTAATTGTTTAAGGAAAGTCTTTAGAATTAAAAGAAGATAAATAATATAATAAATTAGAATTTTTAAGTACTTCGTATTTTATTTCAAAATAGCACTGAGTATTTGTTTTATTCTGGAACAGTACAGAAGGTACAAAGTTGTGATATGTATTAATCAGCATCATTCTTCTGTAGGATTTAAAACAAGAAAAAAGAAAAAGCAAACCGACGCTGAACGATTATTAAGCAGAAGATTAGCTGAAAGAAGAAGAAAAGAAAGAATAAAAAATGACCCGATTAAATATGAATTAAAAAAAGCCAAAGACAGACTTCGATATCAAATATATAAAAAAGAAAAGAGAATTCTCCCAATAAGTGAGTTGCCACCCCTCGAACAGAAACTTCGACGGCAGAAAAACCGAGTTTATTTTTCAGCTTATTATAGAAAAAAGAAAACAAAACTTTTACTGGAAAAAAAAAATGCGAATTTATCTTAATGTGTATTTAGTATAATTATTACATCAGATACCGGATAGCTGGGCACCCCGCTCGCCTAACTTAAATCTTATCACCTCCTAATTTTGATTGGTTCGTTCAAAGACAAGAACTTAAACGAACCAATGAAATTTACTTATTTTCCCCGATACCCCGTCAACTTTTCCATATTACAATTTCATATTCAGTCATCGACAATCTGTCGTCGGGTACGCGTCTCTGCTAAGCTCGCAATTTTTATTACATATTCTTTTTTCGACTACCTACAATGCTAAAAAAAATTGTGTAATCTCTGCAGAAAAAATATAACGAAAACTGTACCAGGTGTAGAATGCAGTAAGTGTGAGCGACTTGTTCATGTGAATACGAAATGTACAGGTCTAACCAATAAACAAATTGCAGCCTTAAAAGCTGCACCAAGTTTGGAGTGGACATGTTTACAGTGCCAAAGTGAAACGCCTCGCAGAAACTCATCCATCGTTATACCTAGTGATGAAGATGAAGACGATGATGAGAGCCCAGTTGCAATTAATTCAAAAAAACTACTCGTTGATATCTCTAAGGAAGTCGAAAGAGCGATGAAAAGGGAAATGAGGGACCTAAGTGAAGCCCTGCAGTTTCATAGCGCAAAAATGGACGAGGTTTTGGAGTGTGTAGTAGTCTTTAAAAAGTCTATCAAGGAGCTGGAACAGAAAAACTTGGCACTTGCCAACAAGAACACCAACTTGGAAATTCGCGTGGGGTCGTTGGAACAACGGATCCAGGAACTAGAGCAAGAGAAATTTGGTAAATTTGTAGAGATCGCTAATGTTCCAACTAATACTATTGATGAGGCTAAACAGGTTGTGGACTGTAAGTCATTGACCTCCTTGAAATACCCTGTCAAGAATTGTGAGACAAGTTTAATAACGTTCTACAAAAAGAAAGAGATAAAGGAGCATAGCAGTAGGTTTATAAGAAAGATAGAGAAGATTTAGTATTAGAAAAAGAAGTTGAAGAGCATACGTTATACACCAGCGGTTGCCATCTGCCAAGTGAAGAAGTGTAACGTGCTTTAAGAACTTCGTAAAAATTTGTATCAAAACCATACTTTTATTACCTGACGCAATGGTGTAACCATAAGTAGATGCTACCCATATTTCCCTATTTATATTTGTAAGTGGCGAGCCTTATGCCATAGATTTTTAGTTGCCAAAGTCCGTCAAACTTGGGTTAGCTATTATTTTATGACTTCAGCACGGACCGACAGACGTTTAGAAAATTAAATGACATTAATGAAATGATTTACTAGTCCTGCTACCTTATTCTTGTCGAATCGTTCATAGATTATTTATCATTCTCCGACATATTATTCATTTATTGTTGTAGTAGACGTGATGTAATTAAAATATGATGAACCACATTTGACTGTTGCTTCTGTGACGAAAAGCAATTTCGGTTGCGATAATTTTATGTTAATTGTTTAAGGAAAGTCTTTAGAATTAAAAGAAGATAAATAATATAATAAATTAGATTTTTTAAGTACTTCGTATTTTATTTCAAAATAGCACTGAGTATTTGTTTTATTCTGGAACATTACAGAAGGTACGAAGTTGTGATATGTATTAATCATCATCATTCTTCTGTAGGATTTAAAACAAGAAAAAAGAAAAAGCAAACCGACGCTGAACGATTATTTAGCAGAAGATTAGCTGAAAGAAGAAGAAAAGAAAGAATAAAAAATGACCCGATTAAATATGAATTAAAAAAAGCCAAAGACAGACTTCGATATCAAATATATAAAAAAGAAAAGAGAATTCTCCCAATAAGCGAGTTGCCACCCCTCGAACAGAAACTTCGACGGCAGAAGAACCGAGTTTATTCTTCAGCTTATTATAGAAAAAAGAAAACAAAACTTTTACTGGAAAAAAATATGCAAAATGAAGATATAATCGAAAAATAAAATGCGAATTTATCTTAATGTGTATTTAGTATAATTATTACATCAGATACCAGATAGCTGGGCACCCCGCTCGCCTAACTTAAATCTTATCACCTCCTAATTTTGATTGGTTCGTTCAAAGACAAGAACTTAAACGAACCAATAAAATTTACTGATCTTTCCCAATACCCCGTCAACTTTTGCATATTAAAATTTCATATACCAAAAAATTGTTTTTGTTTTGTTATTTTCACAATCAGAAAGTTATTTTTTCAAGGAATATTTATATATTTCGAACAGAAGCTTCAGCGGCAGAGAAACCGCGCTAATTCTTTAGCTCATTTAAAAAAAGATAAAATACGAAGAAAATTCTGGAAAATGCGAAGTCTTTTAAAAATGAAGATATAGTTAAAAAAACGATTAGTTATTAATAATATGCTGGGACATTAACACACACGACCATCTGATCCTAAAATAAGCAGAGCTATGGAAACCAGATAACTGATAATATACTACATATAATACTTTTGTTTTGTAAATTTATACTTAAATATAGATAATTACACCCAGACTCAAGACACACAGACATGTTCTCCACACGAATGTCTGACTTGCGTGGGAATCGAACCCATGACCTGTCCTCGACACAGGACAAATCTTTGTGTGATGAGCACGATTGTTTGCTCTGTGTCTGGATGTAATTTGTTCTGGGTGGGAATCGAACCCACGGCCTTCGGGATAGCAGTCAGGGTCACTAACCACTACGCTACCAGGCCAGCTTTGTATCGTGATTGTATTTTTAAAACAATATTCTTTTGTAGGTTATAAAATAGGAAAAAGAAAACAGACTAAAGCGGAAAGATTAGAAAAGAAAAGATTAGCTGAAAGACGAAGACAAGAAAGAATAAAGAATGACCCGCATCTTCTTGAAATCCGTAAGGAGAAACAAAGACAGCGATATTCAAGATACAAAGAAGAAGAAAAAATTCTGCTTATGAATGAGTTGTCACCTATCGAACAGAAACTTCGGCGGCAGATGAATCGAGCTAATTCCTCGGCTCACTATTATAGAAAAAAATATAAAACTTTTATTGGAGATCGCAAGGAATCTAAATAAAAATACACTTTTAAGACTGGCCTCACACTCCCGGATTCTGGAATAGCTCTGTCCTAGCGGATATCCCGACCTAATTTGAGCACCTTCAAATATGTATGTAATTTTTATTCAAGTTACTGATCTCTGAAATTTTATTATTAACTAGCTGGCCCGACAGACTTCGTACTGCCTCGATCGATAAATAAAAGACAAAATTTTGTATAAAACACTTTTTTTTTCTCACCTTTTAAACCTTCCCTAGACCTCCACAAACATTTCAAGACCAAGATAAGATAAATCCATTTAGCCGTTCTCGAGTTTTAGCGAGACTAACGAACAGCAATTGATTTTTAAAAATATAGATTTTGTTTTCAGACGGCCATTTTCTCTCGTACGATTTTTTTCATATAAAGGTTACAAATTTATCCGCTATCGGGGCACCCGGTCTTCAATTATAATTAGATGGAATTGTTCGAAGCAGAAAGAAAACGATTGCAAAGCTGCTGTGTACACTGATGATAATACAATTATTAGAGAATGCGGTGAACATAATCACCCTCCTCCAATGAGGTGGTAATCCGAAGACCATGGAGCTGCCCACTTATAAGAGACGGTGATTTTTCTGGACTGCAAGTTTCTAAATAGAATGAACAAAAAGAAAAATTTCTAACTGTCTAACCAAAATCAAAGAAAAAGAACCTCTATATGTATTTTGGAGTCCCGTACGTGTCAAAAAACGAGTTAAGAATTACAACTGAAGAAAAAATAGAAGGGAAACGGGGAAAGAAAAAGAGAAAGAAGGACTTAGAAGTAGCTGACACAATATCAAACGGGCCTCAGAGACGTGACTTCACTCGTAAAACTGGTTGTAAATATGTAAAGGTGGCCAAATCAAGCAAAGACAGCACAAGAAGACTTAATTCTGTAGACATTGATGTTTAAGTTGTTTTACGTTCGGTTCATTGTTATTTTGCTGTCTAGTGATAATTTGTAGTGCACCATTAAAGAAGTAACGTATTTATTTGACCGCGCACTACAAAATATCTTTATTATTATTGTATTTAAATTATGGCCTTAGCTTAAATAATTCTGCAATTTTGTCAGTGTCAATTTTAAATTAGTGTAAGATAGATTGAATTAAAACAATACGTTGCTTCAATTGCCATTTATTCTTACTCTCTTTCTAAACTATTCCTATTTCCCTAATCCTATCTCTTTCATTCATTTCATTTCATCTACCCTTGAAGATGGATAGATGTGTTATGTGTGTATTACATTATCAAACTTTTTTAAGATTAGTCTAAAAACTAAAACCAGCGACATCCTTAGACTCTATTTTTCTCAAAATCATGTCTAATTTTTAATCGACTTCTTGTCATTCATGCTTTAATTTCTGAGAGTAAGTTGTCACTCTGACGTATCGTAGTGCACATTCCGATTTTGATGCTTAGTTTACTTCAAAGTTTTTCATCATTTTTTATAGCTCATTTGTTAACTCCGCGCCGCGTTCCTGTCATTAGCAGTATCAAATCTATCGTGTCAATCTGTGTAATTATAATGTCATCATTTTTCTATTATCATTTTATTTTTCATTTAACAAACTTAATCGTACAAGCAGTAACAGACAGTATTTGGAACATGTTTTGTTGTACATACGGCTACACATAAAGCTATACAAATCCAGTATAAGCTGACCTCTTGTTGTACGGAAATCCTATGCAATGCGAGATACCTATACTACTAACTAGGAAAACGCTTACTTAGATTATTTCAGTCTGTTAATTCCTCAAATTAATACTTAAAAGAAATGTTGATAAACCATTGAATCAACATCATAAGCTTGTTTTAAATTATAGATTAGACCTAGTCTGTGGCTGAACTCCTCCTGTAGCTACTCTTATCCAGTTCTATCCAGCCACCTTGCAACGTATGTCACTAGTCTGGTGTGCTACAATACATTTACCATTCCCACAATGAGACATATATTAGTAAAAAATCAATAAGTGTGCCACACGGAATGAAAAATAGTAGCTCCCGAGATCTACTCCTTTGATGATGTCCGGCCAATTCACGTAATTAAATAGGTTCAGTTGCAGTGCAGTTGCAGCTAAGTTTTGATCAAAACAGACCTTTTCGTACGCTCGTATATTTGACAACCGCTGTCAAATACGCTCGCGTCATGTGAGCGCTTTGGCGTTCATGATATATATTACGACAATTACAAAAATACCATTTTACACTAAGACGTAAAAGTATTTGCAACTGCACCGCAACTTGATCGGCGCATCAAGAAATTACGTGAATTAGCCTACAGGTTATACTGGAATTGTATAGTTTAATATGTACAGCGCGAACGCACAGTTCTGTTGTCACACTTCAACCTTTTTAGTGTCCTACTGTTGGGCACGGGTCTTCTCTCAACTATCTTATGAGTTGAGAGTTGGTTAGTGGATGTCACATGTCCTTGAATGATTAGTTCTTAGACATGCCAGTTTCCTCACGATGTTTTTTTTCATCGATATTGAGCAGCGGAGATGAAACAATTCACACAAAGATGTTGGGGCACGACCAGGATTCGAAGCCGCGACCTTATTTGTTCTAAGGCGAGGCCCTTACCGATGCGCCACCGCTGCTCGCATAGTTGTAATGGTAACATTGGCAACTTATCTAATACTAGCTTCCGCACGCGGCTTCGCCCGCGAAATTGATCTCACTAATCTTGTTTTTCCATACAAAATTTGGAACCCCGTTTCACCCCCTTAAAGGGTGAGTTTTGAAAAATCCTTTCTTAGTGCACCCCTAAACCCTATAAGAAACCTATGTGCCAAATTTAGATTCTCCAGACCCAGCGGTTTGGGCTCTGCGTTGATATGTCAGTCAGTCAGTCAGTCAGTTTCTTCTTTTATATATTTATATTTTGCTTCAGGTATAATCACGAAGACTTCACGAGGTGCTTCCGTTATAGTCTACGGCGGTCACAAGTACTTCAAACATAGTACGTTCGGGCAGAAGACACATTGGCGATGTTCTCTACGACGGATTGGCTGCAAATCCTCCGTTATCACTATTGTTGGAAACATTGTAAATGTTAATCCCACACATAATCATCCCTGAATATAAATAAAAGGACTTATTTTGTTTTTATTGTAGTTTTTATTCACCTATTTCGGTGCTCCGGTGGCTTAGGGGATAGCGGTTTAACGTTCCTCCGAGGTCGCAGGTCACGATCCTGCGCCTGATCTAAAGTCCTGAAATACAGGGTTTCCCTAGTTTAGGCTCCACTCCCACGGATACACATCAAGCTATACATTTCCAGTATTAGCTGATCCCGCATTGTATAGAATTTCCGTACAACAAGAGGTCAGCTTATACTGGATTTTTTTCTTTTATGTTTAGTCGTGTGTATCTATATTACTTGATCACTCTGGTTGAAATAGAAATATATTATAAAAATGAATCGCAAAATGTGTTGGTAAGCGCATACAAGATCCGCTGAACCAAATTCTTTTCGCTAATTCTTTTTTAGAATATTCCTTGAAGTACGAGGATGGTTCTTGCGCAGAGAAAAATAAAAAGACTCCTCCGAAACGGCTTGACTGATGTTTATGAATGCTTAAAACTATGTTCGGTAGGTCTGAGTGTCTAACTAATCTTCGGACCCGGTAGGTGGCACTGTTTTACCGGGCAGGACGAAGTCTGCGGTTTCCGCTAGTTGTAGATAAACTACACTCAGGCACAGAACAATTAATCATGCTCGTCAGACAAAGATTTACCCTGAGTGGGAATGCTCCCGCCTTAGCAGCAATTAAAGGATTTATTAATTGTTTTCTTAATTTTCAGATGAAGTCATCATGACTACTTCAAAAAAGGGTTCGAGTATAATTATGATAAGTAACTACAGGTTCTGTAAACATACCACTCAGGGGTTGAAGACTCGTTGGTACTGCTCCACGCACCACCACAAAGGCTGTCGAGCTGTGGTGTTTACTATTGACGATGATGTTATAAAAGTTAATAATAACCACAACCATGAAGAACCTCATCAGTCAGGGTGGTATTCATAGTAATTACCCTAATATTATTGAACTTTAAAAAAACCTTTTAATGTATTAGCAACGAATCCCTCGTCAAGGCTAAATTGCAAAGCCTCCAACTTAATTGCTAGTTTAGTCGTGTGTGCGTTGGAATTCATAATCTTGTTCCCCGTTCTTTCATCGGACAACTAGAGTTATGGAGGAAATTCCACGGTATGCAAGTTGCTTTGCCAAGTTGTGGAATGCGTTGCCGGCATCTCTGTTTCCCGATAGCTATATTTTGCCTGTCTTCAAGTCACGAGTGAATAGGTATTGGGTAAGCGCGTTCCATTGTAGACATCATTTCTTAACAACAGGCAAGTTGCAAGTTGTGGTCAAGCGCAAGCCCATTATAGGATAAAAAAAATAAAGTAGCATTGTAGAAAATCATAATTATTCATGCGATCATTTATGTTTGGTTTGACGCTTCGATCAGGTTGCACCATAGTCATAAGCTAACCGGATTCCGATCGAAACGTCAGGCCAAACAGGGGATCTAGATTCGCTGGTACTACTCAACATACCACCACAAGGGCTGTGTAATCTTTACTGTTCACGATGAGAAAAGTGATTAAAAACGATAATATTGAAGAACCAATTCCATCAGGGTGGTATTTAGGGTAAAATATTTGAAAATTATAATTATCGGGCAAATAAAAAAAATAACGCAGTTTCCCTTGACGATTCGATCGTGGTTGAGTAGACCCACGATCCCGATCGAAACTTAAAGCTGAGTATTTTGTTTCTCTGAATCTTTTTCGATCGTAGTCACAAGCAGACCCCATCTCGATCGAAATGTCAAACCAAACAAAGGTAAAGTACGTTAATTGCCCGGTTATTATGATTTATAATAATACGACGCAAACATTTCTTGTTTAAATTGTAAAAGTTAATTTATCCATAACATCATAAATAACTTCCCGCCTTTGTGGTTTACGCAGTTTTAATTAATTCTCCCAATTCTACTTATCTACTGGTAAACATCCCAAATTCTTAGCGAATCTTAGTTATAATCTACCTTCCTGTCAAATTTAATCTAGTTTTGTTTTTGAGATTTAGTTGTATTAAAATGTGTGTATGCCCCTTCTCTTTTATTTATAGGTACACATAAAGTGGGTAAAAAAAACCTACCTCAATTGCAGCAATACTTAAATGTATCTACTTAATCTTCTGATCCGAGTCATTTTTGATGTGTGTTTAATTTGCATAACGATTATTTAAAATATTTTGAATTAACTCTGTGTGGTTACTAGTTGTTTAGGTTATCATTTTTTTTTGACTAATTTGACTCGATTCTGCCATTGCGAATCTCTTTGTACAAGCAATAAATAAATATACATGATATATAGCTTTAAATATTCAAAAGTATAATCTTGTATTTGTCACTATACAGCAACTGAACTGAAGATCGAGCAGGCTTTATCAAACATAATGTTTGATCGCCTAAGCCTGCTCGGTCTTAGGTGCGGCTGCACAGAGCGTTTCATACGAAGGTGCAAGGGGCTTACAAATCGTTTTGTGATAGCGATAGCAAAGTTCTAATAGATTTGAATGTATAACGTTCGCAATCGATTGATACGTGACATTTCATAGGTGTCAGTACCATACATTATATTC
Organism: Meganola albula; assembly: GCA_936450015.1. Taxonomy (NCBI): domain Eukaryota; kingdom Metazoa; phylum Arthropoda; class Insecta; order Lepidoptera; family Nolidae; genus Meganola; species Meganola albula. The sequence continues at coordinate 12,206,598 of OW388149.1, forward strand.
TTTTCCATCTTCGTTATCGCTAAAACAATTTGACTTTGTCTAGGCTTAGGGTATTACATTGTTAACAATTAAAAATATACATTAAACTTTAACAAAATGTTGGTGTTTATCTTAGTCCATATAATCCTACTATCCTAATTATTCGCACAATACTGCGAACTGCTAAAAAAAAAATGCGAATTTATCTTAATGTGTATTTAGTATAATTATTACATCAGATACCGGATAGCTGGGCACCCCGCTCGCCTAACTTAAATCTTATCACCTCCTAATTTTGATTGGTTTGTTCAAAGACAAAAACTAAAACGAACCAATAAAATTTACTTATCTTCCCCGATACCCCGTCAACTTTTGCATATTAAAATTTCATATAGCAAAAAATTGTTTTTGTTTTGTTATTTTCACAATCAGAAAGTTAATTTTTCAAGGAATATTTATATATTTCGAACAGAAGCTTCAGCGGCAGAGAAACCGCGCTAATTCTTTAGCTCATTTAAAAAAAGATAAAATACGAAGAAAATTCTGGAAAATGCGAAGTCTTTTAAAAATGAAGATATAGTTAAAAAAACGAATTTTAAAGTTATTAATAATATGCTGGGACATTAACACACACGACCATCTGATCCTAAAATAAGCAGAGCTATGGAAACCAGATAACTGGTAATATACTACATATAATACTTTTCTTTTGTAAATTTATACTTAAATATAGATAATTACACCCAGACTCAAGACAAACAGACATGTTCTCCACACGAATATCTGACTTGCGTGGGAATCGAACCCTTGACCTGTCCTCGACACAGGACAAATCTTTGTGTGATGAGCACGATTGTTTGCTCTGTGTCTGGATGTAATTTGTTCTGGGTGGGAATCGAACCCACGGCCTTCGGGATAGCAGTCAGGGTCACTAACCACTACGCTACCAGGCCAGCTTTGTATCGCGATTGTATTTTTAAAACAATATTCTTTTGTAGGCTATAAAATAGGAAAAAGAAGACAGACTAAAGCGGAAAGATTGGAAAAGAAAAGATTAGCTGAAAGACGAAGACAAGAAAGAATAAAGAATGACCCGCATCTTCTTGAAATCCGTAAGGAGAAACAAAGACAGCGATATTCAAGATACAAAGAAGAAAAAAAAATTCTGCTTATGAATGAGTTGTCACCTATCGAACAGAAACTTCGGCGGCAGATGAATCGAGCTAATTCCTCGGCTCACTATTATAGAAAAAAATATAAAACTTTTATTGGAGATCGCAAGGAATCCTAATAAAAATACACTTTTAAGACTGGCCTCACACTCCCGGATTCCGGAATAGCTCTCTGAATTAGTAATCTAAATTCAAATAAAAAATTAAATTAATTAATTAATTTTTATTATTTTTTTCAATTTAATTTTTATTTCAATCTAAATTTAAATTATTAATTCAGATAGACCGGAATAGGGAAGACGATTTTTTTTTTGTTTAGACCGTTAGATGGATAAATTAAAAATATAGAAAACGTGTTTATTTATTTATTTTTATTTATTAATTATCTTGTTTTGTGCGATTAAAGATTGCTGCGATCAAACAAATCAGCAACAAAATCTTGAATAACCTCACGCTTAGATAAGCTTTATATCTCTGTATGACGTAGCGCACTCCCACTTCATAACTTCAATTCGTTATAATCATAATATTGTTTCGTTTCAATAATAGGTATAGCAAAAAATACGTGTTCAACATTTTCTTATGATCTTAAAATTCTCTCAAGATCTGACGGATTTTTTTAGATTTACGCGAATATCACACATCGAAATAATTAATATTAAGTACTTTGTAACGGATTTTATCGCGGTATATTTTAGATTATTCATACTTCATCGTTATTTTTCGTTTACGAATAATTTAGGTTCGTTAACAAGTTGATCAACTAGGTACATAGGTAATTCGTCGACATCGAATTTGATTAATCTGAACTTTTATGATATGTGTAAGGCATGGTGCCGGAATTTAGATTATAATTTCAGTGAGCCATTCCGGGTGTATTGGGTCAGCCTTAATACCAAAACACGAGATTTTAAGTGTCTTCAAAGTAAAAGAGACCACTAATGTTGTAATTAATTTTCAATTTGTTAATAAGAAATATAGAAAAAGATAAGACATTAATTAATAATAATGTTCTGCAGCAGAAGCCCGTGGCGTGGCCCGTGGCCTCGTGGCTTAGATATTTGAGGTCGCGAGTTCGATTCCCGGCCGTGCTCACACTTATTTGTGTGAATTGTTACATCGCCGCTGCACAACATCGGCTTGTCTAAGAACTAATCTTTCGAGGACATATGACATCCATCAACCCGCACTTGGCCAGCGTGTGTGGATTAAGGCCTATTAAGACCCGTGCCAGTGCCCAACTGTGGGACACTAAAAAGGGTTGAAGTGAATAATATTCTGGGTTATTAACAATTTATTACTTACTTATTATTATTTAATTTAATAATTAATAATGATTAGTTAATAATTGTTAGGTTTTAATTAGTTTTATATTAATCTTTTGAGGTAATAGTTTGTCTAACTGTTAAATAGTCATATTTTGTGTTTTTTGTACTTAAGTGTAACATGCATTATTTGATAAATAAATTAATATCATAATAAATCACCGGATTATAACTAATATTCGATTATCTGTCGAATATTAGTTATTAATCTGTTAGCAACTTTCGCCTAACGTCAGTGTCAACTAGAACGTTGACAACGTCAGACAAAAATGACAAATGAAACAAGTTTAAAAAGACATGGATTCGGTCATCGTCCGTGGAGCGAGCAGCCTACGTAAGTAGTATTAATTACTGTTTATTAAGCAATATTATAATAAATGAATGTTTAATGGTACTGAATATGTTTAATTTACTCCGTTCCCTTCTGAGTTTTACATCTCAGAAGTGGGATAATTGCAAAATAAACATATTTAATTTGCATTAACACGCCCATGTAAATTTATATTTTTTCGAATTATATATTGCAAATATCTAATTAACTATTATTAAGCTTGTCAATAAGGCTGTACTATAGAAATCGCTTGATTTTGTGAGAAGATCGGTCACATAAAAATGGACCAATGGTTACGTTATAATCTTGCACGCGAGCATTTTTATTTTACCTAGTTGTGTTTTTTTTTTTCTTTTTTTTTCTTTTTCCAAAATATTGCCAAGACCCTATTTTTATAGCCATAGTGAACCTCCTAATACACTTTAATGCAGATTTTATCAAGTAGTTTACTGGATGAATTCGGATTAATTATCCTTCTGCTGTAACCTTGTCAGCTACCGACATTGTTCGAAAATAAACATCGCTGATAAAGCTTAGTACTTTGCTAATAGTAGTCTATTGTTGTCATTTAGTTATAGAACATACCACTGAGCCCTGATAAATTAGGTATTATAAATACTTTATCTGCACCGCTTCTTATTAGACATTTTTAATAAGCCAACTACATGTTATTTTCTTTTCGTGAGTTTCAGACAATGAGTGACAGAGATAGAGCGCATGATGGGAGGCGGTTGACCACACCACCTGGTGACCCGGATCGACGCAGGCGGAAGGAGAGACCTTCTCGCAGCCGCACTAGGCAGAGCCGCAGTGGAAGCCGCGGCACTTGCCGCCACTCGCGACGTCGAAAATTAAGAAGCCGAAGTCGAAGCCGAAGCCGTAGCACTCCTCGCGACCGTCGATATCGCGATGAACGGAGCTCAAGTCGCAGACTTCGCGATTCCGAACGTGAGTTGTTATCGACAAGAAAACGATTGAGATCACTGGAAGAGGAAGTGCGTCGCAAACGCACGCCTGCAGTCGAGGGCCAGGACTCCTCGGCAGATCGGCAAGGTATGTTAACGCCTGAAAATACTAATGCTAGATCTCCACCATCACATTCAGACTGTGTTGCTAAGAAATCAAGAAATGAACAATCACTTATTGAAGAATTTCTAAGTATTTTAAGGAATAGGTCAGGGGATCGTGAATTTTTGCCAACTCTTAATAATGTTTTACCAGAATTCAACCCATTAACTAAGGAGCAAACAATTAACGCGTGGCTTGATAAAGTAGACGAATGTGCAGAAATTTACGGTTGGAATGAAAAACAAACAATTCACTATGCCCTGCCTAAATTAACGGGTCATGCTAAAACATGGTACCAGGGCCTCCCTTCTATTAAACATACATGGAATGAGTGGAAGGTATTACTTAAGGAATCCTTCCCATCTACGGAAAATTATGCGGATCTGTTGATGGAGATGCTTAACAGAAGGGCGCGCCTTGGAGAATCTCTCGAGATCTATTATTTTTCTAAGATTAACCTGTTAAATCGCTGTAAAATATTTGGGAAGCAGGCGGTGGATTGCTTAGTCCACGGCATTGACGATAGGGGCGTTAGGGTAGGTGCTCAGGCCGCAAAATTTGAAAAGCCAGAAGATGTGCACGAGTTTTTCAAATCGGTTAAAGTCTACCCTCGAGAACAATTTGACCCCAAAAGGCTCAGTAGTCGCGATAGACGTTTACCTACAAACACCTCTACCGGTAGCTCCTATAGTAAAAATCAAAGTAAGCCAAGTCAAATAAAATGCTATAATTGTCAAGAAATCGGACACCCCAGTTTTAAATGCCCAAACCCAATCATTAAATGCACAAAATGTAACCTTCTAGGGCATGTTACTGCAGACTGTACTAAGGCTAGAGATTTACCTCAAAACCAAAAGGACAAAAATATCCTTAAGGTCTCATGTTGTGACGATTCTAGTGACAAATATAGGATTGCTATTAAAGTCAATGGTAAAATCATTCCCTGTTTAGTAGACTTAGGTAGTGAGGCAACAGTTATACGTGAGAGTGACGCCAAGCGATTAGGTCTTCGTTGGAAACAAGTTGAGGGCCCATTCTTAAGGGGTTTGGGGAATGTACCTTATTTGCCCCTAGGTTGCATCAATGTCAACATTGAAGTGCAGGGTATTCTTGAGAGTGATGTTGAGATGTTTGTTGTGGATGATCCTCTGATCAATTACAGTGTTTTATTAGGTCATAGCTTCACAGAGCGTCCAAATTTACAGATTATTAAAACTGCCACTGAGTTAAAATTTGAACGCACGGGCCAAGCTACGCAGATAAAGCTTCCCCTTCTCACCATAAAAGAGACAGTCGTAGACATAGGCAATATGGAATGTATCCAAGTGAAGTCCTTAAACGAGGTGAGCGGAAAGATATATGTTCACGGTTCAGTTAGAGGTGTCATAGGTCAGGAGTATTACCTCATGCCCGGTGAATATGCAATTGTGGACGGTATCAGTTCGCTATTACTACAAAACTTGGGTACAGGTCCCTTAAAATTTGCACAAAATGTACTTATTACTCGTGCTCGTTACCTCGGAACTAGCAAATCCGTATATACGGTGTCGCAGTCCACGCATTCGGAACAATCGTCCATAGAGCTTGGTCAACAACTGACAGACATACAGAAACAGCAGTGTAAAGAATTGTTAGCTAAATATAAAACATGTTTTTCGAGCGGTATGCATGATCTAGGGTTTACAACTGTTACAGAAATGGAAATCTGCCTTAAGGACACTAACCCCGTTGTATACAGACCCTATCGTTTAGCTTACTCGGAGCGAAAAATGGTTCAGGGCATGGTAGAAGACATGATGACTCATGGTATAGTGCGCGAATCAAATTCCCCATATGCTAGTCCGATCGTATTGGTTCAGAAAAAGTCCGGAGAAAAACGCCTATGTGTCGACTACCGTGCCCTCAATAGCCGTACAAAACGGGACCACTACCCGCTTCCTAGGATCGAAGACCTGTTAGATCAGTTATCCGGACACTCCTTGTTTACGTCGCTCGATTTAGCCTCGGGATACCATCAGATCTCGATAGCTGAGGAGTCGCGAGAGAAGACGGCATTCGTCACGCCCGACGGGCAATACGAATATAATCGTATGCCTTTCGGACTGGCGAATGCCCCCGCCGTTTTTCAACGAACTATGCACAAAGTCCTTGGCAAATCTCGCGTTGGGTATGTAGTTATATATATGGACGATATCCTGATCCCCTCTAAAACCTTTGAGCAGGGCTTAGAACGCCTAGGGGACGTCTTAGAACTTCTAAAGGAGGCAGGTCTTACGTTAAAAATGGAAAAGTGTAGATTCTTTCAAGAACAAATTGACTTTCTAGGTTTTCAAATTAACAATGAGGGGATTAGGCCGGGGACCCAGAAAATAGAAGCAGTATCTAAATTTCCTGTACCTCGCAATCAGCACGAGGTTAGGAGATTCATTGGCCTTGCAAGCTTCTTCAGGAGGTTTGTTAAGGGATTTGCAACAATTGCGAGGCCTTTGACGAACCTCTTGAGAAAGGACGTACGTTGGCAGTGGGGAGATTCAGAAAATGATGCGTTTGAAAGAATTAAACTTCAGCTCGTAAGTAGGCCAGTTTTAGCACTATACAATCACGGGGCTCAAACTCAGGTCCATACAGATGCTAGTAAGTTTGGTATCGGGGGAATACTACTACAAAGGACGGGCACAGATCCTTGGCGGCCAGTAGCTTACTTCAGTAGGCAAACCACGATTGACGAAATGAAGTTACACTCCTTCGAATTGGAGACGCTAGCAGTTGTCAGTGCACTAAACAAATTTCGTACCTATCTTATAGGGATTAAATTCACTATCGTCACAGATTGTAACGCGCTGCGTTCTACGTTCACCAAGAGAGACTTAGTCCCGCGTATAGCCAGATGGTGGATTCAATTCTTAGAGTTCGACTGTGATATCGAATACCGCCCGGGGGATAGGATGTCCCACGTAGATGCGTTAAGTAGAGGACCCATAAGTGAGACATCCTGCAGTGTTACACACACGCTTGATGTTCTGTCAGTGAACTCTGAGGATTGGATTTCCACCGTACAGTCGTCGGACGACGAAGTGAAACATATTAAGGAAGTCTTGGAGGATCCCGAAACTCCAAAAATCGCGAACATCTTTAAGGAGTACAAGGTTAAGAATGGACGGGTTTTTCGCAATTTAGGAGACGGTACACTGAAGTGGTTGGTTCCTCGTGGGGTTCGCTGGCAGGTGCTTAAAGCCAACCATGATGACGTTGGCCACTTTGGTTTCGTAAAGACTTTGCAGAGAGTCTCTACACTCTTTTGGTTCCCGAAAATGCGAAAATTTATTAAAAAATACGTGAATGCGTGCCTTGAATGTGCTCACCACAAACTACCGTCAGGTGCAAAGGAAGGCTTCCTTCACCCGATACCAAAAATAGAGGTCCCCTTCCACACCTTACATGTGGACCATCTTGGTCCATTTCCCCGTAGCAAACGACGTAATGTCTACATATTAGTGATAGTTGATGCCTTCACTAAATACGTTAGCCTGACTCCTGTACGCAGTACTAAAACTAAAGAGACCATTAAGGCGTTCAAAACACTCTTTAGTTATTTTGGTAGCCCCACGCGTATAATCAGTGATAGAGGAACTAGCTTCACTAGTAGAAAGTTCAAATCTTTTGTTAATTCGATTGGCGCCAAACATATCCTGAATTCTGTAGCCACGCCTAGAGCAAATGGCCAAGTTGAACGGTATAACCGAACAATATTGGCCGCCCTGGGCTCTATGGTCCACGGAAAAGGTAACAACACCTGGGACGACACCTTACCTGATGTACAGTTAGGCATAAATACCACAGTGCATGAAGTGACCAAAAGGACCCCAACTGAGCTGTTGTTTGGTCGGAAGGTCAACAACCCCGCCCAGGGTATTCTTAATAACTTGGTTGATGAAATAGGTCAAAAGTCTGACGAGACACTAGATGACATTAGATCAGATGCAGGTAGATTAATCAGGACTAATCAAGAAGCAAATAAGAATAGGTTTGACAGTAAAAGAAAAGAGAGTAAGAAATATAATGAGGGTGATTTAGTACGTATCGCTAGAGCAATAGTTACTGGTCCAGGTCAGTCTAAGAAACTAGAATCTAAATGCCAAGGGCCTTATAGGATTAATAAGGTTTTACCAAACGATCGTTATCTTGTGGAGGACACTCCCTTAACCAGAAAAGGACAACGTTATGAAAGTGTTATTTCAGCAGACAAAATATTCCCGTGGCTAAGTTTCAATGCCCCCACCTGCTCCTCAAACGATGTTAGTGAAGTTAGTAGCGCTAGTGATAGTAACGAATGAGGACTAACATACAATTATTCTATTGCTATGTAGTAACGATGATTAGTGGATCAATCATTTATTTATATTGAGTTGTTATGCCATCTGTAATTAAGATTTTGTTAGTTTCACTGTTGTACTTACGAGTATATTTTATATTATATATGTACCGACCATAGATATTAATATATTGTATTGGGCCAAACGTTGTGTAGCGGGCATGAGAGGCATAGGATTTGCCGCCCAGGAGTGTTACGCAGCGTTGCAAAGACCTAGTGTATATTGCCTGGAACGTTGCGTAGCGGGCATGAGAGGCATAGGACTTGCCGCCCAGGAGTGTTACGCAGCGTTGCAAAGATCCATTGTTTATTGCCTGGAACGTTGCGTAGCGGGCATGAGAGGCATAGGATTTGCCGCCCAGGAGTGTTACGTAACGTTGCAGTGGATTGTAGACTAGCGGTGAAGGAAGTAGCCCTGCTCTACACCACTATAGATATAGATATAGCTGTTAGTGATAGCCGAAATAGCACGTTGGGCAGAATTAGCAGTAAACATTGCCACCCAAACGGAAAGCTCATCATGAGACCAAAGTGTTCCGTAGCGGGCATGAGAGGCATAGGAATTTGTCGCCCAGGAGTGTTACGGAACACTGCAGTCCAGTAATATATAAAGCGATGAAGGATATAATTAAAATGTTATCTCTAATATTGTTGTTCATTGTATACTTATTTTGATTGTAGCACGTTTGTCGTCTACTAAGTGTGTTATGTTCCGTAATTTGCATTGTATAATCTATGATCTAGTTGTAGCCAAACGAAGGGACTCGTTTTGCGAAGGATGGCCGAATGTAACATGCATTATTTGATAAATAAATTAATATCATAATAAATCACCGGATTATAACTAATATTCGATTATCTGTCGAATATTAGTTATTAATCTGTTAGCAACTTTCGCCTAACGTCAGTGTCAACTAGAACGTTGACAACGTCAGACAAAAATGACAAATGAAACAAGTTTAAAAAGACATGGATTCGGTCATCGTCCGTGGAGCGAGCAGCCTACGTAAGTAGTATTAATTACTGTTTATTAAGCAATATTATAATAAATGAATGTTTAATGGTACTGAATATGTTTAATTTACTCCGTTCCCTTCTGAGTTTTACATAAGTTACTACTACTGTTTGTTTTCAAAGAATAAAAAAGTACCTAATATAACGCCATTACAAATTATTAATTAATATTAATTATCAATCAATTATTTATTTGCAAAGAATACGTTAAAAAAAATTCAGGGTCAGATTGTGTCCTCCTATTTTGCATTGATATACCGCGCCAATAGAGAAACGAATCTAAAATGTGGTTTGTAATGACGGGCCGGTGGCGTGGTCGGTAAGATACTTGCGTTTCACGCCGCAGGTCGTGGGTTCGATTCCCAACTGAGACAAACATTAGTGATGAACATTTGTGTTTGTTTCGAGTCTGGGTGTAAATATCTATTATAAGTATATTACAAAAGAAAAGTATTATATGTATATATATGTATAGTATATACAAGTTATCTGGTTTCCAGCTCTGCTTAGCTTGGGACCAGATGACCCTGTGTGTTAATGTCCGAGTATATTTATTTATTTATTTATTTTAAACTTACCGCTGTCTATCCTATTCTCGTTCAATGTATAAAAATTCCTAACTCCAAATCAAGTTTTTTATTTTGATCGATCCGATATTCAAACCCAAGACTTTTTTTGGCGATTACTCTACTCTCTGTAAACTGAACCAGTTACTGTTTTAATATCAAAAACTACAATATTTTCCAATTAGCACATTATATTGTTTATTATTTAACCAAGATGTTGGCCAGCCAGATCATGTAGATATTTCATTGAAAATTACACTGGCGAACAGACCCCACGGTCCTAGCGGATATCCCGACCTAATTTGAGCACCTTCAAATATGTATGTAATTTTTATTAAAGTTACTGTTCTCAGCAAATTTTATTATTAACTATCTGGCCGTGAAAAAAAATGTTGTATAAAACACTTTTTTTTCTCACCTTTTAAACCTTCCCTAGACCTCCACAAACATTTCAAGACCAAGATAAGATAAATCCATTTAGCCGTTTTCGAGTTTTAGCGAGACTAACAAACAGCAATTGATTTTTAAAAATATAGATTTTATTTTCAGACGGCCATTTTCTCTCAGGACGATTTTTTTCATATAAAGGTTACAAATTTATCCGCTATCGGGGTACCCGGTCTTCAATTATAATTAGATGGAATTGTTCGAAGCAGAAAGAAAACGATTGCAAAGCTGCTGTCTACACTGATGATAATACAATTATTAGAGAATGTGGTGAACATAATCACCCTCCTCCGATGAGGTGGTAATCCGAAGACCATGGAGCTGCCCACTTATAAGAGACGGTGAATTTTCTGGACTGCAAGTTTCTAAATAGAATGAAAAAAGTATAATTTCTAACTGTCTAACCAAAATCAAAGAAAAAGAACTTCTATATGTATTTTGGAGTCCCGTACGTGTCAAAAAACGAGTTAAGAATTACAACTGAAGAAAAAATAGAAGGAAAACGGGGAAAGAAAAAGAGAAAGAAGGACTTAGAAGTAGCTGACACAATATCAAACGGGCCTCAGAGACGTGACTTCACTCGTAAAACTAGTTGTAAATATGCAAAGGTGGCCAAATCAAGCAAAGACAGCACAAGAAGATTTAATTCTTAATTTAATTAATGTTTAAGTTCTTTTACGTTCAGTTCATTGTTATTTTGCTGTCTAGTGATAATTTGTAAGAAGTAACGTATTTATTTGACCGCGCACTACAAAATTTCTTTATTATTATTGTATTTAAATTATGGCCTCAGCTTAAATAATTCTGCAATTTTGTCAGTGTCAATTTTAAATTAGTGTAAGATAGATTGAATTAAAACAATACGTTGCTTCAATTGCCTTTTATTCTTACTCTCTTTCTAAACTATTCCTATTTCCCTAATCCTATCTCTTTCATTCATTTCATTTCATCTACCCTTGAAGATGGATAGATGTGTTATGTGTGTATTACATTAGTATCAAACTTTTTTAAGATTAGTAGTAAAAACTAAAACCAGCGACATCCTTAGACTCTATTTTTCTCAAAATCGTGTCTAATTTTTAATCGACTTCTTGTCATTCATGCTTTAATTTCTGAGAGTAAGTTGTCACTCTGACGTATCGTAGTGCACATTCCGATTTTGATGCTTAGTTTACTTCAAAGTTTTTCATCATTTTTTATAGCTCATTTGTTAACTCCGCGCCGCGTTCCTATCATTAGCAGTATCAAATCTATCGTGTCAATCTGTGTAATTATTATGTCATCATTTTTCTATTATCATTTTATTTTTCATTTAACAAACTTAATCGTACAAGCAGTAACAGACAGTATTTGGAACATGTTTTGTTGTACATACGGCTACACATAAAGCTATACAAATCCAGTATAAGCTGACCTCTTGTTGTACGGAAATCCTATGCAATGCGAGATACCTATACTACTAACTAGGAAAACGCTTACTTAGATTATTTCAGTCTGTTAATTCCTCAAATTAATACTTAAAAGAATAATGTTGATAAACCATTGAATCAACATCATAAGCTTGTTTTAAATTATAGATTAGACCTAGTCTGTGGCTGAACTCCTCCTGTAGCTACTCTTATCCAGTTCTTTCCAGCCACCTTGCAACGTATGTCACTAGTCTGGTGTGCTACAATACATTTACCATTCCTACAATGAGACATATATCAGTAAAAAATCAATAAGTGTGCCACACGGAATGAAAAATAGTAGCTCCCGAGATCTACTCCTTTGATGATGTCCGGCCAATTCACGTAATTAAATAGGTTCAGTTGCAGTGCAGTTGCAGCTAAGTTTTGATCAAAACAGACCTTTTCGTACGCTCGTATATTTGACAACCGCTGTCAAATACGCTCGCGTCATGTGAGCGCTTTGGCGTTCATGATATATATTACGACAATTACAAAAATACCATTTTACACTAAGACGTAAAAGTATTTGCAACTGCACCGCAACTTGATCGGCGCATCAAGAAATTACGTGAATTAGCCTACAGGTTATACTGGAATTGTATAGTTTAATATGTACAGCGCGAACGCACAGTTCTGTTGTCACACTTCAACCTTTTTAGTGTCCTACTGTTGGGCACGGGTCTTCTCTCAACTATCTTATGAGTTGAGAGTTGGTTAGTGGATGTCACATGTCCTTGAATGATTAGTTCTTAGACATGCCGGTTTCCTCACGATGTTTTTTTTTCATCGATATTGAGTAGCGGAGATGAAACAATTCACACAAAGATGTTGGGCACGACCAGGATTCGAACCCGCGACCTTATTTGTTCTAAGGCGAGGCCCGTACCGCTGCGCCACCGCTGCTCGCACAGTTGTAATGGTAACATTGGTAACTTATCTAATACTAGCTTCCGCACGCGGCTTCGCCCGCGAAATTGATCTCTCTAATCTTGTTTCTCCATACAAAATTTGGAACCCTGTTTCACTCCCTTAAAGGGTGAGTTTTGAAAAATCCTTTCTTAGTGCACCCCTAGACCCCATAAGGAACCTATGTGCCAAATTTAGAGTCTCCAGACCCAGCGGTTTGGGTTCTGCGTTGATATGTCAGTCAGTCAGTTTCTTCTTTTATATATTTAGATTTTGCTTCAGGTATAATCACGAAGACTTCACGAGGTGCTTCCGTTATAGTCTATGGCGGTCACAAGTACTTCAAACATAGTACGTTCGGGCAGAAGACACATTGGCGATGTTCTCTACGACGGATTGGCTGCAAATCCTCCGTTATCACTATTGTTGGAAACATTGTAAGTGTTAATCCCACACATAATCATCCCTGAATATAAATAAAAGGACTTATTTTGTTTTTATTGTAGTTTTTATTCACCTATTTCGGTGCTCCGGTGGCTTAGGGGATAGCTGTTTAACGTTCCTCCGAGGTCGCAGGTCACGATCCTGCGCCTGATCTAAAGTCCTGAAATACAGGGTTTCCCTAGTTTAGGCTCCAGTCCCACGGATACACATCAAGCTATACATTTCCAGTATTAGCTGATCCCACATTGTATAGAATTTCCGTACAACAAGGTCAGCTTATACTGGATTTTTTTCTTTTATGTTTAGTCGGGTGTATCTATATTACTTGATCACTCTGGTTGAAATAGAAATATATTATAAAAATGAATCGCAAAATGTGTTGGTAAGCGCATACAAGATCCGCTGAACCTAATTCTTTTCGCTAATTCTTTTTTAGAATATTCCTTGAAGTACGAGGATGGTTCTTGCGCAGAGAAAAATAAAAAGACTCCTCCGAAACGGCTTGACCGATGTTTATGAATCCTTATAACTATGTTCGGTAGGTCTGAGTGTCTAACTAACTATCTTCGGACCCGGTAGGTGGCACTGTTTTACCGGGCAGGACGAAGTCTGCGGTTTCCGCTAGTTGTAGATAAACTACACTCAGGCACAGAACAATTAATCATGCTCATCAGACAAAGATTTACCCTGAGTGGGAATCCTCCCGCCTTAGCAGCAATTAATTGTTTTCTTAATTTTCAGATGAAGTCATCATGACTACTTCAAAAAAGGGTTCGAGTATAATTATGATAAGTAACTACAGGTTCTGTAAACATACCACTCAGGGGTTGAAGACTCGTTGGTACTGCTCCACGCACCACCACAAAGGCTGTCGAGCTGTGGTGTTTACTATTGACGATGATGTTATAAAAGTTAATAATAACCACAACCATGAAGAACCTCATCAGTCAGGGTGGTATTCATAGTAATTACCCTAATATTATTGAACTTTAAAAAAACCTTTTAATGTATTAGCAACGAATCCCTCGTCAAGGCTAAATTGCAAAGCCTCCAACTTAGTTGCTAGTTTAGTCGTGTGTGCGTTGGAATTCATAATCTTGTTCCCCGTTCTTTCATCGGACAACTAGAGTTATGGAGGAAATTCCACGGTATGCAAGTTGCTTTGCCAAGTTGTGGAATGCGTTGCCGGCATCTCTGTTTCCCGATAGCTATATTCTGCCTGTCTTCAAGTCACGAGTGAATAGGTATTGGGTAAGCGCGTTCCATTGTAGACTAAATCATTTCTTAACAACAGGCAAGTTGCAAGTTGTGGTCAAGCGCAAGCCCATTATAGGATAAAAAATAAATAAAGTAGCATTATAGAAAATCATATTCATGCATTCATTTATGTTTAGTTTGACACTTCGATCAGGTTACACCATAGTCATAAGCTAACCGGATTCCGATCGAAACGTCAGGCCAAACAGGGGATCTAGATTCGCTGGTACTACTTAACATACCACCACAAGGGATGTGTAATCTTTACTATTCACGATTAAAAACGATAATATTGAAGAACCAATTCCATCAGGGTGGTAGTTAGGGTAAAATATTTGAAAATTATAATTAACGGGCAAATAAAAAAAATAACGCAGTTTCCCTTGACGATTCGATCGTGGTTGACCCACGATCCCGATCGAAACTTAAAGCTGAGTATTTTGTTTCTCTGAATTTTTTTCGATCGTAGTCACAAGCAGACCCCATCTCGATCGAAATGTCAAACCAAACAAAGGTTAAGTACGTTAATTGCCCGGTTATTATGATTTATAATAATACGACGCAAACATTTCTTGTTTAAATTGTAAAAGTTAGTTTATCCATAACATCATAAATAACTTCCCGCCTTTGTGGTTTACGCAGTTTTAATTAATTCTCCCAATTCTACTTATCTACTGGTAAACATCCCAAATTCTTAGCGAATCTTAGTTATAATCTACCTTCCTGTCAAATTTAATCTAGTTTTGTTTTTGAGATTTAGTTGTATTAAAATGTGTGTATGCCCCTTCTCTTTTATATAGGTACACATAAAGTGGGTAAAAAAAACCTACCTCAATTGCAGCAATACTTTAATGTATCTACTTAATCTTCTGATCCGAGTCATTTTTGATGTGTGTTTAATTTGCATAACGATTATTTAAAATATTTTGAATTAACTCTGTGTGGTTACTAGTTGTTTAGGTTATCATTTTTTTTTGACTTATTTGACTCGATTCTGCCATTGCGAATCTCTTTGTACAAGCGATAAATAAATATTCATGATATATAGCTTTAAATAATCAAAAGTATAATCTTGTATTTGTCACTATACAGCAACTGAACCGAAGACAAAGCAGGCTTTATCAAACATAATGTTTGATCGCCTAAGCCTGCTCGGTCTTAGGTGCGGCTGCACAGAGCGTTTCATACGAAGGTGCAAGGGGCTTACAAATCGTTTTGTGATAGCGATAGCAAAGTTCTAATAGATTTGAATGTATAACGTTCGCAATCGATTGATACGTGACATTTCATAGGTGTCAGTACCATACATTATATTCTTTTCCATCTTCGTTATCGCTAAAACAATTTGACTTTGTCTAGGCTTAGGGTATTACATTGTTAACAATTAAAAATATACATTAAACTTTAACAAAATGTTGGTGTTTATCTAAGTCCTTATAATCCTACTATCCTAATTATTCGCACAATACTGCGAACTGCCAAGTTGTAGAATTCCCAACCATCATCTCTGTTTCCCGATAGCTATAACCTGCCTATCTTTTAGTCACGAGTGAACTGGTATTTTTTTTTTCTGATGACCTAATCCAATCGGCCGGAAGGGCCTCTATTGGTTCACCGGACTTTATCGGTGAGCCGTCCGAGGACGGTCGAACCGATTCTGGTATTTACCGAGTAAGCGCGTTTTAATCATCATTTCCACATTGCAAAAAGCAAGCAACTACAAAATTACACGCCGTATAAAGGCTGAAGTTCGTGAGAGTGAATTCTTTAATATCCTTGTAGGTGTAAATAATTAACTAGCTTTCTTTTATGCAGTAAAATTATCAAATTTAATCAAATTCTAGTAATCTTACTAGAATTTGATGAAATTTGACCGTATTGACCCAAATGATCATGATGAAATCACGGGTTAAATTATTGTAAGTAGTTGTAAAACCAGTGGCTTGTTTTGTTAAACAAATGTAGGTTTCTTATTAATAAAATAATATTTTTCAGATGTATTTTTTGGAACATCGAAAAAAGGCGGTCCTATAATTGTAGTGAATAACTACAGATTTTCCAGACACATGCAGCAAGGAATTAAAACTCGATGGTATTGCGCATCCCACCAAGTTAAGTGCAGAGCAGTGATTTTCACAGTAGGAAATCAAATTGTTAAAATCAGAAATGAACACAATCATGAACCGAAATTAGGATGGTATTAATATGTAGTACTTAATAATGACTTAAAGAAGGTGTACGTATAATCGTACGGGAGATATTAACCAGATCTCCCAGCAATCTCCCAAGAGCAGCGGTGGCGCAGCGGTACGGGCCTCGCCTTAGAAAAATAAGGTCACGGGTTCGAATCCTGGTCGTGCCCACACATCTTTGTGTGAATTGTTTCATCTCCGTTGCTCAATATCGGTGAAGGAAAACATTGTGAGGAAACCAGCATGTCTAAGACCTAATCATTCGAGGACATGTGACATCCACCAACCTGCATTTGGCCAGCGTGTGTGGATTAAGGCCTAAACTCTCTTAACTCATAAGATAGTTGAGAGAAGACCCGTGCCCAGCAGTGGGACACTAAAAAAAAGGGTTGAAGCTACATAATAATATTTTTTATTAACTTAGTTTTGTACACACGACTACTCATCAAGTTATAGTTTTCTATTGTAAGCTGATCTCGCATTGTATAGGATATCCGTACACGAGACGTCAGATTATACGGGAAATGTATAGCTTGCTGTGTAGCCGTGTGTACTGTGTACCTATTTAGTATTAATTTGTGACCAAGATTTTGTGTCAGCTATTTGCACTGACACAATCATGCACCTTTTGACTGTCCTGTTGGCGTAATGTTAAGTGATCCTGACTGCTAAGCTGGAGGTCGTGGGTTCGATTCCCACCCAGGACAAATCTCTGTGTGATGAGCATGATTGTTAGTTCAGTGTCTAGGTGTAATTTATCTATTAATATGTGTATACAAAAAATGTATTAATATAGTATATTATCTGTTCCTAGTCCCCATAACACAAGTGAATATAATTGCTTAATTTGGGGCTAGATGGCGCTGTGTGTGAGAAAATATAGTTATTATTATGAACCCAAATTGGAATAATAGTATTGCTAGTATTTTTACTAAGGATGAATTTTCGTGTACCTACTTAGTATTAATTTATGCCCAAAATCGTATGTCAGCTACTTGAAGTAACATAATCATGAATGAAAATTGGGATGGTAGTGATAGTATTTGTACTGACTTTGTATTACTAGTACGTACTTACAGTCCATCAAATCTAAGAAGTACCGTTTGACAGTTCTAAACGTAGTACATTTAGAATTTTATTTTTTGTATGAAAATTGTTTATGTTATGTTAAAATAAAAATAGCTTCATAATTCAATTATTTTACAGGAAAGCTTATAAAAATAGTGTGAATTACGCCTCTATTAAGCTAATTTAATAGAAAACAGTGAAACGTCAAACGGTAGCTCTTAGATTTGATGGACTGTAAGTATCAATTTATGTCTAAGATCATTGTATCAGCTATTTGCAGTAATTTGTCTTGTAATTGTTGCACATTTATCATTATTATACTTCGTTTGCTCGGTGGACTATGCACGGAGCGGCGAACTTGCGCTTCGCTTATGTTTGAGTATAGATACATGAGCTTTAAATATTTTAGTCTCCCTTATATACCCTTTGTTTTTATTCGACTGCCCTAGAAGGAGGGTGTTTTTAGAGTATATAGTGTGTATATTTCTTTGGCACGCTCTAGACTTTAGAGCATGTAGCTTGTCGCATTTTAGCTTGAGAATTATCATAAGATTTGTCTTAGTCATGGGAGTTACTCAAATCCCTAGATAATTAAGAGAAGTAAGAGAAGACCCGTGCCCAGCAGTGGGACACTAAAAAGGGTTGAAAAAGCAAGCAGCAGTGGAAGTGACACTGAATACAAAAATTTTTGGCGTCAATTTTGATATTTTCAGTACTTCATTTAATTACGTTTATAGATATTGACGCAATCGGATATTGTTGTCTCCCTCGTGTTGTATGCTCGCTTAGCTCGCTGCCGAGTATATTAAACTGTACTTTTTGTGTGAAATCAAGTTACAGTGCCGGTAGCGACATCTATTATGTAACTAAAATAGTTTATATAAAAGGATAATTTACTATACTCCGTAGCAAGGATAGTTAGGTAACTCGTAATTTACTCTTCTGTATCCGCTGTTTACGATGCTAAGAAATTTTTGGTAGCTTATCTTTAGGGTACTTAGATACTCATTTATCTCGTCTATGTATCTACTTACACAGGTATGTACGTCTATTTACAATAATCAAGCCCGCTTTAATGATCTTGAAAAAATCACAATTGTATTTGATCTTTACCTATTTAGTATTATTGGCGTGCCATAACCGAGTTCCTAGTAAGGATTTTTAGATATTTCCGTATTATAAGCAACATATTAATCATAATAAAGATTTTAAAATCTAATTCTGGCGTTTTTTCTTCTAAATTCTGGTAATCTAAGGTCTTTTTGGGCGCTGAGTCACCTTCGTCCGTGGGAGCGCACCTTTTATCTGAATCCCCACACGTGGTCCTTGGGTGGTACAAATAAGGTGACAATCAAATGGTAAATAATAATTATGTTTACTGGTAATCAACTGGTGGTAAGCTGAGGCCGTGGTTAGTGACCACAAAGCCGCACCGCTAAGCGGCTTTGCCGTGTTCCGGCGCGATGTCTGGTGACACTATTTAAGAAGGTGGGTCGGGATTGTTGCTCCTATGAGGTTTCTTACCATATAGAGCCTCATTCCACTGCCACTTTCTAACCGAAAATGATTCGTTATCGCGAATAAATTGGTATATTGGGCGGGCGCGTCCAATCGTAGACTGCATCATTACTTAGCATCAGGCAAGTTGTAGTCAAGCGCAAGCCTATTTCAGAATAAAAAAATGAGATAGTGTCTCATCAAAATTTGTGTCCAGTTGCTACTCTACTCAATTCAAAATCTCTCTTTTTTAATAAATTAATATATTACCTACAAGATGGGGTCATAACCGTATTTAACCATAAATATTTATTAATACTCGGAATGCAGCGGTGCGCAGCGGTACGGGCCTCGCCTTAGATTAATGAGGTCGCGGGTTCGATTCCCAGTCGTGCCCACACATCTTTGTGTGAGTTGTAACATTGCCGCTGCTCAATATCGGTGAAGGAAAACATTGCGAGGAAACCGGAATGCCTAAGAACTAATCATTCGAGGACATGTAACATCCACCCACCCTAAATTCTCTTAGCTCGTAAGATAGTTGAGAGACCCGTGCCCAGCATTGGAACGCTAAAAATGGTTGAAGAAGAAGATGACTCGGAAAGTACTTAGTTGCTTATATGGCGAAAAACGACACAGTCAAGAACGAGAGCGCAAAGAAGAATTTTGATAGATACTTGTGATATGACAAGGTTTGGTATGCCAGTTGTCAATTTCGCTTTCTATAAAAGGACTAAATCTGCTTAATAAACTATACAATTATTACTTAACAGCTTAGAAAGTGATTAATTCAACCTTTCACTGACATGGAACTAATATTTATTTTCTGAACTAAAATAAATAATCCAGTTTGCTCATCGCAAATTGAGGTTAAATTACGTCATATTTTATACCTTGACGTTCTTCACATGCGCATTTGAGCATATGCGGTGCACCATTCTTTACTGCATGCATTATCACCTTTAAAAACCGCGTGGTCAGTCTTGATCAAATATAACATGTATTACCTAAATCGTAGATTAGTGAACCGCATATGCGCATCCGTAGAAAAAGGTACTTAATAACGAATATTATTATATTATATTTTCAGTATCGTTCAAAATATCTCAACGAGGGGGACGAATAATGATAATAAATGGGCACGAATACCACAAACATTTTACGAAACAGTTTAAAACTCGTTGGACTTGTGTTTATAAACAGAAGACATCTTGCAGAGCATCGTTGTTCACTATCGATGACCAAATTGTCACGATGAGATGCGAACATAACCATTATTAATCATTAAAATACACACGTATCTATGTGGTTTTAATTACAATTTTTCAATTTCTTCACCTGTACTAAAGTATTATTGTTTGTGTACTTCCGCATATGCGGTTCATCACGCTGACATTTTATATTTACCGTGCGACCAGTCGCAGTCAAAAGCTTGTGCACAGAGCGATAGCCGCTTAAAGTAAAGGAGAGGAGTGTTAAATATACCTAAATAATTATATAATTGTGTAGGTATATCCTAATAAAATAATTTTTTTTTGTATTATAAACTTATTATTGAAGAATGTAAAATAATATCTATTATTTATTATTAAATACTAATGTATTATTATATGAGAATGCACTGAAATCGTTAAAAGTTGTTATTTTATTAGGTAGGTAGGCATGTATGTGATAAGTATACTTTACCTGTATCGTATTGTACAAATGTATTATATCTATTTTATAGGCTTAGATGTTTGAAACATTAATAAATAAAGAACTGAAAATAAAATGATACATATGTATTCGCATTACTTATTTATTTTTATAAAACTTTCTGTGTGCGTTCGCATATGTAATCTTTTTGTCATTCCTTTTTATCCAAATTTAGTAGGTATACTTGCGTCGTGGTAGTGTCACACCGTGGTTCCCGCGGCCCTGCTGGGTGCACATGCGCCGTCGACGCAGCCGTCACGGAATAAGTGGCGGCTGTTTCTGCGGTTCATGTGCACCAAGGTGAAAGACGGAGCGCTGTGGGTTTAGTGAGTATTGCTCCCGCCCGCGGTGTTGCATAAAGCAACATCGCGGTCGGGGGGGCACCGCTTCTCGGTGCCACGAGTCTCACACACCCCCGCCTTCCCCTAGGGGCGGGAGAGTGCGTAAATGCATTCCCACAGCGGAAACAAAAAAAAAACAAAAAAAAAGGTATACTTGCGTAAGTACAATGCAACAATATCGTCAAAACGTTGTGGTGATGATGATGGAGTTAGAAGGTCTTCACAGGAATTTCTAAATTGTACACGGTAAATATTTGGTTTGGTTGGAATAAATTGCGTTTCTGATCTCAGGTTTATGTAGATTAAAAGGCAATTTTTATAATTTAATACTACGGTTTATATCAAATATACCTACTAATAATATTATTCTGTGGACATTGGTGTGGGTTATACGTCGTCAATTTTATGTAAATGCTTTTGTACCTTACCCGTATAACTGTTTAGTGTTCCAATAAATATATAAATAAATGATACATTTTGATACGAAGTCGCTTCTCGTGTTTCTCTACCAGTACTCTATAATTCTTAAACAATTCAACGGACTCTGTTGTGTGCTGTTCTGTTTTTACCATCATGTAGGTAATTTTTTCTGATACGATGTTGAAGTAGGGACTGGCTGCTGTGCAGGTATTAGTAGATATTTAGAGATTATAGTTATGATGTAGTAATACTCATTTTAGTTTTTCATTTTCTAGATGTGATTTTCTTGGAGTCTCAAAGAGGAGGACGCGTAATGGTTTGGAATGGATATAAATATTACAAACAGTCTGTATCTAGCACAAGAACCCGCTGGACTTGCAGTCTTGCTTATAAAAATTGCCGGGCAGTAGCTTTCACTATGTTGGATAAAGTTGTACGTAACAAAACCTGTCACAACCATGGACCCGTTCCCTAATTCACGTAATTAACGCGCCGACCAAGTTGCGGTGCAGTGCAGTTAAGTTTACGTCTTAGTGCAAAATGGTATTCTTGTAATTATTTAGCTGTCATATCTAGTCTGTCTGTGTTCCGGTGTGATGTCTGGTGACACCATTTAAGAAGGGTAAGTGGGCGGGACGGAATGGTTGCTCCTATATGGTTTCTAACTATAAGGAGCATCATTCCACTGCCACCTTCTCACCGAAAATCATTCGTTATCACGACTGAATCGGTGTTCTGTTCCATCTTAAACTGCATCATTGCTTAACATCAGGCAAGTTGTAGTCAAGCGCAGGCCTATATCAGCATAAAAAAAATCTAGTGTATGCGCTCGCGTGACGCGAACTTGGCGCGAGCGTATCTGACAGCGGTTGTCAATATCACCAGAATACGAAAAGGGCTGTTTTGATCGAAATTTAACTGCATTTCGTGAATTAGTCTACTGTTAATGAATTAGGATAAGTCCTCAGTACTCCTCTGTGCATAACCTGCAGCCGTATCATAACACCTTATAGTATTATTGTATTACGGCATCTTCGCCATATCGCCGATGAATAAAAGCATTATTTATATTGTGAATGTTGTGCACAGCTGTAATTTTATGTCAGGTTTACACACACAGGTCTCTGATATGTCTATTCATTGTGATATGTTAATCTGTTATCTGTATCTGTACCAACTTAATAAAATAAATAAATAAAATAATCTCTCATGCTCCATCCGCAGCTCCAACAATACTGCTTTATGCTGTTGTGGTACACCTGTATAGAGATGGAAACAGATGCCTGAGTAGTTCCAGTTCTTGAGACAAAGCCATATTTATTATTGCATAAATTTTAGAAGGTTAGAATTAAATTTATCTTAAGCGAACATAATATAGTTACCTAGATTAGTCTGTGTAATTTATTGTTCCAATTTTGATGCTAAATAAACGTTTATAAATACAATATACGAGTATTTTCATTATAATTAACTAACTAATTACTGTAGCTTGTACAATTCAAACATTACTTTTTAAATATTTATTTAAACATTCTGATATTCATTCACTTATGATCTATATTGCATTATCCAGATGTCGTCTACCTGTCATCGGGGAGAAAGGGAGGACTTGTTCTGCTTTGGGGTGGTAATCGGTATCATAAGCAATCAACAATCAACTCAAAAACTCGTTGGGTTTGCTCACTTGCGAAGAAAAATTGCCGAGGAGTAGTTTTCACTGTAGATAAAGATATATTTCCGGGTAAAAATGACCATAATCATGCACCTACAGAATAAAAGAAAAGATACAACAAATTTAGGAGATGTATTCAATTAGATAGATACCCTTTACAGAATACACGCAAAGTAATAAATACGAATACATACACGGGCCGGTGGCGCGGTCGGTACGCGCTTCGATTCTTACCCATGTCTGACATTTGTGTGATGAACATGTCTGTTAGTCTTGAGTCTGGAAGTAATTATCTATATTTAAGTGTGTATTTACAAAAGTTTCAATATTATTTATGTAGGTAGTATATTACCAGTTATCTGATTTCCATTGTACAAGTTTTATCTAATTTAGAATCAGATGGCCGTGTGTGTTAATGTCCTACAGTATTATTATTAATAATAATACCTTTTGGTTGTGTTCCTGGATGTGAGCTAAGGTAACCAGTGCCCGCGCATTGCTATGCGTTCAAACGGTTTAGCCATGATTATTACTGGAACTAGCTCTATTAGGTCCCCTTAGATTAGATTACCCGTGGCGCTAAGTCTATTTCTATGAAACAATTTAAACCTCTATTAAAAATTACAAGATATTTTGTCCTTAATAACATCATATTGTTATGTACTTTTTGGACCTGAGAATAAAGTTTATTATCATTAAATTCATACTTACCATCTTTTTTAGTCTTTTTTTGGCCTGTTGCCGTAGTGATTAGTGTCCCTGAATGCTATGCTGGAGGTCGTGGGTTCGATCTCACTCGGGTTAAATCTTTGTGTAATGAGCATTAGTGTGTGTCTGCGTGTAATTTGTAATATAACAATATGTACGTAGAAACAAAAAATGTATTTAAAAAGTATAATAAATAGTTCTTAGTACTTCATAAAGTAAATGTTTAATTTGGGACTAGATGGCGCTGTGGCGCTTAGAAAATTTGACACGGAACTGGTATTGCGCGCGTTCTCCTCTGCCGAGGTACATGAACAGTTTATATGCATAAAGTGTTCATGTTTGACTGTGAGTGGCTTTTAATTACGTGTTCATTTGTAAAGAAGCTTTAACTCTCTCCCGCCCCCCAAACTGGCAGAAACAATTAGTACCAATAGTTGCGTATTACACCTTACGTGTTAAATGCTCTATAGGCCGACCGTTTAACTCGTGTATCGCCATCTGAGGTACAAAGTCATAAAACAGATAAAAGTAATGTAAGACTATTCGTCACTAATATCCATATCGCTTGAATCATCATCACTGATTATGAGCATGAATGCAGCTTGAGGAGTCAGAATCTTGGCGATAGACGATAGGCGATACGCGAGTTAAACGGTCGGCCTATAAGTCTGATTGAGTGAAAAAAAATATTATTTTTCCTCCGCGATACTTACTAATGTGTGTTTTGTTTTCTAGGTTTGACTTTTATGACATCACAAAAAGGAGGACGTCTCATTATTTTGCAAGGATACCGATACTACAAACAATCACAGCATGGACACAAAATTCGTTGGTTTTGCTCACATTCAAAAAACGGTTGTAGAGCGGCTCTATTCACTGTTAATGATAAACTTATTCAAGCTAAAAACGACCATAATCACACACCGACAGAATATCAAAGGCCTGGCAAATTACTGACAGCATTCGTTGCTAAATGGCGCTGACCTGACAACTTATTGACAGAATTCGTTGGCAATTTGCGCTGACCTTACAGTTAATATACAGAATTCGTTGGCAATTTGCGCTGACCTAACAGTTAATATACAGAAGTCGTTGGCAATTTGCGCTGACCTTACAGTTAATTTACAGAATTAGTTGCTAATTGGCGCTGACCTGACAAATTATTGACAAAATTCGTTACTACATGGCGCTGAAATCAAAGAATACTCATTTACACTTAGAAATTTAGCTATATATTATTATTAGGCTATGGATTATATTAATTAAATTGCAAGCATAGATTAATAAATATAAGTATTAATGAAAAGTATTATTGTAATGTAGATGGAGACCATTATATCCCATACTTGGGCTCATTCTGAGTGATCTCCTTTAGGTTATAAAAATAACTGTTAAGTTGTATGTATTGAACTGTCAATCTACTTTTTGGGTTTGTAAGTACTAACCAATAACAATTTTAATAAAAAAAAATTGACAAAACCATCTATATGATATAGGATGACTGGTAATGTTGAAAATACTTTGTGGTAGCTTATGATTGCAAACAACATTTTTAAAGAAACTCACGAAAGACTAAAAAAAATTTTATTGTGACTAAACATAGTGATACGAAGTCGGTAGGTTTAAATACTAAATTATTTTTTTGTTTATTTATCTAATATCACAGCTCGTTTGACACAACTCACGATGTGCAACGCAGTAGAAAATAATATTTTTCTAATAAAAAATTTAAAATGCTAATTGTTAATTTTAAAGGTCAAATTTATTATTATTTTTAACCAACTTCAAGAGGAGGTTTTCAATGGTTGGTATTTTTATGTAATCAATAAAATTAGTGAATAAGAATATAATCTGTTTTATTAACTAATAACCTCCGCCTGCGGCTATGCCCGCGTATCGTATATTCTATCTCCATACCTTTCATCGACACCCGTCCAGTAGGTTTTGCGTGAAAGGGTAAGAGAGATCTCATTCTATTCAAATATTGTATGAAATTGTAAACGTCAAAAGTTGGCGGGGTATCTATGCGGTGTCTATAGGTACTTGGTCAATGATACAAACTTACTAAACAAACTAAGTAGGAAGTAGGATTTTTAAGGGAGCACAAACAGTGTGAACTTCATAGTTGTGAAATTCACAGCCGGCATCTCTGGTTCCCGATAGCTATCATTTACTTACCTTCAAGTCAATAGTGAATCGGAATTTGTTAGATAAACGCGTTCCATCGTAGACCACATCATTGCATAACAACGTGCAAGTTGTGGTCAAGCGCAAGCTTGATATCGAATAAAAAAGAGGATACAGTCAGATAGTCTGTATGTTTCGCTAAGTTAGAAAAATAAACAAACTAAAATACATTATAAAATTACTGTTTATTTTTAGAATATCTCTACAGAACATCGACAAGAGGGGGACTTATAATAGTCATGGGTGGTTACAAATACAGCAAACAAAAAACTTATGGGGTTAAAAGTCGATGGTTTTGCGCAACACATAGAAAAAAGGGATGTAAAGCTGCCTTGTTCACAGTCGCAGATCAAGTCGTTCAAGTCAAGTACGAGCATAATCATACACAAGTTACACAACCAAATATTATATAAAATAATAACAGACTTCAAAAGAGAAAAGTAAGAGAGTAATTTATTACTTGAGATGTTTAATTAGGGCTAAGAAAATCTCACACAGTCTCACGTGGGCAACATTGTCTGTGATTTGGTTAGCTGACTTCAAGGCACGAGTGAATCGGTATTTATGGCATGGCTGGGTAAATAGGGCATTTCATCGTAGACTGCATCATTGCTTAACAGCAGGCAAGTTGTGGTCAAGCGCAAGGCTATTACATAATAAATAAAAAAAGACTAGGAAAATTTTTTTTTTGCTTCAGAACTCAATTGTCATACAAACATTCGTAACAAAATGCCTGTCACTTGTCACCTTTTGCTTGACAATTGTCACACGACTATGAGGCTGACAATTTCCACCGTTCTGAAATAGCGCCCAGGTGGGCTTTATGCTAGTTTTCTAAGTTAGAACTATAAAAAACATAGGTACCTGACTGAAATAAACTATAAAATGACTTTTTATTTCTAGAATATTTCTACAGAACATCAACAAGAGGGGCGCTTGCAATAATCTTGGGTGGTTACAAATACAGCAAACAAAAAACTCATGGACTTAAAAGTAGATGGTATTGCTCTACAAATAGAAGAAAGGGATGTAAAGCGGTCTTGTTCACTGTCGGAAATGAAGTCATTCAAGTCAGGTACGAGCATAATCATGCTCCACCAGATATTTAAATGACTTGTAATGTATAACATGCCATAAAATAATTAAATGAATAATAAATACCCCTTAGAAATTTCATTTTTTTTTATATTGGTAAAATATTTGTATTTCCCAAACAAGCTGATGTTAAATTATTTATTATAAATAACCATCAAAATTAGTTACTCATGGACTGGCTAGATTCAGCCCGCGGTTTTGCCCTCGTTTCACTGGAAACAGAACTGTTTCACTCCATTATTATTTATTATTATTTGCTGCTGGTGGATATGCTACACAATCCGAGTGTGCGAGAATGCATCCATTTCTTAGTTGCAGGCAGTGGTCGGCGCCAACATAAGCTACTTGCTTACCCATCTACATGGCTCTCTCCTCAAACGTATAACAGTCCCACTGTCAGAGCCGTTTCCCATAAAAATATCCTACTACAAAATAACCCAAATGTGGATATGTATTTTTTGATCCGCCTCGTGTGATGAAAAGAAATATTTATAGTTGACTAAATAAAGGTAACTTAAGTTTTAAAAATTGTTAATTTAATTATAATAAAATATGTTGTGTAGTTTTATGATTAATTAGTAAATAGTTTACTAGCATAAAATATAAGTCCCTTAGTGTAAACTGTCCACTTATTTTTTTATGAATAAATGATTAATTGATTGATTTAGCGGATTACTTTTGAAAAATCTTAAAACTTTATTAGGCTATACAAAAAAGTAGCGTATTTGTAGTTCCGACATTGTTATAGCTGCGATCGAATTATGTCAGGTGAGTCAGTCAGTCAGTCAATTTCTTCTAATACATTGAACCTGCAAAATTGTTTTTCAGTTTGAGGCTTTGAATTGGGTTTTATTGGTTAATTTTTTTTTAAGACTAACACTTAGCCAAAGTTTTCATTTTCATTAATAATCTATTTACGTGAAAATGAATCCCTATTTCTCTTGGTTACGCCATTACGCGTGAACGGATGGACCGATTTCGCTAATTCCTTTTTTAGAATATTCCTTGAAGTACGAGGATGGTTCTAATCCAGAGAAAATGAAAAAAAATCAAGCGTTCGAAACGACTTGACGATTTAAAAAAAAATCTATATTCGGCGAGTCTGAGAATCAGTCAAAAATATCTATTTTCGGACCCAGTAGGTAGCACTGTTACCGGGCAGAACGACGGCTGCGGGGTCCGCTAGTTCTATATAGATTAAAAAAAATATTGAAGACTAATTTTTAAATGGTAACAAAAAAAACATTATTTTTATATTCAAAATTAGGCTTGCGTTTGACAAAAACTTGCCTGTTGCGAAGCAATGATGCGCTCTACGATAGAACGCGCTTGTTTAATATACTGATACACTCGTAACTACAGATAATTTAAATGTCAAAAAACGTGTCTAATTTCTCTTTAATTTTATTTACAGACTAAATAGAATATTGGTTTTCATTCAGGAATAATGGCTATGTAGGGTTAGAGTTGTGTGTTACAGAGCGATTTTTTTAAAGGCTGATTATTGTGACTTCTTCCAACTTTAACAGCATTTATGACTCGCTAAATTTGTGTAATTGGACATTGCCTTCAGCTTGATAAAAATAATATATTTTGTAATTGACAACGTTTTTTTAAAGAGTGTAATTTTTTGAATTCTAGAATTAAATTACGACTCGGTGACAGGTTTATTATTATACCCAAAACTTATTGCAATAGAATTAACTGTTGACTATCAATCAAATTTTCTTTTTGATTAAACACTATCTCAAATATTACACAAATTAATTCAAAACTTAACTGTGTGGTTTTATTTTCTTTTCCTGTTATGAGTATACCCAGTTTAATTATAGCATCCCCGCAAGTGCCAGTCACCCTATTACTTTGATCACAAGTACCGAGCAAAAGTGAGTATAATGCTCTCGGCCGAGTACTCGGTACTTACGTATAAACATAAGCTCGCTATTTTTTTACGGCCGAGTTCCATACCGAAGAACATAGCGAGCCTATGATTAAACATAGGTACCGGTACTCGGCCGAGAGCGCTGTCTTGCCCTTTTGCTCGGTACGTGATAAAGATCAATGTAAACGGTGAGATGGAGAGGGTGGGGTTATTAAGAAGAAAATGAGATATGAGATTTCGGGGTTTCAAGAAAATTTGTTTCTGCGGCCTGAAGCCTTTGCAATTGGCGTTAGCCATCAATCCTGAGACTGATTACTCACTGGTCGTGTCGGTCAGCACATCCTACCGGACATTGAGAGTGAAGGGAATAGATAGTGCACCTGTGTTTGCGCACACACTTGTGCACTATAATACTCTTGCGCACCTGGCTAGAGAGTTTGTTCGACTGTCCTCGGACGGCTCACCGAAAAAAGTCCGGAGACCTAAAAAATAAAGACCCTTCTATCCGATTGGGTTAAATCATCCGCAAAAAAAGGCTAGAGAGTTCAGGCTGGATGGCGGTAGCCATTACACGTCTAGAAGTGAATTATTTCAAATTAAAGAATCAACATCCTTTTGGAATAAGGATCCTTTATAAGTAATAAGTATAGAGGTTGTGGCGTCACACACCTAACGCCACTCAAGAGACATGACGTCATAGCAATCCTAAATCGTAGAAGCAAAGTTACATATATACAACTTCCCGACAGTCGGAGGTAATAAAGTTCCAAGATTAATTTTGGTCATTTTCTAACATACTTTTTTTTCAGAGGATTACATCTTCTCAACATCTTTAAAAGTAGGTTGTCTTATCATCAATAGAGGCTACAGATTTTGCGAGAAAACCAAGAGGGGAGATATGACTTATCTAGCCTGTGCAACTCACCAGGACAAGGGCTGTGGTGCGGTGATGCTTGCAAAGTTTTCCCAACACACCGTGGTTATCCAAAACAAGCATAACCACGAACCCACTGAAGTTGATGTCAAAAGGACTGATATCCCTCCGAGGAGCCTTGCGGAGTATTAATGTTAAACGTTGTCCTTGCAAACTTTGCTAGACATTATTAAATTTCTTGTGTTAACTATTTTACATCCGCGATATTGTGTAAATGTGTGATTTTTGCGTAAATTTAATAAAATACTCACTTCCTGCGATTTTAATTAAAACTGTTAGGATATGTGTCATCCACAAACTCACACTTGGCCAGTGTGTGGATTACGGCCTACACTCTCTATTTGACCGCGGTTGGCCAACTCGTGGACATAAGCCTACTCTCAACTCTTAGTTCTCTTAAGTGCCCAACCGTGAGACGCCCTTGACGCTTGACACTAACATAGCCTTAGGCTCAAGAATCAAGCGTCGCGACGCGTCATGTTTCTCGTATTCATCACCATCATCATCATCAGTCTGGGGACGTCTACTGCTGGACGTGGGCCTCCCTTTTAGCATAGCGATCGCTTGCCAGCCGTTAGCATCCATCGGCTTCCTGTAATTTTACCAATGTCATCACCTTGTGACGCTGCGGCGCCCATTACGTGGTTTCCACTCAAGAATCTTTATTCCCCAGCGGTTAGAGGTTCTACGAGCGATGTGATTTACCCACTGCACTTCGACTTGCTCTTTCTTCACTATCACTACATAATTCCGGTGACTTTAGTTGGTAATAGTTTTTTGTATACTCTTTTCTATTTTTCTATCGTTAAGGTACAAATTTGTGCGACGCGATATGCGAAGCGCGGCACATATTTGTAAAACACGTTTATAGGTATTAGGTACATAAAAAATGGAGAAGATTGTTAATTCGGATGTTTGTACTTTCTACGTTGATTCACAGTCATAACTAGTGGACGGATTTGCAAAATTCTTTATTAGTTTAGAAGACTCACTACGAAGTATTTACATAAAAATTTTGAGTCTTTGAAGGTTTATATTTCAAGAAACATTGTTTTTGTGTACGTACGTAGAGTATAATATATTTAGTCGTAGTTTTGGTCTTATGAATAAATATGTAACTCGTTAATTATGCAGTGTGTGGCATGGTTTTGGATATAATATTAAAAACGGAGGCTCTATTATGGCTGACCGTTTAACTCGCGTATCGCCTATCGACAAGATGGCTCCTCAAGCTGCACAGACAGTGATGATGATTCAAGCGATATGGATATTAGTGACGAATAGTCTTACATTACTTTTATCTGTGGTTAAATAGTTCTCTATGAGATTTAAGTAATGTTTTATGACTTTGTACCTTAGATGGCGATACGCGAGTTAAACGGTCGAACTTTAGGTTACTAATAATTGAAAGATTATGATCGCAACTAATTAAAATCAAAATTTTACTTTTTATTTTTCTTTAAACTTAATCGTAAATTTTAAAGTAATGCAAACAATGCAGTAGATCCGCTCAACTGTATCGATTTAGTATGTTCTTTTATTATCCCCTGTATCACAACGTTTGCTATAATATTGTTTTGCAATAATAAGTCTTAATCATAATAATCAGTGGATTATGAATCCTAACGTAAACTAACTAACTTCCTTTGGTTAACTGGAGTCTTTTCAGAAAAACTACTTTTAGTCTCTGTTTTCAATATTATTCCCGGTTATAATCCACACACTGTATAAAAAATCTTATACAGTGTGTGTACCTAAATGTAGTGATGTAGTTTGATCTCATAATTTAATCCATGTTATAGTAATCATTATTATACCAATTGGCAATCATAATTATATTAATCACACGAAGACGTATTATTATTCGCACAAATTTTTTGAAAGAATTTTGAAGTATTTTTCATAGTAATATATTCTAGGACATTAACACGCTCGGTCATCTGATCCTAAGCTGAGCAGAGCTTGTGATATGCAAACCCGATAACTGATAATATTACTTAAACTACTTTTCTTTTGTAAATACATATTTATAATAGACTAGCGACCCACCCCAGCTTCGCACGGGTACAAATTATACACCTAAACCTTCCTCATTCTGTGTATTGGTGAAAGCTGTATGAAAATCGCGAACAGACAGCATAAGCGACTTAATTATTATAAGTAAAGATAATCATACCCACGTCTGATGAACATGTCTCTTAGTCTCGACAAACAGACATGTTCATCACACAAATGTCTGTCTCGGTTGGAATCGAACCCACGAATATAATTTTTTATATTATTTTAATAAAGTTAATCTGTTTTCAGATATATCCCTCTCAGTGTCTAAAAATGGACGTCATATTCTTATATTGGATGGGTACAGATTTTATAGGCGTGAAAGTGTTGGCATCAAAACACGCTGGTGCTGTTCTACACATAATTGCAAAGGATGTAAAGCAGTGATTTACACTGCAGGAAATGAATTAATTAAAGTAAAAAACCAACATAACCACTGAAATCTGGCAAACGAAATATTTAAAAGTACCCATATTACGAGTTCGTATATACGAAAAAAGTTTCGAATATCATCATCTGTGGGTGAATTGTTTCATCTCCGCTGCTCAATATCGGCGAAGGAAAATATTGTGAGGAAACCGGCATGTCTAAGAACTAATCGTTCGAGGACATGTGACATCCACCAGCCCGCACTTGGCCAGTGTGTGTGAATTAAGGCCTAAACTCTTTCTACTCGTAAGATACTCGTAGTTGAGAGAGGACCCCTGCCCAGCAGTGGGACACTAATAAGGGTTGAAGTGAATTCAAAACGTCAGATAAATAAAAATGTTAGAAATAAAATAAAATTAATTGGAAATAGAACAGGTACTAAAATAATTTGTAGATTTTATTGCATCTTAAGTATTATCTTGACAGGTTCATGATAGTTTTCAAAAACTTTCTTCGTATTTACAACTCGTACTCACTATTACAAGTTGTAAATACGAAGAAAGTTACAGATAAAGATGGCGGTTTAAGTTTTGTCCTGCCCCCCGATCCCCTAAAACTAGAGTGTCCGGCAACGTCCTGAGCCGAGGATCGTTCCACAGTACTTGATCGGTTCGACCGTCCTCGGACGGCTCACCGAAAAAGTCCGGTGAACCAATAGAGGCTCTTCCGGCTAATTGGGTTAGGTCATCAGCAAAAAAAAAAATAGTTTTGTCCGATTTCAAATGTTTATTATATCTTTTTTTAAGTTTGTTCGTGTAAAACTATATAACAATTAAACGAATTTGAGAAGTTATTATTTGTTTGAAAGAGGTTACCTTATTCTAGAATGATCTCATTTAAAGTCGTGTTTTTGATTTTTGTGTATATTTGATTTTGACGATCGGTAGCCGAGCGGTGTAAGCCGTCATCAGGTTTTACTGAGAGCCGACCCCAATAGAAATGGGTATAGGGCAAGGGGCAATGAATGTATATATTTGATTCGACGGGCCGGCGGCGTGGTCGGTAAGATACTTGCTATTCACGCCGCAGGTCGTGGGTTCGATTCCCACCCGAGACAAACATTAGTGATGAACATTTGTGTTTGTGTCGAGTCTGGGTGTAAATATCTATTATAAGTATTTATTTACAAAAGAAAAGTATTATATGTATAGTATATACCAGTTATCTGGTTTCCATAACACAAGCTCTGCTTAGCTTGGGACCAGATGACCGTCTGTGTTAATGTTCCAGAATATTATTATTATTTAGTTATCTGTTTTCAGGTATATCCCTCACAGTGTCTCAAAAAGGGCGTCGTATTATTGTAATGAATGGGTACAGATACTATAGCCGTAACTCCATGGGCTACAAAACACGTTGGTGTTGTTCCACTCATCATCGTAAAGGGTGTAAAGCAGTTATCTACACAGCAGGAAATGAAGTAATAAAAGTCAAAAACGAACATAACCATTGAAATAAAGCCAAGCTACGCCAGAACGAGGCAAATTTAATTTTTAACGGATTCAAATGTTTATATTTTTTTTGTTAGTGCATAATTTTATTAAATAATATACTTTATTATTAAGAATATTTGAAAAAAAAAACATGTTTAGAGAACTTATTCTGAAGCAATCCCATTTATATTTGTTATTGAAAATAATTTGTACAGTTAATACAGTGAAACTTGGTTAAGTGGGACCTGGATAAGTGAGAAACCTCCATAACTGAAACTCATGCTGAAGTCCCAAATCTTTGGCACTGAATTACCTCTGTTGGTAGGACGAAGTAAGCCTCTATATCTGGGATTTGTTCTTTCGATTTATCATCATAGTTACCTCTATAACTGAGACAACGAGTAAATTTTATATGCATAAACCTCTGTAACTGAGATAACATTGTTTTGTTTGTTTACTCATTCGTATTCTACCCACAAATTCCACACTTAAGTACGTAAGTAATTTTGAGCCTCAATGACTTTCAGTTTTACCTCTATAAATGAGACAGATATTTATTTATACCTGGATATCTGAGACACTGGGTAAGTGGGATACCTCTATAAGTTAAACGACATTTCAAGTCCCTTGATGTCTCACTTAACCAGGTTTCACTATATTATTTAAATAGACAATAGTGAAATCATTCGTAATCACGATGTTTCATAAGCGCGTTCTTTCATGAACTGCATTATTGCTTAGCATCAGGCAACTTGTAGTAAAGCGCACGCCTATTTTTGAATGAAAAATAATATTTAAATTTCTTTTTTTAAAAAAACTTATATTTTCAGATTTAACCTTCACAGTATCTAGAAAAGGGCGTCGAATTATTATTTATGATGGATACAGATTTTATAGCCGTTACACTGCAGGGCTCAAAACAAGATGGTGCTGTTCTACACATCACGGTAAAGGGTGCAACGCAGTGATCTACACAGCAGGGAATCAAGTAATATTAGTAAAAAATCAACATAAACACTAAAAATCCGCTAATGAGATGCCAATTCGGGGACCGAATTATTTTTTTGTTCTAGAAAACATTTTTTTGTTTGACTGTACTGTTTGAATGAATTGCAAGTTTATATAAGAGTGAAATAAAACTACTTTCTTAACGGATTTTATCGCGGTTTATTTCAGATTTTAGATCCTGACGTTTCAAAGTCTTTTCAGACTTCATGTTCACGGGTGGACTGAGGTATTTGACGTCCAAAAATATTAATCACAATTATTACTGACTACCTCCAAAAATTCCTCAGTCCACCCGTGAACATGAAGTCTGAAAAGACTATGAAACGTCGGGATCTAAAATCTAAAATAAAACGCGATAAAATCCGTTAAGAAAGTAGTTTTATTTCAATGTGTGATATTGGCGTAAATCTAAGACAATATTACTTAAGAGTGGTCAAGCAGCCGGTACCGTGGTTCCGGCTGCTTGTGGTGCCACTTTACGGAGCCCTCAGCTATTTCGCCAAACAAAATGTTTTATTCTTTACGATTTCAAAAATCGACAATAATTTATTTGTTTACCCTATTTTGGTGCGAGTAATAACGCAGACAACTCAAACCGTAAAATTATGTCATAGATTTAGTTGTTAATTGTTATTATAATGGATAATACAGGATTTGTGTTTTATTTTTTCATCTATACCGATAAAAGTTAATTACTGTGTGCCTAGGTCACGAACTAAATTCAGAAAAGAAAATACTTTTTGACAAAATTCAATTTTTTTGTAGAGACTTATTTCGTATTGTCAACTTGTACACACGGCTAAACAAGTGACATAGAACAAAATATTACCTTGCTTGAGAGTAAACGCAATGCGTATTTTATGCGAATTCAAACT
Organism: Meganola albula; assembly: GCA_936450015.1. Classification (NCBI taxonomy): domain Eukaryota; kingdom Metazoa; phylum Arthropoda; class Insecta; order Lepidoptera; family Nolidae; genus Meganola; species Meganola albula. The sequence goes on from OW388149.1 coordinate 12,242,424, forward strand.
TTGCACGACTCGATACCGGACTCTTCCGATACCAGAGGCTTTAATCAGTTGTCAAACGCCAAAACTGTCAACACGCTACGTTTGGAATATAATCGTATCTTTTGGAATAAAACTAAATTCAGAAAAGAAAATACTTTTTACAAAGACAATACAAAATTCAAATTTTTTGTAGAGACTTATTTCGGATTGTCAACTCGTACACACGGCTAACCATCTATCAATTTTTCCGGTAGCTATAATCTGGTGGTCTTCAAGTCACGAGTGAATCGGTATACTGGGCTGGCGCGTTCCATCGTAGGCAACATCATTGCTTAAAATCAGGCGAGTTGTAGTCAAGCGCCAGCCTATCGAAGAATAAAAAAATGCGAAATCAGCTTATACTGGAAATGTACCTATAGCTTGATGTGTAGTCGTGTAGGTAGACTTACTAAGGGTAAGTACTGGTGACAAAAAAATGAACTATACCTATCACTCTCTACAAATACTTCGTAGATGAAAGAAAGAGCTTCATATTTATGAATTAATTATTTACATAATTTTTATGTTTAAACATTTTTTCAGTATCCTTTGCAACATCTAAAAGAGGACGACGTTTGATAGTTATTGGGGGTCATAAATTCTCTCGTTCAAGTCGAAAGAATTTTGGCCGATCTTATTGGCATTGTTCTACCCATCATAACACAGGATGTCGGACGAGATTGGACATGATTCACTTCAACCCTTTTTAGTGTCTTACTGCTGGGCACGGGTCTTCTGTCAACTATCTTATGAGTTGAGAAAGTTTAAGTGTGTGGATTAAGGTTTTAACTCTTTGTGAAGACGAGAAGACCCGTGCCCAGCAGTAGAACAAATAGTTGTTTCTAATATTTAATCCAATTTATCCATTTTCAGTATATTTCACCAGATCTTGTCGAGGGGGTGTACTTATTAACTTGAGGGGTTATCGATTCTCTAAACAGAGGACAACGGGATTCAAAATACGGTGGCACTGCTCTACTGGCCAATATATAGGTTGCAAAGCTTATATTTATACAACTACAAATAATGTTATAATGAGAATTGATGATCACCATAATCATGATCCACCTAGGTCTAGACCAGAACTACAATTTGATTCCAAGGAGCATCAGTCTTAATTAACCTTGACCGCTTGACCCCAAAAAGTTTACGAATTGATAAAATACACCTGCAATAAACAGGTACGCCCAATGGATGAAAATGGAACAAAAAATATGCATGTTTTTGTCGCATAAATGCAAGACGGGCGCTAAAAAACAAACACATTGCGACACGGGAGGTTAAAATGATTAATTCAAATGTAGTTTATGTTTAATCAAACTTATATTGCACCTCAGTTTTCTGGATATTTTAATTATATTCCTACTTTCAATATTTTCTTATAAGCTCAATCTTGATGAAAGAAACCCTCAGTAAACGGATACCTTCGTTTATCCTAAAATAAACTTTAAAAATAAAAATGTGACTCAAAGCACAGTTGAAGTAACGTTTATTTCTAAGCGGAAGACCAAAGAAAGCAGGCAACCTGCGCCACAACCAGAGCTGGTTGGAGCCGAAGGTTTCTTGCTTTCTTCTGTATACGCCTATAAAAATAACTAACAGCGGTCACTTGCACAGTTGTTTGTTTTAATGGAATCAGTCCACACTGCTTTTCCATTGAACCCCCTCTTAAACCGACCGAAAGTAGTTTTTAACCGACGGTTAAAAACTACTTTAAGTGTCATTTCAGATAACCGTACTTTTAAACAATTTTCTTTAAGTAGGTACCTATATAGAATTAAATGAATTTCTGTAACATATTTTCAGAACCCGACATTGAAAGTGATGAAATATGGTTGGAAGAAGAAGTAGAAATCACGGATTCAGACGCTACTAACTTTGAACCAGATATAGTCGACTCAGCTGAAATGCCGAATGATGCTGATCCAGGTCATGTAAACCCGCTGGAAGAAGAAAATAATTCAGGCATTAATAACGCCGTCGCTACTAGCCCAAGTCAAACGGCAGTCGACCAAGACAAGATACCAAATAATTCAGAACCAGGTCATATAAATCAGCCAGTACAAAAAAGCGCACAGAATAACTTTGGTAAAAAAGTAAAAAAAGAAAAAATTAAAACACCAACTGAAAAAATTACAACTTCTACCGGTGAGGAAATCCATTTACCAGAAAATTTGCCAAAAAACACAAATGGCAAAACTAAAAGAAAAGATTGTCGTCACTGTTGGGAAACAAAACACATTCGTAAAGCCACTTTGTTTTACTGTACTAAATGTGTTAGACAGCCAGGATTATGTATAAAATGTTTCCGTAGTTATCACAACTATTAACAGGGCAAATTGCTTAGTAATATTAATAATCATCATATAAAAAAGAAAAGAAAGAAAAACATTTGTTTGACAGAGACAGGACACATAGAATTATTCATTAAAAAAAACACATGAAAAGAAAAAATAAATAAATGAAAACAGTTAAAAAGAAACATCTGCCACCGTCGAAACATTCGCCAATTCGTGATTTCCACTCAATAATTCATTTACCCCAGCGGTTGTCATTCTGCAGCAGATATGACGCGCCCACTGCCACTTCAGCTTACTAATCCGGTGGTGCTTAATAATAATGTGCCTATATTCTGGGTGAGAATCGAACCTATAACATGTAGCGTGTTACATTACATTGAATAAAACATCAATATTGTTGCTTATACTAAAGTTAGTCTATTGAAAAATAAACCAAGTTAGTCTACTTCTTTCTCTAACTTGGTAAGTTTTGTACTTGTGTGATACAATTAGATAGTTTAATCAGAAAAATCTATTTCTTATAGGTTAGTAGGTATACCTATCTACAATACATTAAGAGGTATTATTAAATAAAATTATAAAATAAAATAATTGCATGGCTACGTATTTAGAATGAATGTGTGAGCTATTCTTAATCTTCATTTCTTAACCGTTCACTAAATAGTAATGTATACGGATGTCATCATAGACAACTTCTGATTTCTATAATACGAGATATCTCAGTTCAGGAGTCAATGTGCAAGTCTTCTAATATGTTACTGTACATCACCGCTGTTATCTTTGTAAAATGTAATAAGAACCTTAATTGTACTCGCATGTTATTTGCTACATCCTGCATGCGTTAAGTTTACGATTCGTGTATTAATATTTTTGCAAAATAAAGAATATTTAATTTAATAAGCACCAGCTTCACCAGTTACTGATAAGTGTCGGGTAGCTTATTCATGTTTTTTTAATTTTTAAGGTCACGACATAAAATAAGAAAGTGTCCAATCTTTTAAATAAGCTATTCGAAATTTGTCAGTAACTTGTAGAACTCACTCTGATTGTTGTAACTTTAATCCTTTTCTTTGAACTTGGTTGGACACGCTGCCTCTGTCTAAATATGCAAGATGAATAAATGTTTTAATTTTTGTCTGTCTTGATTATTAAGAACTATGTGACAATGTACTTATTTTTTAAGTTTTATCTTGAGTGGAAATCTGGCGTGACGTTACACCTTGTAGTTACGATTACATTTTTTTTTTATGTGGCAATTATGACATAATGGTTATTTACTAAATAAAAAAATCTAAAATATGTTTACCAATACTATTTACGGACTAAATAAAATTGAGTAATCTATCAGTAAGTTTGGGAGTCAAAACGTCACTATAAACGGTTGTTCTTGCGCCTCATCTATTTGCCGTGGTGTCAGTTTTCCTATACCACTGGATTTTAAGAATAAGGTAATAGTGAGTAGTGACCTACACTTGTGTTTGCACACATACTTTTGCACTATGATATATTCTGCGTATTACCTAGCTAATGATTAGCCCCTTTAAACGAATTAAGGCTTAGAATAATATATTTAAATCAATATAATTGTAACTACTGCTCTTTTTTCTGTAAAATATTTTTTGTTTTCTTTTTATCCGACTTCAAATACCGACGTCACCAATTATGATATTTGATTCTTGTTTGTTCAGTCAGCACAATTTTTTTAAGCCGGTTTTGATATTATTTTCTTTTTAAAATAAATACTGAGCACTACTTATATTGTTTCATTATGATTGTTATCTGTGAATCAATTTAAATACAACGTTGAGTACCATGACATATTTTAATTCTTGAGCCACTCAACGTCATATTAATTTTAGTAAGGTTACATGTACATTATTGTGCTGGTTGTCAGTTTAAATTCATGCGATTTGTATTACTCTACCAATGTTGGTACAAAGTGGCTCAACAATTATGATAAGATATGATGTTCTTCAGTCAAGTGAGTGACTGAGTCAAGATCACTGAACTTTTACTAAATACTTAGACTTTTTTACATAATGTAACAATGAGCGATACACATACCCAATACGACTGCCACAAAGCTCGATCTATTTACATGTTCACTGAGCGAATTTAATAAAGTTACACTAAATATTATTTTTTATCATGAATGTACTTTTTGAATTATGTTTCGTTTTTATAATTCTATTAATTACTCTTTATTACTTTAATTTAAATTTATTTATTTTTAAATTAAAGTAAATATTTATATATTAAGTATTAAAAATATATAAAAAGAAAAGTATTATATATATGTATAGTATATACTAGTTATCTGGTTTTCATAACACAAGCTCTGCTTTGCTTGGGACCAGATGACCCTGTGTTAATGTCCCAGAATATTTATTTATTATTTATTTTGTCTGTATACTTAAAGTTTTATGTATAAAAAAAGAAAAACAACTAATTTTTATTAATTTTTAGCATTTTCAACAAAAACTGTTAAAGGCGGGATGATTCTCGTTTAAGATGGTTACCGATTTTGTATACATCGCACCAATAAAAACGTATAAGATGGCACTGCGCATCATACCACAGTCGAGGTTGTAAAGCAGTTCTATTTACTACATTAGATAAACAAGTCGTACAAGTTTGAAGGCTTTCGATGGTTTTTGGACTAAAAAATATCAAGATTAGCAGACAACTTTAGGTAGGCGTGAATAATCGGGTAAGAAGACGGTATTTCAATAAAATAACTACGGCAAATATCACTTCACCCCCATCTCTCGATAGCACAATCATGAATTCTACCAGGTAATTACAGATCGTTAAGATTACGTTGGATTAAATAGTAACGTTCACCGAGCACGTTATTGTATCTGCACTACCGTACGCCACAACGGTTCAACACAGTGTCAGCCATTCTAAGATGGCCGCTTCACCCGCGCTCGGTGTTCATTCGTTCGCTCATAATGACATTCTCGAGTGACAGGTTACTTCAAAGACGGACGCGATGACAGTATAAAATGACAGCCGATACGTTGAGAAGCAGATGTGCCAACAAGTTAATAATAGTCATTACTATACACCAGATAGAGTGACCACAGATTCTCTCTGACTCTCATCTGGTGCAAAAATAAATTAAAAATTGCACAATAGCAAAAAAGTAAGCAATAGAAAAAACTTATTTTTGGCATCTGGTGGTATAATTCTTCTTAAGAAGCTTATTTTATGTATATTTTAAATAATAATGAATTTAAAAATATAACTAATTTAAGACATAATCATTACAATAGATATATGAATATTAAATATTTGCAATTTTATGACATGTGTTTGAGTAATTTTATTTAGAGTAGCAAGGAAGCAGTTCATAAAAGTCGCTGGTTTGATGTCTGCTCGTACCCACACATCTTCGTGTGAATTATTCATAGCTTCTCAATAACGGTAAAAGATACACACCTGCGGAATGGGCACTGGTGACCTGTAATACAGGCTTTCTTATAAACCTACAATAGGTACCAACTCTCAAAAACCAGACTTACTATAGTTTTTATAAGTGTCGCTAAAAACATAACTGCAAAACTTTGTGAGAGAAATAAATACGTTTTTCATTTTATGTTTCAGTATTTTTTACGAAATCTGTGAGAGGTGGGCACATTCTCAACTATGAAGGGCACCGATTTTGTATACACCGCACCAGCAAGGAACGAATACGATGGCAGTGCGCCACATACAACACACGGGGTTGTAAAGCCGTTATATTCACTACATTTGATATAGAAATCGTTTCAGTCAGAAATCATCATAATCATAAACCTACATTTAAGCCAGATGAAGAAAGAATTTGAAACAGCTGCGAATGCAAAGTAAAATATAGGCAATTTTTTTGTGGTGCAAAAAACTCAGAATAATGTGTTTACATCAATATAATTGTAACTACATATCTGTAAAATATATTTTTATTTTCTTTTTAACCGACTTCATAAATGAAAAATTCACCAATTATATTTGTTTCTTGTTAAAGTAAAACTTTTATTACATCGTCTTAAACTTTTTAGTCTGTGTGTTGCATGACGCGTGACGGTAGGCCACGGAGTAGGGATAAAGTGAAAGGTGCTCGTCGGTGAATGGCGGTGCCTATAGTTCCCAGCAGCTGATGATAAAGCGATTTTTATACAATTAATGGAATATTATTCCTTTAAGAAACGTTTTTAGATAGAAAATTCTAGTTTGATGTGTTTAATTATATATTATAAATGTTCATTTTAAGTTTAAGTTACCCAGTAGTACGATTCAGTAATAAAAACAGAATTTATACAATATCAAGCACTTATTCATTAAGAGTTACTAAACGAGGAGCATATATAAACATCACAACAAAACAAGTTCGGTCGTGCACAGATATGGGTGAATTGCTGGAGATTTTTGTAATTCCCAATAAGCGCCCATAACTTCCCGTCAACAGGCCATTTATCTACGATTTTTTGGGCATTTACTGGGAAACTATACAATTTGCTCATAATTTGCCCATCTCTCATGCATATTCACTGCTCGCATATTTTTTATAGATCAACCAAATACAAGCTTGTAGCGCTAGAGTCTATCGAAAGGCGATGCAAAATGCTTATTGGTAACAAATCCCATGCCCAGCAGTGGGACACTAAAAAGGGTTAACCTTCTTAGTGTCCCACTGCTGGGCATGGGCTTCGCCGATATTGAGCATCGGCGATGAAATAATTCACACGAAGATTTGTGGGCACGACTGGAAATCGAACCCGCAGCTATTTCTAAGTTGAGGCCCGAATCGCTGCGCCACCTCTGCTCAATGAATTCATTGTCAAGGTTAAATTGCAATGCCTCGAATATCCAGCTAGTCATCATAGGAAACCATTACAAAAAAGGTATTGAGGAACTGATATTTTCAGAAGCTTTTTTATTTACGATATGCTGACATTACTGTGATTTATTTTTTATCTTAAAATAGGCTTGCGCTTGACCACAACTTGCCTGATGTGAAGCAATGATGCAGTCTACGATGGAACGCGCTTACCCAGTAAATACCGATTCACTCGTGATTTGAAGACCGGCAGATTATAGCTATCGGGAAACAGATACCGGCAGCGAATTCCACAATTTGGCAGTTCGCACAATGAAACTGTAAGCAAAGCGCTTTGTGCGTACCCGTGGAATTTCCACCGTATAACAATGGAACAACAAGGAAAGACCGTTAGATAAAACATAAATTTAAAATAAATCGGTTAATATTGTCCACGGATTAACTACTCTTAGAACAAAAGGTACGTAATATATTTTGATTTAATATCTTTTGAAGTGAAAACTTCTTTAGCGGCGTTGAGCACTTTTTCTGTAATGGGTATAAAATCTTAAACTCGCGTCAGGACACGTGACCTGATCGAAAAAGCGTAAGACGGATGGAGAGTAGACAGCTATCCACTCTCTACGGCGCGGCGAAAATGTATGCCTGGGCCTACTGTTTCGTTTAGGTAGATTAAGATGTTAATAATCAAGTTTTCACTTCTGCCGGCACTCCCGGAGTGCAACCCGTCTTTTTTATAATATAAAGTAGTCTCTATCACCTTGGCTACTTGGTTAGATGTATCGTAGGTACCTACGTAGCAAGCAGTAGTTAGTTCCAGGGTACCGCTTGATGTCTTGTCTCCAATTTTTTTTTGAAGTGAAAACTTCTTTAGCGGCTTTGAGCACTTTTTCTGTAATGGGTATAAAATCTTAAACTCGCGTCAGGACACGTGACCTGATCGAAAAAGCGTAAGACGGATGACGTAATATAAATTGTCATGTTTGTGTACGATAGCGCAATAAATGAATATTGTATTCTACCACATAAATGATAGTACTTTTATACTGATAAAGCAATTGGTGCAAAATTATTCCCTAACCATTCCAAAATATCAAACATGCTCAACGTTAATAATCAAGTTTTCACTTCTGCCGGCACTCCCGGAGTGCAACCCGTCTTTTTTTAATTATATATTGGGCTCGTGCAACTCGTAAATATCGCACAACAACATGCAAGTTGTGGCAACGAATCCCTTCTCAAGAATAAATAGCAATGCTTTAAACATCTTCGCAGGATTGCTTGTCAACATAGGAGAATTTCCAAAAGAGTGTCATCGGGAAACTGTTATCTTTATAAGCTCTTCATATTTACGCTTCTTCATCACTACATAGTATAAAACAAAGTCGCATACCTGTCCCTTATATCCCTATGTGCGCTTAAACCTTTAAAACTACGCAACCGATTTTCATGCCATTTTTTTTATCCTATAGAGTGATTCAAGAGGAAGGTTTATGTATATAATACATGCATAATATAGTAGAAAAACACTGAATTTTTTTTATGTTTCTGATGCGATGTCGTAAAATAACGCATTTTTTGTGCTTACATTGCAAACGCTGGCTAAACCCTACCATATATATCAAAATAATGCACTACAGTATTGCACACCTTAAAAAGGTCAACAAAAAAGTCCTGATGGTATAAGTCTATCTCTTAGGGATAACACACAATAACCTTTTTTTTATCTTTTACTTTCAATCAAAAGTAATGGCTTATTTACGAGGCGATTTTAAGCAATTTTGCATTATTCCTTATCTAATTAAGTACCTTAAATACATTGTCTATTTAATATAGATCAATATGGCCCTTTACAGCACATAATTTAAATGAATATTTCCGAAGATATTACAGATTTAAAATAGCGGTGCGGCGGTACCGGCCCGGCCGCGCGCGGGTCGTGCTGTTTGTTTTGTCTAATGGCAAAAAAGCTGTTAACGGTGTAAAAAGGAGATTTTGTAAATATACCTCAATATATTTAGTATCAGCATTGCACCCGTGCGAAGCCGGGGCGGGTCGCTAGTGTAATAATATGCTGATATTACTCTTACATAGAACTAAGTAATCTGTATGAAGGTACACAGTACAGTAGCAGTTTCTAGTATAAGCCGACCTCTTTTTTTATGGAAATCTTATACAATGCGAGGTCAGCTTATACTGTAAATGTATAGCTTGATGTGTAGCCGCGTGTACGTACTAAATTTTAGTTCTGTTTCTTTTTTTACTAAAAATGGGCTTACGCATGGCCATAACTTTACCTCTGGTTAAGTGATTGTGGTATACGATGAAACGTAATAACCCAGTACATACCCATTCACTTGTTATTTTAAGAACTACGATACGTATAAACCCGTCTCATTGGAGTAAAGAAAATGTCTTTGAAATAAATGTACTAACGAATTTTCAATCATTTTCAGTATTTTTTACAACATCAGTGAGAGGCGGGCCGATTCTCGTTTATCAAGGACATCGATTTTCTAAACACCGTAATAGCAAGACACGAATAAGATGGCATTGCTCTTCGTATAACAATCAAGGTTGTAAAGCAGTTATATTTACTACATTAGACAAACAGAAGATCCTTCTTGTTAGAAACGACCATTATCATAGGTGAGCAGCAACGAAATGATGACAGCTGATATGCAAAGAAAAACATGAGTATTTCGTCTGTGGTACCTCATTACTGCACAAATTGTAAAATAAATATTGTTAGTGTAATAATACTTTTTAATTTATACACTCTCGTAATAAAAACCTACAAAAATAAAAACATACTAACAAAATTCTGCATCGAGATCGCTGTCTGCGGGCAGCAGCGTACTAAAATAACTTGCAACATTACCTCTGCGAATAGCTAAACTTAAGCGTTGGCAGAGGTGCGTGCGCGCAGCTCTTGGGTCGCTTGAAGTGCTAATTAAGTGTTGTATAGTCTCTTAAAAATAGTTGCTAGGTCTAGACAGCAGTTAGATATCGACTTTTACTAGCCGACACTGTTTATAGTACTAAGACGTCACAATATGACTGACAGCATTTTCAGTTCTTCAATAAAAATAAAATACTTTATAAGTACATATCGTCGGTCAGAAACAATAATGGAACATTTCAAAATTATACTGTTCTGAGTAATTAAGGTTTAAAGTTGCTATTGAAAACGAAGAGATTATTAAAATCAATTTTTCTGTATCTGAATATATAGTTTTCTGTCAATTAAAACTGAAATCTGAGTTGCACCGTTAGTGATTTTGAAAATATATTTAATTCCCTACCATTCTGCGTACTTATCTCACAACACATGATTTCGGAAATGTTCCGGTAATGAATCCGACCGACGATATTATAAATTGTGAATGAGCGCGACGCCTACAAACTGTATGTACAGTTTGCCGACGGATGATTTTTTGAGTAATACTTATATTTTGAATAAATAAATTAAATAATTAAGTAAATTAAATAGAAAAATTTGTATTGTTAATTTTTTTTAATAAGTCAAATACTACATAAATATTTTTTTCAGCTTTTTTCACGACAGCCACAAAAGGTGGAGTGGTCTTAAATTTTGGAGGGTACCGATTCTCTAAACATCGTATAAGAAAGAACAAAATCCGATGGAACTGTTCAACTCAATGGAGATATAGCTGTAAGGCGTCAATATTCACTACTACTGATGACAAATTTGTGGACATCAAGTATGAACATAATCATGAATCAAAAGATAAAATTTTGAAAATAATTAATCTGTGTGACAAGACGTCTTGGGAAAACGATGAAGGATTTAACAACTTTAAAAAACGTTTCTTAGATAATAAGTTCTAGTTCTAAGTGTTTAGCTATACTATTAAGGGTTGCTTTATTATCTTAGTCATACTACTCGGTATGACTCAGTACCTACTAAATATACAGATATTTAATTAATAAGTTATTTAACGAGGGGCTTCAGAAAACTTCACTACAACTTCGTTTATACATAGAGATGGGGCATTTATGAAAATTCCTAATAAGCGCCCGTAACGCAGGGCAAGGACCCAAAAAAATAAATGCATTTATTGGGAATTTTCCAATTCGCTCATTATTTGCCCATCTTTTGTGAATGCACTGTTCGCATCTTTTATTTATAATATGAACTAATACCAGCTTATAGATTCTAACGAAAGGCGAATATACAAGCAATATTCTTGAGAAATGCTTATTGGCAACGAATCCCATGTCCAAAATGAATTGCAATGCCTTGAACATCACGACATGATTGCTGGTCATCATAGGAGACCATTGCCATCGTAAATAAAAAAATCTAAAAACGTATTTTGGAAACTGTTATCCTTGGAAGCTTATTTTTTTAAGTAGAATTAAGAAATATGTATGAAGGTACCCATTATATTTCTATTCGGGACTAGCATAGTGGTTAGTGCTAAGCTGAAGGTCGTGAAACCCAGGAAAAGCTTTGTGTGAATAGCATGATATTTGTTGTGTCTAGATGTGATTGATCTATAATATGATGTAGGTACTTAATCACAAAAAAATAGGTTTTAAATGAGTGTTATTGGATTAATAATAATTAGCATTCACATGAATCGTTGTCATGTTAGCATTTCCCTAACTAAATGAAGTTGCGAAATTGTATAAAGTATGACGAGAATTCTCCACTCGCTTCATACCTACTTCTTTAGAACACATATTGCACCGACCACGACCGGCAGCGTACGCTCTCTATCGCATGTAACAACGTTTTCATATCTCTCTGTTTCACGTGACCTTGATTGGCATCGTTCGCGAACGAATATATTAGCTCTTTGATTCGCATATTAATGAAAATATTCTTCATTATTGTCAATCATCGTCATATTACTAATTAGCGTAGCAATAGAAAATAACATGTTAAGACTCACGAATTCGCATGCTTATGACATTTATGCGAAATCGCTTTAATTACCACCACTAGTATAAATTTCTAATACCCATCACACAAGCAAATATTACCTTTGCTTGATTTGGGAATAGATGGCGCTATGTATGTGTGAAAATATTATACTATTATTATTATTATTATCTTGTCTTTTATTTAATTAAATAACTATCGACCGGCCCCGGCTTCGCAAAGGTAGATTAATATGATAATTATATATTCATTTATAAGGGAACAAACAACAGTTATAATTACAGGAATACAGTAAAAAATATTTATAGGTAATAATTGGTAAACATATAACCCACACGATTGTCCACGGATTAACAGGCAGAAAAGGAAACACAAAATAGATCGCCTTTAAGTTTTCGAATTAAAGAAAATATGTCAATGCCAGTGATTAAATTTCATATTATGGATTATTTCCAATTATGGATAAAGTTTATACATTTAAACCTTCCTCTTGAATCACTCTATTTATTTAAAAAAACCGCTTCATAATCCGTTGCGTGGTTTTAAAGATACTAGGTATATCTTTATAGCTATGCATAGGGACAGACAGACAGACAGCGGGAAAAAACTTTGTTTTATACTACGTGGTGATGGGCTTCCGCTTGGCCATAAATTGCATATTTTTAAGCGATTAAATACCGATTTACTTATAATTAGAAGACATGACTACAATATGAATAATATACTAAACATAAACGTATTTGAAACAAATGTATTAATGTATTTTCAATCATTTTCAGTATTTTTTACACCATCTTCGAGAGGCGGGCTGCTTCTAAACTATGAAGGGTACCGGTTTTGTAAACATCGTATCAGCAAGACGCGAATAAGATGGCATTGCTCCACGTACAACAATCAGGGTTGTAAAGCCGTTATATTTACTACATTAGACAATGAAATCCTTCTAGTTAGAAACGACCATTTCCATAAGCCACCATCAACCGAATGGTAACAACTGAAACGCAAAGAAAAACATGGGTATTTTGTGTGTGGTGCAAAATCTCATTAATGCAGAAATTGTAAAATAAATAAATACTAAAATACTTAAATATTGTATTTATTATTATGCTCACTCATCTCATCTCATTTTAATGCAAGCTCGTAAATATTTCTACATAATTCCGACCTCTGGTAATGACCAAATATGTAAGGCCGAGGATGCACTACGTACGCACACCTTCGCTCCACGCTCCTAAAACTGCTCCACTCAAAGATACTTTTGAGCTCCAGAAGCGTGCAACAATGGTACGCGCTCAGCGCTCCAATCAGTGTCAATTTTTGGACAAACACAAACGGAAAATCGTGTTGTTTAATAAATTTATTTTATTTTATTTTTCATTAATTTATGTAAAATAATATGGACCAAGTGTCTGAAATAAATGATTTATTATTATTATATTATGGAGATGCGCGTAAGACCTCCATCGGCGCAGTTCTAGATTCGAGTGCAAAAATAGTGTAAACCAAGCTTAAAACTTCTACTTATTATATTTTCAACACCTTTGTAACCTTATTATAATGCAAATAAATTATTGACTTTGACTTTATAATATTCTCATAATATACTCATTCAATTAAAATCATTAAATAAAAACCCTTCTTTACCCACAAATCATCTCATTTTGCGGATTAAAGAAAAAAAATAGTTGAAAGAAAGTTATTTTGATCTAATTTTTCTTTAATCCAAATTTTTAATCTTTCAGCATTTTTAACGACTTCTAGTAAAGGCGGGTTGATTCTATACTATGAAGGGCACCGTTATTCTATACATCGTACCGGACAGAAACGTATAAGATGGCATTGCGCCACATACCACCGTCGAGGTTGCAAAGCAGTTGTGTATACTACATTAGACAAACAAATAATTCAGGCTAATGTTTCCCATAATAACCATAAGCCAGCATCGACAGACCAAATGACGACAGAATTTGGAACTGATGCGATTGTGAAGAATGTGACCTAGTGAAAGTTTTCTAACTTAAAATTAAAATTGCAAAAATTATTTCCTTTCGTCCTCCAAAAAACGGCACTGTTAATAAACTACGTATACATTTTATTATACACATTGACGATAACTTCTTCGACTATGTTAAACCTGTTAAAAGCTCATGGTAGGCACTACTTATGCAAAAACGTCATATAAATGCAAAACTTGTAAAATTGCAAATAAAATAAATATGACTATATTTTTTCTTCTTATTTATTATAAACAATAATACATTAGAGCTTGTGTGGTCTCCTGGCGATTTCTATAGAAAGACGTAATGAGATGTATTGTGCATTTTTACATTATAGTTGTCGTGTGTGAAGCGCTATAAGAGGCGCAGGTTTGCGTCCGATATTCAGTAATACACAATAAACAGTTCAATATTCGAATATTGTTAATACGATGCGGTGCGGCGTCGTCGCATCCTAATGAATTTAACGTCACCGCATGGGTGATGCGACAACGCTGCGCAAAGCTGTTTATCGCGGTCCGACGAAGCACCAATGCACGCATATATTGACAGGCCGGTGGCGTGGTCGGTAAGATACTTGCTTTTCACGCCGCAGGTCGTGGGTTCGATTCCCACCCGAGACAAACATTTGTTTAAATATGTCTGTTAGTCTTGTGTCTGGGTGTAATTATCTCTATTTAAGTATATATTTACAAAAGAAAAGTATTATATGTAGTATATTACCAGTTATCTGGTTTCCATAGTACAAGCTCGGACGCTCCGCACCGTCGTGTGACCTCGCTCTGAGCAGCCACGTTGTGCAGCGCTTGCGTTCTATGTGTTACTGTAGCCATTAAAGCCATAAAAGGTGAAAATTGTATTTAAAACATGCAGAGCGCAGTGATTTTATCGCTCTATGAGCAGTTCGTCTGGGGCTGCTCATTGAGCGAAAAAATCCTCCTCTTTACACAATACACAATGTGGTTATGTTCTTGGGTGTGATTAAGCTAACCAGGCACGTCGACATCTAAAAGGTACAGTGTTGAGAGCATCCAGAGACTACGGTGACCAAAGTTACAAGTTGTAAGAGTTAGGGCCTCAATACATAGACGTTGGCCCAAATGTATGTTACATTGTGTTAGTAGCTTTAACAAACCAGATAACCAGATACCTACTAAACACTACTTACTTCAATTATTGCAAGAAATTTTTAATTGACAAAAGTTGTTGGGGAAGAGTAAGATAGCTAATTTCGATTGGTTCATTAAGTTCTTGACCTTGAACAAACCATTCAAAATTAGCTTGTGGTCGGACAATATGTAATGGTAAGATAAAGTTAGGCCAGCGCGAGTGCCCAGCTATGCGGCGTCTATAGGTCTGGTCCGTGATTTTAAGACGATATTATAACCTATAATCATATTGTACTTTATTTACTTTTTGTCTGATGAGATAATTTTTTTGCAGGAATACATTACATTGAATCGAACCAAGGTCGAAGAATGATTCTATACAAAGGATTTCGATTCAGCAGACATATAGAAAGGGGTCTTAAAACGCGCTGGTGGTGCACTTCGGGCCATAACAAAGGCTGCAAGGCTAACATACATACATACGACAATCAGGTTGTTAAAATTTATGATGACCATAATCATACCCGTTACAGCTGGGGTAAAGGAGATTTACCCGTTACAGTTGGGTTAAAGGAGATTCCTGAATAGTTCAATACATCTTCACCGTTTTAAGTTTTTTTGATATGAAGTAGGCGCAACCAGTAAAATCCATTTATATCTTAATCGATCTTAAACGCTTCTAAAATATTAAAGTTGTTAAACATTCTAGAAGTAGTTTACTCAATTCGATAATAGATGTCGCTGATTTTATGTACCTACTTGTTTCTGGTTGCGTTACTAGATGGCGCTTCTTGCTTTTATTTATAGAATTATTGTAGAATGGTGAGCTAATAGTCAATAGACTGCTATACATATAATCATACAATTATTTGCGACAGTAACAGCACGTCTGTGTAACAATGTAATTTTCTCTTCACTTAAACCCTTTTTGGTATCCCACCGCTGGATACGGGTCATCTCAACTTGAGAGAGTTTAGGCTTTACCACATGTCCTCGAATGATTAGTTCTGAGACTGTAATTTTATGTAGTAGGTAGGTAACTATATATTCCGGTACAACATTGTAACTGAAACAAAGACCTTCGTAATATAGCAAATATTTAAAAACGTATAGCTATTCCCTCGTTGCTTCAAATTTTTAAGGTTTGTCGGCTTTAAAACTTAACCTAACCCGAGAGATTTTTTTAAACTTCGACGCGCGCTAATAAAAACTTACTAAAAATGAGTTACGAATGTTACGATGTTATTCCTTGCATGTAAATTGATACCTTGGGGCTCAAAAGGCCTAAGCACTAAATTTCGATTTACTTGATTACTTTGGTTTACTACATTCTAGTAAGGGAGCGAAACTAAAGCTCCCGGTGTTACTAGATGGCGCTACCAGCCGTAATACTATTATTGCATTACTATTATTGTATGTAGAATGGCATTGTAATAATTAAATGACTAGCGATGTTATGACGGATTATATCGAAAGTTATCGAATCGTTAGAAATATAATATATTAGTAATTTATTACAAAAATATCTTATTAAATAAATGCCAATTAATAAACAGGTGTTTTGTTTTCCTTAAATCAAGTCATATGTGGAACCTGCCCAAAGGGCTACTTACTAAAATCCTCAGGTGTTCCGTCTCGGGACCATGGCATAAAGCGCCAGGCTGCAGCTATGATAATGAGCTCGGCCTTGCAGCCAAGTCTATAAAGCGGATGGCACGAATTGTATAGTTACCTATATAAAATTTTCATACTACAATATGCACAGGAGTTCATTTATAGCTAATCTAAGTATTTTTTTTTTAGTTTCACCAAGATTGCGAAGTCATTTAATTAAATTAAACAACTTTCTCATGGACTTAGTTAATGAAGATACTGCAGAAGCAGTAAAAAACGAGCCTGCTGACCCGTTAAACATAACCTCATCTTCTCATGAAACTTGCAATGACGTCCGTGCCACTTATGATGAAAAAGAAACCCTAACAAGCCTGCCTAGCAATGACGTATATGAAAACTTACCCACAACTTCTACGGCTCCCTTTTTAAGTGAATTTACATCTACACGTATGAGAAAATGTTCAGAAACTGGCAGTAAAAAAAAACAAGTAAACAAAGAGAATTGGCAAAGGAATAAGAGAAAGGTTTTGAAAAATCAGGGAAAGAGTTATATAAATATAAAAGGAAAGGTAATACCAGAAAAACAAATAAAGAAGCCGTGTAATGAAACATGTCGATTGAAATGTTTCACGAAATTTAATGAGAGTCAACGAAAATTAATTTTTACAAAGTATTGGAATCTTGGTGACATTCAAAAGCAAAGGTTCTTTGTAGTAACACACACAAAACAAAAAATACCTCAAACCAGGAAAATAACTGAAACAATCAAACGCAACCGTAAAAACACTTTCCACTATTATCTTCCTGACGAAGATAACCAAAACATAAAGTTACGAGTATGCAAGACTATGTTCTTAAATACTATTTCAACGGGAGACAAAATAGTGACTTCTGCATGGAAAAAGTTTGATGGAAAATCAACATTGTCAGAGGATAAACGAGGAAAATACATTAGACGAAAAAACGGTCGGAAGAACACATGATCTGTCATGACATCAAGTATTTTATTTGGTGAAATATTAAATAACCTAAAAAGATAGAGTGGACGCACATGATGGTCAGTTCAGTCTTACATAGATTGATTCAAAAAGAATTTATTTTCTTGTGTATGTACATACTACAATCAATAAATTAAGATTTTTGTGGAATATAATTATTAATTATCCCCGATAGTATGGTAGGTGTAAAAGTAATATCTAAATAATGCAGTTGTCTTCAGGCTATTGTTACAAGCTAGGTACAGTACGTTCACCCGTTTACATTGCCTTAAAGCAGTCTCGAACGCTTAATGCAATACAACGAAAAATTAGAATACTATCATATCTACAAATTATTTATTTTCGATTTCCAATGCACTTTATTCTATTTCGAGTGTTTTAATTTATTTTAATAAAGTTTTAAATGAAAACAAAATAATTTTATTTGCATTTTGAAAAGTTCAAGACCGTATTTGAAAACTTTTCGTATCGATTGACGATTTCGAATTCGTTCTCTATTCTTCTAAGGATAGGGAACGAATTAGTTAATAGTTTATTCTATAACAGATGGCGCCGATTTTACTTACTTGATATTAAAGGAAGCATCGTTTCTCGCCGTCAATTTTTTATTGCAATACTGTTAAAGTTATTACAGAATGGCGTTCGAATGATTAAATGAAAAATATTTTATTAAATAAATCCCAATTACTTAGTAAACTAGTGTTTCCTTTAGAAAACTCCTTGCCTTGAGTTTAGTCGGTATGCCGAACTCACCCAAAGGATTACCTACTAAATACCCGGGTATTTCGTTTCGGGGCTATGATACATAGCGCTGGGCTGCAGATGCGTTAATAGGCTCACCCTTGCAGGCAAAAGGTTGGGGGTGTCTTTAACTGTGTAGTTCTACTTTAAATTAAAATACCTACCTTCGAGTATAAGTTTTATACTACAATGTACACAGGAATTCACTTTATTTATTGCAAAACTAAGTTTTTTTTATTCTTTTTGTTTCAAAAGGATTGCAAAGACAGTTAATTGAAATGAAAAATAATCTCGTGGACGTAGTCATTGAAGGAGATACACGAGTAACAGTAAAAAATGAGCCAGCTGACCCGCTGAACGAGACTGCTACTTCTCATAAAACTTGCAATGACGCCTATGCTACATATGACGAAATAGAAATCCTACCACACCAGCCTAACAATGACTTATATGAAAACCTACCTACAACTTCTATGACTTCCTTTTCAAGTGATTATACAACTAAAGAAACTGGTAATTGTTCGAATAGCGACGGTAACAAAAGCCAAGTACGCAAAGAAAATTGGATAGTAAATAAGAGAAAAGCTTTAAAAAATCAGGGAAAGAGTTTTATCAATAAAACAGGGAAGTTAGTACCAGAAAAGCAACTAAAGGAGCCGTGCAATGAAAAGTGTCGATTGAAATGTTTCACGAAATTCAATGAGAGTCAACGAAAATTAATTTTTACAAATTTTTGGAACCTTAGTGACCTTCAAAAGCAAAGGTACTTTGTAATTACACATACAAAAAAAATACCTAAACGCAGACAAACAACTGAAATCATTACACATTTCCGTAAAAACACTTTTCACTATTTTCTTCCTGATGAGGAAGATGAAAACATAAAGGTGTGCAAGACTATGTTCTTAAATACTATTTCAATGGGCGAAAGGATAGTAACTTCGGCATGGAAAATGTTTGATGGTAGATCAACATCGTTGCAGGATAAACGAGGAAAATACAAAAGACTAAGAGATGATTGAAAGCACCTATAGTTGTAATGTATGTAGTTTTAGTTATAATAATAACGTCAAATGATTTTCTTTAGAAAATTAGCCTATTAACTAATACCTATGTTTTAAGATAGCATCGCAGCACACTACTTTAAGTTTTGTCTGACATGAACTGTTTAAAAAAGTATTTTTTTTAACTTGTTTTACAAATATTATAATCATACCTGATATAGTTAGGTATAGATGCAGTTTCGGAAGTTTTAAAAATTGGTAATATTGTAAATTTTGATTTGTTCTTTCGAAATGTCTACTTTACTACTCTCCTTGGTGACAGCCGCGCCGTGTTACAAAATATTGCCTATTTGTAGTTTTACGATCATAATATTCGGCTCATGTTACCATAAAAATTTCTAATAGAAAATTGAACTATATAAGTATTTCTACACTAGGTACATTTGTTTTGAAATAGTGACGCGAATGACTAATATGCGAGGTGGCAACGTTGGAATTCCTAAAGAACATATATAATTTATATTATTTGACGGGCCGGTGGCGTGGTCGGTAAGATACTTGCTTTTCACGCCGCAGGTCGTGGGTTCGATTCCCACCCGAGACAAACATTAGTGATGAAAAACATTTATGTTTGTGTCGAGTCTGGGTGTAAATATATATTATAAGTATATATTTATTTACAAAAGAAAAGTATTATATATATAGTATATACCAGTTATCTGGTTTCCATAACACCAGCTCTACTTAGCTTGGGACCAGATGACCGTGTGTGTTAATGTCCCAGAATATTTATTTATTTATTTATTATTATCAAATTCTATAATGTTGCCTATTTTGAAATATTCTGAAATCTATCTAACAAACTTCTTTTTCGACTGTACTAGTTGAGTCCATTGTTAGGAGCTAGATATGAATGGCTCACCTATTTTATATCTTCTTCTAATATATAAAATTTCCATGTCACAATATTTGTTACCGTACTCCTCCGAAACGGCTTTACCGATTTTTACCAAATTTTATATGCGTATTCAGTAGGTCTGAGAATCGGCTACTATCTATTTTTAAGTGATAAGGGTTGTTCACCCTAAAATTTTTTTTTAAATTTTTGGACAAAATTTTTTGTTTTAATTTTTTTATTATGTGGCACTAAAAATACATACGTATTACATTAGTAATACGCGGTGCGAAGTTCGCTGGGGCAGCTAGTATGACCCTAAAACTATCCAGAATAAATTCAATAATTTAAAAATAAACTAAAAATTAAAGGAGTACGTGAATTAAACGTAGTTACAGTCTATTCTTTAATTATGTCACTGATTTCATCTGCTTGTTAATAAAAAAGCCATAGTTTCTCTAAGCGCTATCAGATGGCGCTACTTGTAATTATGCTGGAATTATTGTAGTAATAATGATAATTATGCAATATAACCCGTTAGGTAGTTGTATTCGACGGGCCGGTGGCGTGGTCGGTAAGATACTTGCTTTTCACGCCGCAGGTCGTGGGTTCGATTCCCACCCTAGACAAACATTACTGATGAAAAACATTTATGTTTGTGTCGAGTCTGGGTGTAAATATCTATTATAAGTATATATTTACAAAAGAAAAGTATTATATGTATAGTATATACCAGTTATCTGGTTTCCATAACACAAGCTCTGCTTAGCTTGGGACCAGATGACCGTGTGTGTTAATGTCCCAGAATATTATTATTATTATTATTATTATTCAATTAATAAATTCCAAGTACTTACTAAACTGGTATTATTTTGCCCGGCTGAATTCCATCGAAAATTATCCCGTCCAAAAATCAGTCAGCATATGAAAACCACTCACAGGGTTACTTACTATAATCCCTGGATACGCAGTCTCGAGGCCATACTGCATTTTGTCGGGCTGCAGTTTCGTTAATAGACTAGACCGATTTGGGTTTGTTTGGTCTAGTCTAGACTAGACCAAACAAACCCAAATCGTCGTTCGACGTTTCTTGTGGTACACAGGAATTCACTTTATTTATTACTAATCAAAATTTTTTGTATAATAATAAAATAGTATTTAGAATTCTTTTTTTTCTGTTTCAAAAGGATTACAAAATCTGGTAAATACCTATATATCGAACAGCTTACTAGATGTGGCTAATGAAGAAGAAACCGCTGTTCCGTTAAACTATTTCTCATGAAATTTTCAATGATATGGTTTATGAAGAATATATTTATTATTAATCCCTGTTATGGCTTGGGTAAAAGTAATATCTACAGCTGGTTCACCTGTTTACATAGCCCTAAAACAATCTCGAATGCCTTTTAATAAAAGTTAATACTTGCATATTCTATTTCGAATTAATTTTTATGCTATTTTGAACTTAAAAATAAAAAAAGAGTTTTAAATATAAAAAAGAAAATGGAGACTCATTTTGGCAAGTTCAAGATAATATTCGAAAGATCTTATTTAATAATAATATTAATAACCATTTATTTCAGGCTACAAGGCCCATATAAAATATAACACTATAAACAAATACAATATTAAATATTAACTCTAAATACTATAAATACAATATAAAATAGTTTTATTTTTTCCACGCTGCATCGTGAGTGTGTTGCGTTGTGTCAGTTATCCGACCTCGGAAGCGCCGGAACAAAACACCTTGCGGCCAAAATTCTTCTTATGCGAAGGTCGGCAGATGTTCAGTGGGTACCCTCACCACAAAGGAATTAAAATTTACATTGTGGCGACACTCCAAGCGCTCGACCCTCAGCGTGAAGTTGGTCTTCACACGGCAGTACTCAACGATATCTTCAACCTTCGTTGAGTGATGTAGGCGGGACACGTACAGCAGCGTCACCGGTTTGGCAGCAACCGGCTGCAGCAGGTGGTTCGGTCCGGTCGGTGCAGTGCCACACTTGTTCTGACAAGGAGCCCTTCTTTTCTTCTTCTTCTCCACCAAGACGAAGCCCTCCTCGTCGCACAGCGACCTGGTTTTTTTATTTGCCCTATTTCTAGCAGTGTTAAAATCAAACACTAATTTCAATAAAAGAGTTTCTATTAATTTTTATACTGTTTGAGGTTATTACATGATTTTTATTCATTTTTGTAACGCTTTGTTATATTTTTTGTTACGTAACAAAAAATGACGTTACCAAAATGAAGTAGGGGGATTTTATACCAAAGTTCTGAACCTAATCCTATAATTATTGTGTACTATTCCCAATTATGTATTAGAGTTACGTATTAAGACCAATCTAACCAAAATGTATGAATGGGATTTATTTATGGTAAGTACTTACTTATTTGTATCGCCGGCCCTTATTCCGTTTACTTGAGATCGGGCCAAATGACTTTTCGCTTCCATATTCCTCTGTTAGTACCTAGATATCATCACTCACTCCTTTTTTTGATATCCTCTCTCACGCACTCATCTTTTCCTTGGACTACTTATTCCTCTCCATACGTTCACACCTATAGTCATTACTCTCCTACATGTTTTACATCCCTTCTCATTATATGTCCATACCAATTCAAACATAACAATTACCTTTCACCTTTTCAGTCACCGTTACTTCAAAACTCCCTCAAGTGTGTGTAACTCAAAACTGAGATTTATTTATTAATGTATGCCTAAGTTACCTGTACTTACCCACCCTGCACTTGTGACAAAAATACTGCACCAATAGCACACTATTTGAACTATTATTTCACACAATTACTCAAAGTTTAACCAACATTTAATTGGTAGGTAGGTATGGGTATATCAGTATATGTAGACATATGGTTTTTATTTGTTCTAGGAAATATGCCAAAGACATCTGCAGAACGTCAACGCAGATACAGAGAACGACTAAAACAAAACCACCCTGAGAAATATGAAGAAGCACGCAAAAGAAACTTGGAAAGAATAAAGGCCAGTTATGTTCAAATATCTAAACTGTCAGAAGCCCAAAAAAAGAAAAGAAGAAAGATCTGGAGAAAACTAAAAAGCAAGCAGAAAAAGAAAATTAAAGAAAGGTATCGATAAATAAAAAGTTTTGTAATGTTTAATTTATTTACATATAAGTAAAAGATTTTTTTTTTCTTCGATAGGCTGGCAGTTGACTACAACTTGCCTGATGTTGAGCAATGATGTAGTCCACGATGGAACGCGCCAGCCCAGAATACCGATTCACTCATGATTACGAATGATTATCGTTGAGAAGGTGGCAGTGGAATGAGCCTTCATAAGGTTGAAAACCTTGCAACAATTCCGAGCTACCCTCTCTGCATGGTATCGTCCAGACATCGCACCGGAACACGGCAAGGCCGCTTGGCGGTGCGGCTTTGTTTGGCGGGTGATCACTAACCATGGCCGAAGCCTACCACCAGTTGATTGTCACCTAATCTGCACCACCCGCAGACCACTTGTGGGGATTTAATTAAAGGTTACACCCACGACATTATAATTAATAATTAATCATGTGATTTAATAATAAAAAAAAATTGATCTCACTTTGCTGTTTTTGTTCGTAGTGTGAAATGACCCTATTGGTTCCTTTTTGTTTCCTTTTTTTTTGTCCATTTCATTTGTACAATGTCCTGGTTCAACTATTTAAAAACAATTACTTCATTTGCACTCTGTATTATTAATATCGACAAAACTTACGGCTCTGTAAACACTAACTTATTATAGACCATGTCATTGTTTTATGCAAATAAATAATTATGGAAGAAAAAGTTCTTGCGATCGATGAATTATTGAAGGTTGAAGATATCATTGAGTACTGTCGTGTGAAGACCAACTTCACGCTGAGGGTCGAGCGCTTGGAGTCTCGCCACAGTGTAGATTTTAATTCCTTTGTGGTGAAGAAGAATTCTTTTGCGAAGGTCGGCAGATGTTCAGTGGGTACCCACTGAACATCTGCCGACCTTTGCAAAAGAAGAATTTTAGCCGCAAGGTGTTTTGTTCCGGCGCTTCCGAGGTCGACCTGACACCACGCAACACACTCACGATGCAGCGTGGAAAAAATAAAATATTTTATATTGTATTTATAGTATTTAGATTAGATAATATTTAATATTGTATTTGTTCATAGTGTTATATTTTATATGGGCCTTGTAGCCTGAAATAAATGGTTATTATTATTATTATAAATGTTTTCACTCAAAACCTCCATATTATAATTTGTTACAAAACTATAACATTTTAAGTTTAGAATTAAAACGGGCAATTTTTAATGTAATGTTATTGTATGGTCTTTGTAATAATAGGTATGATTGCTTTGAAATTACTAATCTATCTAAATAAAATCAATGCCACTTTTCGTTGTCATTTTATAACTCAAAAACGGGCTTACCTATTCAAACCAAATGTTTAGGCATTGTTCGGACTATTTAGTAGATGGTTTATGTGAAGTTTGCACAAAATCGGTTGAGCGGTTCTTTATTTACCACATTTTTTGTATATTGTTGAGTGGGCTGAAACTACCCGGGCCGCTAGTAAGATATGTTATTTAGTGCCTAGAACTATTTGGCGGGGAGTCCGCGTGCCCCGGCTGTTCCACACGGACACTTGTAAAACAAACTCAGGTGCACCAGTGCCTATACACACGTCATGGACTTAGATATTTTCTCAATCCATAACACGAAATTTAAATCACTGGCTATTAACATACTTTCATCAAAAACTTAGACGCGATCTATTTTGTGTTTCCTATTCTGCCTGTTAATCCGTGGCCAATGGTGTCGGTTATATGTTTACCAATTTATTATATAAATTTTTTACTGTATTTCTTTAACACATAACTGTTTTTTGTTCCCATATAAATAAATGATTATAATTTTCATAATACAGTGTGCACAGGAAATCACTTTATTTATGGCTAATCATTTTTTTTTATTTCTTTTAGTTCCAAAAGGGATGCGGTCTCAGTTAATTAAATTGAACAATTTTCTAATGGACGTAGTTAGTGAAGAAGATACTCTAGAAACAGTAAAAAATGAGCCCGCTGACCCTTTAAACGTAACCTTTACTTCTCATGAGACTTGCAATGACGTTTTTTCCACATATGACGAAATAGAAAACCCAGCAAACATGCATCAAAACCTACCCACAACTTCTACGACTTCCTCTTTAAGTGATTCTGCGTCTACACACACGGAAAAGTATCCGAAAAGTGAGAGTGACGGTGAGGAAAGACTACTGCGTAAAATAGAAAATAAGAGGAAGGTTTTAAAAAATCAGGGAAAGAGTTTTATCAGTAGAAGCGGAAAGTTAGTACCAGAAAAGCAACTAAAGAGACCGTGTAATGAAAAGTGTCGATTGAAATGTTTCACGCAATTCGATGAGAGTCAACGAAAATTAATTTTTACAAAGTTTTGGAACCTTGGTGACCTTCAAAAGCAAAGGCATTTTGTAATTGCAAATACAAAAATAATACCAAAGCGTACACAAACAACTAAAACAATTATAAAGTTCCGTAAACACAATTTTCACTATTTTCTTCCTGACGCGAATAAACAAAAAATAAAAGTGTGCAAAACCATGTTTTTAAATACTATTTCCATAGGAGCAACTCTGATAGCTACGGCATGGAAAAAGTTTGACGGAAGATCAACATCGTTAGAGGATAAACGAGGAAAATATAAAAGAATAAAAGATGATTAGATGCACTTTAAAACCATTCAAAAATGTTTCTTTTGGTGATATTAAACTATTAACTAATAATTCTACTTTTTAACAGATTTTATCGCGGTTTATTTTAGATTTTAACAGAGAAAATGGTTGGAATATACCACCAGCTTGGGACCCAGTGCTTAATTTACTTGTACCATAACCCAAGCAAAATTAACTCAGAATTCAAGACACTGTGAGCTCAGTTTGCTTAAATCGGAACGCAACTTATATATTAATGTTTCGAGGTAGTCAGTAATAATTGTGATTAATATTTTTGGACGTCAAATACTTCATTGAACATGAAGTCTGAAGAGACTTTGAAACGTGGAACTAAAATCTAAAATAAACCGCGATAAAATCCTTTAAAAAGTAGTTTTATTTCAATGTGTGATATTCGCGTAAATCTAAGACAATACTATATTAACTAATAACTTAAAAACATAGAGTGGGTCTCATATGGAGTGTTTGAAGAAGAAACAGACATACAGTTGTTAGGATTTAAAATAACATGCAAACCTATGACTAATAAGGATTTATGAAGAGTATAATCATCCCTATTGTGGTCATGGATGCAGTTGATCCCAAGTTAATACGGGTTCATCATTAATAGTTACTTTTTATCTTCTTGAAGTATTTTACCCAATAAATGTTTATTCCCTCATATAAACTTGTAAAATTCTTCAAAAAAGGAGATATTCAATCAACTTTTCACATTTTTTTGCTTTTGAATCGTTAAATATCTGTAGACTGTAATCTGTAGACTGTTCAAGTGCCAAGTAGTTGAGTTTAGCTGGCTATTAAAAATATATACACAAATATATTTGATACTTTTATTTTATTTCCTACCATCACATAATTTCAATCAATATTACACAAAGCATTTAAACTATTTCGTTGAGTTTAAATAAAAACGTTAAAAACATTTGTTCAACACCTAAAAATCGAGCGCACTGTCACAAAAAACGAACGCATCGATAAAATAATATATTTTCAGTTGGTAGCACTACATTTCTGTTATTTGGTTAATTAAAAAAATTTTGAAGTGTGTCTGTGGGAGTGCAAGGTATTATTATATTTTATTACACACAGTTTATGGTAGAGATCATTGTTCTCTTCTGCAAGGAGTGTAGCTTTGTAAGTAGAATAGTCAAATTAATAAAAATAACGGGGCAATATACCCTTACAGGTGTTGTAAGCAAATATCATATTGTTTTAATTTTAACCTCACAAGTGTGGCAGCCATATTAGATTTATTAATCACATGTCTCTCATGTAGACATCTTCCCTGTAGACATGTGGTCTACAGATTTACGTCTACAAAAATGAGCAATTTATCAAAACTTATTTAAAAAAAATTGTTACATGTACGCATTTAAGAGTTGCAAAGTAAATGGTTATGTATAATCGGTTTTATATAAAAAATGGCCCGATCTGTCCTATTTCATTAATTATATTAATTGAGATTGTTTTTCACTACTATTTTTCCTTGTATTTGGTGTGCTGCCAGTGCATGACTTTTTTGCTATTTTGTTTCAGCTGCTATGGCACGAACAGGTCGATCAAGTATTCAGCTATCAGAAGAAGAAAAAAAGAGAAGGAGGCGCGAACAAAAGAAGATTAGTATACGCCGTACTCGGGCAAAAATGAGTGAAGCTGATCTCGAAGACAGAAGAAGAAAGGACAGGGAAAGATATCACCGCAAAAAAGAAATGGGTCTAATGAAAACTGTAAAAGACTATACACCGGAAGAACAGAGGCAGCTCAGAAAAGTATGGAAAGAGAGAGCTAAGAAAAAACGTGATAAGCAAAAACAATTAAATAGAGAGCAAGCCTTTGTCGACGAAAATACCCCCCGTCAACCCCAACGTTTTCGCGTATTAATGTTCGAAGAGCAGTAGCTAGGCGCAATAAGCAACGACTTGTGGCAGAAAATGGTTATTTGAAGAAAAAAGTTCTTGTATTAGAGACCAAAATGGCCAAGTACCAAATGCGATATATAAGAACAAAGAGAAAGTTAGTGCAAAAAAAAGATCCCAAAGAAATGAAAATGATAAGAAAAATAAAATACATAAGAAAGACGATACAAGATTTTTTACTTCGAGATGAACAGTCGGGAAAAAAACAATTACACGGAGGAAAATTAAGTAACAAATACGATTTTTAAATGATTCTCTTTTGAACTTACACAAAGCATTTATAAATCAAACCGGTATATCTGATTTCCTATGAAACATTTCGTAGGGATCGCCCTTTTTGGGTTCTTTTCCCTAGAGTAGAAGCTAGAGACACCTGTCTATGTGTCATACACACTAATAATAATTCTATTATAAGGTCTCTTTATCATTCGAAAGTTATTCCATATGAGTCATATTTTGTCTTAGTAAAGTCTCTGTGCTGCAATAATACCCGGAAACTTAACAGTGTAAAAACTGAAAATTGTCAGTGTAAATATAGGCAAGAAATTCAGTCTGCTCGTTTTGACGGTTCTAAGATACAACTGTCTCTGCATACTTCGGTCTCCTCCAAATAATTATACGAGTACATCATTCTGTACGGTAACAGAAAATATAAGACATGGTAAAAAGAATTAAGGAATTAACTCCAAATTTAAAAAACTTACACATTTTGAGTGACGGCCCTTCGACGCAGTATCATAATAAGTCCAGGAATTTACTGATGCCCAGCACATCCAGACAACTAGCTACTCCTAATGCCTACTTAAACAATTCATCACTTTATAATAATTTATCCGGACCTCCATTACCTCACGGCCCAGCTACCCCTGATGCTCATACAGAGCCGAATTCACCAGAAATCTCAGATAGATTAACACCAGATATATCTATTGAAGTGCTTAATCGAATGTACAGACCTTAAAAGAAAAGGATCTGTTCAGACGATTCCGATTCGTCTGTAGATTTGTCGCAACAAAAGCGGCAGAAATACTGTGTGAGTTGATTCTGATGAGGAAAATATATTTTAATGATTCTGATCTCTTACATGACCGCAGGGCTACATTCTCTTCTGTGGTCATTTAAAAAAAAACTATTGATCAAATAACAGTTTTAATTATTTTATTCAGATTTTTTTTAAGAAAAATTGTGTTGTTGTTTCGGTTTTTTATAGTTTCCAGCGAAAATGATTTGATATGATTGTTTTAGCTAACATTTTGTTATCTCGTGTAGACAATAGTCTTTGCAGTAGATAAAAAAAAATGTAATTGTGATTATTATCTAAAATATTTGAAACTGATCTTGACTTATATTTTTATAAGAATACTAATAAGAAACTTTCAATAAATACAACCTTACATTATAATTCATGAAATTTTTCTATAAATATTTTTCGATGTTCTGTTTTTGTGTATTACCCATATAGCGCCACCGACCGTAAATTGTAATAGTGCTAAAGTTATTCTAGAATCTTATAGTATTCTGATCATTAATAATTTTCGCTATATAACCCATTATAGGAATTTAAGTCCTAAATAAGAGGCAATTATGACGAAGTAAACAACACCCTCTTCATTGGTTTAATTTGAATAATCTTTTACTCAATGGTAAGAAAACTAAAGTGATAAAGTTCTCTATGCCTAATGTAAGACGGGAAAATACAAATGTTAAAATTAATGGTAATGAGTTGGACCCTGTTAAGTCATTAGTTTTTTTAGGCATCACTATAGATTCTAAATTAAAGCGGCTTCTTCATATAGAGAACCAGACCGGAAAATTAAGTACTGCTGCGGGTGTTGTCAAAAAAATTAAACTGGTCACTGATGTGAATACTGCTAGAATTGAATATTTAATAATTTTCATAGTATCATGTCTTACGGAATTCTTTTTCGGGGAAATGCGGCTCATATAGAAACAATCTTTATTTTACAATAAAGAGCTTTATGAGCTATCTACAAACTAGGAAGCCGTGTTTCCTTAAGAGAGAACGCGACTTCTTCTTCTAATGAAGCTTGCAATTACACCGATGCCACATACGACGAAATAGAAACCCCAGCAAACCTGCCTAGCAACGACTTATACGACAATCCACTAATAACCGCTACGACGTATTCTTCGATTTTGCTAAAATTAATGTAGATATTTACTAACTATTATTAATAAGGATTTTTTGTTTCAGGACTACTGATCCAGAACTGCTAATAAATCCTAATACCACCGTCTGTTTTATCGTCTCCTAACTGGATCCAAGTTTGACCTGCTACAACACACCTACATCATCGTCTGTAACAGCATGTTTTTGTCTGTCTACTACTAAAAATATTGTGTGAAATGTAATTTAGGTAACTTATTTATGTAGATTAATACATTTTATTAATCTACTTTAATACGTGTCAGTGTTAGTACCTACTCATGTGAGTTAATAGGTTTAAATTTAATGTCATTATTAAAACGGCTTATTTTAATGGCACCATGGTTTCGTAAAGAAATGTATGTTGTACTTTTTAGAAGTACAGGTAATGTTCTGAAAAACGGTTTCTGTTTCAGGTACAAACGTGGCTGCTACGTGGATAGAGAGTTATATCGATAATAATAACATACACCAATTAATTTTGAATGAAAATTTATCAGAATAGGCAAACTGAATTGCAGCAAAAATTGCAAGAAGTAGTTAAGACGTCGTCGGCTAAACTGCCGGTGAATGGTGGTCTTGACCTGGCTCAACAGTTTGCTGTTGGTTTATGTGTGGATCACATGCCTTGCCATGATCTGCCCTACCGAATCTGGCTAGCGATTCACCTTCCGATGGAGTGCATGTACGTGCTAGGCGCATTATGGAGGGGTTGGCTCTTTCTGCAACCCCTGCTCCAAGATGGGCGGTGAGAATCGGCGTCAGGAAGGCCGTAATTAATTATTGGCAAGAGAGGAGTCAGTACTCAGGCAGTCGTGACCTGTACTGGTTTATCCGGACGTCACGGTGAGACTAGCATCACTGTTTTTAAAGCCTTACCACACTGTGTACCTTTTGAACGTATCCGGCAATTTGGACTTGGTTGAATTCCTTTGCGGATTTGCACCCGAGGTACGGGATAATATGCCGTGTAACCGCACTCTATAAGATTAGCAGCCCATGCTCGACGGATGAACTGGATAGGAGTGTAAGCATCCACCAGAAGAACACCAAAGCGTGCTTCAATCAGTATGCCTCGAGGAGGCATGGAGGTGAGAAAGTCTAGTCAAGAAATAAGTAGACATCCACCCGTAGTTTTTCATATCAATATTGTTGTTGGAGGAAATTATGATTTTATCCGGTAACTGGATGGGTGCGTTTTAGTCTAAAGCCATGTCTTTTACTATAATGTTACTTCATCTTTAGATACCTATGAACGCAGCAAAGAACATACGCTGTAAGTGGTACTTACTGCTTTTATAAATTGCGCTGTAGTTATCACCACGGTATTTCATCATTTTTTCATGTACATATTCAAGAAAGTTTAAATTAATAATGCCCTGAGTTGGATATTATTTTCGGTTTTAGGTAACCGTGTCATCTACGCAGGTGATTGAAGACGGGTACAGATGCAGCTGTTAGCATGTGGAATAGAATCTCAGTCAGAATGGTCCTTCAGTGCATGTTCTCAATTTAACGACTTTTGCATATTTAGATAAGCCTATGCAATTCCAATAAATCAGAATTTAGGCACACTAATATTATTTCGTAGCCATTTTTTGACCTTTAAAAGCTGCAGGTATGTAGCAATCCTTGTGAGGGCACGTTTCCACTGACGCGGCACTGGGCGAAGTGGAGAAGAGTCAACTGTGAATTTCCCAATGACAGTTATCGATATCTGTACTACGCATCAGTGTGAGCACTGTGATTAGCCAATTAAAGTGCCGCTCCTCTCCTCTCCGCCCAGTTTCGCGTCATGCGTCAGTAGAAACGCATTCTCAGTAGAAGTAATAAGGTTTCTACAGGTTCATGCAGCAAGAGTGCTACTTCTGGTATTGCAATCGTCTTTAGGTTATAGTGGCGGTTTACTATCAGGCGTGCCGCATGCGACATTACTAACTGACCACACAATTAGTATGTAGCTAATTTATGTTTTGTCACTTTCATGTGAGTTCAAAATGCTATAAAGAAAAAGGGACAAAACATAGACATAAGGGGTTGGTTATATAATAAATTTTACTTACCAGAACCTCTAGTATGAGTTCGTAAAATACGAAAAAAGTTTTTGATCTTGAACATGTTTTTAAATTCTTTTTTTTTCTGTTGATTGAAAATAAAATAAAATTCTAGAAATAGAATAGGTGGATAAAATAATTTGTAGATATTTTTTTTTGTATTTCAACTCATAATGTTGAGAAGGTAATGTTAATATTCGAGAACTTTTTTCGTATTTACAACCACGTAGTAAGGGTAATATTTTTTCCAGGTGCAATATTAGTGACCCGAGTACGAGTTCGTCAAATACGAAAAAAGTAGACGAATAAAAAATACTAAAATAATTAAAAACGCGTTTGAGATGTTCAAAATTTCAAATGCGTTTTTAAATATTTCTTGTTTATTTACAAGGTTGATTAAAAGAAAATGCTAGAAATAGAATAAGTAGTAAAAAAAATCTAGATATTTTTCGTATTTAGACTCATCTAGAAAAGTTAATGATAGAACCTATTCGAGAACTTTTTTCGTATTTACAATCAGTACTTAGAGTAATATTTGTTTCCAGGTGCCATATTTGTGACAACGCCACGCAACGCTCGCGTCCTTTACGTCGACGGTTATAAGTTTCACAAACATCGACATAATGGCCCCAAGATTAGATGGATGTGTGCCACTGACGCTATGCGAGGTTGTAAAGCAGTTGTCTTCAGTATAGATGAACAAATCGTCAAGTGCTTCAATGTGCATACTCACCCACGTTCACATCGCACGTTTTAATAAATAAATAGTTATCAATACCATAACTTGTAGTTCAAATATGAATAAAAACATATATCAACACATTCCTTTCTTAAATCAGATGATTTTCTATCAATTACTATGCAAAATGACGGGCCGGTGGCGTAGTCAGTAAGATACTTGCTTTTCACTTGTTATCCCCATCAAATCCTTTTATTTGATATAACCCTATATTGTACGAGTGTATTCAAAATATTTAGTCCGCCATCTTGGGTGTTCTGCCATGTTGGATTTAGATTGACGTCACACATCAAACACGTCACACGTCATTGCATTAACATCCAAATTAAGCGTGTTTATCATTTATCAGCTTAGTATACTGAAGATAATATTTAAGTTTCAAAATATCCTAATTTTGAAGCAGATATCTTCTGAAGACTAAGCCGATATTTGACAACTATTTTTCTGTGGGACCTATTGATTACAGCGATACGTCCAAGCGAATCGAATGATGTCACACCTAGGTAAGTTTTATACAGGGATATATAGGGTTTTATACAGGGGTAGCGCACTCTTCGAAGCTGGTCCTAACTGATAATGATAAAAATACGTGTCTAACGTTTTATTTTTAATCTTACTGACTAATTAAAATACGATTTTTCATACCTTCTCGTTACCTATCCCTATTGTTGCAAGATTCCACCCGAACTCATACATTGCAAGTTAATTAAAAGCTTGTAAAAAATCAGTACAGACCTCGCCTTAGAAATATATGGTCGCAGGTTCGATTCCTGGTCGTGCCCACAAATCTTTGTGTGAATTGTTACATCGCCACTGCTCAATAGCGGTGAAGGAAAACATCGTGAGGAAACCGGCATGTCTAAGATCTAATCATTCGAGGACATGTGACATCCACCAACCTGCACTTGGCCCCACGTGCCCAGCAGTGGGACACTATAAAAGCAAGCCAATAATCTGGATATTTAACAATCTGTATTTACCAATTAAATAATTTCAGTTCCAGATTTCGTTGCAACAACACTTGGCACAAGAATCCTTATTTACAAAGGCTTCAAGTTTTACAGGCATAGTGTCAGTCGAAAAACGACTAGATGGATATGCAACCAGAAGAAAACAACTGGATGTAAAGTGATATTGTTTACCAACAACAAAAATGATGCAGTTCTTAAGATTAAGAAATTCCACAATCATTAACTACTACAGGTGCCGTGTTAACATACAAACGCACCGCGCGTTGCTTGTATGTGTGCGGCTTAAAATTGCGTTGCCGCACGCACACTAGGTCGAAATTCTTGAACCTTGGTCTTCACCAAGGTTCTCCATTCCGGCCGTTGTGCTGCCATTTTCTCCCATTGAGCCGGATTTACTTGACACTTTTGACGTGACAACGTCTTAAATTAGGTTGCGGCTGGGAGGCACTTATGAAAAAGTGTAACGCTCGGTAACGTTACGATGAGTCACCGAACGAGAGAGAGGCCCGCCGAATGCCTTGCGTCTCTCTCCCACTCAACTATGTTTCATCCTTCTTCCTACTATACGAATGAATATTCACATTAAAATTATTTTACCACTCAAAGTCGTTGTCACGTAAAACTTTCGCCCGTATACCGAATTTACAGGCAACCAATTTTTTTCATGTGTCGCTTAAGCACGTCAAGGTTCAAGAATTTGAAAAGAATCGGCTCATAGAACTTGATTTAAAAAGAGACGAGCTGAACGCCCGACCACCAGCGGCTATAAATTATAATTATATAGGCGGTGCGCTCACGTGTCCCTCGTGCGGGCGGGTCTTCAATAAAAAGATCGGTTACACTAGTCACACGAGAGCACATCGTCAAAATAGGAGTTAAAGCGGCCGCCTTAACCGAAATCGGTTGGATTGGCATCATCATCAGGTCGAAATTGCAACGGGTCGAGATTTGTTTCTCCACACATCTTTGTGTGAATCGTTTCATCTCCGCTGCTCAAAATCGGTGAAGGAAAACATCGTGAAGAAACCGGCATGTCTAAGATCTAATCATTCGAGGACATGTGACGTCCACCAACCCGCACTTGGCCAGCGTGTGGATCAAGGCCTAAGCTCTCTCAACTCATAAGATAGTTGAGAGCTCATAAGACCCGTGCCCAACAGTGGGCCACTAAAAAGGGTTGAAGTGATAGTTACGGGGTGGGAGTGCATTTCGTCATACATGTGTACAACTTACCTAGGTATGAATGTCCCAGAATATTTATTTATTTTATTTTATGTTATTCGAGATTTCGCTTGAACGTATCGGCATATGCTTTAGGGCCCCGACTCACCGACATTTATCTCTATTTTGTATGTCGAAAAAAAAGGAATGGTAGAGAATGTCATTTGAAAATTAATGAGATCGTCATTTTTTAAATGCATATTAAAAACAAATTTCTAAAACGCGAGAATCAGGGCCCTGGTCACACACAAAAAAAATACACTATACACTTCGACCCTTTTTAGTGTCCCACTGTTGGGCACGGGTCTTCTTTCAACTCTCTTATAAGTTGAGAGAGTTTAGGCCTTAATCCACACAAGCTGGCCAATTGCGGGTTGTCGGATGTCACATGTCCTCGAATGATTAATTCTTAGACATGCCTGAGGAAACCCTCACGATATTTTCCTTCACCGATATTGAGCAGCGGTGATGAAACAATTCACAAAAATATCTGTGGGCACGACCAGGATCGAACCCACGACCTTATTTTTCTAAGGCGAGGCCCGTACTGTTGCGCCACCGCTGCTCAAAAAAAATAAACGTTCCATATTTTTAATTTACCTATCTGACGGACAAAACAAAATCGCTATCCCTACTCGCATTGTCACCCAAAAACAGGAAATAAACACACTACTATTAATTTTCTGTCTTTTTATACATGTCCTCATGAAATAAACCCAAAATGTATTCATAATCATTTTGACGTGATAACGTCTTTAAAATCGTTTTAGTCGGGTGACATGTTCAGAAACTTGTGTCACACCAAAACCTCACGAGCGCGATCGCAGGTATAACGAGAGAGAGACGGACCGATCTCCCGTCTCATCTCGAGCGCTGCCAGTCATTCCGTGAAACTTGTCACGCGGAATCCTCACGAGCGGAGGCTGGCATAGCGTAGCGTTCGAGTGAGTGGACCGATCTTCCGTCTCTCTCACTTATATCACCAATAAGACGTTATCACGTAAACATCTCGATCGTAAACCTACTTTACAAACAACCAATTTTTTTTTACCTTGTATTTATAATCACCTACCAAAACCTTTATTAGAATTATCAGATTTAGATAGAAAAAAAGTGTAAAGAATCTCTTTACTCAAAAATGCTATTACTCAGTTAAAGATGATCTTGCTGACAAATTTTGATTGTTTTAATTTTTATTATTATTGTTTATTTGAATTGACTATTACTATGAATTATGATAATTACTATTTATTATGTATCTCTTCAGACATTATTCTTTATAGTGCCGTAAATGTATGACATTGTGTGTATTATTTTTAGTATATTAATGTTGGACAGTTATTGAGTATTGAAAAAAATTGAGTATTGAAAAAAAAAAAAGTAGATTGCTGATTTATAGTAATAGAGTGAATTTGCATGCTTAAATGAAGCTGAATAATGGTGACACCTTGATAAAACTGTAACATCTTTTGTAAAACTGTAACTTGAAATTTGAATAATAAGTTGTATTGGTTGAAAATTGATTTACCTATATTACAAAAAGAAACTATGCTTGTTTGTGTTCGTATAGATGTGTAGTGTCACTGGTGGGGGTGGTCGATAGAGGCGCTGGTGTAGAATGTATGTGAAGTGTTGTGATTGGTGGAGTGTCTGACTCCATACAATAAAAATTAAATAACACCTTAGCACAAAGGTGCTAAGGTTGTCGGTGCAGGAAATCTGGCGTCGACAATACCCATTATTCGCAAATAAATAAATTGAATTGAATTGAATGTAGTATATAAATTGCAACGCTGATATTAATCTATTTTTCACAGATTCACCAATATTTGCCATATCAGCACGTGGAACTGTTGTATTGTACATCAACGGATATAAGCTATGCAAACATAGTCAAGGCATCTCCAGTACAAGATGGGTGTGTAGACGTACAGTTCGCAGTCAAAGATGTCCAGCCTTTGCAAAGAGTCTTAATAAAAACAACGAATTTATCAAGATATACAACGTCCATAACCACTTGCCCGGAACGAGTGACGAACTTGATTAACTATGACCTCTTTAGCCTCTTAACCGCATAGATGTGACAAATGTGTTTGTTCCCCCAACACCCATGTCGCACTTATGCGTTTTCATCTACCTATTAATATTTTATAGATTCGACAAATGTTGTGGTCAAGCAACAGGCACGACAAATTATTTTTACCCTTTATTTTGAACCCCCGAAAAAGGGTAAGGTATAGTTTATAAATTAAATTTAATTTTTTTTTGGAACGAACTTCCTTTTCGCGCGTTGTGAAAGGAGGCTAGACGGAAAAAGTTCTTACGAAAAGTTGTCACGACACTTTTTGCTATAGTAAGCTATTGTAAGCTGTGCGGCGTGCGCATGTTTCTCTGTCTGTCTGTCTCTCTCTCTCTTGATTAAGTTTATATTACATTATATTTGTTAATACCTAATAAAAAAAATATTATAATAACTTAAAAAAAAAATTATTACAATTCCTTCACTAATTAATCGAAAGGAACTTCGTTCCATCCGGGTATCCCTTGACACCTCTCAAGTTTTTTTATTATTTGAGTTGCGTTCAATCTTGTCGCACAGTCTTATTTTCACAAGCAAACTAAATGTAAGTTATCCATAATTTTCTGTAAAATATTTTAATATTATTAAAGTGCGATCGCAATTCTTTTGAACAAACGATTCGCGCATGCGAATCGCTATTATACACCAAGAAGGTTTTGTGCCCATTTGTGTTAAAGTAGTTTTAATGTACTTACAACATCTCGAAGTTTGGAATACACGGCTACACATCAAGCTATACATGACTAGTATAAGCTGTCCTCTCCTTTAACAGAAATTCTATACAATGCGAGATCACCTTATACTGGAAATATATAGCTTGATGCCGTTTGTACCTGTAGAACGGCAATAGACTATTACGTTAGGGACCTAAATAGATATAGATATTCCTTTGGATAATTTAATGTTAGCGCTATATCTAATGTTTTGCACAAAATGTTTCCAAGCAAAATTGAGCTTGTAGCCACCAATGCAATGTGCCTCTTCGTATAAATTAATGTCAATTAAAGGTAAGTACAAATTTTGCGCGGGACCCGTAACGCTCCTCTTGATACGATTTTAATCCGGTTGTGGTATTGATCTACCAAAAGCTAGGTCTACACCTGATGATACATCCTGGTAAGCAAACCGCAAATTGTCTTCAACTCGCACGTTTTTACTTCCTAGAAGCGTCCACGTTGCTTGTAGTAGCGTTGTACACATAGCTACACATTTCAAGTATAAGCTGATCTCACATTGTATAGGATTTTCTAATAATAAGAGGTCAGTATATACTGGAGATTATAGCATGATGTTTAGCCATGTACCACGTACACGGTTGCAAAAATATACATTTTTCTAATTCTGTTATTTTTACACAATAAATATTTGAATTTGCTTATATAGCACCTTGCATGTTCAGCGAACGTGCAAAATGCTATTTACGCAAATTTGAAATGAAAATTATCATTGAATTATACCATGTGAAATTATCTAGCAGCGTCATCCGGATCGTGATCCTGCCGTGCGCGATCGGTGTGTAAAATAGATCTTCCGGTGTGGACCCAGCTTATGTTTTAACCCCTTATTTCAATTCTAATCGAATTTCGCATTTGTGTGAATTTCATATTTGACATGGGT
This sequence comes from Meganola albula, assembly GCA_936450015.1. Taxonomy (NCBI): domain Eukaryota; kingdom Metazoa; phylum Arthropoda; class Insecta; order Lepidoptera; family Nolidae; genus Meganola; species Meganola albula. Next base: position 12,281,348 of record OW388149.1, read on the forward strand.
GAGTATTGTTACCTAATGGTCATCATATCTTCAACAGACTTCAAACTTCGGCTGTTTCTTTCGTATGTATATAATAATAATAATATAAACACACACGGCCATCTGATCATCCCAAACTAAGCAGAGCTTGTACTATGGAAACCAGATAACTGGTAATGAACTACGTATAATACTTTTCTTTTGTAAATATATACTTGAATATAGATAATTACACCCAGACACAAGACAAACAGACATATTTAAACAAATGTTTGTCTCGGGTGGGAATCGAACCCACGATCTGCGGCGTGAAAAGCAATTATATTACCGACCACGCCACCGCGGCACCGGCCCGTCTAGTGCCGGTATATTACGCGATAATTCCGCTAATGATTAATAGATTTTGACAATTCTTTTTTTGTTTGAAAGGATGTACTTTCTAGGCATTAAGATTGAAATTTTATCAAAATCGGTTTAGCATTTTTTGAGTTATTGTTGAAAGTTTGAAGTCTGTTCGTATTTTTTTTAAAAAGCGGTTATTTAGTTTCTCATCTTTCCTAGGATTAAAATTGTTAACTTAATATATTAAAAACATGTTAAACTAATCTAAGATTGTTGACGAAACAATTTTAGTTGTTTCTATACAAGTTACTTATGTATAAAATTTTAATAATTGGTTATTTTTATATGAGGATCGTATTGAGTTCGAACCAGAAGTAGTTTGAAGTTGAAATCATTTGTAAAATAAAAAATAAATAACTTGAATGTTTTTATACCTGTTATTTTACCCTGTAATAACATAGATCGCTTAATGAAAATTTCTTTTCTTAGACTCAGAAATTACGATTACAAGAAAGTGACGTATGTAGTATTGATGTATAAGCATGAAGCATAGCTTCCCCCATTGTATAGTCCCATTGGAACCCTACACTTGAAGTAGTTAAGTTGAGTACGGCCAGAAAGATAACCAATGGTTGAGTAAAAGTAAATATACTATAAAAGTAAAAGCCATCTAAATAAAGTTCTAGCCGTACCTCTACTTGACCGATGAAAAGACGGGGAAGTGGAACTGTTAAACGCACGCAAAACTCTCTGCCGAGGTACATAAGTAATGTAAGTACAGTCTATGCATGTTTTGAGTAGCTTTTAATTACGTGTGCATTTGTAAAGACGCTTCAACTTTTTGTAAGTATGTGTGAGCATGTAAAGGCGAGGTAACTACGCACAGCACACTGTACATGGTTACCTCACCTCCCCCAAAAACCGGCAGAAACAATTTAGTAATAGAAGTTGCGTATAACAATTTTAACACAAATTAAAATCATTTTTTCAGTACCGACAGTAATAAAATCATCAAGAGGAGTACCGCTGATAATGTATCAAAAGTATATATTCAGAAAACAAAGAACTGTGAATGATAGAACTCGTTGGTGGTGTGGGACCCATGTGCAGAAGGGTTGCACAGCGGCAATGATCACTGAGGGGAAAAGAGTGGTGAAGTATAACAATGCACATAATCACGAACCTCGGAAACTGTGGTACTGAAACTAATGACTTCGGCTAAACCACCAGATACATATTTTTGTTTACCGGGGGGATATCCTTTATGGATCCTATGTGGAACTCCATACCGGTTACCCGAACTAAAAACCCTCGGAAGTTCCTTCGCGCATCTTGGCCAGGGTGACAAGGGAACCACAAGTGACACAACCGTTACAAACCACCAGATACCTATCTTTTGTCAAATACTGTATGAATTAGTAGTCTTCAAAAGTTGGCTGGGTGCTGCAAAGATCGTTAATTTCAAGTTCTTGTCCTTAAACGACCCAATAAAAATTAGCTTGTGATAGGGCAATATTTAGTGGTAAAACATGTTTATAGGTATCAGGTTGGTGTTCCTAACGAACATTCATTCAGCCTTGATTTACATAGTTAGACTCAATTTACACTGAGATTGCAGCAACCGGCAGCGAAGTAACGAGCAGTTTCAGTGTCATATAACTTTAAACTTTTTATTATAATGTACTGTAAGATTCAAATCGCGCTTTAAGTCGCGCAGTTGCGAAGGGCCTCGAGCAGTCGCAGACGGCCGCGCAACCTTTTGAAGTTTCTCAAGCAATACTATGTTTTATTATAATGAAGATAACGTTTAAAATTATATCACTGAAATTGCTCATCGGAAGCTACCATCGCCGTGTCAATTCATTGAATTGCAACCTCTATTTCACTTAGTTCTAAGCGATGCTTTTCTATATAAAATGTAAACATTCTTTGAGCGATCCAATAGAAAATACAGACGAATCTTTCACTAACACGCCTGGCGTGTAGGTACATGAATGACATGTCCAATGTGGATTTGTGAGGACACGCTTGGCATGTCAGTGGTTTTGAATTTGTGTAAACATTCTTTGAGCGATCCAATAGAAAATACAGACGAATCTTTGACTAACATGTCTGGCGTGTACATGAATGACATGTTCAATGTGGATTTGTGAGAACACGCTTGGCATGTCAGTGGTATGGAATATATGGCCTCTGGTCAGCAGAGAAGCCTATGGCTTATACCAGAGACATCACTTTCGTGTTTTTTTTTATCTTAAATAAGGGTTGGTCAAGCCACAACTTGCCTGATGTGAAGCAATGATGCAGTCTACGATGGAACGCGCTTATCCAGTAAATACTGATTCACTCGTGACTTGAAGACCGGCAGATTGTATTGATTGTGTTGCCGACCTTTTCAGATTAAGCGTCCTAACGTATATACAAAGATTATGTAACATTTGTCGGTCCTCTTTGGCACCTTGTTCCCATATGCTACCTGTGGCGTTGACCTTAGGTAGGTAGGAACCGACCTGCTACAGCTTCAAGTTATAAATTAAAACAACCTTGTAAAAATAAATATCCTTGCTTCCGCATCGGTTGCTGAATAGTTTCCTAGGAGCAGCATTACACTTCAGATTACATATTTAAGTATTTATATCAATAACGCCATACCTAATTGTAGTAAGTCGTATGATAATAAAGACAATAACTGTTTACACAATAAAAATAAAAGTTTATATTACATACTAGTTTTTAATAAAAGTCCCTCTGGTACTAATCCAATAATCCAATTATGTGCTTATCAAAATCGGCATTCCTTGTATACTATGATTATCAAATACAATGGGCGTTCTAATAATGGCTATCCACTATTTTCGCAAACCTCTTACGCTCCTACAACTGCTTCAATCTATACGGGATCCGCTCTTCTACGCGTTAGCGTTAAAAACATACAGCCCGGATCCCTTACTGCGATGCAAAGTTGCAGGAACGCGGGGCGAAAGGGTTCGCGAAATGGAAGTGAATGGCCACCCTTAAAAAAGGAAGATTAGGTTGTCCGCCCTTGCCGACTTTTATGACCGATTTAGTAACTGACTCAACGCGTGGAAATTAGTATTGAGGTGTACAAAATCAGTCATAAAAGTCTGTGGAAAAATCGGTACGCGGACACCGTTAAGCACAGTCTGAGCCTATTAGTAAGCAGTATTTATTTCTAATAAAGCTGGACTATGTCTAACTTACTATTAATGAAATATAAAACTTAGTGTCGAATAATTATGGTTTTTTCAGCTGACCGTCCGATCTTCTACACATCAGAAATTGGCGCTAAAATCATGAAGATTCGAGGTTATAGGTATACCCGTCACTCAGTTTGTTCGTCGCGTGTGAAGTGGTTGTGTGCGGACAGTCGTGCAGAAGACTGCCACGCGATTGTAGTCACAATTGGACATACTATGGTTGACAAGCAGAATAAACATACACACCCTCCAAGTTAATAGTTCCTATGTGAAGTCAGTGTTGTTTTTATGTATAACCTATGCCATTAAAGAAACGAATATTAAATGACGGCAATAAACATTCCTTCTCACTCGCACTTTATTGCTGTCTTTAGTCAAAACAGGTCAGTACAGTACACCAAAAATATATTGAATTTTAACTATGTATCAGGATTAGGCATTAGGTATTTTATGTTTCAGGAAATTATGGAATCCACTGTTTTTGATTACTAAGAGAAATAGGTACCTACATATCTTGCGTTTAATTTTATTATCTTTTTTCTTCTTTTTTGACTGGCCCGGTGGGTCATTAACCACTGTAAGTAACTCTGACTGTTAAGTCGGAGGTCGTGGGTTCGATTCCCACCCAGGACAAATTTTTGTGTAATGAGCACTATTATTTATTCTGTGTCTGGGTGTAATTTATCTATAATATGTAATTATATATTTACAATAAAGTACCTATTTACGTATTATATCCGTTTCTAATACCCATAACACAAGCAAATATAATTGCTTCATTGGAGACAAGATGGCGCTGTGTGTCTCTGTGAAAATATTATTATTATAAATTTAAAACAACCAAGGTCTACATTACAAATATCATTTAACTGACTACTTAGTTTTGCTGACGGTCCAAACTGTCATTATAAGTACAAGCCGCCATTTTGTATTCGTTTCTTTACTGGCGTGGTTTATTATAGATCGTTAGCACTTAAAATAATATTCGGGAATAGATCAAGTCTAGACTAAATCATAGAAATAACGAAGATCGTAAAGAACGAAATGAAAGTGATAGACATACACCGAAAAAACACAAATAGTTTTTTTTGGAAGAACACATCTTTTTTTGCGGACGACCTAACCCTTAAATTGGCCGGAAGGGCCTTTATTGGTTCACCGGACTTTTTCGGTGAGCCGTCCGAGGACGGTCGAACCGACCATTTTCATCTATTGCATCTACTTATTTATGGTAGGTATCAGTGGCGAAGGGAGGAAACTTCAAAGAGGGAAGGCGGAGCAAAAAATGACAATATTTCTCAGGTACCTACGCCGACTTCCAAATTTACTAGGAAGTATGTACTACAATTTTTGATGCTATTTAAAACTTTTAGTGATGAACATTTGTGTTTGTGTCGAGTCTGGGTGTAAATATCTATTATAAGTATATATTTACGAAAAAAAGTATTATATGTATAGTATATACCAGTTATCTGGTTTCCATAACACAAGCTCTGCTTAACTTGGGACCAGATGACCGTGTGTGTTAATGTCCCAGAATATTTATTTATTTAATTATGTACGTTTTATTGACCGATTCCTAGAGCGAAGCCGGTGGAACTCGTGTAATATGGACTCTTCGCCACTGTTAAATATATTTTGCTAATTCATAAAATTTCACAGTCAGACATTTGATATTTCGCTAAAAGGTTGTCGCAAAACGCCAAAAGTCGCTGAAGCTTTTGATACTATAGATAGACCGTTTAAAAACTCTCGTATCGCCTATCGCCATGATTCTGACTCCTCAAGCTTCACAGACAGTGATGATGATACAAGCGATATGGATATTAGTGACGAATAGTCTTACATTACTTTTATCTGTGGTTAAATAGTTTTTTAAGAAATTTAATTAATGTTTTATGACTGCACCTCAGATGGCGATTTAAACGCGAGTTAAACGGTCTATCTATAGCTGCGTTGAATATGTATCCGCGGCCTTATAGGTATCTATAGGTGCCTATACTAGATACCTATCCGAAAAAAATTCAAAGTGTTGAAGCAATAGCAATGTAATTAAAAAGAAAAGACTCAACCCACAAAAAGTAGTTTTTGAGTAATGAGGTTCAAATTTAGATGTGTATTGCTATATATCTGTTTGTGTTTTGTTTCCATTATTTAAAAATCAACCTTATCTTGATAGTATCATGGATCTTTTATCATGATTCTTTTGCTGAGTCAGAGAACCAACCTTTAAGGATCTGTTAGGTATTATATAACAAAAATAATTTTTGACTATATTGTGGGTTGATTCCTTTCTGCTAAACTATGCCCGACAAAGTGCAGTGAATCCTGACTATAAGCTATCTGTGTATTAAGCATCCACACATCTATACAAACATTCACATTTATAATACCATTCCTACCGCGGCTCCGCCCGCGCGTATGTTGGTTGTCGCGCTAAACCATGGACCTCTTTTTGCGTAGACGGATAAAATCCATCCCATATTCTATCTCAAACTATCTCTATACGAAATTTCATCCAAATCGGGTCAGTAGTTTTGGCGTAAAAGCGCGACAGACATACAGAGTTACTTTCGCATTTATAATATTAGTAAGGATAGTATAGTAAGAAGTAAGATAGGCTCTGCCTACCCCTGTGAATAAAAGGCGTGATTATACGAATTATTATTAATTTTTATAACATTCTATGATCTCTGCTAATTGTTATTGTGTTCCTATTTAGGTTTAAAAAAGTTGATTATGTAATAGATAAATATAACACAGTTATGTATACGCTATGTAATAATTTTAATAAAAAAATAAACTATAAATACTGTACTTCTTTTCGAATTTTTTATTTACTCAGAAGCGGTGGCGCAGCGTTATCGACCTAACCTTTGAAATAAAAGGTCCAAAAATAATACTTAAACTGTCTCAAGTAGTAGTTGAGACCGTGCATCCACACTGCAGTTACTTTTTGTTGAGCAACATTTTGCAACACGGCAACATTAAATAACAATCTCTAACTCTTGAGACTAGTTGTTATCTACTAATTTTTGAGTGCTCAACAAAATATAACAAAGAATAACTTTCGACAACAATCGAGCACGACATATATCCTCTGACTTCTGCAGGCAACGGACAGGCATTGTTGAGGTAACAATATCTAACAATGTTACCGATTGTTAGAGCAACATTGACTAACACGGCAACATTTATTAACAATGAATAACTTATTGCTATCGGGTGTTGCTCAGTAACATTTGGAAATGTTGCTCAACAAAAAGTAACTGCGGTGTGGATGCACCGAGAGACGACCCGTGCCCAGCAGTGGGGCACTAAAAAGGGTTGAAACCGCCACGTTGGTGTGGTATCGGGGAACAGCTATATTATTATTATTTTTTGATGAATTATTCAAACGTTTTGAATGAAAAACACTGAATTTGAAAACGCATTTTGACAAGTTCAAGAGAGTATTCAAAAAGCTTTTTTTTCGTATTGACGTACTCGTACTAGCGGTACTGACAAATGTCATACCGAACATATGCCAGGCTAGACAAAGGTACATAACGAAGCGATACCGAAAGTATGAAAAGAATAAAATATATGTGATTTACATACCTACACCAATGAAATGGCACTATTATGGTCAGTCCCATATGCTTTGTTCTTTCATCGTTTCGATATCACTTCGTTAGTGACTTTGTCTTGAGACCTGATACTGTTTCTTTAAATGACGATTTTCACAGACTATTAAACCTCGAGCCAATAATGGTATTCAAAATTTAAAAAAAACTTACCAATTTAAACCTCGAGCCAATAATGGTATTCAAAATTAAAAAAAAAAACTTACCAATCCTTTTTTCCACAGCATATGATGTTTACACAACAAAATCGGGAGTCCAAAAGATATGTATCAATGGTCATATATATTCACTCCAACGACAAAACAGCAAGGGCAGACAGAGATGGCGATGTGTGAAACAAAGAGACGGATGTAAAGCAATGTTTTTTACGGAAAACGGAATCGCATCTACAATGAAAATGGAACACAATCATCCTGTAGTTAATAATAGATTTTCTGAACAGCTGTTTCTGTTCGGCAAAATGATTACAGAATAAGTTTTTAAATTTCATATAATCTTACCCTTAAAACCTTCTAACGTAAATATAGTATAACATCATTCCCTCTTTTCCGGTGCGTTGGCGTGGCCACACGTCGTGGGTTCGATTCCCACCCGAGACAGACATTTGTGTGCTGAACAATTGTCTGTTTTTCTCAATTCAGGGTGTAATTATCTAAGTATTATGAGAAAGTATTATAAGCATTTATAAATTAAAGTATATGAATATACTTATATATATGTATGTATCTATACCAGTCATCTGGTTTTAAGCTTCTTAGCTGGGAATCAAATGACCTCTGGGTCCTAATGGATGGACTGATTTTTATGCGTTTTTTTATTCGAAACCGTCGGGGGTAAAACATTTTTTAATTGAAATAATTGTTAATTTTAAGTTTCTTATTATGTAAAAAGCCAAATTTCATTCGGTAAAAATTAATATGGTGTGTTGGAGTCCTATGTAGCTTCCCATAAAATGAAACAAAGGATTTTACATAACAATGTATATTGTCATCAGATAAAATAAAATTATTCATAAAATAATATTGAATCAATATTTAACAAGTACTTAGATACATATATTTGGATTTCTAAACACCCTGTAATTCAGAGCTTATGTAGATGAATAATAAGGTAAAGGTGATGTTCCACAGCGGCGCACTTTTAGCTACGCGGATTCGTTTGTTTGACAACGGTGATGTACGTTTCCATGCAAGAACACACTATACACGAATATTAATTAACCCATAATGTAGAACTATAGACTGTAGCGAAGCTCAGTTATAAAACATACCATCTACGAGACTACGTAATTTTCGGGTGCACAGCGATGGCAATGTTCAGCTGCGTGAATGCTGCATTTTTGTAAGGCAATGGTATAGAGTGCGAGTTTGAAGGTTACAATGTTACGTTATCACATAGATAGAATTTCTTGCAAAGTGAAGCTATACATACATTCGTAGAAGCCCCATGTAAAGGCCCTAACCAAAAAATAAATAATCAGTAGTTTCATTTCATTTCATTTCATTAGTGCGCCGCTGTAGGACAACGCCTTAATAGTCATTTACATACTATATAATCTTATCAACATGATCAATGGTAACTTTAGACGGAATCTTTGGATTAAAATTAACATAAAAACTTAATTTAGGTATCTAAATGAATTTAATTAAAAATATTATATTACAAGATTAATTTAAAAAAATCTATGTAAAACAATTATTGCATGCGTGGTTGTAGCTTCAGTTTACAACAAAAAGTTGTATTTTTTTCTAATTATTCACACACTATTAGAAAAATACAAAAAATGACAATCGAGATTATGTTATGATTGTGTGTTAAAATGTTTTTAGAAATCCCACTTTACAGGACGTTAACTATTTGTTGTTAATTTAATTATTGTAACAGATTGATATTTTAATGTTATTGGTTTTAACATAAATTGTGTTATGTAGTAAGTATTTAAGTATTATTTATTAGTGAAAGAGTATTTTATTTGTAATTAAAGTTGATATGTCTTCCTCTAATCGTGCTAGTGTATAACAGGATGCACTTAAATAACAGGTAACAGAAATAAAGTGTAGTGCTGTCTACACGGTGGTGCACGCTACTCACGAGCACGCGGCATAATTTAGCTGCGTAGGTTAGTTGCGTAGAGTTCACCGCTGTGGAACACCGCCTTAATTCCAAGTGAGCTAAGCTTTGTACTTAAAATTAATATAATAATATGAGGAATGTCTATTTGAACAATTTAAAATGTTCTTACAATACCTTTAACATGAGTCTTAACTTAGTTGTCACTATCAAATAGATATGCGTTAAGGTCACTTCAGACTAACATCCTAATATATCTTATACGTTGGTATATCTATGGTATATAAAAAAAATTGGTTGCCTGTAAATTCGGTATACGGGCGAAAGTTTTACGTGACAACGACTTTGAGTGGTAAAATAATTTTAATGTGAATATTCATTCGTATAGTAGGAAGAAGGATGAAACATAGTTGAGTGGGAGAGAGACGCAAGGCATTCGGCGGGCCTCTCTCTCGTTCGGTGACTCATCGTAACGTTACCGAGCGTTACACTTTTTCATAAGTGCCTCCCAGCCGCAACCTAATTTAAGACGTTGTCACGTCAATAAATTCTTGTTCGTCGGTCTCTCGAAAAGTTGAGTACAACAACCGTTTTGCATAATTCTTTTCTATTGCCTTAATACAGGGATGGCTCTAAAGTATAAAAAAATCAGTAAGCAGTCAATGAAGGCAATTAGAAAATTTCAATTATAATTGTACTTACAAGATTCTTCCGAGTTTAAATCAGAGGTTTTTATATCTATAGTTGTTTTTTAAATTTAATTTACACATTAGATACATAATTACACATTACATAAAACTATTTTATAACGGCGTTTAACGCATTTTATTTTAATTTTATATACCTCGAGGTTTATAACCCCTTTAAAAGCAGTTTTATTTCAAAGGGTTGTCTTTTATAATATTTAAATTTCCGTGATTATGAGTATTGTACATTTTAATAATTGCATCATTTAATGTAGTCAGTTTCGCTTTACAGCCTTTATCACATTTGTTGCAAACCCAATGTGTTTCTTGTTTTTGATTTACATGTTTTGATCTTCTTTTAAACCTATGCTCTCCTAGTATTATAATAGCATTACCATGTCGGGACCAGCTGTATTGAGGTATTAATTCTGAAATAAAAAAGAGAGAAAAAAACATAAAAATGAAATAAAAAATAAATACTTATTTTAGATATAAGTAGTTAAATATTGAAGGAATTTTGAATTAAAACTATGTGATTACTATAGTGTATATTTATTTATAAATCTTAATAAAATTACAAAACTTTTCAACTTTTTTCATTTCATATAAAGACTACAATATAAAAAAATTCTTAATAATAACAAACAAAACAAAGCTTAAGGCCAAGTTACACGCTTATATTATACTTAATGTATATATCTTATATAAGGTACATATTATGTATATATGCATATTATATTCGTATTTTGGTATAATTAAGTACCTTTGAAGATCACGCATCTAACATTCCAAGATGTAGGCAACAGTGAATGCCTTTTTTTTGCTGTATCAGTTCTTTTTTTCTTAATTCAACTAAAATTAGAAAATACCAATATTTTACTAACTTATGAAAAGGTCGAATATAGCTAGAAACTACGGTGTTCTGATGACATGTCGACTAAAAATCTAATTTTATATCTTTAACTTAGTTCATAGATATATGTCCTTTTCTCGCGCCGAATGTTAGTAAAAGATAGCGCGTCTCTAATTAATCCGCGACGCAATAATGATCGTTGCTCCCGAACGGATTGACTTACTTTGATTTAGTATTTTGTTTGAAAAGTAAATTAGTCGAGAATGTTCTTAGCTACAAAAAAATAAGGTCAATGGGTTGTATGAATTTTAATTTAGATTAATTATATTAGTTTATTTACTCAGCAAAAGAGTTGCCGTTTACTAGTGATTTTTGCTTGTAGCTAAAATAGTTTAACTTGTTTTTATAAATTATAATAACTATTATACTATATTATTATTGCATAATTCATAATGATAAGTGCATTATAATTATTTCTAAAAAAAAATATTTTTTTACTTTCCGTATCATAAGTATAAAAATTTTAATGATGTAAAAAACCTTGTTTTATGTGTTATAGGCCTATTTCAAATTTTAATTTATTTTACATGATGAATAAATCGAAACAAGTCAAAATTTGTTTATTTTTTATACCTATAGATCTACGCGCCGCTCCATCGAGTAAGTAAGTATATTTAATATATAAAATTTCCATGTCACAATGTTAGTTACCGTAACCTCCGAAACGACTTTACCGATTTTTACCAAATTTTATATGCGTATTCAGTAGGTCTGAGAATCGGCTATCGGCTGTTCACCTTTAATTTTTTTTTAAATTTTTGGGCGAAATTTTTTGTTATTATTTTTGTAGAATGTGGCATTAAAAAATACATACAACCCTAAATTTTCACCCTTCTATCACCAACTCCTATTTTTTAATAGCGAAATTAGTAATACGCGGTACGAAGATCGCAGCTAGTGAAATAAATATTATTTCTATGAACACTTTAAGTCAGATTTATTTGCCGCTAGAAGTAGGTACTAAAATGGTACTATACTATACTATATTAACCATATTTCTTTAAAAAAAAAATGGTTTTCGCGTGTAAAATAAATACTCAAATAGAGTACCTAATGCTGGTGTCAATAGTTTTGTGGAACATCTAAACCAAAATAAGGGAAACGGTCAAGGTAAAAAAATCGATAAAATATCCTAACCTAGCTTCCACACATAGCCGGCGAAATGTCGTCGATGGTCGTCGTCTCCGTGGAAGACCGTGCGATGATATAAGCTCGTTTGTTGCGACTTGGACGGAAGAAGCTAGCGGAAGAAGCTAACAGGGACAGTTGGAAGGCTATGGGGGAGGCTTTTGCCCAGCAGTGGGATACTACAAGCTAATAAAAAAAATCTTCCACCCACGGCTTCGTCCGTGTGGTACTTATCAGGATAAAAAGTAGCATATGTATTATCCAAGACCATAATCAATCTCTGTGGCAAATTTTATCTAATTCCGTCCAGTAGTTTTGGCGTGAAAGAGTAAAAAACATCCATACATATGGATTTTGGTGCGGTTGTTAGCAAAGAGATCCGACACCAATTCACATTTTGGAGTTAGAAAATTTGAACACCTTAAAGCTGCCTGCATACGGTCGATTTTAGTTGAGTTTAGTTCACTTCAGCTCCTTTTTAGTGTCCCACCGCTGGGCACGGGTCTCGAGTTTAAGTTTAGTATTGAGTTTCTTTTTAGACGACCGACCACCGCAATCCTTCCCCTGCTACTCCTATACACCAAGATGGACAGCGGCGAAGAATAGACTCGGGATTTGAACCTGGCCAAATCCTGGGACACCTAAACTGTCTTTGGTCCCGAACGAATTTAATCAAAGAAGTAAGAGGAGTTAGAATTGAGTTGCAAAAAATCGGTCATTCAAAACAGTGTAGTGTAAAAGGTAAAATCTAGTGGTGTCTGTCAGCTTATTAACTTCCATATTACTCTGTTGTTATTTGAAAATGAGAGTCGTTGTACCACCTGACCAATATGATTCTAACTAACAGCGCTGCAGCGGTTCCACTTGTCCCCGTCCCACATATCTAACATACTCCTAATAAAGTCTTATGGTAGAACACTGCCATACCTATACCCTTTAACCATAGTAGGATTCATACCAGCCATCAAACATTTGTTATACCTACAAAACTTGCACCAAACCCTTGTCTGTATATTAACTACACAAGACATATTGCCACTACAGGCATACATTTTTTCTCTTTCCAATTGAACAGATCTCTTGAAGAATAGCTTACAAGATTCACACGTACGGATCCCATAATGTAATCCAGATATCGCGTCACCGCAAACAGGACAAATCGATCGGACTGCAAAATAAAATTTAAAATTAGACACAGTATAAAAAAACAATAGTGGGACAGTGGGGTAGTGGGACATTAACACACACACACACACACACACGGTATCTGATCCCAAACTAAGCAGAGCTTGTACTATGGAAACCAGATAACTGGTAATATACTACATATACTACTTTTCGTTTGTAAACATATATTTATATAGATATCTACACCCAGCCACAAGACAAACAGACATATTTAAATAAATGTTTGTCTCGGGTGGGAATCTAACCCACGACCTGCGGCGTGAAAAGCAAGTATCTTACCGACCACGCCACCGGTCTGTCAAAAACAGAACAGCAGAATCCAAATTATCTTTGAAATATTGGGTTTTTCACCAACTCCACACGTGAGACTGACCACACGTGGGTTCAGTTGGTGAAACTTTAAATTAGTACAAATTATTCTTTCGTCATTTGGACACGCCAGGGTTTTTATGTACATATGTCCACTTAATGAAATTTAAAATAAATTACTTTTATGTTTTCGTCAACACAGCCAGGTTTATAATCGTTTCGTTTATAAGACAAATTTTGAAATAAAACAAATGTGTAACAATCAAATATTTATATTAGAGGATCCGCAAGCAAGATATCTTGAAACTGCTCAGGTACAACTTTTTCGGCTATTATTTAATTAAACACGTTGAACGCACAATGATTTGTTCCTTTTTCTATATAGTTTATTTTTCACACTTTGAAAACGTGGGATATTTGCAACTAAATGGAGTCCTTTCTCTTCCATTCGCTTAATAGTGTCAAAGTATAGACTTGGGACAGTAGCAGCTAGATTATGCTTTACTTGATCTTCGCAATCTTTTAAATTCATTAGAATCTCGTTGTTCGTCAAATCACCCTCATGATTATGATTAGTTGCTTTTAATATAGTGGTGTTATTGAAATTTAATTTGATCATAGCTTGACAAGTTGACTTTTTCGAACAACGCCACATTGAAGATTTATCTTTATTTCTCCTTAGGTGTACATATTTGTATCCATCTCTCAATAGAATTGGACGATTTCTTTGAGAAGTGATGAAAGAAAATGTATTTCTGTTAGCCAATGATGGACTGCGATTACTTCTACAGACATATTTGTCTTTACATGAAACAATAAACAAAATTAATTAATATAATTAAAAAAATACGTTGTAAAATCTAGAACTAAATAATACTCACTTTCGCTATCAGTTAACTTTGTTTGATGTGTGCATTAATACACCAAACGAAGTAAACTGATAACAAATTATGACCAAAGGGTTACCGAGTTGGGATTTGTTACCTGCTTCAATCAATTAGAGCAGACTACGTCATTTTAAGTTACCGGCCGCCGGGAGTACAAATGAGTGTAATAAAACAGATTCCGTGTTGAAGATTAGACAAGCATAGCAAAATGGCAATAGCGACAATCTAACACTTTTGGTGTCAAAAATATAATCTTTACAAATTCACAAATAGTGAAAAATTACAAAATTACCCGCTAGGTGGGACGTTTAGAGGACAACGATGATCGTGATTCAAAAATATTATCTGTGTGACTGTACTTTGTTATGAATTCGGGTAAAATGTGAACGTGTGTCCAGTTGACGAAAACACAAAAGTAACTTAATTTGATTTTCGCTACGTGGACATACATAAAAACCTTGGCGTGTCGAAATGTAATAATTAGTACTAATTTAAAATTTCACCAACTGAACACACGTGTGATCATTCCCTCATGTCGAGTTGGTGAAAAACCCTGTCGATTCTGTGGAGTGAGACTGCATTTTTTTATTCTGAAATAGGCCTGCGCTTGACTATAACTTGCCTGACGTTCAGCAATGATGTAGTCTACGATGGGATGCGCCTGCCCACTATATACTTCAGTCCAGTCATAAGATGTATTAAAGCTAACCACATCATGCTTTCATTCATGCTCCAAACCGCGCGACCGTTTAAAAAAATAGGTTCATGATTGTCTTGCATTGCTCATTGGTTCGAAGTATCATGGAATATTATTTCTTTATGTATGTCACACATATAAATCGCATAGAAGCAGTGCAGAGACAGTTTGTAAGAGTTTTATGCTCAAATGTGGGCTTAGACGTAAGATACCGGAGTACTACATCGACTTAGTAAATTCTCTCTATCAACTTTGGAGAGTAGAAGATGGATGAGTGACTTAAAAAAATTGTTAATGGTTCCTTAGATGGTCGCCTCATAGATTACTTACATTTAAAAATACCAACACGTTGCCCACCATTCTGTTTTCCCAGGATGTGTCCTGCTTTTTAGGGTGTCTTTGGTTCTCTTGAATAGTTTCTAAGTATTGTCCTGAGATTTTTTTATTTATAGTTTTTTTTAAGTTCTTTTTTTATTCTGCGATAGGCTGGCGCTTACTAAAACTTGCCTAGAATAGAGAATATAAGACCCCGACTCCGAGCTACGACTACTAGCTACGAGTCACCTTCTATCACTTAAACAAAAATCGCAATAAAATCGGTTCATCTATATAGGCGCTAAGTAGAAAAATTTTAACACCCTTTTTCTTTTCGGTGGTTAAATTGTGTAATCAATCACTGATGAATAATAATAATAATTTTCTGGGACAATAACACACACGGTCATTTGATGCAATACTAAGCAGAGCTTTGTGTTATAGAAACTAGATTACTGATAAGTATACTACAACACATACCTACTTATAATAGATACAAGACTTAAGTCAAACAGGCATATTCATCACACAAATGTCTGTCTTTGGGTGGGAATCGAACCCACGATCTGTGGCGTAAAAAGCGTCTTACCAACCACGCCCAAAAAACATACCCACCTACATAATTTTTAGTAGTTGTAATCCTTTTTTCCTCTAGTTTTTTATTTAATAATACAGGTAACATAAATGAATAAAAACAGGTACGTTTTGTTTGCACATCACATTTAATTTTATTAAAATTAATAACAAGAAAATCACAGATAGGCGCTTAAGGGTCGGCGCAGATATGGCGGAGCGTAGCGTAATACAGTAGTCGTATGACACCCCTCCGACCTGACACCCCTCCGACCTGACACCCCCCGACCTGACACCCCTCCGACCTAACACCCCTCCGACTTGACACCCCAGACGAATTTCAACCCTAGACCAAGCGCGAATGCGCAATTCTCCGCGCGGATGCGCGACCATGCGCTAAACACACACCACCGTCATTCCATTACTATAGTTGTTCTAATCGTTTATTTAACGTTTAGATCACGCACGTTATTTTTTAGAATAATTTTCGGTAGGTACAATGTACTACAGAGACACTTTATGGATGGAAAATAGTTAACAACATTTATGTATCGGATTCCTCACAATAGTTTTACCATGCGATAATATCGTCACATTACAGACTTTTCTATTTACACAACGCCATGATGTTAAACCTCTTGAATTTGCTTTTCGTCTTGTATATCTATAACCATTAAAAAGAAGCGCAGCTTTCCCTCTACGTGAAGGTATAATGGTACCTGTAAAACCCAAATAAGAACTAAACACTAATCCCTGTTGGCTGTAAAATAGGTCAAAAGCAATCAAAAAGTCATATGAAAATTTATTAACAATATATTAGATAGCATTTTCTTAAAATTACGCAAATATCACACATTGAAATAAAACTACTTTAACAGATTTTATATCCCGACGTTTCAGTCCTTTCCGACTTCATGGTCACAGGTGGTGTAAGGTATTTGACGTCCCAATTTATTAGTCACATATATTGTTGATTGCCTAAAAACATCATATTATTTAAGTAACGTTCCGATTTAAGCAAACTGAGCTCAGTGTCTTGAATTCTGAGTGGATTTTGCTTGGGTTTTGGTATAAGTAAATTAAGCACTAGGTCCCAAGCAGGTGGTATATTCCAAATACTTTCTCTTTTAAAATTAGGATGTATATTTTATTGTTATATTTTAAACGTCGGGATATAAGATCTAAAATAAGCCGCGATACAAAACGATAAATAGTAGTTTCATTACAATATATTAGATACATTATTTGTCTTATTTAACGTTAAAAACATTATAATTAAGCTTAAAAGTCTATCATCAAAGTAAATTACAAGTCCAAAACAATGTGTTTAGGGTAAACCTATAGCGTTATACTTTTTACGAATCCAAAATCTAAATAAGAGGCTATCCCCGTATTCATAAACGTGTTAAAAACTCAATAAAGCTAAAATAGTTTTATAATTCGTTTGTCTTTGTCTGTCATCTTGACATTTATGCTAGTACGAAAGAGACAAATATCAAAAATATTCAGAAAAATCTTATAAGAATTTTTTATTTTTGTAAAAAATAACTCATAAACTCATACTTCTGACTAAATAAGATCGACGCAATAGTAGCGCCACGCGCCGCACGCACACACATGCGACATAGCTTGAGTCGATGGGGGACAGCGGTAAACGGGGTACCAGAGAGGTGTAACGCATACTAACATAATTAGATTTTTGTCGGCAGAGTGGCGGCATACAATTAAGATAAGTGAACGCGCACGCTATTTTATGCTTTAAGTTCTACGTATTATTATTTATATTATTATTTTGCTGTGAACAAAAGCGGTACTAGCATGTAACATGTCTTTACATGGCTATATATTTTAGTATATTACGTCATAAAGTTATCTACTTTTGTTGCCTACTATTATTTCTCACGCTTTTGAGTAAACAAAGTATAAGTTTCGAGTTTTGTAAATAAAAAAAAAGTTTTTTTTTTATTTAGGTATATTTTTGTACGGGAAAGCAACCATTTGAAAGTCACAGTGTATACCTATTTTACCTATAATGAGCTTTTATGACGTTTATGAATACGGGGGTGAATCTTCGCATCGCTCGTATAGCTGCTGTAGCTAGCAGGGTTGCCAACAGTCCTGTTTTCCCAGGACCTTTTTGGGTGTTCTGGGATGTCCTAGATAGTTTCTAAGCATTGTCCTGACTTTTTAAAGAGATCTATATTAAAATTGGCGCGCCACTACTGAAAACAATCTCTAATCGTTTTACTGGGCCCTGGTTTTATTGACCTTGTTTTTAGTGCATATAACAAATAGTCCTGCTCTTTTTATAGTCCTGGCCTTGAACAGAAATGTCCTGGTACTTCTATCTTCAAATCCTGGATTTCAAAGTTTGGTACGACGGTAACCCTAGGCTAGCACAACCTTTAATGGGCGTCTCGGTGCACGCTCCCTGCACCTTGTCAGTAACATCTCATGCACATCGCTACGTGTAGTAGTGAAATCTTGCACAGCATTTGAACGGAGCTTCCAAATTGTACAATTATCTATTCATGTGTCACAGCTATGGTATTCGATTTTGTTTATTTGCTAATTTATGTTTTTTCCTTACCTCGTCATTTCTCTCGATGATATCTGGTGACATTCCGATTTCCAGGCATTTTTTCAACCTGCATGATTGACAATTATTTCTTAGTTCTTTAGTAATTATGCAATTATCATTTCTTATGCAGAAGTATGTCCTTTTTAATTGAATAGATCTTCTAAAAAAGCATTTGCAGGATTCACACGAATATGCGCCGTAATGGAAACCGCTAGACAGATCTCTACAAACAGGACACTTCGGCCACTCTGTGGGTAGAAAATTCAAAATATAATAACCACTTTAATTTTAAGTCTATTAACAATTACTAAACGAGGGCTTATGACATAGTAGCGACAAATATTTTGCCAACCATATCAAACGTGCTACTTGTGAGCCGCATGCGGCCTTGCTGCTTTTCATGTTGTGAGCCAGATGATGTATTATCTATAAAGACTGGCTAGTTACATTACAAAACGTTTTTAGAAACTTTTAGACCGTTAATATTTATCATAACGACGTTAAAAACGAGCGATTCGGTATATCGGGCAATCGAGTTCCATCGTAGACCACATCAAACAAGTTGTGGTCAAGCGCAAGCTTATTTTAAAATAAAAAATTGGTTGCCTGTAAATTCGGTATACGGGCGAAAGTTTTACGTGACAACGACTTTGAGTGGTAAAATAATTTTAATGTGAATATTCATTCGTATAGTAGGAAGAAGGATGAAACATAGTTGAGTGGGAGAGAGACGCAAGGCATTCGGCGGGCCTCTCTCTCGTTCGGTGACTCATCGTAACGTTACCGAGCGTTACACTTTTTCATAAGTGCCTCCCAGCCGCAACCTAATTTAAGACGTTGTCACGTCAAAAAGTAAAGATTCTAAACTACAATGTGTGAAATATCAAATGACACAAAAGATGTTAGTTTCTCATAATTTTAATTTTAATTATTTAAATTTACATAGAAGTTATTTAAAAAATTGACGAACCAATATTATTAGAACGTGTAGGTACCTACTTTTGAGCATGGCCTTGCTCTAATAAACGAGGGGTAATATAGAAGCCAAAACGTTTTAACTATGGTCTACAAGTAAACGACACTGGTCCGAACAATACCGGACCAAAAAAATAATTCTTAGCACTTACTTATATCTTTGCGTTTAAAAAAAATCATCAAACAGCTACTTCGCTAGCTTTTTTTACCGAATTCAATAAACCACAGCAGCGTGTTCCTTATCTTAAAGATACATAGATTGAAAACGGTGAAGTAAAACACTGATTTTACTCATATGATAAAACAAATTAACATCTCCATGAGGACTAATTAAAAATTTTTGTAAGTCAAATGTAGCACACAATATCAGGTGACACACAATATCAGGTAATTCTCTAGAATGCTCTTTGTTATTTTTCTTTATATCCCTAGCTATTGCCTTATTTTTTAAGTATTTACTACGAGTCTATACTTGATTATCTGTCGGAGATAAAAACTAGAAGAACCATTACAATTATCAGTTATCATCACAAATATTCTTCTTAGGAATTTAAAAAATTTACATTCATGTTACCATTAATAATGTCTCTATAATGACGCAGAGTTTGAGCTTGATTGTCGTAATTTGAAAGTTGGTCCCATTCTCTATACAAAGAAAACATCTTTCTCATATTTAATTTATTATCTTTAAACAGCTTAATGGGGCCTTTATGTATTTTATCCGATTCTGCATGATGGAAGGCAGATACATGATCACAAACACTTTTAATCATTGCAGAATCTACTACATTTGGATGATTGGAGTGTTTTCCTCTATTATCCGATAGCGTTATCCCTTCTTCATTTATTTTATTATGAGCAGTGCGAACAAACCGGCCAGTAATACATAAGGTATTTAAAAATGTTTTCATACAAACCTGCTGTGTATTACCTACCGGTACTGGTAAAAAGTATTTGATCGTAAAATGTCTTCTAGATGGTCCCTCCGTCGTCATACGTTTCTTATTAATTTTCTTGGTGAACTTATTGATGAATTCCCAGTGCCTAGTATGATCCGCAAGTGCCCAAAATTTGTTAAAAATATTTTGACGAGTGTCTGTATCAAATTTCTCAGAACATTTTAGTTTACATGAAGCTAAACAAATAGGACGCAGTTCTTTTTTATTTCTTATCTTTCCATTTCTACTGACGTATTGCTGGCCAGTATTTACTAAGTATTTTCGTTGGTTATCAATCCACTTTTCGGGGCACCTATATCTTCTTTTTCTGACGTTAGTTTTAAAAGTGCGTTTCCTTTTATTTTCTGCACTGTTACCTTGATCACATTGCGACACAATTTTAAACGGGTCTTCACTCGGTAACAATGCTATAGGTTCAGCATAAACCTTGCGTAAATGTTCTGAAGGCTCGGGTTCTTGTTTTTCAATTAGACTTGAGGTGATGATTTTTTCAATGTCTTGTACGGGAGATCCAAAGTCTAAGTTTGAGGAAGGTATTAGAGTTGTTTCCTTGATATCCATGATAATCATTAAACTTTGGTCACGGTCTTTAGAGTTAACTGATTTAAATGGTCTCACGGATGCCTCTAAAAAACGAAGAAGGTAAGTAAGTACATTATAATATCATTTATGAAATCTCAGTTGTATGAATCACCATAAATAAATACAACTTGGCTTGCTCTAATAAACACAAATAAGTTGACTGGTCTGACTGACGGCACATTTGCACAGGCGTGGACAGAAGTGATTAAATATCATACAAGTTTTCAGAGTTCCCCAAAAATATTCACCAGACCCGACTATGTACCTACACCTTAGACTTCTTGGTTTTCGTGTAATCTACACAAAGAAAAATCGACAGACATTTTTAAACATTTAATAAATCCAAAAGCTTTTATCACGGTGGATGATTATGAAAGACATTACAATAGGTTAGCTGCCCCTCTATTCTATGAATTACAGCTTTACAGCCATAATAACTCCGTTTACTACACTGCCATCTTTCTTTAGTATTTCTTGAGTAGTGAAGTGAATACCGATACCCATTAACAATCATAATCATTCGATTGTGTTTCGAATATCCAAATGAAACTGCAAAAAAAGAGACGCAATAAATTGCAGTAGGTAACAGCTTGTTTTTAGTTGTTCTAGTAAAAAGTGAGCCCAACTACAAAACAGCAAAACCCCTTCATCTACTTCTTCTTCTAAGGACGGGTCTTCGGTCTTAATTATGACATATTTTAAGGAGTCTCTCCAAAAATTTTTTTTTTCACTTTATGTAGTCTGTTTTAATATCATAAAATAGTGGTTATATCTACCATTCAGCATTATTTACAAAACTGATTTCACTGTTCTTACCAAAATCGATAACTTTCGAAGAACCAGAATAACCAAAAAGTAATTCAATAAATATTCATTAGATGGCAGCATTCATACTGTTATGGTTTTTAATCGGTAACTTAATTTCGAACTGCCATTAACGGTCTATTTTCTGTAACACTCAAAAGGTTTGTCTAGCTAGTTAGGCCGTAATGGTTGTCATGGCCTCTTTATTGTATGCTTTTTCTTTCAACTTTGTCTTGGACATGAAATATGGTAGGTTACGACCAAAATAATTTTCGTCTGCTGTATCTGAAGATGTTGGTAGAAGTGAATGCACACTGTTTTCTTTGTTATCTAATACGTATAGCAGACCTCGTAGCCATTCATCGGGCACAAATCCTATTAACACTGCTCTTAACATTTCATATTTTAACTTTGATTCATTTTAATATCATCCGATACATCTTCCTGTTTTATGGCAACAACTATTTGCCCAACGCTCTATCATGGAAATGTTGTAACTTACCATAAACCTAAACAAGCTTGATGACCTTTTGTTAACCCCCGACAAAACGTAGACTGTTTTGGCGTAAGGTATTATACACCGTGTAATTTTAGTCATCTAACAACGGCAGCTCACATCATGTATCCGATCCTAACCATTTATGAAGATTTAAATGTTTTTTTCTAAACATTTTAAATGAGAATATTATTCGTTCAGTAAACCGCCTAACTTCTTTTAACTACTTTCGCCGTACCTTGCATTTGAAGGACGACGCGGAGTGTACACATGGCTACACATTAAGCCAGCACAGTTCCAGTATAAGCTGATCTCACACAGTATAGGATTTTTGCACAACGAGAGGTCAGTTTATATTGGAAATACCTATGACGTCTTCATCAAAGTAAAAGAAAAATTGTCTATAAATGACTAGCAATCATCTAGTCACTAGGTAGGGTAGCTACAGTACTTTGCGTCGGGCGGTGCGACTGGCGACTTTGCAGTTCATTTCCTACTCGCGTTCTCTTGTTTTTAGGCACTGCTAAAGTAAATACATAATAAACGATGAACTCGCAAAACGCGCCACCTGACGCAGTGTCCCTTGGCCGCAGCGTAAGATGGCTAAAATTACACGATGTATAGTTTATCTCGCTTCCTATCTGCGTGCCTCCAATGGTCAGTCACGCGAATATTTGCATGGAGTCCATATGACCACTTGCTTGCGGCAGCAACTAGTGCCTTGAATGCAAATTGGACTTGTGAGTTTGTCAGATCTTTTTGTATTGGGACTGTGAAATGTAAACAAGGCTCGGGACTTAGGGTTAAGTAAACAACAATGTTATACTGAAGATCAATCAAGAAAGACTTTATTATGTGATTTTGACTAGAAGATATCCAAATATAATAGATAAATATTTATTTTCTAAAGTAATACTCAAAGGCAATATAAAACCAAATTGATTCCAAATTTCTCTTACCATATTGCAATGTCTTAATGTACTCTAAAGTAGAAACTACTATAGATAGACTGTTTAACTCGCGGATCGCCTATCGGCAAGATTCTGACTCCTCAAGCTGCACAGACAGTGATGATAATTCCAGCGATATGGATTAGTGACGAATAGTCTTACATTACTTTTATCTGTGGTTAAATAGTTCTATAAGAGATTTAATTAATGTTTTATGACTTTGTACCTCAGATGGCGATACCCGAGTTAAACGGTCTATCTATACAACCTCAACTTGAAGTAACACAGTGTAAGGAAACTCTTACAGTGGACCAACGTATAATTAGGTCGCGCAAAATGCTGCCGCTTCAATTAGGACATTACGTCTTATGTCTTATGTGACGCAACAAATTAGTCAACTCTCAGTTGCCGTGTACCGAGTATAACTTTTTTTTTTGCTGATGACCTAACCCAATCGGCCGGAAGGGCCTCTATTGGTTCACCGGACTTTTTCGGTGAGCCGTCCGAGGACGGTCGAACCAATGAGTACAACTGAAGGGTTCCACGAAAATACCAAAAATTATAGGTAATACCAAAGTACCGCACCTTACCTGTTGGAAAACTGTAAGAGATCTACAAGGTGTGTTAATAAATTTAATCTTCAAAGTATAAAGTACCCTTTAAACTTCAGTATAATATTCCGTGAATAATCACGAAGATTATTTTTAATAAGCTGACGTTTCATAGATGTATAATAAATTGCATTAAGTGTGAATTATGTAAAGTTAATTAACACCGTAGATTGATAGCAGGTGACTGTTGATTAGGCTGCTCGAAAAAAAAATGTATTTGTATGTCACAACGTGATTAAATGTACCTATATGTATTTGTAGATTGTAACTACTTACAACCTAGTATTTTCTTAAATTTACACGAATATCACACATTGAAATAAAACTACACATTTTGTAGCGGATTTTATCGCGGTTTATTTTAACAGATTTTATATCCCGGCGTTTCAGTATTTTTTTTACAACGTCGGGATTAAGGATCAATACTAATATTATAAAGCTGAAGAGTTTGTTTGTTTGAACGCGCTAATCTCGGAAAATACTGGTCCGATTTAAAAAAAATCTTGCACTGTTAGATAGCCCATTTGTTGAGGAAGGCTATAGGCTACTTTTCATCCCACAGCTGGGCATAATATATAGTTCACGCGGACGTAGCCGCGGCGGAAATCTAGACTAAAATAAACCGCGACAAAATCCGTTATAAAATAGTTTTATTTCAATACTTAAAACCGGTTGTAATCTACATTTTTGAGAAATAAAAAATCTATCCATCGAAGCACACCGGACAGACTTTTGTGCAAGCCATCGCCACTAGTTGGTTGATTCGATCCGGCATCACATAGCGCTCACACCTGTATTGCCCAAGGGAATAGGCAGATGTGAATTACCAAACGCTGGTTGTTTAAACTCCTATTTTTTGAGCTGCTTCTTTGTTGTTATCACGCTAGGGGGAGCCAACAGTCACAACAACGTACGTGTGCTCATAGTAAAATTAAAATCTATTAGATATTTACATTTTCAGTTAATTATTTATATCTGTAATTAAATTACTTCCCTACTGATATCGTATAAGTACGTATAAACTAATTGATCTATAATTTAATATTGTGCACCACATACGATAACCATAGATTAATAAAGCAAAACATGTCATGTCATGTCACAGTCATCTAGCAAAAAATGTCCGACCAAAAAAAATTGGATCGCGTATTTCTAATACATTTTCTTGCACGACATTGTTCATTTGCAGTTACGTCTCAACGAATAAATAAATAAATAATATAGTGGGACATTAACACACACAGTCATCTGATCCCAAACTAAGCAGAGCTTGTACTATGGAAACCAGATAACTTGTAATATACTACATATAATACTTTTTTTTGTAAATACATACTTAAATATAGATACTTACATCCAGATTTAAGACAAACAGACATGTTCATCACACAAATGTCTGATTGGGTGGGAATCGAACCAAGTATCTTACCGACCACGCCACCGGCCCGTCAAATAGTGGCATATACTATAGCACACATATATGTCGCAGCGCGTAAGCTATAAAAGTAGCAAGCTGTTGCCTAAACAGACTTATAGATGTCACTTTAGTCACTTGTGATAGCATCCAACCTTTCAGTTGTCAAACTCAATCTCATAAAAAGGGCATCCGTTTCCATCCAAATTTTATGGGAATATTTGTGATTTGAGAGTTGTAGAATCAATCAAAGATATTGTTTAGCTATTTGTGGTGTTATTTTGTGTCCTATCGCAACCCTAAGGGTTCGCCGAAATATAGCTAAAACAGTACGGAAACTAGAAAGAAATCGTTCAAAACGTTACACTCACACAGACGCACGCATCTACACGAATAGTGGGGTCCCGCGTACTGTGGGCTAATTCACGTAATTAAATAAGTTCAGTTGCAGTGCAGTTGAGGTTGAGTTTCAATTAAAACAACCCTTATGGTATTCTCGTAATTCTGACAACCGCTGTCAGATACGCTCGCGTCAAGTTCACCTTACGCGAGCGCTTTAGCGTGTATGTTATTTGTATGCCAATCACAAGAATACCATTTTGCACTAAGACGTAAACTTAATTGCAACGTGATTGCAACTGCACCACAACTAGATCGGCGCGTCAATAAATTACGTGAATTAGTCTACAGCTCTCAGTAGCGAGTCACACCATACTTATTGTCGACTAGCTTCCAACCACGGCTTCGCCCGGGTGGTATTTGTTGACATAAAAAGGAGTCTATGTATTAATCCAGACCACCTATCTCTGTGCCAAGTTTCATCCAATTCTATCTTGTAGTTTTTGCGTGAAAGAGTAACAAACCTAATCTCTCTCATCTCATAAGATAGTTGAGAGAAGACCCGTCCATCAAATCTAAGAAGTACCGTTTGACAGTTCTAAATGTACTACACATTTAGAATTTTATTTTTTGTATGAAAATTGTTAATGTTATGTTAAAATAAAAATAGCTTCATAATTCAATTATTTTACAGAAAAGCTAATAAAAATTGTGTGAATTACGCCTATATAAAGCTAATTTAATAGAAAACAGTGAAACGTCAAACGAGATTTGATGGACTGTAAAAAGGGTTGAAGTGAAGTGAAGTGATAGGCAGAGACGAATATCACCCATATTTTGATGATAATGATGGCAGCTAGCCGTAAGTTCTTCTAAATTAAACAAGATGGAATCTATGTAGGAGTAGGTGCATGTACAACCGAATTAAAAGTTTGTATTTCAAAGGACGAGTAATTATATACAGAAAGGAAGGGGTGGGAACCCAGAAGCTATAAAAATCAACCAATCAAAAAATCATCATTGTACTGGATCATTAAATGCGTTGGTACAGGCCAAACTTCTGATTTTGGCCTATTTATCAGTAACTTAGACGCGTCATGGTTATGATAACCTTTTACTTCTATGATCTTCGGGCCTAAAGTCTTCACAACAGCTTTACAGGATCTATAACTATGAGTAGAGCAGGTCCACCGGATGACGTCATTCCGGACTGAATGCTTGCAGTATGTGTAGTTCTTGTATGCAATTAAAGGCTTTCCTCGTAATGATTGGATGAAACATGCCTCTGGAAATTGGAGAAATATTAGCATAACTCCAAATAGAAACAATGTGTTTCAAATATCCATAGGACTGGAAATCCGCACTCTTGGAGCGGAATCGTCAACAATTTCACATTTTCTAGTACAGTGGGCAAAAATGTTTTTCGAAATAATAATAACAGCTGGATGAAAAAAAATGCGTATATCTTATTGCTGTTCGAGTAAAATTTGACATTTGGAGTCGAATTAATAAGTACAAACATATTTTAGTAACTTATGAAAAAAAACGGTGTTATTAAATGTTAAAACTTGTAGTTGTGTGTTAGCTGTGTTTCTGTGTATTTGTGTATACTTAGGTAGGTACTTTTCTAGATAATAGGTATACTTTTACATACTTGTTAAAATTATTATCTGTAGTTTAAACCCGAACGTAATTTCTAGTATACACAGCAACACAACAAGCTATACATTTCCAGTATCTCTCGAATTTTATAGGATTTCCGTACAGCCGTGTGTACATAGTAGGTACCTAAGTCTCCATTTATGTATGTTCTTACCGGGAATCGAGAACCAAAGGAAAAAGGTCATCAAACTCAACGGAGTAATAGCGACACAATTTAGAGTGCGTTTGGCGAAATATACATAACACACATACGAACTGTACAGTTAACCGCACTGCGTATACTTGTTTAGCGGTGAGCCGCAGGTGCAACTACATTCTAACTAAACACAGCTAAAATATCAGCTGCAGTCATTTAGAGAGTAAATCAGTCAGTGTATCTTTTATAAAAAAACCCTAGGCAAAAAAAAATCCTGCTCTTTTTCGATTGCGCAACAGGATCTACGCATACGGTAAGGGTACATTTAATTAAAACAAGTATTAATTCTCATGTATATTTTTGTATAAAATAGAGAGCAATGGAACACAAACACTATAATACTGTTATGTTAAAAATACTACAAGTTTGTGCTAAAATTAACTAGTGAAAAAAAAGGCAAGATTTACAAAATGCACGAGATTCGAGATCATAATAATCTAGACAATATCACACCAATCTTAGCACCCATTGTTAGATTTTTAAAATATAATACTTTAATGGCAATTTCATTCAAAATACAACATTATATACCTACAAGAAAAAATATATCTCAAACTTCGAATACTATGCGGAAACCACGGCTGGCCGCTACCGGCGATGATGAAATAATGCGTATCTAAACGATTTGTACTTAATATGAGTATAGTCAACGCGCATCTGATAGTCCACTCGTAATCTCAAGACATGTTACACATGTTGTCCTTAGATTGTCTGCCCCACCGACTAAATACCTACTAGACATCATTCCTTTCAAATATTCCATGAAATTTTAGGTAATA
This sequence comes from Meganola albula, assembly GCA_936450015.1. NCBI lineage: Eukaryota > Metazoa > Arthropoda > Insecta > Lepidoptera > Nolidae > Meganola > Meganola albula. The sequence continues at coordinate 12,309,627 of OW388149.1, forward strand.
GTCAAAAGTTGATGGAGTATCCGGGAAAATAACTCATTTTCTTAATCAAAATTACTTTTTTTTGCGGATGACCTAACCCAATCGGGGGGAAGGACCTTTATTAGTTCACCGGACTTTTTCGGTGAGCTGTCCGAGAACGGTCGAACCGATAAAAAATAGCTTGCAGTCAGATGATATTTAGTGGTACCACATAAGTAAGGCGAACGCACGAACCCAGCTATGCTGTGTCTACCTATAGGTCTGGGCGGTGGTCTACCCTGGAACAGCTCTTGCTTCTTGATGATGACCCCATTTTGGTCACACTAACACTTGTGCGCGGCATATTACTGCATAAGGCACACTGCAATCTACCTTCATCTATACATTTTATTTTTCACTACACATCATTAGCTACTTCAAGTAGGTAATAGCTTTGGTTTCCGCTATTTACCAAAGATGTTTTAAAGATATATCTATACTTGTTATGGCAACCATACCTACCCATTTATACAGAATAGAAATAGGACGGATTTTATTCAAATTTACCGAAAACTACTTACTAATTAGGTAATATTATTAAGACGCTAGGAATTTAATTCCCAGCCGGCTATTAAGCAAGCGAGGCAAGCCGATATCTATAGTTTGAAACTCATCATTCTTTTTTTAATAATCTAATAATTAACTGTCACAGTTAATATAGTATTAATTGCGAATCCGAAACGCACAGGACTACTGAACACACACTGAATGCGTCTGCGCAGTAGCGCTGCGACGCGATGGCACAGCGGGTTATGCGTCAAAATATTATACGTTGCACTGTGCAATGCTTCGTGTGGACTAGCTCTTACGCAGCTTACTCGGCTGTTGCTTGGCCAACGTTTGACCAACGACCTTGACCGTGCAGTAAATAGCCAATTTTCCGAACAATTGTACTTGCGTCAACAGTACGTCAGATTTGGCCAAGTTAAAAAGGGTCGGATTTCTATAAAGATGTCACTAACGAAATAAATAGAGGGACGCAGGCGTAATGCGTATTGCCATTCACCCGGACGTCTATCACTTTGTATATAAATTCCCAAATAATCATTATTATCAGCCTATTTTAGTCAATAGCTGGACATCAGAATCTCCTAAAGCACGCCATTGAGCACTCCTCGCGGCAAATCTCATCCAGTTACAAAAATAGCAATGAATTTATAAATATAAAAATCAATTATTAGTCATACAAAGAACTCTGTAGGTGGATGATTATGAAGATTTTTTGCGTACATAAGTTTGTTCTGTTCGGTGTACACCTTAGCTGGGCAGCCATGACAACTGTGTGTGTAGCAAGACCAGTAACACTGTTCCCCTTGAAACTGAACTCTGGTGAAGGTAAAATCTCCCAATTTCATTAGCCTGTCTCCACATCTTGAAATCATAAATTTAACTGAAATAAAAACAAACATGAGGGCATTTTATTTGCAGCAAAAAGTTTAAAAACAACATTTAAATAAAAGAAAAGTTGATATCATCATATCTTTATTAAAAACTTTTATTCACAGGCTTTCAATATTTCTTTGTAAACATACAGACAGCGTATCTACTTGAGGCACTAAATTTAATTTATTGGAATTTTTTTAGAATCGCTAGCAATTTCCTTCAGAAGCATGTCAAATTGTGATGATTTGTCATAAAAAACAGGTTGTAATTGAGTCAGATTTGCTATACTTTCCATTTAGTTATATTTCAAAGAGGTGCTTTTGGCTTACAAATATGTACTTACATAAATTTAAATAATTAATTATTTCTTTAACATAAAATATTATTTCTTCTCCTTACAAACTTTACAACAATCTAAATACATTTTAATAACCTCTTTAGAAATATTACAGTACTTTGTTTTCAATTCTAAATCCATCACATCTTTGTCTGCATGTTTAAAGAGCAAATGCATTGTATGTAACACACCAAAGAGTTCATCAATAGAAACATAAAACTTTATACTCGGACTAACTTCATTACTTGGTTGGATAAGTCGCTCTCTATTAGCTATTTCTAGAACATCATAGTTTGCAAGCATTTTATAATCATCAAAATCTTTAAACCGTTTACTTTTTATAGCCTTCACTTCTCCTATGAAGTCCTGGTACCTAGTCTTGTCTATTAAGTATGCACTGTTACTTTTCTTCCTACCGAGTAGTTGATTCACTTTCCTATTAAATTCAGTTTTCATAGCTGATATAAATTCCTTAGAAAATTGTTTAGGCACTGTAAAAAAAAAAAAAAGATTTATAAAACTTTTTAAATATTAAAATAAAAGTGAAGAAGAAAAATTTGAAATAAATAAAATCAAAATTTAAGTAAAACAGCATTGTAAGGAATAAAATATATTTTTTATTAATTTGCAAATTTTATAACACTGTTTTATGTCTAGCGTGAGATTCATACACTAGAATCTAGAACATACACAAACGAAGTCCAGTTTGTTACTGTAAAGATAATTTGTTCTTGCCCTTACACGCTTTACAGCAACTTAACTACATATCAATAACTTCTTTAGAAATATTACAATACTTATTTTTAAATTCTTCATCCATTGCCTCTCTATCTGCAGATTGTAACAAAAAATGTGTTGCATGTAGCACAGCAAAAATTTCATCAACACATTTATAAAATCTAATTATTGGATTCGCGCCTTACTGATAGGTTGTATCAGCTGGTCTTTAAACCTACTTCTAAAACATCATGAATTAATGATTTAAATGAATATTATAATAACAATTTTAAATTCTCCAAAAGATTTTTTATTTACAGTAAATATAATAATAATAATTATGTCATTATTTTGTCTAAAAACAAGTATGTCTAGGATTTCAATTTTGAAGATATAATTGTATTAAAATAAATAAAGGTTGATACAATGTTAAGTATTTTTATTTATAAAATCTACACAAATTATATCGAATATTGTACTTATGTAACTATAACACATAATTTAATTATTGGTATTCATTTAACAATGATTTAAAAGGCACATTACAATTCATTTTCTGAGCATTTTGTTAACTCTAAGAACGTCTCAAATAAAGAAACTTATGTTTAACATTCCAAAATTGTTGGATATTACAAAATCGATACAGAATAATTCAAAATCATTATTATTACACACTATTCTTGATGTAATTTTAGAGAGAAATATTTTTTTTAACAGTTTTACGGAACTGAGGCATGCACAAAACAGTCTTAGGCTAGGTACATGTTTAAAAATTATTAAAAAAAAATCTTTTAGTTAGTAATAGAATATTGTGTTAATACTATTAGTAGTTAGCAAGGATTATTTTTGTTCTCAACTTATATGTAAAGAGTTAAGAGGTTTACGGGTTCATTGTAGTTACAAATGCTTAGAATATCTTTTGGAAGCTGACACAAATTCTGGTGGACCACATAAGGCTATATTATAATAATAATAAAATATTTTCACAGATAAAAACAGTACCATCTAGTAGTAAATTAAGCAATCACATTAGCTTGTATTATGGGTACTAAGAACTGATATGAACACTAACTACTTAAATAGAATTTTTTTTACTAACAATTACATATATATTATAGATAAATTACACCCAGACACAGAACAAACAATTGTGCTCATCACACAAAGATTTGTCCTGGGTGGGAATCAAACCCACAACCTCCGGCTTAGCAGTCAGAGACACTAAAATATTAATACCTCTATGCCATCAGGACAGTAAAAATTGAGAAGCAAAAACAAAGGTATTATGTGATAATTAATTTAGATAGGAACAATTTCTTGCAATGACATAAAGAGAGGTTTAAACAAATATAGAAAAACAAGTGACTGTGAAACATGTATTTTGGAATTTCGTTCAAAAAAGTGTTATCACACATACCAACAAAAATGGGTGTTTGCACAGCACAACATAACATGATACAAGCATAGTCCTCTCTCTCTACTCATCTCTAAACGATAGAGATAAATAGTGTTTGCAGATTGTCTCAAAACAGTTTCTTAGGAATTTGATTTTTATCTTTTAGATATTTATGTTTAACAGTAACCATAGAGTTTCTATTAATCAATAATCAGTCTCAAACTGACTTAAATTTAGTGTGCGCTTGCAATAATTTAATAACTAAGTAGGTCAATTCATTACCTGTAGCTTTCACATAATACCTTAATAAAACCTGTTTCAAACATTGAACTACTTTTTTCATTTAAAGAATTATGTAAAAAAAAAGTTAACTTTTTAATTTTTTCTGTTAGTTCATATTTAGTCTGTAAAAATAAAACATCTTACCGCTACCACTTACCAAGAAAGTGGATTTAAAATATGAAAATTAGAACAAGTTTGAACATCTGTATAGCACAGAAAGATGTGACATATATAATTACAATTTCACAATTTACTATGAACTAGAATCACTTTCAAACACAATATTTCACAATATATCACTAGCTTTAAGGTTATATGACATTAACAAGCACTTTCCAATTAATAAACAACACCAAATCATATAGAAACTCAGAAATAAGATAATAAATAGCAACAAACTGGTTGTTTACTATGTTTTCTACTATTTTAATAGCATAGAATTGTTTTTGTTTATATTGCAGAACAATCAGACGTGAGACGTCCCGTCTAATAGGTATGTGCATATGATATGATTGGTATATCGATATCGAAATTTACATATGTACCTTTTTATTTATAAATGAAAACTAACTAATATTATACTATAAAAATTTAAATTAATGAAAAAAGGTATTACAGCCTTTACAATATTAAAAGATCGCAACATTGCATGACAATTATATGTTTGGAAATAGAAAAAACTAAGTGCGCCTAAAACGAAAAGGAGAAAGGTATTGTTTTTTTAATGAAATTAGATTATCGGTACCTAGAGTAAGAATAACAAATCTATGTAAAGCAATTTATATTACAGGCAATTCTATAAAGTGTGAACCTTCACAAGATTCACTTAGGAATATATGAAACGCTGCAAGTAACTTACTGCAGATAAAAACTGTATTTCTATATAGTTAGTTACCCGCAAATACTCATTTTATTTAGATTTAAACTCATTTCTAATAATGTATCTACAAATTAAAGTATCGATACTTATTTCTAATAGAGTACACGTCCCTATCATTGAGCTGATGGGCAAGGAATTTGTCACTGTCACTTGTCAAGTCTATAGTGACAGCCGTGTTAAGAGAGCGTTTACGTTCCGTTTTGCACAACAAGAATAAGTTTACAGTATATATCAAGATATTATTAAAATAGGGACAAGATAATAGGTCACTTTTGACATTTCATCAAAATTCAACAACGTAACCTTGTAACGGCGGGCATAAAATAAGAACTGCACAATTGCTGAACTTTTTTCAATTACGTTTACATATTTATTGTAATAATGACCGATACGAGTAATTTTACGATTTGCTTTCACTAATAAACCATTCTAAACATAATAAACAATTTCTGATCTTAAGAACTGAACGTCGTTACAATGTTGCGTCAGTCAACCCTATTTCTTTTTAAACACTAGGGATGTTACTCTAAAAATCGAAAGCTGATAGGATTGTAAGTTGAATCGAATGCAATGATTACTTGTGAAGAAAAATCACCATAAATTTATAACCACGTTGTGATTATAATAAAACCTAATTATACATATTTATTATTCTTTTAACTAACTATAAAAATACAAAAAAATAACTAAATAGAAAGGTCATTGATGTTGGGTGCAATTTAGGTGGATGTTGCTGGCAACACCAGTGCCTGTCGATGACGCATGTCATGTCGCCATTACATGATGATGACGCAGTCTTTTGTTGTTGTGCGAAGTGACTGTGCATTTTTGGTGTGCTCTCTGTTATTTTCTTCTGATCCGGCTTTTTCATTTAACCTGATCTTACTGACTACGTTTACCTGGCTATAAATTGGACTCCGATTGCTTAACGATTATTAAACAAGAAAAACATTACAGTCTTACTATGTCGAAACGGGGGAAAACTCTAAACAGTCAATCTCGCGAACTAGTGCTGAAATTGTACAATTATTTTGGACGTGAATCAGTTAACGATGGGCCTCTTTTACCATTGAAACCACCGAGAGAACGCGTTGCCGAAGCATTGGGAATAGGGAAGAAGACAGTAACTCAAATTCTGAAAGAGAAATACGGACCATCAGGCTCAGAAGATAATACTTTACGTACACCGAAAAAACGAAAGAGGGACAAGAAAATTGTTGACGTTGATAATTTTGATGCTGCTGCAATTCGCAACCACATTTATGGATATTACTCGAGAAAAGAATATCCTACACGGGAAAAGCTATTGAGTTCGTTAAAAGGCGCAGGCTTATTTTTTGGAGGCAAATCGTCTCTATCAAAGGTTTTGAAATCGATTGGCTTTAGATTTAAAAAATCCGACAAGCGGAAAATCCTGCTAGAACGCTACGATATTATTTTGAAGAGAATATCATTCTTACGTCAGGTAAATAAAATTACGGATTGGGACAATGTCGTGTTTATTGACGAAACATGGTTGAATGCGAACCATACGGTTGCGCGGACATGGACCGATGATACAGCGGCCTCCACCTCAAAAGTTCCATCGGGAAAAGGAGCCCGACTTATTATATGTCACGCGGGATCAGCTTCTCAAGGTTTTATTCCAGACTGCCTCCTCGCATTCGCCTCTAAAACTACAACAGATTACCATGAGGAAATGAACTTTGATGTTTTTAAAGAGTGGTTTGAGAAGCTGCTAGTCAGCTTAGAAAACCCTTCGAAAATTATAATGGACAATGCTCCGTATCATTCTGTACAAGTTGATAAACCACCAACTCAAGCAAATAAAAAGCAAGAAATTGTCTCGTGGCTGGTAAGAAATGGTGTGGAGGCAAGTCCAACTTTATTAAAAGTTGAGTTGTTAAATCTGGTAAAAGCAACTAAGCCGTCCAAGCTCCGCTATGTAATCGATGAACTAGCCCTAGAACATGGACACGAAGTTATTCGATTGCCTCCCTACCATTGCCAGTATAACGCCATCGAGCTTATTTGGGCACAAATAAAGGGTCATGCAGCGCGGAACAATACTGAACCACCCTTCAGTACTGCTAAAATGATGACTCTGCTACAAACTGCATGTGCAGAAGTCACTACAGAAGACTGGCGAAAAGTCGTGGAGAAGACAAAGAAAATAATTTTACAAGATTTTGAACGAGATGTGAGAATAGACAATATTATTGAAAATGAATTAATTATATCTCTGAGTGCTGACAGCAGTGATGAAGATAGCAGTTCCGATAGTTCAAGTGAATAAAAGCAATTTTTTTGTTAAATTACGTAGGTACTTGTCTTATTTTGCTCCTTTAATTTATGAAAGAAAAAATAATAATGGGACAGGGATTCGCATGGTCATTTTTAAATTTCACATATGTTTCAAGTCTGTATCGATTCATTCGATTCATTCATTTAATCGATGTTTTTAAGCAGGTCACCTCACTATGAATATAAAACTGACATCTGTCAAAAGTGACCTATTATCTTGTCCCTAGTTTAGGCATTATAGTTAAATATAATAAATTATAAAATCTATTTAAGTAGCTGTTAGTGATTATGATTTATATTGTAATCATAAATATTATTATATCTATCTACGAAGACTCTCGCTGGACATTTGAGAGATTTTCGTTTAGAACAATACCAACATCGATTTTTCCAGCTATTCGAAAAGGTATAATTCATAAAAATCATTATTCGTTTGTTTGCTGCTATCGTGATGATTTCATATGGTAAACCTGAAACACATTAAAATACAGTACATGACACAAGCTTAAACAATCAATGAAAATTAATTCTTCGTCTGGGAGTAAATATCTGAAGGGTTTTGAAAGGTTTTAGACTAAAAATATCAAGATTAGCCGACAACTTTAGGTAGGCGTGAATAAACGGGTAAGAAGACGGTATTTCAATAAAATAACTACTCTCGATAGCACAATCATGAATTCTACCAGTTTATTACAGATCGTTAAGATTACGTTGGATTAAATCGTAACGTTCACCGAGCACGTTTTTGCATCTGCACTTCCCGTCAACACAACGGTCCAACACACCAAGTGTCAACCTTTCTAAGATGGCCGCTTAACCGTGCTCGGTGTTCATTCAATCGTTCGTATTGACATTTTCGAGTGACAGCTGACTTCAAAGACGGACGCGATGACAGTATAAAATGACAGCTGATGCATTGAGAAGTAGATGTGCCAACAGATATTTACACCCAGACTCGATACAAACACAAATGTTCATCACTAATGTTTGTCTCGGGTGGGAATCCAACCCACGACCTGCGGCGTGTAAAGCAAGTATCTTACCGACCACTCCATCGGCCCATCAATATGTGACTATAGGATATCTTTGGTATTTATTTTCACATGCCACGTACATACCTACGTTCTTATTTTAAAAAATTATATCTGAAAGGGAACATAACCGGTGACATTAAAAAAAAACAATGTAAGTTCCATTCATAAACTTTACTAAATGCGTATACATAGTTAATTTTAAGTTCCTAGTTGTAGCTACTCATTATTATGACCTGATACAGCCATTCCTAGTTACATATACAAAAAATGCGACGAGCGTAATTTGTAAATATTCATAATAGATATTAATATACGAAAAACAAGTACCTACTTATAAAATGGAATATGGCACCATAAAGGTAGGTGTAATCTATACTTACTTACTACTTATCTAATAATACTTTCATTTAGTAAAATATTGACACTGATTTCAGTAATTGTATCTTATTTAGATTAATCTTAATTAGGTTAATCATAATTAAAACTAGTAGAATAGGTTAGGTTTAGGTTTCCCTTAGTGGTGCTATACGCAACTTTTAGTACTAAATCCTCACTTCACTCACAAAGTCCGAATTTCCGAATAGCGAAATTCAAATAAATTAAAATTAAAATTCGGACATTGTGAGTGTAGTGTGTACGGTCCCTAACAATAGTTAAATTACATTTCAAAAGACAGTAGTTCGAGATAGATAATATTGTTCATCAACAGAGCGCTTCCGCTGGATCAGTCTGCTTGCGACCACGACCGGTGCAACCCGTGTTGAATCGTAAAATCATATTAAATGTGAGCGCGTTAATTGCCCGTTTTGATAAATATAAATATTAATAATGCAATGCGAATGATTAAATGTTTAGGTTAGGTTTGTTATTAATTTACTATAGCTTAACTAATGATCCATCGTTGGTTCTATAGAATGACGGGGCTTCGTGATTGTGTTCTAGAAAAGAAAAAATGACCGCCCCTTGATCATCAAACCTTAGTCTCGCCGGGCATTTAGTTGAATGTTTCTTACTACAGTTCCAATATCGCTTGTGGCTTGTAGTTTGTGCAAAAGCATAATTATTGACCATTAGTAAGGATTTCTTACGAGCACCTCCTTTTACAAGCTCTATATGTAAACCTGTAATGTTTTGTAGAACATTTAATTTTAGCACATACCTTAAATTCTAGAGGCTTTATTAATAAAAAGCTTATCACACATAAGACTTCTATAGTAAGATTTTTATCAGAAAATCTTACTGTAGACCTTTAGATGTGCGATAAGTTTTAGGAATAAGTAATCTTTTGGATGCCACACAAAATAAATAAATAGAAAAAAATAGGTCAAAATCAACAGTGATTTATTTATTAAATTAATTCAATTCATTATACATAAAATATGTTGAAATGCATACAAACACTCATATATATTGGAGACATGTAAATTGAACGTATGGTCTGGTCGAAAACGGAATACAAATATCTATAGAATTAGGCTTTATTTAAGGCTGCCCGCCACTACCGATTTTACCACCGATTTTGTGACTAACTTAACGCATATTCCTTGAGCTGGTATTAAGTCATAAAAATCTGTCAAAATATTAGCTGTAGGCGGGCAGCCTAAATCAGAATAATAAGAATCAGAATCCATATGAAGAGGAATATTTATCGTTGTGAAAACTAAGGACTACTAAAAGCAAAGGGTTTGATTGGAGAGCTAAGATGTAGCATATATAAGTAAACGGGCGACTCCCACTCCAGCTCTTATTCAGAAGAATCCCCAGAAGTTAGCCATTCCTATGAAGCCAGCGACTTGGGAATCTTTGCACCGGGTTCATTTAAAGTTTAGACCATAAATTCATTATTTATTAATTGGTAGGTATTATTTTGTAACAGTACCCACTTGTTTTACGTTAAACAATAAAAAATAAAAGTCAAATTTTATTCATTATCATTTATTAGATATATTAGTACCTAAATCCAGATATGATAACTTCTAAATTCTAATGTCAGTATGTTTCTATAACTATTCTATTTAAATAAAGTGTTTAATAGCTTTTAGCTTGAGATATCTTAGACCTATGAGCATTTAACACGGGCGGTTTGCGTTTCAGTTACACACTACCTATCGATTTCTGAGCGAGTTCAAAGCGAATCGAGTGCCACACGCACCTCGAAAGCCGAAGCCACTGCCGCGATGTCGTGTAGTTGAATTGCTTGCATTGCCTTCGAAACCGCTCATATATCCATAGTGTGTAAGGCTATTAATACTCATATAGGTACAGATTTCTTCAAGTAAAATAAAACATGCTTATTTAGCTTTATCTAGAATACGATTATGTACTTATCAATTAAATGTAAGTAATAAATGATTTATAAATAATAAAATTTGAGTGTAAATCGAATAAGCATTGTTTTAAATTCCTATATAAAAATAATACTACTATCGAAAAGCAACATGGTTAACCTTATCGAGATATATCCATTATCGATGGTGATAATACTTTTACTAAACTTAAAAGTATCGAATATGGCCAATTTTGTGCAGTTTTAGGTAAAAACAGAGACCACGATACAAACAAGTATTATTTTGCTGTAAGTGCTAGATGCAGGGATACTTGTAGTACAACACATAAAGCATACTAGTAGTGGATTATTTAGCATTCACATTAATTTTAACACGTTAATGCTTTATTAGCAGTTCACAAATTAAATTTAGTTTCGAAATTCCGTGAAATATGAAATGAAATGCACCACTCGCTTCATACCTACGACCGCGATACTCTGTTCTACTTTAACTCAATGATTCACACGACCTTGATTGATATCGTTCGCTCGCAAGTGAAATTAATCATAAATCTAATTATTATGAATTCATATTAGCAACAGCAATTAGCGTGCTAAAACTGATGAATTCACATGCTCATTAAATTTATACGAAACCGCATGAACTTCTATTACTACAGCACACAGCACAGGTTCCCCTGACGAAGGTCCCGGTTAGTCCGTACCGTCCGCAAAATAAACTATGACTCAAGTCAACAGCCCGCTTCCCAAAATATTGAGTTGTGCGGCAACCCCTCTCACTCTCTCTTGATTGGCCCTCTCTTTCTACAGATACGTAAAATACTCAAGTAGTATTTGAGTCATGCTTTTTAGCCCCCATTTTTACCTAAAACTTTGTTTTATCTAAAAACAAGCGTTAAATACCAACATTATATGAATCTACCTAAGTAGCTACTTATTCTAATAACAAACTTCACACTTATAAGCTAAATATATGTAATCCTATAAAGGCGTATTTCAAAACGCACATCGTATGAAATACATAATTATTGCAGCATAACGCTGAGTTATGCTATATTTATTGCTATAGATTTATTAATATCCACTATTCATAATCATTCATCGCAGTAGGGTAACACTAGTGGAAACGGATTCACCTTAGGTAAGTTTTTAAAGCATGGTATGGAAGCATGCTATAGGTATGTGCTATGAATGCGAGCTATGGGGGTTTGCTATTGATCTGTGCTATTCCTGTCTTCCCTAATGTCGATTCATTGCATATCCGTCTCTATAGCACATCTACTGCTACGCGTCGGTGCAACGTCATAGCTCACCTATACATACCATCAATAGTTTAGACATAATTTAGCTAGCTACCATGTCTAAGCAGCATAGCTGGTCGTAAAGCGCCTAACCACGGAGTCTCTCTGAAGAATTGGATACGCAGTGATGTATCGGATACAGAGAACTAAAGTAATCGACTTAACCCACCGGATATTATTATATCCACAGAACCGATAATCCCTAAGGTAAACGAATTCTTGGGTGGAGACCACAAATTAGGAAACATACCGAAAAACGACCTCAGATTAGGTGGAGTGATGATCTTAACAGGGCAAATGAAGGAGTAGATGAGAAAAGCTGCGGATCGTGCTCAGTGGCGTGCTTAGGAGAGGTCTATGTCCAGCAGTAGAATAGAAAAGGCTGATAATAATTATGATGATGATGATGATGATTATTATAATGATGTTGATTATCATTATGATAATAATTATGATGGCGATTATGATTATGATAATGATTATGATGGTGATGATGAAACACCTAAAAACGATACTGCTCCGTTGCACTAGTTTGATTAAATGTCAAGATTTACAGTTTAACTAAGTTACCATCTTGAGTCCTAAAGAAAGTTGGAGGGTTATGATTATGATCAAGATTGGAGAATATCATCCGGCCGGTATCATCGAACCTTAATCGGGCTGGACATTTGTAAGACATCTTCTTACTGCAGTTCCAATAACGTTTATCACTTGTTGTTTGAGCGAACGTATAGTTGTTAACCATTAACAAACATTTCTTACGGGCTCCTACTGTTATTTGCTCAATGTGCAGACCTGAAAAATGATATTATGTTAGAAAGACGCTATATCTGATGTTATACCGGGTGGAACGCACCGCCCTCCACAAACTGATTGATCCATAAATATTACTGAGATGATCGGTACGTGAAATTAGTTTAGAATCTTGGGTATCCAATAATCGTGCTTGGTTTGTTACATTATACGAAATGTATCGTTACCAAATAGCCGCCAACGTTTCCACTATGATGTGTTTAGTCCTCACCACAAGAGTCGCGCCACATCATTTCACGCATCGTTCCATAAATAGGTGTGTTTCATTTAAATCAAGTGCTGCGTACAGAGCAGTAAAATGAAATGAAATCCATTGGAAATCGATTTAGATTAAGGAGCAGATGCACCCTCTCAGTTTGTGAAGGACTGTCCCTTTCACCCTGTATAAAACTTATCCAAACAAGGCGTAGGGATAAAAGTTTTCGCACGCACAGCCAGCTACAAAAGTTGATTAACAGATTCTATACTATCTACATAACATCTTAACATTAAAAGATTTTACAAATAAGTGTCCCATGACTGTTAATTGTAAAATCTAGTGCCAAGCTTATTTTCACCTCTCGTTACAATACTTAATTAAGGAATCTTTTGGCTTTAATTTTAAATCTGTCAATCAGTTTTGTAGCTGACTGTACACATGTACATATATAATATTACCTTAAAAGATAAAAATGTTAAATAGAAGACTCTTTCACGATTTAAACAAATGCCTCAATGAAAATATTTTTTATAGTTCATATTATGGAATATTTAAAAAGTAAATTGTTATAATTACGTAAGTGTTTTTAATGATTTAATTGTAAGCCTTTGTATACCATGTTTTACGCAAATAAATAATTAGAAATCGGCGGTCAATGCATCAATCAATCATCAATCGGTTAATCTCGTATTTGCAGGCCATTGTACACACGGTTACACATCAAGCTAATCTAGTTGAAAGACAAAGGCAAACGAATTATAAACCTATTTTAGCTATGAGCTTAAAATACGTTTATGAATACGGGGGTTAATGTATAAAATATAGAAAAGAACTAGGTGAACGTGTGAATGAATAAAAATATCAAATACAATTCATTATATTTATTTCGTAACATTAGATATTAACTACCTACTACTAGTAGTAACTATTAACATCAGAATCAGAATCTTCACGCATTCATTACGTAAAATAGTTATAGGTAGACCGTGTAACTCGCGTGTAGTCTGCGCGGTAAGAAGCGTTAACATCTCCCCCCCGCGCTTCTTACCGCGCAAGCGACACGCAAGTTAAACGGTCGCACCCCGCGCCCCCGCCAATACTCCTCTGCGCCCCCGCCTCGACTCGACTACACTGCGCCCACGCCTCGACTGAACCGTGCTCCGACGCAACCTCGACTCCCGCAGAGCATTTATTTTCATATAAAACATAGAAGAGGCGCGCCCCTCGGTGGCCCGCGACGCGACGCCACCTCGGCGATTCTCACTCTTTATTTTTGCCGACATGTATTCACAGAAATTTTAATAGACCAAGCATCCTACGCTTAGTACACCTTACCAATATACCGTATACGAAATACCATAATACACCATAATACAGGAAAACTTTTTAACCAGGTGCGCAATCTTTGAGATAATAAACTTCAACAAATTTTAATAAATTACCTATTTAATTTATTTTTTTATGTTTTAGTACTAAATAATGAGGTAGTCGTTACCAAAATAAATAATATTTACTATTAATACCAACAATCTTATTAAGACTATGTAACTGGTATATAATATACATGTAATACTTTTCTTTTGTAAATATATACATATAATAGATATTTACACCCAGACTCGATACAAACAGACATGTTCATCAGACAAATGTTTGTCTCGGGTGGGAATTGCACCCACGACCTGCGGCGTGAAAAGCAAGTATCTTACCGACCACGCCACCGGCCCGTCATATATGTAAAAAAAAATTGCGCCCTGGTTAAAAACTTTTTGTGTAAGTATAGGTAATTTAAAAGTAATTGTATTATTGCTAAATCGAACTAAACTTAATATATTATGAAACGTGAACTAAATTAATTGTTAAAACATAGGAGATATTGTAGCAGGAGATACTTCACTTACTATGCGTTTCAAATAAGAATAGGACTGGACTCGCGGCAAATTAAAAAACAATCAAAAGTAGCGCCAGCGCAAAATATCAAACCACAGACAATAATATTATTTTGAAATGTATGGAGAACTGATTTATGTAAAAACTTAACATGTATACATAGAGACCGTTTAACTCGCGTATCGCCTATCGCCAAGATTCTGACTCCTCAAGCTGCACAGACAGTGATGATGATTCAAGCGATATGGATATTAGTGACGAATAGTCTTACATTACTTTTATCTGTGGTTAAGTAGTTCTTGAATTATATTGGAACATAACTGCCATCACTAACGCACACATACTTCGGCGGTGTATGATTATGATCTAGTTCATAAAAAATAAGTTTGCGATTATCATTGAACCGAAGTCTTGCTTTACAATTATTTTTATTTTTATTTCTGCAACGCCAATATCGATGATTGCTCGTAGTTTGTGCGAAAGTATAGTTATTCACCATTAAAACAGTTTTCCTTGTGCCTACTATTCTTATCTCTTTCATTTCCAAATCTGTAAAAAAGTCACAATTTAAATTATAATAATACTATTATTTTAATTATTATTAATAATAATAATAATAAATATTCTGGGAAATCAACACACACGATCATCTGGTCCCAAGACGGCAGAGCTTGTGTTGTGGAAACCAGATAACTGGTATTAAATATACATATAATACTTTTCTTTTGTAAATATATACTTAGATATAATATACCTAGATATTTACACCCAGACTCGACACAAACACACATGTTCATAACTAATGTTTGTCTCGGTTAGGAATCGAACACCGGCCCATCAAATCGAATTATGAAAGTGATCCGTATTGGATCTTGTGACGTCGTGTCAGCCATCTTGAATGTAAATCCAAGGTGGCCGTCTGTATATAATCAGTATAAATATTGAATACATATTATTATGATTTTTTTAGCTTTCCGACCGCAGCTCCGCCAGCGCGTTTGTAGGTTAGCGCGTTAAACTCTTTTTGCACAGTCGCATAGAAACTCTCTATGTCCTTCCCTAGGCCTCTAACAATCCTCATAGCAAATTTCATCCAGATCAGGTCACGGGTAGACTGAAAGAAATTACTAAATTGTGTAAAATTTTGGAAAGCAATGAAAAGTGTACTTACATTAATGTTCAATTATTATTATTGTCTTAACACTAATATAGAATGTTTTCGGAATAAATTTCATCAACATTCCCCTTGCCTTTTTCCCATTTCTATTGGGGTCAGCTCCCAGTCTAACCTGATGTGGCTAGCTACCAGAATTATACGAGCGACTGCCATCAGACCTCGAAAGCCGTAGGGAACCAGTAGCTGAGATGGTTAGACTAGGTGTCAGATTATATTGGCTTCTGACTACATTTAACGATTGTCATAGATGTGTTAAATAACATTCGGAATAAATTTCATCGAAACAAAAAATAATTGTTAGAATAAATGACAGTTATGCACACGCACCAATAAAATAAAATAATATCCACTGAATTTGTATGATATCTTTGGTTGATAGATTGAAAGAGACTTAGAGATTTAACTGTTAAATTGATATAACAAATGATAATAATTGATTGATAGTGAGAACACACGCGTCGCGGTTAATTAGAGATTGTAAACTAATATACTTAATACAAAAATTAAAGGTATTCTTTATAAAAATGTAATGTATTCTTTGCAAATAAATAATTGATTGATTGATTAACGATATTGGAATTATGCTGATTGAGCGCGCGTGCTTACAAAATCACGATGTAAGGTGAATTGTTATCTTTCTTGGAATAAATTTTAGATACCGACGTTTCAGTCTTTTCAGACTTCATGCTTACGGGTGGACTGACTGACTTTCAATGTGTGATATTCGCGTAAATCTAAGACAATACTATGTTATCTTTCTCTTTAAATTTATTTAAATCTTAATTAATACACGTATAACAACTAAAACAAATGATTTAAAAAAAAAAATTAATAACCTTACAGTGACAAAAAGTTCATTTAAGCCTATTCCCATTGGCTTCCCTTTAGGAATTAGTTAATGTCACGTACTTAATTATATATTATTTAACGCCTAAATGTTTTGGTGTAAGAAGAATCTGTGACGGTAGTGAAGAGATATTATTTTCCCAAGTATGAACTTTTCAACTGAATCATAATGTCTCTGAATAAATATGAAATACAATTATAATTTCATGAAATGTCCGGAACGGTTAACTAAATATTTTGGCGGTGGATGATTGTGCTCCAAACTATGGGGTATAATTTGATTGCCTGTAAATATGAACCTCGCTTCGCATTTCTTCGAGAGCCGACTGGAACACCGCCACAGGTTTGAGATCTTGTTCACCTTTGAGTATGTATGGTCAGCTATCATTAGAAGTTGGACTCCTCGTGTTGTATAGAACCTCGAGTAGGGTATACCTAAAAAATAAAACTTAATTATAAATTTAAATGAGTATAATGTTTCGAGATTTCATTGACTTTTTTTGCGGATTACCTAACCCAATTAGCCAGAAGGGCCTTTATTGGTTCACCGGACATTTTCGGTGAGCCCTCCGAGGACGGTCGAACCGATCAAGTACTGTGGCAACTGCCGTGAGTGCCTTACAAACCTCGGTTCAGGACGTTTCCGGACACTCTAGTTGTAGGGAATCGGGGGGCAGATGGCACTAGGATCGCGTTCTTCCTTTTTAAGGGACTTACTCGCCTCCCGGCACTGCTACTCTTGTAAGCCAGAATCAACAGCGACCCCGTGAAGAGACTCGAGATTTGAACCCAGCCAAGTCTCGGAACATCTAAACTGTCCTGGATCCCGCACCAATTTAATCAGAAAGATAATAGATGGAAAGTGAGGTTATCTTCTTCCATCCAGGCAAAGCTGGCGACAACATAAAGTAATAGAGGTTTAAATTGCCTCATCAAAATGGATTACCACAGGTAATGTAATCTAAGAGGGCCTATTAGAACTGGTTACATTTTGTTTTATATTTTATTTTATCTATTATAAGTATATATTTACAAAAGAAAATTCATTCCGTAACACAAATTCTGCTTAGCTTGGGATCAGATGACCGTGTGTGTTAATGTCCCAGAATATTTATATTTATTCATTTATATTTATTAATAATTTTGGCAAAATCGTTTGAACACACGGAAATTAGCACCGGATGAAAGTATATATATAGTACCGCCCCAGATAATGCGTGTATATTGTCAAGCTTAATGTTACTTTCATTCTGCCAAAGACTACACACTCCTGTGTAGGAGACACATTAGTTTTATGCTTACGTGGTACAATCGTATAAAGGATTTTATTAATCTTTTAGCCGTCCGTGTTTCTTATGCGACAAATGTTTCTTCCCCAGAGCCCGTGTTGCATTTATGCGACAAAAAACATGCGTTCTTTGTTTTATTTCCGTCTATCAGACTTTCATATTATTGTAGACATATTTTATCGAATCGTAAATCTTTGAAGTCAAGCGCCACAGGCACGGTACTTGATTTTTGACGGGTCGGTTAAAAGGTTAAAGCTTGTGACCACGGTCGGTGCAACCCGATCGAAACGTCAAGTTAAATAAAAGGTGTCCATTTATTTATCACTTTTTTAATACTGCAAAGTGACGGTTTTACACTTATAATAAAGGACGTTCTTATTAAGAACAACTAAATATGTCTATTAAATTATAAATATCATTTGAGATAAGTAAAATATTTTTAAGGGGCCCAGACAAAGTCACTTTGCGATAACAAATATTAAAAAAAATGTATGGCATTGCCATTTGACATTATATCTACGGAATGTCACGTGTCAATCGTTTCATTGTTTTCGATTTTCGTGATCCCTATGACAATTTGACTTTACCTAGCCCACTCAATACCTATCACAAAAATATATGGTGTATTTCATACAAAAATAACAGTACCTATTCTGTTTACTATTTTCACTCTAGCTGTAATAGTGGCTAACCTGAGAACTGTTTGCGATACTCAAATTTTATGTTAGCCAACTTAACCAACAAAAGGCAAGACAAAAAATTGAGGAACAAAACTTTAAACGGACTGTATAGGTACTCTATTTCTCATAATAAAGGGTTGATGAAGTAAATTAAAAATAAAAAATATTTTTAACAATCTATAACAAAATTATAAGTAACATACATTTTCGGATAAAATTTCTTTCAAACAAAAAAATATTTTGCAATTCCGATTAGACAGAGAATAAAAAATAAAATAAAAGCCACCGAAACTTTCTCCGTCTCTTTAAAGTTCGTTAAAAATTATAATTAATCCTAACGAATTTATCCTTTTCTTTAAATAAATTTACATATTAGTTATACAATTATAATGTTGAAATAAAATGAAATACATATTATAGGCCGACCGTTTAACTCGCGTATCGCCATCTGAGGTACAAAGTCACAAAACATTAATTAAATCTCTTATAGAACTATTTAGCCACAGATAAAAGTAATGTAAGACTGTTCGTCACTAACATCCATATCGCTTGAATCATCATCACTGTCTGTGCAGCTTGCGGAGTCAGAATCTTGGCGATAGGCGATATGCGAGTTAAACGGTCGGCTTAGAGTAATAATATCGTGGGACATTAACACACAAGGTCATGTGATCACAAATTAAGCAGAGCTTGTACATTACCAGTATAAGCTGATCTCGCATTGTTTAAGATAGCCGTACAACAAGACTTCAGTTTATATTGGTACTTATATCTTGATGTGTATCCGTGTGTACTATGTATACCAGATAATTGATATTAAACTACTTAATATAATACTTTTCTTTTGTAAATACATATTTAAATATAGATAATTACACCCAGACTCGGTCTCATCGTTTCTATCGCAAACGAAAGAAATATGTGACGGGCCAGTGCGGTGGCATGGTTGGTAAGATAATTGCATTTCACGCCGCAGTTCGTGGGTTCGATTCCCACCCGAGACAAACATTTGTGTGATGCACATGTCTGTTTGTTTCGAGTCCGGGTGTAAATATGTATTTTATGAATATATTCCCAAAAGAAAAGTATTATATGTATAGTATATACCAGTTATCTGGTTTCCATAACACAAACTCTGCTTAGTTTGGCACCGTGACCGTGTGTGTTAATGTCTCAGAATATATTTTTTTAACATTTAATGTAGAACCCCTTATCAATGACATAATTCGGTGGCGGATGAGTATGAATTATATTATAAGACATAATTTTATCCCCAACAACTAAAAGCTTGGCGCTGCATCCTTTTGAGAGTCTGCTCGAACAATACCACAACTTGGAATCTTTGCACATTTTTGAGAAAGTGTGGTCTTTCGCCATTATAAGTTGAGTTCCTCTCACAGTTTTCACCATGGTGAATGGTATATCTAAAAATAAGATATAAGTACATTATGTTAAAATAAGTAAAGTATTAGGTAAAAAAAATAACCGCACTCAAGTTTACGTTGATAAATAATGCAAGAACGAAAAAATATATAAAAAATAAATCGATCGCAAAAAAAAAACTTCATTCAATTATAAAAGTATTTAATCTGTCTGTGTAAGACGAAATTATGCCAAATCAACCTAAATTAAATTTAAAAATTAGAAAAATCTCACATTAAAATATTAATGTATCTAACATTATGATAGGAAATTTATTAGGAAATAAAATTTATTTACCAAATTCAAGTTTTATGTTGATAAAAAATGAATAAAAATAAAACATAACATAAAAAAATATTTCATTGTTAAAAAAAAAATTGCATTGTTAGTTAGGCCAAATAAGAAAATAATTCATAAACAGCAAGATAATTGCAGTTAGCGTCATTCGCCATTATTGTTTACGTTTCAGGTTATCTGATGTGATTTTAGTACTTATTTGAATATAAATTATTTAAACCTTGATGAAAATTCCTTTCTTAATGATACACTTAGGCGGCGGATGAGTGTGTATTATTTTAGAAGAAATAATTTGATCTCCAACAACTACCAGTTTGGCGCCACATTTCTTTGAGAGTCTGCTTGAACAATACCAAAACTTGGAATCCCTGGATATACTTGAGAATGTGTGGTCATTTACCATTATAAGCTGATTCCCTCTCACATTTTGTAAAATGCTGAAGGTTATATCTAAAAAAATATATATAACAAATAAATAAAATGAACAAGTACCTATGTCTATACTTCAGACAAAGCTCATATTGAATTTTATTACAATGCATTGTAACAAGATAAAAATAAGGTAAAAATAAAATAAAGCAAAATAAACTTATTAGGAATGATATAAAAACATTGTTATTTAAATATAGGTATTATTATTTATTATTATTTATTTATGTCTACTTATATTTAAATAATATTGTTTATTTTTTGGTGCATTTTATTAAAATAGGTGACGAAATTCTTTAGGTAAAACAATTTATTTACCATACTGTGCAAAATGTGGTGATAAAAAAATCGAATTGGACATTGCATGAAAAAAGCAGCGCGGTAGCGCAGCGGTCTCAGCCTCGCCTTTGACATATATGGTCGCGGATTCTATTCTATTGTATTATTTATTTATTATATTTATTTATTTCTATTGCGGTTTCGATTTGATATTGAACAGCGGCGATGAAATAATTCACACAAAGATGTGTGGCACAAACGGGAATCAAACCTACGACCTTAAATTTTAAGGGCGAGGTCGATACTACTGCGTTACCGCTGCTGGTGTGCGTTTTGTTATAGCGATAACCAAGATCGAAAAGAAGCGGTGAGTTTAAGGACATACGAAATAAAATAATAATAATAAGAAAAGAAATATATTTCTTAAGTATGAACTAAGTACTAGATATATTTAAGTGCTATCGCGTAAACCCCTTGTACGTGTTAGAAGAGTATAGATTATAAATGCAAACTGTCACTTATGACAGATAGCTGTCTGTTATAGGCCGACCGTTTAACTCGCGTATAGCCATCTGTGGTACAAAGTCATAAAACATTAATTAAATCTCATAATAGAACTATCTAACCACAGATAAAAGTAATGTAAGACTATTCGCACTAATATCCATATCGCTAGAATCATCATCACTGTCTGTGCTGCGTGAGGAGTCAGAATCTTGGCGATAGGCGATACGCGAGTTAAACGGTCTGCCTATAGTTGGGTGTCAATCACAACTAGACCTTTTGTCAATGGTTTTAACTTGCTCTTGTATTTAATGTACTGTGCTTATTCCTTGGACAATAACCCCAGTATTCATAAACGTCTTATATGCTCATTATATCTAAAATAGGTTTATAAATCGTTTGTCTTCGTCTGTCATCTTAACATTTATACTAGTAAAGAAGAGACAAAATACATTTTAACTAAAGACTTTTATAAGATTTTTCTTTTTTTTTAATTCATAATTTTGACACGTTACTGATAGTATTTGAAATAAGTTTTTCAAATAAGTTATGATTTACGTAGCCATACGCACCAACTAGGAACAGATTTCTGGTATATACAATAACATATTTTATTTGTTGAGCCACTGTGGCCTACAATCTTTGGTAGAGTAATACAAATTGCACGAATTTAAACTGACAACCCGCACAATATAGAAAGAAGAAGAAGAAAGAAAAACATTTATTTGATAGAGACAGGACACACAGAATCAAATGATAAAAAAAACACATGAAAAGAGAAAAAAAACATAAATGGAAACAGTTAAAAAGAAGAA
Source organism: Meganola albula (assembly GCA_936450015.1). Classification (NCBI taxonomy): domain Eukaryota; kingdom Metazoa; phylum Arthropoda; class Insecta; order Lepidoptera; family Nolidae; genus Meganola; species Meganola albula. Next base: position 12,332,206 of record OW388149.1, read on the forward strand.
AAAAATAAAAATACTAGAAGTAAGTGTGACCCATCAGTGTCAAACATGGACATTGCTCAGTAAACGCTGTGAGTACCTACTAGCGGCGACCCACAGCACTGATTTTCAGCAATGTTCATATTCCCATAGTGACGTATAAACTTACCAAAATTAAAATGACGCTGTCACTCCACAAACTATAATATGTCATGGCACATACAAACTAATCGGTCGAGTCGGATATATAAAAACGTCTCGCTTCAAACGAGTTAGTTTTTACGAAAAACGTTTTAGATATTATATTAGATATATATATAGACTTATTATATACATATTATATAATATTATATTATATATAGACAAAATGCATTTACAATTTATTTTTTTCACTTATACCGTTCACTAAATCGAAAATTTTATTTTCGATTTAGTGAATTATTTGATTTTATTTGCAAATTACTAGCAATTGGGGTACTAACTCATGAATTCTCATGCTAATGAAATTATTGTGAATCACATAAATTGCCGTCACTAGTGTCCGTCATTCCCTTGTTTATGCAATGACAATATTATGCCCCGTGTCTATTTAAATCATCAAAACGATTCATTTTAGTAACGAATAACAATTTCTGCCAACAGTACCAACCCTAAGCCAAAACTGTTCCTGTAAAAAAAAAACTTGTGGAACACTATACGACGAGTCGAGTACGAATGGTTTCGCTAACGAATAATAATTAATTACAGGAAGCGGGCACGAAACGAATTGACTATAATTCAAAATAATTTGTGGTACGCCCCATCAGAAGTTTTAATTATCTTCGTTGGTGGATGGATATGATCTGTGTGAGCATAAGCCACACTGCCATCATTATTTAGTGTCACTTTAGCTTTGCAACCTTTACTTTTCTTAGAACAATACATCTGTCGGAATGAGGCTCCTTGTTTTGAATATGTGTAGTTTTTATACAACATTATGGATTTTTTGTTGATTGTTATCATTTGAGGATAATCTTCGGCATCTGTAAAATATATAAAACAACATTATTTAGCATTTTATTGTACTGGATGTAGTATTTGCTTAAATTAACGCAATCTTCACACATTAAAATAAAACTACTTTATAACGGATTTTATCACGGTTTATTTTTTATATTAAATTGAAACGTCGGGATTTAAATCTAAAATATACCGCGATTATATTTGTTATAAAGTTGTTTTATTTCAATGTACTAGATGTAGGTATCGCGTGGGTAATTCAATTAATAAAATTAACCATTTATCATATTTATGTATAATAAATGACGATATGACGGCCGGTGGCGTGGTCGTTAAGATACTTGCTATTCACGCCGCAGGTCGTGGGTTCGATTCCCACCCAAGTCAGGCATTTGTGTGATCAACATAATATCGGTTTATCTTGAGACTGGGTGTAATTATCTGTATTTAAGTATGTATTTACAAAAGAAAAGTATTTTATTTAGTATATATCAGTTATCTGATTTCCATAGTACAAGCTCAGCTTAGTTTGGGATCAGATGGCCGTGTGTGTTAATGCCCCACTATATTATTACTATTATAAATTACTAACACTTTCACTGACAATACAAAATGATTTAACAATCTCATAAGTTCAACATAATTTTTTTTTTGGAACTAATAAGTCTACAGTGTTTGCATAGACAACTAGCAATCAGTTGAGTGAGTCGCGATGACAATTTTATGGTAGGGAAGCCGATGATGCTAAATGTGCAGCCGCGCAAACACTCCAGTTTTGTTAATACTTTGTGGGTTTTAAAGATGGTAGTAAAAAAAGTTTATTTCAATACACTTTTTCAGCTGTGGTATTGTTTTTCAGGCTTTTCTTAAGATTTCGTTACTACCAAAGTGTAAAAATAACACAATGAAATATTTTCGGTACTACTATCTCTCTAGTACATAAACAGGGTTTTCTTCTTTTGGTAAAACTTTAAAATGTATCGAATTTCGTTGACAAGTACAAAGGTATGAATCAAAATTATTGACAACAACAGTATGGCTTTGCAGAGATAGGTAGGACCGGCAAAATTTGGAAAATAAATTTGTTAACACGCCGCGGCCGCTGCTAGCAATGTCGAGTAGGAATGTATATTTTAGTCTAGTCTAGTATGACCCTACATTTACGAGTAGGAACACATATCAATAGTATAAAAACCAGTTCTGAGAATCTCATTTATTTTTAATTTTTTTTTATAAGTAATAAAAAATACACATCAAAAATTCAATACAAAATCAATACATGTGATAATGTCTATCTAGGACATTTTAGGACTAAGATAAACTAATAATACAAAAGCTTACATAGCGCCCCACGCCTGATCTCGCCTTAGCGAAGTTCACACAGCATTATATCGCTCCCTGTTCCCATCGTACAACTGCCCACCAGACACTAAAGTGCAGTAACCGCAAAATAACGATTGCGAGCAAACGCCATTTAAAGATAAGAATTTGATTTAAAAAAATAAGCAGATGTATAAACAAAAAAAAAATGAATGCAGAAATGTTCTATAGGCGTAGGTTCACATGTCTTAACAATAAAAAAGAATATATCCTTATAAATGAATTTATTATTGGCCATTTACTATTTTGGCGCAAATTACAGCACCGCCTTACCTACGAGTACCTATGCTATTTAGTGTCTGGTGAGCAGACAAGCTTTCGCTTAGTTTGGGAACCAAAGATAGTACAATATTATACCTGTGTACTTTGATCAATAAATATTTTTTTGTTAATATTACCATGCACGTTTTTGCAATATGTAATACATGGGTCATCAATTAGTTTCATTAAGGGACCGGTTTTCAAAAACTGATAACCGGCGTCGTAGTCCGGAAGGTAGAAAAATAAAAAGAACTATTGAAATATTATGTGCAGAAAAGATATCAAAGGTAAAATAAAACGAATGGGTTCAAACATTTTTTCATTAAATAATAACAAATTGTTACGAATAAGACATTAGTATCAAGGGTTTTTACAATATTACATTGTCATTTTTTGCTTTGGACTATCCGCAAGTTTGTTATATCTTGGAGTTTTTCATCAGCGACGTCCCGGGAATTCTTCTTAATAAAATTTATCTAAGACAATCATCAAATCAATTATCAAATTATGTACTACACAAGTTGCCTTTGTAAATTATTTTGCATTGTTAACACAAGGTCAGCATGAAATGGTAGGCGCTAAGCGGTCCGGATCTGGACCGCGGTCCGCCGTAATCCACGTAATTTCATGACGCGCCGGTCAAGTTGCGGTGAAGTTGCAATTAAGTTGACGTCTTAGTGCTAAATGTTATTCTTGTAATTGTCATATAATAACATTATACGTCAAAACGCTCGCGTAACGCGAACTTGACTCGAGCGTATCTGACAGCTATTGTCAAAATTACGATAATACAGTAATGGTTGATTTGATTGGAACTTAACTGAAACTGCACTGCAACAGAACTAATTTAATTACGTAAATTAGCCTACAGATAGATAGAAAGACATAAATGAGACGCATAGGTACTATCTATGCGTCTCACTGAACAAATAGTGGCGTATAATGTTCTACATAGAACTTTTTACACGTCGTTAATACTACAAAAAATCGTACACCGTTGATACGTTTAAACGAATACTCAACCACTGATAAAAAAATCGATTGAACGAATGTACGTTTACGTATTCGGTTTGAAATGGCATAGATTCCTGTAAAAACTACGGATGTTCGTATTTAATGCAAATGAAAACCTACAGAATCAACATTCGGCTGATTGTACGTTTAAAATCTAACACTGCAAAAACGTGCAAGACTATGCCGCCGAGTGAACTTAGGATTAGGGTGCGTTTTCACTGACGCGGAGCTGAACGGAGCGGATCATGAATTGGCCAATAACAGGGCTTCACTCATATGGAGATTTCAAGGGTTGTGATTAGATTTACGGTTTCCGCTCACCTCCGTTCAATGGCTAAAATGTAGGAGAGCTGAATATAGCCCACAGCTCTGTTTAAATGGCACAATTTCTTACTTCAAGCTCGGCCCAAAACCGTGCTCACCCACATTGATATGCGGGCGAAGAAGTGGAAGCGATCACAAAATATCAAAAAACAATTATTAAATTAATATCAAACAAACATTGCAAGTGTCCTCGCAGGAAACGCACGTGTGCACGCAGTGCGAGCAAGCTAGCCATGGCGCGCGCGACATACTCGCTCCAATATCAAACTCATGAGATGTTTGTGTGTTTACTTAGAACTAGCGGCGTGTGATTCTTAACTAGCTGATTACGTTGAACGAAAGAGATGCGTTTATACATTGCGTATATCCGCGTCCCTTTCTTTCATCGGAATCACAATCGCTTAAACACATATATTACGGCAGCAGTTCGAACTTATAGCTACAAACACAATCGCGCGAACGCTTGGCAGCTAACGTGAACACGATCTTGCCACATTTACCGCGCCCGCCTATGCAGTCTGGACAAGGACCGGTTATTAAGCAAACATGCTTACCACTGGACCACAAATATTACTCAATATTCATAATACAGTCAGTTACATTAATTTTCAATATAAAATTTGAAATGTTTAGCATCTAAAATACATTCCACCTTTAGCTTTCACTAATCTTGGCGGGAGGTGATTATGTTTTACATAAGCTGATAACAAACGCCCTTTAACATCCAACAGTAGTTTGGCTGGACAATGCAGTCTTCCTTTTTGTGAACAAAACCTATGTCGAGCATCGTACGGGCCGTTTCTTGTATACGTATAGTTTGCGTACATTATAACACTTTTGTTGTTTACTGTTATTATTTCATATTGACCTAAAAATAAAAATAAAATAAAAAAATATATTTCAACGGAACTGAAAGGATTATAAAATGTTTGTTACACCAAGTAATATGTTATAAAAAGGTTTGTAGTATAGAGGTTACGTTGGACTCCAATCGCTTTAATAAGGTAAGAAAACATTACGCAGATACTCATCTGTTTATCCTTTAAAGGTAAAGTAAAGCGGGTTTTAAAGCGGGCAACAAATCTACGATGCAGTTCCACCAGTTACACTGGCAGGGGTTACCCTTAAAAGAGTTACGCGTTTCAGGTACCTGGGACACTGGGTAACCGATAATCTTTCGGATATTGATGACATAGAAAGGGAACGCAGAGCGCTGTCGGTTAGGTGTAACATGCTAGCCCGTAGGTTCGCACGTTGTACCAGGGACGATAAATAACGTTATTTAAGGCTTACTGTCAGTCCCTGTACAAGTGTGCCCTATGGGTGGCTTATACACATAACTCGTACAGCGCTCTGCGTGTCCAATACAACAACGCCTTCAGGGTGATGTGGGGGCTGCCGCGCTTTTGCAGCGCATCGGGGATGTTCGCTCAATCAGGTGTACCAGATTTTTATGCAATCATACGATCTAGAATTGCCTCCCTGATGCGGCGAGTGCGTGACAGCTCCAACAGCCTTGTCAGTACTGTGGCGAACAGGCTGGATAGCCAAATAATGTATAAATTGATGTCATCTCACAGATCATCCTTTATCTATACCTATTAAATAATAACTTGTGTACCTACTATAGATCTATGATCTGAAATAAATTATTATTATTATTATTATTAAAGCGGCTGATTTCCACTTATTTGTGAGAACACGGTGTAAAACACAGTATTTCTGTTCTTTTCTTAGGTTTCTACTATTTGCATGCATCTCAATTTTGACTAAAAATTTTTCTTTAAACTTTAAAATTGTTGCCAATGTTTTGTTTGGAATTTTAAACATTTCTCATTATTTAGAAATATTTCGTTTTGCTACGACAGTTAAGGAACACCTTGACATTTTCTCAGCCATTGCAATCAAAACTAACAATAAATATAAATAGCAGTAGTGTTTCCATTCCTTAGCTTCAAATACGACTAACAATTTGATAGATGTATTCGTTATGTTATGATAAATTTTGCATTAGCTCTATGGGAAGCAGTACTAGGGGATGTCGAAAAATTCGTTTAATTTAATAGATGTCTGGGTGTAATTATCATAATTTATATACCTACTCGTATAGTATTATACTAAGAATATTTTTAGAAAAGAAAAGTAGTTTAAAGAAAAGTAGTTTAAGTAAGTTAGATCAGTAATTCAATTTAATTAATTGACGCGCCGATCAAGTTGCAGTGCAGTTGCAGTTAAGTTTACGTCTTAGTACAAAATTGAATTCTTGTTACTGTCATTTAAACTACATATGCGCTAAACCGCTAGAACTTGATTTGATTTCTTGATATTTTTTATTTTTTTGACTTGCTACGACTTCGAGTATCGCGAACTTGATTCGAGCATATCTGACAGCGTTCGTCAAAATTACGAGAAAACAAAAATAGTCGTTTTGATCGAAACTTCTGAAACTTCAGAACTGAACTTCTGAACAGAACTAGGTAATTAAATTACGTGAATTAGCCTATAGGTATTTGGTGTTTATAACAGTGTGTTTAATATCCAAGAATATTGGTATTATTATAATTTTGTTTATTTATTTATATGTATACCTACTCATTACTCATACAATCCTATTCTTAAAACGATAAAGCTGCCCACTCACGGTCGAATTTTATAACCGATTTTATGACCGAAGTGCATGGCCTAAGTTTAACATTGATATGACTAAAATCGGTGGAAAAATCGACCTTGTGCGGGCAGCATAAGGAAGATGCGATAGAGAGAAATAAAACAAATCATTAGTTTGTCTCATTCTACTTTTTCTTATTTACATTTTTTTACTCATAATTTACTGTTTCAAATTAATGTTATATATAAGCTATAGTACACATTTAACCGAACACAACAAACTTTCTGCTTAACTACAGACTGCAATTAGAAAATTTATTTATTCATTTAAATGGAAACAAAAGCAGTTATATGTTACAGGAATACAGTAAAAATATTAAATAAATTGGTATACATATAACCCACACCATTATCCAAGGGTTAACAGGCAAAGTAGGAAACCAAATAGATCACCTTTAAGTTTTTAATCTGAATGCAGCTTAGTCGCATGGGGTACGCCTGATTCCGGTCAAACTCGTACGTTCAGGCTCTAAATGTCACGGGCGGAGTATTTCAGCTTACAAACTCCGCTCCTTCAAGCCAGTCTTTTTCAATCTTCAACACGGGACCAATTTACAGGTTCATTTAATAAAACTCAATTAAAGACAACCCACAGAGCCACAGATTAATAAAAACTGCTCTAAGTCAATGAGACGATCAGAGAATACATAAGTACATACATTCTGTAGATAGCCTTATAATATGTAACTTTGATAAATTAAAATTTCAACTTATTACGCAAGCATTTACTGACTAATCAACTGCACGTTATATGATTTTAATACATCTAATGTACATCTAATTTATACAATTTTGTGGGACATAATGTTAGTAAGTCTAACATGCTCCTACCCTTTTTAATAACAATAAATAAACACTGAAATAAAACTATTTTACAACAGATTTTATCGCGGTTTATTTATGATTTTAAACGCCGATGTTTCAAAGTCTCTTCCGACTTCATGGTCACGGGTGGACTGAGGTATTTGATGTCCAAACTTATCAATCACATTTATTACTGTCTACCTACAAACATTATTATTTATTGACAAATACCTCAGCCCACCGTGACCATGAAGTTTAAAAAGATTTTGAAACGTCGGGATTTAAAATATAAAACAAACTGCGATAAAATCCTATATAAAATAATTTTATTTCAATGTGGGATATTCGCGTAAATAAAAAAAAAATACGAATAAATAAAAAATTAATAACAAATAAATAAATAATAATAATTTAGTTAATATTCTAATTTTGTAAACATTATAGTATCTATTATTTTTAATAAACTTTAGTTTGTCGTTTCGATAAGATACCTGCTTTTTACGTCGGAAGTCATGGGTTCCATCACTTAAAACAGACATCTGTGTAATGAACAGAACCGTTCTGTTTGTCTCGAGTCTGGGTATAATATTTAAGTGTTTACAAAAAAAGGGTGACGAAGGGTGTTAAAGTATTTATTTTTGCCTTTTAGTGTTTTTGTTGTGAGGCAAATCTATGGGAGCTTTCGCCAGTAATTGGCGAGAATATGCCAAGGATCGCGGAAAGTGGCGAAATCTCTTTAGCGGAGGCCAATACACATTTTGGGTCTTCGAGCCAACGGAGTAAGTAAAAAGTAAGTACAAAAACACAGTGGTATGTGTAGTGTATTATAAGTTATCTGGTTACCATAGTACAAGCTCTGTTTAGTTTGAGATCAGATGACCGTGTGTGTTAATTTCCCAGGATATTATTATATTATTATTATTCTTTATTGTACACAAAACACTTATATATACATTTTTTTATAAATAGGAAACAACAATGTAAAAGGCGAGTTTAATTCAAATATGAATTATTGTTATTATTTTATTTATTTATGTTATTTTGTAATAACTACCGGAACCAGCCCTCATCAATATCGGCGGCGGATGATTATGCTCCAAATATGCACTTACAAGCGTTCCTTCTAGATTCAAAACTATTTTTGCAGGACAGGACATAGATTTCTTTTTAGAACAAAACCGAAATTTTGGATTCCTTCCATTTTTCGCATATGTATAATTTTCGTACAAAATTACAGATTTTTTGTTTATAGTTATCAATTCGTAATGACCTGAAATATAAAAAGCAATGTAAATTACCACAAACATCTAAATGTTTTAGCATTAAGACATGTTCACATTATTCCAAAAAAAATCGCATTCCAGTTAATTTTAATATACTTAATAATATTATTACTTGATATTCAATTGACTTCAGCGCTGGAATGTCAACGGAACAATGTAAAACGGCGTTGGAATGTTCATATTCAAGTGAAAAATACAATTAAGTTCATTTCTAGTTAATTTTTAACTTTTAACAATATAGATTCTAGATAATAGTCTTGAAACGAACGATTGGTCGCAAAACAATTCTCACATAAAAGAAAAAGATTTATTTGTTTTTTTTTTATTGTAACATCTAAACTAGGCCAGTCGCATATGCAGAAAAAATATATGTGGTTATAAATCTGCCGAAAAGTACCTTAGCATGAGTTGTCAATACAAAAAAGTTTCCGAATATTATCATGAACCTGTCAAGATATTAAGTTACAATACAAAAAATATCTACAAATTGTTTTACCTATTCTTATTTCAATTCACCATTCAGTAACTCGCTAAACTCGTGAGATAGAGGGAAGACCCGTGCCTAAAAAAGGTTGAAGTGATTTCCAATTATTACTTTTCTAGTACAAGATTTTTTTCTTCTTTGTTTGTCAATAGTCTTTTCTATTTTATTAGTGTTCCAAACAGTTTGTCAATAAAGAACCAAATCAGATGGAACCTGACCAGGTGAATTGAACATATAAGAAAAACCTGAGCTTCTTCACGCGCGCAGCTGTCGATTATGGCTTACAAGAATCGCATTCTGGCGGGATTGTCATGGTAATTACAGTTGTCTCGATCTTCACAAAAACAGACTAGCATTTATAGTAAGTGCCACAATTCCCCTTTAACAATATAGGTGGCGGATGGTTGTGATTTGTATAAGCACTTATTAGATTGCCTTCGATATCCAATGCTATTCTTGCCGGACAGAACGTCGATTTCCTTTTGGAACAAAACCGAAGCTTAGGATTTCTTCCATTTTTTGTATACGTATGATTGTTGTACAAAATTACGAATTTTTGTTTTACTTTTATTAATTCATATTCACCTGAAATTAATAAAAAATAATATACATACATATGTAACAAAGGATCTATAGGTTTTAGCATTATTAGAGCTTCAAATTATTCCAATCCAGTAATCCAGCGTGCCAACCGAGTCCAGCGCTGGACTGGACATCGTCTTCATTATCCTTGTCTTTTTAAAACTGTGGCACTGGTCACACTATAGTCTCAATGAATAAAAAAAAAACAGTTCAAAATAGTTGTAATACTGTTCATTATTACTGCTAGGAGATGTCACATTTAACGATTCACGTCTCCAATAAAAAAGTAGATCACCAATCCAATCACTGGACTTGGTTACTCACTGGAACGGGAACATTCCAGTGCTGGTTCACATTATTCCAATAGCATTCCAGCGATGGATTTGATCGCTAAACTGTAATGCTACTGGAATACATATAAACCGGTTGAAATTCCGTAGGGACTTTACAAGTCCAGAGACTGAATCCAAAGCTAAAATGCCACTGAAACAATGTTATCCGCCACTAGTACTATTGTTATTAATAATAATTTATTTTAGGCTACAAGGCCCATATAAAATAATTAATTAAATTAATTCCAGTGAGCAATCCAGTTAAGTGACTGGATTTCACAACTTCTGAAATACTGGAATAATGTGCACCACGCATTCTTCGGAAAAACTGGACATTATGTAATAATGTCGCTTGAAAATCCAAGAGCAGTCACTTCAGATTGGTACACAATTGCTTACCAGTGTCTTTGAAAAAGTTCGTGACAAGCCTCCTCGCACGATAACGCGTCCGCACATTCCGCTAAGAGAATTAATATTTTAAATAATATTTTGCGATATAAATGAATAATAAATAGTATCAACTCTGTTTAATCAGTGTGTATTTAGGGTTGACAGCTTCTATTATTATAAATTTATATTGACTAGTTTTCGCTTTATTAATTTTTTTACATTTTACTAAATAGACGTCTCTGATTTCAAATCCAAACATACGCGCCTCTGTCGATCCCGTTGTGTACATAAAATTGAAGGTGCTTATTAATTTCAGACTCGATTTTAGTTAAAAATCTATTTCTCCTAGTCGTATCATGTAACAACTCTAATTTAACTAGGTCTTATCTTCCGCTTATCTACACACCGCCAAGTGCCCTTGCCGTGTTCCAATGCGATGTCTGGTGACTCCATAATAATAATAATAATATTCTGGGACATTAACACACACGGTCATCTGGTCCCAAGCTAAGCAGAGCTTGTGTTATGGAAACTAGATAACTGGTATATACTATACTTATAATACTTTTCTTTAGTAAATATATACTTTTAATAGATATTTACACCCAGACTCGACACAAACACAAATGTTCATCACAAATGTTTGTCTCGGGTGGGAATCGAACCCACGACTTGCGGCGTGAAAAGCAAGCATCTTACCGACCACGCCACCGGCCCGTCAATACGACACAGAGAGGGTGGGTCGGCATTGTTGTTCCTTTGTGGTTTATAACCATAGAGGGGCTCATTCCTCTGCCACCTTCTCACCGGTAATCATTCGTAATCACGAGTGAATCGGTATACTGGGCTGACGCGTTAACATCAGGCAAGTTGTAGTCAAGCGCCAGACTATCGCAGAATAAAAAAAATGTCTACAATTCTCCTCCTCTACACATTAACGGCGATTGAAACAATGCCCCAAGTATACTATTTTTGGTTTAAAAATTACTCATATAAATGGCAGTTGCTCTATTTTTTGATCATTCATTTAAGCTGAAGTATCAGTGAATACGTTATGAACTAAACAATTCCTCTTCCTCTCTAAATAACGTTGAGAATTCAGCTGCCATTTTGACGTGACAACGTCTTAAATTAGGTTGCGGCTGGGAGGCACTTATGAAAAAGTGTAACGCTCGGTAACGTTACGATGAGTCACCGAACGAGAGAGAGGCCCGCCGAATGCCTTGCGTCTCTCTCCCACTCAACTATGTTTCATCCTTCTTCCTACTATACGAATGAATATTCACATTAAAATTATTTTACCACTCAAAGTCGTTGTCACGTAAAACTTTCGCCCGTATACCGAATTTACAGGCAACCAATTTTTTCGCTGCAGGATTTGTTCTCTTGGTGTCATATCAGCAATGCCCTTTACTTTTTTTTGTTCCTTTTTTTTAAAGTACCTTTGTCTTTCCTTTTCCTTGTGAATCCTGTGTTTTTCCGGATCACTTTTAATTTCTTCAAGTTTTCGTTTTTTGCGTAACTTAGCGCGACTACGTTTTTCTTCAAGAGTTATTTTATTACTCGTCCTTTTCGATATATTATATCTACCTGCAGTAACAATTAATTGCATTTTTAAAGCCCCTTCCCCTGAAAATTTAACATGCGCTTGATTACCTTACCGTTTGAAGTAATTGATTATAATATTTTGGAAGGTAGTAAGGTCTTTAGGGTTTTGATTATCAATATGCATAATATAGAAAAAGGATAATAAAGTAAAATATACTGTAATATAAAACAACTTACATTTGACGAATAAATTTATTTAACTCTTCAATGGCAATGGAATGGCAATCAAAATAAACATAGAATCCGACCAACTAAAGTTGTCCAAGGAATAAAACCAAAAACCCTCCCATACTACTTTTTAAACGATAATGATTATCAAAATTTTTAAAAAAGTAATTTACGATAGGAATGATTAATAAATTAACTCTGTTTAAGCAGGGTATGAATACGTTTGACAGCTATTGGTTTTATAATTTTTTGACCGCTACATTTTGGCCAGCTTTCGCTCTATTAATTTTTTATCTATACACACACATTTTACTACATAAACTTATTTTATTTCAAACCCAAGCTTATTTACATGCGCCGCCGGCGATCTTAACTTATAGCAGTAGCAAGGTTGTATGATGGGTGTAATCCCATAGAAAAATCTTTGGTACAAATCAATATCTATAATAACCACTTCGTGTTTTCACTAAATTCGGTGGTGGATGGTTATGTTCTCTAAATGTTCTTATTAGTTTACCATCTGCATCCAATGTCAACATAGCCGGACATAGCGATGATTTCTTTTTTGAGCAAAACCTATTGTAAGGGTTTTGACCACTTTTCCCGTATGTATAATTATTGTACAATATTACTGGTTTATGGTTTACCGTTACAATTTCATATTTAGTAACACCTGAAAGAAAATAAAAATAATATTAAAATCAGTTCGAAGATATATCCACATTGAGGCATCCAATTACTTTGATATTTCAAACACTGCGAAATAAAACCGCGTTTCGGGGGACCCCCATTAGGAACGTATTTACAATATAAATCCCGTGTAAATTAAAACAATAACCAAACAAATATGTACGCCATTTTTAGATACATTTGTATATTTACCCCCGTATTCATATACATATTTTAAGCTCATATAATTCGTTTGTCTTTGTCTGCCATCTTGACATTTCTACTAGTAAGAAAGAGACAAAGTCCATTTTAACTAAAGAGTCTTATAATTGTTTTATGAATAAGGCCGTTAGTGCGTAAGGCTTTAATTTCGGACGCATAGATCGGAAAGGGACAGGAAAAGGTCCTCAAGGGACTGACAAAGTGACATTGTAATAGCGATAACGAAGATACATATGAATAAAACGAGTAATGTTAATAAAATATTAAATCTAGCAAGTAATGTTGAAAATGTATGAAAACTATTAACTGATACAGTGCTACAAAACTGTTAAAATGTCGTTTGTCAATCCAATGCTAATCGCACCCATTTTATTCTTTTCAATATAAGTAGTAAAAATTACAAAACTATTTGTCAGCATATAGAACTCTAGACGGTTGTGGGCATGTCCACTGTACTAACAAAACTACACCATCTGGAATGAATAAACCCAAGTCATTAATAAAACATGATTTTTATTCTAATATCTCTATATCATTCATATGCCCGTTTCATTAATTTCTTTTTTCTAGATTCAACAACTTTGCGGTGTTTTTTGAACGACAGCCACAACGCATTTACTGACATCTTTTTATCTAATTCATCAGACATTTGCTTGTAAACCATGGAGCTGGTTGTAGCTTCTGGAGCAGTCAACTCATCATAGTGTTTCAAAAACAAATCTATTTGTGTTTCGATATCTACTTTTGCTTGTCGTCCTCGTGGTCTTCTAACTTGAGTTCCATGTGTAACGCGTGGTCGAACATAATCTAAGTGACGATTATATCTTGAAAACAAACGAAAATCACTAAATGCCCTTACTAATATTGGTGATCTCCTGGAAGCTGCTGAAAGTTTAAAAAAACATAAAATATTATCATTACAAGGTTCGCCTTTTGTAACCTGGAAGGATAGACGCTTTTTAAAAATAAAAGAAAAACAACAGTAATCATAATTTAAATCAGACTTTTTATTTCAAATGAAGCATCATAGCAAATATTGTTCTGGCTTGCCTTCCTTATTTTGCCTCCCTTTCCTTAAATTCCTTCTTTGAACTCATGGCGCCAAGCAACGGCCAATCAGAGAAGGTTTCAAGCGTCGATCATAGAAAATTCGACCAATGGCGTTGAAGACGACTTCTTAATAGACCTCGGCCGGGACAACAACGCTCGTGTGGCGTTTCCTGATTTTTAAACTAAAACTTATGTAAAGTACTAGTTTTTCTATATATTAACTGTGTGTGGACGGGTCGACCCTCAAGTGTTTCACCATTCATGTAAATTAGTGCTATTTAACAAACAAGAAATCAAGCACGTGGACGGTGCACCGAAGACATACAACATCGGCGGGTCGCGCCTTCGAAGCCGAGCAAATACGTGACTTCTTCACATTATCTACCTATCTACCCTTTCCCGGTATGCCAGGCATATATTCTCTGAGCTTCCACCTTCTAATTCTCAAAGCAAAATCATCCCGGCGGTTTGCCGCCAAATAGTACATCCTAGATACGGAAGAGCGTGAAGACTTATGAAAATAATCTAATAAATCCAAAGTCCGAAGATCAAACAGCCCGTTTAACAAAAATGTCCTTTGAAAATACAGGAAAATACATTTTCATTTTAATTATATTGTGTTGAGACCTATACATGGCATTGTTAAAAAAACAAGTTTAAGAACGTTTAATGTACTCACTCTATTCATGCTCTAATATAATAAGATTTCTATTTATCATTCATGTGCATGTTTCATTAATATTTCTTTTTCTAGAATCAACAATTTTGCGGTGTCTTTTGAACGCCAGCCACAACGCATTCATTGTCATTTTATTATCTAATTTATCTGACATTTGCTTATAAACCATCGAATGAGTTGTAGTTTCTGGATCAGTTAACACATCATAGTGTTTCAAGAACAAATCTATAAGCTTTTCGATGTCTACTTTTGCATGTCGTCTTCGTGGTTCCTTGACTTGAGTTCCTTGTGTAAAGGGTGGTCGAACATACTGCATGTGAGAATCATATTTCGAAAACAATCGAGCTTCACAAAATGCCCTAGGTGACAACCTGGCAGCTGCTGAAAGTAAAAAGATACAAAAATATTAATTTATGAGGTTTTCACCTCTTCACCTTTCGCAGCCTAGAACGATGGGCCTTTTTAGAAATAAATGAATAATAGTAGTAATCAGAATTTTAATTGATCATATTGGTAGGTGTTGATGGGTTTATTTTTAAACGGATGGACGGTTGAGGATTTAACGATATGGTCAATTTAAGTTGGTCACTTCATGATGTAGAACCATTTCATGGAGGTCAATTCTATGATCTGGCCACGACATATAATAATATAACATCACCCGATACAACTCTACAAAACTGTAAAAATTAAATGTAAAAACTCTAAACATAACAACAATGTATGTGTTTATTTCTTGTTTGATGCTCGAAACTCTAACGCGCAAACAGAAAGAGAGGGAAAGAACATGTCGGCTTATGATATAAGCAATAACGAAGATTGAAAATAGTTTAATGTTAACATACACCTACAAAATGTCAGTTGTTGATCGTATGCCAATCCCATCCATGTAATTCCTTTCGACCTTCGTTATCGCTTCATTATTTGACTTTACAACATATCTACTTTAAACCGAGTAAAAGCAATTAATTCCAAACGAATAAAAAAAAAATAATAGGTAATATAAAAAATATATATAAATTTTTATTTATATATATTTTTTTAATAATTTATTTTTTATTTTTTTTAGCTCTGCTTAGCTTGGGACCAGATGTCCGTGTGTGTTAACGTCCCAGAATTTTCATTTTTATTTTTTCTTTGCAAACGTGTCGGTTCAGCGCTCCAAAAATGTTCAAAAATATGCCAGCTGCAAATGAGATACGGACTTGCTTCAGATATATAATAATAAGTATAACCTCGGCCAATGGAAAAGTAATTAAAATTACAAAACTTACTGTGAGTGGTAAGTGACTGCATATCAAAAGTTGTGAACATGCCCACACAAAAAAATGATACTTAAAAATTTAATTTTATACTAAACATATTATCATCATGATTCATAAATATATATTTTTAGAATCAACAATATGACGGTGTCTTTTGAACGCCAGCCACAATGCCTTCACTGACATTTTATAATCTAATTCCTTTGATATTTGCTTGTAAACAATCGAACTGGTTGTAGTTCCTGGAGCAGTCAACAGATCATAGTGTTTCAGAAACAAATCTATCAGAGTTTCGTGATTTACTTGTGATTGTTGTCTTCTTCCTACGCTGATTTTCTGTTGTTTCAACTTTCTGACATTAGTTCTTTGTACAACGAATGGAGCATATTGTAAGTTACGATCATACTTAGTAAACAAGCTAGAATCACAAAATGCCTTCATTGGTGATCTCCTGGCAGTCACTGAAAATGAAAAGAAAAAAGTTGGTTTATCATTACTAATTTACAAGCTTAACTTTCTTAATCTGAAAGGGAAGAAGGTGTTTAAAAATAAACAAATAAAACGAGAAAATATTACTTATTTTCATTAAAGAAACCTTTTGAAATATTACAGCCTATATACTGAAGAACTTAAAGACACTCGTACAACGAAATTATCTTGTGAAATAACCCAATTGTTAACAAAAGCATCATACGCAATTATTGATATGATTAAGTTAAAAGTTATACAATAGTAATACGATGTACAAAATCAATGTAGGTCAAATTTTTTTGCAGTCACAACATGGCGCATTCTTCGAAATGACGTATATATAGCTCTTGGTGTCATTTTGTTTCCTAATTCAATCGATATTTGCTTGTAAACCGGCGATTTAGTAACCTTGCCTTCTGTTACTAAAATGTCATAATATTTGAGAAACAGTTCCATTTGTGTTTCCATATCTACCACCGAACGCCTTCCTGCCTTCCTTTTTGTATAGTGAAAACTTTTTGGAATCGTTTGCCGTACATTAGAACTCTGTTGGGCTGGTTGTCGTACTTTAGAACCATGCTGTATGGGTCGGTGTACGTTATATCCTTGTTTTGCGGGCTTGTATATGTCATAACTTTTGTGTATGGATGGCTGTACAGGTTGTTTTACCTTAGATGTCAGTTGAACGGATGATTCTATTAAATCTAACTTCAGAGGATCCTCGTTTGAAACCCCACGTGCGTCACCAAGTGGCATGGGTTTGTAGTGTGTGTGAAATATTATTTTTGAGTTTGCATTTCCTAAAATAATAAAATATAGTAAGTAAAACCGTTTCATTAAAGTAACGTCTTTTATTAACTGGTTGTATTTAATAAGTAAGAAAAGTAATTATTGAAAACAAACATAAAGTATGTAATAATTTATTCTCTCAGTATCGCTTAAATATGAATACACTCGACCGATTTGGTTGATGATTACTTCTTTACTCACTATATGCCAAAGTATATCATGGTCGGCTTAATTCTATAATACTATAGTATAACCATAGATAATATAATACGTATAACCTACTTTTTATAAACAACTTATAAGCTTATAATACTTAAATTAGATTTATAATTTGTTTGTCTTTGTCTGTCATCTAGACTTCTTGAAACATCTTGAGACTATTATGAAAGAGGTTTATGAGATCTTAATCAATATAACCGTAATCTAAATATATAATAGAAGAAACTGACTGACTGACATATCAACGCAGAGCCCAAACCGCTGAGTCTGGAGACTCCAAATTTAGCACATAGGTTCCTTATGGGCTCCAGGGGTGCACTAAGAAAGGATTTTTCAAAACTCACCCTTTAAGGGGGTGAAACGGGGTTTCAAAGTTTGTATACAGAAACAAGATTAGTGAGATCAATTTCGCAGACGAAACCGCGGGCGGAAGCTAGTTTTATATATATCAAAATGTTGGTGTTTGTAACAAAACTCCTTCGTAACGGATTAACCGATTCTTATTAAAAATAATACATAAAGACATTAACACACACAGCCGTCTGATCACAAGCTAAGCAGAGCTTCTATTACGAAAACTAGATAACTGGTAGGTAGGTATTATACTACATATAATACTTTTTATTTAATACTTAATTAAAGATAATTACACCCAGACTTAAGACAAACAGACATGTTTATCACACAAATGTCTGACTTGCGTGGGAATCGAACCCACGATGTTCGGCGTGAAAAGCTAGTGTTTTACCGACAACGCCACCCGGCCCGTATTCTTTTTCATTTTTGTGACATATATAGATAGACATTTGTCCAACAAAAATGGCGATTTCTTTTGTTTTTCAATTATGTCCGCCATTTTTTCGAAATTTGTCTATTAGAGATAAATGTCTAAAGCGCGCAAATGTCGAAAAAAAAATGGCGAATGTGATTGAAAAACAAAAGAAATCGCCTGTTTTGTCTGACAAATGTCTATTAGAGATAAGTGTCTAAAGCGCGAGAATCGGGGCACAGGGTTCGTCCGAAACCGTTTTTTACGGGTCTGGATACTTATAGTCCGGGCTTCAGATATCCAAAATTAACAAGTACTTATCTAAACATTAACAATATGAATTAATAACATAAATTTACAGCACACCGTACAATAAAAAAAATATTTCATCAACGGCCTTATAGCAAAAACAAAATTCTCTCAATACTTTTATTTTACATATCATCACGCTTTTATCACCCGAGGGTGTAGGCAGGGGATAATCACCCAGTTTTCGCCGACTATGTTCAGTTCCCATACGTAATAGGGCGGAGCTTATTGCCGTTCATCGGGCACAATTCCAAACTTCGAGCTGCAATTAAGATTCTCTAAATTTCACGCTTATCACTAGACCACCGAGCATTGCTCGATGGATGAGTACGCGTACGGGCTTCGCCTTAGAAATATAAGGTCGCGGGTTCGATTCATCACCTCTGCTCAATATCGGGGTGGGAAAACATAACTAAGAACCAAAAATGTGACACCTATCAACCTGCACTTGGCCAGCGTGTGTGGATTAAGACCGAAACTCTGTCCAGCAGTGGGACAATAAAAAGGGTTGAGGTGATATTAAAGGGCTCCCAGTAATAGCTTCTCTCACAAAAGAACGAATTTAAAAAATATGTATTATTCATGTGTATTTGAACAAGCGATTCTTTGGTTTCGAGACCGCCCAATTTTTCATCTGAGCTATACTATCATAATATTTTGAAATTAGCCTTCGTATTCTAATGATAATTCGAATAAAACGAAGTTTTCTAAAAATGAAACCTAGCTAAATCGATTAATCACCCTCGAAACCTGCGTAACCTTCTAGTTGTAGTCAAGCGAAAGCCTATTTCCAATGCAAAATAAATAAATAAATTAGATGCAAATAAATACGAACGCGCAATATACCTACCCTACGCGCTTACCTTTCATTTGGCTTTAAATTTCGACACGGGATTTAACGGTCGTGGTCGCAAGCAGACTGATTCAGAGATTACTATAGTAGTATTCAGGCAAAGAGCTCCGTTGATTACGGTGGCCATAGAACAGTATTTTCTCGAACTACCTACTTTTGTCATATTAATTTACTATTGATAGGGACCGTACACACTCCACTCACAATGTCCGAGTTAACTCCAATGCTGCATTCCACGCCGAGGATAATTTGTGTGCCATGTCGAAGTGTAAACTCAAATTAAAGGTGATCAACAATGCGACGGGAAATTTATAAAGTTTTATGATCTATATAGGTGTAGTCGCTATTTTTAACTTGGAACCAGTTATCTGAACTCTTAATTTTAGTAATACTATAATACCCATTATCAGATCTATCACATCTAGGAGCTGGATGGTTATGAAAAGTGTCAGCTAACACTATTCTCCCAGTTTTGTTCACTTTTAAATAGGCAGTACATTTTTCACTAATCTTTTGGGAACATTGTAGTGTATATCCTCCTTTAACGTGGTATGAAAATGTATAATTCTGGAACAGTATTACCGATTTTCCATTTGCTAGCGGAAGAATTTCGTAAGCAAAATCTGAAAAAAAGTTAAAATATATAAGAATATTTCAGTGAAGGTTTTTATTTAATAATCATTGATTTAGTGTTTGATTTTTTCTCTTCGAATAGAAAACCTATAGATCTGAAAAGTACTTAATATTTTTTGAAGTTCTTATTATGTACATACCTTTAGGATGCGTTTCCACTGAAGCAGAGTTGCGTGGACCATGAATTGGACAATCACAATGCTCGAAACCTCCACTCCGCATTAATGGAAATAGTGTAATTGGAACGTGGAACTAAGCGGATTTTCAAATAAAATATACGGAAACGTGGCGCAAGACAGCGTACTCAGTTCCACGACCTCGCTTTGCCCCGCTTCGCCCCACTCCACTCCACTCTGCTTCATTGGAAACACTTTGTCACTCCGCTCCACTCCGCAGATGTGGAAATTATTAAGTGTAGTGGAGCGGAGCTGAGTGGATTTTCTAATAAAATATAAGAAAACGTAGCCCCGAGACAGTGTGCTCAGTTCCACTCCTTTCCACTCCACTCCACCCCGCTTCAGTGGAAACGCACAACAACAATTGTGATTCCGGAACCTTCAAATATATTTTTATCGATTTTCCAAGGTCGGATCGGTCGTTCTCCAATCTCATACAAACAGTCAGTGGGGGATACGGACGGTCATTGGCACCATGATATTTATTTACACAATATACCATCACGCCTTTTCCCCATCGAAAAGTCATTAAAGTATGTTTAGGGGTTGATATTATATTTTGTTTAATAATAACTTTCTGCTCAAATATAGGTCAATTTGCCAAGTAAGCAAAACATTTCGACGTTTATACACAGTATTGCTAAAAAAAATACATATGGTAAAAACTACCCTTTATTTGAAATGAAAATAGACTAGACATTCTATAGGTATCACTAGTAAAGTATGATCACATACTCGTATCACTTTATATAATACAATGCCGATTCAAATTGTGAGTTAATTTAGATAATGATCGACTAGAATGACTGTAATAGGTACCTACAATCAAATAACTAGAATATTTTTTTCCCTGTCTTTTTTTTACTTCAATATTTTTAATTCTTAAAGTGTATTTTATTTATTTTCACCAACACACACTCTTAAACAGGCAAAGCCAAAAATCAAATACCCGACTGGGTCTACATCTGCCAACTTGCATGCTGGCCACAAATTGAATGGAGACTTGATTTTGGCGCGAAAAATCCATTTTTTTACAATTTTGATGTCTACCTAGTATCACTCTCACGACTAGACGAATCTATTGATGCCTCTCAAGCTCGTCGTTTAAACTCTAGAGCATGCTAAAGAAATATACATACACTCAAAACCAAGTCGCTTACAATCTTCAGATATTTCACACCCCGGCCGCACATCGACCTGGCGAGGATATCTTTAAGGGTCATATAAACGAGGACAATAGATGGGACAATTCAGTAAAACAGGACAGCAAGCCACTAAAAAAGCATCATGTAAATGGGGACAACTCTCTTGAGGAAAATCCCATGCAGTGTATCATCTAGTGGCTTGCTATCCTGTCCCGGCTATTGCCCTCGTGTAAATGGTCCACTATTATTATTATTACTAGCCCGGATCACCCCACTGCTAGGCAAAGGCCTCCCCTAACACCTTCCAGGCACCGCGGTCTTGTGCCACCTCCATCCAATTATACAAAAATTTATCGATTTTTGTTCGTTATTATCATAGTCAGATAGGCATACTTCGCGGTAGTCAGGAACGGGTCTTTGGATTATTTTTTCATGGATTACGAGTAGGTATGTAACTTAATCCTGGGTAAAACTTTAATTCCTTTAGTTTACCATACGGGCCTTTAAAGCTAACTCTTTAATACTGACTGCCTAGATGTTTTTGGCGGATAACGTCTTCGGCACTAGCCTTAGGACCTTGGTGAAGTTAGTTCACATAAAGTCGTCCTGCCCCTGATTTTTCACCAGCCGAATCAATCAATCCGTTCCACCCGACTGAGAGTAAAGGCGAGAATGCACATACTTGTGTACTATAATAGTTCCTACGTACTTGCACAGTAAAAAAATAAATAGGCTATATATTTACTGTGGTACCTAGCTTATACTGGTCGCCATACCCGGAGTACAGCTGTAGGCCGACCGTTTAACTCGCGTATCGCCTATGGCCAAGATTCTGACTCCTCAAGCTGCACAGACAGTGATGATTATTCAAGCGATATGGATATTAGTGACGAATAGTCTTACATTACTTATATCTGTGGTGAAATAGTTCTTTATGAGATTTAATTAATGTTTTATGACTTTGTACCTCAGATGGCGATACGCGAGTTAAACGGTCGGCCTATAGGAAGGTATTATTATTATACTAAGTACATATTTTAACACCACAGTATGGCGGTTCATGATTATGTTCTCCAATTTCCTGTTTCACATGTCCGTCACCATCTACTTTCAATTTCGCAGTACATTTTCCACGAAAATATTTGGAACAGTACAAAATCGCTTTACTGCCGTGGAAAGCGTACGAATAGTTATTATACATTCTGATTGTGCCTCGACGGGTGTACATACAAATTAGATCTGGAAGAATAACATAATTTTAATTTCCTAAATTAAATGATATCTACGCATTTATCGCACCTTTGATCTATGGGACTTTAACCCACTCCTGTAAGCCAGGATCAACAACGGCACCGTTACCGATCGACTCGGCATTTGAACCCGGCCAAACCCTGGGACACCTAACAGAAAGATAATAAAGGGGACCTATCAGAGCTGATTCCAGTAATAATTATGGCAAAATTGTTTAAGCACCGGTTGTAGCAAAATCCAGGAGCTTTGGGCTGTGGTTTCGCTCGCGTATTATTAAGACAATCGTAGCCTGTTTTCTCCAAACTATAGTATCACTGATATATAATTCCGTCCAGGAGGTTTTGGGCAATATCTCTACTAACATCGACACATCTATCTATACAAACTTTTACATTGATAATAGGTATTTATAGGATTTTTACTTTTTTTTAACCTACCCGTTTATTTTTGTCGACCAACTGGTCACTTCGGACCTTTGCTATGATTACCTTACCTTGATATACTACCAACTATGAGGCAGAAAAAAAACAAATTTACATTAATATTAAACATTCCAGTTTAAATATTTATTAGAAAAATAATTAAAATCTGCTCTTTTTACAACTGGCTTTTCCCAAAGATCCAAATCTATTGTTGCGTTTATGGCCAATGTTATTTTTGGATATATTTATTTTAAACCATTTTTAAACTATTTTACATAAATTAATTAAATAATTTATACATGTTTTCTAAAGAGCTCCAATGGAGCAATTAAACAATTTTATAAAATAAAATAAAACTACTTCTAATAACGGATATTATAACGGTTTATTTTAGATGTAAAAAAAAGACAAGGTGGGGTAGTCTCTCACGAGTCAATGGAGGGTAGGTATAGTCTCTGACTCTAGATGTCGTGATATAAAACCTATAATTAACCACGTTAAAATCTGTGTATTAAAAAGTAGTTTTATTTCATTATATTCGGTTACAATATTTATGTAAATATATGAAAATACCAAATTCATTTTGAATATTGCATAGGTCCAGTACCTATTCAATAGGATTCAATTCTGAAGCGTTTGGGAACAAACTCATGGACTTTTTGGAATAATTAAGAAATAAAACATACGAACATATAATTCAATACTGGTATAAAGTTATACTTAAGTATAAACTAAGAATATGCAAAGAATTTAATAGTTTATACTTAAGTACAAGTAATTGTTGTATAAAAATATAAGCGTAATAACTTCAAGGTAATTCAAAATATACAGATAGTCAGTGCCTTGTTACATGATTTAGTTTTCTCGCTATCGAGTATAATATACCTAGTGAGTATAATAGTAGAGGAGTACAGTATATACTATTCATTTTGTAAAAATAACTTTTATACTTTTTTAAATTACTTAGTTTGGGATCAGAAGACCGTGTGTATATGTAGGACCAATTATAGTTCTAGAGGCGGACGCGCAATTTAATGCTGAAAGACTGAAGGATTGAGTTCATGCAAATAAAATGATTCAAAAATAAAGTAACAGTTTAACTCCCTTAACTTAACTTTCCTAAACGTAATTCACACTGAATCATTTCACTGAATAATTTTGATCTTCGGCTTACACTCGAGCACTCGATAGCGGTTACGAAAAATTTATAACAAGTACTCAGACTACAACTTCCTGTCGTAGGTACAATATTGCACCAGTATTATAAATATTTGAGCTACTAACACACTAACGGCCAGATCGCGGCGGCCATATGGCGGCAGCCAGTGATTTCCCGATTAGGAAAGCATATTGTTATCGCCCGCACAGCGACCAGCGACTGGCTGCGACGGCGTTCGACAGAATGTATCGAGCAGCCTCTGAAGGCCACTGAATTGATGGGCCAATGTTAGATGGACATTCTGTATACCACAGTTACTTACCTACGCACCGAGCGACTGGGCTGCAAAATGGCCGACGCGACCTGAATCCCTAGTACTAGTTCATTGATACGAAAAAGGTTTTCGAATAAGTACTTTATTTTTTTTTTATTTAATAAATTTGATTTAAAAAAATGCTAGAAATAGAATAAAATAAATTGAAAATATAACAGGTAGAGTTTTTGCAATTTATTATCTTGACAGGTTAATGAGAGTAGGCATTCGAAAACTTTTTCGAATTCACAACTCGTACTAATACTGTGAGAGCCCGTTATTGCAAGACCTACCACATAGTAGGTAAAGGCTAAAAAAAATTTTGTGCAAGTAGTAGGTACCCTACAACAGGTAAGAAGGTTTGGATATTATGAATCCCGAACCGTAGTGGCTTTGTCAGCTAGAAAGAGTATTTTTCTGTATTTTCTACAGAATACTGTAGGAATCTCATAGGTACCATCTGTTGCCAGACACTTTGTATGGTAGCTACCCTCAAAAGACACCTTTAAAGTTCAATAAATTATTATTCTATTTACGTGCTAATATAAAATCTGTGTTTAATATATGTTACTTGGTCAACTATTTAATGATATTTCCCAAATGGCCGGATCATTTCAAAACTTCTAACACTCTCCCAGACATAAAAACCGTTGTATGTAACTTTGCTACCTGTTATCTGCCAAAGATTCATAACATCCAAATATACCTGCTGCAGGGTATTTGCACAGAAAAAAAATTACGCTTCATATGTACCTACTATGTGGTAGGTCTGGCGATCATGGTCTCTTAGTCTATAAAGCTACTGTCGTCGATGCGTTGACGCTCTAGAATACTTTTCACTATTGTTAATTTTGTACTAACACATAAACGCCGTTTGGTGTGTATTTATATCTCGGTGGGCCATGATTGTGCCAGCCTTCTTCTCTAACCACTCTAATGCCATCTATCCGCAACTTCGCAGTACATTTTCTTCGAAACCGTCTTGAACAACATAATGAATGTTTGCTGCGAATAGCGTAAGTAAAGTTTTTGTACAAAATTACATTTCCTCGGTTCGTTGGCATGTATTCGATGAAACCTGTAAATAAATTGACAAAATGTTATTTCTTGATGACTGAACGTAAGGTAAGTTATAGTTAAGTTACGTAATGTTCCCCGTGACTCCAGGCGTACGCGTCTGATGGAACACCCAGAGGGTTTTAGTGGTTAACCTTAAAAACTTCCACACATCCCCAGCTCCGCGCTTAGTCGAAGCGGTTGGATCGATAAAGGATTTGCCCAAAAAATAAGGTTAAGTTAGTTCAAATAAATGTCTGCCACTTACCAAGTATCTCGGGATCAAGTACTAATCTTTTTGTTACAACACGGTTTTACTAATACTCTCCCAACTCTTAGGATACATGAAATATGTTCCGTGCCCAGCAGGAAAAGACTTAAGTGTACTCTACTTTTAAGTAGCTTATTTAGAAAAAGAAATGAAATTGTTCTAAAATTATTCTTATTCTTTAGTGCTTGTCCAGAGTGCAGACCGGGCGCGGCGCGGAATTTTTTTTTTGTGGGTGACCTAGCTCAATTAGTCGGAAGGGCCTCTATTGTTTTACCGGACTTTTTCGGTGAGCCGTCCGAGGACGGGCGAAGCGATGGCGCGGCAAATTCAAACCTATGGAACATTATTGGAGTGTCCATAGTGGACAAGCGGGCGCAGCGAGCGGCGAGCGGCGGGAGCGGTACTCAACTCAAATTATAGAGCAACATACATCTTTTTGTGGAGTATTCAGGCGTGGCGCTTTGGCGACTCAAACGACAAACTAT
The DNA here is from genome assembly GCA_936450015.1 of Meganola albula. Lineage (NCBI taxonomy): Eukaryota > Metazoa > Arthropoda > Insecta > Lepidoptera > Nolidae > Meganola > Meganola albula. The sequence goes on from OW388149.1 coordinate 12,358,684, forward strand.
GGTTCTCAAACTGTTCTGAGATAACCGCGCGTTTGCAAGATGCCGTGTTCATCCATATTGAATTTCAGAAACTGAGAATTGCGACTGTCCGCAGAGGCACGCATGTTTCCTCGAAACGTACTTCTCTCTGCGGACAATCACATCGCGGCGTCGCAAGTATTTCCGCACTTGCGCCGCCAACCACCTCGTCCGCGTGTGCACTCTGGATAAGCACTACACAAATTCACAGACAATTATTTTATAAATAGGAAATAACACAAGTACCTACACAGGCGAGCTTTACTCAAATATGAGTTTTCTACCAGCAAACTTTAAGTGAAGTGAAATCGAATCGAGTTAGGAACTCTTTTGATAGTATAAAAAACAAAAATAAATTGTATAATGTATATTATGAGCATGACCAATAATGGTTGAATATAAATTATTTGAATTAAAATTTGAAAAATGTCAAGGAACAACCAAATCTTGTAAAAAACCGGTAAAGTTAATTGTTATCACTAATTAAAAATAATTTAATACAGTTCGAATTATTCTGCATAATGTGCGCGTGATGCATCCAGTGTGAAAAGGCCTTATTTATACTTTCACACGCATACAGTCCGCGAGGTCTAAACTGAGCTCTGCTTAGTAAGCGTAAAGCGCGACGCGTCCTTTGCTTGGTTATAACCGGTTTGTACTGCTTTTTGACAATCGACCTGAGAATCGATGCGTCCCTTACACATTGCAAAGCTTAGCTTAGACCTCACGGGCTGTACTCCACTAGAATACCATTCGTTGTAAGTTTACATCGGCGGGTCGTGGTTATGAAATCCTTTTTCAAGCATAACCTTATAACCACTAGATATTTTTAATTTTGCATTACATTTGCCACGACAACGTCTAGAGCAATGCATCGTATACTTCGATTCTCGGGAGAAAGTATAACCTTTATATATAAAAACACCACCCCGATCAGTTTGCAGTGGGACAAGGTAATCTGTAAGCAAATAATAACTGCTTCGTTATACTATTAAAGATAGTTAGATAGCCACAGACTGGCATCCAGACCCAAGGAGGAGGCGTCGCGGTAGACCGAGACGGAGATGGCGGGACGAAATAGATAAATTCTAGGATAATTAGATGGAGGTGGCACAAGACCGCGACGCCTGGAAGGTGTTAGGGGAGGCCTTTGCCCAGTAGTGGGATGATCCGGGCTAGTAATAATAATAGTAATATACTATTAAAGATGGTTGAGAAAAGACCTGTAACCAGCAGCGGAACACTTAAGGATCGTTAGAGGGTGTTAATGAATCAATGGGTACTTGATTACTTACCTACTTGAAATCCTTACTATAGATTATTTAAGGATAAAAAGTATGTGCTGATCCAGATTAAATCTATCTCTGTGCCAAATTTCATCCAATTTCATCAAGTAGTTTTTGCGTGAAGGAGTAACAAACATCCATACTCTCACAAACTTTCACGTTTATAATATGAGTACGATATTTAAAAAAAAAAAGGAGTAGTGGTTTCCATAATACAAGCTCTGCTTAGCTTGGGACTAGATGACCAAATGTGTTAATGTCCTAAAATATTATTATTATTTTATATTACAAATAAATTACACACAGAACAAACAATTGTGCTCATCACACACAGATTTGTCCTGGATGGAAATCGAGCCCACGACCGTCGGCTTAGCAGTCAGGGTCACTAACCAATACGCCACTAGCCCAGTCATTCATTTTGACGGGCCAGTGGCGTGGTCGATAAGATACTTACTTTTCGCCGCAGGTCGTGGGTTCGATTCCCACCCAAGTCAGACATTTGTGTGATGAATACGTAGGTTTGTCTGTAGTACCTAGTCTGTAGTCTGGGTGTAATTATCTATATTTAAGTATGTATGTATTTACAAAAAGAAAGTATTATATTATGTAATATAATACCAGTTATCTGGTTTCCATAGTACAAGCTCTGCTTAGTTTGGGATCAGATGGCCGTGTGTGTTAATGTCCCACTATATTATTATTATTTCATGCATGTAAGTAAAACAAAAATAGTCAATCATAATCAATTTAATAAAAACAAAATTAATATATAAGTACAAATCTAAATTAATTTATTTATATCCTACCTTACACTTATATCATTGTCCTTCCTGACTTGTAAGATGTGCAAAGTACTAACATAGTACTGCCTGAATAAGTACGTTATTCGACAGGATTTTGCGGAAATCGAACATGTGATTTCTTTACGACCTCCGTAATCGAGCGATAGAAGCCATGCGACTGGGCCACACTAAGCCCGGGAGGTCCCGGGTTCGATACGCATCCCAGCACCAAAGATTTATTTCGGTGTCTAGTTCGTTGAGGGACTACCCTCCGTACCTCGTAAAGTACAAAACTTCAGTGACAATCTATACACATAGTTAGAACCTAACCAGTCAAACCATCTAGGCTACCGGTTCCTCACGGGTTTCAAACTTTGATAGCAGTCACTCGTTCAATTGAAGTAGCAAGCTGCATCAGGTTAAATTGGTAACCGACCCCAATAGAAATTTGAAAAAGGTAAGAGACATAATCAACAGGTGATTTCTTCATTAACCATACTGGTTTCAACTAATCGTATCGTTTGTTGCTGACGTGCTCTAACTTCGCAGTCCATTAAAGGGCCTCCTGTCGAAGACATGTTCAAAGTACTGCAGCAAAACTGCAATTCTTCTCCTTTAACTCATAAGTACTTTAGCTAGTATAAATGAAACCACGTGATCAGCCGTGTCATTTCTTACTTCCTTATGCTGCTTATACTGTTTGAGATAAGTTCTAAGTACTCTAGCAGGATTACATTTGACTGGCCTGTTGGCCGAAGTGGTTAGTTGCCCTGAGTACTTCTGCTGGTCTAAACGATATGACTCGATCAGCCGTGTCGTTGCTTACTGTCGTTCAATCAATCGCAGTCCATCCAAGGAACCTTATTGTATTTGTGGCACATTCAAAGTACTGCAGTAGGATTGTAATCATCCTCTAAGTCAGCAATTCTTTAGCTGATGTAAATAAAACGACGCGAACAACTGAGTCATTTCTATAGATAGACCGTTTAACTCGCGTATCGCCTATCGCCAAGATTCTGACTCCTCAAGCTGCACAGACAGTGATGATGATTCAAGCGACATAGATATTAGTGACGAATAGTCTTACACTACTTTTATCTGTGGTTAAATAGTTCTTTATAAGATTTAATTAATGTTTTATGACTTTGTACCTCAGATGGCGATACGCGAGTTAAACGGTCTATCTATGGCTGTTGTCGATGCAAGAGTCTAACTTCGCAGTCATATTTAAAAGCCTTATCCTATGTTCAAGGTACTCCAGCAGTATTACAACAGCACGTAAATTCCTGAATGACACAGTCTGTAACAAGGAGGTCGGTGATTGTGTTCTCCGCTCATTTGTACTACCTTACCATCTATGTCTATCCTCAATCTAGCAGGGCATTTGCCACGGAATGATTTCGAACAATAAAGAATGGTTCTGCTGCTTCGTATAGAAAATGAATATTTTTTGTATAGCCAAACCTTGCCTCGTTCAGTTTGGATAATGCGAACGTGATCTGCAATCAAGAAAAAAGAATACAATTTAAAATTTGGACATGTTTTCAAATAATACACTTACATCTGGATTGCACTATTCCGCTATTTAGACAATAATTGTCAAGATAGCGGAATGGTGCAAAGAGTGTAGAATTGTCACAATGCGAAGTTTCAATTATTCAACTTTCGTATTTATCATGAAGTTGGTCGCCAATAAAATTAATGGATAGAAATGGATATAGGTACAACTGTAATGAAATAATTTTTAACAAAAAATAAAACTGATTTCAGAAAGGAAACTAAAAAAGGTAAAAATTAAATTTACTTTATTCGTATTTTGATTCAGTTAATCAAAAATGATTTAATAAGTATTTTATAGCATTCGATGTCTGTGCCAAGTAAAACAATAACTAACTAAGTAAAGGTATTATCAATCTTTCTCACGAAGTAAGGTTGTTGTAGTAATTACTTGGTACCGAATTCGAATAAGAGTTCCCTCGACTGTTTCTGATCCATCATCAAAGCGACTCCAGTGCCATAATTCACATTATATCTTGACGGGCCGATCAAGTTGCGGTGCAGTTGCAAAACTTAATGTTTTCGTCTTAGTGCAAAATGGAATTCTTATAATTGTTTAGCTGTCATATCTAATCTAGAGCGCTTGCATGACGCGCACTTGACGCAAGCGTATCTGACAGCGATTGTCAAAATTACAAGAATACTAAAAGGGCTGTTTTGATCGAAACAACTGCAACTGAACTGCAACTGAACTTTTTTAATTACGTGAATTAGCCTGGGTGTTTTTAAAATAACCCTGTATATTGCAGTAAAACTCGACCGTTATTACCTACTGTTTGTTTTGCTTCAGATTTCCCGCAATGCTTTTTAGAACAGCAAAATACATTTTTGAAAATACAGAGTCAATGTATGAAAAATCTGTCAATGTATAAAAAATATTTCTCAGATATAGGTAAGTTAGGTGTCTGCTACTTTAAAAAAACAATTTGGCTTGCTGGGTAGCAATTACTTGGGACCCAGTGGTTAATTTACTTGTACCAAGACACAAGCAAAATCCACTCAGAATTTAAGACACTGTGAGCTCAGTTTGCTTAAGTAGGAATGCAACTTAAATAATATAATGTTTATAGGTAGTCAGTAATAATTGTGATTAATAAGTTAGGACATCAAATACTTCAATCCACTCGTGACCATTAAGTCTAAAAAAAGACCTTGAAACGTCGGTATATAAAATCCAAAATAAACCACAATAAAATCCGTTACAAAGTAGTTTTATTTTAAAACTAGCCTCCGACCGCGGCTTCGCCCGCGTGGTGTTAGAATAAAAATTAGCCAAGTGACAGATCTTTAAGAACCCTTTATCATATTTTTTTATTTGTTATTGGTGGAACCCCGTTTTGAAAAATCCTTTCTTAGTGCACCCCTAGACTAGGAACCTATGTGCCAAATTTGGAGTCTCCAGACACAGCGGTTTGGGTTCTGCGTTGATATGTCAGTCAGTCAGTCAGTCAGTTTCTTCTTTTATGTATTTAATAAATAAAAATAAAATAAATAAATTTAAAAAAAGACAATGACAACAAATCAAGGTGTTACTACCAAATGCTGAACTGCTCTTTTATTTATAAATACACACAAACATTCCACCCTTAGTCTGCCTATACATCGGTGGATTGTGATTATGTATTATATTTTGTTCTAGTACTCGTCCTTCAGGATTAATTTTCAATCTTGCTTCACATTTTCCACGACCTTTTCTGGAGCAATACAAAAGACTCTTGCTGCTACTCTGCCAAAAAGTATAATGTTTGTACATTATAATGTTACCACGTACAGTCGGCAAAACCTTAATGAAATCTGCAATAATATACATAAAATTTACATAATACAAAATATGTACACTAAAAATAACAACCTAATAATAAAAGTTAATTATATATAAAGTTAGTTAGTTAATAATAGTGCGTTAGGTAATCTTAATATATATATTTCTTGTGTGCGTGTGTATGTGACTGAACTCCTCCTAAACGACTGGACCGATTTTGATGAAATTTTTTGTGTGTGTTCAAGGGGATCTGGGAATGGTTTAGATTCACAATTTTGCGCGGTACGAAGTTCGCTGGGGCAGCTAGTTATTTATAAATCTTGGATTTATATTAAATTAATTATATTTATTTAAATATATTCATTTTTTAATTTAAATTAAAGTTATTTAAATTTTATTATTCGTTTAAATTTAAGAAAATACTATGTGTATTTTCTAAGTCGTCCTTTCATTTGATTCCCATATTCTCAATATGCAAGAAAATTAGTGATCCGCAATCTATAGGCGGCTGCCATCTTGGATTTATAAGGAGTACGTATTATTTTACTGTCACCGGACTAAAAGGTGTGTCCCAAATGTGAGATCAATTCGACAACAGAAAGGAAGCACATTTCAAAAAACCTGGTTCCACTTTAATCTAGTGACATACATCTCCACATTCGTCTAGTGACATAGTCTGAATACATACAGCTGTGCCGCGGGCATCGCTAGCCACGGTATTCATACCGTTTATTTACCAGTTTTAGTAATATTTTCACACATACACACAGCGCCATCTAGTCCCAAACTAAGCAATTATATTTGCTTGTGTTATGGGTACTAAGAAGAAACTGATAAATTTTATAAATGTATAAATATTATGGATAAGTTACTCTCAGAGAAAGAATAAATAATCGTGCTCATCACACAAATACTTGTCCTGGGTGGAAATCGAACCCACGACCTTCAGCTTAGTAGTTAGGGTCACTGACAACTACGCCACCAGGCCAGTCAGATGGTTTGGTCAGACAGTCAGATGGATAACGGTTTGGTTGGTTCAAGTTAGATACAAGGGAAGCACGCAAATATTTTCTTGACTATGTGAAATAAAACAAATGTATTTCTTTTATTTTCAGTATTCGTAAAAATAGTATTTTTATTACAATAACAATCAGTTATTAGGTACTTAACATAACAGTCACTCTCGCCTATATTTTGAGTTATATTCTCATGTAAATATTTCTTACATTTAACTAACTTAACAATTATGAATATTATTTAATATACTTAGCCAGATAACTTGAATTTGAATAATGTTTTTCACGTTTTGACATATTTTTCATACAATATGACTGTGACTATCAAATACCGACTAAGTACCTACTCGATATCAATTAATTGAAATATTGTACAAAATCGTGTAAAGTTGGAGGAGAATATCAAGGAAGATACCAAATTTTGATAGTTTGCTCAAGTTGTTGTCCTTGAACGAACTACTCAAAATTAGCTTGTGTTTGGATGTTATGTAGTAGTGGTACGATATAAGTTAGGAGAGCGCAGGGGCCTAGCTATGTGGTGTCTATAGGTATCTGGTCGGTGCTGTCATAACTCCAAAAGTTATCTGCGAACCTATTGAAAAAATAGCTTTCAAGAAAAATATGACTATAGAAATAGAAATAGCTACCTACTTAACATAATCTCAGTAGGTAGCTTCAACATAATTGTCATACAATTATAAATTAATTAACGAATATATCCAATCTCAGCATGAACAATGTTTTATGAGAAAATTTGTTTTGTTTTAGCATGTCGGTGGATGGTTATGTTCTCCGAATTTAGAAACAAACAGTCCATCGTCTGACAGATAAAGCTTAGATTTGCAGCCAGCATACTTTCGAGAACAGTACCAACGAGTTTTGCTTGTCATTTGGACGTATTTATTATTTTCATATATCAGAGTTCTTCCACCGCGCCTCGTTGGTACAAAAAGTAGATCACCTAAAAACACAATTCTTTACAACTAATATACAAGAAAACAACATTTCACCAAAAAACCTCAAAAAAAAATTTTTCTGAACAAACCTTTACCAAACAAAATATTTGCGTATCCGACCATTTAAGCCGGAGATATGTACAATTTTATAATAAATATTAAAAATCCGAATTGATAACCTCTTCCTGTTTGAAATCGGTTAATATATATGATTTAATGGCTTTTGATCAACGTCTGCCTGGGAATCTTTATCAATCCAGGGGTCTGAAAAGCCCAGTCCGTAGTCGAGGGTCGTAAATTTTCTTTCCTAGCGGTTATTGGTGTAAGGACTGATGTGGCCATATGATCCTAACTCACGAGATATTCTTTTACGATTGAAAACATCAAAAAATTAGATCTATACCCATCCAAAATGTATTTAAATCACTGTTAATGGAATAACGGTCATGGGAAAGATGGTTGGAACAAATGTATCTAAGACCTTCGAAGAACAAAATCCAACGGGTCAATATGCTCTTATAACCAGATAGCCAGATAAGACAAGCGGTAGACCGTGCTTCAAGACAGAAGACAGTCTATAGGCGTTCATAAATCTGGTTAAGAAGTTGTAGAATTAGCGCCTTTAATAAAACAAAAACCGTTTAGCTTTATTTTATTAGCACATAGATTAATACTGATTACACTCATTATGTTTAAACATCTAGGTACTTAAATAATTAAGTTGTATTAAAAAACTACATATATTAGTACTTAGTAAAATCTAGGTTCCGTTTTATACTTTATGAAGGGCAACACCCTGCAACATACTACCCAGAAACTTTAAAATATCTTCCATCTGTAGCGATCTTATATACAGGCGGTGGATGATTGTGGGTTGTTAAAGAATACAACATGTGTCCATTTTTGTCAAGTTTAAGCCTGGCATCGCACTTTCTTGTTATTTTTTTCGAGCAGTACAAATACATTTTGTTAGTCTTCGGTCCTTGGTGAGAAAACGTGTAATTCTGATACATAACTATTGATTTCCCGTTGAGAAGTGTTATTACTTTATAATCGCACTCTGAAAATGATTTTCATTATTACTGACATTGATAACAATTAAGCAGTTAACTGGTTCACAGTTGTAGTAACTAATAATTTTAAGGTTTTGACAGATTTTCTAAAAACTGTTAAATCATCAAAAATACGTTAAAGTTGTCTGAACATGGATAATAATGGCCCTATCAAGAAAAACATTTTAAACTAATAGGTTTGACGTACACGTACGTAGTAAATAAAAACATAGTGCTCAAATTAAGAAATATGTCTTTATTTTAAAATTTCGTACACATTATCGTAACAGTAATATTTTGTTTCTCACTGGCATTTCTAAAAATATTTTAGGAGAAATCAAAAAGGCATTGTTTTAGTTTCTTTTAATTTACAAACTTTTTCTGTTAACAATAGAGTTCAAAATATCAGAAACTCTATCTGCCGGGTTTCTAGATAATTCCTCTTCGTTCTTGCGCACCTCTGAAATAAACCTTTCCGGATTGATACGTCGATAATGTCTGTAGTACTGAAGAAACTCATCTACAAAAAAACACAGTCAATTATTTAAAGAAATAATCATAATAATTTTATCCTGCCTTGTACTCTTTAAGTCCTTTGAAATCTTTCAAGATTTCTTTCTAGAGAAAAGTAGAAAGAGGAAAACAGTTATAGTTTTTGCATATTATACACCTTCATATTTCGAACACCTAGATAATGATAACATTTTAATATATAATATTCTAAGGACATTAGCACATAGAGTCACCTGATCTCAAGCTAAAGCTGTTGCAAGTAGCAACACTAGATTTATAATTTATAATGTTGGCAACTCTTTTTTTCTCTCTCTGTGCTTGTTCACGCAAAATTACACGGTTTAACATCAAGCTGCTAGTTTAATTTGTGTGGCGTTAAATCCAGCCCTATATAATACAAACGGTTCACTAATAAAAACACCACGGTGTTCATGGTCCTTCGCATATATTTGAAGATCTCGCCATTCAAGGGAAACTGCAGCCTGCATCAAGTAAGCCAAAAATCTATTTTTCTCGTGGAAGCCATTTTGATTTGTGGAACAGGACTTTAATCGGGCGATCGCTTTAAAGCGCTGCAGTCGCTGAATCCCGACGCACGCCATCCGACTACGTTCGAATTCCGCCACATCCGCAAGAGTTAAGAGAGAAGCACATAAAGCGCTTCAGTCGCTGGATAATCGACTCGCGCCACCAAGTGACACGTTCCATTTCTGTGATCAGAGCAATAGCTCAAACGCAGCAAAAGCAAACGCAAGCTGACCGAGATGGCAAGTCTTTGAAGATTGAGGAGAGTGAGACGGAAATATTTCCCGTCCGCGCCGACGCTGCACTTCAACCGTCGCCCGCGCCGGAACGCTACTGCCCCACCCGCCCCCAAGCCTCGCATCGCATCGCATCGCATCCCGCCAAGCCGCCAACCAAACAACACGAACGAAGCCGAGAAGCTATCGTTTTAGAAAATTAGTTCGCCATTCCTTTTAATTCATTATTGTAAATTGCATATAATTGAACCCTGTGTAAATCTCAAAAATTGTAAAGCTGTGTGGCCACTGTAGACCGATTCACGTTAAATTGTTTAGCTTTACGCAATATATTCTGATGGAGGCCGAACTTAGGAGAAATGTCGCGTCACGAGGATACGCCAAAGGTACGATTTCAAGGTTAATAACTTTCGCCACTGATTCTAAGCTGGAAGAAGTTTCACTTGGCATAATCGAGGCAAAGCGCGAACGTCTCATCACCGCCTTTCGCGAGTATGAAAGGCTGTGCAAAGAGATACTATATTTAAACCCCGATGATGCTGAAAAGGTAGAAATCGTAGAGGAAAATTATTTTATAACATTGACGACGTTCGATCGCGTCATATCCGCACGCGCTGAAAAGTTTCCTATAAAGTCTGATTCCTCCGAATCACCACTTTCTGCCAAATTAACATTACCTCCTATACAAATTAACGAGTTCGATGGTAAGTTCACAGACTACGTTCCATTTATAAATCTGTTTGACTCTTTGATACACAATAATACAAAATTAGACCCTGTCCAGAAACTGTACTACCTAAGAACATATCTTAAAGATGAACCGCTTAATTTAATAAAAAACTTGCCACTTACAAATGATAGCTACACAGAAGCAAAAGAACTACTTTCTAATCGATATGCTAACTAATATAAAATTGTAAATGCACACATCAGCAATTTGTTAGATCTTAAGAGCCTAGGTAGACCCACAGCCATTGCTTTAAGGGAATTTGTAGCAAACGTAAGACTGCAATTGGCTGCCATAAAGGTCCTTGATAACAAAATACAACACTGGGACTCCATCTTAATTTGTATCTTGTCTCGTAAACTAGACACATACACGTCCAGAGAATACCAGTTGGAAAGAGATCAAACTTCGGAGCCCGATCTGCAAGGATTATTGAAGTACCTAGAGCGAAAGGCTTTGGCCATGGAAAATGCTGAGCAAAACAATTACAACAGCAGGATGGTTTTACATGGTGTGAATGTGGCAACATGCAGTTACTGTAAGTGTATGCACAAATTATTCAAATGCAAGGCTTTTAATTTACTTCCTGTTATAGAACGGGCACTTTTTGTAAAAAACAACAAATTGTGTACTATATGTTTAGGTTCCCATACAGCTAAATGCAGGTATCATTTTAGGTGCACTCAGTGCAAAGGGGCACACAACACATTACTACATGGCACCAGTGACCTTGGCTCTGCACCTGTCACTTTAACAGGAAACACTAGCAATAATGTCCTCCTTCCTACCGCTAGAGTGAAACTGGTTGGAAGGGATGGTACTGAGTATCATATAAAGGCAATCCTAGACAGTGGATCCCAGGTCTCATTTGTCACCACTAAGCTTGTCCAGCTATTAGGAATGAATCCCAAACAAAGTGATACTAAGATCATTGGCATCTCAAATGCCACTAAAAACGTTAAGTTCTGGCTTCCTTTAGAAGTATATTCATTAAAAACACCCTTCAAAACATTAATAAACTGTCATGTTGTGCAGCAGATTACTTGCAAATTGCCCCAACAAGAAATTGACTTGTCAACAGTTACTATACCACCTAACATATCTTTAGCAGATGAACAATTCTATTTACCCAGTGACATTCATATGTTAATAGGTGCGGATGTGTTTTTCCAGACCCTGTTACCAAGCCAACAGACGGTCACAGAGCTGACACGGAGTGAGGCCAGTGAGTCCACAAGCACCAACCAGTTTGCACAGCAGATTAGTAACTCTCAACTTTATATTATTAATACCTACTTTGGTGGCATTGTAGCAGGAAATTTGCAAGGATTTACTTTCCCAGTAACATGCAATAATGTAGTTTTAAAATGTGAATTAGGGTTGTCAGATACACTTGCTCAGTTTTGGGCTACTGAAAAGGTGCCTGAACTGTACAATGAGCAAACTCCAGAGCAAGAACATTGTGAAGAAATATTTAAAAATTCTGTTAAGCTAGATAATAATAGATTTGAAGTTGCTTTGCCTTTGAAATTACCTTTAGGACAAGTTAATAATGTTCTTGGTGAATCTTTTCATTTTGCACTTAAGAGGTTTTTAAATCTAGAAAAGAAATTACATGCCAACCCTGATTTATTTATACAGTATCAAAAGTTTATTCATGAATACTTAGCACTTAAGCATGCTCACTACATAGATATTGAGTCCATTGATTTAGATAAGCAGCCAGTGTATTTTCTCCCACACCATGCAGTCATTAATGACAATAGCAAAACCACTAAGCTCAGGACTGTCTTTGATGGCTCTATGAAAACAAATAAAAAGGTATCGTTAAATGATTTGCAACTTAATGGACCCGTAGTTCAAAGAAATTTGTTTGATATAATATTATTATTCCGTTTAGGCAGGCACACATTTACAGCAGATATAAAGCGTATGTTTCGCAATATCAATGTTGCCCCTATGTACACTTCCCTTCAGAATATATTATGGAGAGATAATCCCTTGGAATGTATCAGGTGTATTAGGCTAGATACTGTGACTTATGGGCTGAAAAGTTCCACTTATCTTGCAACCCGTTGTCTGGATGAGTTAGCAAATAGGAATGAAAAACAATTTCCTTTAGCTGCATCTATTTTAAAGAACAATGTGTACTGTGATGACATCTTATACTCCAACAATGATATTGATACAACACTAGCTGCAAGAGACCAGTTACGCAATCTTCTACTGTTAGGTAGCTTCAATACTCATAAATGGGCCTCAAATAGCGAGCAGGTTTTATCAGAAATACCACCAAACGATCAACATTTTGATAGTTTAGATTTACAAAGGGATAATCATAACATGAAAACTTTAGGTTTGACTGTAAATGTAAAGCACGATCATTTCATTATTTCTTCTCCAGAAGCATACAGCTCAGAAAAGGTCACAAAAAGAAGTATTTTGAGTTTTATAGGTAGGTTCTATGACCCAATGGGGTTTGTTAGTCCTATTATAGTCACAGCAAAGTTCATAATGCAAAAGCTATGGTTACAAAATACTGATTGGAAGGACAGCCCTCCACCTGAGGTCCGGCAAGAGTGGCTGCAGTTTACAGCTGACTTAGCTGTAATGAAACCCATAATTTTAGAAAGGAATATAAATATTTTTGATATAGACACAGCAGAGTTGGTCGGATTTGCGGATGCGTCGAGCACAACTGCCCATGGATGCTGCGTCTACCTTCGGTCCTGCAATTCTTCAGGTACCTATGTTCATTTACTCTGTTCAAAATCAAGAATCAATCCTATACAAAAGAAAGGCATGACGGTACCCAGACTTGAGTTGAATGCTGCCCTATTACTAGCTAAGCTAATGTCCAAAGTGCATGACGTACTGATGCTCAAAGTTATCATAAAAAATGTCTATTTATTCAGCGACTCCAAGATTGTTCTCGCTTGGCTAAACACTGACCCGACACAGCTTAAATCTTATGTGGCGAACAGAGTGAGCGTCATTCGCGAACACACCTCTAGATGGCGTTGGTTGTACGTCAGTACCAGTGATAACCCAGCCGACCTGATAAGCCGAGGTGTCAAGCCAGGTGAGCTGAGTAGCTGCACTCTATGGTGGCATGGTCCACAATTTCTACAGAACAGTGAGTACAGTTTTAATTGTGACAATATGGACCAGGACCTACCTTGCGTTATACCTGAAGTAAAGCTCTGTTCGGCTTTCTCCTGCAACCTAACTTGCAAAAGTCTAAATCCACTTGAGTTTGTGTTCAAGCGCTTACATAATTATTCAAACATACACAAAATGGTAAGAGTTCTAGCTTACATACTAAGATTTTTAAATAACCTTAATAGCAGAAACGCAAGAGTACACACACACTATTTGACTACTGAAGAGCTTAATAACTCACTTATGTTGATAATTCAATATGAGCAAAGTATACACTTCCAATCTGAACTAGTCGCTTTAAGAAATGACTGCAATATTAAAGGCAACCTAGCTCAATTGCACCCCTTTATTGACGATCAAGGGCTTTTACGCGTAGGTGGCAGGCTTCATCATGCTGAAATAACTTACAATAAGAAGCACCCTATCTTGCTTCCTAAGGGCTCCTTTATTACTGAATTACTTATAAAAAATGAACATGAAAGATTATTGCATGCAGGACCTAGGCTCTTACTCTCTAACTTAAATCAAAGATTCTGGATTGTTAATGGCTTGCTAGAAGTTAAGAAAATAACTCACAAATGTGTTACATGTTTTAGACAAAGGGCTACAGTGGCCAAACAGCTGATGGGTTCCTTGCCTAGTGGACGTGTCACCACTACCAGTCGGCCGTTTGAAATAGTTGGAGTGGATTTCGCTGGGCCTATCAATGTTAAGCTGTCCCGCGTGAGGCGATCTGTTATTGGAAAGGGTTATATTTGCGTGTTTGTCTGTTTTGCCACAAAGGCAGTCCATCTGGAACTTGCCTCAGACTTAACAACAGATACCTTCCTCGCGTGCTTTAGAAGGTTAATATCTAGAAGAGGATTACCCAGAGAAATCCACTGTGACAATGCCAGTACGTTCAAATGTGCAAGGACACAGCTAACTGAGCTCTACAAGCTGCAGCTTTCCCAAGATCACCAAAAGAATGTGCAGAACTTTGCTACTCAGAGAGGCATTAACTTTCATTTCATTCCGAGTTATTCTCCTACATTTGGTGGACTTTGGGAAGCTGCGGTTAAAAGCACTAAATATCATTTAAAAAGAGTTTTACAAAATACTGTTTTAACGTATGAACAGCTCAATACTGTTCTAACAGAAATAGAAGCGGTACTTAATTCGCGACCTATTTTACCTTTATCGTCGGATCCAGATGATTATTGTTATTTATCTCCAGGTCACTTTATTATAGGTGATTCTTTAACTATGTACCCTGAAGGTGAGGTAGGTAATGTGCCACAAAATAAACTAAAGTTTTGGCAGCTATGTACCAACTTAAAACAAGCCTTTTGGAAGACCTGGCATAAATATTATTTAAATATTTTACAAAATAGACCCAAGTGGAAAACTGATGTCTGTAATGTAAAGAAAGGTAATTTAGTTATTTTAAAGGAAGACAATACTCCTTCTATGTGTTGGCCCATGGCCAGAATAGTTAAAGTATTTCCCGGTCATGACGGTAAGATAAGAACTGTAGAAGTAAAAACATGTAATAATAAAACTCATGTTAGAGGTATTCATAAGATTTGTGTATTACCCATTGATGATAACCAAGTTTAATTTAATTCTATTTGTAACTTAGTTTGTTCTAAGCATTTATATCTTATTATTTAAGGCCCGCAGTTTAATTTAATTGTATTTCTAACTTAGTTTGTTCTAAGTATTTGTAACATCTTATAATTATAAGGCTGCAGTTTGATTTAATTATATTTGTAATTTGGTTTATACTAAGTATTTATAACATCTTAGTGTATAAGGCCCGCAGCATGTTGCAAGTAGCAACACTAGATTTATAATTTATAATGTTGGCAACTCTTTTTTTCTCTCTCTGTGCTTGTTCACGCAAAATTACACGGTTTAACATCAAGCTGCTAGTTTAATTTGTGTGGCGTTAAATCCAGCCCTATATAATACAAACGGTTCACTAATAAAAACACCACGGTGTTCAAAAGCAGAGCTATGTTATGGAAACCAGATAACATATTTATATACATTTACGACTTTTCTTTTGTAAATAGATATTTACACCCACACTCAAGACAAACAGACATGTTTAGGCACACAAATGTCTGTCTCGGGTGTTACTTGAAACCACGGCCTGCGATATGAAAAGCAAGTAGCTTACCGTCCACACCACTGACCCCTCGCGACGTAATAATAACAAAATACAGTTAAAAACATTTATAATAACGCAGTAAAAAATAACTAATTCACATCCAATTTTATCACGAAAAAGCCCATTCCATTAAAAATTATATTTTTAAGGGCCCATGTCAAATAGCCAGATACATTTTATCTGGGATCTATTTTTACGTTTTGACAGACATTGACTGACTCCATACATTTACTGTCAATGAGTAAAAAATATTATTTAAATTAATGTCATTATTATAAAATGTCAACTGGCTATTTAAAAAAGTATTCCTTATAATTTATAGACACTGAAAAAAAACTCATAACAACTAAGGCCCACTTGCACGAAATACTCGGGTTAAATAAATTATTTATTTAACCCTGTGTTAGCAGTTCACTCAACGTTAATTCAGTTAAGTCAGAAACGTGCCAATGGGCCTAGGATAAGTAGGCGGATGAGAGTGACAATCGATCTGTTTCAAGAACTGTCCCTCCGGAGTCACAATAATTTTAGCGCTGCACCCAGCAACTCTTTTAGAACAATACCATCGAGTGCGACTGTGCATTTTATAATATGTGTAGTTTTTGTGCAGAATTAGATAACCATTGTTTCGTTTTGAGGGTAGATACTCGACATATTCACCTGTAATAATAATAATATTCTAGGACATTAACACACACAGTCATCTGTTCCCAAGCTAAGTAAAGCATATGTACTACCATATAACTGGTACATACCATACATATAGGTACTACTTTTCTTTCGTAAATATACAATATCTGGATGACCGAGCTTTGCTCGGTATTTGTTTTTTAAATGACATTTTCTACCAATGATTCCTAGCTAGATCGATTTATCGCCCCCGAAGCCCCCTATATACTAAATTTTATGAAAATCGTTGGCGCCGATTCCGAGATTCCAATTATATTTAAACAAGAATTGCTCATTTAAAGATTTAAGATAAGATAATAATAATAGACAATTACCTACACCCACACTTGAGACGAACAGATATGTTCGAATCGAATCTTACCGACCACACGTCACCGGCCACCGTGTTGTATATATGACAGTAAAATGTTTTAATGTTCGGTTAATCCAGCATTTTATCTCTAAACCCCTAGACAAAGTCTCATAACAAAGCAATAACTAAAGTAAAAAAATAATGAAATGTATGGGGTTGATAGACAACGACGAAATGTAACTTGCTTATTAATAAAAAAAAATTGTGAGACATTTATTAGAAAGAAATTTATTTATAGCAATGATTAGAGGCCTTATCTATCCCACATAATCCTCGCCCTGTGCCCATCCGAACTCAACTGCATGCGACAAGAACTATCATTATCCTGCGATTTTCAGCAAAAATGATTTGCTACGGGAAGTTGCAGAACATTTTTTCAATTGATGTGTTTTAGCGTAAAAACGCCAGAACAATTTTCAATTTCAAAAAGTATCAGGAACTATAAAACTCGCCCGCATGCAATTGGGACTAAATTTTTTGTGATCTGCTGGGTACCAAATGATTTATGTTCACATACACTTATCTATAATATTAAGCGTTTCAAATAAGAATAGGGCTGGAAATCCGCCATCTTGGACCGGAATGCGCAAGAACTTCACATTATTCAGTACAGAGGGCATAAATGTTTGTTCGATATAATAATCACATCTAGATGAAAAAATAAATAAAATGTATAACTTATTGCCGTTCTAGTGAGATTGAAACTTTGGAGTCGAATATTTAGGTACTTACGAACATATTTTATTAACTTCGGACGAAAAATGCGGTGATACAAGTTAAAACGTGTGTATCCGTGTTTATGTAATGTACAAGATTGTGGAAACCTAGCGCGTAAAGTTGGTTCCTGTATGTAGCTATATACCTAAGTAATTTTTTCTAATTAAACACTTTTACATACACTTTAAAATAATATATTTGTCTGTAGTTTGATATTTTGTGCTGGCGCTACTTTTGCTTGGTTTTTGGTATGAAGTTAGCCGCGAGTCCAGTTCTATTCTTATTTGAAACGCATAGTGTCGCCCTAACGATTAACCTCCTTATGCGCAATCGAGTAAAACCTATCCTATTTCCTTCTCAGGTCTCAAACTATCTCTATACCCAATTACAGAAAATCGGTTTATTAGTTTAGGCGTAAAAGCGCGTCAGCCAGGCATACTGTCGCATTTATAATATTAGTAAGATTCCGGCGCATTACGATAACGGTGAATTCCGGATTTGACAAACCTGTGTTTTGTTTCGAACAAAATTTTTCATCTCTGAACATTTAAATGTCGTATAATATTATATCTTCAATAGTGTACTCATATAATATCGATCGATATAATTTGAGTACGCTTAATACGAAGCAATAATCACTCACGCATACAGCCCCCAAAAATTTTGCCTTTTTCTCTAAAGAATGATTTTCTAGTACAACGCCAGCCTGTAGAGACCGGTACAGTTCAAAAGTTCTTTCTTCGTATGTCGCGTACTCATATAATATCGATCGAACTTCACTTGTTAAGTACGTTTGATCATATAATAATTACCACTGGAATTTCTATGGTATATAGGAGGTGGGTGTACATGTTCAGTATACGAAGACATTATACGTCTATTTTTGTCGAACTTCAAGCGAGCCGGACATTTCAATTGTAAGTATTTAGAACAGTACGCGTGAGATTTTCTTTGACCTTTAAAAGAAAACGTGTGCATTCCATACTTGACTACCTTTTTGCCTGTAGACAATGTGATAATCTGATAATCTGAAAAAAAAAGTTATTTTAATCTTTTTTTATTACAACTTGCCTCTTGTTAAGCAATGATGCGGTCTACGATGGAACGCGCTTATCCGATGAATACGGATTCACGGTTGAACAGGCAATGTATGGAACATTGCCTGGTCAACGGTCGAAATTATTCCTATGATAAGCGTTACATGGCTATTAAAAACTAGCCCTAGTCTAATAAAATGTCCGGCAGGCCGACTCCACCTGGTCTGAGGGCGTCCTAGGTAAGATTTTAGATTTTTAGGTTCATTTAGATATAGTTAATAAAAGACATACTTTTTTTAAGTAAAATTTTGGTTTATTTAGTCTACAATTGGGTTTTTGAAAAAAAAACACTTTTGATAAATGGAAAGATCTTAAATAAGTTTATAACAAAACTTTTTCCTTCTTCTTTTTTTCGCAATAGTTCAAAAGTTATTTAAAAATATAATATATTTTTGAATCCAGTACCGAAGACACGCCGACAGCTCCTGAACAAACTCGAGCGCGTGTGAC
This sequence comes from Meganola albula, assembly GCA_936450015.1. NCBI lineage: Eukaryota > Metazoa > Arthropoda > Insecta > Lepidoptera > Nolidae > Meganola > Meganola albula. The sequence goes on from OW388149.1 coordinate 12,377,740, forward strand.
GTCATAATGTTATTTTTCACTCATTGCAGTTGATAGAGAATTAATAAATACAGTGTTCTGATCTAATTAATTTGGTTGTCATTGTTAAATATTCAAATTTATATTAAAAATAACCAGATCGAGTCTTTTAACAAACACAACGATCTGGACTTTCACTAACTTTATTTATTTTTACAACCTTATTACACTACTGGTTGGTTATTAGTTATTATTAGTTATTTCGATTTAAAACCTTGTGGCACAACAATTATTTTATGCCAGAATCATTTTTTGATTAATACAATTCAAATCGGTACTAAAAGCACCATTGCGAGTTTAATATTTTCGAAGATAAACCAATTAATAAAAAAAACTACTGTTGAAGATAATGACGTTGAATGAATGTTAATGATTTTATGGTGAGGAAAAATGACGCCTCGATACGAATAATGATTTTGTGTTCATTTCATTCCATAGATTCATCAAAAAATGAATAGCTATCAGTACGCGTTCCCCTCTGCCTAGATACCCGTACCGTAACAGTTCTTAAGTGGAGACCATGTCCTGGGAAACGTAAAGTAGGAAGCCCTCCAGCTAGGTGGAGTGAAGGTCTGCGAAAGATAGCCGGCAGTAGCTGAATGCAATAAGCCAAAGACATGTTGAAACGGTGTTTATTGGGAGAGACCTATGCCCAGTAGTGGACTGCAATAGGCCGATGATAATGAATATAAGAGTGTTTAAAAAGAACACAGATCGATAAGTAGATACATACGTACATTATTATAAGCCTCAAGTATTTATATATACAAAGTTCAAGTTCTTTCGAATAAACACAATTTAACTATGTTTTTCTTACTATTTAAATATAAATAAGTACAAAATCATTATATTCACTGTTTGTCAATATACGCAACACACATTTTGTAGCTAATGATGTTGGTGAAAATGACGAATCTGATAAAATATGCTGCAACTTTTCGAAACTGAATAATTTTGTATTAGAATGCATTGATACGAATAAATGCTTCTTCGATACATAATAGTAGCAAACATAATAATAGTAGAAAAAGTAGAATGAAATCCTTCGTGACAAACTTGTGAGAACAAAATTCAAGCTGACATGATCGCCAAATATGATACATCCTTTCATTTAGGGAGTATAACTGGACGGAGGGTGGTGTGAGGAGCACGTAGCCTTTAAAGTCAACGTTCATTTAAAATCATAGAAAAAAAAATTCAAAAATTTTTTTGCTGCGTACAATGATTTTATTTTAACTTTGAATGTGTTAATTTCCTATATTAAACTTGTAATTAGAAACTTTGATCATTTAAAGCTCTCTTGCCGAGTATGTCAAAAATCACAAATTTACCTACCTAATTGTTATACTGTATTTTGTTAAAACAATTTTTTTTCTCTCTCTAATTTAGTCCAAACTTATTTCAGTTTAGTTTTACTTTCTTTTTACTACTTCCTACAAAAAACACAGTGTCTATCTTTTATCATGCTATGTACACATGCTTTGGAATACCGTTTTGAACTAAACCTTTGTAACACACTCTTTTGTATTTGTAATTTAAACTGTATTCTGTTTTGTGTGCCAAATAAATAAATAAAGACAATTAAGCATTTCAAATTATGACGTTCAGGTTTGTTTGATTGTTTATCAGACAAAACATCCAAACGCAGCCTCTTGACATGCCAGATATGTACGTTTTAGGCACATTTTGGCTTAATATTTTAATTACACTATATTTAGTATTATTTTAGTGTGTTAATAGTTGCGCCAGTAGTTAAAGTACCCAAAAAACTAGTTGCTATTAATCATGGTTTTATCAGGAAGAAGTAATATCCTCACATTTGAAGAATCACTCTATCACGTACAGTAACATAGACGGTGTATTTTTTTTAACTCTGCGTCTTCTTACCTGCGGCGGGTCATGATTGTGACTCCCTATAGTATTAACAATTTCGTTTTGTTTGTTAAGAACAATCTTCTTGCTGCAGCCTCTTAGTCTACCAGAACAGTACCAACGGTAACGGTTCCCTAGTTGAACATAAGTGTATCCTTCATACACAAGCATGTCTTTCTTCCGCCCAGGTATTATTTCATAATCTAAAACATGGATCATGAATTAATTTCATCAACTTTATTTTTTTTTTTCAAATAAAACGTATCGTATACATCTATATAATAAAAATGAATCACTTTAAGTGTTGCTAAGCGCAAAACTCGAGAACGGCTGAAACGATTTCGCTAATTCATTTTTTAGAATGTAGGCGCTCGTGGGTTGGCACAGGCGATAATTTAAACGGCAAGCACCTTTAAAGGTATATTTTAGCACAAACACAATAATGGAGAATTTTGAAAATACAAAGTAAATAATATAAAATATCATTAAAATATTAACAAAAAAAACCGACTTCATGGATGCCATTCTCAGAACTAAACCAAACTGAAATGGGACCACACGGGAAGCATCAGCTTTCAATTAAAAAAAAAATTATCAAAATCGGTTCACCCATTCGAAAGTTCTGAGGTAACAAACATAAAAAAACATACAGTCGAATTGATAACCTCCTCCTTTTAGAAGTCGGTTAAAAATGGCGTTAAGCTAGCACGGCAACTATACAGAACTAAAAATCATACGCATTCACTCGCTCACTCTCTCATACATTCAGTCCCCACTCGCTCTCTCGCTATTATATAGAATATTCCTTCAAGTACGAGGATGGAAATTATGCAGAGAAAAATTAAAAAATAAAACTCCTCTGAAACAGCTTGACCGATTTTTATGAAATCTTATGTCTATATTCAGTAGGTCTGAGAATAAGTCGTAATTTATTTTCGGATCCGGTAGGTGGCACTGCTTTACCGGACAGAACGACGTCTGCGGGGTCCGCAGACGTCGTTCGTACATACTTCGTTCCTAGTACATACTTAATTTTAGTACCTGTCGCAGTCCGACCAGTAATAAAATTAAAATTAACTATATCTATAAACGCGATATCAATAAAAGGAAAACAAAACGAATGGGTTCAGAAACATTTTTTACACACACTTATTAAATAATTATTAATAAAATAATATAAAATTACTTCTCACCTCACTTTACAATCATTTTTAATGTCCCACAGCTGGGCACGGGTCTTCTCTCAACAATCTTACGAGTTATGAGAGTTGAGGCCTTAATCCACAAAAGCTGGCCAAGTGCGGGTTGGTAGATGTCACATGTCCTAGAATGATAAGTTTATAGACATGACGGTTTCCTCACAATGTTTTCCTTCACCGATATTAAGCAGCGGAAATGAAACAATTAACACAAAGATGTGTGGGCACGACTGGGGTTCAAAGAAGTTAGAAAGTCACATTGTGCGGCTTTGTCTGGTGGGGTAGTCGTTGATACAGCTGAAGCCTACCACCAGTTATTACCGGTTGTTACCAGTTTATTGTCACCTAATTTGGCACCACCCAATGCCCACGTGGGAGAGCACCTTTGATCTGAAATCAATGGTACACTCTCACAGGCAAAGGTGATTCAGCTCCCAAACTTTTTACTAAGGATATTGTCTCTCCAGCAGCAATTCTTTAAAAGGATCGCTAATTTTATATAACAGGTATAATTCCACCACTTAAATGTATGCGGCACGTTTGAATTTCGTAACTTTTGGTGGGTCATGGTTGTGAATACCATGTACAACAACCAGTTTATGGTTTGAATCGAGGGCCACCTTCCCTTTGCAGCCGCTTACCCTTCCAGTACAATACCAACGGTAAGGGCTGGTTTGTTGTATATAAGTATATCCTCGGTACCTAAGCATCCCTTTTTTGCGTCCAGGTATTATTTCATAATTTAAAACAAAAAAATACATAAAAAAAAATTATACAGCCCTAATATAGCAAAAGGCGGCTACGTGCAGAAAGTTGATTCCGAGAAAAATGCAAAAAATGTGCATTTAGCCGCTAAATAGCTTACGATATCTCGGGAACGAATAAACTTAGAAGCATAATTCCAAGATGGGTAGATGCACAATCGTTTACTTGGTATGCTGGTTATAATAAATCATTTTCGTAAAAATGACGTTTAGCCGCCTTCTTCCATATCACAGCAGTATAGGTATAAGACTATCTACTAACTTGATAAGCATGTTTTTGTGAAATAAAAAGCAAAAAAAAAAATTTAGTCCATCTTATGAATAATAATAATAATAATAATATAGTGGGACATTAACACACACGGTCATCTGATCCCAAACTAAGCAGAGCTTGTACTATGGAAATAATAATAATAATCTATCTATATATATAAAAATGAAACCCGTTTTCCGTTGTCACGACATCACGCGTGAACGGCTGGACCGATTTCGCTAATTCTTTTTTTAAAATATTCCTTTAAGTACGAGGATGGTTCTTACGCAGAGAAAAATTAAAAAAATAGGAAATTTAGAAAGCAAAGAAGTGCCGAAAAACGGGTTAGATAACTATTATTTATTATTGGTTATATTCGGTAGGTCTGAGACCCGGTAGATGGCACTGCTTTACCGGGCAGAACGACGTCTGCCGGGTCCGCTAGTTATTAATAAATATTACACAAGTGCATTTTTTTTATTCTGCAACAGGCTTGCTCTTGACTACACTTTACTTGATGTTAATCAATAATGTAGTCTACGATTGAACGCGCCCGTCCAATATAACTCGTGATTACGAATGATTCTTGATGGGAAAGTGGCAGTGGAATGAGGCTTTATATGGTTAGAAACCATAAAGCAGCAATAATTTCAACCAAACCTCCTAAATGGTGTCGCCAGACATCGCACCGGAATACGGTAAGGCCGCTTAGCGGTGCGGATTTATCTGGAGGGTGGTAACTAACCACGGCCGAAACCTACCACCAGTTAACAGTAAACATAATTACCAGTTGATTGATTGTTACCTGATTAGCGCAATCCGGGGACCACGTGTGGGGATTCAGTTATAAGGTCTACTCTCACGGACAAAGGAGACTCAGCCCTCAAATATTTCTTTATTATATATTCATTATAAAACAAATTTATTGCTCTATCGAATTAATAAAAGCTTGCTTGCTGTGGTCGGATGTTTGGCGTTTCTTAAGGCGGATGTGACGTCTTCGTCGCAGTCGAGCGGTCTATAGACACCCTGCACTTTCTTATAATGATCTTCGGACATCGGAGGAAACGTAATACTAATTTTATTTTAAAGACGTAAGAAAACTATTATGAGAGATGTGTTTGTTATCTTGAAACAATTTGACGAATAAAACATCTGATAAATATATTTCAGTGAAAAGACAGAACAAAAAAATATGAACAGTATACAACTAATTTAATTAACATTAACTGTACAACGTCTAACAAACAAATCGTTTATAACATTGTACTTCACGCCGTGGCCGCGGGACACTGCGTCGGGCGGTGCTACTGTGCGATTTTGTAGTTCATAGCCCAGTCGCGTTCACTTGTCTTTAGACACTTCTAAAACAAATACGCAATGAACGATGAAATCGAAAAACGCGCCGCCCGACGCCAAGTCCCGTGGCCATAGCGTTAAGGAAATATATTAAAATTAACCTCGGTTTCATTTAGATTTTTATATGCCGACGTTCCCAAATCTTTCAGACTTCATGGTCACTATCTATCTTATTTTTCTCATTTCATCGCGTTTCCTTTTAGCATTTTTGTCTCTTGCTTTTAGCTAATGCACTTTCTGATGATCTTAAAGATGCGTAACGTTCGTCAGCGGGATCCTCCGAATCATGTGTCCCTTACAAATAAGTATTTGTTATGTCTCCATGACGTTTTTCTTTGTACGATATTTAGAACAATGCTCTTTCCAAACTTCTTTTACAGCCTTATGCTCACGACGACTCATATCTTTAACTAATTTTCTTTTACCTTTTTCTTTTTTCTTTTGATACTTCCGCCTTTCTTTTTCTTTCAATTCTTCGTTTGTTTGAGGGTTATTTTTAAGTCGTTGATATCTCAAACGCTCAGCTATACGTTTTTGTTCTAATATTTCTTCTCTTGTTTTGCGTAACTTTCTTTTTCGGCGGCAATTTAAGATAATACCTACGAAAGAGACGATACTTTTAATGGTCAAAATATAGTTCTCTGAAATGTACAGTCCCCTGTTACTGTCGGAGTTTATTAGCGTTTCAGTATTTGTCTGTTAAAATAGTAAAATCAGTGGACTGTTATCACAAACTGCTGCGACACGTGGTTCCCCAGTTGTCGTAGTAGTAGCACTAAACAAAAAGGCGGCTGTCTGCTTAGTTACTCAACCGAACGAACTTCACAACGGTTGCGTTCCATTTCAAAATATAAATGCTTCGCGCCAAACTAAATTTGACTTCAGCGTGGTTTTAAAATTTTTGTGATTAATAGTTTGTGATTTTTGAATTGAAATGATATTTTAATTTGAGATTAAAATTCTATTGTATAATACCTATAATTCTTATTATTAAGATGCTTACAGTTTTTATTAATGTTTTTGGATATTTTTTATTCAATTAACAACGGCAAAAAAATACACATTTGATTTATGTAATTCTCGAAGAGGGACGTAGTACCAGGGGACTGTACTTCGAGACGTTTGAGGTATTATAATATTAAATGAGGAATATTCTATTAAATAAGCTGTGGTGTGCCTATAATACTCAATAATTAGTCTGTAACTGAGAAATTTTAAGATTTTACATTTAGTGGAGAAATGTCCTTATGTATTTCAAAATATTTATTTAAAAAATCATTATATAAAATATCTGTACATTTTGTATCTACCTCATAAATCTTAGTACTTCGTTAGGAAACACCGACTAGACACACTTTATGAAAATATTGTATGTAATTTTAATCGTCAAAAGTTGGCGAGGTATCCAGCAAATTTTGATTGGTTTGTTCAAGTTCTTGTACTTGAACGAACCAATGAAGATTAGCTTGTGGTCGAATGATATGTAGTGGAATGACGTAAGATAGGCGAGCGCGGCGGCCCAGCTATGCAGTGTCTATAGTTATCTCGTCGGTGTTAGGAAATAAATCATTCCTTATCTAACAACTGTTCCAAAACAAAACGATTTAACAATCTAAAAGAAATATTCGCATTCATAGAAACTGCCGATACAAGTGAAAACTGTGTATTAAATAATAATAATACAGTGGGACATTAACACACACGGTCATCTGATCCTAAACTAAGTAGAGCTTGTACTATGGAAACCAGATAGCAGGTAATATACTATATATAACACTTTTCTTTTGTAAATATATACTTAAATATAGATAATTACACCCAGACTCAAAACAAACAGACATGTTCATCATACAAATTCCGTCTTGGGTGGGAGTCGAACCCACGACCTGCAGCGTGGAAAGCATGTGTGTTACCGACCACGCCACCAACGGCCCGTCATATAAACTGTGATTGTAGATTTCACGCATCCAAAAAGTGTCTAAAGCCGCTGCACGCATGTGCCAGTCATGAGCAGAGTGACGCGAACCTTAAGATTTTACCCTATCAAAAATGTTCAACGTGGCTAAAGAAGTTATCGCTTCAAAAGTCCTACTTTACATTCAATAAGTATGTAGAAGTAAATGGTGAATTAGAAAACTGTTTGCAGAAGGTATTTAGTTTTATAACTCATAATTCCCATCAGGTTTCACACCAAGGAAATACGTTGCAAATATTGTCCATCTCTATCGATCAGTGATGAATATAAAGAAACAGACATCCTGCTCACAAATTTTTTTGTTGTACGATGCACGTGCAAAAGCATAGCTACGATCACACAACTCAGTGAACACAAATGAACCTGATTACGAAAATTGACATGTTTACATCAAGAAATTGTACTACAGTCTATAGAACTTCTTCTTACAGTAGGCCAACGGTGGGTTCTGAGCCCGAGTTGTCATACATTTTACTCGGGACACGCCATTGAGAGTTGGCTCATAGTTATTGCGTCAAACTTATCTCTATTCCGACAGGGTTTAAGAAAAAGTAACTGAAACAGTTTTCTAGTACTCATAAAACAAGCAAATGGAATTGCTTAATTTGGGACTAGATGGTGCTGTGTGTATGTGTAAATTAGAAAAAACTAAAGCAAAACTTCTAGTATAGTATTATATAATCTGTGGTTAAACGTAATGTCTAAATGGAAGCGGCATTACACGTGACTTTAAAATGCGATGGATCTATGAAAGCTTGAAGCATTTAACACGGGAGGTGTTATACGCAACTTCTAGTACTAAATTATTTCTGCCAGTTTTTTGGTGGAGGCGAAATAACGTACAGCACACATACAAAAGTTGCAGCGTCTTTACAAATGCACACGTAAATAAAAGCAATTCAGAAACACAAAACATAAACAGTTTATGCATAAAAACAAACTGTTGAGGCGAAGGCGCGCAATACCAGTTCGGTGTTAAATTTTCTAAGACTGTACTGAGTGACCAGTTTTCTTACGCTGTGGTTTGTGTGATCCTCCAATAAAAAGGGAAGACCTTCCAACCGGGTGAGGTGTGATGCCCGGCAACCGCGATCCCCCACTGTTCTTGAACTTGTATACGAGCTTGTATGTAGCGTTATTGAGAATTCATTACTCTTTAAGAAAAATGTACTCTCCTTTGCTTGACACCACGTGTTTCGGCGGCGTATGATTATGTATAGCCTCATCGTCTATTAAACGTTCGTATTGATCAAGGCTAACCTTCGCTTTGCAGCCTTTCGACTTCCTCGAACAGTACCAACGAAACGGGCTTGTCATTTGAGCAAAAGTGTAACCTCGGTACATGAGAATGTGTTTTTTACGTCCCGGGATCAACTTGTAATCTGAAAAAAAAATAGGTGCTCTTAATATTCTTAATCTTAAATTTCGTAATTTAAAACATGAAAATACATAAAAACATCCAAACGACGATAAACTTAAAAACAATAACTTAGGTAAGTAATAAGAATGATTTTTATATAGATAAATTGATTTAGATAGATAAATTGAAAATAATGGACATGTATGTATTTCTTTTTTATTTTATTATAGATTATGACTATCCGTCTAACTAAATCTCGAATAACGTCACGCTTAGGTTCGTTTTTATACCTCTGTATGTCATAGCGCACTCCTACGTGCCCACTCGCCCTTTAATGGGTTATACTTAATATAATTTCATTTCAACGATAAAGCTAAACTATATCAAATACTAGCTGACCCGGCAGACGTCGTTCTGCCCGGTAAAGCAGTGCCATCTACCGGGTCTCAGACCTACCGAATATAACCAATAATAAATAATAGGTATCCAACCCGGTTTTCGGCACTTCTTCGCTTTCTAAATTTTATTTTTTTTTTATTTTTTCTCTGCATAAGAACCATCCTCGTACTTAGGGGAATATTTTAAAAAAAGAATTAGCGAAATCGGTCCATCCGTTCACGCGTGATGTCGTGACAACGGAAAATGGGTTTCATTTTTATATATATAGATTTTTATAATCTTACTGACGGACTAATAAAAATACGGTTTTTAGTACGACAGGTATCGTCATCTCTATTATAGTGAGTTGATTTACACCAGCTATCAGAAAGATAATAATTTTCTTGCGTATCCAGTATAGCAAATGTTGTCGGTCATAGTGACTTTGGACCGGATCAACGTCAGCTGTCAAGTATGACAGGTGACACTGCAGAGCTGTTCGACTGAGTGAAGTGTTTTAATGTATAGCTTTAGGATTATGTATGTTCTTTGCTGTAAGCATTTAAACCAAAATAAATCGCTGGACCCCGTGCGAGTTAGACGTCCGCTGGCGAATCAGTAGCCTAAATTACGAGACGCCAAGTAGAGCGGTCGTGTGTGCGGCTAACCCACCTTTTATCATAGTTTTACTTACTGAATCCCCTAGGAACCTATAACAGTTTAATACTGGGGTAGGTAGGTAAATCTGGGCATTACTCTTTAAACGACAGTTATTAGGTGGGTGTTTATCAGTATAACTACTCACCGATTTGGCATAAATAAGTAGGTAAGTTAATATAAAAGACCATCCTGACATTTCATACATTTCTCCGTTCACCGAACCTACTTCTGGTTGAGGGTTGGTCTGGTTTACACACCCTCCTCTTACACAAATGCAAATGAAATATGTATGGGTGTTTCTCTGCTATTTAGACTCTTAACTTATCACGTTTTTTTATAACAGTTCCGTTAAATTTGAACTAAATCAACTTTTTAGTTAAATAGAATTTTTAAGACTAAATTGTATGATACTAAAATCAGTATGCCTTAACAGTGTAACTACTTTAAGTTAAGACCATCCTAACACATTACCTATATTTTTCCGTTCTCCGAACCTACTTCTGAGGGTTGATCTGGTTTACACCCCCTCTTATAAATAATGAAAAATGTTCTCGAATGTCTTCGATAACTAGGTTTATTTTATGAGTTCCGGAATAATATGGTTACAAAAATTATCGTGAGATGGGAAATGAAACAGTTTGACAAATCAAACATCTGGGAAAAATATTTCAGCGAAAAGACACAAAAACATTAAAGTAATCAACAAATAAAAAACATTACAATTGCTAATTTATTATCTCAATACACGTAAAACTTTTGAAGCAACTAAATTAATTAACATCAATTGTAAAACATTCTGGTTCAACTGGTTCATGTCGTGAACTTACTGCCAATCGTGACTGAAACTTTGCTTCTGCGTTTAGTGTCGTTATTGTGAATTCATTACTCTTTAAACCAAATGTACTCTCCTTTGCTTGACACCACGTATTTTGGCGGCGTATGATTATGTACAACATCATTGTCTATTAAACGTTTGTATTGATCAAGGCTAACCCTCGCTTTACAACCGCTCCACTTCCTCGAACAGTACCAACGAAATGGACTATTCATTTGGGCAAAAGTGTAACCACGGTACATGAGAATTTGTTTTTTACGCCCCGGGATCAACTTGTAATCTGAAAGAAAAAATAGATACCCTTCATTTATATTTCATTTATACCACAAACATACTCAATATAAACTTTTAATATTATACTATGTAGGTACATAGGTGAAAGAGCGATATTAGCCTCGCCTTCGAAATATCCCCTGTTGCTCAACTCCACACATCTTTGTGTGAATTGTTTCATACCCGCTACTCAATATCGATGTAGGAAATCGTCGTGAGGAAACTGGCATGTCTAAGAACTATAATCATTCGAGAAAGTGATATATCCACCATTCCACACTTGGCCAGCGCGTGTGGATTAAGGCCTAAACTCTCTCAACCGGTATACCGTTACCTGCACACGACCGATTTTTCCACTTATTTTTATGACCGATTTTGTGCAACTCAATGCGGGTAATGAGTTGCACAAAATCGGTCATAAAAATAAGTGGAAAAATCGGTCGTGTGCAGGTAACGTAGCACAAGCTTTGCTTAGCTTAGGACTAGAAAATAGAGTCCTAAAATATTATTATATTATTACTACCTCAACCCTTTTTAGTGTCCCACTGTTGGGCACTGGTCTTCTCTCAACTATCTTACGGGTTGAGAGAGTTTAGGCCTTAATCCACACACGCTGGCCATATTATGTTTTTTTATCTCGGAGCTATGGAGCTCCGGGCTTTTGGTATGCGTGCGTAGGGCCGAAGACAACACATAGAGGCCAGTTAGACAATTTTGATCTATATGTGATGAGGCACCATTCGACAATTATCCCGTTTTGGACCATATTTAAGTACTCTCGAGGACAATCCCCGGTTAGTGCAGAAATATTCCAGGAAATCCACTAAAATGTGGGTTATGGTGATGGGTGCTACTGGATTGGATAACGAGGACTATGGAAAATCTATGGCCCCTGTCTGACCAATGCAAAAAACTTAAATAAAATAGCAGGGGGTGACTTGCCTACTCAATAAATAATAACAATAATAATGATATTATTTTTATAAACCTGATTTGCGCGTTACGAAAATCAATATTCTATTTAATAATAATAATATATTTTTATTTCAGCTTTCGTATATGATGTACATTACAGCCATATCTTAAAATAGAATAAAATAACTTATTACTTATTGATGACACTGTGCACCTGCGTCCAGTGTCTCATGAACATAGTGTCCACGTCTAAATGACCAGCTATGAGTTCCAGATAGCTGTTGGTGCTGCCCCGCAACAGACGCATCAGAGACGATATCCTATGCCGATGTCATATTCCGCGCCTCTGTAAACATTCCCGACGCGCTACAGAAGCGCGGCAACCCCAACAACACCCTAAACCCATTATTATATTCGACAAGCAGGACATTCCAGCGTCGCTGTGTAAATTTGCCTATAGACTGCACGTGTAAAAAGATTGGCAGTACGCCCTAAACAGAGTTATTTACAGCCACACTGCAACGTGCAAATCTACTGGCAATATTAGCTATACCACTACGTGTTATGGTGAGCTGTGAGTGATCACCCTAATGGTATATATTTGCCGTCCGGGGTGACATGGTATGAGGATCGAGTATGGTTATGATCTAATTCTGCGAAAATTATTTCATTTGTAACAACATCTAACTTTATCTTTGCTTTGCATCCTTTCAGTTTTTTAGAGCAGTACCAATTCCTTTTAGAGTTCATTTGAGCGAACGTGAATCCTTGCACCATTAATAGTTGATTTTTGCCTCTGGATGTAGTCACGAACCTTACATCTGAAAGAGTTTCTCAAAAGTATTATTTTGAATGAAGCGGGTTCGTGAACGCACGGGATACTTTTCCATCTCGGAGTTCGTTTTGGGGACACTGATGCTGATAATAAAAGAACGAGACAGTCGCGTCCACAACGTTTCAGGATATTATTATTATATTAATTTAAATGACTACAAGCAACGCAGCGTAGCACTACGCTGTCTACCCATATATACTGTTATTTAAGTTTTATACTATTTCTATTGGCCTAATAGGGGTAGGTAGATTGATTTCTTGTCGTTGACGTCAAACGTAGAGAATAATGTGGATATGACTCCAAAATACCACAATTTAGACACAATTCAAAAGACGTCAAAAGGAATACTTTAAAATTAGAAAATATTGAAAAAAATGTGATTATTTATTTTAATTGTATTAACGTTGAAAGCCAAAATATGGAAATTGTATCCGATGAGGATTAAAAATGATTTATTTATCTTTTTGTTTAATTAAAAATAATTGTTCATTGAATTCAATCAATCATTTATATAAAAAACGATTTTGTTAGCCGATTTTGTTGTATGCTTTTTATTTTATTTTATTCCATAATTCCAATCCCGGTACTTTTTCCGGTGCTTTCCGCACATTATGGATAAAATGACATGTCCATATTATAATATCTTGACGCAAGTATATAAAATCAATCTATCTACTCCGACCTCTGCTAATTACCTCTTAAATACCTAAATGAAATAAAAAACTTAATTCAAACGAACGTATGTGCCGTCTTTAGTAATATGAAACGATGGCGGTGTATGGCTATGATTTAAATCGCCGTCAATGATTTCATTTGTATCAATATTCAACTTTAATTTCGCTTTACATCCTTTCTTTTTTTTAGAGCAGTACCAATATTTTCTGGAGTGCATTTGGGCAAATGTATATCCTTGCACGATAAGCAGTTGATTTTTTGCATTGTTCGGCGTCACGAACATGACTTCTGAAATAAAAACCTTAATTATATTAGACTTAAAGTTTATCGACCTCAAACAATAAAAATATTATAAGACTACTACCCGTGCGCGATAAGTTGAGACTCGCCTGGAATGCAACGTGCAACCCTTCGCCCGCTATTTGTAAGTATAAGGGACTACGCACATCGATTCAGCTCTATTCAGCATTTGAGTATAGAAAGCTACGATTTTGTATGGGACGCGTACGCGCCGTTTAAGACAACGCTGAACGGCACGTACGCGTCCCATACAAACACTGAATAGAGCTGAATAGATGTGCGTAGTCCCTAAGGCGGCGTTGTGCCGAGTACAACACACGCTACATTTAAAAAGATAGCAGAGCCGAAGTCTCGGGTAAGTTGTTGTGATATTTTTTGGTGCATAGTACAACCATGCGTCTGGAGTCACCGCCTCCAGGACTCAACTAATTGCGCACGCGTAGTATAGTTAAAAAAGATTTTGACTCTTGATCACTACTTCAAATGGCAAGACAACAAACAAAGGCCAACGAATTATAAACCAATTTTAGCTAGTAGGTATAAGTTTACAAGATGTTTATAAATAAAACGGTTTTGTACATATATTTTAAAGCAGATGTAATTGAAATGGTTCTTAGCTCGGTAATGGTTTATGAAATGATTAATTTGTTTTAAATTTAGAATTATTTGAAGCAATTTTTAGAAAAAGAAATGTTTTTTTTATTAATTTTTATTGCATCAATATACAATACGAAGTTAGCCATAGGTTAGTAAAAAAATTAAATTAAATTGACGTCTGTAATATCAGAAAGTATAGGCAGAGATGAATATCATCATTTTCCTAGCTTAGGTTATAATAGAGAGACTTTTGCTGCCACTAAATTCATAACGTTCATAATGTTAAGGCTCAGACCACAAGCACCCGGAATCACCGGGAACCGAAAATAATACGGCCTCTGACTACCTCGGAACCAACCAGACTCTCAAACATTAAATGATATTTTCCGCGTCGCTTGCAAAAGATCAGGGCCCCGATTCTCGAAGTAAATCGCCAAATGTCTAATAAACATTTGTCAAACAAAAATGGCGATTTCTTTTGTTTTTCAGTGATATCCGGCATTTTACGATATTTGTTTATTAGAGATAAATGTCTAAAGCGCGCAAATGTCTAAAAAAAAAACAACAAATGTCTTATAAAGATAAATGGGGCCTTACGATCACGAATTTTACCCGGAAGGAACTTTTGTTCTCAAGGGCACATTTTTTTTAAATTCAACACACCACAGACCTTTCGTCCGTACCGTTTTAAAACTTACGTCTCTTATTGACCCGTTTTTTTATTATTAATAATAACATGGTAGTGAGTTCCCTGGTGTTGTCGGGAACCTATATTTGTGAGCCTACTAGCATTTCCGAGTGTGCAGGAAGCTAATAGTCCGAGCCTAAGAGTAGAGAGTTTAGGCTTTTATCCACACAGGCTCGCCAATGAGCAGCGGTGGTGCAGCGGTACGAGCCTAGCCATAGATTTATGCGACATTATAAATCTAAGGCGAGGCCCGTACCGCTACGCTTCCCAGTCGTCTTATTCCCACATATTTTTGAGTATATTGTCGCCGCTGCTCAAAGTGAAGAAAAAAATTGTGACCCACATGTCTAAGAACTAATCATTCGAGGACATGTGACATCCACCAACCCGTATTTGGCCAGCGTGTGTGGATTAAGGCCTAAACTCTCTCAACTCGTAAGATAGCTGGTGGTTCAAGCGTACGAAGCCTCGACGGAAAGCTAGTAGGTTATTAATCCTATCCAATTCTAATATAATATGTGTTAAACTTCTTGTACACTGGCGGTTCGTGTTCGTGTTTATTTTGATAAAATACCACAGCTGTTTCCTCTTTGTTTAGGAAGATCCTCGCTTTGCAGCCCTTGCTTTTTTTAGAACAGTACCAATGCCGAGGAGTATTCTGCGCGAAGGTATATTTATCAGCCATCAGGAGCCTTTTATTTGGGCCAATTGGTATGAACTTCACTCTACCTAGAATTATTAACAGAACAATTATTTGCTAAGTCACTTTCACATTACAGAACATACATCATAATTATATACATCCACGTCTTTACCTTATGGGGTGGGCAGAGGCAGACTATAGAACGCCTCCTGCTATATGATCTAAACATATACACATACAGGCTTTCTGTTTCTGAAGGTTATGATTTAAACAAACTAAGCTCAGTGTCTAGTATTCTGAGTGGATTTTTTTTGCTTAATTTACTTGTACACACGGCTAAATATCAAGCTATACAAATCCAGTACACATAAGCTGGTTGTACGAAAATCCTATACGAAGGCAAATGGCATCGTAGCTTAAACGGATTTTATGAGGTTTTGTTTAATATTTAAAAGCTGAATTAATTGAGATGGTTCTTAGCTGGATTGATTGATAAATTAGAATAATACAAGCAATTTTTAGAAAAATAATATATTTTTTAATACTTTTTAATTTTTTATTGCGTCAATACAATACAAACTTAGCAATAGGGTAGTAGTAACAATACATTTAGGTAAAATAAAGCCTGTAATATCAGAAAGTATAGGTAAAGTTGAGCATTATCAACATTTTACCATTTTTTCAACGTTTTATCACAACATTAAGTACAGTCACCTACAAAAGTTTCAAATTCTAGGTAAGACTAGCTTATTAATTTTTGACACTGTCATGTCAACTTGCCTGATGTTAAACAATGATGCGATGTGATACGATACGATAGAACACGCCCAAACGCCCATAATGAGCTTGGAATGCTTGGATTGGATCAACGTCAGCTGTCAAGTATAACAGGTGACATCGGAGAGCTGTTCGAATGAATGAAGTATTGTCTTTGTATAGCTTTATGATTATGTATGTTCTTTGTCTGTGTTATATCGCTGGACCCCGTGCGAGTTAGACGTCCGCTGAAGAATCAGTAGACCAACTCACGAGACGCCAAGTAGAGGGGTCGTGAGCGCGGCTAATCCACCTTTTGTCTTAGTTTTACTTACTAAATCCCGTAGGAACCCATAATAGTTTAATATTACTTAGTTAAGGTATTCTGGGCGTTACTGTTTAAATGATGACTTGACAGTGTAACTAGGTACTTACCTTTTGCATAACTAAGTTAATATATTAGACCATCCTGACATTTTAATTATATTTCTACGTTCACAGTACCTACCCGCGGTACGCTATAGGCCGACCGTTTAACTCGCGTATCGCCATCTGAGGTACAAAGTCATTAAACATTAATTATATCTCTTAAAAAACTATTTAACCACAGATAAAAGTAATGTAAGACTATTCGTCACTAATATCCATATCGCTTGAATCATCATCATCATTGTCTGTGCAGCTTGAGGAGTCAGAATCTTGGCGATAGGCGATACGCGAGTTAAACGGTCGGCCTATAGTGGCTTTATAAATCTAACTAATTTTCATATAATATGAGTTAATCTTTTTATACACTGGAGGTTCATGGTTGTGATTATTTTCATACAATAGCACTTCGGTTTCCTCTTTGTTTAGGAAGATCCTCGCTTTGCAATACTTGCTTTTTTTAGAGCAGTACCAATGCCGGGGGGTGGTCTGTGCGAAAGTATATTTATCAGCCATCAGGAGCCTTTTATTTAGGCCAATTGGTATGAACTTCACTAGACCTAGAATGATAAAGTCATTTTAACATTACAGAACAAACATCGTTGCAAATTCATAGGGCATAAAGTATTACCACACCACCGATGTATGGTGGAAATTCCACGGGTAACAGAAAACGCTTCGTTTCCACTTTAATTCTGCGATCTGCCAAGATATGGAATCGCTACCGGCATCTCTGTTTCCCGATAGCTATAATCCGCTTGACTGCAAGTCACGAGTGAATCGGTATTTACTGGGTAAACGCGATCCATAGTAGACTATTATAATCTTTTATAAAGTAGTTCTATTTCACTTATCAACAACCAAATATTTATTTGCAAAAAAATATAAATACATAACATGAGAGTACAATAACGGTTCTTATGACATTTCTTATGGTTAACAGCGGTGTATGTACCGAGACATATTTGAAGGCTGGCACTCTGACTTCCAAACTGAGATTTCTCGTACTATGGAAATCAGAAGTTCTCTATGAACACATACATACATTATTATTTATTATACATTTTATTTATTTATTATTTATTGGACGGTTAATAGACAAGTACATCATTGCCTAATAATAGATAAGTTGTGGTGAAACGCAAGCCTATTATAGGATAAAAAATGTAGGTGGTGGAGTAACAAGACATTTAATTTGATATTACTTTTATACATAAACATAACTTAGCTTAGCTTGTTAACAAAATCCGTACTAACTACAACAACTACTAAGGTGAAAAACCACAACCCGCTTTGGTACCCCACGTTACACTTAAAATCATCATCATCATCAGCCTGGGGACGTATCCCGTTGGACATAGGCGAGACAAGGCGAGACGTTTAGGCCGAGACTCCACTAAAGCGGACAGGAGCGGAGACGAGTTTCAAATAACCAATAGAATTACGTTAATTACATACCTCGTCTCTGCTCTGATATATTCTATGGATTGTTGTATACTCATCTTTGCTCCGCTCCACTCGTCTTCATCTTAGGTGAAGTCTCGGCCTTAGAACGCCACAGCGATCGGTCGCCGGCCGTTAGCATCCATCGGTTTCCCGTAATTTTAATTATGTCATCAGTTCACCTTGTAGCTTTTGTACCTTTTGAAGCTCCTTCATTTGATAGCCACTTTGTAGGGGTTGTTATGAAAACGATAAGTCGCCATTTTGTACCGTCCGCTATATTGAATTCAAAATGTCGGACATTTTAAGCATTAACTACTGTCTTTTTTTCGTCGTCTATATTTCTTAGCAGCCTCGCGCCATTTCTTCCGTGTCTCTCTTTGCTCCCGAAGAGATTGTTCTTTTATACTTTTAACTTGCTTCATTTGTTTCTTTTTTTGATACCTTATCTTTTCTTTTTCTTTATGTAACGCATACAATATTGGATCAGATTTAATCGCAGCATATCTTCGTTGATACCTTCTTTTTTGCTGTTCTGAATAATCACTCTTTGGTTTACGTTTCTTATTCACTTTTCTCCCTAAAAAAACACAAATGTTCCTTACTAATCTAAGTACGTACGAAAGTCCCACTTGCCTAGCTAGTGGAGACGCTGAGGACACTATGGAGCATATATACTGTGAACTCGCTGGCGCGAAAATGCATGAGTATATTATGAATGGACCGCCTTACTGATGAATACGGTCTCATGTGTCCCCGACAATTAACATCGGTGGTGGATAAGCTGCGCGGAGAAAGAATACCTGAGAGTGGCCAGCAAGGTCTGAGAACACCAGTTTTGGCCCCTCGTTTCATCCTCTTAGGAAATGAGTTTTGTGAAATCCTTTTTTAGTGCACGATACTTACGGAACCTATGTTCCAAATTTGGATACTAGACACAGCGGTTTGGGCTGTGTGTTGATATATGAGTCAGCAACTTTCTTCTTTTATATATTTAGACGAAAAAGATACACTATATTGCTTATTCTATCCACATTTAATCCAAACACCTTCAGCAGTAACAGTATATAAAGGTGGGGGGTGATCATGTTCTATCTTCATAAACACTACAACATCTTCTCTGTCCAAGAATATTCTAGATTTGCAGCCCTTATTCCGTTTAGAACAATACCAGTGGCGAGGCGACGCTTGCGCAAAAGTATAGTTGTACGCCATTAGTAAACGTTTATTTCCCGTTATTGTGATAAATTTCATATCACCTGTAAAAAAATAAAAAAATAGAAAGGTTTAATAGATAACTACAGATTTTATACATATTCTTAATAATATTATTACTAATAATCGAGAATAAAACAATAATTATAAATAAATATCATGGGATACATAGGCATGCTGAAATCAATTAACTAACGTTCAATGTAAAAGTAATAGTAGTTGTTTATATTATTTATTACAATTAGCATACGCTACAATATATAATCATAAAACTTTTTTATTTTTTAATAATTACATATTCTATTTACTTCCTAGCTGTATACACCATTAAGTATTACAAACATAATATATTTTAAAACATAACTAAATTTTTATATAATATCCATTATGTTCTCTATACGTCGGTCTTGCATGTTCATGTACATTAAAAAATTTCACCACGTTTGTACCACTGTCATCTAAAACCATTTTAGCTTTGCAACCTTTTTTTCTTTGTGAGCAGTACCAATGCTTTTGATTTGTTGCTGCGAAGGTGTACCCGTCAGCCATTAATAGCCTTTGATTAGATGTTAAATTAATGTACTTAATTTCGGCTGAAAAGATATCAGAAATATAAATAATGCACTGAAAATCGCACTTTTAAGTATCATCTTATACAAAATTTTAAAGCCTGGCGTACATTGGCAGCGCGGCACGGCAGGAGATCCTTTGGCATTCCTACATGGGATACATAGGCATGCTGAAATTAATTAACGAACGTTCAATGTAAAAGTAATAGTAGTGTATGTATAGTAGTAATACTGGCGGTAACTATTGGTATCCTTAAGTATACCGCGACGTCCTTTAGCTTACGCGAAACTAATGAAGCATTTGGCGGGTGCTGTTTTACCGTACTATACCGATGACTGTCCAACAATTCTGAGGGATGCCGAAGCGTTCCGAAGGCCGCCGTCACGTAGCGGCATGTTTAAACATTTGTTTTGATACTTGAAAATTTTTTAGGATTGAAATTTTAAGTTTATTCCCACATTATATTTTTAAATGTCGCGTCGATTAAAATACCTTGCCATACTGTGCCGCCAATGGATGCCGCTGGGCAGTGTCACCAATTGCTAATAAAGTTCTACCTAATCTAAACGGATTAACCGGCATAATGACGGCAATCTTTGGGTTTAATGTGTTTATCTTTATTATCTATCGTTTATTAACAATATCTGGTAAATAAACTTAAAGAAAAGAATGTCAGATAGCTGTCGGAAATATTATCAGCAACCGTTGAAACTGCCTTAAGTAAGCAGACATAGGGATGGCGCATTTTAAGAAGGTATTTATTAATAAACACATATAAATAAATATTACGATAGTTCGATTTATTATCATAACTAATATTAAATCTCTACAATAGTCTCAAAGGGACTGCACTGCAGTGACTGAAGTATTTTTCTCCTAAATATTTTTGCATCAACATATATTTTGTTAATAAGATTGAAGGATATTATAGTAAGTATTTAAAAGAGATTAGCCAGGAATAAACAGACTACGTTAGAGGAGACCGAGAAGAAACAGCAGATTATTTTTAAGACTTTTCGTCTGAACTAAAGTTTGACATAAAACCCTCCGTCCGTTTTCTTGTACACAGGCGGCTCATGATTATGTACATTGTTCTTGTACAGCATCGATCCTTTCTTTGGGTCTAAGAAAATCCTCGCCTTACAGCCTTTAGCTTTCTTCGAACAATACCAGTGCTTCGGGGTCACTTGAGCGAACGTATATTTATCAACCATTAACACCCTTTTCGAATCTGATAGTGCAATAAACTTCACGTCAGTGTCACCTAAAAACAATAATAATAAAGAGGCAATAACACTAATCGTTATTACACACATTATAAAGGCACAGATTTCGCGAAATCTTCTTAAATATTTATTAAGAAGAAACTCATTGACTGACATATCCAGGCCCAGTCCAAACCGCTGGGCCTAGCTAGAGACTCCAAATATGGCAAGTAAATAGGTTCCGTATCAATTTCAAGGGAGCACTGGTGAAGGGTTTTTCAAACTCATCCCATGGGGTGAAATGGAGACCACGTGGGCGTAACATATTATTATATGCAAGCTAAAACAATGACATGATTGGCATCTGCTACCCAGCGAATTTGGTACCACGTATAACAACAACATTTCATAAGGATTGGTCAAGCCGTTTCGGAGGAGCTTAGTTACAAACACTGTGCCACAAGTAATAACGTATTATAAAATGAACCCGCCTCAAAACTGTTCCAATATTCATTGTATAGTTTTAAATTATTTAGCAAAGAAACAGACAACTCTTATCTTTATACTATTTACAAAAAAAAAAGTTTTTATCACATTAACTTTATTGCACAACATCAAGAAAAATACATATCTTATTTACAAAAGGCAGTCTTAGTAGAAGAGGATATGTTTACGACAACCATAGACTCTGAATATGATCTTTAATAAAATCTAAATATTAAATTTAATATTATTATTTATAAGTCTAACAGACAATAGAAATAGACCCTGCATCACGGGTTCAAAATCGAAATAACAGATAAAAAAACACCCAGTTCCGAAACTATTTAAAGCTAGTAGGTATACAATATTCTTAGTATGGGGTTGAAATTGAAACCCACAATACTATACACCGATATAATTATGTTACTCTTTAGGTAGCTGAGCAACTAGCAGTGCCAAAGAGTGTTACTAGTTTAGTTTTCTTTTCAAAGAGTTAAATCACAATGCTTAATTGATATGACAGAAAAAACAACATATTCTGACAACGACATGTAAATGTAAATTTTGTAGAAGTCTTAAGACAGTTGAGAGACTAGTTAGTAGTATATATGTTATATATTACTTACTTACTTAGTATTTTCTAATAACATTTTAAATGACATAACCACACCAATATTTCTGACACAAATAACATCCAGATTTGAAACAATACTTACATATATTAACTTAATTCTTAAATTCGAGACTAGAAATGGTATAGTAAAATGTTGAAATTACTATTAATCTTACACATCATATTTTAAAAATCACAGTACTACACCAATACACACAAAACACATAGACGCGGAACAATGACTTAAACTATGTACTTTTATATGTACTTGCATCATCATCATTCCCCTTGCCTTCGCCCATTTCTATTGGGGTCGGTTCCCAGTCTAATCTGTTGCGGCTAGCTACCAGAATTATACGAGCGACTGCCATCAGACCTCGAAACCCGTAGGGAACCAGTAGCCGAGATGGTTAGACCAGGTCTCCAATTATATTGGCTTCTGACTACATGTAACGATTATCATAGATGTGTTAAATGACAACCGGGACCGACGGCTTAACGTGCTCTCCGAGGCACGGAGGGTGATCCCTCTACCAACCAGACACCGAAACAAATTTTTGTTGTTACACAAATATTGTCCGGGGCGGGAATCGAACCCGCGACCTCCCGGGCACAGTATAGCCCAATCGGACGGCTTACACCGCTCGACTACCGAGGTCGTCATATTTATTTCAATTTAAGTCAAAAAGGCGGACACAATACACATAATTTTGGAACTATTTGGTAATAATTAGGTACTACACATTCCACAAAACCCACAATACTACATCGAACAAAGAACACCCAGAATCGGAATTACACGTATAGATAACATCTAACATTAAATTGAAAATCCATAATACTATAACGTAATAAATATAATCTAATAAATAAAAGGATTGACTTAGCTAGTCAAATACCCGTGTGGGGTTCGAACCCACAATAGGTACAATCATAATTACAATAGGGATGACGACAATTTTTCATCCATCAGATTCATAAATTGAAAATTTTGAACACGTTTTTCTGTGTGTCTAAAGACTACAGCGAAATGTCCAAGGAAATCTCACAAGACGTCACGCTTAGGTTAGTTTTAACCTTTGTATGACGAAGCACACTCCTTTCTAACATTTTTTATATAATCATACTGACGGACTATTTAAAATACGATTTTTCACAACTTTGTCGTCATACCTATTCATATGACACTCAAACTGTCGAAATGGTACATACACGGAATGCTACACATCAAACTACACATTTCTGTACCTATAGGATTTTCGTCAGATGATATTAGTTATATAAACGTTAATGTATAGCTATTCTTCAACGAACCAAAACACAGAACTAATCTGGGATCTCAAACCCAAGACTCACTGCGGCGTACAACCAATGCTGGCGTAGGTTTAATTTAGACATAACAAATGACAACCCCACCCGCTTGCGGATGAAATTATTAAAACATAATAATAAATAATAACATAACATAACATAATAATCATAAATTATAATCATATCCTAAAAAAAGCACTGAACAGTAAATAATGCGATTTATTAAATTATTCGTTAATGTAATTATTTGTATTGTAATAATTTTTATTGTAAAATAATAATAATCTTTAATGATAATGTTGTGCATGTCTATAATATGCATAAGCACAAGCCCTTGTACTTGCCAATGATTTTATTGTAATGTTGGTGCTTTATAATGTTGACATGCCTTATAAATCAATAAATAAATAAATAATAAATAACCGTGTGTACCATTGACTTAGGTAATGCATAATTTAATCCATTTTGAGGAAGTATCCTGTTGATATCTTTTTATACTGCGGCGGCTCATGAGTATGAACGTTGGACATGAAGACCACTGTAGCCATGTCATTGCTTAAATGCACTCTAGCTTTGCAACCAGTTTTCTTCTTCGAACAATACCAATGACGCGGTCTGCACTGTGCGAAAGTGTAATTGTCTACCATCAGCAGCCTCTTGCCCGGTCCTATTTCGATAAACTTTATAGTACCTTAAAAAAATGTTAAATGTAATAACTGCTACATTTATGAGTAAAGACAAAACAACGGTACATGCATTTAAGCAAACTAAAATGTATATTGTACGTACTATTTTACTATATACTATATTTATTCTATCAGCGGGGCTGATATTCTAAGTGCTGGTACATATCAGACGGAAAATGGGTTGCATATCATCGGCCGCGTAATACTAGAACAAACAAATTAACAATGAAACACTAACCATTCACACTCAACCATATACGAGAACAGTGTACAGAGAGATACAATAGATAACACGCTCGATGCAGTTTCGGTCAGATATGAACCGAACCTTACCTATACTTACTAAGTGATAAGAAGTAAATTCACGGCTAGTAAATGATAAATACATAAATGTTTTAACATTTATTTTGTTAAAGACCAAAGTTGTTGCTTTATTTAAATGTTCGCCATATAAAATTACATTACATCTTTTTGCTACTAAAACTGATGCCGAGAGGGCAACCTTGGTCGACCAAAAAATGGTGCCGACGTACTCACGAGAACGCACCGAATCTATCGGAGGTGTCTCCCACACCAAAAGGTGTTGGATTAAGAAAATTAAGTTTCAGCTTTGACTAAAAGCTTATTCTGCCTAAACATGCCTGTAGGTATTTATTTGGTTTATCCTTAGTCTAGTTGTATTAAAAAAACTTAGTCAGATATTGCAGTTACATTTTACAATAAATGAACTAAACATTTAAAAAGTATGCAATAATAAAACCCGATTGCAAAAAAGGCATTTAACATCAAAACTTCGGGTTATTTATACATGAACTACAAAACTACTACCACTAAACTACTGCTTGGGATTGAAAAACGAATTTAACCATCCCAATCTTTTAAACATATAAAAGAAACAACTGACTGACTGACATTTCACTGCACAGCCCAATTCACTGAGTCTAGAGTCTAGGGACTCCAAATTTGGCACACAGGTTCCGTTGGGATGCACTAAGAAAGGATTTTACAAAAGTGAAACGAAACACGCGGACGAAGCCGCGGGCTGAAGGTAATAATAAAGAAATTTGCAGACATATACAAAATGCGTGATAAAATGTAACCTCCTTAACAGACAGTTAACAGAACACAGATTTTGCTTGTACATTGTGCCCCTTTACGTCGCGACGTAGTTTCGCGTTTAACGCAGGATTGTTGGTTAAAGAAACTCGAACAGGACACTACAGCTTATTAGACGAATCTAACTATACCATAAATTTCGCGATCCATCGCTTTACAGATTTTTTGGTCATTTTGCCCCTCTTCGTCGAGACTAAGTTTTGCGATTAACGCAGGATAGTTGGTAAAACAAACCCGGACAGGTCACCTCAGTTTATCAGACAAATCTAACGATACTTTAACTTTCGTGATCCATCGCATTAATAAGATACGAACTAATAAATAAATTTACAAACATAAAGATCAGACTATGCTGTAAAGGTTATGTTTTTCAGGCATATCTTGACATGCTCGAAAAACATGGTCTTCCTTTTAGGGCACAAAGTACTTTACACAATTCTACACATATATTTTCCCCCGTATATTTTACACAATTCTACACATTAACCCTTCTGTTTCTGTAGTACACTTTTTATAAGTGAAACACGATTTACCTAGGCAAATCGTGCAAAAATACTTATAATAATATTTAAATCCTTATAAATTCCCCTGTCTCTATTTTCATATATTTTTTTGGTGGATGCGTATGTACAGATAAATGTTTTGTTATTTTTCCGTATTCATTCAATCTAAGTCTCGATTTACAATTTACATCAGTGGAGCAACGCCAATTGAAGTCAGACCTTTGGTAAAAAGTGTAGCCATCAATTAAAATCAACGTTTTTCCTTTACGGGACCTCATGATTTCATATCCTGAAAATAATTATAATTTTTTTAGGATTCTATACCACTTACACTAACCTTTTAACCGCCCCGTCAAACAACCGTCATTTAACCTTTTAATCAATTGCTTGGCTGTGGCGCTTGACCGTAGCATTTTTGAAACTAAAAAACTATAGCTCCAATGAATACATAGTTTATTTTTCGCGTGCGGTTAAAAGGTTAAATACCCATACATAAAAAAACCCTTAAAATAAACAAGAAAACAACTTATAAAAATACATATTTTTCAATTTACATTATTAAATATGAAAACACGAGAAAAACCATATTATGGTAATTTTTTTTTAAATCTTGTATTTGTTTTCATATATTTTTTGGTGAAAGCGTATGTATAGGAAGATATTTTATTATTTTTCAATGTAAGTCTCGATTTACAAATTCCAGTAGTGTGACAATGCCAATTGAAACCAGACCTTTTGTAAAAAGTGTAACCATTAATTAAAATCAGCTTTTTTCCATTTCAACACTTTATGACATCGTATCCTGAAAATAATCACATTGATAGGGTTCTGTACCCCAAACATTAAAACCAGAACCCTTAAATAATAAACCCCTTCAAATAAATACGAAAAAAACTTATAATATCATATTTTTAATACAAATCTACGCTTTTACTTTTATATAATATTAAGTTAAAATATTAACAAAAAAACCGACTTCATGGATGCCATTCTCAGAACTAAACCAAACTGAAATGGGACCACACGGGAAGCATCAGCTTTCAATTAAAAAAAAAATATTCAAATCGGTTCACCCATTTGAAAGTTCTGAGGTAACAAACATAAAAAAACATACAGTCGAATTGATAACCTCCTCCTTTTAGAAGTCGGTTAAAAATTACTATAAATACATTACTAACATTGTACTTTTTTATACCTGAAAACACGAGCAAATACAGAAAAAAAACCGCAAAAAATAACAATAGCACAAATTTAAATCTTTATGAATTCTCCTGTAGCAATTTTTAAGTATTTTTTTGGTGGATGCGTGTGGACGGGAAAATGTTTTTTTATTTTTCCGTATTCATTCAATGTAAGTCTCGATTTACAATTTCCATTAGTGGAGCAACACCAATTGAAGGCAGATCTTTGGTAGAACGTGTAGCCGTTAATTAATATCAGCTTTTTTCCTTTCTGAGACTTCATAATTTCATATCCTAAAAATAATAAACCTTTTAGAGATCTGTATCACAAACAGTAAAATCGGAACCATAATATAACCCATAAAAATGTAAGAAAAATATAATTAAAATACATATTCAATACATTTCCACGATTACTAACCAAAATTACTTTACTTTTTACATCGTACATTTTAATACTTGATTCACGAGCAAAACTAGACTAAATCAGCAAAAATAATACTCGAAATTATATTTATATATATAATAGATATTTAAATCCTTAAATATTGTCCTGTAGATGTTTTCACATATTTTTTTGGTGGATGCGTATGTACAGAAAAATGTTTTGTTATTCTTCCATCTTCATTCAATTTAAGTCTCGAATTACAATCTAGATTAGTAGAGCAATGCCAATGGAAGCCAGACCTTTGGTAAAAAGTGTAACCATTAATTAAAATCAGCGTTTTTCCTTTCTGGGACTTCATGATGTCATATCCTGAAAATGGCAATACACGTCAATCTTATGTCATCCCTCAGTACTCTATGCTTGTTCGAGCATCTGTTTAGGCGTGAAGTACCGACGCACCTTCGCAAGGATACCTAGTTTTTTTGCCACCAATTGATTCTTGGACTGAAGGTACTGGTCAAAATTGAGGGTCGAAGTCAAATTGACGGCAAAAAGCTCAAGGTGTTATGTACTGTTATCGTCACGAACATATTTCGAAAAATAGGAGCCAGTCGAAAAGACTTCTTTTCAGCAGAAAATAGGCACGCTTGGGTTTTAGCAAGTAATTACAATATTTGACAAACATTTATAATTGTAACCATTAAAACTAAAGGAGGTAATTCATTGCATTTAAAAACCGTACCTACTACCTATATCACTATATTTATTATTATGATATATTAATATAACTCTTAATCGTATTTCGGTTACGACACCGTCCGTTTAAGTTGACTAGAAAGCTGCGCAAAACATATTATAGTGCACAAATGGGTGCGCAATTACAGGAGTAGTGCCTATTCCCTACATTCTCAGAATCCAGCTGGGCGGGTTAACAGACACCACGGCTGTTTAAATAAGTAAATATCCAACTTTTTAAATGTTCGTAGTAAAAAAATCTAAAAATCTGCGATTTTCTAAGACGTCATAAAAAATTTAAAAAAAATCCACACAGTACTAACTGCGCATCAAAACAAAAAAGCACAAAATTTCACATACTCAATCTGACACGTAATCAATGCGCATAAGTACGTCAGTGTTGATAAATAAGAACTTAAGAATATTACAACGTACTTGTACGCAAATACATAAACATATAGATACACACAAGTAACTAATTATGACACCTATCTTTTCTTTAGAGGTGATTTTAAACATGTTTAAACTGTCAAGAAACTCGCCTATATCTCTCTTTATAAATTGATATCCTAGGCCAAATCCTACGATTTTTGGCATCATCTAATTTAAGCCTCGATCTACATTTAGTTACTTTTCAAGTGCAACACCATCTTGTTGCAGTCATTTGTCAGAAAGTGTGGTTAAGTTATCTATTGAAATTAGATTGTGTGTCGCTGTTGGGTGACAACTGCAAATTTTGACAAGTGCCACGAAGTAATACACAAATACACACATCAAACTTGTAACACCCCTTTGTCGTCGGAGATTAAACACAATGTACTACCGAAGGATAGTTGGTCTAAAGTGAAGCCTACCTAATGGCTAGTACATGGTCCTTCGAGTCAGTTATCCGGCTCGAAGAACCAGGAATTACAACTTCCCCCTCGGTAGTACCTACATACCAAAGCACTGTTATTATGGACTGTATGGCTGTACTACGCATATAATAGTTAAACACACGGTGAATTCTAAAAGCGGTATTTTAAAAACGAGTTATTAAATCACTCTCGTTACAACGCTGGAATCGTTTCAAATTCAAACTCTAATAAATTCGCCCGTATTTGTCTTTATAAATTTCCTTGGAGAGTGGTTATGTCTGGGATCAAATTCTACAATTTTTTTGCCATCATCCAACTTAAGCCTGGATCCGCATTTAGTAACTTTTGAAGTGCAGCGCCATCTTGTTGGAGTCACTTGTCGAAAAGTGTAGTTATTGATCAAAATTAAAATTTTGCCTCGCTGTGACATGACCATTGCATATTCTGGAAATCAAATATTATGTAATATCTGAAATAAAACACTAAAACTCAACGAATAACACTCACAACATTTTTTCATATAAGCTCATTTTAACTAAAATAGGTTTATAATTCGTTTGTCTTTGTCTGTCATCTTGACATTCATACTAGTAGCAAAGAGACAACATCGTTAAAATAATAGTAATAACAATAATATAGTCGGACATTAACACACACGGCCGTCTGATTCTAAACTAAGCAGTGCTTGTACCTAGAAACCAGATAACTGGTAATATACTACTTATAATACTTTTCTTTTGTAAATACATACTTAAATATAGATAACTAGCTTTCCGACAGCGGCTTCGCCCGTGTGTATGTCGGTTATCGCGCCAAAACGTTACCTTCTTTTTGCGCAGTGGGATAAAAACTATCCTATGTCCTTTCTCGGGTCTCAAACTACCTCCATACCCAATTTCATCCAAATCGGCTCAGTAGTTATATTAGTAGGGATTACACCCAGACTCAAGGCAAACAGACGTGTTCATCACACAAATGTCTGACTTGGGTGGGAATCGAACCCACGACCCGTGGCGGAAAAGCAAGTACATATCTTACCGACCACGCCACCGGCCCGTCGATCTATCTCGACATTTAGATTTTTTTACCATGAAATCTGAAAAGTATCCGGACCAGAATATAAAAAAACCGTTATGAAGAACCCGGTTTTTGTATATGTACTATTCGCATAAATCTATATATAAAAAAATGAAACCCGTTTTCCGTTGCCACGACATCACGCGTGAGCGGCTGGACCGATTTCGCTAATTCTTTTTTTTAAATATTCCTTTAAGTACGAGGTTGATTCTTACGCAGAGAAAAATTGAAAAAAAAAAATTTTAAAGCGAAGAAGTGCCGAAAACCGGGTTAGATAGCTATTATTTATTATTGGTTATATTCGGTAGGTCCGGGACCCGGTAGATGGCACTGCTTTACCGGGCAGAACGACGTCTGCTGGGTCCTCTAGTATAACATAATGCTGCAAAACGATATTTGTAGTTTTTAAATGCGTAAGATTGGGTAAGTAAAGTAAAATTAAAAAACATTAGGTAATAAAATAAAAAAAATATCTCAAATATGTTTTATTATTCCAGGTATATGACGGATAATACAATTTTAAATAATTTACTTATTGTAACCCCGTATAACCTAACGGGGGTTTTATACTACTACATGATACTTATGTAATTTTAATTAGATTATATTTAATTAATTAATTATGATATTTCTAAATAGCTGTTGTTGTTAAGCAGGTGAGCTAACTGTCTGATATTGCACCGATTGATTTTAAAACAGATTCGCTTAAATAGATTTAGTCACTTCAACCTTTTTTAGTGTCCTACAGCTGGGCACCAGTCTTCTCTCAACTATTTTACAAGTTAAGAGAGTTTAGGTAAATCAACACGCGTTGGCCAAGTGCGGGTTGGTGGATGTCACATGTCCTAGAATGATTAGTTCTTAGACATGCCGGTTTCTTCACGATGTTTTCCTTCACGGATATCGAGCAGCGGAGATGAAACAATTCACACAAAGATGCGTGGGCACGACTGGGATTCAAACCCGCGACCTTATATTTCTAACGCAAGGCCCGTACCGCTGCGTCACCGCTGCTCGTAGTATGACAATAATAGTAATTTATTCCAGACCATAGATACAAAAGTTATTATTCTATAGAGATATGGATGCTCTATAAGACGACATCTATTTATACATCATTTGGCTATCCAGCTTGTTCGCCACAGTACTGACAAAGCTTTTGGAGCTGTCACGCACTGGCCGCATCAGAGAAGCAATTCTGAGTGAACATCCCAGTAGGCTAATTCAGGTAATTAAATAAGTTCAGTTGGAGTACAGTTGCAGTTAAATTTCGAAAAGAAACAGCCCTTTTCGTATTCTAGGAATTTTGACAACCGCTGTCACATACGCTCGAGTCAAGCGAGGACTTTAGCAGTTATGTTATTTGTATGACAATTTCGCGTCAAGCAAGCACTTTAGCGGTATTTGTATGACAATTAGAAGACTAAGGGGTAAACTTAATTGCAACGTGATTGTAACTGCACCGCAACTTGATCGGCGTTTCAAGAAATCACGTGAACTAGCCTACTGATGTGCTGCAAAAGCGCGGCAGCCCCAACATTATCCAACAAGTATAGCATTCTTACACAAGCATAGTTTTCTGTAAATACTTAAGTACACCCAGACACACAACAAACAATCGAGCTCATCACGCAAAGTTTTGTCCTGAGTGGGAATCGAACCCACGACCTCCGGCTTAGCAGTCAATGATCACTAACCACTACGCCAACAGACCAGTCTTAAATATACATATATTCTACGTAGTACTCTAGGTACGTTCAAGAGTACAAATCAGCGGGTTCTCAACCCTTAAATTAAAACAAGAGTAAGCTTATTCTTACGTATGAACAAGAGTAAACTTGTTCTTACTTATAAACAAAAGTAAGCTTGTTCTTACGAATGAACAAGAGTAAGCTTGTTTTTACGAATGAACATGAGTAAGCTTATTTTTACGTATGAACAAGAGTAAGCTTGTTCTTACGAATGAACAAGAGGAAGCTTGTTCTTACGTATGAACTGTTCAAACTCTAATAATTTCCCCAGATGCTGTTTGCATAAATTGTTTAGCAGGATGGTTATGTTGAGGTTCAAATTCTACTATTTTACCAACTTTATTTAATCTAAGTTTAGCCTTGCACGATAGTGAAGTAGAACAAACCCATTTGGAGCCAGACTTCTGACGGAATGTGTAGCCATTTATTAAAATTAGATTTCTTCCCCTCTGCGACTTCATGATTTCATATCCTGAAACTAACAATTACCATTTTAATATGCCTACCAAATCAATTTTAAACAAATCTACATATTACTAGCTGCCCAAGTGAGCACCATACCGCATATTTCTCACCTCTGAAACCTTCCTTAAAATTGTTAAATTACATTGTTATAATTAAAAATAGAGGTAAGTGCTAAAGATGTGAAAATTTATAGTTGTACGTATTTTTACTACTTCATCATATAAATATAATAAAAAAAATATCAAGGAAAAAAACTTCTGGGATCTGGGACCACCTTTATCACTAAGGCGTATGAAAAATAGAATACGACGGACTCTCAGACCTACCGAATATACTTAGATAAAAAAAATTATAAAAGCATTTAATTTCAAGCAGTTTCGGAGGAATTTAGTTAGAAACACCGCGACACAAGAATTTTATGTAGGTATTGGAAGAAGAAGATTGTAAAGTTTAAGAGTTTGTTTGTTTGATTAACGCGATAAGGAAAATTCTTGCGCTGATAGATAGCCCATTTACTATCACCCCACGGCTGGGTAAGATATATAATATAGGGGAGAGTGTGTATGAAAGAGTCAGGCATTGAAAGAGTCGATAAGATTTTAACTCACAAAAATATGACAGTTTTACGAAAACAAATTTAAATAATAATTGGAATAAAACTACTTTTTAACGGATTTTATCGCGGTTTATTTTAGATTTTAGATCCCGACGTTTCAAAGTCTTTTCAGACTTCATGTTCACGGGTGGTAGTTTTATTTCAATGTGTGATATTCGCGTAAATCTAAGACAATACTAAATTTAAATAATAATATGAATATTTGCGCTTTTTATAAAAAAAATAGTTTCCATTCTACCAAACCACACGTTTAAATAAAATAGTATGTACATATTTCCTTTTTTTTTGCCTTTGATATAAATCTTCCCCATGGATATGCATGACTCCGGCATCCGCGAGTATGTTTTCAGCAACTAGTGACACATTCATGTCGCAGTCATTTTCCACTCTAGCGGTGGCTGAGTAGAGCCGATAGGACGCGACGACAGCCGAGCAGAGTCGACCGTACGCGGCGACCAGCCGAGGGCCAACTTGCGTGTACGCGCGCATTTAGCCGAGTTCCGAGTAATATGAATTCCATGCAAATATGAATATGTAGAAGTCGATTCCTTCAGCATAGAACCGCCATAGGCCGTAGAACAACATTCTTTTTTCCGGTAGTTCGAGAAAATGTAGTTCTATGGCCTGCTTGCGAACACGACCGGTGCAACCCTTGACGCAACGTAAAACCAAATTAAAGGTGAGCGCGTTAATATCCGTTATGATAGATATAATATTAATAATGCAACGCGAAAGTTTAAAAGTTTATACCTACAAGGCATAAACGCAGTTCTTAAAAAGCCATTTTAAAAATCGATTTTTTTTTTACTGTTACGGTAAAGATATTTATTTCTCAAATCTTTTACAAACAGAAATTTAAATACCTATCTGCCGTCTAAAGTATTGATATTGTGATTGTTTTTTTTTTTGCATATATTTTAGAATAGGTACAGATTACACAGAATTATTTTTATTCAATTTATTTATTCAAAATATAAGTATTACACAAAAAATCATCCGTCGCTAAAACTGTACATACAGTTTGGAGGCGTTGCGTTCCTTCACAATTTATAATAATATGTACTTATACTACTGAATTATACCTACTATACCTAATTACAATTTTATACATGAATTTTCCTATATGTTTTTTTTTACTTACTTCCCAATATATCTTTAAGTTTCTGTTTTAATTTCAGTTTACATTTAATTTTCTTTTCCTTCCTTAATATCTCATGTTGGTTACATAACTGGCACTATATACTGTCTAGTCCTTTTACCATAATAATTATTTATTGAAATTACGTCGTAGGATCACCTTTAAATATTACTATGTTTAAACTTTAATTAGTTCACCAGACGACATCTTCACAAATTTCCCTGGTGGATGGTTATGTTCGGGGTCATATTCTACTATTTTGCCGAATGGATCTAATTTAAGACTCGATTTACACTTAGTACGATTTTTTGAGGTACAACACCATTTGACAGAAGAACATTGACCGAAAGTGTAGCCTTTTATCATAATTTGTTTGTTACCTCTCTGGGACATCACGATATCATACTCTGAAATGGAAATCGCAGTTAAAATTAACATCTCTAATAAAATAACAAATTAAGTATGTTCTACTATCACGTCCACCCTTTTTCACGGGTCTCCTTACAACTATCTTACGAGTTGAAAGAGTTTAGGCCTTAATCCACACACGCTGGCCAAGTGCGGGTTGGTGGATGTCACATGTCCTTGAATGATTAGTTTTTAGACTGGCCGGTTTCCTCCCGATGTTTTTTTTTCAGAGGCAATGAAATAAATCCCACAAAGATGTGGGCACGACCGGGATTCAAACCCGCGACCTTATATTTCAAGGCGAGACCCGTACCTCTGCGCCACCGCTGCTCGTTTGTTTTACTTATTTTGTACCAAATGTAGAGAGATTTGTTCTACTGGTCGAGTGACGAACTTAAAACTTATAAAACTACCCACGTCAATCTCACCAAAATTAAAACTACAAAACAATTTAGAAGTACTAAAAATTATAATAGGAATAAACCTGTTGCCTAGTATGTGTTTCGGGTTTCCATTGATTTGTTCTAGTTTCGAGAGAGCATCCGGGGATCGTCCGGCCGGGGCTTCATTTGTAGTAAAATTTAAAATCAGGCCGCCGCCCTTGAGACTATGCGTACGCCGCGATCCACTGACTCGCGAAATTCATCGCCCCCTCGCCCCTCCCGTCGCAACTGCCACGGTGCGCAAAAATAATAAAATAAATAAAAAAATAAAAATTAATTAATTAATTGTAAATCATTATTATAACAGTTAGTAACAAATAAATCCAGTTTTGTTAGGCACTTTCAAAATTTTTACAAAATTTAATTTGGTCAGAAAAAATAAAAACGTGATTTATTACATATTCAATTGGTTTTTTTAACTTTGTTTAAAAAAAATTTGTGATGTCTGTGTTCTGGGCTCTAAAATTCAAGGTTTACTAGCTGTGAAAAATTGTGTTTCTTTCACAACTATACGTACTCCTCACCTCTCTACCGTACAAATTTTAGTTCCCTACTCGCCAATAAAATACCTACCTATTTTTAACGCCCTATTGTTTACTCTAGTCTTCATGTAGGTTTCAATACACAAATCACTTCATAGTATAAAACAAAGTCGCTTTTTCTGTCCCTATCTACAAACGTTATTATTTAAGTTGCTTTCCGATTTAAGCCAACTGAGCTCACAGTGTCTTGAATTCTGAGTTGATTTCGCTTTTGTTTTCAATGTGTGATATTTGCGTAAATTAAAGAAAATACTATTAAACGTAATAGTTTTTTAATCTTTAACAAATTTTAACGAAATCACCAGAGGGTGTCTTCACAAATTTCCTTGCCGAATGATTATGTTCGCTATCAAATACTTCTATTTTACCAGACTTATTTAATGTAATCTTCGATTTGCAATTAGTACTCGTTGACGTGCAGCGCCATCTAGTTGCAGTTATTGATCGGAAGGTGTAGCCGTTTATTAAAATTAAATTTCTACCTCGCTGTGAAGTAATCATCGCAAATTCTGAAAAATGTCGTAAATAAATTATGTAATAGGTAACGTTAATTGTTTAATTTTATAAACGGCAATTTCTTAAAAGAAACATAAAATAAAATCATTTAATAAATGAATAAAAATAATAAATAAAACCATTTAATGAAAAAACTAATACGCATATTTTATATCTAACTACTAAAAATAGAAACAATGTATTTTAAATCTTTGTTATATACAGAAAGTAATTAAAAATTAATGGTCAAAAAGGTCTTTCACATCGCTATCTCCGGTAACATAGCCAGAAGTTGGCAACATCGCTACGGTAATGCCAGTCAACAGAGAGACACTTATCTACTTCTCTAAATAAACAGCACGCTTAAGTAACCTCTCAGCCCATAATCGCAAAATAGAGATGATGACAAGATATTAAAAATCGGATTAATAAAAATATATTTAATCCTTCAGTGAGATTGTAAAAAAAATGTTGAATATATTTTTTTTTGCTTTATCATTGAAATAAAGCAATATTAATATGTACCGCATTAAAGTTATGGAATGCGCTACATCGTATCTCTATAAAATTTACCTAGTTATGACGTCATTCGAGATTTCGCTTTAATGTTTTGCCGTAATATTTAGGTCACAAAAAAAAAAGAAAAATACGTGTCCAATTTTTTTAATTTATCTAACGGACAAAACAATTTATACCTTCGTAATCCCTATTGGATATGCTACTCGTCGGAAAAACTTTGCTTGCGCGATTCAGGATTCTTAGATACCATTAAACTCTTACATATTCGCCTGTTGAAGTCCTTATGTATCTTCTTGGTGGATGCGTATGCACCGGATTAAATTCTACTATTTTCCCTGCTTGGTCTAGTTTAAGCCTCGATTTACAATTTAAAGCACGCGAAGAGCAATGCCACTTGTTCATATTTAACCGACAGAATGTGTAACCATTAATGAATATAAGTGTCTTCCCTCGCTGTGATGTAACGTATTCATATTTGGTCTCTGAAAATAATAAAACCAACTTAATACATTACTACAATTACATACTTTACTAAATGTATAAAAACTACCTGTAAGTTCTACATTATATAAAATATGCACCTTTTATCTGAATCCCCACACGTCGTCCACGGGTGGTGCAAATCGGGTGACAATTAACTAGTAATTATGTTTACTGATAATTAACTGGTGGTAGGCTACGGCCGTGGTAAGTGACCACCCACCAGACAAAGCCGCTCCGGCAAGCGGCCTTGCCGTGTTCCGATGCGATGTCTGGAGACACCATATAAGAGGGCGGGTTCAAATTTTTGCTCCTTTATGGTTTCAAACTATATGGAGTCTCATTCCACTGCCACCTTCCCGCCGAAAATCATTCGTAATCGCGAGTGTATCATTCTATTTTATTAGTAGTTCTGCTTAATCAAAAAACTCAGCTTCCAATTACTGCCTACTGTCAATTTTAAATGACGAATGTGCGAATTTCGAATAAGTCAAAGGAACACTAGAAGACGCGCGGACCGTGGATGTCAAGATTTTTACTACTACTACTACTTCTTTTAATTATGGCCTCTGCAGAAATTATTCCGCAATCTTGCCAGTGTCAAGTTTAAAGTCAAATAAAATCAATCAAACACGTAGATAAAACAAGATTTATTTCCTAAGAAATAAGTTACATAAACATGAACAAATCATAAATATATTAGAAAAGGATATATTTTTGTATTTAACAATTTATATATGATTAATAAATTACTTTTCAATAGGACAATGATAAAAATTACGACATAGGACTTTACATTATTCATAGCGACACCCAAATTTTTACGGTGGCGACCGTGGCCTCATCTAGTTGTATACA
This sequence comes from Meganola albula, assembly GCA_936450015.1. Classification (NCBI taxonomy): domain Eukaryota; kingdom Metazoa; phylum Arthropoda; class Insecta; order Lepidoptera; family Nolidae; genus Meganola; species Meganola albula. The sequence continues at coordinate 12,415,619 of OW388149.1, forward strand.
AATATGCTACTCGTCGGAAAAACTTTGCTTGCGCGATTCAGGATTACTATGTATTAATAAACTCTTACATTAAAAGGTATCCTCGTTGTCGACTGTCGCTGAAATGTGGAACACATTCCACTTACGTCATTTTGGGCCCCTAAACAAAGTCACATAACGAAGCAATATCGAAAAACTGAAACGAATAAAACTTCGAAATGTTACGTGACAATCTTATGTCAATCCTATACATTTAGTTCTATTCGAATTCTCGATAAAGATAAGGGTTATTCAACTAATGAATATTTTGAAAAATGTGTATGGTTATCCTGAATTTCAGTTATAACTTTGCTGGTTTCGTCTATTCTAAGGAATGCTTTACAATTATTCTTTCTGGTGGAACAGATCCATCTGCCACAATTTTTAGAATACGTATAACCTCCAACTAAAATTAACTCCTTGTCTCTCTGTGAGTACACCACTCTGTACGGTATTTGTTCTGAAAAGGTATAACTTTGAGTATTAACCTCTAACGATCTATATGTCTTGTCACTGTTATGATTTCTATGTATCATACAAAAGGACAAAACATTGAAATAAAACTATTTCATAACGGATTAAATTACGTTTTTTTTTTTCATATTACATTATGTTTGTAGGTACAGTAGAATTCGATTATCCGAACATCGATTATACGGACTCATTCGTCTCGGCTCTAATTGTCAATTTAAAAATATTTTGACGATGTAACGAGACATGTTACGACAACCAACATTTTAAATTACATAGGTTTTGTGTAATTCATTAGGTGCCTATCGTTATATGTAACTCGTTTTTTATACATCGTATTATCTAAACGACGCACAAAAAACCCATTACTTAATAAAAAAATATTATAATTTAAATATTGTTTGATTTGCTTTTAAATCGATTATCCGGATTTTCGATTATACGGAATACCATTTACGTCGTTTTGGGCCCCTAAACAAAGTCAATAACGAAGCAATATCGAAAGATCGAAACGAATAAAACTTCGAAATGTCACGTGACAATCTATGTCAATCCTATAAATTTAGTTCTATTCGAACTTTCGATGACACTTAGATGCGATTTGTGTAGAGGTCTTGTAAACCAACCGAGAAAACGGTTATTCGATTAATAGATTCCATGTTCTCGATTTTGCAGTGTGTGTATGGTTATCATGAATTTCAGTTATAACTTTCCTAGTTTTGTCTATCCTAAGGAATGCTTTACAATTATTCTTCTTAGAGGAACAGACCCATCTGCCACAATTTTTAGAATACGTATAATCTCCAACTAAAATTAACTCCTTGTGTCTCTGCGAGTACACCACTCTGTACGGTATTTGTTCTGAAAAGGTATAACTTTGAGTATTAACCTCTAACGATCTACATATATGTCTTGTCACTGTCATGATTTCTATGTATCATACAAAAGGGCAGAACATTGAAATAAAACTATTTCATAACGGATTCCATTGTGTTTCTTTTTTAAATAGTATAATGTTTGTCTGAACGTTACGTTACGTCTCAACTTATTTACAACTACTTGGTTGTAAATAAGTTGAGACGTCAAACACTTCAGTCCCCCCGTAACCATGAAAAGAGTTTGAAATGTCGGGATACAAAATCTTAAATAAACCGCGATAAAATTGGTTACAAAATAGTTTTATTTCTATGTGTGACATTCGCGTAAATTTAAGAAAATACCTATAGGACAACACATATTTTCACACTTTGAAGGTCATAACGATGCGGATACGATTAACCTTTGGTCTTTGTAAACAGTGTAAAAGGGAACAGTTGTTATAAGGTTCTATACCTTATGGAGTTAGGAATAAAGCTTTAATTTTAAAATTAGGCAGGTCTAACTTATGATAAGTATCCATAACATACATACGATAATATATGTCAGGATCCTCAACACACATCAAAAGTTAATTACATCTGACTTATATGATTAGGGTCAAGAAGGCTAATAACTCGATTTTTTTAATATTTTAAAACTAGCAATAAATAATGAAATACCCGACATAAGAAAAGAGAACTACACACGGCTACACAACAACCTATACAAAACCATTATAAGCTGATCTCGGATTTATAGGATTTTTTACAATCAGAGGTCAGGTTTAGGTAACGAACGTCATTAAGTAGAGAAGTTTGTAATAATGCATTAAAAACATTGTATTTGAGATTACAATTTTTATTCCAAACGATATAAAGTAATATAAAATCTTAATAAGACTACTATAAATTCCAATTAATTACGTGTAATATAAATTCCAATAACAAAATAAATCTAACACAAGCAAATTCGTCGTCACCATCCGTCAAGTGAAAACTGCTCCCTTACATAGCATGTAGGTCAGCCCATATGCTCTTTGTTCAGCCTATATAATATTTAAAATATTATTTATACTGTAGAAAAATATACTAAGAGATTATATTGACCGGAATGCGAAGCACCGGATGCGGTTGGCAATACTGCGATGTTTATATAAATCCGAATGATCTCAACGCACTGCATGTTGCTGGCCGCATTTCCGTTCAGCCTCTAAATAATGTAAACACAGTCCGGTATTTCCGTTTATCCACCCTCCAAATGACTGTACTTAGGCAGGGGAGAAAATTGGAAGAACCATAATTTATGAAACCCGGTTATCCACCCAGTCCAGGGTGGATAGAAGGACACGCGTTTCCGAGTATCCGCCTTAGAGTGGCTGTTTTAGGGTGGATAAACGGAAATACCGACACAGTCGTGCTTGTTACTAAATAATTTCAATTATTCCCCGTCGTCGCTTCGTCCGAAAATGGTTATAATTACTTGTAGTATTTCCCAGCTACCCTATTGGACGTCACATAAGTTTAAATTCTGAGCAAAAAAAAATGAGCAAGTATCCAATCTATGCTAATAAATCTCTGCCCCCTGCTCTATAGTACGTGGAATTCATTCTTTTCCTATGTGACATCAAACGGCGTCACGCTCCCGCTTAAAAAATAGTTTTATTGTGTTTTTACACTAAAAACCATGGGAAAAATAAAGAAAAAACAACAAATAAAAGATGAAGATCACGTCGAGGAGAATTCAAGGAAAATCGAAAGATATACTAGGAAAATCAAGACATTACATAAGTCCAAAGCGCCATGACAGGACGCTAATGCACTTCTTATTTTTTATCCTTAAAATAAAAGATCTCACCCGCCGATCGACGGCTTTATTGGCCACCTGTAATACAATTAGGTGCGAAACACCCATCCTACCTGGCCACCCACCCAAAATAGTCGTTGCTATGCTGTTTCGAGCATCGAACGAGCTTTAAATGTTGTAATACTCTTCGAGTATCGAACAACAGGTTTAGACTTGTTGCTTAGCAGCAACAAGTCTAACTGCAACAACAAAAGCAACAGTATAGCATACTATCAGAGTATTAAACACCCCACAAACACTGTTGTGTTAATAAAGGCCGAATTTCGAACAACAAGCGCATACCTGTTGTTGCTACATTACCCAAATAATATGGACAACACGTGCTCTGCATTAACCTAAACTTATTTTTTTGTATGCAGAAAGTTCGAGAAGTCGATCGCCGATATCACGGGGTAGTACACCCCTGGACACTACATCACTGCAAGACGCAGCTCCGGTGGAATCCATGCTACAGGAAACCACGCTAGATGACGCCATGCCAGAAGAGGATACACCTGGTCACTCTTCGCTGGAGCCTATAATCAATATGAATGAGGAAAGTACAATCAACAATCATATAGACACAGAAATTTTGACCGCTCTAGGTACTGTAGAAAACGAGACGGGTTCAGAACCTGTGGCCCATAACGAACTTGTACTAAGATGGAACCTATCTTAGAAAAAGGACTTAGCACAAAAGAAAATACTAGTGATGGTCAACTCGAGTAGCTAACTCGAGTTAACTCGAGTTGGGCGTAACTCGAATCCACTCGAGTTGAACTCTCTCTAACTCGAGTTCGAAAACCGAATAGAACCGACATGGAGCGAAGTTTGCCGATCGTTTGAGACTTTAATATAGTCTGTTGTGAACGAATGAAATGAATATAGTCACTATATTCATTCGTTCATTCAGAACAAACAACATTTGAGGTTATCTCTAAATGCGTGTTGTGCGATATTTGTTTTTGAAAAATGCCGGGTCCCAAAAAAACATCGTTAGTTTGGGATGTTTTCGATTCGTCTTCAGTTAGTGGACGTGTTACGTGTAAGATGTGTACGTGTACATTCAAATATAGTGGGAATACCACCACACTTTTAAACCACATCAAAAAGAAGCATCCTACCATTGTCGCCGTCGAGGAATTACAGGGTTCATTATCAAGTAATATGAGTACTTCGGTCGATTCATCTTCATCGCAGTTATTGGTATCGACAACCACAATGAATGTTGAGCCTGAGCCTCCTCAAAAAAGGTTAAGGTACTCCCAAACCCGTCTTACTGTGCCAAAAAAAATATCACAAAATTCTGGTGACAACGCTTTAATTAATATGATAGTTAAAGATTTGCAGCCATTTCAGATAGTGGAAAATTCAGGTTTCCAAGAATATTCGAAAGCATTGAATGCTGATTATCAACTACCGAATAGAAAACAATTAGCTTTGATGGTAGATGAAAAATATAAGTTGGTGTCCAAATCTTTAAAAAATGAGTTACATGATATATCTTATTTAGCGTTAACATCTGATATTTGGACATCAGACAGTAATAAAAGCCTTATAAGTCTGACTGCACATTACATATATGAATATGAATTGAAATCTGTAGTTATTTCGACTTCAGAAATACAACTACAACACACGGCTGAGATTATTGCATTGGCTATACAAGAAGTAATGGACCAGTGGGAAATAAGCTCAAAAGTAGTATCTATTGTCACAGATAATGCTGCAGCTATGAAAAAAGCTGTAAGTGAATGTTTGAATAAGCGAAATCATTTTTGTGTAGCTCACACACTTAATCTCGCGGTCAAAGACTGTTTAGAGAAAGAAACGTTTGATTTAGCAGGCAACACTTCTAACTCTCAGCTACAACAACTTTTGGCAAAATGTCGAGCAATTGTTTCGCTTTTTAAACATAGCACAAAATCTTCTTATGCCTTACTCAAAATGCAAGAGCAACTAAATGTAAATACATTAAAACTTAAACAAGACGTTAGAACTCGATGGAATAGTATTTTTTACATGCTCGAACGTCTACTAGAGGTTAAAATACCTCTTTCTGCTACTTTGCCACAGCTGGATACATCTCCGCCAAATCTGGATTCTAATGAATGGATGATAACAGAAGACGTGGTGGCACTTTTGCGCCTTTTCGAATATGTTACTGTGATTTTATCAGGAGAAAAATATCCAAGTTTGTCTTCTGTTATTCCTCTTGTTTTTAGACTACAAAATACAATCGGAAACAAGTCGCCAATAACGGAATTGGGCAAGAATTTAAAACGTAGTCTTTCTGCAGTAATTGAAAAACGGCTTGCAGTATATGAGACTAATAGAACAGCATCAAAAGCCACCTTCCTTGATCCTCGCTTTAAAAAAAAAGGTTTTAGGTTAGAAAGTAATGCCAATAATGCGCAAATGTGGGTTATCAATGAGTTATCAAACATGAACACCGACCAAGTCCTACCTTCATCTAGCCCAAATACCCCAAGTACTTCAATAACTGTTGCTGCTCTGGATAAAGACGACATTTGGGAAGTTGTAGATAAAAAACTCATGGAGAGTAGTGCTCGCCTAACCCCATATGCTTCTACAGCTATGATGGTTAAACAATATATAGAATTACCATATCTTGACAGAAAATGCGACCCAATCCAGTTTTGGAATGACAAGAAATGTTTATTTCCGCAGTTGTCCGAAATTGCCCTAAAATATCTTTGTATACCAGCATCGTCAGTCCCTTCAGAACGCTTATTCTCAAAAGCTGGGATTTTGTGCAATGATAGAAGAAACCGCCTAGCACCAAAAAAGATTGACCAAATCTTATTTCTTAACAGTATAATAATAATAATAATAAATATTCTGGGACATTAACACACACGGTCATCTGGTCCCAAGCTAAGCTGAGCTTGTGTTATGGAAACTAGATAACTGGTATATACTATACATATAATACTTTTTTTTTGTAAATATATACTTATAATAGATATTTACACCCAGACTCGACACAAACACAAATGTTCATCATTAATGTTTGTCTCGGGTGGGAATCGAACCCACGACCTGCGGCGTGAAAAGCAAGTATCTTACCGACCACGCCACCGGCCTGTTAATTCAATGATTGTTTATTTTTTAAGTACTTACTTTAAAATTATTTTGTTATTTTATGTTTTATTTAACTTCTATTTCAAAAAGAAAAGATTATTTTTGTTAAAACTTGTAAGAAGTTTATTTTGTTTTTTTTAATAAGATTTTTGTACGTTTTTTGTAAATAACTAAGTTGTTAGTTAATTGTAAGGATTTTTTTTATTTTTAACTACTTTGACATTGTCCTTCATTTTTTTAAAGTAATTCAACAATATTTTGTTATTTCAACTAAATTTAAATTTAAATTTAACTTCATTTTCAAAAAGAAAAGAATATTATTTTTGTTAAAACTTATGAGAAGTTTGTTTTAGTTTTCTTATAAAAGATTTTTATATGTTTTTGACAATAACTAAATTGTTAGTTATTTGTGAGGAAAATATTTTTTGTTTTTAAAATAATTAGACATTTTCCTTTATTACCTACGATATAATTAAGATAAAAATATAAGCATATAATTAAACTAAGGAAAAATATTCCTTGTGATACTAATAATATAAGCAAATAGTTTAACGAAAAAAAAAGATTCTTTGTGATACTAATTATCTAATTTTCTTGAAAATATTGTGATTACTGACTGATACTGATTATAAAACAATTATGATCTCGTAAATGTACCTAACATAATGAAAGTCTGATTTTGAAAGGATAATTTAATAGTTTAATTGATAATAATTGAATAGTTTAATTGATAGTAAATATGTATTATTTTTAATTAAAATTCGAGTCAAAAATAGTTCAATAAATGATTCGATTTTAAACAATAACTCTTTTGTTTCTTTAGTTAGTAGGTATAACTCTCCCAATACATAGGAATTGAAACAGATAAAAATTGGAACAACTGAGGGAATAAATGGGTAAAAACTCAAACATCCAAAACATTTACTTGTCCATCCAGTTAACTCGAGTTACGTAACTCGAGTTCAACTCGAGTTACGTGGATTTTAACCCGGGTTAACTCGAGTTATGTTTTTTCCGAGTTGGCCCATCTCTAGAAAATACCCAATTGTTAAAACAATATACCCCGTTCACTAACATTATCCAAATGTCTCCGCCAAAACTCAATCTAGAGATATCAGCTGCTGTGACAGAACCGGTTAAAAAACGTGACTCTTGTATTGAATACAGACGAAAAATTATAGCGCCATTAGCTGCAGCCGGTCACGGATTAGTGTCTATTAACTATGGAAAAAGTAGAAAGTGTCGAACAATTCCACAATTCAACTAAAATATTATGTGAATTATTACATTCACAAACACAGACCAGAAGGTCACTCATACAAGCAACAATTAACAAGGAGATGAAAAGCTGCTTACAGTCCCCACCAAATGAATTTCTTTTTGGCCTTGACCTAGGAGATAAAATTCGAACTGTAAAAGCAGTGCAGCGGTCTGCCCAGGAATTATCGAGGCCTACACCTAGACAGCCCCCAGGAAAGCCTTTAAACTATCGGGCACACACTGAAACGGAGACCTGTTGGAGGAGGGAAGAAGAACGAACCCAAGAAGGCACCTCGCCAAGCCCTGGTGCTCTCTTTCAAAAACTTTTAGACAGAAAACCATTGGTGTTTTACCCTAATAAAAACTTACTTAAATTGTGTAATCCCAGAAAACCACATATGTTACATGGGAGCCTGACATTGATGGCAGGACAGCTATCCGACGCAAATTTCTCCAAGCTAGCTCCATCTCGGGTAACACCCTTAAACAATATTCACCTCATGTTAAAGATTGGATTTCTTATTGCCACTTAAGACAAATTAGTAAACCTGATGCTGATGTAACAGAAATTATAGCATATCTCACTAGTAATTTCAACAAGGCTTATCATATGACAGCTTAAACTGTGCCAGAGCTGCCCTATCGTTACTGTTAGGTTCCCATGTTGGTTCTAATAGCACTATCAAGCGTCTTTTTAAAGACTTCTTTAGATTGAGACCATGTAAATCTAAATATGACTATATAGAGTCAAAACATGATGACTGTGATAACTTAGAATTTAATACAAAAAAGACTGTAACTCTATTAACTTTAGCTACAGGTCAGAGAGCTCAGACATTATGTGCCATGAACATAGATCATATAAGAATTGAAATTAATGTAATTTATATTTCTATTAACAAGCTACTTAAAACATCCGCACCTAATAGAATCCAGCCTCTTCTTAGATTACCTTATTTCATGGACAGACAGAATACCTGTCCAGCACAGGCTGTTGTATACATGAAGATGACTGAACACATCCGGGGTGAATGCAAAAATCATTTTATATCATTCAAGAAACCATACAAACCTGTTACTGTAAGTTCAATCAGCCGTTGGGAGAAGTCGATGCTTTTGGAAAGTGGCATAGATGTTACTAAATTCACAGCACACAGCACGCGACATGCGTCAACATCGGCAGCCCTCAGTAGAGGGGTGTCCATAGATGAGATCAGGAGAACGGCTGATTGGATTGACACCTCCACATGCTTTGCAAAATTTTATAACCGCGCAGTGCGTGTTGAAGGCTTCACTGAAGCAATATTTTCCTAGTTATGTAGACTGAGTTGATTATTATTATTAAGACTTACTGAGTTTAATAATTAATATTAAGAATTTAAAAATATGTTTGTCTTACCAAATTTTTTGAATAATCGCTCTAATAAATTATGCCCTCAGATTAAAAAATAAGATATTATGTGCAAAGCACCTTTGTTTTTTACATTTCCTTTTATTATTATTTTTCTCTCTTATTCCTCATGTAGACCACCAGTAAGGTCTATCTTATGTTGCTTATGATAACAAGATAAAATATGATTCATATACGTTAGATGTTATACTTAAGTACTTGAAGGAAAGATGTTGAACAGAAATAAATATCATCTGATTTAACTAATCTTGTCTTTGAACATCTACAAGTAATTATAACCATTTTCGGACGAAGCAACGACGGGGAATAATTAAGCAATCAAACGAGCTTACCTGTAAGCGCTGTTCGATTGTGATTATCCCCGTCGTCGTCTCGTCTGAAAATGTTAGGTCTCACCCACCCATAACCCTTGAAGATAGCAGTCATCAGATGAAAATATTATTTCCAATTTATTTCTACTGTTAACTAAATGAATTCCACAGACTATAGAGCAGGGAGCAGAGATTAGTGAGCACAGATTGGATATTTTTCTCAATTTTTTTTTTGCTCAGAATTTAAACTTATGTGACGCCAATAGGGTAGCTGAGAAATACTACAAGTAATTATAACTATTTTCGGACGAGGCGACGACAGGGATAATCACAATCGAACAGCGGTTACAGGTAAGCTCGTTTGATTGGTTAATTATTTATTCGTTGAGATGGTATACTGTAAAACAACGTATGAACCTATGCCAACTACGCGAGCGTTCCCGAACACGTACCCACGTGTGCTCCCAGCCAACCACTTAGCTATACTCGACTAACTTTACGTTTATAAGTAAGGCTGTTTGTTTGTATGTATTAGAGATGACCTTAGACATGTAGAGCATCTCTAAATTCGTATATATTCTCCATTAACTATATAAAATTTTCTTGGAGCGTGACTATGTTCGTTTTGTAGGTTAACAATATTCCCAGCTTTATCCAGTTTCAGCTTGGCCTTGCAATTGGGGTTTTTGGTGGAACAAACCCACGAAAGTCCTTGAAGACCAGTCGTCTTCGAGAAGGTGTAACCATCAATGAAGATTAACTGCTTCCCCATTTGTGATTTGATAAACCGGTACTCAGGAAATTTCACTGAAAAGTTAATTTTACATTTATTGCGTTGTTTATTTGTGCCTGCTTATTACTGTATAGCCAAGAGCCACAGGGCTTAACGAAAGAAGATCGAAAATAATATTTAAAAAAAAAACTTCAAAAACAAAAAAAAACTATAAAATAGCTGAAAAAAGCTATAATTTTATATAGCTTCGCAAACCTAATACCTTTAATATTAATAGAATATTATTATTCGTATGTGTCACCTACTGTGGTAAAAGTGACATACCTAAAAATCGCTAAAATGAAAAAAAAAAACTAAGTTTGGCCCAAACGTTTTAATTTCATATAAATTTTTAGATACAAAAACAAATACAATATTGTTTATTCTCTAAAAAATTTTATAAAATTAGAACTACTGGGACAGACTATGTTAAATTTTTATTAGTGCCATTACTAGGGCGGCTGCAACAGTGCGACAATTATTTTTGATGTATTTGATCTTTGTAAAACAATTGAAAGTGACCGCAGAATGTACTACTTTTAGGGTTTTCAAAACCAAGAAGCTGTAGTAAACTAAAGTGCAACTTTAATTCATTTATTACAAATTATACAAACCCAAATAATGGTCATAACATAATCTAATTTTCAATAAAACCTTGATTTAGGACTAGAACAGCTGACCATATTGTCAAGTTAATAGTTTATCCAACAATAAATCAGCGCTTGAGTCTAATCAAGAGCTGCCAGAATTAGGATATGCACTGCGTAAACAGCGTTAATACTAATAACATGATAATTCCTCGATGACAAATAGAATCAACACCGTATAAGCCGTCTATAACCAGGGTTGACCACTTTAACATTTTTAGAATTACAGTTTTTTTGAAGTGAAAACTTCTTTAGCGGCGTTGAGCACTTTTTCTGTAATGGGTATAAAATCTTAAACTGGCGTCAGGACACGTGACCTGATCGAAAAAGCGTAAGACGGATGGAGAGTAGACAGCTATCCCCTCTCTACGGCGCGGCGAAAATGTATGCCTGGGCCTACTGTTTCGTTTAGGCAGCGCAGGGCGCTTGCGCGAATGTTTTCACTTCTGCCGGCACTCCCGGAGTGCAACCCGTCTTTTTTTTTACTTGGACAACTTTTGTTGGTAAGACTATAAAACGTTTTATTACAAAACGAGGTCTATTCATGTACTTAGATCGGTTTTAGAATAAAACTTAAAAGTTTAAGGTACTAAATTATACAAACCTTAACAAAAATAAAATAAAAAAATTACATAATAATAAATATTCAAAAAATCTGATTTAATCTTACTATTTTAGTTGCAATTTGGGGTAGGTGCTACAAGTTACAAGGACTATAATATATTACCAAAAGGTGTTGCAGAATGGAATGTCACCCACACTTCCCAATCTGTTTTTAGGCCGTTATGACTGGAATAATGACACCTAATTTAAGAACAATCTTACTATAAAAATAGAAATCTCGGACACAATTATCGTAACGGAATCCAAAACGAATATCCCTAGTGAACAAATTTGTTCAACTCATTTAGGACCAATGACCAGTTCTACTCAAGCTAGTCCAATAATCCATAAAAATAACTTTCCTATAAAAATATAATATTCCAACATAATTATCCTAAAGGTTTAAACTATGAACTAAAATCTCAAAAAGAAACTGGTTTTGGACTAATGACCAAAACCAGTACCAAATTATTCCAGCAATCAGTCCATGCTGGACTGGATTGCATAGTTTATATATAGTTGCAGTCTTTCAAATGCTGTTAAATAGTTTTACTGGACTTGGCTAAAATATTTTTGAATTAATATACTCCGGTGATATGCTACTAGAGTACTGTCTTAAGACCTACAGTAAACGCTACAGTAAACGCCAAAAATAGATCAAATTCAGAAAAGTCGGATCGTAAGTTCCTTCGAAATACGGCAAATGATAATTGTTTTTAAAATAGGTGATAATGGGTGTACCAAATATTAGGAAAGAGGACTGGCGCCCAATTCCAATCGTAAAGTCAATTTGAATTTTCGAATTTGATGATCTACTTTTAAGCCAGGACTATAAGATTCCGATACCGAATCCGAAAACTAGAAAGGTAACGAAAGTTACAAAGTTACTTATGGGTTAATTTTGGTATCGAAATGCCCGTGGAACCCGTTCTCGTGCTTTATATATCTCAAATAGACATACACATGTCGAAAAAAAAATGGCGAACGTCAATTGAAACCTAATGAAATCGATTTAAGATGTCGATTGCTATAGACTACTCGTTGCATGTCGTGCATTGAGTGGTAGACTTATCTCTAACGAGACAGTCTGGGAATAAGAAAATTAGTTTTTAATAGACATATTTTGCCATATTTTGTCGACATATTTATGTCTATTAGAGATAACTGTCTAGATAACTGAGATAACTCTTAGCGCCAGTAGCGTGAGAATCGGGGTTCTGAAATCGTATTCTTGTAATTGTCATATATTTAACAATTAACAATACATTAAAGAGCTCGTGTGACGCAAACTTGACGCGAGCGTATCTGACAGCGGCTGTCAAAATGAACTTCACTGCAACTGCACGACAACTGACCTTATTCTACAGATCCTTTGTAGTCAAAGCGAGAAAAATTCGAGTCTGATTAAATCCGGGCTCGTCCGAGGCGGCATTTTTTTCGGATCTGGCCAATTCCAGATGCTTATGGTCCGAGTCTTTACCACTTATACTTCAGCCATTACAAAAGTGCGAACTACGTACTAATTCAATTTTATCGGACCTTCCGCTCGCACTTATTAGGTTTTATGGAACTGCTTTTGTGTTGCCTCATTCATTTGACGTAGTAATTTATGAAGCAGTTCGTACGTTTGTAATGGTTCAAATAAAGTTACTAAAAAGGAAAATATACAGCTACGAAAGCTTAACATAATCGCCTTGTGGCATCATCACATATTTTGGTGGTGGGTGGAAATGAAGAGCATTAGAAATTGGCATTATCTTGCCGTAGTAGTCTAGTTTGATCTTCGCTTTGCACCCAGAGTCTTTCTTTGAACAGTAAAAGTTTCTAGTTTTATGCTGCTGTGAAAATGTGTACCCTTGAAACATTAGGAGGTGCTTGCCACGCTTTGTCGGTATCATTTTGTACGTTAGACCTGAAATAAATTATGATTTTAGAACAGACGAGTGCAAGCTGTGAAAAAGAGTTCAGTTTAATAGTTTAAAGCTGAGATAGTTTTGAATAAGTCGTATAAAGTCTCTTTTGATTTTCTCATAAACTTCTAAAATCTTGCCTGGTCAAAAAACTTAATTTCCAATTGCTACCTACTGTCGTTTTTAAATGACAATGAAGCACACATTTCGAATATGTCAAGTGCAAAGTACACTTGGGAGAAATTTTGAAGGGAATTCACCCGTAAAGTAAATTTTTTCCTTCTCAAATACCATTAAGTAGAACACTGAGGTTAGAATTTTGGCTGTGACAGAGGACTGACAGAACAGATAGATAATAGATGCGTTTTTACAGTTTGACTTATGAAACCAATTCATTTTGATAGACGTAATTATAAGGTAGAATCTCCATCAGATTGATCTAGGCCAAGAATGGCAAACCAATGGCGCGCGTATGATTGATGGCACATGGCACAATATTTTGGGCACACCAAGTAAATTACGACAAATGAATTCAGATACTTTTAAGGTTCTTCTTCTTTTAATTCTGCCTCTGCAGAAATTATTCCGCAATTTTGCGAATGTTAAGTTTAAATAACTATACAAGCTTTTAAAAGATTAGCAGTAAAAAACTAATAAAACTGCAGCGGTTTTAAGGTTGATAGTAGGAGTAATATGTGTTTTATGTCGGCAAAATTATTTGAAGGTAAGGATTTTTTTTTAAACAAATAGTACATTGGTATATACAAAAAGGTTCGCCACTCCTGACACCGTACCATAGTACGGTGTCATAACACTGTATAATATTACTATAGCGGTTGTACAAAAGAGAAGTTACTCTACACATTGTATAGCGGTGTCCCTCTTCCGCAGCTCCAACTATACTGCTTTAAGCTGTTGTGGTACTACACCTGGTCTAGGCGCTCGGCGGGAAAAGAACAGAGCTGAAATTAAATACACACCGCTGCTATCTTCCATCATCTTCATTTTCACTATCATTATTACATACGTCCTTCTCCCTTCTCTCTTCACTTTAACTGCTGTGTTACTAATAAGTCGCGGCACAAAAAGAGTAATAAAAAATTCAATAATAAATATACAGTGAACATTAATTTATTTACATATATTTTTAAAACACAACTATACAATACACAGATGTGAACACAGATTGTTATATAGAATTTAAATACAATAATATCTAATACCTACCTAGGGTTGCCAACCACAAACTCCAAAAACTAGGATTTGCAATTGGAAAACCCGGAAAACACATTTTTAATTAATGTACCTACCGCAATATTTCAATTTGTAAGTTCGTTAAACATATCTAAATTCAACTCTCTCCACTCGTAAGAGAGTTGTTAGAAGACCCTGAGCTTAGTGTAAGTTTTGAACAAAGTCTTTTTCAAAGGATCAATACCTAAGATATATCTAGTTATATAAAAAAATGAATCCCTATTTCCCTTAGTCACACCATCACGCGTGAACGGCTGGACCTATTTCGCTATTTTTTTTCTAGAATATTTCTTGAAGTACGAGGACAGTTCTTACGTAGAGAAAAATTTAAAAAACTACTCTCTTCCGAAACTTATGGATTTTTATGGAATATTATATCTTTATTCGATAAGTCTGAGAATCTGTTGAATCTATTTTCGGACCCGGTGGCACTGCTTTACCGAGTAGGACGACGTCTGCGGGCTCCGCTAGTAAAATATATAAGTCGCAAGTTCGATCCCTGACCGTTCCCACACATCATCGAGAAGGATAGGACCCGTGCGTGCAGCAACAACATTCTGAAGATAAATTTAACTGTCTGCGTCATCAAATTAATTAATAATTTAATTAATGTCTGTCTTTTTTAATTATTATTATTTATCTATTTTTATATAATTTGTAATTAATCTGATAATTGTTTTTTTATAATTTCTTGATTTAATTTTATGATTTGATTTAATGTGATTTTATTTTTCATTTCAATATTAATTTATGTAAAACAACATGGACCAAGAGTCTGAAATAAATGATTTATTATTATCACTATTATAGTTTTGTTACAGCAAAGACTAGTCAAGTTTAACAAAATCTCCGTGAGGTAGCCTAATATATCTGGGCCGATCATGAAAATGTGCGGTAACTGATGATATGATCCTTCCATTTCGATTCAACTTAACTCTAGCTTTGCAGCCAACATCTTTTTTGGAGCAATAATAATTCCCCGTCAGATTTCTTTGTGAATAAGTGTAACCGTCTAACATTAACAACTGCTTGCCTCTGTACGTAGGTATCATGGTGTATTCTGAAAAAAAAAACAAATATATAAAAAAAAATCCCTTACAAACAAAATAAGAACTACCAAAATTGATAAACATATAACGGAGAAGTCGGCAAACATGCAATAAAACATTATATATATTAGAACATAAAATTCGGTCAAAAATATTTGACTAAATTACTTTTAGTATGAGCAGCGGTGGCGCAGCGGTACGGGCCTCGCCTTTTTAGACATATAAGGTCACGGGTTCGATTCCCAGTCGTGCCTACACATATTTGTGCGAATTGGCGTGCGACATCGTTCGAGGACATGTGATATCCACCAACCCGCACTTGGCCAGCGTGTGTGGATTAGGGCCTAAACTCTCTCAACACGTAAAACAGTATAGAGAAGACCCGTGCCCAGCAGTGGGACACCAAAATGGTTTGATGTAAAGTGAGTAGTCACATTCTAAAATGACTTCAGATGTAAGAATACTAATAAAACTCTATAGAAAAAGACCAGTTGAGTAAAAATCAATATTTAAAAATGTAAAAACTTACGAATACGTATAATAAATTAAATAACAATAATAATAATTAAGTACAGCGTATTTAATATAAATAACATTGTTCGTAACAATCCTTCAGTAAATTGTAATAAATTAATGCAAACTATTTCAATAAATATAAACATAAATAGAGGTATGAAAAAAGGTTAAATCTCAAAGGCTAGGATAATCCGGTGGCACGACAGTGTTACCAACCAAGTCGTACTACATAGGTACCAGTGGCGAAAAGTCAATATAACACGATTCCTACCGGCTTCCTTTTAGAAATTGGCCAATACAACGTACAACGTAATTAACTAAATATTATTTAAGGCCTAAAAGGCCTTTCAAACTTACTAAGTATATAAATGCTGTATATACTTAGTAAGTTTGAAAGTCAGCGTATGTAACCAAGAAATACTTGTCATTTTATTGCTCCGTCTTCCCTTTTTCAAATTTCCACCCTCCGCCACTGATAGGTACTATTCCAATAAATAAATCTTTCTATTTAACTATGCTAAATTTCATCTGACTCCGTCCATTCGTTTCAGCGTGAGAGTAATAAACATCCATACATCTACACATCCACACACCCATCCATACAAACTTTCGCGTTTATAAAGTCAGTGGTATAAAGGTTCAACAAACACAAATATTCTAGACCTTATGCCTCTAAAGTCGAAAACTGAAACCGGATTTTGCTGCCACGTAGTCCATTTATTCAGAGCATTCGTTATTTTTCCTTGACGTACGATATACTAAGCTATTAGCACAAGTTAACTCAAAAGCGAACGGGGTTTCTAAGTTTGACATAAAGGCCACTAGCGGTCGGCCTATAATCAGGTCGCTCATGATTATGTTCCCTTTTATAACCACAAATACGACCAGCTCCGTCAAAACGAACACTCGATTTGCAGCACTTATATTTACTAGAACAATAATACATGTTCTTGGCTCTATTATTTTGCGAGTAAGAATACCCATCAACCATTAGATGGGTATTTCCTCGAACAGTTGTAATAAAATCAAATTTAATACCTGAAAAAGAAAAACAATTTATTAAGTAGGTATATTTCAAAGTTAATTTATGTATATACACAGTAAAGTCATAGTTTAAAATATACAAACTTGTCCTTTTTACCGCGAACCTTAATGATAAAAATGCTTAATGCTTTACTTGTGTAAAGGAAACATACGAATACAACCGCTTTTTAATATTTGCAATTAATAATAAATATTAAAATTGGTATAACATTTACATTTATAGTTGAGATCTAATTCCTTTAAGATTTTACTTAAACCTAGCTTACCTACATACATTGCACAAGAATATTATTAACACTTTACTGATTATTTACTTACAATAAGCTTTACACTGCGTCAAAGAGTATAGTAATAGACGTCCATTTTGAATCTGACAGCCCTAGTACTTGTTTTGGTGTTTTTTGTATGGTAGCTCTAGACACCACGGCACCACTGGTAGTTCCACTGTGGTTGTCCTAATGAAATGTGGCCCTTAGCTACACTTAAGTCCCGATATCTATATAATTCTTTGAACAAAACCCATATACTTTTAATAACATTTTAATAGTAAACTTAGTCACTGTAATTAGAAAATCCAGCATTTACCAGTTCTTCGATATGGCCAGCCCACTTATACTTCTGCTTGTTAATCCTTTGCGCTATGTCGACAACTTTAGTTTTTTTGGCGGATAACCTCATTCATTTCATATTTACATGTCATTCTTTACGACTTTTGCTATCGCTTTATTCATGACTCTAAGAGCCCAGAGCCCATAGCAGAGTACATAGCTAAACGATAACGAAAGATCGACATTCAGGTTCCAAATGTTACGTGACAATCTTATGTCAATTCCATACTTTACCCCGGATTTATAAACGTCTCATTATAGCTAAAATAGGTTTTATAATTCGTTTGCCTTTGTCTGTCATCTAGACATTTATACTAGTAAGGAAGAGACAAAAGAGCATTTTAACTAAAGTCTTATAAGGTTTTATGAATCATCATCATCATCATCAGCCTATATTAGTCCACTGCTGGACATAGATCTCTCCTAAAGTACGCCACTGAGCACGATCCACGGCTTTTTTTTATCCTTTAATAGGTTTGCGCTTGGCTTTTCTCATCGAGTTTTTGCCGGCCGCCATGCCCTCTGTTTTATGGATAAGAACGTTTATTTTTACAATCTTCGTTATTGTTTCGTAATGAAACTTTGCCTTAGGGCCCAGATATACAAATACACCGCTTTTTTAATCAAGGTTTAACCTTTCATGATTGTAACAGATGAACTTCACCAAGATTCGTTTTAAATCTTGTAATAAACCCCAGAAGAAAGCCTTGTATACATAGGAGGAGGATGAGTATGTTGTAATAAATCTGAATAGTACACAACACAGTTATTTTCCACCCTGACTTTAGATTTACAGGCATATCGACCTTTTCTCTTAAGACAATAATATATATTTTTGCTTTGGTGATGTTTCACGTAAGCGTATCCCTTAATCATTAGGAGAGTTTGACCTTTATCAGTTTTTATAAACATATGTGCAGGTTCTGATTCTTCTGAAAATAAAATTGTATGTATTACAATTCAAACATAATTTTATAATACACGAATTGTAAATGTATTTAAATTGTAGGTACTCGCAATGCTGTTTATCTCGTTGATGTCTTTTGTACGGGGATTCGTACCATCGTAAATTTAAGGTAAGTGCATCGCATTGCATCTAGCATTGCGTTAAAATAACCCACTACAAGTAAGAGAGGTGTTATAATAAGTTCGATGAGAGGACTGAATTTGATGATGTCTGTATTGAAAGGCAGCAGTGATTGTTTAGGTACTTACTGCCGCACTCAGAGACGTCAAATAACGGTAAAAATCATTAAATATTGTCAATATGCATACAAAAATTTGTATTTAATAATAGATTAAATTTAATTGACGTTTCTGAGTACGTAAGTTTAAAAAAAAGCGTCGGGTATCTTTAAATTTTTAATTCAGAGTAATGACACTATAGCTCATACAACAGAATAGATATATAAGCGTAACTATAGCAACAGAAATCACTATCACTTGAGAGTCTTGTTATTTACAATAGCTTATCTATACTAATATCATAAAGCTGAAGAGTTTGTTTGTTTGAACGCGCTAATCTCAGAAACTACTGGTCCGATTTGAAAAATGCTTGCACAGTTAGATAGCCCATTTATTGCGGAAGGCTATAGGTTTTTTATCCTACTGCTGGGCATGATGTGTAGTTTACGCGTGTATGGCCGCGGCGGAGAGCTAGTGTATTGCGTTCTTTACTAAAGTTGACTCAGTTTTGTAACACTGTCAATCACGTCAACCCTTTTAGTGTTCCACAGCCGGGGCGCAGGTCTTCTCTCAACCATCTTACGAGTGGAGAGATTTTCGACCTTAGTCCACACACGCTGACCAAGTGCGGGTTGCTGGATGTCACATGTCCTCGAATGATTAGCTCTTAGACATGCCAGTTTCCTCACAATGATTTTCTTCACCGATATTGAGCAGCGTAAATGAAACAATTCACACAAAGATGTGTGTGCGCGTGTGGGATTCGAAACCGCGATGTTAAATTTCTAAGGCGAGGCCCGCACCAATGCATTAGAAAAATAAACCATTTTTATAGGTAAATGTCGCTCAAGCAATACTAGCGAAGTACAAAGGCAGCGACAGCCCTAGATTTAACATAAAGTTAACGCCCGAAACCGGTAGCTATGTACTTACTAGAACTATTAAAAAATAATTTCTACAACTTTATCATCTGCTAAGTTTTACATACAGTCCATTCACTTCTCTGTATGAGGGTGGGGGGTGATTATGGATCTCATCTATCAGATTTATTTTTCCATCTTTTTTAAGTCTTATACGACTCCTACATCCATTCCAATATGCTGAGCAGTAGTACCACAATCCGTTGTTTTTGGAATATGTGTATTTGTTCATCATTATTAAAGTCTTGCCTGTTACAGTTTTTATAAACTTGAAGTCGTATTCGGCTGAAATAAAGACTGAATTCACTATTTACCTGATTATATATAATAGCTTCGCCCGCGAAATTGATCTCACTAATCTTGGTTCTCCATACAAACTTTGGAACTCCGTTTCACCCCCTTAAAGGGTGAGTTTTGAAAAATCCTTTCTTAGTGCACCCCTAGACTCCATAAGGAACCAATGTGCCAAATTTAGAGTCTCCAGGCTCTGCGTTGATATGTCAGTCAGTCAGTCAGTTTCTTCTTTTATATAGAGATAAAGCCGCTACGTGGCTGAACAATCATAACTTAGAAATTAATTTCTCGAAAACCAAAATAATGTGCTTTCACCCATACCAAAAAGCCCCATTACTTATTAACTTTACGTATAGAAACCAAAAAATTGATGTAGCTTCCGAATTCTCATTATTGGGATTAAATATTGATACCAATATTAACTGGAAGTGTCATGTAAAAAATCTGAGATCCAAATTATCAAAATTTACATACGCACTCCGCGAGGTAATTAAATCAACTAACCTCCAGACGGCCCTAACTACTTACTACTCAAATGCTTACGCATGGCTAAGTTACGGAATTATATTATGGGGTAATAGCACAGATGCACCGACACTTTTTACTATGCAAAAAAAACTTATAAGGATATTAACTAACATAAAAGATACAGATAGTTGCAAACCATACATTCAAAAGTTAAACATACTAACTCTTCCTTGTATTTATATCTTAGAGATCTGTAAATTTGTAAAGAAAAATGAAAATTTATTTAAAAAGCGTAAAGACAAAGAAATACAATACTGCCTCCGTCATAAGAATAGATTAATATTTCCAAACTCTCGACTTAAAATCCACTCTTCAAGCACATTTGTAATGTCAATAGAAATTTTTAATAAGTTACCCGAAGAACTAAAAAACTAAAATAAACTACACATATTTATTAGGAATCTAAAACAGTTACTGTTAATCAAGTGCTATTATAACATTAATGAGTACTTAAATGATAAATTCAATTCGTAAATTTTGTTGACATAATTATTTTAATTATTTATTTTGAATAATTTTAAAATTGTTTTAATTGTTTATTTAAAATTTTAAATATTGTTGTCCATAAATTGATTTCATATTTTATTCATGTCATTCATGTTATTTTAATAATTTTAAATTTGTTGCTGTCATTGTTATTTTAATATTATGTTCCTACAAACTTATTTTATTGATTTTTTTTTTATTATTTATTTTCATTTAAATTTATTGACAAGATAAATGACGTAAGTAATTAACCGTCTCAACACTAACCTGAATAAAGAACTAAACTATCTGATGCCTACCTAAACTAACTAATGAGCCAAAAAAATATTTTTTTATTCATTTTTATTCAATTATTCCAAATTACAATTCAATTACTAAAAAAAATTATTTCATTTTTATTATTTTATAAGAAGGTATTTTCACCTCTCGTAATTTGCTGTGCCCTAAAGGGTCCATAATTGTGACATATTACTTTGTATCATTTATAACTACCAACCCAAAACATTGTGGAATAAGCAAATAAAGTATTGAGTATTGAGTATTGAGTATATATTTAAAAGAAGAAGAAGAAGATAAATAATAATAATTACAATGAAAATATAGTGGGACATTAACACACTCGGTCATCTGATCCAAAACTAAGCAGAGCTTGTACTATGGAAACCAGATAACTGGTAATATACTACATGTAATAATTTT
Organism: Meganola albula; assembly: GCA_936450015.1. Lineage (NCBI taxonomy): Eukaryota > Metazoa > Arthropoda > Insecta > Lepidoptera > Nolidae > Meganola > Meganola albula. The sequence goes on from OW388149.1 coordinate 12,437,410, forward strand.
CTTTTGTAAATACATACTTTTAAATATAGATAAATATTACATCCAGACTCAAAACAAACAGACGTGTTCATCACACAAATATCTGATTTGGGTGAGAATCGAACGACCTGCGGCGTGAAAAGCAAGTATCTTACCGACCACGCTATCGGCCCATCAGTCAATAATAATTATTATTTATTTCAGACCATAAAAGATCCTTATAAGGTTATCTAAATATATATAAGAAGAAACTGACTGACTGACATCAACGCAGAGCCCAAACCGCTGGGTCTGGAGACTCTAAATTTGGCACATAGGTTCAAAACTCACCCTTAAAGGGGGTGAAACGGGGTTCCAAAGTTTGTATGGAGAAACCAGATTAATGAGATCAATTTCGCGGGCAAAGCCGCGGGCGGAAGCTAGTTTATTATAAATATGAAAAAAATACACCTTAAAGATTATGTAAGCAATGCTTTACTTACTTATATAAAGCTAACTCTTATTAAAAACATTAACTGATGTGGTCCACATGTATGCGGACCACCACACGAACTAGCTAGATTCGGGGTGTTAAAACAGCTACAATTTTCATTTCATGAACAATCAGTATTTATTTGTGAGACTATACATGTTGGCATCGTTGTGCGAATGAATATTAACTCGCACTATTTTGAACTACGAATAAACTAAAAAAAACTTGAAAGCCATTAATTAGCTTAACAATTTAAGAATGCCGCTTTATTTATTTACTTGGTTGTCCAACAAGGTTTACACCTTACATGATAATATTAGCAAGCAATCTATAGAAACATTTTGTGCTCCCTCAATTATAACACAGCATGCACTAATAAAATTAAAATAAAAAAAAACAAATTGAAAAATAACAAATCTAATAAAATTAAAATTATTTAAAATAAATAGCATTGAAATTATATAAATTAAATTAAATAAAAACGTTAAATATATTCACACTTATTACAAAAACATTGGTTACGCTATCAGCATGTCAATTAATATCTTACAAGACCATTATTAATTAATTAACAAAACATTTCTAGTTACTAATTAAGTTAAATTATTTTACTAGCAGGACTTATTAATATTTATTTACATAAAAATTTACTTTCTTTATTAAAAAATATGATATTATGCAATGATTTTAACATCATATTTTTTATGCCACAAAAGAAAAGATGTGACAAAAATTGGATACATATAATTAATAGAATATTTTCATACTTTTAGATTTCTGTAATTTCATGTTTCATTATTGTCTCATTTATAAACAAAATATAAAATGCTGGCAATTATAACCACGGAACAGTTAATCTTTTGTGACATCTTCCGCATTGATTGTGCGTCCTAGTTAGGTTATTTGTGATAGATATTAGTAATGTTTTAATTAGCATTCCCATTAATTTTAACACGGGAATGCTCCATTAGCATTTCACAAAAAAATGTAGTTGCGAAATTCTGTTCTGAAATGAATTCACCGCTCGCTTCATACCTACTTCTTTAGCATGTACATTGCACTGACTGCGACCGGCAGCGTGCGCTCTCTGTCGTCACCAACCACGTAATATATCTCTGTTTCACGTGACTTTGATTGACATCGTTTGCTCGAGAGTGAAATTAATCATATTCTACATTATTATGAATTCATATTAGCAATTAGCTTAGCATTCGCAATTAGCGTGCTAAAACTCATGACTACATACGCTCTTGAAATTTATACGAATTCGCATTAATTTCAATCACTAATAAGTGGTTTGGAATCCGGGCTTAGGGTGGCCTCCTCGGTGAGGGAGTAACAGTTCCCTACGCGTATTTTTGAATCAATAACGTCGCTGCGGTTTTTGTCCTGTAACAAACGTGATTCCATGGTACAAAAATAATATAATATTTAATCCGTCTTGAATGGTATAATTCACAGTTTAATAAAAAAATAACATAAAAGTTAATGAGTTTTTACGTCATAATCACTAAAAAGTAAACTTGTAAGGGCCGGTTTATCTGAGAGAAATTAACTACACTAAATTCTCATAATACATTTACATTTCAGGTAAATGCTCATCACGGAAGTAGTATTGTAACGTAATAATAGTCATCATCATCATCAGCCTGTTCTAGTCCACGGCTGGATATAGGCCTCACCTATAAATATTGTATTACAAGCTAATTTTCCTAATTCAGGGAGGCAGTATTATAATGTAATGTTATATGTAATGTTATATGTAATGTAATGTTGTATGTTACTGGTGGGTCACACTTACTTTATGTTTTCATTTTTCATTTATGTTTTTGACGTGATAACGTCTTTAAAATCGTTTTAGTCGGGTGACATGTTCAGAAACTTGTGTCACACCAAAACCTCACGAGCGCGATCGCAGGTATAACGAGAGAGAGACGGACCGATCTCCCGTCTCATCTCGAGCGCTGCCAGTCATTCCGTGAAACTTGTCACGCGGAATCCTCACGAGCGGAGGCTGGCATAGCGTTCGAGTGAGTGGACCGATCTTCCGTCTCTCTCACTCTAGCGGCATACAAACGAATGGAGATTTTAAGACGTTATCACGTAAACATCTCGATCGTAAACCTACTTTACAAACAACCAATTTTTTTTTTCTTTTCTTTTTCTATGTGTTTTTTTATGATTTTGTGTGTCCTGTCTGTGTCAAATAAATGCTTTTTCTTTCTTTCTTTCTAATGTTTCATTACAGGTGAATGCTCCCGGTGAGGAAGCACCTTTACATAGAAAATCTTATAGAAAATAATTTACCTAGTTTAATTAATGTTATTTAAAAATCTAACCTTCTTACGAAGCACATCTGGCGCATGGTTGTGCAGCTGTATCTCTGTATTTAATATTATATGGTTTCGGTCATGATTTAACTCCGATGTAAGTCTTGAGTTGCATCTATAATTACTGTCTCGTCGTAACTCACAGACCCAGTAGTATTTGTTATGGTACTGTCGATTTTTTTCATATACGAACCCATTGTAACGTAATTTAATGCCTCCTCTTCTAGTTTTTAAACTTTCAACGCCTATACAACAAAAAAACACAAATCAACAGTTATTACACTTCGACATAACATCTTTTACAGACTAATACCGCAGCTTCTAATAAAAAACTCATTTTACTCGCACGTAATGTAGTAATGTATTTTTGTTACAATAAAAACAACTGGTACCTAATAACTTGTGGTAAGCTTCGGCCGTGGTTACTGACCACCCGCCAGACAAAGCCGCACCGCCAAAAGACCTTGCCGTGTTCCGATGGGATGTCTGGTGACCAATCAAAAGGGGGGGGGGGGGGGGGGGCATTGTTGCTCCTATATAATTACTAACCATATTACATCATTGGTTAACAACAGGTAAGTTGTAGTCATGCGCAAGTCCATTGCAGAATAAAAAAAACATATACTATTTATTTTTTCACAATACACAATACATAATTGTTGTTTGTACATAATTGTAATAAATGCTGTTTATATTATTAAATCTAGTAGGTAAAAGATTGTCTTTCCATAAATACGAAATGTAGGCTGAATGATTGATTCTGACGCTTGCTTTGCAGCTTCTACAGTTTCCATCGACATTGCAGTAATAGGTATTATCATGACCCACTGTATTCTTACCACATTTATATGTTTACTCATTGAGGAGTAACAACATTCCTCTTTGCGTCCTAATAAATTCGTAAGAAACATTAACTGAAATAAATTTTTCATAACGAAATATATAAATAAAATAAAATAAATAAAACTAACCTTTTTTTTCTACTACTCATAAGATTTGGAATACAAAAACCTAAATAAATACATGTACATTCAACGTTCACGAAATCAGGGGGTCCAATGCTATAACTTATTCTCTTACGTATCGTTAGGTACCTTACATTAAAGCGAATTAAAGCTTGTTATTACAGACATTTATGTTTAAAAGCAATAATAATGACTGGCCTAGTGGCGTAATGGTTAATGACGCTGACTACTAATCCGAAAGGGTTCGATTACCACCCAGGACAATCTTTGTTTTTTTTGTTCTGGTCTGGGTGTAATTTATCTATTATATGTATGTGTTTAGAAAAAAATTATTAAATAGTATATCCGTTCCCATAACACAATTAAATATAATTGTCAAATAAAAAATAAATCAAATATAATCATAATTAATAACTTATTTAATTAAATAAGGTACAGTGTAGGGTCGATGGTACCGCCCTATGGGACCCCGTATGCTATGCGAAGCTTGTCACTAGTCCAGTCACCAATATAAACACACTGTACCCTTACTACGAAGTTCAACATTACGAAAAACGTTGCCGAATATTATCTTGAACTTGTAAAAATGAGTTTTCAAATTCACTTCTTTCGTTCAAAACATTAGTTAAAATATAAATTGAAATAAAACTACTTTTTAACGGATTTTATCGCTGTTTATTTTAGATTTTAGATCCCGACGTTTCAAAGTCTTTTCAGACTTCATGTTCACAGGTGGACATGAAGTCACAATTATTACTGACTACCTTCAAACATTAATATTTATGTTGCGTTAAAAAAACGAAACGTCGGGATCTAAAATCTAAAATAAACCGCGATAAAATCCGTTAAAAAGTAGTTTTATTTCAATGTGTGATATTCGCGTAAATCTAAGACAATACTAAAATAGAAATGTTAGAAATAGAACAAAATGGGTTGCCAACTTTGTTTATCTTTCTGTTAATAACGACACTATGTGTCGATACTTATATCAATTATCGGGTCGAGTGTGCTGAAATTCAACTAGGTGAATAAAACTACTTCCTTTTCGCTTATCACAGCATTTAATAACAATAAAAGTCCCAAATAAATAACAGTAATATACAATATGAATGCAATTTAAAACTTCATAAAAAATATTCCCGACTCAAACAACATAGACTAGGTACTTAGTCGAAGAGCACTGAGCAGCCAATCTCTCTTATGCCCGAATCCTGTATCATTATAACAATACGTTTTAGAAACGAATAGTATTTTGTACCAACCGTAAGCTAAAAATTATTCTACTAAAAACCCTGTGTAACGCTATGAGACGCTTCGTCAGTCGTCAGTTCTAAACTCAGATTTCACTGCAGTTTTCGTAACTGATATTAAAGTTGACAATGAACCTCTTCCCATCTTTCAAAATAAATAAAAATATAATTATACAAGGAACACTTTGACAGTGGGTAAGGTACAGGCTGTATGAAATTACCACAAATGTGAAAAAAAAATCCTATCCTCCTTTCATCCCGTCAAATCATGGATTTCCACGATTCTAATCGCACGTTGATTGATAAGTTTCTGCATGGTTTTTTAAATTTAAGAATGGCGTAAATAAACAAGGTGAACCGGAAAGGGTATATCATGCCTAAAACTTTAGGTTATTTCAGCCATATGCAATAGTATTGACGTTTAAATTTCAATAAATCAATTAGAAAAAAAATAATCCCTTCAAAATAAAATCATTCTTTTTGAAGTTTTAACCCAAACTTTTGAAGAGACAGCCAATTGTCACTAATTTCTTCCATCTATTTTGGTCAAAGAGGGTTCAGAAAAACAGCTATTACACCCTGGCCACGAAACACGGCGTCGGACGGCGCGGCTGACGATTATGCAGTTCATTGCCCACTCGCGTTCACTTGTCTTTAGACACTGCTAAGCAAATACGCAATGAACGATGAAAACGCAAACCGCGCCGCCCGACGCCGTCTCCCGTGTCTAGGGCGTTAAGGTAGCGCGAGGCGAAATTTTTGTAAAAATTTAGTTTATAACAAATTATATCAAAATATAATGCAAATTCATTTCTGACTTTACATAGTCATTACTAATAACCTGAAGAATGTCTGATTTTAAGTATACTTAGTACAGCCTTTCCGGTTCAGGTTGTATATTAGCAAATCCAGAATATTTATCTATTACTAGTTTTCCGCCCGCGGCTTCGCCCGCGGATGTTGGTTATTGCGCTAGACCATTAATCCCTTTTTTCGCAGTCGGATAAAACTATCCTTTCCCGGGTCTCGAATAATCTCCATCCAAAATTAGTTCAGTAGTGTAGGAGTGTAAGCAACATTTTGAAATCGTCGAGCGCCCATAGGTATATCCATAAATCAATAGGCGTTTCTTAAAAATACTACGGCTCTTAGACCATACTTATAAGGAATGAAATTTAAATTTCGAATTCTATTCGTAGCATTGAGTTATCAAACATGTCATTGTGTCAAAATAAAAAGTAATTTAGATCAAAATTACGAAGGAGTATTGATATCAACTTTGAAGAAAATCATCCTCAGAATAATTTCTCAGGCTTTGCCCGCTTAGTATTAGGACGAAAATAAAAAAAATCGAAAAAATGAAAAAACACGTGTTTCATTATTTGTTTTGAGCTTTATTTATACCAAATTTGAAGGAAATCGGACCAAGGACTAAATAGTTATGGAATATTTAATTTTTCCAAATAAACTCATTTAACACCCCCACCGGGGGTAGTTTTGGAAAAATAAAAAACACGTGTTTCATGATTTCTTTTAAGGTATATGTGTGCCAAATTTGGAGTGAATCGGACTTGAGACTAATACAGATCCAGAGAAACTTTAATTTTTACCAATAAAACTCATTATCCACACCTCATATGGGTAATTATGGAAAAATAAAAAACCCGTATCTCATTATTTCTCTTAAGGTTTATGTGTAGCGAATTTTAAATGAATAGGACCAAGGAATAAAAAGTTGCATACAAACTTCACCCCTCTATTTAACCCTGTTAGGGGATGATTTTTGAAAATATTGTTAGCCTATGTCCGATTCTAGGGTATACACTACCTACATTTCAAAGTTCATTAACATTGGTTGAGCGGTTATGGAGATACGTGGTAACAAACCTTCACACACACACACTTACTTTCGCATTTATAATATTAGTAGGATAGGATTATAACATCGCAACCGACGAGCGAAAGCAACAACTCATATTTAATCTTGTAAGTACGCTACGTCCTGTCAGCCAGCCCTGCATATCCAGTCTGTCCTCTACAACCACTGTCCTGTATGTTTATTCATTAAATGTCCACTTCCCGAAACCCACAGTTCCCTGAACATCCACTTTATAAACAATGAAAAATAAAATTACCCTTAGCAACCTCACAAACTTTACCTACTTATAATATGTAAATTCTTAGAATATTTAACACGGAACTAGTATTGCGCGGGTTTCCCCTCTGCCGAGGTACATGAACAGTGTGTATCCATAAACTGTTAATTTTTTGTGATGGTGTGTAGCTTTTATTTACGAGTGTATTTGTAAAAACGCTTCAACTTTTTCCATGTGTTTAGGGGGCTGAGTCACCTTCGTCCGTGGAAATGCACCTTTTATCTGAATCCCCACACGTGGCCCCCGGGTGGTGCAAATCAGATGACAATCAACTGGTATTTAAGTTTACTTGTAATAACTGGTGGTAAGCTTCGGCCGTGGTTAGTGACCACCCACCAGACAAAACCGTACTGCCAAGCGGCCTTGCCGTGTACCGGTGCGATGTCTGGTGACACCATTTAAGAAGGTGGGTCGAAATTGTTGCTCCTTTATGTTTTCTAACCATAAGGAGCATCATTCCACTGCCACCTTCTCACTTCTCATTCGTATCCACGAATGAATCGGTATAGTGGACAGGCGCATCATTGTTTAACGTCAGGTCAGTTGTAGTCAAACGCAGGCCTATTTCAGGATAAAAAAAAAGAAATGTGTGCTGTACGTGGTCACCCCGCCTCTTCCAAAAACTGGCAGAAACAATTTAGTATAAGAAGTTGCGTATGACACCTTCCGTGTTAAATGCTCCAAGTGTACATTGCACTTCAGTTATAATCTAACATAAACACCATTAACTACTTTAAACTGAGGTGGTTGATGGTTGTGAGATTCCTTTAACTTAATGATTTCTCCGTTATCTCTAAGTTTTACACTACTTTTGCAGCCTTTTGAAGCATATTGGGAACAATAGTAGATACCCTTAGAATTATTGTTTTTAGAGAAAGTATAACTATTCATCATGTATAAAATGTTGCCAGCCGAGGTGTTAATAAATTTTCCTTGCCGACCATCTGAAAATTGAAATACCTTTATGTACTTGGAATATAATGACTTGAAATATGTTTCGATATTCGTAGTTGTAGACAAAATTAGAAAAGAGGAGTTGATGGGGGCCTGGAGTTTTATAACACAGGTCTTGGCTTAGACTCCAGATCTACCTTAGATTACAAATTTTTCGAAAAATGATCATTTTATATGTATGTAGGTGTACATTGATATTGTAATTTGTGGAGATAAATTAAATCTAGGTATTATTATTACTAATGTTATTTGTAATATTAATCTTGAAAACCAACTAGGGTTTTCAGGATACCATTTCACTATAACTAAATAGGTTCTATACGGTTAGGGCTCCTGCAAACGCGCCACACCGTAGCGACTGGCTTGTTGACTCGTTCCGACTTTCTCAGCACTTACGACGAAGCCGCAACGCAACACGCAAGCGCGCCTGGCGACGTATGACCCGTACACCTACGAAATGTCACGACGCGACGTATCAATCGTATTATTTTACTTGGACCCTATATAGTGTCCCACTGCTGGGTATGGGTCTCCTCTCAATTATCTTATGAATTAAGAGAGTATATGAATCTTATAAATATTCTTTTTCTATTTTCGTTATCGCTATTATGTTGTGACTGTACCCAGAACTTATGTCCGAAAGTCATGAAAAAGTGACAATGATCGTTCGTCGTCGATGACGCTTTTCATTGGATAATCAGATAATAACGACGCAAATGCAATACAAAAGTAAAAGTCAATACTGATTTAATTAATTAATCAGTGAAGGTGTTACCCGACATTAGAACCGCTACTTAGTAAAACAAAACTACTTGTTCTTGAGGTTACAACATTTAATAGCAATGAATGAATAAAACAATAAAATATGAAAAAGCAATACATAACATAAAAAAATCACACACAGCAACATAGATTCCAGTCCACAGAGTCGCTAGTCGGTGTTAGCCATAATATTTACGAATCTGCAGTATGATAATTACTACATTCGTATTTTTAGATGTAATTAATTTTATTTTATTTCTTAGTTTATATTTATAATTTTATTTTATTATTCTGAACTGATTTGTTATTGTTATTAATGTATAACTATTTCTAACTTTACATGCCGAAATTTGTACGCTATTAGATAATAACACAATAAGAAGTAACTGTCATAATTTTTTTCATTATAGTTTTTGGTACAATAAAGATTTATCATTATTATTATTAACATCAAGATCACATCATTCTCGTTAGACCGAGATTTATTTCGCGCTAGCTGGAGTAAAGACTGAAGGTCCTTTAAAAAGAACCAAAATTTTATACCCCTTCCGTCTCAGCTCTTTCATTTAGCATATGTTAGCGGTGTGCGATTGCACTGATACTTCTTGGGGTTAAATAGTGTATTATAAAGAGGAGACGGGCTGGTGGCGCGGTCAGTAAGATGCTTGATTTTCACGCCGCAGGTCGTGGGTTCTTTTCCCACCCAAGTCAAACATTTGTGTAATTATCTATATTTAAGTATGTATTTACAAAAGAAAAGTATTAAGTATATGAAGTATATTACCAGTTATCTCGTTTCCATAGTAAAGGCTCTGCTTAGTTTGGGATCAGATGACCGTGTGTGTTAATTTCCTATTATATTATATTATTATTATTTATTTATACAAGTTACACTTTAATATAAACTCCTTGAACTATTCTATACTGAGGCGGCTTATGGTTGTGAGAATCCCTAAACTTTATGATTTCTCCGGTATCGCTAAGTTTTAAACTACTTTTGCAGCGTTTCGATGCATATTGTGAACAATAGTAGATACCCCTTGAATTATTGTTCTTACCGAAAGTATAACCATTCAACCAGTACAAAACTTTGCCATTCGAAGTATTGATAAATCCTCTACCACCTGAAAATTTAAATACCTTTACGTATTTACTCAGTTAAGTATGATAATCAATCTAATCAAAATCAAACAGCTACAATGAAATCTCTAAACCGGATTAAATACGGCTAGGGCTCCTTTAAACGCGCCATTGACTGTTGGCTGGCTACAAGAGCTACGACCACTAAAGGATAGTTTCTTAGTGTCTAGAAGAAAGTCAGTGGCGAAGAATCCATACAAGCCGATTCCCATCAGCTTCCATCAATCAACTTGTCTACAATATAACAATCTTAATGATAAATTATGTATTATCTATATATATAAAAATTAATGCCACTTTTCGTTGTAATTTTATAACTCAAAAACGGGCTTACCTATTCAACTACTAACTTCGGACTAGTAGATAGTTTATGTGAAGTTTGCACAAAATCGGTTGAGCGGTTCTTTATTTATCACATTTTTTGTAAATTGTTGAGTGGGCTGAAGCTACCCGGGCGAAGCTGGGGGGGGGGGGCTAGTAATATTATATTTGCTCCGTCATCCCTTTTTCAGATTTCACCTTTCGCCACTGGAAAAAGTGCAGAGTGGTCGCCACGCAAAGCATTCTGCGACTGGGGCCTAGACAAACGAATAACGAAAATTGAAAAGAATAAAATGTAAAATGTCATGTAATCGTACTTCGATCCCCTAAATTTTATATTCTCCTTGATCTTCGTTATCGCTATTACAATGTGACTTTGTCAAGGTCCTGCCTAATTACTTATGAAAGTCATATGAATGTATGCCGCGAATCACCGAGTCCGTAGCTCGTTTGCGATAGCATTAATATTATCTAAATTAAAAAAAAACACATTTGATTTTTGACTAAAAGAAAAAGAATACTATTTATTTCAGTATTCATTGCTATTATATAATATTAAGCCCTACTTGAATAATTATATGTTGTAATATCTATTTTTTAGAATTGCCACGTAAACCGTATAATGCCTCGAATTGTTACCGCGCACACACTGCCTCTAATTGTAATATAATTTCAATAATATCTTTTCATTATGGCTTGAATTGGTGCAGTTTTCATTGCTAATTAAACCCTATAATATGTTAATTGTAACATCTAGTGAGCCTTTTTTTAAACACAATCTTTTTGTGATAAATTCCATTAACGATGCTATATTGATGCGGTAGGTGATTGTGACAGTCCTTAATTTTAACAATTTGCCCAATTTGGTTAAGTTTTACACTACTTTTGCAGCCTTTCGACATATACTGTGAACAATAGTACATATTCTTTGCATTGTTGTTTCTTGAAAAAGTGTAATCATTTAACATGTATAGAATTTTGCCATTGGATGTTTTGATAAACTTTCCTTGGTAGCCTGGAAATTACACCTTTATGTCAGTACAATTTTAATAATAAACTAACAAAGATAACATTGTTACTAAGTAAGCAGACGTGTTTTAAGTGCCTACTAATAAATAAGTTTTAAAAACTGGCCACATTTTGTTTGCAATGAATTAGTTCATACAAAACGTACATGAGAAGTATGTAAATATCGCAAGCCACACTTCAGTTTTTACACAGTCAGTGCCTCGTTTGTTGGAGAACAAACAACAACAACATCTACCTATAACTAACCACATTACATTTATTATTAAAAAATACACTATATTGACTATACACTCAAACTCCAACTCAAACCCAAACTCCTCTAAATTTGGCATATAGGTTCCGTATAAGGTCCAATGGTGCACTTTGAAAAGATTTTTTCAATATGCACCACATAAGTGGACCACACGGATGTAGCCGCGTGTGGAAGCCATTTAACTCATAAGATACAATAATAATTTCTAATTACTAAATACACTAACAAATAAGGCCTAGCATTAAAATTGCGTAATAATCTTAAAGGTCCTACCAATTTAACAACTATCAGAAAAAAACATAGAGATATTTTACAAATTCCTTTTAATTCAATCACAAAATATTTTCTTAAATTCGACATCGGAATAGACGAAAGTAAAATAACTCCTAAAAAGTTTTCTAATAAACGGTGTCTTTTTATTGCACTAAAAGTTATTAATAATCTGCCATTTTATATTAGCGGCCATCTTGGATTTATGTTAAACGAATTTTGTCGTCATGACGTCTATCTGGGCTAGTAATGTACTGTGTCTGTGTTAACACGGTTAACGCTGGTCTAAGGGACGTCATTGTGGTCAATAAATAAAATTCAAGTTAATTTTATTTTGGGCTTTTATTTTTGCTCCATTGTGTTGTTACATACCTAGTATTACATTTCTTAGTTGATCTTAGCTACTTAGAAATGAAGTCCTTGGTTTTATATTAAGCATGTAATAAGTAATTTTATAACTTATACCTTTTTAATATTGCCTATGTCGCATAAGATCATTAGATGAATGTTAAATGTGCATGTTACTGGCGAGGACGGGCTGCTGGCGTGGCCGACCATCTTACCGATAAGATATGTATTTGCTTTTTACGCCGCAGGTCGTGGGTTCGATTTCCACCCAAGCCAGACATTTGTGTGATGAACACGTCTGTTTGTCTTGAGTCTGTAAGTATCTATATTTAAGTAAGTATTTAAAAAAGAAAATTATTAGATGTAGTATATTACCAGTCATCTGGTTTCAATAGCTCTGTTTAGTTTAGGATCAGATGATCATGAGTGTCCAACTATATTATGTTATTTTATTATGTACATATCAAAGCCCTGATTCTCGCGCTTTAGACATTTATCTCGAATAGATATTATGTCAGAAAAAAATAACTACTGTCAATTTAAACTTAAGAAATCGCCATTTTATTTTTAGTCATTTATCGATAAATGTCTTATGCGCAAGACTCGAAGCCCATTGCTGAGTCCTTGACATAGAATTGTTTTTTTTTATTATGTGAATACTGTTGGCACATTTAAATTAAACAAATAATTATTAAATTAGTTCCTCAATCTATATATCCTTACAAGCGTTTCTACATCAAAGTCAATGAGCGAGTATGTATCTTATAATAAATTCCGTTTACTTTTCTATACTGAGGTGGATTGTGGTTATGGCAGTCTCTAAATTGAATGACCCGTCCGTATTCGTCAAATTTTACACTACTCTTGCAGCCTCTCGTCTTCTGTGAACAATAGTAAATATTCTTTGCGTGATTATTCCTTGTGAATGTATATGAATTCACCATAAATAGAATGCTGGAATTCGATGTTTGAATAAACTCCCCTTGAACTTTGTCTGAAAATTAATACACATTTATTTATAATATTACAAATTAAAATATGTATAAATATTTTGTATTAATTTTTTATTCTGAAATAGGTATGCGCTTGCTCTACATACCGATTCACTCGAGTTTACAAATGATTTTTGTTAAGAATGTTGCAGTGGAATAAATCTCCATATGGTTAGAAATCGCAAAGGAGTCACAATTTCAGCCAACCCCTCAAATAGTGACGGTGCGAGGCTTTGTCTGGCGGGTGGTCACTAACCACGGCCGAAGGCTACCTCCAGAATTTTAATTGGGTAGCTGAGTCACCTTAAAAATTCACCTTGCCTACCAACTTAAATTTGTAAGTTTTACTGTTTACTGCCAAATGTGCGAAAATCCTGAGAAAATTGCAATCGCATGACATCAGTAGTAGTTGGTGGGTTTACAACAGACTTAGGTAGCCATTATCAAATAATTACAATAATTACCATTCGCTTCTCAGATAATAAAACCATCAACATATTGCATCATCTATTTATATTTTCAGTATAAATCACACATTTTAGTACAATTTTAAGAAATAGCTAAATAGAAATTGTTGCAGATTAATGCAAAATATAATAGAAAATAAATCATATCAAACCACAACTGACGGAGAAATTCGGTGGACATACAAGATACAGCCAAACATAGAACCTCCTTATTTCCAATTTTGAAAGTAGTTTAAACATATATAGTTTTTCGGACACAGATATTATACAAAACTATAAACTGGATAATAATAATAATAATAAACCACAATCTAAAATAAGCAATAGAGAGACTCACTATCACTAAGCAGCAGTGGCGGAGAGTCCATACAAGCCGATTCTCATCAGCTTCCCTTTAGGAAATGGAAATATCACACGTACACAACAATATGTCGGAGAAGTCATTAGTACGGGAGCAAACTTGACAAGGAGGCGGCAACGTATCGTGACGATCGAGTCTAGCCTGAGGATTGCGCGGGCGACGAGTGGGGACCGTCGCTACACGTACTGTACCCAGTTCTCTACAGACATCCGTGCGACCAACATCAGTCTAGGAACTGTTATACCACTCGTTGTATTATTTTAAGATTTCGAAACAAATTAATAGAGTTATTAAGTTAACTTTGTTTGCTGCTCCTAACCACACCCACTTATTAAATTTTCTGACAAGGACTATCCCTTTGATCGGTCCCTATACCGATAAAAAAGAAAGAAAAGAAAAGAAAAGAAAGAAAACGTTTATTTGACAAAGACAGGACACACAAAATAAAATGATTAAAAAACAACAAAAAGTAGTATAGCACCAAGTGTAAGAACGATGGGTGACGATACTAAAGAGGTATTATTTCCATTAAACATTTTGTGCTCCGGCTTCCCTTTTTCAGACTTCCACCCTTCGCCACTGCTAGACAGTGGAGGTAACTTAATCGACATTATTATGTTCTTCCATACAAAAGTGCTAGTACTAGTTCCAATACTAGTAATATATGTACATAAAGCTATAGTTACAAATGATTTTTTTATTATCATTTATTTATTCCATTAAAACTAGAAGTACATACAGACACACAGAATAACGACAAAATTGACCCACAAAAATAAAATTATTTTATATTTTTTTATTATTATTAAGCCTTAAAGACTCCCAATATATAACTCTAGAAAAAACAACTAACCTTAATACATGTTAAATCGTTCGAAAACGTATACAAGCAGATGCTATAACTCCTAACACACCTCATCAAAACATTATATTACCTCATAAATCAAAAAGTATATTTAATTAGCAAACCCAAGGCAATAAACAGAACCAATAATAATAGGAAGTAGTTGTGTAGTTAAACTAAATCAAGTTATCAAGTAATACTGAAGTAAGGCTCACGTTATTAGATGTACGTCCATGGATAAAAAAAACTTCATAAACATTTTTTATTTAAACATGAACAAAACATTGTTTCATTAGCAGCAGCCCTAATTCTAACTAACTGTGTTCAATCTTAGTCTAAATGAAAACAGTTAATTCAAATAATATTGTCTCACATTTACGCAAATATCACACATTGAAATAAAACTACTTTTTAAGGGATGTTATCGCGGTTTATTTTAGATTTTAGATCCCGACGTTTCAAAACAACGTTTCGTTCGGGACATAACTTAAATAATAATGTTTGTAGGTAGTCAATAAAAATTGTGATTAATATTTTTAGACGTCAAATACCTCAGTCCACCCGTGAACATGAAGTCTGAAAAGACTTTGAAACGTCGGGATCTAAAGTCTAAAATAAACCTCGATAAAATCTGTTAAAATGTAGTTTTATTTCAACAGTTAATTCAATTTAAAACAGAATGAGATTTACAATTCGAGTGTTTAGATTATTTATAAAATTAATACTTACAGGAGTTACATGTTTTTTTTTTCTTATAGCACAAATCTGTCATGTTTAGAACTTTAGATGGATTTGCAAAATTCTTTTTTTTTTTGTAAAAAAGAGGCTTACTCCTGAAATCTCTTATTTAAATTTGAAGCCGTGTATTTTAGTTAATTTATTTTCTCATTAATTAGTTTTGAATTCACCTTTAAAATAAATTCCATTGACGATTTGATAATGATGCGGTAGGTGGTTGTGACAGTTGTTAAATTTAATTATTTCGCCACGTCCGTTAAATTTAATATTACTTTTGCAGCTTTTCGACAAATATTGCGAACAATAATACGTACTCGCACTCTTTGAACCATAATTCTTTGAGAATGTATAATCATTCAACATATATATAACTTTTCCAGACGATGTTTTAAGAAACTTCCCTTGAGCAAAAACGTCTGAAAAATAAAATATGTAACAATAATAATCGTTCAATGTTAACAAATTCGCAGATTAGAATTACTGATTTATAAGTTGGTAGAATAGTTAGTAATATGCTTAAATACGGTTAAGGATCCATAATTCTAGCAAGCGATCTGTTTGCACCGCACTCTGCTTCAGCGCTGGGATGCACCTCGCTAACTGGAGCTCGTGGTCCCCTCGAGCACTGCTTCCAGATCGGCGGTCCCGTAGAATAGGTTCGTGAGTTCTATAGGTGTGTGGTGGCCTACTTAATAGTTCTTCAGTGTTTATATCGGGTCATTTTTGATTGAGAACACACTTGCTTTGATAAACACTAGGTTATATTTTGTCCCTAGAACACTTGTTAGTATTTAACCAGTGTGTGTTGCCAGTAATAACATTTGTAACCGAATCGTAGTCCTTCACAACTGGCCTTATAAATTAGCTCAAGGTCACTCAACGGGCCATGGAGAAAGTTATGCTCAGAGTATCTTTGCGTGATCCGCAATGAGGAAATCCGCAGAAGAAAAAAAATCACCGAGCTATCAAAGTGAGAAAGTTGAAGTGGCAATGGGCAGGCCACATCGCTCGTAGAACCGATAACCGCTAGGCTACAAAGGTTCTCGAGTGGAGACCACGCAATGGTCGCAGCAGCGTCGGCTGGCCGATGACACTATTAAAATTGCGAGAAGCCGATTGATGCAACCGATTGCTCTGGCGTTTTAAAGAGGGGGCATATGTCCAGCAGTGGACGTTATGTAACAAGTTACTAAGTCGCTACGAATTACTGGGCAACGGGCTCATCCCCTTTGCGCATAGCTTTCCCTGTTCGCGACTGAATATCTAGGGGACATCCATTAATTTTGTGACACCTTTTTAGCTATTTTATGATCCGTTGAATGAAATTCCTTTGAGAAAGTATAATCCTTTAACAGGTAATGAACTTTCGCGGACGATATTTAACAAACTTTCCTAAGACGAAGTTTGATAATAATACACATAAATGTAAATAAATATATTTATGACATATTATTCCATAAAATTAATCCCTGTGACCCAAGCACCATTATATATAAAGTCTGCTTGTTTAAGCACCCTTTGACACGAGTCAAGGTTGTGAAATGCAAAGGAAACACCACCTTAGCGAATGTCTACCAAAAAAGTGTACAGCCGCTATTCTGCTAACAAAAACAATTAAAATAGTTAATCACCTGGTTATATTTCGAGTAAAATCATACATTATTTTACTTACAAATCATAATTTGTTGTATTAAGGCGGAAGGCGTCGATGGTGAATTGAACCACATCTAAAATAAATTCCATTAACAATTTTATACTGAGGGGGTAGGTGGTTGTGGCAATCTTTAAAATGAATTATTTCACCACTTTCGTAGAGTTTCAAACTACTTTTGCAGCCTTTTGACAAATATTGCGAACAATAATAAATACCCCTTGAATTACATTTTTTTGAGAATGTATAATCATTCAACATGTATATAACTTTGCCGTTCGATGTTTTAAGAAACATCCCTTGAGCGACGACGTCTGAAAAACAAAATATACGATATTTGCAGATGATATAGTGGTAATTAAGATATGATGGTAGTAAATTAGGTAGTAATAAGCTTAACTACGGTAAGGAATCCATGATATGAATTATGGTCCACCCGTGACCATGAAGTGTGAAAAAAACAAAAAAAAAATTGAAAAATATATTAAAATCTAAAAATCTAAATTAAACCGCGATAAAAACAGATATTCAGTAGTTTTATTTCAAGTTAAATAACTGTCTATTATAACTAAAAAACAAATTAATAATTAAATAAGTACGAAAAATTGCATCAGAAAAAATATTGTAATGTTTTAACTGCCACATCGTGAGATTTGTTTGTCACAGCAGTGTCAGATATAGTGACAGTCAAGTCTGTCAGCTATGAGGGTGAGGAGTGTACTGGAGCTTGCCCGCACTCTGCGCATCAGTGACGCGAATTGTCTAATTTTCTTGCGGGTGTAACCTTTGTTTCAGCAATGGCACCCTTTGGCACGTGCCAAGGTGGTTAAATACAAAAAAAACACTATCTAAACAAATTAATTTCACAATAGTCAATAGTTGCTATTCTGCTAATAAAAAAGATTAAAATAGTTGATCACCTGGTCACGGGCGGTACGGGACAGTGCGTAGGTAAACGCATTCCCACAGCGGAAAAAAAGGTTGTATGCAGAAGCCTTTAACAAAACAAAAACTGATTCTTGCTGGTATCATAGACCCAAATATAACATGTTTATTAAAAGTAAAACATCACCTACACTTATTGGATTTTACAATCCTAAGAAAATAAATAAAAAAAAAACATAATTAAAAACTGGCATTAATATGATTTGATTCCCAATATTATTCAAATGGGTATCACAGATATAAATCGGTGCCAGACTAAAATTCGTAATAAAATATACCTATAGTCCTATAGTTATTACTAAAATTCATTTTATTTCAAATAATAGGTCATTAATAAAAGAAAATTATTACTAAGTAGCTTCTGCCCGCGGCTTCGCCCGCGAAATTCATCTCACTAAACTTGTTTCTCCGTACAAACTTTGGAACCCCGTTTCACCCCCTTAAAGGGTGAGTTTTTCTTAGTGCACCCCTAGACCCCATAAGGAACCTATGTGCCAAATTTAGAGTCTCCAGACCAAGCGGTTTGGGCTCTGCGTTGATATGTCAGTCAGTCAGTTTCTTCTTTTATATATTTAGATATATGTTACCTATTAGCAAAATAATTGTCATTTACATATAAGAAAAAAATATGTAAAGGTTGGTAAAATTGGACCAGAAAATTATTGTAATGTTTCATCTGTCGCTTTATCCAACATCTCATGAGACTGGTTTGTCACAGCAGTGTCAGATGTAGCGGCAGTCAAGGCAGTCAGCTATGTAAGCTACCAGTGACGCGATTTGTCAAATTTCCTAGCGGGTGTCACACAACTTCTGTTTGTTTAAACAGTGGCACCCTTTGGCACGTGCCAAGGTGGTTAAATACAAAAAAGCACTATCTCAGCGAATGAACTGACTAAGGTCACTAGTCGCTATTCTGCTAATAAAAACAATTAAATTAGTTAATCATCTAGTTATATTTCGAGTAATTACATTAGTTTTCTCGCACATCCCTATTTGTTGTATTACCTACATATTATGAAAGCTTTTAAAATAAATTCCATTAACAATTTTATGTTGATGCGGTAGGTGGTTGTGGCAGTCTTTAAAATTAACTATTTCTCCACGATCGTTAAGTTTTACACTACTTTTACAGCCTTTCGACAAATTTTGTGAACAATAGTACAAACCCTTTGAATTGTATTTTTTTGAGAAAGTATAATCATTTAACATGTATAGAACTTTGCCATATAATGTTTTAACAAACTCCTATTGGACGAAAACTGAAAATAAAACACTTTTATATAAATTAATATATTTGTAATACATTAATCCAGTAATTATAGCTATGTAAAATAAATTTACGCGTATTTATTGCACTTAAACTACAGTCCATCAAATCTAAGAAGTACCGTTTGACAGTTCTAAACGTAGTACATTTACAATTTTATTTTTTGTATGAAAATGGTTTATGTTATGTTAAAATAAAAGTAGCTTCATAATTCAATTATTTTACAGGAAAGCTAATAAAAATAGTGTGAATTACGCCTCTACCTAGGTACCTCTTAGATTTGATGGACTGTAGAGAACGGGTGAACCACGACAGCGATATTCAGTGTATTATTGTTGGCGACTGAGTACCGCATTGCCAGTATGCCATACGAGTGCATCTACCCCTGCCTTTTTTGGTAAAAAGAAATGGTTTTCTATTGGTGTCGGTTCCAGTCTAACCTGATGCGGCTAGCTACCAGAATTATACGAGCGACTGCCATCAGACCTCGAAACCCGAAGGGAACCAGTAGCCGAGATGGTTAGAACAGGTGTCAGATTATATTGGCTTCTGACTACATGTAACGATTGTCATAGATGTGTTAAATGACAACCGGGATCGACGACTTAACGTGCTCTCCGATGCACGGAGGGTAGTCCCTCAACTAACCAGACACCGAAACAAATTTTTGTTGTTACACAAATATTGTCCGGGGCGACCTCACGGGCACAGTATAGGTAGCCCAATCGGACGGCTTACACCGCTCGACTACCGAGGTCGTAGTATGTCATACGAGTGAGCGAAAGTAAAAAAAGCAACTACCGTAACACTAGTAGTAGTCTGTGGCTTGTATGTAGAAGCCCTTAATATAACAAAAATGTAGCAAAGATAACCTTTTACCACAGAGTTTTGATGTAATTTGCCAAATATTCCTGCGGATGTCCCACAACATCTGTTTGCACAGTCCTTTAACACGTGTCAAGGAGGTGGAATAAAAAGGAAGGACTATCTTAGCGAATAAATTTCACTATAGCCAATAGTCGCTATTCTGCTAATAAAAACAATAAAAACAGTTATTCAATTAATTATATTTAGAGTAAAATCATACATTATTTTTCTCAAAAATCTCTATATGTTGCATTACTTAAATGTTTAAAATAAACTCCATTAAAAATTTCATATCGATGCGGTAGGTGGTTGTGGCAGTCTTTAAATTTAACTATCTCTCCAGTTTCGTTGAGTTTCACACTACTTTTGCAGCCTTTTGACAAATTTTGCGAACAATAATACATACTCCTTGAATTGCATTTTTTTGAAAATGTATAATCATTTAGCAGGTATAGAACTTTGCCAGATGATGTTTTAACGAACTCCCCTTGGGCGAAGACTGAAAAAAAAAACACTCAAATAAATAAATCTATTTATAAAACATCTATCGAAAAATTATACGTACCCGTAAAAATAAAACGTATATTTGTCGCGCTAAAACTAGAGAAATTTTGGTCTTGAAATATTCGTAAAAGTTAAAGGAAGGTTTAAATTCATCTATTAAATCTTTATATATATAATTCTTCTGTGAGTGTGTATGTCACTGAACTTCTCTTAAACGACTGGACCGATTTTGATGAAATTTTTTGTGTGTGTTCAAGGGGATCTGGGAATGGTTTAGATTCACAATTTTGCGCGGTACAAAGTTCGCTGGGGCAGCTAGTCTAATATATAAAATTCTCGTGTCACGGTGTGCGTAATCGAACTCCTCTGAAACGGCTTGACCGATTCTTATGAAATTTTTTATGCATATTCAGTAGGTCTGAGAATAGGCTACTATCTATTTTTCATACCCCTAAGTGATTTTTTTTTAATAAATACGTGGTACGAATTTCGCTGGCGCAGCTAGTATGAATATAAAAATGAATGAGTGAGTGTGCGAAAGTCACAAAAAAGTGACTATCCGCAAGTCACAGTAGCTGTCTGTGGCTTATATTAGAAGCACTAATTGTCACAAAAATGTAAACAAGATAACCTTTCACGAAAACGTTTTGATGATAATTGCCACATTTTCTTGCTGGCGTCCCACTACATCAGGACCCCGAATCGCTTCCTTACTAAAAATTTCATACTCAATGAAAGTCAATGACACTATAACAACCATCGAAGTCAACAAAATTCTAGTTTTACTAGGTTTGGTTCCTATTGCACTGGATTTTTTTTTACCTAAATGATACGAATTCACAGGTAGGCAATCCACCACATTTTTTTTACAATCAAAACTGTTTTTAGCAATAATGCACCTTTTTTTCGACTATTCGCATCTTTAGGAATCATCGCGTTTATGTTTAGGAATACTAAGATTCATTTAGTTTTTCGCACAAGGACGCCACTTAGATCTTGAATAACTACTGAACGAAAGGCAATAGTGTTGCAATAACAAATTATCGGCTGCGCGACTAGTCGATAATAGTCCAGGGATAGATAATAAAAGATAAGAGATTACTAACTCAAATAATATTAAGGTAATGACTATTAACAAATTTGAAAATAATTATTAAGTTTACGTTAAATAAGAAAGTTATATAGAAAATTTCATAATAACTAACGGATAAAAACGCTTGGAATTATGTCGCTCTAATTCAACACGCTAAACAAACAAAATGTAATAGATAAAAGTACTTCATTTAAAAAAGAAAAAAGCCTACTGAGTTTTTGGCAGTGTTCCTCAGTAGTTGCCAGTCATTCACTGCACGGTAGGAAAATAAATTGGACTATATTTGTGTAGACTCGCGTCTTAAAAAAAAAATTCATTTCATTTCAAGGGCGACAGCTTGTGATCAGTCATTCTGCCACAACATGAACATGTCAATGTATAGAAGATTGCCAAAACTGATCACTGATAGCACATAACATTGCCTTTATGGAGCAGACTCGGCCCCTGTTTGTTGGCCCCCTCTTTAACACGTGCCAAGGTGGTGAATTACAAATATATCAGCGAAGCGCCGCAATACATCAGGGAGAGGACTTCATGAAAGTCAACATTCACTATTATACTAATAAAATAATTAAAATAAGTTAACATTTAGTTATATTTCAAATAAAAACATACTTTTTACAAAGTTTTTCTCACACCTCCCTATTTATTTATTAATTTGGCACACAAAACAGAATACAGTTAAAATTACTTTTACAAAAGTGCGAGTTACAAAGGTTTAGTTCAAAACGGTATCCCAAAGCATATGTACACAGCCTAATGAAAGATAAAAAGAAAAAAAAAGACACAAAAGACTGTGTTTTTTGTAGTAGTAAAAAGAGAGTAAAACTAAAGTAAATCAAGTTTGTTATATTACTTATAGTAAATTCCATTAACAATTTCATATTGTTGCGGTAGATGGTTGTGGCAGTCTATAAAGTTAACTATTTCTGCACGTTCGTTAAGTTTTACACTACTTTTGCAGCCTTTCGACAAATGTTGCGAACAATAGTATAAACCCCATCCACTACATTTTTTTGAGAAAGTATATTCATTTAACAAATATAGAACTTTGCCGGATGCTGTTTTAACAAACTTCCCTTTGACGAAGGCTGAAAATAATAAATTTTATCAAACTCTAGGCTGACTTTTTACGCTTAGAACACTCTGTCAGATTAGCTTTGGCAAAACAAATAATCAAATTCGTTTTAAGTATGATGCCGCAAAACCCACAGATAGACACACCGATAAATGTTAGGTACCTAGTATAAGTAATGGTACCTTCTCAGGAGCCCATGCGGATCATCTACTAAAGTACTCGAGACGATGTTGCAACTCTCTCTACTACATGTGACACAACCGCGACTATTTAATAGGTAAATAGTGTCGCGTGTGTTACGTGTAGTACCCGCGACCTCCTAGTAGAAATGGTCTTTGAAACCCCCGGGAGGTTTAAGTGGGTACCCTTCGGGAGTCTCACATACCCCTAGGGTAGCCTTTATATAACTCCCCTCTTTATTGTCGGGGGTTAAATAAAATTCATTAGGTCACAGACATAGGCATGTTTCTTAAATTTAAATTTTGATAAATGAAACTTAACTCTCTCAACTCGTAAGATTGTTGAGAGAAGACCCGTGCTCAGCAGTGGAATACTAAAAAAAGCTGAAGTGAAGAATAAGCCGGTTTCCGGAAAGGCTTCAGTGCTATAGACCACACCCATACACTACGCCGCCAGATTATACAGAAGACTGAAGAGTATAATCGGTCGATCTGTCTAGCGTTCGTGGACTATGAGAAAGCCATTGATTTAATCGAGGCTTGGGCAGTAGTGTAGCCTCTTCAGTGATGCCAGTTTGACTATAGGTATGAAAGTATTGAAGTGTTTGTATCACAGTGCCACAAAAACTAACACCCGTTAAAATTTGGATGCTAGCAGCCGGCAACTGATCGCTGTGGCGTTTTAAAGGGGAGACCCGTGTCGAGGCTGATGATAATGACCTTAGCAAGCGCAGCATAGGGCGGTGGCAGTTAATACAATAAGTATCAATTTAATCATTTTACTTTAGCGATTATTTAATTTTTTGTACTAAGACTAAAATAAATATTTTATCAAAGTTTGCACACTTGTTGAAAATAATGAAAATTTTCTGTTTATAAAAATGAATTAACGTATGTTTTTTACGCTAAAACTCGGGTGAACCGATATGGCTAATTTTGGTCTTGAAATATTCAAAGAAGCCCAAGGAAGTTTTAAAAGTAAAGTTCGCTGGGGTAGCTAGTATAATATAAAAATTACACCTTAAGTCCTAAAAACAATTATATATCATGGTCTTATAAATGACGACTCTTTAAATTATTATCTTAGTTCGATGGGAATCTCGAGATTCCCACAAATTAGGGATTCAGCTAACGACCCACTAACCACTTGGTGGTTAGTTACATCCACATTTTCACTGAGTACCTACCTCATTACCGGTATGCGTTGCGCGAGTGCGAAAGTGATTATCTGCAAGTCACCCATAGCGGTCCGTGCTTTGTTTGTAGGGGCCCTTACCCTAATAAAATAATTAAAATACGTAATCATTTAGTTATATTTAATGCAAAATCATACCTTTTACAATGTTATTCTCACACATCCCTATTTGTTCTAATAATACTTACAAAATTTTTAAAATAAATTCCATTAACAATTTTATACTGATTCGGTAGATGGTTGTGGCAGTCATTAACTTTCATTATTTCTCCACGATTGTCAAATTTTACACTACTTTTGCAGCCTTTCGATATATATTGCGTACAATAGTATATACCCCTTGCACTACTTTTTAATGAGAATGTGTAATCATTTAACATGTATAGAACCTTGCCGGATGGTGTCTTAACAAACTGTCCTTGGACGAAGTCTGAAAATAAAAAAACACTTATTTATATTACTTTATTCAAAAAAAAAATCTTTATTTTAATATTTGTTTTTTATTTTATAAAGCGCTAAAAGAAGAAAACGTCTGAACTACGACAGCAACTTACACTTTTTACTGTTCGAGACTGAGTAGGTACCGTGTGGCCGGCAGGTATGCGAGTGCGAAAGTAAAAAAACAGTGACCACCGCAACACTCATAGCAGTCAGTGGCTTGTAAGTAGAAGCCCTTATTGGAACAAAAATGTAGCAAAGATAAATTTTCATTTTCGTTTTGACGAAAATCGCCATATTTCCTTGCCGGTTTCCCTTAACCATACCTACCTCGAATTCGACATATTATTATATCGAATTCGATATAATTATATGTACCATAATATTTTCGAGTAACTCACCAGCATTTTGACTCCATTAATTTTGTTGAGGATAAACAAAAACAAAGTTTGGTTTTTTTCTAGATAAAATATATTCATGAAACAGGTACGAGTAGAGTAACAATGAGTTTGAAGACGAATTACGATGGAAATACAAAAAACACTTATTAAGACAGAGAGCATAAAAATAGCTTAAACATGATAAATTCAAATTCTACCAATGTGACATTAAAAACCAAAGAATTTTGCTGTCGCCAAAGACGCGAAAGTTGAAATCGAACCTGACTCTGTACAAAAAATACATCAGTTTAATGAAACTGATGTATTTTTTGTACAGAGTCAGGTTAATGTAGAATTAATAATGATATTAGTAGTAGGTACTTGCTATATTCAACCTTTAACTGAACTTTAGGTTATATAGAAGAATAGTGTTAAATTCTGTCATAATTACTAAAAATCGTGTTACATATAATCAATTCAATTCAATTCAATTTATTCAATAACAATACATTGTGTTTGAATGTCACATTTAAAATAATTACAATAAGACTATTAATATAGAAACAACTAGACAAAACAAAACAAAATGCCGCTCAAGTTATAGTTCATCAATGGAGTAGTGACACTTATTCAATAGGAAGGCTTTAAGTTTAGTTAAAAACGAAGATTTATATAATAAGAGTTTTAGATCTACAGGTAGCTTGTTGAATATTTTCACTGATTGATATTGTGCACTGTGCACCACTATGTTAAATTGAGGGCTAATTTTATCTATCAACTCTTTTCTGCGTGATTTCTCCCGAGCTAATCTTTCCTCTTCTGACTTGTATTCATTCAATCTATTAGCCAATGATAAAATCGATAGCCTGAAACCTTTGCGATCTTGATAGTGGTAGTTCTTGAACGCACTTTGTCGCCAAAATATGTAATTAATTTGTTTTTATATATAAACCATTACCCACTTGTATAAAATTAGGAGGCGAATGATTATGCACTGTCATCATTGAAACTATGAAACCATTGTCAAGCTTGATTTTGGCATTACACTTTTTCTTTATTTGTGAACAGTAGTAGTTGTTAGACGCACCTTGTCGCCAAAATGTGTACCCGTTAACCATTAACAATGTTTTGCCACCGACTGTTTGTATAAACTTGTAATCTGCAAAGTAATTTAACCAATTATATCATAAATTCGTGAGAAATGTTAACAAAATTTCTCACACATATTTTGCCTGTATGTACTATAACACTCATAATTGTTGTTGCCCTCGCCAATAAAACACTCTAAAATGGCGGCTTGTACAGTCAGCAAAACAAGATGGTCAGTGTGCCGATGTTTTTTTTAGTATAGACTTGGTTATAACTACTTAAAAAGCCAGCCACGTGCTAAATGGGCTCGATAAGAGCGAATATTTCCCTATACCTTTAAACCCTCGTGCCTAATACATCTATATATATAAAAATCAATGCCACTTTTCGTTGTTATTCTATAACTCAAAAACGGGCTTACCTATTCAAACCCAATGTTTAGGCATTGTTCGGACTATTTAGTAGATGGTTTATGTGAAGTTTGCACTAAATCGGTTGAACGGTTCTTTTTATTACATTTTTTGTAAATTGTTAAGTGGGCTGAAGCTACCCGGGCGAAGCTGGGGCGGGCCGCTAGTAGTTTAATAAATAGAATTTTCTGTAAATGATTGTGCTGACGTGTGTGACTAAGGACAGCAATATATTGCGAGTTGCGAAAGGAAATCATTAGTGCCGTCATTTTAGATTCATTACTTTAATGACGCGGGTTATACAGCTTATTTATAAGATACAAAGGTTAAATAAAAGTATTATACAATTATGTACGCACTTTAATATTAATTAGAGCACACCAAAATTTGTTCATAATTTACGAGCATAATTTTTAAAGCATTTTATTTTAATTTGATTTATTCATTTAATTCAGGGCCCATGGAAAATAAATATTATTACTTACCTACTAAATATCATAGATTACCACATAGTTTAAAAATACTGCATAAATATTACTGAGAATACTATGTTTAATATCACTACAACTAGTCGATTCGAAGTTGATAAGAATTGTTAGAAATACTGACAGTTGCAAGTCTCAAAGTGTGGTTCAGGGGAGACCATTGGTAAGCGCATTTCCCTTACACGACATGCGTGTGCGGCGCATCAGTACCTATATAATATTATAATGTAGTGACTTCCACAACTAATTAGTGTGCATATAGGGTGACTGGTATTTAGTGTAAAATACTTTAGCACGTGATAGTTCTCATAATTACTAACAA
Source organism: Meganola albula (assembly GCA_936450015.1). Taxonomy (NCBI): domain Eukaryota; kingdom Metazoa; phylum Arthropoda; class Insecta; order Lepidoptera; family Nolidae; genus Meganola; species Meganola albula. The sequence goes on from OW388149.1 coordinate 12,464,944, forward strand.
TTTTCTTAAGAATATTTTTAGAGCAATTTGTTTTTATTATATTCGCTATTTTATATTGTTTTTTTATTGTAAAGTAGGGTGCGACGAGGTGACACGATACAGCTGGGAACGCTTAGCATCTCGCGTCACCTTGGTAACGATCGTCGTTACTACTGCGCGACGCCGATCAAATAGTGTATAAACAATTAGCATATCGTTATCATGAGGCCTATCACTCGGTAAAGTATTTTATACTTATTACCAGTCATCCTATTATATTTGAGGGACATACATATCTATAAACATATACGTTTTTTAATTAATTTTCGCGTAAAAGCCATTACTCAATTTATAGTATTTAGGTGGTAAATGATTATGATTATCTTTGTATTGCACCACAACTCCATTAGAATCTAACTTGACGCTACTTTTACATTGCTTCGTGTGCTGCGAACAGTAGTAGTGGCTAGACTTGTTACCTTTCCAAAACGTATAACCGTTGATCATCAACAGCACTTGACCTTTTGTTGTTCTAATAAAAGAACCTGAAAATATGTAAACACTGAATAAATCAACCGAAAATACCAGTCTACTTTACATTTTTATACTAGGTATCATCACATTAAAAAATTTACAATCAATCTCATACACCAGATACCTATAGGCCGACCGTTTAACTCGCGTATCGCCATCTGAGGTACAAAGTCATAAATCATTATTCAAATCTCTTATAGAACTATTTAACCACAGATAAAAGTAATGTAAGACTATTCCTCACTAATATCCATATCGCTTGAATCATCATCACTGTATGTGCAGCTTGAGGAGTCAGAATCTTGGGTATAGGCGATACGCGAGTTAAACGGTCGGCTACATACTTCATATTATACATAGTACTCATTATTGTATAATTGTGCGATTTCAGTATTTTTTAATAAGTTTATTGATTAAACCAATATAGAGGCTTCTTATTGCAACTTATCTCAATTGCCAGTCTGATAACAAATCCAGATTATGCCGGAACCTTCTTTAAAAGGGCAATCTACGAGTACCTACCTTAAAGTTTGATGTTTTCTTGTTCAAAGTTGGGTTTATTAAAACAAAAGAGAATGTTCAAATATAAATTTATTTTTATAGTATTTAAAAAATATAAAGTTGTATTCTGACATTTGTTAACAAACTTGTTGTCACTTGTAAATTGATTAATTGGCTTTCTTAAACAGTCAAAGCTACAAATAAAGAGTACCTACCTACTTAAACTACAAATTTCCTGTTCCTAGAGGCAGGTAAACATTAAAAAATTTAACTAGTAAAATATCACTTGAATTTGAACATTGATTTGAACATTTTCAATAACAAAGGTAATGTTGAAATAAAACTACTTTTTAACGGATTTTATCGCGGTTTATTTTAGATTTTAGATCCCGACGTTTCAAAGTCTTTTCAGACTTCATGTTCAAGACACTGTGAGCTCAGTTTGCTTAAATCGGAACGCAACTTAAATATTAATGTTTGAAGGTAGTCAGTAATAATTTTGATTAATATTTTTGGACGTCAAATATCTCAGTCCACCCGTGAACATGAAGTCTGAAAAGACTTTGAAACGTCGGGATCTAAAATCTAAAATAAACCGCGATAAAATCCGTTAAAAAGTAGTTTTATTTCAATGTGTGATATTCGCGTAAATCTAAGACAATACTAAACAAAGGTAATTCAATAAAATAGTGTTGAGACCTAAAGAGGTCCAAAGGGAATGAATAATATTATGAACCCACAAACGACATTGCCGTGTAGAGACAAACGGTGAGTGGAGCTACAGATTTGCGATGACCATACACATAGTTGATAGTTAGAAGCATCGCTCTATTTTGTGGCATTTTTCTCAGTAGCTAGTAATTTGTTTCAGCTCGCCGCTAATACGATTGAAAACCGCTCACGTCATCACTGTAGATATCTATTCTTTCTTGGCGTCTTGAATAAATTTATGTATATTTTGTTTTAGGCACAATAAGTGCTGCTCGATGGTTTCTTTATAAGCTGCAAGGTCGAGCCTGGGCCTTCACTGTAGTAATAAATCTGAATAAAACGGCCCGTCCGAAGCCTTTCTATACCTACATTTACAATAACGTCGGTCAGGACCCCAATTCTTACGTTTTAGACATTGATCTCGAACGCGGCATACGTTGAAAAAACGGCGAATGTCGATTGAAAACTATATTGTAGACTTATCTATCTGTAACATGACATTCTGAGAATATTTAAATTAGTTTTCAAACGACACTCGCATTTTTTTTTACCAACGACTATGTAGCTAGCTGAGTTTTTAACTACCTATCTTTTTCTTATTCTGAAATATGCTTGCGCTGGATTACAAGTTACTGATGCTAAACAATCATGTAGTCTACGATGGAACAGGCCCGCCTGATATACCGATTCACTCGTGATTACGAATGATTTTCAATGAGAATGGAATGTGTGTGTGTAGAATGAGGCTTCTTGTGGTTAGAAACCATAAAGGAGCAACAATTTCGACCTACCCGCTTAAATGGTGTCACGTGACATCACACCGGAACACGCCAAAGTAAATAAAGCTAAATGTCTTTTCCAGGTTCGCTGTTGAAGCATACGCCGAGGAGGACTTGTTACAAGAAGGATCTATTTATTTAAGCTTAACATACCGTCCGCTAGGATGTCTTTTAAATATTGGAGGGGGGTGGTTATGTACTTCCTTCAGAGAGACAACAATTCCGTTGTACACCTTTGCACTACTACGGCATCCGAAATTCCGATTACAACAATAGTAACCTATAGATGATGATGCACTTTTCCAAAATGCAAACTCATTAACGATTAAAAGATTTGTACCTCTATCAGTTGTTATTATCCTTCCTACAGCTACACCTGTAACAACAGATAACAAGTCTCAATATATAAATACACTTATGTATTTACTCGTAAATGACAACGAACCTCCGTTGGTAAGCATTTTTGATGATTTCTTTGGACATTACAAAAAATACTAGAAAAATGCTTTAGTTTACGATGATATGGGCGATGGTATTAAGTTTTTGCAATTCTTTTGCCTCATTTGTCACTATAAGAGTGGCACGCGACTGCCGCTTTCTTATAACATTAGAATACTTCTAATATAAGGTATTATTATTATTGTTCAATTTGAAAAATGTCTAAAACGCCAGAATATGCGTTCCTGGTTAAATGTTGTCTCATGTTTTGCCTTAATTTTACGTTTCAAAGCCTCTTTGGTTCTACAATGAGGAAATCCATTTCATTTTCTTGCAGATTAAATTCAGCTATAACTAGAAATAAATTAGTACCAAATTCTCTGATACTCAAAAAGAGCGCACAGGCTAATGGTGATATTAATGAAATAAATAAAATGTAGTCGACGGCAAAATATTTTTATTTAGTAGATACTTTAGTAATTTACTAACACTTAATCTAACTTTATCTAATACATTCTTATGTACAATTTTTATTTCAATGGTGATTACCTTTTCGACAATCAGACTGCCTAGAGGTTTACACATCTAGAACTAATTGTTTACAATAAATACAAAAAGCTCCAAAATCCTACACTACTGTTATGTCAGTTAATTCATAAAGACCATTAGAGCAGTTGTCACCTTCACCGAGAATGTCCAACAGCTGGTTCTACTCCAATTATCTTCCATCGCAATTATCCATTATGATTCATAATCTATTTATTGCGCCATAACATTACATTTCACAATATTCATGTCAGATCTTAGTAATTCAAAACTCAAAAATGCAAACCCAAATACAGCAAACCCTTGCCTTTTCAGCTAGATAATCCCCATAAGTTATGAAATAACTGAGTTTTTTCAGCTCGGGTTACTTTATTTCGAATACGAACTTTAGGTAAACTTCAAGCATACCTCTTTTCTATTACACAACTCAATTTCTGGACTTCCATGCTTAACATTTAAAGTAAACTCCATTATGGACGGTGTATCTCGGTGGCGGATGGTTGTGATCTGCCCTAATCACTGTAATCTGCCCGTCTACGAGTTTGATGCAGCTCTTGCAGCTACGGGTTCTTTTAGAACAATAATAAAGAGTATGATTGTTCTTGGAATAAGTATATCCGTTGACCATTAACAAATTTATACCTCCTTGAGTTCGTATAAGTTCATATTTGCAAACTGGAACTGTACCAGAAATACCTGGAACAATGCAATATGAACCATTATCATGAGACTACAAGCTCAAAGAATGCACTGTTCCAAGACAGCAAAATGTGGAACAGGGCAATCTGATGCAATGTACTATCTCCTATATTATTATTATTATTAAATCAATTAAAAGAAAAAGAGAAAAGGCAAAGGTCATCTAAATGGTTAATAATGCATTGTTGTGTAAATTTGCTACAAGGTACAATCACTAATAAGGAATTAAATTGTCGATACAAAACAATATATGTACCCAATAAAAAATAACCTTAGCGATATATTATTTTGTATTAGTGGGGTCCGATTTTAACGTAGATGCCTTGATGCTCTCTGTATAACGGCCGTTGATGATTATGTTCTTCCCTGATATTCACAATATTGCCATCCATCTTTACTTTACTCTTACAACCACGGTATTTTTGAGAGCAATAGAACAAATTGAGACGATTGTTCTTGGAAAAAGTGTACCCGTTCACCATCAATAGTGTTGAGCCATTGCGAACCTTAATAAATTTGAATTCATATCCTGAAACCAAAAATAATTTTAATTCAGCGATAACGAAATCTGTTTTGAACATAAACCCCAGGTTCAGTCCGGCTCACACACTTTTGTGTAAATTATATTTGTGTTATACTTTATTTCCGCTGATTAATTACATACAATGAATGTTATTAAATAAAAAAATAAAAAACTCGACTGCAATGCATTGAATAGAAAATCATATTACTTAAATATATTTTTGTAATCTCCTTTTTTCTGATGTCTGGTGTCTCCTGCTACCTTCTCATCGAAAATCATTCGTAATCACGAGTGAATCGATATATTGGGAAGACGCGCTCCCACCATATTGCTTGTAGTCGTAGTTTTATGCAATAGGCTTGCGCATGACTACAACTTATCTGATGTTAAGCAATGATGTGGTCTACGATGGGACGCGCCTGCCCAATATACCGATTCACTCGTGCTTACCAATGATTTTCGGTGGGATGGTGGGGCCGTGGAATGAGGCTCCATAAGGTTAGAAACCATAAAGAAGCAAAAATTCCAACCCACCCTCTTAAGTGGTGTCACCAAACATCGCACCGGAACACGGCAAGGCCGCTTGGCGGTGCGGAGTTGTCTGGTGGGTGGTCACTAACCACGGCCGAAGCCTACCACCAGTTGATTACCAGTAAATATACCAGTTCATTGATTGTCAACTGATTTGTACCACCCGGAGTCACTTGTGGGGATTCAGATAAAAGGTGCACTCCCACGGACGAAGGAGACTTAGCCCCCAAAATAGACCCAATCAGAATAAAAAAACCTTCATGGGTACCCAACTCGACACAAACAAAACATAGATAAGGACACTTGGGTTACAAATCTAAAGATATCTTCTGGTAATAATGAAATTTAGATACACTATACGATACACACAAAAAACAACATTCTTTTGGCAGTCGTGTTATAAAGATGATTTTCACCAGGCTACACCTGGCAAACGTGTATGGATTAAGCTAGAGAAGACACTACTCAGCCCAGCAGTAAAAGAGACACTAAAGGCTTACGGTTTTAATCATAAAAATCTTATAAGACTTTTAGTTAAAATGGACTTCGTCTCTTTCTTGCTAGTATAAATGTTAAGATGACAGACAAAGACAAACGAATTATAAACCTATTTTAGCAATAATGAGCTTAAAAGACGTGTATGAATACGGGGGTTAAAGTAGAGTAACACCTTAATTATGAGCTATTTAGTTCAAATTCTTAATCTTTATTGTACACAAAATACTTACATAAACAATTAATAAATAGGAAACAGCACATGTACACAGGCGAGATTAATTGAAATGTGATCGTTTTTCATCGTTGGAGCCATAGATAAATAAAATATAAAAAAATATTTTAAGGTACCTGGCATACCGTAGAACTAAATTTATATTTAAATCTCACTGGATTATGGATGTGAATTGAGGCCAATCTCGTAACTCCTAAGATAGCATAGTAGAGTTATACTTTGTAGTGTGATACCAAAGGGTTCTTACTTTACAGAAATACTACAGCTTTTACCTTTAAAATTGTTATTTTTTAACCAAAAATATAAACATTCTTCTTAAATATGTGGATCTTCTGTGATGGATTCCATCAACAACTTTAAACAAAGGCCGTTTATGGTTATGTATTTCTTTAACATGGCCGATATCAGAAAGGTTAACTTTTGCCTTACAACCAATATATTTTTTTTACTATAGTACAAATTAGGGCGAATAGTTTTTGCATATGTAAATCCATTGATCATCAGTTTAGTTCTACCTCGACCAATATTTATAAATTTGCCACCATAGGTTGAAAATTAAGTTCAAGTTATTCAAACGACGTGTACAATCCAGGACCTTCGCCTTCGCCTCTCCAGCGTCACATTTCCACTTTTAAACCTAGATTAAATATCTTCCATACAATATATGTTTGAATTTTTGAGGATTCCATATTACCTAGTATCTATAGTACCTAACTATCTGAGTGCAGTCTGAGCATAAGGTGCGTTGCAGAAGCACCTCCATCTACCAATTTTGCCTCTTACACCTGCATTATACTCATTATCTCAAGTCTGGAACATTTCATAGACTTGGAAATATTCTTGAGAATTGGAATTTGGATCCAAGTGTGTATGCTTACTGAAAGACCCTCGCCCAGCAAAGAAACACTAGAGGGTGTTACTTTTGCTTCACAGTAAGTAACATACACAACTACTGGTTATCTTCTAGAACAAGTACATCCTCACAATACTCGTGATAAATTCCATCAAAAAGTGCATAGATACACAGTATGTTCATGGTTATAATCTTCTTGAAGTCTTATATACAACCTGACCGAAATTGTTAAGTTTTACTTTAGCCTTACAACCATTATAGTTTTTTGTGCAATGGTACAAATTAATGCGAAACCTTTGGTAAACAAATACATTGACCACGAATTGAGTTTAACCATGAGACAGACTAATAAATTCTACCGTTAATGCCTGAAAACGTATGGCGAAATTATTTAAGTGGTTTGGGCAGTCCAGGACTGCACGCCTAATCCCACAAACTTCTATTCTCCTACGTAGTCCAGCCTTGTTTTTCCTTCTATTGAGGGTAAATTCCACACAAACTTTCGTTGACATTTTAGGTGTCTTGCTGGACGCAAGTTTTATAAGCCTGCTATAGAAGCCAAAGCTATGTTTACATATGATCGGGCAAAAAACAAAACCGTCAATTTAAGTTTGTATGAGAAAGTAACCTAACTGGTAGGCACAATATAGTAACGAAACTATGCAAAGCCTAATAATAAATCCCTAAAATATCAGCATAGGTACCTCGCCTCATTCTACTAATATTATAAACGCGCAAGTTTGTAAATATGTATGTTTGGATTAATTCATATTCTACTTAAAATACCAATAAGTCCCACGCTGGCGAAGCCTATAACGTAAACGAGTAGCCTATAACGTGGGATTTTGACTAACGAACACTAGGATAATTATCCTTAGGCAAAGGGGCAAATTTTTAAAACTAACAATTAATCAGTAAAAATAATTGCAGGAATAGTGTAATCATATTATTATCATATCATACTATTATTATAAATGCGAATGTAAGTTTGTTTGTTACGCTTTCACGCAAAAACTACTGAACCGATTTGGATGAAATTGGGTATGGAGGTAGTTTGAGACCCGAGGAAGGACATAGGTTAGTTTTTATCCGACTGCGCAAAAGAAGGTAATGTTTTGGCGCGATAACCGACATACACGCGGGCGAAGCCGCGGGCGGAAAGCTAGTATATTAATATTTATAGATGATGATTTATACATGTAAGCGATACTAGTTGAGTAACTATAGCTAAAACACACACATTTATGGAATTTTGATATAAACTCCATTCTCCACCTTGTACTTAGGGGGTGGGTGATTATGTTCTCCAATAACTCTAGTTAATTTGCCGTCAATATCTAGGTTAACACTGCTTTCGCAGCTTTTCCCTTTTTTTGAACAATAGTATTTATGATTGGTGCGCTTTGAATAAGTAAATCCGTCGACCATTAGCAAGGGATTGCCGCGTCCAACATTTATAAATTTCATATCATGTTCTGAAATAAAAATTACATTACAGGAAATTAACTTGAAAATGTTTTTCAGTGTGGATAGTATAAATTCAAAATTATTTTGAAAGGCAATGGAAATAATTAAAGGTTAATTTCGTACATCGTGGCTTATCGCAGCCGCACGCGATTTATGATAATATGCGGTTGAAGCGACAATGAGTAGTCAAGAGTATGAGAATATATGAGATGTAGGTACCGCTTTAGTCTTCGGCCCAACTACCGCAGACTTTTAAAGCCGCGCTATAATCAAATCAAAATTAAATAAAGTGTATGCCTCAATTTGATAATTATCGACTACGGAGACATTTGGTTTGTTTTTTACTGACATACATTTTCATACTCTGACTATTACCGCACGCGAGCAATCGCTGGCGGCTGCGATTGGCCGCGATGCCCGAAAAGGACCATCCCTATACTGCAATAATTTTGACAATAATTCCTGTAGAGACTGTCTGTTATTATGAGGCAAATATCTCTAGTGTTATTTAAATAATGCCTATAATTATGGACGTATCACGGTAGTGTGACCATTATTAATATATTCGTGTGCATCTGTTTTCATATCCTATTTTAGATATAAATTAATAACATGATTTTTTAAAAAGAAACAAGTATTTTATAAGCTTCAAAATTTTAATACGTACTATTAAGCGTGATTTGCTTATTTAATACTTAATAACCCATTGTTTTAATATCTTATATAAATTCTTAAACTAAGTAGGTACTTCTATAAAAGTAAGCCTTAGGTATATTATACATTAAATCACCTGCTTTACGAAAATTTATTTTAATTATTGTTTATGGTGATAAAATCTTTTATTGTGTGCTTAGGTACACATCAAGCTATATCCAGTATAAGCTGACCTCTCGATGTACAGAAATTCTATACAATACGAGATCAGTAGGGTAATTCACGTAATTTTTTGACGCGTCAATCCAGTTGCGGTGCAGTTACAATTAAGTTTACATCTTTTTTTCTTTTTTTTGCTGATGACCTAACCCAATCAGCCGGAATTGCGGCCTCAGCGGCCTCTATTGGTTCACCGAACTTTTTCGGTGAGCCGTCCGAGGACGGTCGAACCGATAAGTTTACATCTTAGTGCAAAATAGTATTTATGTAATTGTTTAGTTGTCATATCTAGTGTAAAGCGCTCACGTGACGCGAACTTGACGCGAGCGTATCTGACAGTGGCTGTCAAAATTACGAGAATACTAAAAGGGCGGTTTTCATCAAAACTTAACTGCAACTGCACTGCAAATGAATTTATTTAATTACGTGAATTAGCTCACAGCTTATACTGGAAATGTATAGCTAGATGTGTAGCTGTGTGTACTTGCTAGGGTGTTTGGTAAATTGCGTATGCGCATCCCTCAGCACAATGGGTCCAAATACATAGCTAGACACCATATAGCTGAACACTCGTCTCATTCAGTACACATTGTACGACCACATTATTATTTTTGATTGGGCCGTTCAAGGACAAGATCTTAAACGAACCAATAAAAATTAGCTAGGTATATTCCCCAATACCCCGCCAATTTTTACTACTCCAATTTCATGCAATATTTGAAGAAAATGGCGTCAGATAGTTAGTCATTGTCGACGGAAGACTAGGGGATCTTGGTGGGTAAACTGGGCTCGTCCGCTAGAGCTGAAAGCCCCTACACGCCCTATGACTCTCGCTTAGGGCGCAAACTGAACACCCTTACACACATACGGTGGAGGTGCGTAACGTAAAAGAAGGAAGTACATTCTTACTTACTATATGTTCTAATAATACCCACTTAAGACTAAGCAAGATCATTTTAGGACTAGATCTAATAATATCTAGTTTAATAAATATACCTACTACAAAAATACTAGCTCACTATAGATAGACCGTTTAACTCGCGTATCGCCATCTGAGGTACAAAGTCATAAAACATTAATTAAATCTCTTAACCACAGATAAAAGTAATGTGAGACTATTCGTCACTAATATCCATATCGCTTGAATCATCATTACTGTCTCTGCAGCTTGAGGAGTCAGAATCTTGCCGATAGACCGTTTAACTCGCGTATCGCCATCTGAGGTACAAAGTCATAAAACATTAATTAAATCTCTTAACCACAGATAAAAGTAATGTGAGACTATTCGTCACTAATATCCATATCGCTTGAATCATCATTACTGTCTCTGCAGCTTGAGGAGTCAGAATCTTGCCGATAGGCGATACGCGAGTTAAACGGTCGGCCTATAGTTTAATAAATAAACCTACTACAAAAATACTAGCTCACAAAGAAAAATATTACGCTTTAAGGCTTTATTATGATCATTACTTAGACATTTTAACACGGAACTGGTAACGTGCGCGTACCACTCTGCCGAGCTACATGAACAGTTTGTATGGATAAACTGTTCATGTTTCGTGTTTACGTGTGCATTTGTAAAGAACTTTTACATACGTGGTTACCTCACCTCTACACACACTGGCAGAAACAATTTAGTACTAACAGTTGCGTATAACACCTCCCGTGTTAAATACTCTAAAGATCGTTGTACAGTTAAGTTCATAAATATTATGCACTTTGAACCGTATTCCGTGATAAGGTTCAAAAGTGTACACTTTATTTTTTAACTCGACTGGTACAGTACCTACTTACAATATGATTAGGTCGCAAAAGTATTTTTAAAAACATAATTAAACATACATACAATCAAATGCATTTGATAAGGCATGAACTAAAACAGGGTTAACGGTCGATAATACAACACACATAGGTACAGTTAAGTACTTCATCATTTAGTACCTATTTACTTTTAACCGTGATGTTCACTATTTATTTATAAAATGTAGAATAAGTTAATGTATGTGTGTTGGATTATTGACCTCTAACCCCATTTCACTTCATGCCGTATGGGGACAGAGATTTGCTACTTTTAACTCAACATCTTAAAAGTAGGGTAATGTTCTTGCGTCATGAACGATAAAAACTTGGTCTTATAAATTATAATACACATTAGGTAACTAGCTTTTAGGCTAAAATTCACAGATTTCATTTTATTTTTACTAGTATAAGCTTATTTACAAACCTAAAAGTATTGATCAATGTACGCACGCACTACCCTGTTGGACCGCACTGCGGCTGACTAAAGGACGCAGTTGCAATTGCGGCTAACCAGACGCCAGAATACACGTATACCCGATATGCCCATATAAAAATAAAATATATTAAAAAAACATTCGAATTGAGAACCTGCTCCTTTCTTAAGCCTGATAAAAATGTGTACAGAACGCAAAATGTCGATCGAAAGTACGTCCTATGGCTGACGGAACCGCACTGGATAGTTAGACGCGGTTGCATATTCAATTATTATGTGGCCAGTCATACACACAAACTTGCAGTCTAGTCTTACCACTAACCAGGGAGTAATCTAACCGTCCAGTCCGGTCCGAATCAACCAGGCAGTCCGATCCAACCAGGCTAGGCAGTCCGGTTCAACCAATCTTTTCAGGCCAACTAGAATCTAAGGGCAGCGGACGTGTTATTTTGGCGAGAACAACATTTACTTTTCTACAACAACTTCACATGTTCTCCATTGGCCAACTTCACGTACCGTGGTGGTGCATGCGTATGACTACAATTAGACGCTCTTATGTTCCCAATCTTGTCAAACTTGACGAAAGCCCTGCATCCACTGCCTTTCTTGGAACAATAATAACTAGTGCTGTAGTGATCTTGTGAATATGTGTAGTCGTTCAGCATTAGTAATTTTTTACCCTTTTGCGTCGGGATAAACTTAACGATTGCTAAAAACAATCCAGATATTAGTGTTCATATGTACCTAGGTAAGAAACATTATAAACAAATATTACAGTTTTGCTTGCGTGGTAAAATACTTTACCTGTCTCGTGGTTTATTTTAACAATCAAATTAAACAGTAGTATAATACAAACAGTAATATAATATAATACAATATTTTAATTAAAAAGCAAGCCAGCAGAAGTTAATCGCCGTTGAGATACAATATGTTATATGATAACTTAAATTTATAGACACAATTAATTAAAAAGAACGATAAGAAAATGTCCATTCTGCCTCAAGGGGACCAGTTATAAATAATAATTCGCGGGAAGGCAATGTACCAACTGTTCGTTGTGGTGTTCCAAAAAGGAGGCCTAAAATCAATGAACAAATGGCCTGGGATGTCCACTACTGAAGGACATCCCAGAGATGATGATGATAGAAAAACTCTTATCTCCTTGGTGACCAGTTATAATTATATTTTTTATAACCGTTTACTTTTCACAACCCTATTATATTTAAAACCTTATAAAAAAACACTTAATCTTTCTTGTTATGACCTTTTATAATAAGTAAATACTGCTCATATCGCCGTTTTATTATTAGGGTTATTAAAAAAAGTGTCATATATTTTCTACCAAAACTAAAAGATGGACTAAAAAAATTTAATTAAGTCACTTCGCCCATTCTCGAAAAGTATAGGTATAATTGTCCAATTACAGTGCAACTGAAAGTATAACTGTAGAACCCGAAAAAAAAATTGAAATTAATTTTTTTCATTCGAAATTGAATGAAAAAATTATTCCATTATTTTTATTTTTTATTCCATTTTCATTGACTAATTGATTCTTATTGATTTTCTATTCTTTTATGTTGCACTATAATTTTGATGTCTATAGTTAGACAGGGACAATTTCCTAGGTTAGCTGGTTATGTTAGCCCAGTGTGTGTCTATAACCTTTATCATTATATTTTATAGTAAACATCATTTTTAACAACATATTTGGGAGGCGGATGAACATGAGAACCTAATACCAGCACTTTACCAGTATCCAGCGTCATCACTTTTGCTTTACAGTTTCTTGTTTGTTTCTGAGAACAGTAGAAATGGCTGGTATTCTTCATCTGAGAGTATGTGTAACTGTTGACCAGTAACAAATGTTTACCACGAGGTGTTGGTATCAATTTGTAATCATCTGAAAGTTAAAACACAACACCAATTTTTTACTTGCAAACTTCTACAGTTAGATTGAATACCTTGTAAGTGTACAATGTGGTAATACAGGAAAGTAGCTCATGTGCCATAAAACTCATTTGACCGATTTAATAGATTCCAACATGTACTTTTATATTTAAACCAGCTACTGCACAGTCAAGGCAGGTGTCCAAGTTATTTGACACTGTTCTTATATTTCATTTTCAACTTATTAACAAGATCAAAATAAAGGAAATAGATTTGTAAGGTGATTAAAATTCGCACCATTATTTCTTAATCTTTAGGATGTTTGAAGCTTATAAATAAAATATATCTCCAGGTAGAATTAAGTTTATTAAGGAAAATGCATAAAGGAAGGTTTTGTATCTTTCTTGCACATTTAATCAATATTTTTTTCTTTTAAACTGGAAGTCTGAATTGAAGCATACAAGAACCATAATAAAGCTCATAGAATGCGCTAGCTATCGCTTTAACTGAAACAAAAGGCGACACCTAAGGAACTTTGTAAAATAGCAATTTCCAAATCAAATGAGCGTCAGTTCTCTTAATAGAGAAACATATCTTAAATATCACAGTTCTTCCAAAAAATCTGCTTATAGCTGCCAAGCCGATCGCAAGATGTAAAAAGAAAAAAAAAACATATATATGACAGTAGGATATATTTTTAACATTCAAATAATATGTTATCAGAGCTTCCAGACTTTGCCCCATGTGATTCAGTGTTTTTCCTTAAGTTACTCAGTCAATCAAATACTTTAAACCGATAGGTTAAATGTGACTGCAAGGTTAATCATTATCTTTATAAATTTTTCTGTAAATATATTAGTCACCTAACTTGTAACCATCTGGACCACTTTGTTTTGAACCTTGATGATTTGAAATACAACAATGGAATAGTGCATCAAAACAGCTAAATAGTAGTTCATAAAATATTCCCATTTCACCATTATTTTAGTTGTAAAACGGTTACAAACACGTAGAATCTGCTGTTAAATTGTAGATTTAAAACACGAGGCACATAGATCATACACTAAAATAAGATTGTTGTTAAAATCAAATGCACCTACTAGGCTTAAGAATAAAAATATAAACCATCTTTATATTGACATTTATATACACAAAATATATTTAATAACTACAGTCAACCTAGGTGAGGGATCACAAAGAATTAATGAAACATCATTTTGTACAAGTAGTTCAACAAGTACAAGTAATTCAATCTGTAATCTATTTACACTATCGCTTATTGTAGTGACAGGAGGGAAATAACATTACTATGTACTAGCTTAAAGCGTAAAAAATGTCACATATAATTGGTACTAAAAACTGTATATATGCTATAAAAAGACTATATATAAATACATATGCAATATTAATAAGTCTTACTAATTTTATTAATATACTCACTATGTGATTTTACCTTAAACTTGATTGTATGTAAACAAATCCCAGATAACAAAATTACATACAAATAAACTTATAAATAACAATGACACAGTTCTTATAGAGTTTTCAGAAGTCTCACTAAGTAGTCAGACAGTTTTAAAAGTAGATATTAAATAGTAAATAAACAAAAAATACAAGAGTATGTGGTAACAACAAAATACCAAGTTTCATATCTTATTTCTCTAATTACTTACCCACCCGGCGATTAACAGCGGTGTAGATATATCACAAATACACAAATTCACAGCACAAACACCTCACTGTGGTATAAATCATATAAAAACACTAGAATTTAAGAAAACTTTTAGTAAAACACAAAACCTTTTATAGGTTATAAACACTGGTTAGCAACACAAATAGTCCGTATAACAGAAACTAAACATCGATAAGCCGAATTTCCACACAAAAACACTATTTATTGAGTATTCGCGGAATTTTGGAAGCGAATTATTTAAATTGTTTTGACATTTGACATAGGCCAAATGTTTACAACGTAGAATTTTTATCAACTAAATCGTCTCACAGAGGTTGTCCTCCGGTGCAATGTTGGTACCAATGTATTTTTAAAAGGAGATTATTGCTTTGTTGATCACAGCACACTCGTTTCACCAACATGACACCTAAAAATCCACTTAAGTGAAACGCATAGTTAAACGCTCTCTGCGTTTCAATTCATACAAACGTTAACCAAATAAAACTATCATAATTTTGTAAAGCACTGGCTACAAAGAGGGGTTTTACAAGTTAAAGTATTATTTTATCTGCAGTGAAACTGTGTAACTTTTTCCTGTAAGCTTGTGTACACTAAGTGGATTAATTTTGATGCATATTTTTTGTTAGCAAGATTGATTAGAGTGATCGAGATGGTCCTTAGCCTTAGCGGTTTTTATGAAATATTAATATCCACAAACTTAGCGAAACGTTCCAATTTTTTTTGCAAATGTTGAAAAGGAAATTGTTACTGAAGTGGGTAACAGGACTGGAAGGAAACAACTAGGAATGTTAAAGAAGTCTTTATTTAACACACAAGAGTCTAGAGTCCACAAGTACAATTAAGGCACTAGAACTGTACACCACTTCGCACAGAGTCTCGGATCGTGGCACAAGCACTATTCACCACTGTACGCTTCACTTCAATAATCACTTCACTTTTCCACTTTACTTTTCCCTTCTTGCTTCTTCGCTAGAACTGCCTTTTTAAAATTGCCCTTAGGCGCATTTTTTGTTTTTTATGCGGATGACCGAACGCACTGAAGTATGAAAGCGTCTATGACCTAACCAATTAACCAGAAGGGCCTTCGCACCCATAAGGTTTTTCGCTAAAAATTTGTGAAGTAAAATATTTTTTAACAAAAAAATTAAGTAAAACAGACTTCAAAGAGAAAAATAAAAAAGTTAAAAATAACCTTTTCATAACATAAATTAATCGCATTGTGATTCATTAGAGTTGAATATTTAGTATACGCGAATATCACACATTGAAATAAAACTATTTTATAATGGATTTAATCTCATTTTATTTTAGATTTTAGATCCCGACGTTTCAAAGTATTTTTTCCTTAGTTCACCAGTGGCTATGAAGTATGAAAAGACTTTTAAAATGGAATCTAAAATTTAAAATAAATCGCGGTAATATCCGTTATAAAATAGTTTTATTTCAGAGAAATATTCAAGTAGGTAAGTAAATATAAGTATTTGATATCATTTGAAATCGGTGCCAAGTCAATACTACAACAACCTTACTTTGTAAGAAAGATTGATAGTACCTATACCTAGTTATAGCCAACGTATTCATAAACGTCTTTTAAGGTCATTATAGCTAATATCACTACATAGTATAAAACAAAGTCGCTGTCTCTGTCTGTCCCTATGTATGCTAAATAAAGTCTTCAAAATTACGCAACGGATTTTAAAGCGGTTTTTATAATAGATAGAATGATTCAAGAGGAAGGTTTATACATATAATACATTGTAAAAAAAACACTCATAATTTTAGAGGTTTCTGATGTGATGTCGTAAATTAACACATTTTTGGCGCTTAATTGCAAATGCTGGCTAAACCCTACGAGATAAATCATTATAAATATGTCGGAGAAGTCATAAGTACGGGAACAGACTTGACAGCGAGGCGGCATGCAGCGCATCGTGTCGACACGCATCCACAGAGTCTAGCCTGAGGTCCGCACGGGCGACGAATGGGGAGTAGCGTCGCTACACGAACTGTCCCCAGTTCTTTATAGACATCCGTGCGACCAACATCAGTCTAGCTAGGAACTGTCTTACCACTCGTTGTATTATTTTTACATTTTGTAACAAATTAATAGTGTAAATAAGTTAACTTTGTTTGCTGCTCGTAACCACACCCACTCAATAAGTTTTCTGGCGAGGACTATACCTCTGATCAGCCCCCTGTACCGATAAATACATTATTATAGAGACATTCTGTAAATATACTTTATTATATTTAGTATCAGTATTGCACCCCTGCGAAGCCTAGGCGGGTCGCTAGTTGGTTTATAATTTGTTTGTCTTTGTCTGTCATTTTGCCATTTATACTTACCAGAAAGAGACAAAGTCCATTTAACTAGAGAGTCCTGTAAGATTTTTATGAATAAGACCGATAGTTTATACGTAATTATAATTCGCACTGTGCCGCGTAAAGGCGGCGGCGCAGCGCCAACGACATTCGCCCCCACACTTGCTCCTACACTCGCCCTAGTACTCGCTCCCACACTCGCTCCTACACTCGCCCTAGTACTCGCCCCCACACTTGCCACCAACATTCGGAAGTTCACTGTTCCTTCTACCCTTCAGATAGAAGGAAAAAGATAGGTCTTTAAAAAAATATACTAGTAGGTACTAGTAGAAAGAGACTGCCATTGGCATCTGCATGGCATCGGCATCCACTTCAGCGTCATTGGCTATGTAGTATAGAGTCTACGAAAGAGCATATAAACGCTTACGTTGGAGTCTACTATAAATCCTGAGGCAACATTAGGACATTGTTCAATTTTTTTTTTTGGTTTTGACAGTCAGCAGTACTGAAGCACATAGAATAAAATATTTACAGCACATAGATTAAATATATATAGCAGTGACAACATTGACAAATAAATGACAACCTCACATTTTACTGACGTTTCTCGCTTCTGACTTTTGCGACGCCTCGACGACATAACCTGAAATACTTGTTGTTTATTTTGTTCAAAATTGTTTTGAATGTTTTTTAAATTTTGTTTCGAGGCAAAAAATGCTTATTAGATTCAATTCCGGGCCATAATAATTGTTATGGAACTTCCAATTGTACTATTCATGCAAAGAAGATGTTGAGTAAAATCATGTAAATAACAATTATATTTTATGTGATATTCAGCTTTTAATTGAATTTATGTGTAATTATTACGATCATAAGTCGTGTTTAGGCTTTATAGAGATCGTCTATATGGTCACAAAGCGCTGTGAAGTGTGTTTTGAGGTTTTATAAGTGATAAGTGGTGGGCACCCATTCTAATGACCCTGGAAGTGTGACAGGTAAAGTTCTTTTCATTAACATTATCACTTTAAAAATTAAAAAAAATCTAATATGTAAACTCAGTGATATGGCGGAGTTATGACTTAAGAAACGTGATATAATCACATAAATAAACCAAGAACTCCTTTTTAATCTTAAAAATTGTTTATACTTAAATTAAAATGAATTATTATAATGACTAATCCCCTTTTCATTCTTATTATTTATTAAATTTACTATTATTATTCATTCATAAGGTGATGCTTAAGTATCCAGCCACACAATTTTCATTCTAATTTTAATATGTATAGGCCATTGAGGTAATATTATAGATTTTTCTGTGGTTACATATAAAGTTTTATAGGTTAACTAATATGTTTTATTTATTATGTTATTACCATGATTATATAGAAAACACATGTCGATTCACTTTAAAAAATATTGATCTCCGATTCAATCCAAATCGACGTTCCATTTGAATTGAAACGAAGATCAATATTTTTTAAACAATATCGATGTGAAAAATCGATTATATTATTCTAAATAATCGATGTTTTGATTAATCAAATTTTAATCGACATGCCTAATACAGAACAGTGCCTCCTATTTCAGAGTGGTTATAAAATATATCTATGAAGGCTGCTGGAAGTTGGATTGCTCCGAGTCGGGCTGTCAATCTTATAATTATGGTTATTACATGCAAAGATTTGTCATAAACCGCAAAAGATATTATATTATTATATTATTTTTATATTTTTTTTCTTTTTTTTTTAAGTCGTCTCTTTCTAATGCTTTAGAGTGTAAATTACGTAAATCTCTTGGGCAGAAACGATACTGTTCTGTACAATTCCTTTAAAATTTAAATAATTAATTACTCGAAGACTATAAATTTCTCCTGGAAATCTGATGAATATACTTTGATCACCTAACTATACAAATAATTTTTTTATAAAAATTGTGTGGGGGATACTGTAATAGCAAAGTCAATACTTATTAAACAACTAAAGGCCTTAGTCATAAAATATTAATCGTCAGGGTTTAATAACCATTGGTTTGTCCCTTCAATCTGGTTTTTAATGTTAGTTATGTGGGTTTTCAGGTACTCGTATTCAAGAATCTCGTAATCCAAGAAGATTGGTAAGTCATATTTTTATTTTCATGATTTTGTAAAAAAGTTTATATTTTAAGTGATGTAAGTAAGAAAGAAATGTAGTACACATCTTTATTCTATAAAATTTATCACTTAAAGAAGCTCACTTTTGTGTGTTTTTGCTGTAGTAAGCCTTTGAAAGTTGTGATTAGTTTTATGAATAAAGCTGCTAGGGTATACATATAGCAGCCGGGCTCAGTTTGCACTGGATATCTGGAGCCCCTGCTACTATAATTCGTTTGATAAGTCACTGTCGATTTTAAATTTACAGCGATTCTATTTTTTTTGCCTCGGGCACTTGCCCCTTATGCTCTGTATTACGTTCCTTAGTTTACTATTTTGTTTAAAGTTGTTACATATTCATTTTTATTCAGTATTGTAATTTTTATTTTTACAAAAACAGTAAATATATTATATATTCTACGATGCTGATATTTAGATACTTTTTTATACTTTTGTAATCAAAATACAAAATATTGTAGGGAGTTAATTGAAATCAATTGTGAACTTATTTTCAGCAATAATACAGTTACTTATTATTAAACATTTCTAGTTTTTTTTACAAATATTTGTCTACATATGTGAATTTATCTTTACTAAAAATTAAAAGCGAAATTAAAAATAATTTAGGATTATGGTAAGTATAGTAAATATGAAGTTATTTTTGACAACCTATAACAGTCTAACACAATCCCTAACTAGCTGTATTTTGTGATAAATTTTGGCGGGAATTTAAAAATCATCATTACAGTATGGCAGCACTCATTTATTACTTGTTTATTTGCAAATAATTTTTAGTATTACTGCAATTTAGGTAACTATTATTATTATTAAAACCCTAAAATGTATGATTCCTATCCACTTTTAATGTGTGTATTAATAAAACAGTCAATATCAAGTTGTAAAAAATTATTTTTTCAGTAAGAATATATAAGAGTGTTCCAACATTTACTGGCTTACCGCCAGCTAATATAGTTCAAACTAGAAGAGGAGCTCGACTTATACTTAACAACTGCTTATTATACCGTCAACAAAGTAAAGCTACGAAGGAAGGCTATTGTAATTGGTACTGTGTGATGTATGGATCATTACAATGTTCAGCGACTCTGACTACGGGCCCTTATGACCATATCATTATGAAACGAGGCAGCCACAATCACCAAGCACCAGAAATAACTTATACTCCTGATGGTATTATATATAAGCATAATGATCGGAAAAAGAAGCGTAAAGGACGTGGTAGAAAGTAAATTGTCACAAAAATTACAATGATCACAATATGCAGGACCCTTGGTCAAGTAGAGAATATATGGAGTGTCCCACAGTCATGCAAATTGACAGTAAATTGCCAAAAATATTACATATCATAATATGTAACTTGGCCCTAAGTCAAGTAAATATACAAGGTGACCCATGGTGTGACTGTCAAAGTCAAAGCGTTATTGCATTCATGGGTACAGATGTTTTACAAATAAGTTACAAAGTTTCAACATGACACCCGATTAGGGTATAGCAACATACAAAAGAAAATTGTTTTCTAATTCAACTGGAGGATTAAATTGAATTAAATATATGCATGACATTAGTGATCATAGCTGGTCAAAGTTTTACTATTTCCTATGAATGTTAGGGTATTCAGTATTTTTTATTTGTTTTTTTTTGTGTTCATGCATGCATTTTGGCAAAAAACTTACTAATGTAGTTTTAACAATAGTACCTTCGTGAGAAAAAAAAATTAGGTCTAAATTTTAACAAAGCAAATTGTCAATGCTGCGTTTACTAAAACGAAAAATATATGTAATAAAATATATGTAAGTACATAGGTGGGTTCCGTCATTGGCTGATATATACCTGAAAGAAAATCTAATGATTGAAAATCCTATGATTTTTTATGATTTTCGATTTTAAATACTTTTATTTGATAAGTTTTATAAATGTTCCTCTTAGACTAAACTACGTAGTTCTAACTACTTACGTGTAAATTTTTACTTAGTTATAAATAATATGAAGGGGATTTGCATTAATTCGTGCCATTATATAGTTTATTTGAGTTTTTAAAATTGTTTTAATTATATAAATTGTAATTAAATTTTAAAAATGCACTTACATATTTTTAATTACATAAAATTTCATTTTATGTAATAACAAAAAATTTAAAAGTCCATTGATGCCATATTAATGAACTTGGGACGAATTTCGTCACTGGCTGTTATATGTAATTTAAAACTTGAGAAAAAAATATCGAAAGTTTGAAAATGCTATGATTTTATTATGATTTTCGATTTTAATAAAAATAATTTTAATTGATAAGTTTTATAAATGTTCCTCTTAGACTAAATTACGTAGTTCTAACTATGTGTTTGATAAGTCAAGTTATACTTAGTCATAAATAAGAGGGTGATTTGCAATAATTTATGCCATTAAATGATTTATTTGTGTTTTATAAAATTATTTTATTTACATTTATAAATGCAAAAATGAAATTGGTTTACTACATAAAATAAAATTTAAAAAATCCATAAATGAATGCCAATTCATTAATCAATATAATAATATGTATTGAATGAAATGAACGACGAATCATTTTATAGGGTTAATTCCTTTCCGTTTTTAAAGTTTTGCCGTTGACGTGCATTTGAAATATATACAAACTCTTGAACTGAACACAAGTTTGTACACCGAACATATACACTGTGCGTTATTTTTTTTAAGGTAAAGTACGCAGCCTACGTGCGCAAGGGTTTCAGTGTCTGTCTCTAATGGAATTAATTCAATTTCATAATATTTTACAGAGGCCCTCATCATAGAATCCAGAGGCAAAAACGGGCATGGTATGCTGTTCTACCGTGGTTATACATATTCGTGGCGTAATTATAAAAAACATGGAATTTATTGGACTTGTTCTAGTCATCATAAAAAAGGTTGTAAAGCAAATATTACCACGAATGAAGAAGCTACGCCGTTTATCATCACTATGTCTAATACAGAACATAATCACCCGCCACCGAATGTTGAATGTATTTGATGCATCTTTTTATTTTCTATTTTTATTATTCTAAAAAGGTTTGAAAAGATTGTGACCATCAGTTTCTGACAATATATAGGCTAGGTAGCTAATAGCCTACCTTTTGTCCTTTGAAATTACACGACAGTGACAAAATAGAAATTATCTATTTTATACCTGGGATGAATTGTATTTAATATATAAAGGAACTCTTTCTTATCATTTTGGATATATTTTAACCGAGGATCAGGTTTCCCTGGGATGGTTTCGGTAAATAACGCGGACGAAGAGGCGGGTAAAATCTGGTGTTCTTACAGCCACCGTTTAATAATCAGAATAAAATTTACACAGACAAAAAGTCGTAATAAGTAGGTATTTTATGCAATTAAGTCAGTATGACAGTAATAAGTAACTACTTTATTTCTATTGATATACCCCTAGGCCCTAGCTGCTGTTATTTAGTTATAAGTAAACAAACACCTGAAAAAATATACTACACTAGGTATGAATATAAGTTAATGTAATTTAATGAAATTATATTGTTTTTTTTTAAATTAAATAACTGTTAAGTTTTTAGTTTTTGTTGGATAGTATTAAATTGTGTAGTAGGTAGTAAAAGAGACATTGTAAATTATATCGAAACAGTATTCTGCAACTACAAAATAATATCCATAATATTCTCGAAAGTATTTTTAAAATGGGCTAATCATTCAAGCACATTTTTTTTCCCTAACTCCAAATTTTCTAGTGAACATATTTTTACCAAAAATTACATAAATATTAGCTAAATTGTGTGGGCGTTTGCACTGCACAACAAAACATAAACATAATCTTATCTCTCTCTACTCATCACTAAACGATAGAGATAGGTAGTGCTCAGAACAAATTGTTCTTGTGCATATTTCGCAAGTGGAAACTAGGGTTAAGATCGATTATGCGTAGTTGTATAAAAAAAATATACAAGTTCATTTGAAACCTGCTATCTTTTGACGTCGGTTTGAATTTAGTAAATAGCTACTGAGTCTTACGGTGCATCCACACCGCAGTTACTTTTTGTTGAGCAACATTTTAAAAATGTTACTGAGCAACACTCGATAGTAATAAGTTATTCAATGTTAGTAAATGTTGCCGTGTTATTCAATGTTGCTCTAACAATCAATAACATTTTTAGATAATGTTACCTCAACAATGTTGTTGTCGAAAGTTATTCTTTGTTATCTTTTGTTGAGCACTCAACAATTAGTTACAACTAGTCTCAAAAGTTAGAGATTGTTATTTAATGTTACCTTGTTGCAAAATGTTGCTCAACAAAAGGTAACTGAAGTGTGGATGCACCGTTAGTAGAAGTTAGGTAATATCATGGCGTGACGGGTAGGAGTAGTGATATTACTGTATTGAAAAACAGGGTTTAAGTATGATAAATAATATATAAAAAAATGTTTGATTGAAGATTTATTATTATGACTGATTTATTATTAAGTAAGTAAACATCGCAAATAGGGCAGAGAATTTTATTTTATCAATTATTATAATATTTATATGACTTTGTATTTTACTGTACACTATGTTTTTCATTTCTATTTTTATTCAAATATACAGGGTGGGGAATATAGGGAAATATATAAGAATAATATAAATTGTTTTATAATATGAATCTGTATTTAAATAGTTGAATTACACACGCTGAACTTTACACATAGATATAATGTAAATAGGCCATGTCAATAGGTTGGAATGATTATGTTACTTTTATTATATGATGATTTTAATTAAATGTTGATCAACAGTTCTGTTTTATCTTTCTCAATACTAACCTCTTATCAATTAACCTTAACCAATAATTAATAGTAGACTTAAAATGTAATTAACATTTTAAATAGATAATAACCTCAAATCTGTATTTTAGGTCCTGTATTGATAAAGACAAAGAAAAAGGGCAAATATGTGTTACTCTACAAGTCTTACACCTACTCGAGGAGTACAAAATCAAAGAAAGGAACTGTATGGAAGTGCACCGTGAGCAAAGCTGAGGAATGTAAAGCTAAGATGACCACTGATGACAACTTGAACGTGGTGACGATTTCAAAAGAGAAACACAGTCATAAACCGCCTGAAGTAGAGTCGAAGCCGAAGCATGTTTACTTTACTACTTAACTGTATGATAGAAATTGAATTCTCTATTATTTTAGAATTAAGAGACTTGATCACAAAGTGCTCAGGGCGTGCGCCGCGAACTATGTATGGCGCCTTATCGAACGAAATAATATAGAGAGCGTCGCGTCGCCGGCAAGGAATGTTTCATCGAACATATTATTTTTACAGCGACATAGACCCTAATTCTTATTATTCTTATTCTTTATTGTACACAAAACACTTACAACAATTAATAAATAGGAAACAGCACATGTACACTGTGAATTTTCTACCAGCAAACTCTAGGTAAGGAAACATTGTGGAATAGGTCTGTAGAATTGCACAGCAAATAAATTTACCGCGTAAATGAATTAATTATTTTTATTATTTTTAGTTTTTACCTCGCCCGCTTACAAATGTTTGTGATTGACACATGACATTTCGAAGGTCAATGTCAATGCCATACATTTTGATGTTTTCGATCTTTCGTTATTGCTTAGCAAAGTAATTTATCAAGAGGCCCAGATCACTTTGTGTAAAATATTTACTAGGTAAGTATATTTTAACATTTTGACATTTTTTATACTAGTTTTATAGAGTTTTTGACTGTCGAGAAAAAAGTTAGGATTATTAGGTACTTATATCTACGAAAACAATATCTTTATATAGAATAATGGTTTTATATAAAATATGTACATTACCTATTGCTCTTTAACGGATTTTATCGCGGTTTATTATACATTTCATATGTTCCAAATCTTTTTAGACTTCATATTCCGAGATAATATGAAATCTAAAATAAACCACGATAAAATCCTAAATAAGTACGCTGCTAGTGGGTACATATTACAATTTTTTTTTAGAATAAATTTTAGTAGGTTGTAATATCTAAGTAGGTAGGTAATTTGAGCAATAAAATATTATAATCTTTATGCTGGATTAATCTACCTCATTTGACTTTTTTATAGCCTTAACTAATAACACACCTAATTAGCTAAGTTTCTTTTTAGAATAATTTGAAATGATAATGATAACTAGATAAGGTTTTTTTTCTTAATAAATTGAGATAATGCAATCATAGTTTCATTGTTTTTTAAACCACTCCAAACCTCCGTATTCAAAAACGTCTTATAAGCTCATTATAACCAAAATAGGTTTATAATTCGTTTGTCTTTGTCTATTATCTTGACATTTAAACGAGTAAGAAAGAGACAAAGTTCATTTTAGCTAAAGAGTGATAAGATTTTTATGAATTAGACCGCAAGTCTATAAAAGCATGGTTTTAGTGATCTAAAACTTTATTATAGTGAGTATTTAACTACACTTATTTTTCAAGTAATATAATTTTTTTAATTTTTTAATAATAATATCTTCATAATTAATAATTTCATTTTATGATAATCCTTTTTCAAAAATAAAAAGTTAAGCCACTTTTTTGGATATTTTTTTAATTTTTTATATTAAACAAACCTAAGGTCCCAAAACTCGTTTATTTTCCAGTGTCAGTAGTGACCGCAGTCGATGGCGCGACCCTCCTTATGCTCAATGGGTATTCTTTCACCAACCCATCACCCATGCCTGGTGGAGAACGCTGGTACTGCTCGGGACGTATTCGCTGGCGATGCAACGTCTGTCTCCACGTAAATGATGATTATGAACTGATTTGTGTGTCAAGTGAGCATACACACCAACCGCCAGTGTATCAGAAAAGATCGGACGGGCTATTTATAGAAACTGTACCATGATAGGTTTAAAGATGGTATTAGTTTACACACATGAGAGACATAATTGTCGTATGGTAAAGTATACCTTTAGTGAAACGATGCGATCAGTCGTATCGTGTGTGCGACAGTCTTACTCCACAGTCACAGAACACGACCTGCATGACATTGATGGCTACTTACTACTCTAAACACCATACTATTAGACTGTATTCAATGTGTTAAAAATGACCGATCGTGCCGCTTAGATTCGCGCGACATGAGTGGCGTACGAGGAAATATAAAATGAAACGATACGATCAGTCGTATCGTATGTCTTACGCTACAGAGCCCGATTTGCATATGTTAGGTGTGTAAGGAATCGACGGTAAAATTGTGTATATTGTAACTATACATGGTCTTATATAATGTTAGACGAGATTATGGTCAAAAACACCATCGCTGATAAAAAAAAGCATTTAGAACCGGACTATCAGCTGTCGGAATTCCCGGATCTGAGAATCAGAAATAAAATAAAAGTTACTTCCGAGTAAAATTCGGGATCGAAAGTTAAGATCCTTTGAAGTCAACGCAGGAAAAAATCAGATTATTGTTAGAGAGTCTGGTTGAATCCGGGCTCATCCGTGGTTATGGTCCGGTTGGTTGCTGCATGTCATGTAACTGTCATACATAGATAGACTTAAAAATCGTTTCACTCGCGAATCTAATTACGGTGGTCGGCCAACGTGTTGTTTTTGGTGGGTAACCTGAGCCTGCTCGATGGGAGCATTTTTCATCAGTCGTGCATGGACTCCTACTTACATGCCCTCTTGTCTTCCGCAAGGGTTTCCACTTCGAAAAAAGGTTTCTATTTATTAATTGCCACCATCAAACGTATTCCAAAATTTGTTATGTTTGGTCTCTGTCATTTGATTTAAGTGTCATACAAGAGAAAAAGACAAAACATATAGTAGCTATTGACACCTGATAAATCTTTTATTAGAAAGGGGGTTTGTAAATTAGGTTTGTTATTAAATAGGTTACAAAGTTCAGGGTCTTACAAACTGAATAAGTTCAAATGAATCACTTATCCAATTTCTATTGTAGAATATTTTTGTAATAAGATTTTTTTGGGAAATTACCGAAAAGTAATATTTAGGTAGATGTTTATAATTTTAAGAAAATGTTATTTAATTATTATTAAAATATTAACGCAGCTCTATTTCTGTAAATTTAGTTTAAGTATTTTTAAAATACATATCAAATTATTTATTGAATTATTGACTATTCATATTATAAATAATGATGTAGTAGGTACAAAGTAAACAGTGTCAAGATTACCAGTCAAAGTATTTAAAATATTGTAAAATCATGAAACGGGTTATAAGAAAAGCAAAGCAAAACTCCAATACTAGGTTTATATTAAAAAGTGACAATAAAACTAAAGCAACATGGCAACTAATTAAACAACAGACTCAATCAAATAACAATATTCAGCCAACCATTGATTATGTAGTCCAAAATGGAGATGTTATCGAGGACCCTCTGAATATTGTTACCGTCTTTAATCAATTCTATATCACACAAAACCTAAGTAAACCTTCATTTCGTGCGCAGGTGCAGCTACCTGAAAATCACCCTAAAAGTATATTTCTTAATCCAGTAGATAGACTTGAAGTAGCGAAAATTGTCAAACTCTTGAAAAATAAAAACAGTTACGGTTATGACAACATACCGATCAAAATTATAAAAGAAAGTCTTGAATATATAGTAGACCCACTAGTATACATAATAAACCTAATGCTTGAAACGGGTAAATTTCCAGAAAACTTAAAAAAAGCTTTAATAAAACCTCTCTACAAGAAAGGATCGCGTCATGATATAAATAATTATAGACCTATCGCTTTGCTTCCATGTTTCTCTAAAATCTTTGAAAAGGTAATATATAACAGATTGTCAAATTTTCTAAACGCCAATAATATTCTAAACTTAAATCAATTTGGATTTCAAAGGAAGAAAACAACTTCACTGGCAATTTTCAAGTTACTAAATTCTATATGGGAGAATATAAATAGTAAAAAGCAATGTGCAGCACTATTCATAGATATGTCAAAAGCATTTGACTGTGTCAGATACGATATCTTACTCCAACAATTAGAAAAAATAGGTATCAGAGGTAAAGCTTTAGAATTGATAGATAATTATTTACATAATAGGAAGCAAGCGACAATGATTGAAGTTTATAACAAATCCGAGAAACTAATAGAAACCGTCAAATCAGAATTCGATGACGTACATATAGGAGTACCACAAGGAAGCATTTTAGGCCCACTGCTATTTCTCATTTACATAAATGAACTTCCCAACATAACTGATCATTTATGCGTAATGTATGCGGATGATGCTACGATACTTATCACTAATAGTAGCAAAAAAAATTACGAAGACGAAATAAATGATACGTTAGGTCAAATAACTAAATGGTTGCTAACAGTAAACTTAAAGGTAAATTTAAACAAAACTAAATTAATCCAATTCCGAAACTATCAAAGCAAACACATTAAAATCAATATAACATTAGAGGACAAAGCAATAGAAGAAGTTATATCTACAAACTTTTTAGGGGTCACTATCGATCAACACCTAAATTGGAAAGCACACATCGAAAAAATTAATAAAAAAATCTCAAGTGCTTGCTACGCATTATCAATTTTATCGGAAAATACTAACATCAATATTGCAAGAAATGCCTATTTTGGAAATGTTTATCCTTTATTAACATATGGGGTTATCTACTGGGGAAACTCGACAGATGTTCAATCAACTTTCATTCTTCAAAAAAAATGTCTTCGCACAATATATAACATGCACCGTACAGAATCACTAAGACAGGTCTTTAAAAATAAAAATATTCTGACTCTCACTGGTATTTATATATTAGAGCTTTGTTTATTTGTAAGAAATAATATGCAGTATTTTGACCTCAAATCCAACACCAAGAAAAATATTCGTATTAAATATAAATACAATATTATTTTACCCATTGTAAAGTGTTCAATATTTTACAAAAGCACTTATATAACCGCCATTCGTGTCTATAATCATCTACCTGTAGATATAAAGAAGTTAGATGGCAGATTATTTAAAACCTACTTGAAGAAGTGGCTAATTGTTAATGTGTTTTACAACTTGAATGAGTTCTTTGCACAAAAGTTTTGTTAGGCAGTTTTGTGTAATAATTATAATTATGTTAAATTGTTCTTTTTTCTCTAATGTATTTATTTCTTAAAATGTTACATAGTTATTGTTTAACTTATTAATTATTGCATATCCGACTCGGGTAGACTGTTGAAACGTGACTACAATACTTACACCATTTATGTACACAGTTATGCAATAAACGTATCTTTATCTTTATCTTTATCTTTACACACTCTTTATTTATTTGGTGACCCTCAATGAATGTGCTAATCATAAATATTCTAGCACAAAATGACTTGACCATGCAAAATCTGCGCATAGCGGTGCTAAAATCTGATAAATAGAACATTCTTACATACCTCTATGAACACATAAATGTTAGCTAAATTCATGAATAGCATAGAATTTATAGATCATGAATAAATATTACTATTTGTTGGGTATTAATGTTATCAAAATTTATTTGCATTTCTTTTGGGAGTTGAGAGCTAAAACATACATTCTCCTAAAAAGTTATCTGCAGTGGCTTGAAGGTGGACAGGACAATATCTATACAGCGGTAAGCATTTAATTTGTACGAGGAAGCGGACAGCGCCTTCAGCGGAAAGGTTTTGAAACAGCCGCTCTCGGTAGGCTGTGTCAAGTGTCATACTCAGACCAAATAAGTATTTGCTGTGAGGTGTCATAATAAAATGCCTATAAGGTCTTTATTAATCAGATTAATGTTAAAATAATTATAATAAAGCTTGTAATAATATTTGAATATGCCCTATTCTGTGCAGTCAATTTTAAAAATTATGTTTTCAGGGTTACAATACAAATTTATTAACACTGGCCGAGGAAAGAACTGTCTACTTATGATTGAGAACAACACATTTAGTTTGGCTAAAAAGGACCCTAGATACTGGAATTGTTCCAAAAGAACAACTAAAGGATGCAAAGCTAAAGTGCAATTAGACAAAGGCATGAATGTTTGTAGTTACGTTAGAGAACATAACCATAGCCCGCCTAGGTTTCATATCGCTAATGATGGGAGCTATTTACGTTTCTGAATGGTTTAGTCGTATTAATATTTAACTGTTTGCTGTTTTATCAAATGAAATCTATAGAACACGTTAAATCCTAATACTATATCTTATTGAAATAAGCATTGGAGTACCTAAATAATGCATGTATCTATAAATAGTGGCTAAAAGATCGACACTGGTCTAGAGAAGAATTGTGTTATAATTGAGAACACATTTAGTTGGGTTCCTATACTGGAATTGTTCCAAAAGATCAAAGAAGAACAAAAGGATGCAAAGATAATAATAAGCTAAAGTAGAATTAGATAAAAGCATAAAGAGAACACAATTGAGCTCACCTTGTTTAAATTGCTGATGATTGCTATTTACGTTTCTGAATAGTTTGCTCCTATTCATATTTATTTTTTATTTAATTAAGTATATAGACCATGTTAAATCCTATATCTTATAAATAAGCATTAAAGTAAAAATAAAATAAAATAAATCATGCATATATGTATAAATAAGTATCTAAAAAAGGATTCTAGACACTGGAATTGTTCCATAAGAACAAAGAACAATTAAAGGGTGCAAAGCTATAGCACAGTTAGTTAAAGGCATGAATGTGTGTAGTTAACACAATAGACGACCAAAGAGTGCGAGTGAAAAGAAAATCCACAAAAATACTTCAAATAATTAATGAAAACCCCCTAAGTAGATAAATTTACTTAATTTATGTAAATTAATGTAGGTATGCTATCCAAGTGTTTGCTAGCATTCAGAAAGTACTTGTGCACGTATTATGTAATACTTAATAATTATTAGACCTGTCTCGTTACCTTGTGTAGCTTACCTATTAACTTATAGTTATTGTAAATATAATTTAATATAATATATATTATATATAATATACAGTAATACCGTATAACTTAATATAATCTAATAAATTAAAAAATAAATTAATTTTATTTATAATAATATTAAATATATTTCTTACACACCTACTTAATATAATATTATTATGTGAAAAAATAAACAGTATGCATAAGAATGGCGGGTTTATACTTACAACTGTCACGTATATCATATGGCCCCATGTGATATACTTGAGAGCAATATATCGAATGTTCGTAAAATTTGATTCAAGAAAAAGAATGCTAGCCGCCATCCTGATATAAGAATGGCGGATGTATTCTGAATCTGAACAAATTACCAACCACATGGCATTTTGTTAGTGTACGTCTGCCATTCTGGTGAGAATGTACATTCTCTAAACTTGCGTGTTTAATTTATACTAATAATATTCCAGGTTCCAGGACTAAATTAACACACACGGTCATCTGGTCCCAAATTAATCAGAGCTTGTGTTATGGAAACCAAATAACTGGTAGATACTATACATATACTACTTTTCTTTTGTAAATATATACTTAAAATAGTTAATTACACCCAGATTCGAGACAAACAGACACACAAATTTCTGTCTAGGGAGGGAATCGAACCCACGACCTGCGGCGTGAAAAGCAAGTATCTTTCCGACCACACCACCGTCTCATTTATCAATTATCATTTAATATCGAATACCTACTGTTAATTTTAAGTACATATTTACACGATACGACTTACCCCCTTATTCTTACAATTATAAACAGGTTTTAAAGACATTCGTTTGTATCAATTCATACTTTAGTGATGTGTTTAGATGTTTTATAGTATAAATTTATAAGTTTTTTAACTAAGGATGTTATAATATTAAGCCTAAGCGTTGGTATCAACGCGTTCAGTAGACTAATTCACGTAATTTAATAAGTTCAGTTGCAGTTAAGTTTCGATCAAAAAAGCCCTTTTCGTATTCTCGTAGTTTTGACAACCGCTGTCAGATACGCTCGCGTCACGCGAGCGCTTTACACTAGATATGACAGCTAAACAATTACTAAGAAAACCATTTTGCACTACGACGAAAACTTAATTGCAACTGCACCGCAACTTGATCGGCGCGTGAAGAAATTACTTGAATTAGGGCACAGCTCGTGTTTTCTTATGCAGCGCGGCGCAAACCCACTAAATTATAAATACTGGGTTTTTACCAAGAAATATTATAAAGTTATGTATCATAACAAATCCATTTTTTTTTCAGGATTGCAATACCAATTTATTCAAACTCAGCGCGGGAAAAATAATCTACTTTTGTTTGAAAACAACACATACAATTTAACTACGAAGAATCCTCGGTATTGGAGTTGTTCTAAAAGATTAAAGGGGTGCAAAGCGAGAGTGACACTTGATAAAGGAATGAAGATTTCTAGTTTTGTAAGAGAACACAATCATAGTCCACCGAAATTTCATGTTACAAATGAAGGGTTATATTACAAAATTCCTTGAACATCTTCCAAATCAAGAATACAGTCAGAATACGCGACGAAAATCTAGTACCAACATGTCAGTTATGACGCAAAATCATTAACCTCTTTTTGCGCTCTCAGATAAAACTATCCTACGTCCTTCCCCGGGGCTCAAACTATCTCCATACCGAATTTAATACGAATCGGTTCAGTAGTTTTAGCGTTAAAGCGCGACATATAGACAGAGTTACTTTAGTGAGTTATTTATTGCAAAATTCGCAGTAAATCCTTCCTAATATTATTAAAGAACCAAAGATATATACTTAGTACAAAGTTAGAAATTTTAAGTAACTGCGAACAAGCATTATCGCCAATAGAACCGACGACCGCTGATGTAGAAAATATAAAAAAAAACTCGAGTGGCTTGGCTCAGCACGATAGTATGACATCTTAATATAAGCCTATGGATGCTAACTGCTGAACATGGCCTATCAAAATGTAGACAGACCCAGGATGGATGATGATTAGTGAAAATTTATTAATAATACATGTGCTATCCTTTTTCTTCATGGCCCATTTACAAGAGGACAATATCTGAGACAGGACAGCGACTAGAAAACTATCATGTAAATAGACAACTGTCTTGAGGACAATGCAATGCAGTGGAATGTATCTATTTATGATAAGATAAGATAAGATTGTATTTATTTGATTCAAAATGTGTAAAATTATGTTGGTTACAGTTTACACAGTTACAACATGTCTGTGTCTATTGGAGACGTACAAATATGTAACTAAAAATAATATCTAATAAAAGTATGTAATTCAAAAATTCCATTAATGAATAAATAAATTAACATTATAAAAACCATTACATAAAATTAATACAAATTAAACAGAACAAGGAAAGAGACCAGATACAGGCGAATATCAGTTGTTCACAATTGCTTGTCTGTCTAATAATAATAATAATAAATTACAAATTACGATTGTTTTAAGAAATACTATAGTAACATTTATTACACAAAAGTTTCGTCAATTTTTTTTTAATAATAATCTTATATTGAAATCCTTTAGTGAGTACGGAATTTTATTGTATATTATAGGTGCTATACATTGTATATTTTATTGTATACTAGCGGTTCCCGCAGACGTCGTCCTGCCCGGTAAAGCGGTGCCAGGTGGCCGGGAAACAGAATACGACCCATAACATTTCATAAAAATCGGTCGAGATGTTTCGGAGGAGTTTTTTTAATTTTTCTCTACTTAAATAAAAAAATTGGTTGCCTGTAAAGTCGGTATACGGGCGAAAGTTTTACGTGACAACGACTTTGAGTGGTAAAATAATTTTAATGTGAATATTCATTCGTATAGTAGGAAGAAGGATGAAATAATAGTAACAATTTAAAACATTTATTTATACAAAGAATTATATTTAAAACATTAATTTATACAAAGAATCTCGCTCTTAGGCGGGCTAACTGTGCTCGAGTGGAAGGGACGCGTGCCTTTCACTTATTATGTCTGTCTCTCTCGCGCTTAGGCGGGGTAACCATGCCCGAGTGGAAGGGACGCGTGCCTCTCACTCGCTCTCATTGTGAGCGCATAACGTGAGCGGAGCGTAACGCAGTTTCTTGAAGTGTCACCCGGCAAACCAATTTATAAGACGTTGTTACGTCAAAACCATCCTCGTACTTCAAGGAGTATTCTAAAAAAAGAATTAGCGAAATCGGTTCAGCCGTTCTCGACTTATGCGCTTACCAACACATTTTGCGATTCATTTTTATATTATAGATTTACTTACACGATGCTTTTTAGTGGCTTTCTGTCCTGTCTCACTGTTCTGTTACGGCATTATCAAATGGCCCATAATCATAACAGTTCAACTGTAAATCCTATTCTTAGTGTTATACATAGTTTTAGTATAGTTGATAATAGAAAGATTTAATATTGCCTTTTGTATTTAATTTGGTATTTATTTAAACTATATAAACTAAATAAAAATAAAATTTGTTACGTTTTGTTTATTATTCTTCCGTAAGACTAATGCACCTTGCATCCGTGCACTTTCAATCTGAATCGTCACACGAAGTCCTCGGGTGTGGCAGATCAAGTGACAAACCGAGTGGTATGACCTTCGGCCGTAGTAACCCCACCTTTAGGTTGCTTGTAATGTTGGTACCTAACTGTATTTAAAATAAAATGCTTTGAATAAATATATATTTATTAATGTACGTTATAAATGTTATAAACATAGCAAATATTTATTGATAATATTCTAAATGAAACTACAGATTTATTATCAAGCGCTGCAAGTCACATGCCCATCCACATACCGAAGTATAAAAAACGACGCTGCAGACAATGTGCTTCGGAACTTAAAAAAAGGCGGGAATCTCGTTATTGGTGCATGGAATGTAAAGTGGCTCTTTGTGTTACATGTTTTGGCGCCTATCACAAAAGAAAAAGTATGTAAACGAGAAGTAACTATGGTTCATAACTAATATTTTGTTTTATTATATTAATTAAAGTGTTATTATTACTATTAGATTTTGTTTTCCACATAATAATACCTATCTTACTAGGCACTAGCCAGACTTGCTTTGTGTGAAGCGATGACGCCACGCATAAATGTAGTTTGCAGCCTTTGTCAATAGATGGCGCTGTATCAGTTTCTAGATCGCGCTATCGTTGTGTTCATGAAGATGCATGGGGTTTCAAAAATCCAATACCTCGTCCACGATGTTTTCCTTCAAGGAATAATTTCTACCTATTTTTTGAGAAACGAAGTATTATAAGTAATATTTCGTTCATAACCGCAATTATTCAATTAGATATTAGATGGCTAAAAGAGTAATTTATTTTTAGCTCATCGTATTATAAACTTTTTAAAAGTCCGTGCACGGTAAACAGCCGAAATGGTTAAACCCAAACGGTATAGTTATCTTTTGGATTATCTGTTTTATTTTTTACCGACTTAAAAAAAATAGGTATACCGGGCGAGCCTATGCCGTTCATCAGGCACAATTCCAAACTTTAGAGCTGCAACTAAAATCCTCCGCTCAACCCGGGGATTGAACCGGGGCCTGGCGGTAATTAAGAGGACACACTTACCACTTGACCACCGAAACAGTTAAATGGGTATTTAAATTAAAATATATTTATTCAAATAAATATTATGCTTTTTAATGTGTAATACTTGTTACAGGTATTGAATAAAAAATCGTGCCTTCAATACCCCTAGTACGAGTTGTCAATACGAAAGAAGTTTTCGAATATATATCATGAACCTGTCAAGATAAAAAGTTAATATGCAAAAAAAAAATACAAATTATTTTACGCATTCTATTTCCAAATAATTTTATTCTATTTGTAACATTTTATTTCTTTTTATCGGACGGTTGAAATTTAAAAAATGAATATTATGTAATAAGAAAACTGATTTTGACAAGTTCTAGATAGTTCGATTTTATTTTTCGTACTGACGAACTCGTGCATCAGTCTTGGTTTGTCAGATATTTAACTAGATTTCCTAAGATCACAGATACTGGACGTGTAACAAAAGAGCTACCCTCAAGTGTCCAGTCAATGTTGGCTGTGACCATCATTGTCGTGTAGTATTTTATAATCTTACCCCCTTATTCATAAAAGTCTGAGCAGCGGTGGCGCAGCGCAGCTTTAGAAAAATAGGGTCGCGGGTTCGAATCCTGGTCGTATTCACACGTCTTTGTGTGAATTGTTTCATCTCCGCTGCAATATCGGTGAAGGATAATATCGTGAAGTAACTGGCATGAGCAAAAAAGTACTTAGTAAAATAATGTCTCTTCCCTACCGTCACTAATCGTTCTTACACTTGATGCTATACTTATTTTTGCTGCTATTTAAAACTTTTAGGCGTTACATAATATATTATTTAGTACGTGTGATATTGACCAATTCCTAAAGGGAAGCCGATAGGTATCAGCTTATATGGACTCTTCGCCTACCAGTGGGATAGGCGGGATGGGACTGATGGATGTTAGACAATAAATAATAGGTAAAGTCTAAAATATTCTCGAATGTCGGAAAGAACGGGTAATTATGAAAACGAATTCATTATATTTTTGTGAAATTGTGATTTCTTTGAATTTAATGTAATATTTAATTTCAGTTGCATATAATATTATCAATACTCCAAGAGGCAAGCCGTTGTTAATGGTGAACGGGTATACCTATTGGCAACATAATAGGTCTAAACATAATTATTATTGTTCTGGTAAAACTAAAAGTAAATGTAAAAGCAACCTCAAAATTGAAGATGGCACAATCGTCCGCTTAAGAGAAGAACACACACATCCCCCACCTCGCTACCAGTTGCAAGAAGATGGATATCATCATAAAGTCAAGTCATCTGTATGAATAGATAAAATCCTAAGAAGAAAACAAAAATCGTTATACTATGCGTTTCAAATAAGAACAGGATTGGAAATCCGCCATCTTGGACTGGAATTCGCAACAACTTCACATTTTTTAGTACAGTGAGCAAAAATGTTTGTTCGATACAAAAAATAATTTTGATTTAATAATCACACTTAGACGAAAAAAAATAAATGCGTATATCTTATTGCTGTTAGAGTAAAATTGGACATTTGGAGTCGAATATTATTTTCCGACGACAAAAATCGGAGTAACTTAAAACGTGTGTATATCCGTGTATATGAATTTGTGTACCTACAAATTTGTAGTATCCTAGCGCGGTAATTTACTTAGGTAGGTAGCTGCATTGTAACTACATACTTAAGTAAAGTTTTTACTTCGATCACTTTTCCATTTATTTAAAAATAATATTATTGTGTGTGGTTTGATATTTTGTGCTGGCGCTACTTTTGCTTGGCTTTTGGTATGAAGTTAGCCGCGAGTCCAGTTCTATTCTTATTTGAAACGCATAGAAAGTATCATTAATACGATTTATATAAAGCTATTGGTTCTAAAATATCTGTAACTAATAAAGTATTAAGTATATTGATGGGCCGGTGTGGTGGCGTGGTCGGTGAGATACTTGCTTTTACGCCGCAGGTCGTGGGTTCGCTTCCCACCCTAGTCAGACATTGTGTGAGTTTGCTACACAGTACAGCTTTTAGCGGCATTATTAAAATATGTTCGCTCTTGATAAGGTATTCTCGAATGTCGGAAAACTGGTGAATATTAAAACAAATTCATTATATTTATGCGAAATTGTGATTTGTTATTATTTATTTTCAGTTGTATATAATTTTATCAATACTTCTAGATGCAAGTTGTTGATAATGGTTAACGGATATGAACATAATTATTATTGTTGTACTAAAAAAACTAGTGGATGTAAAAGTAGACTAAAAATTAAGGATGACTTTTTTATTTTTTTTTATTCTCTGATAGGCTGGCGCTTGTGTAATGAAAACTGATGTTAAGCAATGATGTAGTATTCGATGAAACGCGCCAGCCTAGTAAAATCTTATGAATTGTTATTTTTTTATATTAAATAAATGTAGGTAGCAATTGAAATATTTTATTTATACCTAATAATGAAAAAAAAATGCTTTTCTATTCAATATATAGAAGGGTGAAAATGTTGGGTTGTATGTATTTTTTAATGCCACATAATAAAAAAATTAAAAAAATGAGGTTAACATCCTTATCACTTAGAGGTTTGAAAAATAGTTGGTAAAAATCGGTAAAGCCGTTTCGGAGGAGTACGGTAACAAACATTGACATGGAAATTTTATATAGATTATTTTTTAGGCTCTGGTTGCCTGGTGTAGACCATTACCGTGCTTGCCAGCTGCAGTTGCTGGCATATCTAGTAGCTTTGCTTGTCTTTCTATAGCTTCTATATTCATACCCCCGTATTCATAAACGTCTTTTATACTCATTATAGCTAAAATATGTTTATAATTCGTTTGTCATCTTGACATATACAATGTCGCCCATGCGCATGTGACCGCCCGTAATATTCTGAATATTCATGAAAAAATATCGAAAATAAACTTCAAAAGGGGGGGTCTATCTGTAACATTTATCATGTTATTCAATTTTGAATTTTTTAAGTAGAGTTTGTAGACTTGCTTTCTATTTTTTGACACATCTCCGAAGTTTATGGGTCGATTTGTATTTTGTTTATTATTTCCAAAAGCTTATGAGTTATTTTAACAGGTTAATTAACATTTTACTAAAAATTATCGACTACGAAAAAAAAAACGGAATCGAAGTAATTTTTTCGGGAAAAAATTTGTGTATTTATTTTAAAAAAACTAGTGTAAGTCCATAAATTATCCCCATAGGACCACTTTTTTAATCATTATTTGTAATCTACTACATAACAGCTAAAAATTTACAGAACATTATTAAACCAAACTGTAACTAAATCCAAAGTAAAACTCTAAAACTCTAAGAGTCAAATTTAGGAAAAGAAAATGTGAAAGTCAATTAAATGTCCCCGCTTTTAGCAGTGAGTACTAAAAGGTTAAACTAATAAGGAGGATGATAATGGAAATAAAAACAAACAAGCAATAGCCAGATTTTTACTTAAAAAATAAAAAATACAAGAATTTTAATTAATTAGATTTTCGAAATGGTCCCCACCCTCCTGTAAACAAACTAAAGCTCTCATGGCAACACTTTTTATTGTACGACGTAATTCTTCACGGTTTTCTTTAATTTCCGCAGCAGCAGCAAAAATCCTAGCCGTTAATTGCTCGCGGCTTTCAATGGGCACGGCATACACTTTTTGTTTCATGTTGCCCCAAAGATAAAAATCTAAGGGTGTAAGGTCGGGAGATCGCGGCGGCCAAGCAATGGGACCTCCTCTGCCAATCCATCGCGGATAATTTTGATTTAAATAATCACGAACTAGTCGTGCGAAGTGTGCTGGAGCTCCATCTAATTGCAGATACATCCGCCTTCTTGTTTCCAGCGGTACTTCCTCCAAAAGCAACGGCAACGTATTGACTATAAAATCTAAAAATGCGTGTTGATCTAGTCTGTTTGGTAACACGAAAGGGCCAATAAGTTCACCGTCAATCATTCCAGCCCATACATTTATGGAAAATTGAGTCTGGAAAGTTGTTTCTCTAATGACGTGTGGATTTTCAGTGGCCCACACATGAAGATTGCGATGATTTGTTATACCCGCCCTTGTAAACGTGGCTTCATCTGTCCACAAAATCTTCCTCATAAAATTGAGATTAGCTCTTTGCTGTGCAATTATCCAATTACAAAAAACAGATCTCGCACCGTAATCGACATTTTCCAAATGTTGTGCACGTCGGAAATGATAAGGATGCAGGCCTTCTTTTTTGAGAATTCTCCAAACTCTTATTCTTGGTATACCTACTCTTATCGATAGAAGACGAATGCTTAGCATAGGGTTAGCGCGCACTAATCGTAACACATCCTCTTCCACGTCTACATCAACAATCACGCCGGGCTCATTTTGTTGCGGAAATAATCCTCTTTCGCAAAAAAGACGATGTACGGCAATGAAGGATCGGTACCCAAGTACTGGTCTACTTGGATATCGACGTCTGTACTCTTCGACAGCAGCGCGTGCATTTCCATTACAAACACCGTAAATGAAATGCATGTCAGCCACATGAGACGGCGGTAGATCACGCAATCGTACCATTGCAATGATACGAGTAGTTAACAAACTTTCCTCACAAGATTAAGTAGTGCACAAATCACAAAACACGTAGCGTCACGGGGTCAGTAATCAAGCGACTGAATGAAGTAACGCTAGCCGACAAGGGTGTGCACGTGGTAGGGACGCAATTGTTAAAAAGCTGTTTCTAGGAACCTGTTTCTACCTGAGCGACCCTTTTTATTTGAATAGTTGCAAATGTTCAACAAGTTGTTTGCTGGTTTTTTTTTAGAGATAGGTATTAGTAATGTTCTGTGAATTTTTAGCTGTTATGTAGTAGATTACAAATAATGATTAAAAAAGTGGTCCTATGGGGATAATTTATGGAGTTACACTAGTTTTTTTAAAATAAATACACAATTTTTTACCGAAAAAATTACTTCGATTCCGTTTTTTTTTTTCGTAGTCGATAATTTTTAGTAAAATGTTAATTAACCTGTTAAAATAACTCATAAGCTTTTGGAAATAATAAACAAAATACAAATCGACCCATAAACTTCGGAGATGTGTCAAAAAATAGAAAGCAAGTCTACAAACTCTACTTAAAAAATTCAAAATTGAATAACATGATAAATGTTACAGATAGACCCCCCCTTTTGAAGTTTATTTTCGATATTTTTTCATGAATATTCAGAATATTACGGGCGGTCACATGCGCATGGGCGACATTGTATATATACTAGTAAGAAAAAGAAAGTCCATTTTAACTCTAGTCTTAGGACTCTATTTCTATAAGATTTTGAGGTGACAACGTCTTATAAATTGTTTTGCCGGGTGACACTTTAAGAAACTGCGTGACGCTCCGCTCACGTTATGCGCTCACAATGAGAGCGAGTGAGAGGCACGCGTCCCTTCCACTCGGGCATGGTTAGCCCGCCTAAGAGCGAGAGAGACAGACATAAAAAGTGAAAGGCACGCGTCCCTTCCACTCGAGCACAGTTAGCCCGCCTAAGAGCGAGATTCTTTGTATAAATTAATGTTTTAAATATAATTCTTTGTATAAATAAATGTTTTAAATTGTTACTATTATTTCATCCTTCTTCCTACTATACGAATGAATATTCACATTAAAATTATTTTACCACTCAAAGTCGTTGTCACGTAAAACTTTCGCCCGTATACCGACTTTACAGGCAACCAATTTTTTTTTTTATGAATAAGGCCGATACTCTTTTCATCATTCATCACTACGTTTATTTTGTACCACTGCGACTCAGTTTTTAATAACATTGCGTAGTTTCAGTGCCATATAAGATCGTCAAATCGAGTAGAGGAACATTGCTGATGGTCAACGGTTATACATATTGGCAAAGCAGTTCTTCAAAGAAAGGCGTATCAGCAAAAAAGGTTTATTATTGTTCAGGAAGAAGCCAGTCAGGATGTCGAAGTAGTATAGCACTAATACACGGTGTTATTGTACGTGTGGTAGAAGTTCATGACCATCCACCCCCACAGTATAAAATGACACGTAACGGAGAATATGTTTTAATCCAAGTACGTCAGCGTAAATAAACCAATATGGTTTGTATAGTTTAGATAGATATGTTTAAAATTCGAAACATGCACATTAAGTAGGTAGGCTTGCCAGATGGCTGGGAAATCCGGGACTGTCCCGAAATTTTGCGTCTTGTGCCGTGTTCAGTAATGAGACCTATTTCGGATTCCGCAAACCTACTAGTTATATAATAATTATAATAACAACGAATGCCACAGCTAAGACTCAGTAGCTACGATTAAGTAGGTGCATACAGAAAGAAGAAGAAAAAAAAGAGAAGAAAGAAGTATGTCTTTGAAAGTAAATGGCATTTTACTTTTCAAAACTGATCCTTTAAAAATAAAAACAATGTATTTTTTGCTATGGCCACGATCCGACGCCGTTGTCCTTGAAAAGGTCTCACATAAAAATACATATCTCACATAAATTTCGCGCCAAGATGTCATTTGTTTATTGATATTAGAACAAAATAAACCTGGGTGTCCCATTATTTTTAAATAATGAAAAAAAAAATACTGCACAATGATTATCTTTTCCTTTTATCGATATGCTAGGTAAATCATATTGAGGACTCTTAAAGATTATTTATTAAATTATTTTTGAATAAAAACCTGTGTGTAATAATTTTGCAAAACAGTACATAAGAAAAACTGAGGGTGGATATTATATACGAAAATAATGTCGTTCAGCTATTTTAAAGTATCACAAGTTTTAGGAGTAAGTACTTGAGTTAAAACAAAGTATTAAATGCGTTTAGTAGAAATTGGTAGTATTTGCTGATTCTTTTGATTACTTTTCACGCTCTGTGTGTAGCCAACCAAACGATTTATATCGTAATTAAACAACCTTTTTGGCTCTTGTACGATGTACGATCGAGTTATCAAAATCGTTCGCAAATCATAAGACCTTTAGAAAGTTTAGGAAAAAATAAATCACTAATTTAAACAAAATTAGAAACAGGTGGAAGACTTGAACAAATTAAATTTCTCATTTGTATTTTTTTAATATAATTATTAATATCTCTTATCTCGTAATCCTGTAAACTTCACTATGTCGTGTGGGATTCCCCGCGTAATCTAAAAGATTTTTACGTCATTCTAACCCCTAGTTTCCACTGCACAAGAAAACAAGTTGCAAGCACTATCTATCTCTTATCATTTCGAGTTGAGTAGAAAGAGATAAAACCCGTGGATAAAACTATGCTTGCATCATGTTCTGTTGTTCAGTGAAAACGCCCTGTAAAGTGAATCGATATTACCTACACTACGGACGGCACAGTTATTTTTTTTGCTGATGACCTAACTCAATCGGCCAGAAGAGCCTCTATTGGTTCACCGGACTTTTTCGGTGAGCCGTCCGAGGATGGTCGAACCGATGCGTACGACACTGATGACTTTATTTCATATTAATATCTTTTCTTTCGTGTTGTTAGATACATAGTTTTACTGGTAATACGTTTTTGAGTGTTTTGTTCCCTGTGGTTTTCATTACGAAGTTTATCTAACATTTAATTTATTCCTAACATTGATATATTTTTATGCTAACTTTTTTTATTGAAATTCCATTGCGTACTATTTGCGTATTAATTTTTTGGCAATTCTTGGCATAATACTATCTTTTTTTAGTTTAGGGTACGATTCTGTCAAAAAATAAGTTGGCAACACTGGTCGCGTTATGACTAAATG
Source organism: Meganola albula (assembly GCA_936450015.1). Lineage (NCBI taxonomy): Eukaryota > Metazoa > Arthropoda > Insecta > Lepidoptera > Nolidae > Meganola > Meganola albula. The sequence continues at coordinate 12,508,589 of OW388149.1, forward strand.
TCAAACTACAAAATAAATAAAACAACTTCACTTGCAATAAAATAAGCAAATTAATGCAATTTTGATATAATTAATTGAGTGTATCGTGTGTGACTCCAATCCTTTGTAAGCACAACTCGGCATTCCGCAAAAAAATCGGGAATACAGTACCTACCGCAGCAAAATTAGTGAAATATGAGTGCAGTTCAAGAAGCAGATTCGAGTACAGGTAAATATTGTAAATAATAATCAGAACTATTTGGTCTAGCAGTTCTGGTGTCGTTTTTAAGCTTTTATCGACGACAGTGTTCTTTTTTTGAGTTCTTTTTCTATGGATTTACATACCGGCCGGGTTTTACGCCGCTTGCCGAAATTAAACGTAACATTAAGCAGCTAGCAGAACCGCTAGGCTGTGAAGCATCTTTTATCATCTTTTTTCTATCTGCACCATCTACCTTAATTATTAAGGTCATTGCATACAGGTTTTTTTAATATTATTGTGAAGTTTCAGTGCCATTCAAACTGGTAAAATCAAGAAAAAGTACAGTGGTAATGGTCAACGGTTATACATATTGGCAAGGCACTGCTTCAAAAAAAGGTTCACCAATAAAAAAAGTATATTATTGCTCAGGAAAAAGCCATTCAGGATGTAAAAGTAGTATTACAATAGAAAATGGTATGGTCGTGTGTGTGGTAGGAGTTCATAATCATCCGAAACCACGTTGCAAAAAGACAAGCACTGGAGAATACGTCCGGATCCCACCACGTAGTGGTTGTATACCTGTGAAAACAACTGAAGAGGCCAAAGAGGCAAAAAACTTACAAAAAAAGGTTTTTTGTTTAAGTAAATGTTAAAATATGAAACCATTTCACAGCTGTAACTGTATACAACATATCGTACAGTGTGCTAACATAATATTAGAATGCTAGTTAAATAAGCTTTGTCTAAGGCATCAATCTAGTCCTAGTGTTTAAGTATACAAGCTGTATTATTTATGTAATTACTCACTTATTACAACTCTATGTGTTTTAAGTGATAATAAGAAATTGGATGTTCAAGTAGAGTGGATAATAAGTTTATAACATCTAAAATATATAATTACTTTTTGTAATTTAAATGTAAGTACAGTGGACCCCCGGTAATCCGGCCCCTGTCTAGTCCGGCACCCCCTGTAATCCGACATGGTCTTTGTACTATTTATTATGTATTATAACGTTATGTTTTGGTTCTGATTGCTTAGTTTCTAGGTTCCTAAATTGATTCATTACAGTACATTTGTTTGTACACAATTATTTTTTGTCAGTTCTATAGCATTAATGACATTAATTTTATAATAGGTAGATCGTAAGCTATCTATTGTGTACATGTAGTATGATTTGTACTTCAAAGTAAATATATTATTGTATAACTTAAAGAATATCATCATTAGATCTGTAATTTGTCGGATTAGAAGGTACTCTTTTGTAAACATTTCCGGACCATAGGGTGTCTTAGGCAGTACTCTATAATCCGACAAATTCGATAGTCCGACACTACACTGCAAAATGTTTGTCGGATTACCGGGGGTCCACTGTATTTATTAATGAAAACAATTGTTGTGAAATATATTTTAGGTACATGCATAACTTAATAATTAGAGGCAATTTATTAGACTAGATTAGTCTATTTTTGAATTTTAAATATGATTATTATATATTTTAGATGTACAACTTTCTCCAAGATTAGGTAAATACATATATGTACTGAGGTCTGATATCTCTGGATTTCATATAAGTAATTTAATTTTTAATAAAGGTGTATTCTGCTCTAAAACCTATATAAGTTTATACGGCCATACTGCAGCAGCTACAAAAGCATTATTACTGACTGTGTAGCTCAAATTGATTGTTTTATGGATTTTTGTTAAGAATTTCATGCTCAAAAAAGAAAATAAAATTTATCTTTTTTATTTTAGTAATTTATAGATATAATTAATTAGTAAGTAATTTGTAATTTTTATTAGGGTGTTCGCTATGTCATATTGAATGTAGTAAAAAAAATCATTCTTTCTACATCTAATGTTAATTATGACTTTTGCTAAAATTCAAAACGGGTCAACCAATTCTGATATGTACCTCATTATAGGGAATGGTTTAAAAATAAAAAAAAACAGCCAACAGGGTAAACTATTTTATTATATTTTAGTCATTTAAGCTGGTAGTATATTTTAGTAATGGACCACCTTTGTTATTATTAATTAATTTTTCTAGTCTGAACGGGGTAATAATTTCATTGATCTCAATAATACTTAATATATGATTAGCTGTAAGAATAGACACATTGATACATATTTATTAAGTAAAGATGATGTCAATATTGTAATTGAGTACAAATCTAATTTATTGATGTAGATCACATAATAAATTGTGTGGTAACAAATGAGGTTTATATTGCTTTTTGGCGACACAACGCCCTTAGTTCCTGCCTGTAGATAATTTCTCTGTAGCTATTGTATGAGTAGATAATTTTATTCTAAGCATATACGCACTGGCTAGTCAAACTTTGTTTTTTTCATCAGCTAAACTACCAACCGTGTGGCTGGACGCAGTACTAAACATAAAAATGCCAATCGCTGTTCAGCTGCCGCCTATTGCGACTCGTGTGCTGCTTCGCGGTTGGCCGTATTCGAATGTTTTAGCAATTGTAGCGTTAACTGAACAGTGCGTCTGTGCATTAATATTTTTTCGCCAATTAAATGCTTTTTTTAGTTACAGTGGTTACTTTATCGACGGGTAAAAATTTGCTTGTAGTAAATGGACATACTTTTAAAAGGGATTGTAGCGTCGCTGGGGGCTCTAGATGGCGGTGTAACGACCCCACTCAAGACAAATGCGACGTGTATATTCTTGTGAATGAAAAATACGAAGTGATTTTAATGGCGAACGCACATAGCCATGAACCAATTTTATGTCGCCTTTTTCAAAATCGAATCATGTAGTTTCTTTTCTTACTAATAACTAAAATTGGTAATTAAAAGACGTTATTAAGTCTGATGTCCCTTGCTGAAGTGGAGGCGCGGTATCTGTGCAGTAAATTAAGCTCGGTATAAATCTTACCGATTGTTTACCGAGTGCGATTTTTGTTGGAACGTTTCTTGATTGACGCGGATTGCGCGGCAGCTTGATTAACGAGCGACTAAGTCGCAATATAGGCAACCATAAATAATCAAAATAATTAGAATAAATCACGTGTATTATTTTGTTCACCTTTTCACCGAAACCATAGCACGAGTATACCAATAAGTGAGGAGCTCGCCGACATTAGTAGAATGCTTTCGTTTTCGTACTTGTCATAGAAAATACTGCATTATTATTAAATGTATAGGTCAAGAAGGTTGCTTAGTTCCCATAATCTTGAGTATTAACTCGGTGAGTGAGCGAAAGTTTAGGGGTGATCACGTATGTACCAATCGCCTGATCTTGTCAACGATAACACGACCTCTCAAGCAAGAACTGTGCTATGCCAGTTGATGTATATTCTATTGTTAAACTATTCTTAATTAACTCTTTTTTATAAGCTGGTTACTTTTTAGTTTAAACTTGTCCCGCGTGAATAGATCGTCTAAAAACCTAGCCTAGCTTAGTTTTGTGCAATCAAAAGTACCTAATCAAGTGCAATTTTGTTTTTCATATGTTCAGTGTTTGAATTTGAAGATATTTCTTTTTGTCTTGTTAGATCATTCTGGAGTAAAGATTTGTTTTTATGTGTTGTTTCACTTTGCTCGGTATAAACATTTTCTGAACCTGATAAGATAACCTTGTTACAAAAATAATAGTACCAACTTAATATTAGATCACTGTTCGATACTTAGAACACGGGAAGTGTTATACGCAACTTCCATTACTAAATTGTTTCTGCTAGTTTTTGGGGTATCTAGGCGAGGTAACCACACACTCTGCAACATGCTACGCACATTTGCATAAAGTTGAAGCGTAAGGAGGGGAACGCGTGCGCATAACAGATCCTGTGTTAAATGTTCTAAGGTTCGATGCATCAAGTGTTGGATTAAATACATTTTAATGCCTTCGCTACACAATTCTTCAAAAAAGTAAGTCACTCAACGACAGCATTGATTTTAAAAGTTATTACTTAATACCTAGATACTTATGATACGTGTGTAAGATTTAAGTATCTACAGTGCTATATAAAAGAGTAGAACTCCGGAACTAAAATTTTTCATTGCGTGGAGCGTCCTCATTGGTTTTCTTCCCTTTATGTCGCACTGTAGCTAAAATATGTGTAAATTTAACCGCTAAAATAAAAGATGATAAAACTTTTGCAGAAGATTTAACAGAGAAAATAGCGGACGAAGAAGATGACCAGAGTATTGGAGTGCTGCTAGAGTCTCGTAGAGGGAAACCCGTACTTATATACAAGAACTATAGATATAGAATGTCTTACAAAACTAGGAGTGGAACTAGATGGGCTTGTTCTGTTGATAAGAACTGTTCTGCGTTTCTATTGGTGAATAGTGATGATGAAGTTCTTGATTGTAATGTAGAACACTCTCACTCTTATCAACCGAGACTCCAGGATATTGATGTCGAGGAAACTGGTGAGACTTTAGCAACTTTGTGTTTAAAACAACTGATCTGATATACAGGAAATCTTTTGCCCAGTGCGTGATTTTTTGGTGGTTCTGTATAATAGAACACACTTTCATTTTCACCAGCAAATTATAGACGATCTATTCGTAGATAAAATTAGCGAACAGTGAGGGTTACTGATGGCACCGTTAATACGGTAGCGAGAGGGCGACCGTACCCTTAGTATCAATAGTAAACATCTTTTGTTAGCGATTATGTACTTGATTTTTAGCACTATAATACGTGTTTTTTAAAACTTGTTCAGGTTTATTTGGTCAAAGTTTGCACACTGGTTTAAAAGTTTTCCTGTATAAATAGGTCTACGTTCTCATGTAGATACTCCTGAAATGACGGCATAGGACTGAAAGTCTGACATAGTAACATCCTTCTAAACGTAGTTAAGCTTGAGTCATTTCGCGGGATAATGGTTTCTAAGGGGTAGTGTTTATTTTATACTGCAAAAAGTGCAGGTTCGAATTCCGTGCCTTACCAAAGAGAGTTAAGCACTAGCTCAGTACTAGCCCGCAATCGGGAAGTTCGTGGGGTGACAACCCCGTGTTGGAAAGTGCAGTAGTTGTTCATCTGTTTTAACATCGAATTATTTTTTGTATGAAAACGGTTCCATTGAAATTTGAGCCGGTTTTTTTTGAAAATATCTTGTTTATTTTCAGATCCAGCAATGATACTAACATCTCGTAAAGGCAAAGAGATTCTTCTATTTCGGAAGTATACTTATCGTAAACAATATGAAGGAAAGCACAAGGCCCGCTGGGTTTGTTCTACCCTCAAAAACTGTCGAGGGGTAGTATTCACAGATTCCAATAATCTTGTAATCTCTTACTTTGATGAACATTGTCATGACCCTCCTAAGTATTATCTGAAGCCGGATAACCTACTCGGAGCTATAAGAGAGCCTATAATCATGGAAAGTGATCACTAAAGTAACAAACCCATCAACGATCCGTTTCGATATTCTATCTGTGAAATATGTAAAGAGCTAATGTCATACCATCGGTAGAACGCAATCTACAGATAGATACCTAATAGATAGTATGTCTACTTATATTGAAACAGGCCGTGAGTATCCCACAGTAAGAAACTGAGCAAAACAGGCATACCCTTGGCTCTCGATCGTCTTTTAAATTAGGATTGGGTTCGGTAGCTTACTGATAGTTTGATTGTAAGGGATTACAACTTAATAGGTAATAATTTGTAATTAGACATATTTTATTATTTTAATATAATAAAGATGAAATTTCAAGTGACATAGATTGTATTCGTGTTTTTTTGAGGTTGGAATGAAAAGACAGTTTTTCGTAACCTAGTCTTCTCTCGACTCTTGACCTGCAATTTACGCTGCTGTTAACACTGGCCAATTGCGTTGATGGATATTATCTACATGTTCTCGGACGTTAAGTTCTAAGACATGGCAACCATGCTGACACCAATATTTCTTTTTATAATCTACAAGACGGAGTCATAATTAAAATTTAGTCATTTTACTTTTTTCGGGATCATTTTAATTTTTCTATCAAAACTGTATTAATTTATATTTAGATAATTAATTAGGTTAATTTGTTCAAGTGTAATAAAATCGTGTTTTAGTATACCTACCTAATTGTTTTTTTTTTATCGTTTTAACAACTCACATAATCTACTTACCTACATATAATAATGACATACACCTACATAAATTGGTGTAGGTACCACAATAAATGTCTTTAATGGTCAAGCCACAATATAAGGACTTTGCGCGCGTTATTGAACCGTGTTCATTCATTCATTCATTTTCATGTTGGCAGGGTTATATAACCTTGTCAAATAGAAAATATTTTTATAATAATAACTGACTTTTTTCAGGAACGCCAATAAGGTCGAAACGCGGAAAGCCAATGATTCTGTACAAAAATTACACGTATTCTCGCTTCACAAACCCATTGAAGAACGGTTGTTGGAGGTGGTACTGTTCGAAAGTGAAGAACTGCAGGGCATATTTAATTACCACTTATGATGACATCATCGTAGTTGCTGAAGGAGAACATAGGCATTTGCCAACAGATACCAACATAAATGCAGTTAATATTCCTATTAAAAATAATATCCATGCTACATTTAATCTATATTAATAAACTTGACGAGGTTTTTTTATGTTTTGGCGCAAGTCCTAGACGACCTGCAAAACGTTATAATTGTAATCGTAAAACTTATACCTATAGCAATTATTTCGATCTAAGAAATTTTCTATTCACAAGTAATTCCTGGGTGTGAGTAAGGTAGCCGGTGCCAGTCGCCATATAAAGGATGGGCATGCTCAGCTCATGCAAAGGCATCACCTGGGCATGCCCATCCTTCATTCCGTGCATGCCTGGTTTTGCAAGCGTTCATTGAGTACCGAATGGGGTGTATGATTGTTTGCCGACATGGAAGTGTAAGAAAGCGACATTATATAGCGTGCGGCTCGGCGTGCAACGACTGCAGTCCGCAGCACTTGGGCCCTTAGTGATATGGCAAAGCGATACCAAAACCGATAAAAAAAAATTTGGATTGACAAGATTGTCACGGTACTGTTCGAAGGTGAATATCCAAACTGTCCAATCCATACTGTATTGATCTTTCGCTATCGCTTTGCTATGGATCCAGGGATCTAGTAGTGACACTGGTTACGTGAACCGCAGACTGCTGCCATTGCTGAAATTTTTTTTTCGAAACAATTGTGGCGTACTTGCGCGCCACGTACGATTTGCAGTGAATCTTGGTATGTACCGCGCCGGCCCATACTGTCGGTTGCATCTGCAGCATCTGTGCAGCGGCTTCAGTCTGTAGACCGTCTCGAGCTTTTACCTTTAGTTGGAGATTGAACGCACAAAGCGTTTAACTGGTTGCGGCCAGTCGCTTCATTCAACTGATTTGGGTTCTTGTCAGTCCGTTAAGATCATGTGGTTTCATATAAAAATTGTAGTGAAATAGCCGCATGAGGTAGACCACATTCCTTTCATCCGCTAGAGCGTTCAGGCTCTTAGACGTAATAACAGGGCGAATTTTAAACGCGCATATAAGTCGTGTAGCCTACACGAGTTATAGGTATCACGCTTTAAAGGATATTACGATAATGATACTTTCAGCATATACGGCAGCTAAAACATGCGTTCCTAAAATACGCAGAGTGCTATGGCCTTAGTTTTAATTTTGACTTTAAAAGTTCCGTTATTCATTATTTTGATATATAACTAGTTGTAAGAAATAATATAGGAGATATAATATTAGAATACCTAAAAACCTGGGCGATATAAATATTTTGCACCCGAAACAGAAGCGGCCTTTAGAATTTTCGTAATATATTACAACATAAGCTCATTAAATAATAAAATCTCACATCTAGGTACCTATTAAAGCCTGCTTGCAGGTTATTACCAGGTTAGTACTCACTCACATTAGGTTATTACCTAATGTGAGTGAGTACCTAATAAGTGATAGGATGAAGAGGAGACTATTACGTTACAAGGAACAAAAGAGACGTTTCAGGCTCAAGGCCGCTGCAATATGTTGTCCTGGGTTGAGTCTGCCTTAGACACATTACATTTGCTTCTTACAAATTTAATCTGTCCCAATCTCTATTCATGAGGTGACACTTGCGCGCAGTGGGCTAATTCACGTAATTAAATAAGTTCAGTTGCAGTGCAGTTTCAGTTAAGTTTCGATCAAAACAGCCCTTTTGGTATTCTCATAATTATGACGACCGCTGTCAGATACGCTCGCGTCACGTACGCGTCACGCGAGCGCTTTAGCGTGTATTTATTTGTATGACAATCACAAGAATACCATTTTACACTCAGACGTAAACTTAATTGCAACGTGATTGCAACTGCACCGCAACTTGATCGGCGCGTCAAGAAATTACGTGAATTAGCCTACAGGTTAATTTGTTACATCGGTTGGCTTATTTTTTTAAGATCATTCATCAAAAGAACGTTAGAGCAATAACATCGATCCAATTTAATATAATCTTAACTATTTTAATTTGATATATTTTATTACCTTTTAGACAGCATTATTAAGGCTCAAGTAAGTAGATATCTATTATCGTTAATTTTTTATTTTTGAGAAATATGTTAAGTTTATAGAGTATTTTATTTACGTTCCTAAAAATAAAAATTAATTAGTATTTAAGAATTTATACTTGGCATCTATTAATTATAAGAATCATTCGTAATCACAGGTGAATCGGTATATTAGGCAGGCGCGTTCCATCTTAGACTACATCATTGCTTAACATCAAGCAAGTTGTAGTCAAGCGCAAGCCCATTTCATAAAAAAAAAACATATTTTTCAAGACCATCACGTGAAGTATGGGTGATACCCCTCCCCACTTCAAGTATCTAATGGAAGCCCCCTTAGATGTTATAGTAAGGCGTGCCTTTTATTACGATGTTATAATACGTAGGTAGATTTTATAAAATTATAAATTAAGTACCTATAGAAAATAATATGCCTATATAATAAAATTATTATAACAATCAGTTTTTTATTTATCCCCTGATGTAACCCGCTCCAGATAATCGATTTTGCTAAGTACCTACAAGGTAAATAGTCTAACTTCATAATAGTCATTTCACTGCTGCCCCCCGATCATCTAAAACTAGTGTCCGGCAACGTCCTTGAGCCGAGTTCGTCCCCACATGGGGAGCCCTCATAGCAGTTGCCACAGTACTTGATCGGTTCGACCGTCCTCGTTCTCGGACGGCTCACCGAAAGTCCGGTAAACCAATGAAGGCCCTTCCAGCTAATTGGGTAAGGTCATTCGTGAAAAAACTGACTGCAAAAAGAATGTTAATGTTTGGGTACCTAGTTAAGGACTAACACAGATCAATAAGATTTAACCTCGAACCTAAACATGATCCCTAACTGGTGCCCAATGAGCTTTTGAGAATTGCGGTTCAAAAAATTTATGGCGTGACAAAAGTATGGCCGCGATGCTCTGATTTCATCGCCTCATCGGACTTTCGGAGAATCGTTACTAACTGATTAAACAGATTCTGCATGTCAGAATGTATTTCAAAACGAGCCACTATTGGCGCTGTACATTTTCTGTATACAAATGATATCATAAAGAATTAAGAAACACCGTTCCACGTAAAGTACATTTAATTCAATTATAAGATAAAATAAATTAGAGGTATTGAGTATTACATTCAGTCTTGTTATTATGGGCTCTTTTTTTACAATACAGATAATTTATATCTTGAACTTTTGACAACTGTCAATTTATGGAAATTTTGTCAAAAGGTCAAAAGTACTCCTCAGATAAAAGTTATCTGCATAGCAAACAATCGGCCCTAAGAGGCCGACTCCACGAGCGTGAGAGAACCAAAATACACAAAAATGTATGGCGCCACGACTATAGAAACGTCGCGATTCTCTCACTCGTATAGAGAGCCCCTAAGTCTTCAATATTAGGTACTTTCATCTTACATTTAAGTACTTAAAGTAAAAATAAAATTATTTAATTATTATTCAAATAATTTGAGCATACAGACCTATTCCCCAGTTTATAATCTAAATTTGTCACCAGAATCCATTCACAGTAATTTTACCTCTGTCTGATATGTCGACTAACCTGAAAGTAGACGACTATTCTCCTGCTTTTGGGTTTGCCAGCATATCAACTAGAAATAAAATTATTTCTAACAAATGCGACTAAGCCTTTTTTAATGAGGTAAACAATTAAGGAGTCTTAATATCCCTATATTTATCAGTCCATTATTTCTATTAAAATTAATCCTTAAAAAATAGGTAAGTACTTACATCTAAATATTTTGAATAGTCTTATATCAAAGTATTCCAAGTCTTAAATCTAAAACAGTCATTAATATTCAGTCTATATTTGTACAAAGTTTGTAAACTTACTAAAAAAATGTAAAATTCAGTTTTATATGAGGTAGAGAGTTCAAAATCAGTCTTTATGTAAAATAATAGTTGAACATTAATACTATCCTTATTATATTATACTTAATTGTGAACTTTCTAGACAAAAAATGTTAAATATTAACAACAATACACTACAGTTACATACATTCTGAACAACCTTGTATACAAATTTTTCGCACTTAAACTAATATAAAGCGCTCAGGGCTCATTCCGAAGTCACAGTAAAGATAAAATAAAAGGCAACTGTCTTACCAAACGTAAACAAATCCAACTTTTTTTAATGAAGTTATGTCTTATCAAACTAAATACAGAAAGCATCACTGTTGCTGTGCGTCATACATTTTATCTAGAAATGACCCCAGCATGTGCCCTGAGCTCTTTTTATCAACCATTCTTAGTCCACATATTTTTTGTTGTTTGTTTCATGGAGCTGGGCATTTAGGCAAACTCATTGATCAATATGTATTTATACCCTTAAACAACCTTATATGATCCATCTTTTCTCCGATAAAAGCCATGTGGTGGATGGTTATGTTCATTCCGTACCCGTTTAATAGCACTTCCCATTCTGTGTACAATTGTCGTTACATCCACAGTGCATCCAGTTTTAGTACGAGATGTGCAGTACCACTGCTTCTTGCCATATGCCAATTTATTCTTCAGCCTGAACGCAAAACCTTCATGTACTAATAACAAGCTGCCTTTCCGTGTAGGTATGAAGTTGGCCACTGAAATAAAATTCATTTGTTATTAAATTGTATGGACGTTTTATTTCTTTATTAAAGTAGGTTGTAATGCTTAAACTATTGGCATAAAATAATACGTCAAATTGATTCAAGATTTATTTAAAAAAACATCATATAATAACAGATTTAATGGCAATTTTTATTTAATTTTTAACTAATGAATGAACAGCATTTTAACAATAATTAAAATTACATTGACAAGCTAATTTAGAAAATATCAAATCTTATTTGGCGGTAACTGCTCTAAGAGTCGTAATGGTTTTCAATTAGTTTTGCACCAAATAAAACATTCTTAACATAAAGTGTTTTCGATTTGTTAGCAAACAATGCATTAGGTTAATTATCTGTTTAAGTCACTAATTAATATAAAACAGTAACACAATTATTTTCACATCGACACACCGACTGTAAATGAAAATACTGACGCTGAGCTGACTGATGTATTTAGTTACCTTACCTTCACAATTATTAGAATTATTTGTGTCAGTGTCAGATAAGTGTCAAAGTCATTTTTTGAAAGTGATTACTGTGTTGCCTGTTGTGTTACTACTTACTACCTTGTTTTTTTTACCAATTAAATAGACCTACGTCATCTGTGATGGATTACATTCCACTATAAAGTGACAAAAAAAATAAAGCGATTAATTTCGATACACGTGTTATAATTTTTAGTCCAAGCGATGTTTAAATCAAGTTAATTTTTTTATAAGTTTACAGTACGCTATAGTTGCAACTTGTAATAATGTACAGTGTTGGCTATGTCAACGTTCATGTCAAAATTGTCAAACGTTTATCAAAAAGACAAACCAACCGCAAACGTGCTTCAATCAACTCATTGAATGAAAGATGAAAGATCAGCAAATGGCTTATTAATGAATTCACCCGTGTTTTTGTATGTGCGCATTGTAATTAATTAGAATTATTGATATTTTATAATGATATTATTGACTGTATTATTTGTTGTGTAAAATACGGTTTAAAGTATTGTGAACTAAATTTTTACAGTGTGTGTGGTGAAGTTCTGAAAAAGTTTTAACTTATTTATTTTTTTATTGACTAGCGAAGGATTGGTTTACAATTGTTTTTATTTAAGGTTAAATTAAGTGTTATTGCTCAGAATTTGGTAAATTGAGCCTTTAAATATACTGTTATCCTTGTCCAGCCACTACCTACTTTTTAAAGTCAGCAATGTGTAGGTATGTAGTACACTACTACCTCACCTTACCTTAAATAGTTGTAAGTTTACCCAGGTTTTGTCATTTAAGTTACATCTGGTAAGATACCTTCTTTCTCTATTTATAAATGCTGTTCCTTAATCTTACTAAAACTTTTTAAAGTCATAATAAGCAATTTGAACAATTATTTTGTAGTCTGTTTGTTAATATACAGGCCATAAAAGAAAAAAGTCAATTTAATAGTAGGTACCTATTAAATTATACCTTTGGTGAAGTGAGGATGACCATTAACTATCGTTTGCTGTTATTTTCAGAGATGTTAGTTAACTTAGATCTTGTGTAAAATGTTACATACACTACCTAACACATTTTTTTAGTGTCATTTTCAACATTATTTAATTTTCCCTTTTTAATAATTTAGTAAATAAGCTACCATTGTGTTAATCATTGTGTTAATTATAGGGATAATTCTAAGGTATTAAAATTAAGATTCTATTGAATCGATCTTTAGATTATATAAATATATTAAAGAAATATTTTTCGATTTTAACAATAATACTGAGACAACATTGAAGTCAAATAGTGGAAGTACTTTCTTATTTCCATCATAATCACTAGAAACTACTCCCTGAACGACTCATCATGTAATACTGGCATCGTAGACTGCATCATTGCTTCACATCAGGGGAGTTGTGGTCAAGCGCGTGCCTATTTTAAGATAAAGAAATATATACATAAATATAAACAGATAGACAGACTAACGAAATCTGATGACTCGACCTCGCGGTTATCGAAAATTTATTTAAATTACCAAAATTTTTTCCAATTTGAAATAATTCTTCTCGATATTTTATGTTTCTTGTTATAATTTATACATGGTATTTTTTCACAAGTCTATTATAATATTCATTGACATATTATATATTGTTGCCTTTTAGTGTGATGGGAATTTTGGTAGTTTGTTATTATTTGGTTTAATTTAATTTGATTTTCGATTTCTTTTTTCTTAAAAATTCAAAAATAGGACAAATTAAAAGGATTAAAAAAAAATTTTTTGTATTCTTGTCATTATGCAATGTTTTATTTATAAATTGTCTTAGGTAAATATAAAAAAGCTAGTAACATATACCAGATAGTAGGTATACCAGACATCAGTGAATCCATTGTTAGTTAGTGTAAATAATGATCAAACAGTAATAAAATAATGAAGCCTACAAGACTTATATTTTAAGGTTTATTATTTTATAGAAATATTAACTATCCTATTAATTTTGTATGAAAACATATTTACTGTAATATATTTATGTTTCTTATATAAAATTAATAAAAATTTATGTTTGTAATGAAAAAAAACAAAAATGATGTGGACTTAAATTACTTATTAGACTATACATTTTACTTTTGACGTTTTAAGATTTTTTTTTACAGATACAATGTAACATGGCTATCTTGATGTTATGATGATGATAAAGGTTTATGTATCTTATAATCAATATTTTAAGACTAGATACTAAAGTGATAATATTAATGTGCCTATAAAAATCTGTTATTTAACTTGAATAATTGTTGTGTTCCTATGTATGCAATTAAATGATAACATAATTACTAAGGTGTATTTAATTTTCCTTCCTCATTATTTTTTAATATCAACTGTACTCCAATGTATATCCTATGTATGAGTTACAAAATAATTACCGTTTTCAGGCATATTCATCAACACGAGAGGTAATTCGAAATTGTTTATATACCAAAACCACACATTCAGATTTATGTACAAGAAAGCATTTGGTAGTCAACTATGGTATTGCTGGTATTTCTTCAGTCGGTGTTGTCCTGCGAAGTTGAGGATAAACAACGATGGAAAGGTTACTGAAAGTATTGGACGACATAATCATGACCCACCGACGTGTTGGATGACACCAGACGGTAAATCCTACAGCCTACCCCCACTACCGGACAAAAACACTCCAAACAATGTATGAAATAATAAAAGTATTTTGAGACAATGTGTTTCACTGCCTTTATTTTTGTTGTGACGTGAACTGCCTCTATTTCAAACTAATGAGATTTTATTTGTATTCTATATTTAGTTCTTAGTTATATTAAGTTATAGATAGTTTAAAAAATGTTTGGCATTGTTTAAATGAAAGGATTATTAATTATGATATGAATTGATTCCATGTTATTAATTTTGTTAGTGTTGTACCTACTAGTTTTTTTAATAAGACCTACCAACAACCTTTTTTCAATTTGTAAGCCGCGACCTTGGAAAATTCCGGCGACACCTTAATCGCCGGAATTGGTCATCCTGTAAAGGGGTCGCGTATTCAAAAAGATTGATATGTCACTGCTACACAATATACATATTGTGAAAAGTCTATTGTGAACAACGAAAATAGCTTGACACAGTTCCACATTTACATATTTTTTTCTAAGAAAATCTAGATCTATTGAGAAGCTATTTTTGCTGTTATGATTAAGTGAATAGTCCGTAGGTATGTCTTGAAAATGTCTTATATTTTAAAACGTGTGTAATATGTATGTAAAGCATAGTAGGTACCTAATAATTAATTGATGTGAATAATTTAAAAGTGTGACTGGTTTTGAATTTACAAAACTATAAAATTGCAACGAGAAGCACTGTTACTGGTTTGGGGAGAAATTTCCCAATCTTTAAAGCTGTGGTTTGACTTGTTGGGAATAGTACTTCCAAACATGTAACAGTGTCACTCGTTTTAGTGTGGCATATAGGAATACAGATGTTTTTGACAGACTTGACCTAAACAGCATTTTGATTATATTTTAAGTATGTATTATGATGATACTGTTTGAACACAGAAGTAACACATTTTTACCGTAATCAATTTTGTTATTGTGCTTACATTTCTGTTCTAAGACGCATTTAATTCATTATCTTAGATACCTTTTTAACCGTCTATTAAGTATCTAATCTGATTATTATATATACCTACTTTACACACCTACGAAGTCATGGGCGTGGTCAGGATTTAAACAAGAGCGGATCCAGGTTTATAGATACGGTGTTCATGCCTACAACTTTAATTAATGTCGACATGGTGAATTACGCTGATACCTACATTTGGTTTTGATTTTCACTATGATATTGCCTTAGGAAGCGCTTTTCACATTTTTTTTTTGGTACGGACATAATTATATCTACCGCGAGCGGACTCGTCTCTGACTTACACTTGTTTGATATTTTGGCGACCGTGACCAGAACGTTTTCTTGAGGCTGGAACCGCGCTTGGGTTATGGGGTGTAGACATCCCCACGCTACGCCCATGTACGAAATGAATGCGTATTATTAATATATCTATTCTTAATTGAATAATTGTTAATCCCAACTAAACAACCACGTCGCCAAATTGCATTTATTTGCTATCTTTAAGATTAGTTATCATTTGGCGATATGGAAATATTATAGAACAACAATTCGTCACTAAGTTATAAAGGCCTTAGGTTACTCTTATTTTATCGTCTGCCGAAGTAAAACTAAGCAAGATTTGATAAGTACCTAAGCAAGTTTATATTAACCACAACCAAGGCATTAGGCATTTGGTATTATCGATGTTCATGAAAATTTGTCAAAGATTATTAACCTAAGACTTTAAATTAATGTTATTGTTTAGGCATCTCACAAGTGTATCGTAAGATAAATTTCTTTCCAAAAATAATTCAAGTTCATACCTACTGGTTACCGTTGGTGGTCAAAAATTTTGACATGGTCCCTTCATCTTCCAAAGTATGAAGACCCTCTGGTTTAAAAAGTTTTTAGAACGTTTTAGTGTTGTTAAATTTCTTTGTGTTCAACACTTTTGACGGTTTTGACAGGTTTTGCATTTATAGACTGTCAAAAACCTACACAACACGTTCGTGAGATACCTGAACAAATATTGTTAAACTTATCTATTGAATTTTATTAAGTGTTGTAATAATATCACGTGTAAAAAAACTTTAATTCTGTCCAACAAAATAAATATTTATGTTCTAATTCAAACTTTACTTTTGGCTAATTGTCATTTAACATGTAGGTGTGACTTCCCCAATGTTTCTTTTTTATTCAGTAAGTTGGCAAATAAACTCACGGTCCCAACCAGGTACAAAACCACAGGCATCACATCGTTACCAACCCTTTAGAAACGGTATTACTTCTTTTTAAGGGCCCCATGTTTGTAGTCTTGGGAAAACCGTGGCAAGCTTTTTCCACAGCCTGAGAATACCTAATAGGGAGAAAATTTAGCTAAAACCGAACTGTACAAGATCGCAAGGGCTCGACTGTTTGAGGATGAACTCTATATCGATGGCGAGTTATGGGTACTTTATAATTTTCATTTCTATTGCAGTAACTGCGAAGAAGCAATTATAGTTTTTGCCTACAATGCGACGTAAAATGTAGGGATTCAAAGAAAACGCTATACGGAATGAAAAAAAATTGTTTCTAAAGTTCTACTCCTTTATGTCGCCTCTTTATATATAAAAATAAATTGACGTATGTTTGTACTGATAAACCTCTAGAACGGCTGATCCGACTTGGCTAGTTTTGGTTATGAAATGTTTGTACATGGCCGAGGAAGAAGGTTTAATAGGTGAGAAATACGCCGTATGAACTTCGCCGGGGCCGGTAAGTAATATGATACATTTTTTCACAGGACTCATGGGCCATTTATAAGAGGACAAAAGCCGGGACAGGATAGTTGGACGGGGCACAAAGGCATAAGCATCGTGGAAATACAGACAACTGTGTTGAGTATTTTCTTAGATTTACGCGAATATCACACATTGAAATAAAACTACTTTATAACGGATTAGATCGCGGTGTATGTGTCCACACCCGTGACCATGAAATCTGAAAAGACTGTAACGCCGGGATCTAAAATCTAAAATAAACCGCGATAAAATCCGTTATAAAGTAGTTTTATTTCAAACTGTCTTGACGATAATCCAATTCAGTGTATTTATAAGCGGCTCGTTGTCCTGTCTTGCTGTTCTTTCCCGGCTAGTGCCCTCGTGGAAATGGCCCATTACATACATGGTTACACAATCTCTTAAAACCTGTTGCGCCCAAAGCGAAAACGTATGCCGTGCCTTAACTCTCTTTAAAAAAATATTCTCAGCAAAATGACCGAGTCAACGCAGACAGAGAGACGATTGATAATAAAAGAAGATCAATAGCAATTGATGTCGAATTAACACTACGCAAATGTCCGTACGTTAATAGTGGACGTACAATTGAATTTAAGTCTTAATACCTGCAGTTAAAGTTTAAAGTTAACTACATAGTAAAGCAGACTGTTTGTGATTAGGTACACAAGCACTTATTGACTTATTGGTACAAATTTATGAGAAGGTATTTAAGTTGATAAGGCTGAATTTTTTGTTCAGTCTACCATAAATATTTACTTCATCTTAGTTACACCACCGACCTCTGTAGTCGAGCTGTGTAAACTGTCCAATCGGGCTATACTGTGCCTTGGAGGTCGTGGATTTGATTCCCGCCCCGGAGAATATGCGTCATCAAGGTTTGTTTCGGTGTCTGGTTGGTTGAAGGACTTTTGGGGGTAGTTGCAGAAGTGGTGCTCGTAAATCGGATGTAAAGTGTGTGGCAAGTCACGCATATCTTAGGTTAGAGATTGCTGAGTGTCCCCCTTAATTAAATTTTAACACAGTGGGAAACACAGGGATCAATGATTCTCGTGGTTTTATGATTCATCTTTCATAGCAGTTAATTATATTTGTCATTTAAGGATCTCTTGGTAATATTCAGTGTAGCAAGAAAGTGATTTAGGTATTTTATCAAATTTGGACACTTACAGAACTTGCGTCAGTAGGATTTACCTACGTGACCTTAGGTTACCTACACGTGATCCATGGCTGGTGCTAAATAAGCTTGCACAGTTTGCAGGCTCTAAACCAAAGAAATAAAACACTCAACACTGGTCCGGCGCGGGATTTAAACCCCAGACCTCGGAGTCTTGAGGCGAACAGACTATAACCTGAGCTCCTGAAGAGTCAGTTACTTAAACTTATATTTTTTTTTAATTCTGTAATAGGCTTGCGCTTGACCGCAACTTGCATGTTGTTAAGCAAGGACGCAGTCTACGATGAATCGCGCTTACCCAATCTCAATCGCGCTAACAGATTTGCATACAAAGAACTAGTTTACTGAACAAAATCTAATGCACGCAGATGTTCAAATGAGATAAACTAGAAAAGTAGTATTATAAACAAATAAAGAACAAGACAATAACAAACAAAACATATGGCTCTTTACTACTAACGTTTCCCAACTCGTACAATATGCGTCATAGTTTGTAAACTCGGGCAAAGTCCAGTCGCACAGGAAGTTTAATTAAATAACCACTATGTACCTACAGTACTGTTGACCTTAACTATTATTAACTTAACCCGATTTTTATATGTACCTACTACTTAGTTGCCAAATTAGCAAGAGCAGCAATAGGTGTACTATGCGTTTCAAATAACAATAGGATTGGAAATCCGCCATCTTGGACTGGCATGCGCAACAACTTCACGTTTTTTAGTACAGTGAGCAAAAATGTTTATTCGATATGATTATCATATCTAGACGAAAATAAAATAAAAAAGGGTATATCTTTTTGCCGATCGAGAAAGATTTGACATTTGGAGTCGAATATTTAACTTCGAACATATTTTATTTTCTTCCGACGACAAAAAGTGGTGCTATAAGTTAAAACGAGTGGTTTTATGCGTGCAAAAGAATTTTTGTACAAGTTTGAGGTATCCTAGCGCGTAAATTTACTTAGGTAGGTAGCTGTGTTGTAATTACATACTTCAGTAAAGTTTTTATATAAATCGGTTTTCCAAATTTTCCATACATTTCAAAATAATATTATTGTCTGTGGTTTGATATTTTGTGCTGGCGCTACTTTTGATTAGTATTTGTTATGAAGTTAGCCGCGAGTCCAGTCCTATTCTTATTTGAAACGCATAGTATAGGCTACGAATCAAAGCCTCGAGCATCGCCGCACTGTTGCTAGTCTTTCGGTCTATTATTGGATACACTCCGGAGAGTGCGTTGATTACACAATCTTATTCCCCCATCCCCGCTTTTTTTTTCGGACAAGATGAAGTACAGCTATGCGCCACCGACATATGGTGGAAATTTCACGGTTACGCACAAAGCGCTTTGCTTCCAGTTTTATTGTGAACGAAGGTGGCAGTAGAATGAGCTTCCGTATGGTTAGAAACCCTAAATAAAAGAGCAACAATCCTTCCCGTCCTTTCTGCATGGTGTCACCAGATATCGCAACGGAACACGGCAAGGCCGCTTGGCGGTGCGGCTATGTCAGGTAGGTGGTTACTGTCACTAACCACGGCGCAAGTCTATCTTAGCCCCCTTTTTAATAACTCCGCCATACATAGTAAGTGCATACATGTGCCGGCTTAGTAGCGGGTTATTTGTGTGGTTTGTTATTGTAACCTATTTTTTTGCTCTTATTAAGTTATTAATGTCCTTGACATTTTTACGTCAGCAACAGCAGTGACTAAAATTTATCTGTTAATAAGTCAACAAACCACAGAATATGTACAGACTTACTAAAATAGAAGATTCGTTCAAGTTTAGGTATAAACATTTGCCTACTCCGTTTGCACGCGAAATATGAACTTATCGTGTGACAGGAGCGTTCATTATGCTTTTGGGAACCATCTAGATGCTTGTGTTAAAAGAATGGAGGTTGCTTCTAGTACAAATTGTTGAAGACAAGAAATTTGACCTTGACGGGCCAGTGGCGCAACGCAACCAAAATAACACTGCGTGTATTTTGTATGAGGAATCTACCTTCCCAGTCCGACTGCCATAGAGCGAAGTGAAAGAAGCATACCTACTTAATTGAAATTAAACTATTTTCTAACAGATTTTATCGCGGTAAAATCCGTTATAGTTTTATTTCAATGTTGATATTCACGGAAAATACTATGATATACGGAAATCACAAATAGGTAGGTACCTAGTGCTACTATTTAAAGTATACAATCTATTTAATTACGTAATAAATACGATTGGGTATGTTTTATATCAGTGAATGATAAAAACACAAATGTTCCAATCGTCCACGTAGAGACGTATTTACGAGTACCATGATGTTTAATTCAATACGGAGCTTATCGAATTATTGATAACTTATCATTTAGTAGGAGTGATAAAAAAGGAAAAACAAAAAAAAAATGTGAAAATTAAATGATATTGTTAGCTAACCGCCTCAGCTTCGCCCGATTTTTTAATGCACCCGATAAATTTACATCTGTAATCTTTTTTATTTTCTTTGACACGAAACTTTAGCAAACAGAAAATGAACTATTTATTTTGGAAATCTGACATTAATAAAAATAGTATAATAATGACATTTAGTTCTTACTTAATGCGCAGCGGTACGGTCCTCGCCTTAGAAATATAAGGTCGCGGGCGCGATTCCCAGTCGTGCCCACACATCTTTGTGTGAATTGTTTCAGCGCCGCCGCTCAGTATCGGTGAAGGAAAACATCGTGAGGAAACCGGCATGTGACTAATCATTCTAGGACATGTGATGTCCACCAACCCGCACTTGGCCAGCGTGTGTGGATTAAGGCCTAAACTCTCTTAACTAACATCTCATCCGATATAAGATTTTATCTTGTTTTAGGAATTTTTGACAACCGACATACACGTTTTTGCAAATTCTGTTTAGTAATTTATTTTTATAAATATAAATGAATTGATAATTTAGGTCAGACAGAGTGAGTTTGTTTTAACTTTTTTTAAAAAATATAAAAAAAAATTAATACATTTTCAAGGAATTCGTAACAATTTCGGAAGTCCCTAAGCTTTGTTTTTAAAAAAACGTGCGGGCATATATTTTTTTCCCCTACAATTGTAATCGCCTATAAAAATAAATTAATATAATTTCTGAGTACCTAATCTGTTTCAATTAAAATTCTGCCTTCGTTAGAATTAATAAGATTTAGTACATCTAGCGCCATCTGTTGTCGAGTAGCCGAATAAATTTACAGAGTTCAAATTTGTATATGCAGAGTAGCATATCATTTATGAATCTGTTTTTGTAAAAAATCTTGTTCTCATAATAGCTTAGTTAAGATACTTACTCCAATAAAATGTCATAGTAGAAGTTTACTAAGTCACGCTGATGTCATAATGTGAACGGCTTTCAAATCACATCATGGGCGTGCAACGGAACGTCGCACGTCTCCCGCCATTAAACGTCAAACATGCGTCCGTCTGTCAACTATTACTAACATCAAAGTGACATTTTGTTGCGTCATTACATTTATATTTATCTAATTTCCCACGTTTAATTTTGATTTTATCAAATAATTTGTGGAATTTTGTTGTTTATCAATAATGTACTAACGATTATAGTTCATTTCACGTCTTACCTGTAATATACACTTTGTAACGAGCCGCAATATAAGGCAGTGTTCCAATTTGGTTGTTTTGGTTTTGATGTTTGCTGTCTTGGTATAAATAAACGAAAATAGTTTCAAATGTAGGCTTTACTGATATTCAACTGTATTTAAACTTTCAGGCGAGGACTTAGTGCAATGTGTGCCGTCGAAAAAGGGTCACAAAATACTATTCAAAGGTTATACATACGTTTTTAAAACTAAGTTGCAGTGTGGCGCCGAGCAATGGATATGCTCCTTCCGGCAGAAAACTGGTTGTATTTCAGTCATTAATATGCAAACCTACGGCGTCGAAGTGGTTAGAGACTTTCATAACCACAAGAAACCTATGTTTTGTGATTAATTTTACTTAGAGAACAAATAATTGTTTGTTTATTACTCTTATCAGAATTGTGAATCGTAGTGTGATTAAATCAAATAACAGCCTCCAAGATAAGTTAAATATAAACAAAGCGTCTAATATAGTATAAATACACATTTCCCTGTAATAGACATAAGTAATAAAGTGTTTTATATGATTTTCTTTTCTTTTATCTCATAGTTATTATTACAATAGTTAGCTAAGAATGCACTACAATAGACTACACACTAGAAATGTTAGTACTTAGTACAAATTTAACTGTTAATATTTTGTAAATTAAATTACTTTTTATTCATAAATGTTTTATTGATATCACTTATTTTAAGTAGGTACTTATAGTGTGTATATTTTTAAGATTTTATCTTACTTATTGTCAATTACTGTCTTTGCAGTTGAACAATATACAGTGGAAGCTGTGGAAACATTACCTGAATGGCCTTTAGTGTACTTTGTCAAAACGGGTGACAGTGAAATGAAATGTAACTTATGTGACAACGTTTTGAAAGGTGATGAAAAATCACTAGATATTTTGAAGCACATGCAAGATGAACACAAGGATGTCTACAGCCTTCACAAAGATAACCCTGAAGCGAGTGTGGGGTTTCGCATTGAATTCCTCAACTTGAATATGTTGAAAGATGATATTGATCCTAAAGCACATCCAGTGATCTTAGGAGAGGTGTGTGAGGCTACTACAGAGCCTCTGTTGATAGAAAAAGATGCTGATAAAGCTGACAAACAAGGGGACGGTGAAACACACTATGTTATTCTTGGAGGTCACCCACCTAAGAAACAAAAGCGAATGCCATCAAGTGAGTTTTTAATACATTTTCTCAGATTTAAAATGTAAATATAAATTTAAATCTATCTGGATCCTTGATACACACAGTTGCTTCATCATAACACAGGAAGATGTAGACTAATATAAATATCACCTACTTTTGCTGGTTATGTTTAGGTTCCATTTCATAATGGGGGGGCTTATTGCAGTTGATCAGGCACAATTTTAAACTTCAAGCTGTAAATAAGATTCTCGATGTATATTAGATAACTCATTTTGCTTGCCGTGGGACTTAAACCACTTCACCACTGGACCACGGAGACAATTAACATGCAATAGGGGTTTCACAATATAGGTACTTAGTAGGTCAACTGTCATTCTATATTTTATCATATTTTTTTTCCGTCAGGTTTAAATAAGTAGGTTACCACACAAAAACTCTTAAACAGATAAAACTTTTCCTGCCAAACCTGCCAAACTAAATTTCATCTGAATCAATTCACAGTTTAACCATGAAAAGGCAACAGATAGACTAACAAGGTTTACGTCGTAATTCTAATATTAATTATTATTTACTAATATTAATACTAGCTACTAGCTGCCATGGCGAACTTTGTAACCTATATTTCTCATTTTTAAATAATACAAGGTCGCGGGTTCGACTCCCAGTCGTGGCCACATATCATTGTGGCATCATCGCCGCTGGTCAATATCAGTAAAGGAAAAGATCGTGAGGAAATGGGCATACATAATAACTAATTATTCGATTTCACCAACCCACACTTAGCCAGTGTGTATGGATTTAAGCCTAAACTCTCAACTCGTAAGCAGTGGTACACAAAACAGGTTAAAGTGAAACTTGCTTTAGATTTGTATGAAGATTTTTAACTAATTTCAGATAAATCGGTTCAGCCATTTGAGTTTTAAGAAAGCAAACATTAACTAAATCATATTTATTTAAACAGATTTGTTTTTCTATTACAGTTACTCGCAAAAGAAGTTGGGTTTGGAAATACTTTGACAAGTTAAGCAATATTATCTACCGTTGCAAACTTTGCAACGTAGTTCTATCTATAAAAGGTTGCAACTCCAATAACATGAACCGTCATGTGAGAACTCGTCATCCATCCATTTTTAAAACTGAAGTATCGAAGCAAGTGAAGTTTGGCAATATACAAGCAGTCTTAGAAGGGGAAGAAACTCCTTATGCAGTTAAAACAGAAGAAATTTATGCAAGTGATGATCGCGATTATGAAATTCCTATAGGTAATAAAAATAATAATAATATTTTCACACATAAACACAGCGCCATCTAGTCTCAAATTAAGCAATTACATACATTTTGCATACATTTTTTATATATACAACAAACTACCATGTAAATTAATAATAGAAAATACCCGGCAACACTATAACCCTAAACCACTGACTTTGAACCGTTATAAATTCACGC
This sequence comes from Meganola albula, assembly GCA_936450015.1. Taxonomy (NCBI): domain Eukaryota; kingdom Metazoa; phylum Arthropoda; class Insecta; order Lepidoptera; family Nolidae; genus Meganola; species Meganola albula. Next base: position 12,533,097 of record OW388149.1, read on the forward strand.
AAACTAAAAGAAAATGTTATAAACGCGAATTTCTATTTTAAAAAATAGCGCAATAGTGCGATCCAGATTGTAATGTAACTTTCACCCCTAGAACATTTAACAATGGAGGTGTTTTTAGCAAGTTATAGTACTAAATCATTTCTGCCAGTTTTTAAGGGAGGTGGGGTACATACAGCACACATATAAAACTTAAAACGTCTACAAATGCACACACAAACACAATATGACCAGTTTATGCATACAAACTGTTCGTGTAACTCGGCAGAAGGGAACGCGCGCAATACCAGTTCCGGGTTAAATTTTTTAAGCGTTCAACAATGCATTACCATAGAGAAACACTTGGGAGTACTAACTTCTTAATAAAATACTATTACTCACTTATTCCAGAAAGTCCTACAAGTCAGAAGCTGCGCCGCAGTTGGATATGGTCGTATTTCGACCGCGTGACTGGTACTCAAGCGCAGTGCAAGATCTGCAGACGCCAGATCAGTCACGGTGGGAACGCCACTGGCAACATGAATCGACATCTCAAGATGATACACCACAAAACCGCTGAGTCTTGTAAGTTATCGTTTTTATTCTATAATAAGCTTGCGCTTGACCACAGCTTGTTAAGCAATGATATGGTTTATGATGGAATGCGGTTACCCGCCATATGCGGAAGACAGGCAAATAATAGCTTTACGATTTTACACGATTTTACCTTCACAAGATATTTTTACACTGATAAAAATTATGAGTGTTGTGTGACACGTGTACCTGGCAATTTTTTTTTTATCTTTGAAAATAGCCTACCGATATTATTTTGGATATTTTAGCTGATTCTCGGTTTTGTTAGTTAGTTTCAAGCGGACTAATTTTTTCGCAACTCACCGTCTCGTAAATGCGCCTATTTTGCGTGATTGGGCTGGATTCTTGGTTTAGTCGAGTAATAAATTTAATAAGTTTTGTTATTAAATGCATTTTTTTATTATATGACCCTTATTGCAAGTAATATATGTAAATAAATAGTAACTTAGATTTGGTCATGACCGTTACCAAATAATAAACTGCTGAAATAAAACTGAACTAAGGATTAGATTTTTTTGGTGTTAATAGATAAAATATCTGGATGACCGAGCTTTGCTCAGTATTTTTTTTTTAAATGACATTTTCTCAAAATGATTCCTAGCTAGATCAATTTATCGCCCCCGAAACCCCCTATATACAAAATTTTATGAAAATCGTTGGAGCCGATTCCGAGATTCCAATTATATAGAAGAATTGCTCATTTAAAGATATAAGATTAATTGTTCTGTATAGCAATTTAACACAAAAACGCAGTTGTGTGCCAGCTATTGCCATAGTAATTTGTAAAGTTATGTCATGATTGTTACTTGTTAAGAAAACGCCATTTTTAACTTGTTTAAAGTAAATAAACAACTAGTAATAGATCTAGAATTACCATATCCACCATAACTATAAATGCCTTGGTGTTAAAAAGTATAAAAAAACCTACTCAATTATTTTAAGAAATTTAGAAAATCTATAAAAGCTATTAAAAAAATTTGGGGGACAGTCACGTATACCTGACTAACTAGTAACGGTCCTGACATTGTAAAGTTGTGGTACACCGATTTGGTAAATAAAACACGTTCCAGTTTAAAAAAAATAACAATTATTTCGGACATCCACATAGTGTTAGTACAAAGAAAACAGTTCTTATAACTATGTTAGTAAGATAAATTAAATTAAAACTCTTATAAAACATTTACTTTGTGACTAGGTTCTTGTTCGAGATACATCTACGAACAATTCCTAGTAACAATGGAGAGTCGAATCTCCATGCTATGGTTTAAATATTTCAGTTTAGAAATTTGTGTCTTGTCATCATTTTTTTTTGTAATTCATTAGTCTCATCTCTTTTGCCATTTTCTTCCGATAGCTTTTAGATTTTTAGCACGTTGTTTACGTTTCTGTTTTACCCACTGATCCCTCTTTCTTCTCTTTTCTGTATCATCTAATTCTGAAATCTTTTTGCGTCTTCGTTTAAGTCGTTCTATATCCTTCTTACGATACTCTTCATATTTTTGGGGATCTTTTTTCATACGTTGCCTGTACAGTTTCATTTTTTCTGCCGCGGTAAGTGCCATTCTGGTATCTAAAACATATAATCTGATATCATACTTTTTATTCTTTCCACTACATAACCTATTACGATACTTCCCTAAGTTCCCTGTGCGTCACAAACACGGATGTAATATATATTTTTAAATATACATGTTTTAAATTCTACTACCTACAAGGTTATTCCCGCAATATTATTATGTACATAATAGTTTTATTAAATAGTAGGGATGCTCTCAGTGTGCCCATATATTTAGGCTGTCCTGTCCGTTACTTTTTTAGTCCAGCTCATACGTTACTAGTCATTTGGTAATGGTCCGGACGTAACCGTACCACATCTTCTCTCAGTATTTTTTTTTAATATTTCGAGGTCTGATGGCAGTCGCTCGTTTAATTTTGGTACCAACTGGTCAAACTAGAACCCCAATAGGAATGGGAAGAGTCGAGGTTATTAGAGATATCTATATTATAGTGTGATGATTTCACGTAGTGTCCTGTACCTAATGAGCAGTGTGTAAGCTGCAAGATGTCAAGTTTCTGCTGACAAGCGATAAGCGCTAGAAATGGCATTAGATTATTTTTGACCATATTGTTTATAGATTGGTGTAAGCGCCATCTACCGTCGAGTAGACAGAACTAAAAAAAATTAACTAGGTTGGAATACAAATACGCCAATACGCGTTTCATACATCAGCGTGTTGTTCAATATAATCCGTAGTTAAATTTTCCTAGGTATTTCAATAATTGGCTTTATTTGTCCACTAGCTTTCCGACAGCGGCTTCGCCCGCGTGTATGTCGGTTATCGCGCCAAAACAGTACCTTCTTTTTGCGCAGTCGGATAAAAACTATCCTATGTCCTTTCTCGGGTCTCAAACTACCTCCATACCCTATTTCATTCAAATCGGTTTAATAGTTTAGGCGTGAAAGCGTAACAGACAGACAGAGTTACTTTCGCATTTATAATATTAGTAGGGATTCTACGAACGTCCAACATCAAAGCTCTCAAAATATCGGTAGCAACGTGATTTTACCACAAGCCAATATTAATATATCCTGCTGGTGACCCGCCCCAGCTTCGCACGGGTGCAAATTATACACCTAAACGTTCCTCATGGATGACCTGGTGGCGTAGTGGTTAGTGAAACTGACTACTGAGCCGGAGGTCGTGGGTTTGATTTCCAAGACAAATCTTTGTGTGATGAATTGCTTCATTTGGGACTAGATGGCGCTGTGTGCATGTGTAAATAAATTATGGTAGTTAAAAGGTCGGTAACGCGTGACCGTTTACCATTATGTTAAGTGGGTTCAGTAGTGTAAAAATTTACTTGGTATCTTAAAACAATAAAAACTAATTTAACAATAATACCTAACCTTTCTTAAAGGTTCCTCTTAGGCCGGGACTATAAAACTTCCGGAACCCACGGCACCTACAGAAACAAAACAAATTTCGCTTCCGAATAAATTTAGACATTTAACTCTAATAGAAAAATTTTGACGAAATGTCAGACAGCTAATGAAATCCTTTTTTCACTTTAAAGGTAGTGAATGCAGGAAAAATTCAAATTATTGTTCTAGAGTCTGAGTGAATCAGGTCTCATCCGAGGCCGTCTTTTTTTCGAATTCGGGAGATTCTAGATGCTTATAGTTCTGGTCTTAACAATAACAATAATTTGTTATTTAAGCTCAGACTTAACAAAGTTTTGGAGGCCGAGTTATTTTAATATTGAACTTGGCAAACTCTTTGGCATGTCTCAGAAGAAAATTTGTAACCCAACTTTTCCCAGGTGGTTTTCCATTAAATATATGATCGCGGTTGTTTTTCTTTAAATAATCATAGACTACCAGGCTTAAATCCAGTCTAGTTAATTCAGTGATATCACCCGTTGCAATTAATTGTATGATAATATTATTTTCTTCCTCCAAGGTTAGTCTTGTTGGAGACCCCACTTGTCTGGTATGAAGATTTTTGACTTTATTTATAATTGTACGTCTAGGTACACCGAATGTTTTTTCAGCTAAATTTACAGACATATTTCCGTCTTTGACAGTTTTCACCGCTAAATTTAGCGTTTCCTTTGTATAACATTTGTAGCGACGATTAGCTATCCGTGGTCGGTATCTCCTTTTTATGACCAATCCCATATAATCTGTGAACAAAAACAAAAATATTATTTCTGATAGACAAAACCCACTTAGATTTTTTTCTACTACAAATTAATATCTAAAATATACCGTGATAAAATCCGTAAATAGTAGTTTATAAGATTTTTTCAATGATACTTCAAATTATCTTAAAAGCAAGATCGCGATCCTTGGATTTTTAACAGGAATATTGCATAATTCGGATTCATGTGGAACGTAAGAGTGTATACAGAGACAAGCAGGTAGCTTTGCCAACAATCGGCCGGGACTTACCCGCCGGGTTAGTTAGTCAGATTGTTTCAAAAAGAGGTCTCCGGCCTTGCAAGGGCTTTAGTGTGTAGAGGCCTTAAATATAGCTAGACAATCGTGTCATTCACCGCTACATATACATTATAATGCGTTAGCTCAAGAACTTTAGTTCTTTATGTAGTGACAGGGTGTTCTGTGACCAAAGTAGTACAAAACAGGCCGTTCCTTAAATAAATAATCTATTTATTCCAATTCAATTTTCAGTTGACCAGAGTTGGGTGTGGAAGGTCTTCGAGAGCATTGATGATGACTTCTACAGCTGCAAGATCTGCCAATACAAGTGCATGAAGTATTCTGATATGGATAAATGTATTTCTTATATTCTTAATCACCTGAAAGTGGAACATGGAGTGGTATCTGGTGACCAAATTATCACTGGAACAGATGTCGAGGTAGAGGATAACTGACTGCCGCTATTCTGTTTATAGTATTTAGTCCATTGAAATGTTATTTTATTTTGGGTACAGGGAGTTAGGGATAAGGATGTGGGATGGTGATTTTTTACGAAAAATATCAATTTTCGAAACGATTCGAATCGTAACCTGATGAAGCGATTCACAAAACAATCGAGGTCTAAAAGATCGATTTTTAAATCAGCAAAATCAGTTCAAGGAATTCGATAATAACAATTATTTTTATTACCATAACAAAGTATCAGATCTGGTTTAAAAGAAGTCATTTATTTTCATAATTGTTACTTTAAAATTTAAGAAAATAGATATTATAGCCTATAATTCTTTATTCTTAATATGTAAGCTTTTTAAAAACAACAATCTGTCAAGTATACTGGGCCGTTCACTTGCTATGTTACCAGCAATTGAAAAAAGAGAAGTGAAAAAATCTAAGAACACAGCCATCTCGCAAATTTTTGGGTAATTGACCCTTTAACTGAAAGCACCATAATGTTACGGGTGCATTCAACTAATTATAAATAATTTTATTATTTCTACCAAAACAAAGAAATCGAATGTAGATTTTCTAGGGTGAAATATCGATTCATTGAATCGATTTAGTGCTACTTATCTATTTAAAAATCTCTTATTTTTGACCGGAGAAATCGATTCTTCGATTAGTCGATCTCAAATCGTAATGCCTACTCAGCGTGCCTTTCTCAAGAGGGCGAAATTTCATTTTATAGATAGCAAGGCGAGTTAGTGTTTAGCCAAATCCAAGTTTGTGGAGTTACAGCCCTTGTCCCATGGCCGCCGCATCATAGAAAAAGGGGTTCAAATGGTTTTTATGGTTTATGTGACAAACATAAGTCTAAAAAACAACTATTGCTTGTTAGTTGTAGATAACTCGGTCGAAAACTTTTAACTTTATACTAATCCCACCTTGATATCTTAAAAAATAAAATTGCATCCTCTGAAAAATGCAAGCCCAGAATGTATCTTTTCAATGGACTATTTAGGATTTAAATTAATAAATATCATAATAATTTTAACAATGTAAATATCACTTTAAGCTTAATCTAGAATGAGGAATGTTGTTTTATTAGAGAATTTACTCTCTCACCAGAAAGTTTACTGTACGGTCTACCAGCAAAATTTACATAAATGTTCACCAATTTTAATCATATCGTTCATAGCCGCTATTTAGTTTCGGTGAAGGTAAATAGGAAACCAGCATATCTTGCAACTCAACGTTCGTGGATATGCGGTATTCACCAACCCGCATTTGTGGGTGGGTGAAGGCCTAAACTCTAACTCTTGCAACAAAATACAAGAGCCAGCAAGAAACTTGGTTGTTACTTAATCAGATGTTATGTATTTGTAAACTCACTTTTCTCAAGCATAATTTTCAAATTATAAACATTAGGTTTGCATTGGTGAAAGGCATAAGTGTTCATAGTAATTAATTAAAGAAATGAGATTTAATGTTTTGAGAAATTAATTTCACTAATCATTATAATCTAAGCAATTGCTTTCTTAAGCAAGCAAGTTAATGCATATTGCCTTAAAAACAACTTAGTGTTAGTGGATTTAAGATAGGTATATTTCTGTTAAGATACCTTTATATTAAGTAAGTTATTTGATGAACTTTTCCATGAATGTGGCAATTGGGGTACTTCATTTAATATTAACCTAATCTAATGCCCTACTACGTTAGGATTCGATGTGATACAAATTTTTTTATCGGAACTTCTTTTAGCTGTCTAATATCAGTTTAATGTTCAAAAAAGATTTCGAAAAATGAGTATCGTATCGAAACAACAAGGTCCTAAAATTTATCGTTTTTGATAGGTATTGTTTTTGACATTTTTGTGATTCTTGGTGTGATTTCAAACTCATCATGACTAAACATAGCTTTAATTTTGGCTATTAAGCGGAGAATTCGATAACATAATAATTTAATAGCCTAGGCTAATATATACTTACAGGCTTTTAAAATATATTTCTATTGAATTTATTGGTGTACTGCCAAAATAACGTAAAATGCTATTAAAGTCATGATAAGTTTAAAACACACTATTTTCAAAATGTCAAGCAATGTTTGTATGTAGAATGATTAATCTAGAAAATAGGCTATTGTCATAGTGGTTACTGACCCACTTCGGGTTCGATTCCCACCCAGGACATATCTTTGTGTGTGGTGGGCATGTTTATTTGTTGTGTCAGGGTGTAATTTACCTATATTAAGTATACCTAAATATACCTAGTATTTACCTATATTGACAAAAAAACAGTCCATAGTACCCATGACACAAGCAAATAAAATTGCTTAATTTGGGACTAGATGGCGCTGTATATGTGGGAATATAATTTTATAATTAATATTGGAAAGTAACAATACCTACATTTTTCTGGATTAATTCATCACTACAGTACATAGTATGTAGTTACTGTAAATTTTATAATGTTAAGAATTATTAAGTTAACCCATTCAGCATATGTCGACTATTCTGTTAAAATGAGACGAAAGATCATTTAAAATAGGGCTTTTAATCTGTGAGGTTTCACAAGGTTTCTAAGAAAGCACATACATTAGATTATATTTTTAAAATATGTACAATATAAGATGCTGTTTTTTATTTTATATAAAGTTAAATTATGTGTTTATTTTAATTTGATTTTTTTATGGAGTGCTTAAGCCGTAGGTATGGTCTATAATTTAGGTTCTGTATATTTTGACAGCTATTTTTCAACTACTTCCCAAATTCACTATATTTAGTGAAACATTTTTTTTTAATTTTCCAATTTAGTAACCCTAAACAAATTTATAACATAAATTTCTTTATATTTGACGTGTTTAGATATCATAAAAGAAGCTAAGCGTTTCTCTAATTCTTCTCAAAAACATTTACCAAATACCCTGCTATTAACTCATCCATGCCAGTTTAGCAAGGTAACTCACAAACAACGTTAACAGTCAGTTAAATACTTAAAGGAAAATATTTAGTTACGAGTACTAAGTCGTGTGCACTTTACCTTCTAGCAATCGATTTGTCTGTCGATGTATGACAGATCTTTCATAATTTCAAAAATCTCAAACGTTATGTGGCTGTTTAGCTATGAGATCTTAAGGCTACTATGGGTTCTTATTGAGATAATTTACATGTCCGAAGTTCTTTTAAACATTTTATTTTAAGTAGGTATCATGTAAACCATACAAATGATTGTAAATTGGTTTCTAGTTTTAATTGTGTAAATATAAGGTTTATTAATAAACTTGGGTGTATGAAATCTGTAATTTTATTTGACAATATCCAACTTATCTGTTATTATTTTTGGTTAATTTTATTTTTTTGTTGTTACAGTTTTATATACTTTTTATAAAATGCCTTATGGTGTTTAGCGGCTGGAAGCTGGGTTGGTGCTGCATGTGAGTTATATTTTTATTTCAATACCTTTAATTATATTTTTAGTGTTTTTTAATTGTCTATTATTTCACAGTATGACAACTTTATATAAGGAATATTTTTGGGAAATCTGTCAGACCGTTAAACGATATAAAGTTTCTCAAAAATTAAACATTAACCTAACCCTATTATCTACGTTATTAGTCTACGTTAATAATAGCTATAATAAATGAGTCGTTTGTCTTTATCTGTCATGTAGACTATATACTAGTAAGAATGAGACAAAACCTTACTAGTACCACAGCCAACAGATTTTTATAAGTCCTAATAAAAAAAAATTAAAGTTCTGATTTAAGTGACAATAGGTAGTGCAAAATGAAACGAATAAACAACATTTATGACTAGTTTTTATTAACTTACTATACAAACATCAAGTTACATCGAATCTTATATACAATTTGGCAAGTTTACGACCATATGTTAGGTACACACAACCACGGTATACTTAAAACTAAATGGAGTCCAATTCACCAAAATTGACATCTTAAAGTATAGAAACATAGATAACTAGCGGCTTAATGCGACTTTGTGAAACAACAGTTCAATTTGTACAAATGTAAGATTTAAAAAAAATATTCTAAACAGAGGCTAAGCCAAGGGAAGTATTTTTGGGTTAAAACTTTCCCCGTAATTGCGAAATCGGTGATTTGTTTGAATACAGGGCGTAACACAGCTATGCCACATGGAGGGTAACATACATACATACAATCACGTCTTTTCCCATGGGGTTAGGTAGATACTAAAAATAATAAAATCCACGAATGCAGTTTATATTGATTTTTAAATTAAAATAATGTCTTCTTTCAGTAAAATGTTTTATACTTAAGGTACTTCCCCTCCACGTGGTACCGTGGGACGCTCTGTATAAATGTCTACATATTTTGTTATAAGAACCTGATACCCCCCTCGCCTGAAACCATGGCAAATATGGTTGTGATAAATCCGAACGTATTTTTCAATCAAGTAAAGTTTCAGATGCCAACTTTAGTGAATCGAACTAAACAGAGAGGTAGCCAATACCAAGGCAATGAACGACGCTGGATTTGTATTTTTTTTATTAGTTTAACCCCCTTATATGAACGCCTTATAGGTTTAGTATAGCTAAAATAGGTTTATAATATGTTTGTCTTTGTCGCTCATCATGACATTCTTAATAGTAAGAAAGAGACAAAATCCATTTTAACTATTGAGTTTTATAATATTTTTATGAATAAGGCCATTAATATTTAAACATAAATTATCTGTAACATTATATTTTAATAAAAAGGTAAAACAAAGTTTTATTTTAGTCACATTGCCATTTTCGTTGGCTTATTTCATTAGTAAAACTTTTAAAACTAATTTTAAAGAATATTTAATAAGTAATCCAAAATTTTAGCAGTTTTCTCACTTATTATTGTTTTCTAATATTATCAATTAGCAAACCTTCAAAATCTAATATACAAATATATCTTCTAGTAAACTTTCAACTACATAAAACCACAAAGTTAGTACATATTACTTATTCACATAATGTAACTGCAAGAATGATATTTTTTTTTCTATTGTTGTTATTTATTTCACCCTGTATGTGATCCTAAGAGTAACATGCTCTATAAACAAATTTTTAGCCCTAAATAATAAAAAATAAAGATTATATTTAATTTTAATGTTTGTAATTCTGTGAGATTTGTTAAAGTGGAGAATTTTGACAGAATCCAAATGGAAAATAGCAATAATGACACGACGGGCGTAGAGACTTAACAGGATTGTCACTATATTTTATTTTAAACTATGCCCGTATCATTAGTTTTCTATGCCGAAAATTGTTGTATACCGAGTACAGGAAAATTATAAATTTTCCTTTTTTTACACAAATTTGCCATAAGTGGCGGCTGTAATTGATTTATTACAAAAATAAATAGTTCATTATACTTTATAGCAAGAACAGTTGTTGTAATATTAAAATAGACAAAATTTAAGAAAAAATATAGCATTTTATACATGTATAGTTTCTACAAACCAACAATAAATTTATGTTAATTTCTATTAATATATAGAGCATGTTACATTTGAGTAACCTACGCCGAACTTATTAAAATCTCTAACACCCATAATACAAGTATTTTATTAATAAATCTACACATGAGGTATTTTTTTATACTACTGTTAATATCAATAAAAATTATTATTTATTTTTACCAGCTATATCATACAGTATGTCGTAGATTAATTTCTTAAAACTATTTTTTATTTTATTTCTTTGTATTTATGATTTTTTACTAAAGCAAAAGCAAAAGACCCGGTAAACATATAAAGGACGGTAACTATTAAAACATTTCTGTATATATTTTTATGTCAAATTGTTAGAAAAATATCCTTATTAACAAGAAACACTCATCAAATGTTATAAGTATCAAATATTTTGTTTTATTATTACACAGATTTCTCAACTCTTTATGATATTAGAGAGGTTTTACAAAATATTTTTTTAGAAATAAATTTTTAATTGGAGCAATACACTCAAATGTACCAATTTGTTACTTAAACACTTTTGATGTGTGTATTTACAATTTACCAGTATTTACTTAGGTACGTTAATCAGGTAGCTATACAAATACATATACCTTATCTATACCATTAATAAAATTTTGTACTGTTTTTTGTCACAGACAAGAATACAATTTGTGTTCTAAGCAATGAATATAATTGCTTTAGTTACTTATATATTATTAATAATATACTGATATTATTTAACTATAGCAAATAATAAAAAAAAACTATAAATATTATGTTAATTTATTGTTTTAAAAGTGTCATAATTATGTGTTTAGATTAAAAAAAAAACAAATGAAATAAACTCAGGAAAATCATCGTAGATGTATTGCAGACAGTAAAACAAAACACAATTCTCAAGTATTTTATAATTTAAACCTGTGTATTATTATGCAAAAGAATATCATCAAAAATATCTACGTATCGTACGGAGCACAAAATAACACATTTAAGTAGAGACGGCCTTATCAAAATTTTCATCATTTGTATAAAAAAAATGTAATCTAGTTTAAAAAAAATGGAAAAAGGAGGGCTGTTAAAATGTTGTCTGCGTTATTTTTGGCACGTATTTTATTGGTAATATGGTATTGCCAATCCATACCTTGCAATCAGTGCTTCAAAATCTATTACAAATTTATATTATACTCAAGCAGGTGGTTTAGGGCCGCAATTATGGGTACTTTGTATATAAACTATTCGTCCTCTAAAAGTGTGTAATGCAGCTTTGCACCAAGGTCCCCGGGAACACCTCCAGCGGATCTTACCATTCCTTGCACAGCCATTGAATCTAAACCTGTACCCGCCAACATTGATGCCCATCTTTCCTTGCTTACTGAGACAGTAAGTCGCTCTGCTGTCCACCCCCATACCAATAAAACCTGCGAAATTTAATAAAATTAGAATCTTTAATAGGTTTATTTTTTGCTTTATCGTAATATTTAGTTACCTGGGTAAAGTTATTTAGATTTCTATAGTATTAAAATAAAAATCAGCAGAAACATGTAAAATTTATTTTTTGTTGCATTAATGAGCATATCAGTCATATTCGCTCCTGTCTTCGTTCTTATATCTATCTTTTTTATAATTACAAGCTTGTAGTTATTTTAATATTCTTCAAAAGCTAAATTAATTGGTTTCAGCAACTCATTGAATACAAATTATTAACATTTTTATTTTCAATTTCAGTGTCGTTTGGACTGTCTAACCGAGGGCATCCAGTCATCAACATAGGAGAGCATAAATTCATCAAACATGAATGCTACAGACAAAAAATACGATGGACTTGTTCTAAAAGGATTCGTTTTGCATGTCGAGCAAATGTTACAACTAACGATTCCCATATTGTTCGAGCTTTTTTGGAACATAGTCATCCGTAATGGCGTCTTTTTGACGTTACGGGGTGACGTCAATTGTTTTTGGGCCAATTCATTACAGTTCAAAAAATGTACTGTTGTTTTTAAGTATTTTGATATATAATGGATGAATTAAATAAATTGTATATTAATTTTTAAATGTTATAAATAGGTACATATTTACTTAGTTTTAAGTACAAATTTTGATACTGTTTTTAATTCACAGTCATTCCGAATTGTATGTATTTTAGTATAAGTCTAATTAGCAATGGACTCAAGTGCCTTTTACATCTATATTCTACGGAATACTGTCGTTACTCCGGTATCCATCCCAATATTCGAGATCGAATCCTATATTGGTGGTGACTCAAAACGTATTCTTCGTATTTTAGAGAGCAAGAATTCATAGCCATGAGATTAACGGCCTCAAAAATACAAGATTTGTTCTCTGATCATTTGAAATCATTTAACAGTGATAAAACATAGGTTAGCTATCCTCAGTGTGTAGTCTTTATTTATTATTAAGGGTATAAAAGCCAGGTAACAGCTTTGTATTCTGTGGCTCTTATTCCTAATAACTTGAATTGAGTATTATCTGCTGTGTGACCTTGACCATTTAGTCGAAAATGGGGGCCGTGGCCGGAGTTTCCGGCTAGGGTATTTAAGTGCCTTCAACATAATACATGTTTGGTAAAAACAGCTTTAACTTTCATATTTTATGTCGTAAATTCACGTCTAACATACTATGTACAATTTTGTAATTGTTGAAATAAATTCATTGTATTTAAGATTTATGACTTGTTATTTATTTATGACTCTACTGAAGAAAAAAAAGAAGAGATGACTATGCAATTGCATTCTTAAAATAATCTGACTAGATTATATGACAGTGTAATATAACAACGCCATTAACTACGTAAATTGTTTATTTTTAAAATAGCATCCAAGATTTTGTAACAGTAATTTATAATTGATTATTAAATATTTTTTATGTATCTTTTTCTTCATTTCACCTGGTGGCACCTAAGTCATAATGAAGACGAAGATAGTAAATAAGAACGCCAGTAGGTCCAGACCCACCAAGCTATTACCATAACCATTTTTATTTGTGACTTATGTCGGAAAATGTCTGTACCTGGTTGCATCCACAATATACAGCTAGTGCAAGGAGAATTTTCAAATAAATCGTTGAACCTTCAGGGTGTGAATGAAACTTGTATAATTTATTTTAGTTTAATAATGATTATGTTCTAATCTAGCACTAACAATAGTCTCATTAAACGACCATACAACAGCTTTACAGTCAAACCGGTATCTTTTACACCGCCATCTTGTTTTGCCGTTCATGTTCACTAAATGTCTATAAAAACATTGTTGCCCAATAGTTAATCGTGGTCTACCGTGGACTGTGACTCCAAAGTCCGCATCTAGAAACAAAAAAAATATTTACCCAGTTCTCATAATAATAATATTATATTTTCACAATACACAGCGCCATCTAGTCTCAAATTAAGCTATTATATTTGCTTGTGTTATGGGTACTATGATACTATCTACATATTTTTGTTGGTAAATACATATATATTATAGATAACAAAAAAAATAGTCATGCTCAGTCAAGTCATGGGTGGGAACCGAAGCCACGATCTCTGGCTTAGCAGTCCGGGTCACTAACCACTAAGTCAAATGGCCAGTCAAAGAAGTGAATAGTTATTATAATTAAAATAAAATTTTAAATTGATTTTCCAAACTTACATTGTTTTGTATGGCAAGTAGAGATGCAAAACTGATTTAAAAATAACAGTAACGGATTATAAAGTGGTATTTGTTGCTGTTACTACAGTCGGTCATTGTGAATAATATCTAAGGGCCGTTGTTCTTCTATAACTAGCTGACTCATCCGAAGAATATAGCGTAAATCACCCATTTATTGACACTAAGGTCGTAGCACACATATCAACTCGGAAAGAGGTCGTCGCCGTATCAACTCGGACTTTGCAGTATCATTTGTATGAAACTCCCTACTGCAACGCACATCGAAATAGTAACGAACTCGTCTCGCCCCGGGATAAGCTTAAGAACCGCGGTGCGGTGCGTGCTCGTCTTGCAGTTCCCGCGCTTGTCTTTCCGTACCCCAGCTTACCTACGTCTTTTTGCCTACGTTCCTAACGCTATCATTGTACTATGTGGTATGACATCACGCAAGATTTTTAAAAATTATTTATGTTACTCTATTGGGCCAATACAAACGATAAACCAAACAAGAAAGCAAAGTAACTTAAACTACTGTTTTTGTCTTCTACAATTTTGTACAAAGTTAGGGTGGATTTATAATAAAGATGATAAAGCTGTTGGACATGTGACACTGTCTTTAAGGTCTACAACATTTTTATACATACTTCTAACATTCTCGCTCCGAACACACTCCACAGAAATATGGCAAACATCCTCTATTTGTCTGCATTCAAAACACAGAGGGGATAGAACATTTTTCATTAAGAAAGACAATTTTTCAAGTGGAATGTGATTTCGCTAAATGACAGATATCGATAACCTACTCGTGTATTTGCGAACCAGAATATAACCATGCGGTATACTTCACGTTCGGGTTCAAAATGATTGAACTAATGCCGCCTAGCCGTAAACCAGTGATTGGCGAGCCGTAAAGCTCGGCAACGCTTATCCGTAAGCTAAGCGTTGCACGTCGCCTACTTGCTTACGGTAAGGTTGACGCTTAGTTGGCGGCGAGGTGAAATGCGATATGATCACGATCTGTTTCCGAGTTGATATATGTGCAACGACTCTTAAGCGGATAACCCGCAAACGATTTTATTTAATGTTGGTCATATAATATAAAAATGCCTGGTTGACCGAGCTTAGCTCGTTTTTTTTATGATAGTTATATTAAAGGGCTCCCAAAAATAGATTTTCATACAAAAAGTCCTTTTAAAATAAAGAAAGGCTTCTAAGAAGGAAGATAAATATTTATCTGTGATACGAATAGGGTGCATCTGGTTCTATGAACGCTCAATCTTTTACCTGAGCTATCATCATATTATGAATTCGTGAATTTTATCTAATTTATGAATTCTGGCGAAATTTGCCTTCTTACAGCAGATTTTCATTGCCTCAAAACACGAATAAAACGACTAATGCTTTATGAAAATCGTTGGAGCCGTTTTACGAGATTCAGATTATATTTATGTATATTTACAAGAGGTTAATTATACATAGATTTAAACAAAGAAAAAGGATATAAACTCTTTAGAGAACGTTTTTCAGTTTACTTTATTTTTGATTTACAACATTACTTAAACTTTTATATTTTACACTATTTATATTATATATAAATAGTGTAATATATAAATAGTAAATAGTGTAATAGATATCCTGGTCTTAAAGTAATACAATACACTGTGGCATATATTAATTAAAAATGAATTTCAAAAACACACACGAATAAAACGACTAATGCTTAATGAAAATCGTTGGAGCCGTTTTACGAGATTCAGATTATATTTATGTATATTTACAAGAGGTTAAGTATACATAGATTTAAACAAAGAAAAAGGATATAAACTCTTTAGAGAACGTTTTTCAGTTTACTTTATTTTTAGGGTTCCGTACCTCAAAAGGAAAAAACGGAATCCTTATAGGATCACTTTGTTGTCCGTCTGTCCGTCCGTCTGTCAAGACCCTTTTTCTCAGGAACGCGTGGAGGTATGAAGCTGAAATTTATATCAATTACTCAGGTCTACTGTCCCTTGAAGCTGTGAAAAAATCAAACTTCTAAGCCAACGCAATCAAAAGATACAGCCGTTTATGCCGCAAATTTTCGACACTTGCAAGGGAATCAAAACCTACAGGGTGCTTCCCGTGAACTCAGAATCTTGAAATTTGGTACGAAGCAACGTCTTATAGCATAGATAAAGGAAAAATTACGAAAACCATAAATTTTTAGTTACATCACATATTTTTAATATGTCATATTCATCATATTTTTTTTTAATAATTTTAAACTTACTACCCATTTCCTCATAAACGCGTAGAGGTATTAAATTGAAATTCATACCAAATACTCAGGTCTATAATACCTTTTAGCTGTAACAAAATCAAACTTCTATGTCAACGCAATCAAAAGAAACAGCAATTTAAGCTGCATATTTTGAAACTCGCAAGTACTCGCAAGGGAATCAAAACCTAAAGGGTACTTCCAGTCGACCTAGAATCTTGAAATTTGGCATGAAGCAACGTTTTATAGCACACATAAAGGAAAAATTCCGAAAACCTTAAATTTTTAGTTACATTACAAAATATATATTTTTTAATAAATATAAACTTATTACTTTTTTCCTCATGAAAGCGTAGAGCTATCAAGGATGATTATGAATTAGAGACACAAGAAGGTGATCCAGATCATTGTCTACAGTTACATGGAAATCAATCAGATTTAGTAGGAGGAGCGATTGCCCAACCAGCAGTTTTGTGTGAAGATGATGTATTGCGTTTAGTTAGAATATTTAATTGTGATCAAAGACATTTTTCAATGTGGTACTATTCATGACTTTTTCAGTCACCATTTACAGGTCTGGTTCAAATTTAATACTTAATTAATATTTTTGAACCAGATTTCTAAATAGTGACTAAAAAACTTAGTAAATAAATAACTTTAATAAAAGAACTTTCGCAAGTCTGCTGCAAGGCTAGTATAAGTGTTTCAGTTATATTATAGATAAATGATGTGTTAATATAAAATAAAGGATTACTTTAAACGATAAAGAGATCTTTGTCTTAAATTTATGCTCCTCCATCTTTCCCCATTGTAATGTTATGAATTTCATTTTGCAATAAAAATACCATAGTTATGACTCGATTGTCGTAATGAACGAACTTTGTAAACCTTGCAGGTTTGTACGGAACCCTCGGTGCGCGAGTCCGACTCGCACTTGACCGGTTTTTTTTGATTTACAACATTACTTAAACTTTTATATTTTACACTATTTATATTATATATAACTCTATCATACATAATTTTAATAATTTAACATAACGAGAGTAAGATTTTTCATGGGTATTGAAGCTGTGAGGTGTGGAATATATTCATCTAAAAAATTATTCGTAATGAGTCTTGGGTGCATCTATATCCTGGTCTTAAAGTAATACAATACACTGTGGCATATATTAATTAAAAATGAATTTCTTGTGATAAATCTTCAATGGCCATGTTCCCTTAATCTTGTTGAGCTGGCAATTGCACTGCTTTAGGTGTATAGAAAGTAAGTGTAGGATGTCTGGCTACAAATAATTTAAACCATGTCTTGCCATTTTTGAAGGAGGACACCCGATTACATTGTTTTAGATAGTCTGAAACACTACTGATCAAATCTTGTTTTCTTATTGGGAAGCCTTTACGTTTGATCCAGTTGACTAAAGCCTCTTCTTCCTCGTCATTTAAAATTGTGGAAGGGCCTGGTTTAGCTTGCGTTGGATTATTTAACCTAAAACGTATGGTCGAACGCGGCACTTGAAAGGTTTTGGCAGCAAGGCTTTGACTCATGCCCTTAGCTACTTCTACTAGGGCTTTTTGCAAATTTTCTTCTTGATAAACCTTCCGCTTTACCTTTCCATACTTTTGTTTATGAACGTCTTTTGTACGAGGTTTCATTTTGAGGATTCTGAGAAGACCTGAAAATAAGCAGATAATAACTATTGACCCTGCTTCTAATAAATTAAGATAAATAATAGAAGCCAATATAATATGACACCTGGTCTAACCATCTCGGCTACTAGCTCCCTACGGGTTTCGAGGTCTGATGGCAGTCGCTCGTATAATTTTGGTAGCTAGCCACTTCTGGTTAGACTGGGAGCCGACCCCAATAGAAAATGGGAAAAAGGCAAAGGGAATGATGACTGCTTCTAATAAATTCTATTTTATACCATTGTCGGTAGGATAATATTCGAAATAAACATGTTTTCAATATATCATGCATCTATTTGAAATTTGAATTGAAAAAGAATAAGTAATTATTTAACGTTTTGGCACAATGTCTATAAATTTACGTCAAGGTTGTCTAACGTAAGTACGTTCATAAGTACGTCAGGGCGGAAAGCTAGTGCCATATATTTTAGTGTGCGAACTCTAAATTATAAACTTCTTTACCTAGGTTAATTTTGGTTGTAAGGCGCTTTACAGATGAAGCAACTTTAGTCAAGCCAACTATAAACTTTATAAAAGTTTACTTTACAAGTTGCTACAACCAAATAACCTGTGAGCAACTTTGAAGTTACGTACAGTGTGATGATGGATAGGTATTAAAGAAGCAACACTTGTTCTCATTTTATCTCATCGCCACTGTCGACGGCGTCAACGAGGACGAATCCTTCGCAGCAATCGACGATAGTTGATAGTTGCAACAATAGAAACTTCGTCATGATTGCAGTGACGTAAAACTATTATCTATCACACGAACTCGCAACTCGAGTTGCTACGTGTGCGCAGTTCGATTGAAATAAACAGCTGGTTGCCGGTTGCCAGTCGCTGCAGTAGTTGCTACATATGCAAAGCGCCTTAACTCATACTAGGTAAACAAATTTTTAAGACTATATTCAATGGTCTTCCAAATAGATATACACCTAGGATAGGTTTTTTTTAGTCAAGGAAAGAAATATTGTTTTAGAAAATACCATATATTTAATATAATTTGACACGAATTATGCACATCTGTAGCACAAATTATTAACAGAATATTTAATAATAAAATCACAAAAAAACTAATTTTTAAAATTTAAAGATAATAATAATACACACAGCGCCATCTAGTCTCAAAGTAAGCAATTATATTTGCTTGAGTTGTTGGTACGCTACTGAAATTTGTATTTGTTATTGGTACTAGGAACGGTTACATTACTTAAATACATACATCTATATATCTATAAATAAATAAAAATGAATGAAGGGGAATACCCCTTGGTCACGCCATCACGAGTGAACGGCTGGACCGATTTCGCTAATTGTTATTTTAGAATATTCCTCGAAGTACGGGGATGGTTCTTAAACAGAGAAAAATAAATAAAAACAATTTCCTCTGAAATGGCTTGACCGATTTTTATGGAATCTTATATCTATATTCGATAGGTGTGAGAATCAGTCGCAATCTATATTCGGACCCGGTAGGTGGCTCCAGGGTCCGCTAGTTAATAGGAAAATTACACCCAGACACAGAACAAACAATCATGGTCATCACACAAAGATTTGCCCTGGGTGGGAATCGAATCTACGACCTTCGGATTAGCAGTAAGTCGTTGGAACTATAGATTAAAAAAAGTAAACTGTATTTAAAGGAACTCCAAACGATTATGACTCAGATTACTTTGACACATAGTGGAAACCATCTCCGGCACATCAGCTTTGAAATAACGAGCGTGTTCGTTTAATAAAAACTAGGTTCGAACCCCGGGTCGAGCAGGAAGGCGTTCCTAATTACGTAGAAACGGAACGATGAACGGCAAAAGGTTCGCGCCAGTAAATATAAGATTTAAACATAACCTCAGCAATTTAGGTGATGTTCACCACTGCTTACACCTTTGGGTAAAGGTTTAATAATACCACAGCGTTCTACACACACTCAAAGCAAAGCAAGAGCGCCAGGGAACATATAAATTCGTACAAGTAAATTGCTTCAGACTGAATATCTACTCTATCTTAAGATACATATTATACAGGGTGACATTTTAGAGCTGAACGCACTAGCGGTGTACCGCATGCGGCTGGCCTTACTTTGATTTTTATATGAAACCGCATGATCTCGAAGCACTGACAGCACGGCCAACTCCGGTTGAATGATGCAAATGGCCGCATCCAGTGGACCGGTAGTGCGTTCAGGTTCCAAGACGTGATCAGAAGTGATATGACCTAGTAATAATAATATATATAATATACTAAGACTCTAGCACCCTGGCCACGAAACACGGCGTCGGACGGCGCGGCTGACGATTATGCAGTTCATTGCCCACTCGTGTTCACTTATCTTTAGACACTGCTTAAGCAAATACGCAATGAACGATGAAATCGCAAACCGCGCCGCCTAACGCCGTCTCCCGTGGCTAGGGCGTAAAGGTGGGACGTAGGTCGCTAGTATACATATTACTCATGATTATGAATATCATTGAGCTTGAGTAAATGGTTGTCATAAGTCGTGGCGATAGCATTACACTTATTGAAAGATCTGCAGCATCTCCACCGAACCCTGCCAGTCTTGCTCACGTAGTGTTTCATGAAGCGGTTTTTGCCAATCATCAAAACGTTTTTGCCCTTAACTAGGGTAAACTCAGCATTGTGTTTCGACGACATCTCTGAAATTGTATTTAGATTCATTAGATATTATTTCTAACATACATGATGACTTAAAGTCGAAAATTATGAGCCATTTTATCAATGAATCTTATTGTAAAAACTTTAGATTCTATATCCTTAAATCCAAATTGGCTCGAGTTGTTCTGTACAAGCGTAAGTGCACTACTATACTAGGTTGACCAGAATAACGGCTAGGAGAAAAGCCGGATTTAGGGAAGGGCCACCGGGGCTACAGTCCTGGGGCGTCCACAAAAGACGGGAAATAGAAAATAGGTTTAAAAAAAAGTCAAATTCAGATAATTCTTGTTTCTGATTATATTTATATATTTGTTAAATTATAAAAGAAATTGTAGGTACCTACTTTGTTTTACAATAAGTTATATTATTTATTGGAAAACTCGACTAAAAAAAATTGCTGTTTTAATTTGAAAAATAATTTGGGGCCAGGGGGCCTCCATTCTTTTGTTGCCTTCGGCATTGGCTAGGAGGGATATCATTAGTTTCTACATATGTAAACCTCGTGATCTATCTCCTGTTCGTGAGTGTGGGTATTAGATGAGAATATCAGTCCTCCGTTGGTAACAGCTGTTGCTTTACATCCATAATGTCTTCTAATACATCGCCAGGATGTCCTAGATCCATGACTGTAATCCTGACGATATTTGTACCCTTGGTGTAACAGTAGGACCGCTCCTCTTGGAGATTTTGTTAAACAAAATTCAGCTGCAAAAATAAACTGACTGAATTAGCTGACTTCACGTATTAGAAGAAAATTGGACTTACATTTATTATAAATTCAACTCCATATGGTCTTGTACAATAATGGTTTCAAAATGCTGTTGGGACTGCCCCGCTTCTGCAGCGCGTCAGGTATGATTGCTGAGACAACACAGACTGACAACACAGACTGTTTTTTTTGTGAACGAAAACGAGTGGCGTCCCTGACGTGTCGCTTGCGTGACAGTAAGTACTAACAGCCTTTTGATCACCATATTGGATACAATAGGATGCTCTGTCATGAGGTACGGAATTCAGTCCATGAGTTGTCCTATTTCATATTAAATAATGTATTAATGTCAGAGAATTATCTAACATGAAATGGGTGTATTCTGTTTGGATGTGCTCTGATTTAAAATAAATAAATAAATCAAAATAATAACTAGCTGCCGGTCCATCTTCACACCGGTGGTGGTTTAACCTGATTTTAAAACTATCCGTACTTTTATTTTATTTCTGTAATACCTACAAACCTCTCCTTGACAATAAGAAACAGAAAACAAAGAATTATCTAATATGAACGATATTTCAGAGATTCTAATAAAAATAACGTGGGTAAACTCAAGATCTTTTATTTTGCCTAAATAAATCTTAGAAACTAACAAAGTTGAATACTGCCTATGTATTATACCTAAACAATTATCTTGGTGTTTTTTCGTTTACATAGATTATTTTTATTTATGTAAACTTTACATGAAAAAAATCATAGTCATAATTACGGAAATAAACAACAATTAAACCTCCAGGTAATGTTTCCTACAAAATTATTGTTTTTAGTGCGATTTTATAATAAAACTAAGCATTTTCTAGTAATACAAACGTTAATAATGTGTCAATAAAATGTTTTAAACGTCTTCCACTTTATTCTCACTGCTCTTTTCTTCGGGAGCATTAGGAGTATCTACATTCTTTTTATCACCATTGTCATCTAAGGCAGAGGCTACGGAAGTCTCATTTGGTTCAATTGTTTTAGGATTCAATTGAATTGGAGGGTCATTAAAATCATCAGTGACATTAACATACTGGTTTTCATCAATATCTTCACTTTGACCATGATTAACGCTTGGTTCCCCATCTTTGACAGGGTCTATTGTAGGCAGTATTGCTCCAGGTTCTTCGAATTGTGGCAGAGGGTTATTTGGTGTATCGTTACCGACAACATCAATATTAGCTAAAGGATCAATATAGTCGTGATCATTGACTTCTACATTAGGTACAGACGGCAGCGATGGAAAGTGAAAGTTTTGTGCCACAAATTCTCTCTGTTTTGTCATTGCCAGTTCCAATTCTTCTCCGTCTGATAGTATTTCTATAGGAGCTTCATCTCTAACGACTTCTATAACATCGTCATCTGAAAGATTGTCTGTCGGTTGCTTGTTATGAGAAGCTTCATCTGTGATTCGTAGATTCTGCATAGCATCCACTGAGGTTGGAGAAACCTCTGTTATGACATCAGCGATGCGTAGATTTTGAAGCGCATTTACACCTGTAGCAAATACATTATTTTAACAATGCGCTTAAAGGGCCGATTGTTTAATGACCAGACAACTTTTATCTTAAGAATATTTTTAACATTGCGACAGTTTCTACACACGATTATTGTAAAAACCATAAAAATTATACCTTAAATAAAATTGGATGGCTATTAAACAACCCGACTTAAGTAGTTTAAATGATATCTACTCAAAGCTAATTAAAAATTAAGGGTACCTACCAAAAGTATAAACATGTCGTTGTATTTAAAACGCAATATAAAACTTCGTAAAAACACATTTAATGGAATAAAAATAATTATCATTACAAATTTTCAAAAGGAATTTTATATTTCAAATATCAATAACAGTAACCCTTGAAATAATAAGTAGTTATACTAAAAACTAAAATAATGGACGTATTTAGAATATTGGTCAAATGGAGATAACACTAGGATAATATTTATATTTATCATAACGGGCAATTAACGCGCTCACCTTTATTTTGGCTTTACGGTTCGAAACGGGTTGCACCGGCCGTGATCGCAAGCAGGCTAACTAAATCATCCATCACCACGGATTCCATATTTTTTTAACAAACCTAGTCTAACTAAACCCTCAAAGGGAAAAATCTAAGAAAATTTATCTATTTGAATGTAAACATTATTTTAAGTATTTTCAGTCTTTTAAACTGAAACCCAAATCACATTAAAAGATTTAAAAATATTACAAATGAGCATTCTCCCACCTTTTTTTAATAATTACCTAACTACCCAAAAACGTTTAAAACTAAATATGATTATGTTCATTAGTGACAAGAATTCTTCCGTTAATCATCCTGACCTGGCATTTGCATTTATGAGCAGATCTTTTGGAGCATCGCCAGTAGCTTCTCAGCTGATTGCCGTATTCTCGATGGAACCTATGACCGTGGAGGAGTAAAACTTGCCCTCCTTTCCATGTAGTATAAATTTCACCTGTTGAATTTCAATTCTAAATATAGTATTAACCTAACAATATTGGGTATCATAATGTCCTAGAAAAAAACTTACAAGTCTTAACAATTTTAAGCCATAATAATAACATAGAGAATAACAAATATTTCTTGAACAATAATAATAGTTATTATAAGGTACCTAATTGAACTGTGTTTACCCTCACATTTTTGCAAGCCTTTTGAGGTAAATCAGACGAGGCACCGATGTGGGCTATTTAATTTAATTTGTGTCACAAAAACATCAGTGGCGAAGAGTGGAAATTTTAAAATGTAGCAAATTTAATGACAAGTATTTCTTGGTTATTTATGCCGACGTCCAAACTAATTAAGAAGTATTGCAGATGATAATGATGATGATGAAAAATGTTTCATTAAGTACGTTATATTGACCAATCTTTAAAGGGAAGCCAATGAGAATATAGAATTATCTTTATATCTTATTTAAATAATGTTTAAATTATCTCTCAGACGAAACTAATTAACGTATAGATATATTTTGGACAAAGCATAACCAAATCGAACGCGGTAAATTCGCTAGCCCATTGGGTACGATTCCGAAATTTTTCACACATTGAATTAGGATAGGTGATCAGTTCAGTTCGTTATTTATGTTAATTTATTGACTTATTAACGAACATGTTTCCCTATAAAACCGATTACTTGCTCTCCCATAGTCAAGACCTTAGTATTGCATCGTGGAACACTGTAATTCTCTGTGCAGTACCAACGGTTTCTTTTACCGATTGTATGTTTTTTAATATATGTATTTACCTATATGAGGCGTTGTATATATTTAAGAGTGTATCGGATTGGCATATTTACTATCACAAGGGGCGCGGTACACCTGAATGACGTTAACTTAGGTCAAATGCATTGAAATGCCACCACGCTGAGAGTCTGTGAATCCAACCGACTTTTCTGAAGTGAAGTATTTTTTAAATGGCATTTGTATAATAGCCAATTATTTCAGTTTAGGTAGCCTCATAACAAAAATATTTTGCTGGTACACCAAATATATATTCAGTGAAAATTTAACACTGCATAGTCATATGATTCTGCTGGCTGACAGATGGCAAGCAGCGGGTGCTCAGTAGTAGAACCCTAAAAAGTAGAAAGTGAACAAAATAAGTTTTTAAAATATAAGAATTTATTTATTTCTTTTATACAAATATAAAACAATACATTGCAACACAGCAATTTTCTCATATCTTAAAATTCCTAAAAATTCTATTATGATTATTTTTATTTTTGTTATAGTTATTTATATCCATTCATCGGATTCTATATCTGACTGCGGATATGACGTGCTAAATTTAGCTGGCGTCGGCGGCAATGAATGGTTGTGGTTATTCTTCACAAAAAGAATCTGGTCTTCAATTGTATGAACCTTAGCTTTACACGAGGAATGTGTAGCGCATTTCCATGTTTTCTTAATATGATTGACACAATATGTTCGGCAGATAAACGAATATCCGTTCACAATAAGATGCCTTGTACCTCTTGATGTAGTTCTGTAAGAGGCTGAAAAATAACCACAAGCTGTTGAAAATAGTTCAGTAAAATTAAATAGGTAATTTATGTTGGAATAAAACTGCTTTTAATACAGATTTTAATGCGGTTTATTTAAAAAATTAAATGAGAATACTAAAAATATGCCTTACATTTACAATGTTCTTTATACGTAACTATCAAACCCGGCGAACTCCGTTTCGCCACCAGATGGCTTCGTTTTTTGTAACATTTTCCCGCTTTTTTGTTGAAAAATTTCCTGAATTTTCTTTGCTATAAACCTCATGGAGCCCGAGACCTTTCCAACGAATGCAAAACCGAGGAAATCGGTTCGTGCGTTCTGGAGTTATAGCGTCAGGAAGGAAAACCCAACTTATTTTTAAATAGTACATAGATTTGTTTGATTACACTTTTATTGTCTAATTCAAATGACGAGTCGAGGCGTTGCGTTTGCTCATTAAAAAATAAAATACCAATAAAATGAAAATTCTCTTTAATAGCTTTTTACACGGTTAGTTTTAGTTTTTGTTTAGAAACATCGAGATAAAAATTACCCTCATATTCATAAACGTATTTTAAGCTCATTATAGCTAAAATAGGTTTATAATTCGTTTGTCTTTGTCTGTCATCTTGACATTTATACTAGTAAGAACGAGACAAAGTCCATTTTAAATAAAGAGTCTTATAACTTTTTTATGAATAACGCCGATTATTCCGAAATATTCGAGTAAACATAAAATAAAAAATGTGACGAACCGACTTTGACTTGTTTTGATAATAACTCAAAAACGCTCAACCTCTAACGAAATTATAATGGAAACACCTGGAAAGTATATCCTTTAAAACAAAATAAGAATTAACAAAATCGATCTATAATTGTCAAAATTATCGCGTAACATACATCACGACTACGCTTTTAGTGTCCCATGGCTGGGCACGGGTCTTCTCTCAATTATCGTACGAGTTGAGAGAGTTTAGGCCTCAAACCCCACACGCTGGCCAAGTGCGTGTTGGTGAATGATACATGTTATTAGTTTTTAGACATGTCGGTTTCCTCACATTCACTGATATTGACCAACGGTGATAAAACAATTCACTCAAGGATGTGTGGGCACGATTGGGAATCGAACCCGCGACCTTATATTTCTAAGACGATTAAAAAAACAATCGAATTGAGATGTTCTTTATTTTTGAAGTTGGTTGAAAATAATTAGATATTTAGAATCTTTTTAAACTTCATCTGATGAGCTGTTATTAGCTATACATTCATAAAATCTCCGATTTTTTATAAATTTACTTTTAGTTTTTTTTTCTGTATCACTTTTCCCTATATCTATCCATCTTCCGGTTTCAGTTGGCATGATGAGTTCATGGTTGTGGTCGTTGACATGTTTGACGTAATCATCCTTAAGAAGACAGTAGGCTGTACAACCTTTGTGTATTTTTACACATCTCCACAAAACTTCGCCGTTTGTCTTCTCTTTTACACATTTGTAATAATGTCTTTGAAATTTCAGTAGTGGATATTTTGATGAAGCCGATGTATGTACGTATGTTATTTCTAAAATCAAAACAGTGTACATAATTAGCTGTGTAACGCTTTGCCTCTACCTTTATTGTGTTAACTGCCGAGTTGTGGAATTCGGAAGTCACGAGTGAATCGGTATTTACTGGGTTAACGCGTTTCATCGTGCAACATTGCTTAACAACAGGCAAGTTGTGGTCAAGCGCCAGCCTATTGCAGAGTAAAAAAATATGGCCGTGTCTATTCTGTCCGCTAACGTCCTCAGGATCTGAGGTCATCTTTAAACGCATGATGGAGTAGAAATTATCCACACCAGCCTCCGCATAATGCATGTTCGTTCTGGATTATATTTTGTGTACTTAATCATTGGCGGGATGGCTATATATTAACTGGCCTGTTGGCGTAGAGGTTAGTGACCCTGACGGCTAAGCCAGAGGTCATGGGTTCGATTCCCACACCGGACAAATCTTTGTGTGATGAGCATGGATGTTTGGCCTGTGTTTAGGTGTAATTTATCTTTTTATATGTATGTATTTACAAAAAAAACGTATTTAAGTAGTTCATCAGTTCCAAGTACCTACCAATAACACAAGCAAATATAATTGCTTAGTTTAGGACTAGATGGCGCTGTGTATATGTGGAAATATTACTATTATTATAAATGATGGATATAAATGTCCCACATGTAAGTATTAAGCACAAACTGTGAAGTTAATACAGTATATAAATAAATAAAAAAAAATAAAAATTATAAAATAAAACATTTAAAGATCATAAACTATATATTTAAATATTACCAATAACACAAAACGCAGTGCATATGTGAAAATAATATTATTATTATAAACGATCGATATAAATGTCCCACATGTATACAAACCGTAAAGATAATACATTAAAAAATAAAAATGTTAAAATAAAACATTTAAAGATCATAAACTATATAATTAAATTTTACCAATAACACAAAAAATATATAATTTAAAAATATTTCTATTTCAAAATAACGATTTTGTAGGATATATTACCTACGTTTTAAATACCTAGAGGTATCACAAATTACTCATATGTAGTCGGCACTCAATTTTAAGAAATTTATATTTTTAGTTAATTTTTAGTAAATTTTTTATATTATAATTTTCTCAATATTAAGCATATTGATTTTTTACGAGACTCCGAATATCAAAGACATTCGTACTTCGATTCTCCTTTTAACTCCTATTAGCTCGACATTTTTCCATCTCCACCTGTGATTGAGCTGTGAGTCACCGCATAGCTGGGTACTTGAGCTCGCCTAACTTATGTCGCACTATTACATACCATCCGGCTAGAAGTAAATTTTCATTGGTTCTCCAAGAACTTGAACGAACCAATCACAACCATCTATTTTCTCCGATTTGACGATAACAAGTTTATACAATACTAGCTTCCGCCCGCGGCTTCGCCCGCGAAATTGATCTCACTAATCTTGGTTCTCCATACAAACTTTGGAACACCGTTTCACCCCCTTAACGGGTGAGTTTTGAAAAATCCTTTCTTAGTGCACCCCTAGATCCCATAAGGAACCTATGTGCCAAATTTGGAGTCTCCAGACCCAGCGGTTTGGGCTCTCAGTCAGTCAGTTTCTTCTTATATATATTTAGATTTGAATAAAGTAATATAGTAGGTATCCAATCGGTACTGCCGTAATATAACGAAGCGGATACTTCGCTATGTCCCGCTCATTACACTTTAGCGATAAAGACGTTTCTTTATAAATACTTATGTATTAATATTGTTGTTCGTAAGAACTCTTCTTGAAATCAGCCTAGTTAACTTGGAATGATGGCAATGTACATCGAAGACTGTTATTATGGAGTCCATTTTATCCGGGCAGGTTTTAACAAAGGCTTTGCATCCGGTTCTTGTTCGTCTAGAACAGTGCCAAAGGACGCCGGTCGCTGATAGCACCTTAAATGTGTATGTATGTTTGTTGTATAGTAGCAACGGATGCTTGCCTTTGCCCGAAGGGATGAGTATAGCTGTAATAGAAATGCAGTTCGAATGTTAACTATTTAACTGTTAAAATATTATCTTGTTTATAGCAAACCCCAGATGCGCAGGCGTCTATTCAAAAGAGATAAAGATTTTCTTTTGTTTTGTTCGTCAGTTAAATAAATTAAAAATATTAGACATGTATTTCTCTTTCCTTTGTGTGATTACGGGGACACAACCAAGCGAAATTTTTAATGATGTTACGCTTACACCCAGGCCACGAAATGCGGGGTCGGGCGGCGCGGCTAACGATGATGCAGTTCATTGCCCACTCGCGTTCACTTGTCTTTAGACACTGCTAAGCAAATACGCAATGAACGATGAAATCGCAAACCGCGCCGCCCGACGCCGTCTCCCGTGGCTAAGGCGTTAGGTAAGTTTTATACTTCTGCACTCCTACTCCATAACTATAATGTGTTACATCTTAATATTGTTTCATTTCAATGATAAAGCAAAAAACACCAGTCTAACATTTTTTATAATCTTACTGACGCGACGGACTAATTAAAATATAATTCTACATACCTCGTCCTCCCTTTGGTGCTGTTTCGCCTGATGTAGAAATTATGTTCAAATAATTATTTGCAACGAAAAAACCACCGTTCTTAGTTAATTCAACATTGACGGGCCGGTGGCGTGGTCGGTAAGATACTTGTTTTTCACGCCGCAGGTCGTGGGTTCGATTCCCACCCGAGACAAACATTTGTTTAAATATGTCTTTTTGTTTTGAGTCTGGGTGTAATTATCTATATTTAAGTATATATTTACAAAAGAAAAGTATTATATGTAGTATATTACCAGTTATCTGGTTTCCATAGTACAAGCTCTGCTTAGTTTGGGATCAGATGACCGTGTAAAAAAAAGAAAAATATCAGGGAAATGACTATTAACATTAAATATTTTTTTTAATAAAACCAGTTATTCCTACAAATAATAATAATTTATTGTGCTATATTAAATAAGCTATTAATAAACAATACATATTATTTAATACCTATTTATGATTATATTAAATACAATGTACTAGGAACTTACTCAGCTAGAGTCAGGATCATTAAATGGTAAAAAAAATAAAAAAAATGTTATAAAAAACATCCTACCGACTGACGTAACGCACACAAATGACTTAAATAGATAGAAACTTTTTGACCAGTGCGCAATTTTCTTTTGGTAATTCTGTATCAGCAAAAGAACACAGTTCTATTGCTTTTGTAAATAAAAAAAAAGTATATCGTAAGTTCAACAACTTATGGACAATCTATTTGTAATGATATCGATGAGAGCGCCCGGCGTAAAATAGCAGTCAGTGACCCTAGCAAGAGCACAGCTGATACGGCAGCATGCGGGTGATTAATAGTAAACACCTTTCCTTAGCGATTACTGATTTCTTTTGTACTGAGACAAATCAAAATAAACGTTTATTAAAATTTGTTTGTTTATTTTCTCATAGTTTGCGCACTGGGTAAAGTTTTCATGTATAGCTCAAAAATAAAAAAATATAGAGTAGTACCATATGCTTATTAAGAGGCATCACCTATTAAGTGGCATCGGCAAAGTTCGTCCTCTTTGAGAGTTATATAATAATTTAGGTGATCAAAAAGTAATACTATAAATAAGCTACACTATAATACTCAAGCGTCATGTAGATACAGTCTATAAAATACTATGGTAATCAAAACTAGGTTTAGGGAATTGATTCTTTAAATTAGATGCAGTTTTATTAAAGTAGTTACCCATAAAGAGGTTTTCTCGTAAAATGAGGTATGCTATCGCGCGTTTTAGACCAAGTTTCCATTATGACAGACCAAAAATTACAGTTTGTCAATGTCAAGTTTTGGGGAAAATGTTGGTAGTCCAATATAAGGGGAAAGCTAGCCTAAGAGTCTGAAAGCACTAGCGGCTGACTAGGATGCAGCCAGGTGCATGCGGGCAGCCTCAGTATGTGCTATGTACCGCAACAGGGCGTTGAGATCATGCGGTTTCATATAATAATCGAAGTACGGCCAACCGCTAGTACGTTCAGGCTAGATGCGGAGGAATTTTTAGAAGATAACTTTTCAAACACGAACTGCTGTTCATGAACATATACGTCGTCTATTTGATTAGATAACGTGTCTCTCGACTCTTGCTTGTTAGTTGTTATATGTGATTACAGTCACACAAACAAGCTGTTTTAGCATATTATTGTTTTTTATTACAATGTTCCTACTAACTTCTAACTGTGATTAAATTTGCAACACCGATAGCATCCAAAGTTAGCCTAGACGAAACCGCTATTCTAGACTTAAACCTTTCTTTGTGCCAAATTCCATCATCAACAAACAGTCACACATCTTGTATAGACGTGTGACTGTGATGATGATATTACTAAAAGTTACTTTCTAGTAGGTAGTTTGTGTTAATTCAATTTTAATTTACAATTCAACAACCATCATAAGGGACTGAGACAAGAGATTTGTCATAAAAACGATCTGGAAGCTTCGGTGGCTCATGATCGTGCTCTTTGTGTGCGAAGGCTTTAGTTCCAAGGCTGATAGCGGACGCCCTACAGCCTCTCAACCTTCGGGAGCAGTACCACGAGATCCTTCCATCAGCATTCTTCTTCTGGAAACTGTAAGTGTATCCCGCGAGGAGTAGCAGTGGATGTTTCCCTCCACGTCTTGTCCAGAGGAATATGCCTGTCAATGATATGAGTTATGAGCATAATACTTAAGTTGGTACCTACAGATAGGGTTTAATAACATAACGGATTAACTAACCCAAGTTTTATAAGAACAAGAAGCATTATGTTTGTTTGGATCAAGAAAGTAAGTCCTAAATCTATTCGTTCTTATGTTACTATTGTTTTCATGTCCCACACTTCCTATCACGGGAATCTAATCTTTATAGAAACACCATAGAAATAATGATAAAAACATGTATTAAAATGTTAGTCACAATTCTCAGACATAATTTATTGTTCAGTCTTAAAAAGTATCGATCTTTAAATGTATGCTTATAAACTAAATCTAAGCTAGCTATCCAAATTATAAGGATAGAGGTAGGAACGTTTATTTGGGAATTAGGTACTTCAGTAGTATTGTAACAATTATATGATAAAACTGTAAATTTTCAACATTATTAAAAAGTTTTTAGTTAAATGGAAGGAATAACATTCACTGGTATACAAATTTAACTACTTAAAAATCCTATTATCCTACTTATCACTTAAGTAATCTAAATTCGTGTTCATCGTCAATAATTCAGGTTTAGACCGCTGGTCATAAACCTCTCCTAAGAATGCTACCGCGCACGATTGGTTACTGTTCTCATCCAGCTCTAACTAGTCACCTTATTGAGATTGTCGCTCTACGCCACAAGGCGTCCTACACTACTATGCGTTTCAAATGTGAATAGGATTGGAAATCCGCCATCTTGGACTGGAATGCGCAACTACTTCACATTTTTTAGTACAGTTAGCAAAAATGTTTCTTCGCTAAAATAATCACATCTAGATGAAAATAAAATAAAAATGCGTATATCTTACTGCCGTTCGACTAAAATTGGGCATTTGGAGTAGAATATTTAGGTACGAACACATTTTATTAACTTCCGACGATAAAAAGCGGTGCTATACGTTAAAACGTGTGTTTTTATGCGTGTAAAAGAATTTGTGTACATTTTGTGGTATCCTACCGTGTAAATATACTTAGGTAGGTAGCTACATTGTAACTACATACCTTAGTAAAGTTTTTACATAAACCAGTTTTCCATACATTTCAAAATAATATTATTGTCTGTGGTTTGACATTTTGTGCTGGCGCTACTTTTGCATAGTATTTGGTATGAAGTTAGCCGCGAGTCCAGTCCTATTCTTATTTGAAACGCATAGTACGTTTCATTAGTGGTTCCCACTCAAGAACTCGTTTAGGTACCCCAATAGTAGTCGGTTCTGCAAATAAAACCGGCCCCATGTCACTTCAGCTTACTAATCCGGTAGACTATGTATTAGTTGACACATTTATAACTCAAAAATTGTTTTTGATATTTCGGTTAGTACTTCACTCCGAAAATAATAAATCTGAATATTAAAACATGAAAAAATCTCAAAAACAGTACGAGTGGGGCACCTACGAAGTAACTCAATTTAAAACTATTTTTTTACCAACTGTACATAACTTTATACGAAAACACTAACATAATCTGAAAATTTTAACACAATGCAAATTATTCTTATAAATAAATGAATGATATGAAAATGCTTAGCTGCCGGTAAATAAATATAGGTAACTTCGTCAATGCCGCGACTGCAGTGATCGCGAGATACCTAATCATGATAAACTCACTTCACTTCAACCCATTTTAGTGTCCCATAGCTGGGCACGGGTCTTCTCTCAACTATCTTAAGAGTCGAGAGAGTTTAGGCCTTAATCCACACACGCTGGCCAAGTGCGGGTTGGTGGATGTCACATGACCTTGAATGATTAGTTCTTGGACATGCCGGTTTCCTCACGATGTTTTCCTTCACCAATATCGAGCAGCGGAGATGAAGCAATTCACACAAAGATTCGAACCCACGACCTTTATTTATCTAAGGCGAGGCCCGTACCGCTGCGCCACCGCTGCTCCATGATAAACTACAATGGATATATTCTTTACTCATCAATTATCTTCATTCTTAATCTAGAAACATTCGCGAAATCTTGGCTACCAATGGAATCATAGGTGAGTTGGTTCCTACCACAAATAACCGTATTATTGCGATGAGTGTGGTTGCGACAAAATTGTTCTATGATCCTTATAACCTAAGTACAAGTTTCGTCTCAATATACAAAAACACCTTTTTTAAGAAATCATGAACGAACAAAGATCTTTAACAATGCATTCATCAAAACTGTCTAGGCATCAAATATGATTTTTTGATATTTTTTATAAAAAATAAATCATTTTAAATTGCAGTAGTAAATTAGACCTAGACAATTTTGATGAGCGTATTTGACTAAACATATCAAAAATTTGCTTGCAAACCATACTTGTTTTGTTTATTTCCTAATAAATTTGGTAACAGCGGTAACGTGTTAATTTTTTTATTGGAGTTAGATCTAGAATATGATCGAACGTAAACATTGTTCCTTTTGACGAACGATGGTTTAATATGTCTATGAATGCCAGACGTATCAAGAACTTGATAAAATCTATTCGTGTGTAGTTTAGCTGTGCATTTTCTGAGCGATCCCTTCTGTCCCATAGAGCACCTCCAGAGGATAACATCGTGCTCTTTATATTGACCCATGCTGTATGAATATCCATTGAAGACAAGAAGTCGTCCACCTCTTTGTGATTCAGCAAAAAATACTGAAAGTAAACTAGGTATTACTTCTCAATTTTTTAATGCCTACATAATATATTGGCGTAAATTTTAGCCACTTCATGTGAGCAAAGGTATGATTAAGGTTATGAGATGTTTCAAGGCAAAATAAATCAGAAGGTACATTGCTGCGGTATATGGCAGACTGATTTTGTCTGTCTCTGTTGCAGTCATATCGCTCAAAATTTTAACTTCATATTTACTTAAGAGTGAATGTACAACTTAACCTAACTATAATAGAAAATGAATTCATGTCCCG
The DNA here is from genome assembly GCA_936450015.1 of Meganola albula. NCBI lineage: Eukaryota > Metazoa > Arthropoda > Insecta > Lepidoptera > Nolidae > Meganola > Meganola albula. The sequence goes on from OW388149.1 coordinate 12,567,674, forward strand.
GTTTGCACGATCTCCCTGGTAAAGGGATGAGTGCACCCCGTAAATAAAGTTTAATTAGCATTCAGGCCTCTTCGGACAATGGAGATGCCAAAATGCTATTACAAGAGCCTATATTCTGGTTGCATAAACTGGCATACATAATATGCGAGTTTATGCAACGTAACGCCTCACTCCGGACACACTCCAACAACACATGGCATCGCTCACTTAACTCAATAAGTAACATCACTTAAAATCTCAGATTCACACATCCAATAGCTGCCAAACAGTGAAGGACAGTCTAAGTCCGTAAAAATTATACGCTGACCATCCTCCACTCCCACAAGGTCAGTTATATACAGTTTCTTCCTTCAATGAAATAGATGGTAGTCGGTCAGTGCAGGTTGCTATAATGCTAATTAACCACTTGGCCCGCGTAAGTAGCGTGCAGGCGTGCTGTGAAACACAATGGGCCAGAAACACTAAAGCTGCATACCCACCGACAATTTTGATGACTGATTGTAGAGGCGTTGGCCTCAGTTTAGTATTGAGTTGCACAAAATTGGTGAAGCGTACCTAATGCTGACTAAGGTCAGTCAGAACTAGTTAAACAGTGGCCGTGCACTACTATGTCCTAAGCAGATCAGTAGTGCACAAACACTTTACAAACTTAAATGCGACAGTAAAATGTGGGTACAGTTACTGACAACTGGGTCAAGGAATCTGACAATCAGATAGAATCAGAGAATCGTTCACCCGAACATCACATTTCACTGGTGTGTAGGTGTGGCTTGAATATAGAAAACCAAAGAATGGAATATGTAAAAAAGTAAACATCTATACTTAATTCTTAATTTTATTTCAACTAAATCTAGTATATTATCAGGCACATTTGTTTAACTAAACTAGGTACGTCCTTAGAATTATTTATTACTGGTATAATTTGGTAATATTTTTTATTAATCAGTTTAGACTTTTGCTTTTTAGACCTTTCGTCCCGTGGGAATTATAAAATAACATAGTTAACTGAAATAACAAAAGTAAAAATGTCTAAGGAACCTTACAAGCATAAAATTAAATTTTATTTTATTTTTTCGACTCCACATTTACATACATTTATTTATTTATTGAAGTACCCACCTACACAGATTCCAAATAAAAAAACAGTTGGGTTTGACAGAGACTTGACTTTGACAAAGTCTGTAGTCATGCAATTAAAATATTAAGTAATTTTAATTTTTAGTACTCATCAAGTGTATTGAAGTTTTTTTTTTTATTTCGGTTCAAAAAAGGTATTTATATTTACATTTAGGAGATAAAAATCATAAGTTTCCATAGAACTTAAAAAAAAATGGCACGCTGAAGGTCAGATAGTTAAGCTCAAATTATTCATATATGGGGAACGGAGCGACGTCCTGTCCACGGGTCTTAACATATTGTCCATCCGAAGTTTTATACAGACATGGGGGTAGATGAGTATGATTTCCTATGGTTCTTAGAAAACGACCTTCCAATGAAACTGTAATACCAGCCTTACAGCCGTAACTGCAGCGCCATCTTTCAAAATTAGTGGTCCTATAGTAGAAGGAATATGTATACTTTTTGTACATATACAATGTTCTTCCGTTGGTCTTAGTTATCTTTCTTAAACCTGAAATTGAATAGAAATTATTTTAATAATATTTTTGAAGTAGATGCTTTCACACATATTATTAAAATATGATATTTAATGGACTAGTAGGTACTTTAAGTGAAACACGACAGTTCTGTTATAATTTAGACTATGTTTTAATACTGTTATAGCTATTTGTATTATATCTAAATATCTACAATAATACTATATATAATAATACTATCTATCTATTATGTTGGCGCGCTTATCTCAGCGGAAAATATTTAATTCTAGTATATTTCTTTCTATTTTTCTTTGTATTCTATCCTTTTATTCTAATCCTTTTATTTTACTTGCAGTCAGATACATTTATTGAAGAAGGTTATACCTAAGCTACTTTTTGTCCCACAGCTGGGCTTGATATAAAATGTTGGTAACGCTTATAGTTTTATTATACAGAAAACCTTTCCCTGTAAAACGTGCTTACAGTGTAGTAGTGGTTAACAGGCAAGACCATTAAAGTCGTCACTCGCGGCTTCAATCTGTATATTTTAGAATAAGTATGTTTTATTATAGTGCAGTGTTGGAAACATAGTGCACTTTCTATTCACTGTCAAGAGCTCGAGGACAGATTGGGCACCCTGGAATGGACCAGTCAACTTTCCAGCTCCTCCCCTCTTACTATTTACTGATAAATATCGTGCGGGATCCAGGACTATATGTGTCCTGGTGCTAGACTAGGTTTCAAAACTTCGTGTGCTGTCATCGATTTTGGCTTACAATGCCGTGACGTGTATTTATAATATTGATGCTCCCTTAACCCTCCGATAAACACCAGTGGAAGTTCTATGGAAGTACGGAGGTGGGTGGTTGTGGTCACCGACCATAGCAATCAGTCTCCCTCTAGGTGTCACTAAAATGAAAGCAAAGCACACTGCTGATTTAGTGCACCTCCATTTCTGACCATTTCTCGTCATCTCTTTGTAGGAAAATGCATAGCTATTGAGGATGTAGTATCTCTTTCCGTTTATTAGTGTTATTTGCTTTAAAACTGAAAAATGTTTAATTTACATACATTGAACGGTTTACTTTATAAAATATTGTTGAAACTATATAATAAAAATATTATAAAGCCTCAGACGCATTAAACGCATGGCTACGCTCAGACGACCACGCGCACGCTAAACGCACGCCCCGCGCGTCAGTATCCACGTCTAACACGCTTTGAATTTATTTGTAGAATTTGAGTATTATGTCACATAAATAGATCTCAAATTGCATTATCGAAGACCATCCGCACACGCCACGCGCTCTTTGAGGCTTGTCCTACTCCGCGCTCACCCCCCACACGAGCTGTACCTTGCACCGGACGCAAGGTCGCGCTTCGACTAGCGTAGAAGTACTACGGACCCGTGCCCGATAAGTTGAGACTCGTCCGGAATGCTGAATACCCCTGTAAGTATAAGGCGGTGTTGTTCCGAGTACAGCACTCGCTACTTAAAAAAAATAGCAGATAGGTAGTCGCGGGTGGAAACTTATTGTAATTTTTTTTTGTGCACAGAACAACCATGCGTTTACATAAATGCGGGTGCGAGGCGTGCGCGATACGTACGCGAGACGTGCGGGACGATTTTACGCGTGCTGGCCGCTGGAGCAACGCGTGTACGTGGTCGGTTTGGGTCGTTTGAACATGCGCTAAAAAAGGAAAACTTGCTGAGATTTTTGAAAGTGACAACACAGAAGAGATTTTGTCCATTTATTTAATAACAAGAGATATGGGTTGTACAAAAAAACACCATAACAAAAAAACATTTATTGAATACTTTCAAATATTTAAATACAAGGATAATAGTAATGAAAATTATAGGTACTCTATTTAATTCTAACATAGTGGCCAGATTGGGTCACATGATATGCAGGAGCCTTATGTGTGTGGGTACCAGAGGCCGATAGGAGCTCGCCTGTATCTTTAAGCAACAAAGAGGCGTTGCAATCCTTGGTGTTAGTGCACCTCCATCGATAACCAAGCTTTGTTTCGCCTTTGAAAGTATAGGTATAGTTACACCACATTAAAAAATTCTTCCCATTCGACAAAGTGATGTTGGTGATTGGATAATCTGAAATGATTGTACAGATATAAGGCTGAAAAGTTCAATAAGTTTTTAATTTTATTAATACAGACAAGACTAACGATAATATGAGTTTTCTATCGGCAAACCTTATAACAAACGAACGAACCTTTAACTGAAAAATTGTGGAGTGTGTAGTTTAAGTGCACAGCGAGTAACTTTAAATACATAGTTTGTACATAGAATATTATATTATAGTACACTATCGGACCCCGCAGACGTCGTCCTGCCCGGTAGAGCAGTGCCGCCTGCCGGGTCCGAAAACAGAATACGACCTACAAGATTTCATAAAAATCGGTCAAGCAGTTTCGGAGGGGTTTTTTATTTTTTCTCTGCGTAAAAACCATCCTCGTACTTCAAGGAATATTCTAAAAACAGAATTAGTGAAATCGGTTCCGCCGTTCTCGAGTTATGCGCTTACCAACACATTTTGCGATTCATTTTTATATTATAGATTATTATTATTATTATTAAATATAATTACCGATGTTCAGTACGCCTCTCGCCTTTTTTGAAGTGGCACATTGTACTGGTTCAGAACAAAAAAGAGGCTACTCTTACAGACTCTTTTCCAAGTCATGTCCTACTCAACACTACTGGCACAGAATAAAAAAAACAGGTTGAAAAGTTTTCAGCTTTCCAGCGGCGTAGCGCGTTGGATATTCCCCGTTTCAAATTTAGTTCAGTCTGATGTAGGATAAAGCTTTCTCACAAAAAAAACAGACATACTTGCATTAAAATAAAATAAGTATTTACAAATATTTATTTAAAATATATATTTCTAGGCGCTTAATAGACTCTTCACGTGACAGATTGCTGGCTTACATCTTGGTCAAAGAATTAGCATTGCCATACAACGTGGCAAAGTTGCTAGCCTTATGGGCAAAATTAAGAAGGCCTCGATTAAGAATTTTATGACGCCTTATCTAGTTTTTAAGATAGAATTTAGAATTAGTTTGTTTTACTGTATTTTAAGTTTTCCTTTGTATATAATTATTTAAAAAGACGTTTACTTAAACCTTTAGGTCATCACTTCTTTCAATAAAATTGTGCTACTTATCTTGCGTTTTTTCGGCAAATGGATTTATTAAATTGTCTATAGCTGAAGACTATTAGTTTTTCTAAAATTTCTGCCTCTTATTCACTGGGAATATCTCTTTTCCTTTCACTCATTCTTTTCACAAAGTTAACTAATTAACCAATAAATAATCAAAAGAACAAATTCGTATTGTATTTAATTACAATGTAATAACTGTAATATTTGAACTGAAACGAAATAAAACGCGTAAATAATACTCTACTACCCGTGCGCAATAAGTTGAGACCTGGGGGCACGGCGGTGAGTGAGTGTGATCTGTAAACATTGTTGTGACGATAGTTGATAATAATTTGTGTAACGTAGATTAGAAAGAAAAAAAGAAAAACATTTATTTGACAGAGACAGTACACACAGAATCAAACAAAAAAAAAACAGTTAAAAAGAAGAAAAAAAAACAAAGAGTAAGTGTGTCCCATCATTACTAAACATGGACATTGTTCAGTAAACGCTGTGAGTATGTGCAGAAGTATATGAGTAGAAAATCAGTGCTCTAGGTCGCTTCTAGTAGGTACTAGAGGTGACCCACAGCACTGATTTTCAGCAATGTCAAATGTGATTAGTGGTTTGAATCGGGAAGTTAATTAGATGATACTACCATAGATATATAAGCTACTTCTGTGGGGAAAGTGGTAAGCGTGTCCGCTTATAAACCGGGTCTCAACTTATCGCGCACCAGTAGTACGTGGTTTGTTATTGCAGTCGTCATTCCCCCTTGCCTTTTTCCCATTTCTATTGGGGTCGGCTCCCAGTCTAACCTGATGTGGCTAGTTACCAGATTTATACGAGCGACTGCCATCAGACCTAGAAACCCGTAGGAAACCAGTAGCCGAGATGGTTAGACCAGGTGTCAGATTATATTGGCTTCTGACTACATGTAACGATTGTCATAGATGTGTTAAATGACAACCGGGACCGACGGCTTAACGTGCTCTCCAAGGCACGGAGGGTAGTCCCTCAACCAACCAGACACCGAAACAATTTTTTGTTGTTACACAAATATTGTCCGGGGCGGGAATTGAACCCGCGACCTCCCTGGCACAGTATAACCCAATCGGATGGCTTACACCGCTCTTTCGTCATTGCAGTATAATTATATATTTTACCACGTGATAAAGTATTTATTTATTTTTAATTACCAGCCACCCTGTATTATAGGTGTCTACTGAATAAAGTACAACACAATTTGTTAGTAAAATTTATTTATGTAAAGTTAGTAACACAATCTAACTTAGTCTTACATAATAGATAATCTAGACAATTTTAGATGATAGGCTCAACACACGATAATAAAAGTCTAGTAAATCCAAACATAAAATATAAAAATATATGTCAATGTTGTTCTAGTGAATTTTATGACATTTTGTTAAACGAAACTTATCTAGAGCAGCGGTGAAATCGCCTTTGAAATATAAGGTCGCGGGTTTGTTCCCCGATCGTGCCCAAACATCTTTGTGTGAATTCTTTTATCGCCGCTGCTCAGAATCGGTGAAGGAAAACATCGTGAATCGAACCCGTGACCTCCCGGGCACAGTATAGCCCAATCGGACGGCTTTCACCGCTCGACTACCGAGGTCTTCGGACAATATACCGGGTGTTAATTAATTAACCTGTCAAATTTTGTTATAGAAAAATGAAGATAATACAAGAAAAAAAATATTTTAAGTCATTTTAATTATTGCATCAAAATAGGAATCTATCAAAATGATTCTGTTTGGTTCTTAGAAAGGAGCATGTATTTTTTTAACACACAGTCATCTGATCCCGATCTAAGCAGAGCTTGTACTATGGAAACCAGATAACTGGTAATATACAACTTTTCTTACTACTACTACTAATACTTTTCTTTTGTAAATACATACTTATAAATAGATAATTACACCCAGACACAAGACAAACAAAATATATTCATCACACAAATGTTTGACGGGTGGATTTTGAACCCACGACCTGCGGCGTGAAAAGCAAGCATCTTACCGACCACACCACTGGCACGTCATATTAAGAGCATATATCAGAAAGGAACATAGCATAGCTATCCGTGATGATAGCATATTTAATAATTTACGCTGAATGCAAATTACTGGATATCTTTAAAACTATAAAAACTTATTAAAAAACTTGGCGATCATGGAATACTCCAGTATTATATGAAACAACGCCATCAATTCGAAGACTTATGGTCTTATTCATAAAAACCTTTTAAGTCTCTTAGTTAAAATGGACTTTCTCTCTTTCTTACTAGTAAAAATGTTAAGATGACAGACAAAGAACGAACGATATAAAGACTATTTTTTTCTATAATGACCTTATAATAAGTTTATTAATACGGAGGGTTAATTTACTAACACCTTGTATAATTCCTATTCTACTTAAACTATCTTACATGAATTCGTACACAACGTAATCTTCGTCTTGCTGTCCAGAGACGCTCTTAGCACGTTTGTAGCGTCCGTCTTCAGTTTCCACATATACTTTTGGTTTGTGCAAATGTTCTTCTGGTTCCTTCTGTACGGAATAATCATCGTTGACCACTAACGCAGCGAAACAATTGTTGGTGTTGATGCAGCGCCATCTTTTCTTCAAGTATGGAGACCTCGAGTAGTAGTGACCCTTGTATTTGATAAGGAATTGATCTTTTACCGTTGTTATTAGTTTCACTGAAATTGAATAGTCATTTTGGTAAAGGTTTTGAAGTTGAAACACTACGTAGATCGGTATAATCTGATAATCAAACCAAACCAGTAAGCATTTGTAAATCTTTTTAGTTACTATGATTAAGGGTGCTTTTTCAACAGAACTATGTTATGTAGCGATGCTTCGTGAATTTCATAACACAACTATACACAGTGCTAAGTCATATCGGATGACTGGTAATAAGTTTAAAATACTTTACAGCGTGGTAATGCTCATTATTACAAACAGCTTTCGCAAAGGAGCTGTTAAATTTGGTATTTTATTTATATTGAACCTACGCAGCTCAATATAACTAAACAGCGAACATAATTTAATAAAGTAGCTCCAAAAATAGTTTATTTAGCATAGTTGTTTGTAATAATGAGCCCCACAGCGCGGTAAGCTACTTTACACTAATTACCAGTCACCCTGTGAATAACGGTACGAGTAATATGTGCTATGAAATACGCTCCGATGCAAGTATTCATTTTGTATTACTGAGGCCCGCAGGAAAAGAGTTAAGTTCAAGGGCTCGCTCTTCACTATGTGGACAAATAAAAATGAAACGCATCACTAACAACAAAGTAGCCTTTTCGTCATGTTTAATGGGATTTAAAACAAATACGAAAACTTGTTTCAGGCAGTAATAATAGTCAAGACGTTTTAGATAAATATTTAATAATAGATAACATTAATTGGCCATTTACATGAGGACAATAGCCAGGATAGGTCAGTAAAACGGGACAGCAAGCCACTAAAGAGCATCGTGTAATTGCGGACACTGTCTTGAGGACAATTCAATTAAGTGTATTGTCTAGTGGCAGGACAGCAATGTCCTGTCTTACTGTGTTGTCCTGGCTATTGATCTTGTGTAAATGGCCCATAAGTAGATACAGTTAATTTAGAACATATAGTTTCCAGTTATGACTAAGTTTCCTTACGCTGTGGTTTAACCTTGTACCTTTGTTCTGGGTCTCTTCAGTTTTTTAAATCGTTGGAGACAACATTAAGCACTGAGTGATGCAAAAGAATACGAGTCCTTGGAACACAACACTATTTTTAAAGTATAAAATAATTTATACTTTTTTTTAATCTTTTTTAAAAGGGACTTTTACGCCCAGCGTATGCCAGTGCCATCGTATCAACAATTAATATGGGCTAGGTACTTAAACAAAATCTTAGCACCACAAAAAATTTTATAATACATGCCTAAATCTGTTGTTGTAAAATTGTTTCTATTTGCCTCAAATTGGACAAAAAATAATAATAAAAAATAATTAATACTTCAAATTTAAGAAGTGCTGTATACAGCATGTTCAAATGCTTATTTTCATTATGCTGAATTGGTTAAATTTTAATTATGATAACATATTGCCTGCCAAAATATAGTAATTTGGCGTTTGTGTTGTTGCATGCGTTTTCAAGTGAGCGTGGCGTGAAATTTAAAAAAAGTCGATAAAATAAATTTACTTACAAGGTTGGTTTCAAGTACGTATTAATAACAAAAAGCCTATATAGCCTATATACCCTAAGGACTCCAGAAATAATCGTATCCACCCACATACATTATTTTAAATTATAACTCCTCCTTTCAATTTATGGAACCCTTTCCTAGGGTGATCGTGGTTTTTGTTAATTTTCAGCGTATTAGTCGTCCGATCTAAAATAACTTTAGCGTAACAGGAATTTGTTTTAACACATCGCCATATTCTGGGACATTTTGGGACTCTTGTGTAATAATAACCGTTGTAAATCAAAAACTCTTTCCCATTCATGTCAGTTACAATTTGGACTGAAACAATAATGTCATTTATTTAGATTTAAGTCGGACAATACATTTATTTGAAACAAATTAATAATACAATTGACAAATAAATTTATGAAACATAACAATATCAACAATAAGGAATCGTTCACATCAAACGTAGGTATCGCGCGTCGCTGACGTGAGCATTTATGTTCACTGTCAACATCGCAATACGTAAAAGCGTAAAATGAGTTTCGGTGTAAACAAGAAGTTGAATACAGGAAAACTTTGTAACCAGTCCGCAAATTTTTTAGGGTTCTGTAATAGTAATGGAACACATTTCCAATAACTGTTCATTAAGTAATTTATTTTTATTTTTTTATTCGACATAATATAGCGATTACTTCATTTGCGCACTGGGACACACACGCACAAATGCACACATGCGCACTTGAACATACACAAGCACACACACACACACACACGCATTCACAACTGTGCGTGTGCCCACATTGAAATAGTAATTATTTTCTTTTTTCTTCAATAATTAATTGTAGGTACCTTATTTACACATACGCACTTGCTATTTATAATAAAATAAATTTTAATCTTATCTTATTTTATACCTTTTTAATGTGTCAATATTTTTTAACGACTATATTTGTACTACTAATTTAGATGTTTATTTAAAGTATCAATTAATTAACCTGTCTAACTTTGCCAGGGTGCTTGGTATCGAAAATTAAAACAGAATACAAGAAAAAAAATTGACTAAGTAAACGAGAAAAGTACCTATACTAGGATGCGACGGCGCGCTCTATCTGGTTCATAGAAAAGTCCCGTACGGAAAGAATATTTTGTAATTAAATTATTGCACATTTTTATAGCTAGCTTATTTAAAAAAATATTTGGCGATTATTTATGAAATATTAATATTATAAAATAACAAGGCCTTAAAGGAGAGGTCAAAAGTGGGCTAGAATTTTGAACACCAATGTGATATACCTCATTGGAAAGCTTATTTAATAAGCTGTTAGAATTTAACTAAACACGAATTTTAGGAGCAACCATTTTTGTAAAAATCAAAAAAATTTAATAGAAAAACAAAACGCACATTACCTTTAATTATCCGTTTCCTAAGCAGTATAAATATTGCAATCACGTCAATAATTGCATTCTGTTACAGTACTTTTCTCTTGTAATATTATTCTAGCTGCAGCTTAATGTAATTATGACGAAAAATATTTGTTATCTTATTAGTGTAATAACAAAACGCGTGGAAAAAAATATAATTACAAGAAACGTCATGATGTCATTGTCATTGATCAGTTTGATTGACAGCGTCGAAATAATTTTGATTTTTTTGGTTGCTCAATTGTCATTTGACCATGGGGTTGCCAATTGCAATAATCATAATATTGCATTAAGGATTCTTATTTTCAATTTCAATTTTTAAAAAAACGGGGGGGTGTAAAATTATTTTAAATACACCAAAAAATTTAATTAATTATGCTCTATTAACCTATGTAACTCAGATTGCTGTTCAAATTTACAATTATTTTAATCCCAGGCTCTATACATTTTTTGAACGTCTCCTTTCGAAGACTTATTTATTAACACCATGTATATTTTTGAAAATTTGCTTGGGCATTGTAATGTATCGAAGAATAATTTTGAATTTGGCTCGCCTACGCACTACCACGTGTTCTTAGACTGATTGGAGTATGCGCTCGAGACAAATCATATGTATATCTACATACACTCCACTAACAACTCAGTCCTCATTTACAGATAATTTCTTTGTGTGAATATGGTTTATTCCGAAGGCCCTAATTTTTTCTGTCATATTATATGTTTGATGCCGAACGACTTCCGTAGTCGAGCGGTGTAGTCCGTCCAATCTGGTTATAATGTGCCCGAGACGTCGCCGGTTCGATTACCGCTCCGGACAATCTTACATACGTCCCGTCGGATAGTTTAAAAATACGTTCCCTTGCATGGCTATGCTCATTGTATATGTAATGGACAATAAGATTTTTATCAACTCTTATGTTACATTTACACATAGGGAACTTGGTACAATACCATCGATCCCAAAGACGTCCTTGTCCATTCTTCAAATAGAAAGTATAGCCGTCGAACAGAAGCAGTTCTTTTCCATTTTTCATGCTTATCATTTTACCTGCAATAGTTTCTCAAGTATATAAAGTGTCAATTAATTAACCTCAAACTTTGCTTGGGTATTTTGAAAAATAAATATAATACAAGAAAAAATTGAGTTATTTTAATTTGCGACTAAGAAAAAAAATCTATCAAAAATTCTTCTGCGTACAGTACCTAACGTACGATGCAATGGCGCGCGAGCTGTCTGGTTCATAGAAACGTAGCGTACGGATAGCATATTTAACCAATCTTTTACGCTATTGACTTTTGAAATATTACTATAATCGCTGTGATTTAACATACATACCGCAGTAGTTGAGTGCCTTTCATTTATATTACACGTGTGAAGTCGCTACTGTCAACAAAAAAGAGTCACAATAATGTTAACAAATACAATGCTTCTTTGAAACCAACATGTATTTTTATTGAAAAAAAAATGCAATTTATCTAAGCAATAAAAAAATATATTACATACGGATGTTTGTCTTTAAAGATCGCCATAAATAACTTGACGTGTACAAATAGTTATGACGTCACTACGGTCACCAGACGCTGATTGATGATTTCAAAACGCGTTCCATTTCACGTCACTTTCAAAATGTAATTATTGTAAAGAGTTAAAGAAGAGAAATAAAAATGTTAAAGTGGCTCTTTATTTATGTTTTTTATTCCTTAAAGTATAATGCCATCTTTTTCTACACAGTTCATAATCGAATTGCCATACAAATTCCAAATTCGGACTTCACAGTAAAACCACAGCGTTAAGGTAAGAGTCCTTTAGAATGTGGTAAAACATTATCCCCCCGTATTCATAAACGTCTTATAAGTTCTTTATAGCTAGTCTTTGTCTGTCATCTTGATATTTATACTAGTAAGAAGTAGTAAGAATACTAAGTCCATTTTAACTAAAAAGTCTTAAAAAAAATATGAATAAGACCGTAAGACTTTATATTCTTTGCTGGTACTGCTGATTCACAGAGCGAAAGAAAGTCTGAAACAGTTACTAGTTGTGCTGAACGATATTTGATGAGCAAGTTCCATAAAGTGAACGACAAGCCTACCGGCGAGCCAGTTAAGCCAGTTTCCTTGGTAGATGTGTATGATTTCTATCACAGTATACATTGTTCAGTATGTCACTAGTCACCATAAACGCATTGAACCTTGGAAGGTTTGTACAATACCAACGCGTGTTGACGTTTGCTAAGTAATGTCTGTAAAATGTATACATCCCGTGCTTTAGCATTTAAAACGGGAGGTGTTATACACAAGTTCTGGTACTCAATTATTTCTGTCAGTTTTTGGGGAGGCAAGGTATCCACATTCAGCACACAATATGTAAAAGTTGAAGCGTCTTTACAAATGTAAATAAAAGCTAAGAAACACGAACAATAGATTATATTAATGTTTAATCTGTTATGAAATGATAAATAAAATAAAAAACTAACTGCATATAATATCATTTAGCGCCAAAAGTCGGCCATTTTGTATTTTTAAAGATTTATGGACACTTGGGTGTATGAGACGATACTAATGATAACCTAACTCTTGTCACGTCTATTTAGTTAAAAAATATGAACATTTTAATTCTTAAAATAAATAATAAGGTTAACGTCCAGTGCCCCATATATGGATCACTGAACTAGCTCCACACGTCCGTGCCCCATATATGGGTCACTACGCAACGACCAGGTTCCTACGCACTAAGGGAAATTTGGCAAAGGTAAGTAGTGAGTGTTTATCTCAGTTAAAGACTCACTGTTAAAGCACCTACTGAAATGAAATGTCTAAATATTTCCCGTAAAGAACTGTTTTTATTTGTTTTTGGCAAAAATTATTATCATTTATCAAAAAAAAAAACATCTTCTTGACGTTGGATTCCAAGCCTGAATAAAGATTGAAGTTATATTGTGGGACGCACAAGGAAATGAAAACATTTTGAATGGGGACTTTTAACGGGTTAAGGTTGCTTTCCACAAAGAAACACATTTTTTTTTATAAATTAGATTAATTCACTATTTGTATTTTAATAACGAATATAACGTCCATCCGCGGTTCGAATCAGTGTTTTTGGTCCATGTAAATGATTCGTATCACATAACACTATATTCAATTTGTGATCAGTCACAATAAACGCCTTGCACTTTGGAAGGTTTGTGCAGTACCATCGATTATTACCCTTTGCAATATGTTGTCTGTAAAACGTGTACTTGTTGTGATATAGCAAAGTCTTCCCATTTATCATTGTCACTAGTTGAACTGAAATACAAAAATATACATCAATAGGCTACATACTAATATTAATAATGAAATCCTACTGAAAAGATATATCTGTTAGACATATCTCAGTTTTGAGTACGCGCTAGAGATGACAGTTGACATAAACGTTAGTATTGCTGGTTGTAATTTAGCGCACAAAATCCGACTTTGGTATTTAAACACTATGAAAAGAAACTAACGATACCTAAAGGCTTTGCATATGTAGCAATTAATGCAGCAACTGGCAACAAACTGTTTACATAATATCTCAAGCAAACTACGCACACGTGGCAACTTAAATTGTGAGCTCCAGTGATGGCCAACAGTTTTAAGTTGCTGCAATCGTTGACTATGTTAATTTCTCGAGAGAGAGATTCTCCACCCCCTTATCCTGGTTGATCCCCGTAGCGTCTGGTGTTGTTCAAGCTAATGCAAAGTTGCTCACATATTTCCATAAAATTGGGGCAATCGTAAACCGTTAAAGAAAACTTTTAAAAAATGATTTGAATTGTAGATGTAGTTTATAGTTGTCTCAACTTGAGTTGAGGCAACTAATATCTACATTTACCAATTTTTGTGGCCTTAAAACCCTATTGGAAAAAATATATATATTGACATAGGGAAATTGTTTATTATTTACTATAGGATGAGCACTTGATAAAATTGTATTAAAAAGTTTATTTAATACATACTTAAGTACAATCAAGTCTTTTTCCCATTACGGTAGGCAAAGACTTTAAAACGTCACTTGACACGATCTCCGAACACACTTCCTTGGCCTTATTAATGTTTATACATCTGGTAAGACCCGAACTCGACATATGTCGAAAAAAATGGCGAATGCCGATTGAAAACTAATGAAATTAAAATATGATTTCGATTGCTATAGACTGCTAGTTGCAAGTCGTACGTTGAGTGGTAGACTAATCTCTAACGTGACATTCTGAGAATATCAAAGTTGTTTTCAATCGATAATAGCATTTTTTTCCGACATACCTACGTCGAGGTCAAGATAACTGTCTAAAGAGCGAGAATTAGGTGCCTTACTCTTTCACCAATGAGATCAGAGTATATCATCTAAGAGCGTCGCTCTCAGCACATCGTTTTGAAACACCTCCGCTGTGTCTATTAAAAGTGATGACCACAAAGTATGAAAAAAACGTATTTTAATTAGTCCGCCATTATGATTATAAATAAAAATTCTTTGTTCTTTCTTTGTTCTATCATTGAAATGACAAAATATTAAGATATAATATTAAGTTAAAATATTAACAAAAAAAACCGACTTCATGGATGCCATTCTCAAAACTAAACCAAACTGAAATGGGACCACACGGGAGGCATCAGCTTTCAATTAAAAAAAAATTATCAAAATCGGTTCACCCATTCAAAAGTTCTGAGGTAACAAACATAAAAAAACATACAGTCGAATTGATAACCTCCTCCTTTTAGAAGTCGGTTAAAAACGCATTAAAGTTTCGGAGTGGGATTGCGATACGTTATACAGAGGTAGGTATACAACTTACCACAGGGCACAAACTAACGGTCAAAAAATTCACCATCATTCGAGATTTAGCTAGAACTTATCGCCGTAATCGTTTATCACCCAATAAGAAGAATAATACGATTGTATGTCCAATTATTTTAATTTATTTATCTGACGGACAAAACAAAAATAAATGTCATCATCCTTAATTAATATCTATCATCCATCCTGTCCACGTGACCTAACACCCTGTATATTATTTCCAACTGTTGTGTATTTCTTTTTTAATTTCGTGATTAAGAACATAACGTTCTAAAAATTGTATCTAGTTAGGGTTCCGTACCTCAAAAGGAAAAAACGGAACCCTTATAGGATCACTTTGTTGTCCGTCTGTCCGTCCGTCTGTCAAGACCCTTTTTCTCAGGAACGCGTGGAGGTATGAAGCTGAAATTTATATCAATTACTCAGGTCTACTGTCCCTTGAAGCTGTGAAAAAATCAAACTTCTAAGCCAACGCAATCAAAAGATACAGCCGTTTATGCCGCAAATTTTCGACACTTGCAAGGGAATCAAAACCTACAGGGTGCTTCCCGTGAACTCAGAATCTTGAAATTTGGTACGAAGCAACGTCTTATAGCATAGATAAAGGAAAAATTACGAAAACCATAAATTTTTAGTTACATCACATAATATATATTTTTTTAATAATTTTAAACTTGCTACCCATTTCCTCATAAACGCGTAGAGGTATTAAATTGAAATTCATACCAAATACTCAGGTCTATAATACCTTCAAGCTGTAACAAAATCAAACTTCTATGTCAACGCAATCAAAAGAAACAGCAATTTAAGCTGCATATTTTGAAACTCGCAAGTACTCGCAAGGGAATCAAAACCTAAAGGGTACTTCCAGTCGACCTAGAATCTTGAAATTTGGCATGAAGCAACGTTTTATAGCACACATAAAGGAAAAATTCCGAAAACCTTAAATTTTTAGTTACATTACAAAATATATATTTTTTAATAAATATAAACTTATTACTTTTTTCCTCATGAAAGCGTAGAGCTATCAAGGATGATTATGAATTAGAGACACAAGAAGGTGATCCAGATCATTGTCTACAGTTACATGGAAATCAATCAGATTTAGTAGGAGGAGCGATTGCCCAACCAGCAGTTTTGTGTGAAGATGATGTATTGCGTTTAGTTAGAATATTTAATTGTGATCAAAGACATTTTTCAATGTGGTACTATTCATAACTTTTTCAGTCACCATTTACAGGTCTGGTTCAAATTTAATACTTAATTAATATTTTTGAACCAGATTTCTAAATAGTGACTAAAAAACTTAGTAAATAAATAACTTTAATAAAAGAACTTTCGCAAGTCTGCTGCAAGGCTAGTATAAGTGTTTCAGTTATATTATAGATAAATGATGTGTTAATATAAAATAAAGGATTACTTTAAACGATAAAGAGATCTTTGTCTTAAATTTATGCTCCTCCATCTTTCCCCATTGTAATGTTATGAATTTCATTTTGCAATAAAAATACCATAGTTATGACTCGATTGTCGTAATGAACGAACTTTGTAAACCTTGCAGGTTTGTACGGAACCCTCGGTGCGCGAGTCCGACTCGCACTTGACCGGTTTTTTTTTAAACTGGTAAGTATCCGTACAATGTTGGTATTAACTTTCGTTTATTATGTGCATGAGTAACAAGCTTCCATAATTTTTAAATTTTAATTCAAAACCAGGTAACATTTGCATATTGGGAAAAAGGTACACTTTAATATTTATCATCCATCCTCTCCACATGATCTAACAGCCTGTATATTTTTTCCACCTGTTGTGTATTTTTTTTTAATTTCGTGATTAAAAACATATTACAAAGAACATAACGTTCTAAAAAGTTTATCTAGTTTTTAAACTCGTAAGTATCCGTTCAATGTTGGTATTAACTTTCCTTTATTATGTGCATGAGTAACATAAGCTTCCATAATTTTTAAATTTTAATTCAAAACGAGGTAGCATTTGCATATTGGGAAAAAGGTACACTTTAATATTTATCATCCATCCTCTCCACATGATCTAACAGCCTGTATATTTTTTCCACCTGTTGTGTATTTCTTTTTTAATTTCGTGATTAAAAACACAATACAAGAACATAACGTTCTAAAAAGGTTATCTAGTTTTTAAACTCGTAAGTATCCGTTCAATGTAGGTATTAACCTTCGCTTATTATGTGCATGAGTTACATCAGCTTCCATAATTTTTAAATTTGTATTCAAAAGGAGGTAACATTTGCATATTGGGAAAAAGGTACACTGGCATTTTAAAAAGCCGTATTACGCCATTTTACGTATCTTTTGTAAAAAGTATACCCCTTATACACGTAGTTAATTTTACCAGTAGTCATGGTAATTGATGTCACTGAAAATTAGATTAAATGTTGGTCAATAAGTTTCGTATGGATATATATATTTTTTTATTTAAACGCACACACCACAGACCTTTCGTCCATGCCATTTTCAAACTTTTATCTCGTAATATACATTACATTTACCTTTTTATAATACCTAATTACTATGGATATTAGGTAGATGGCGTTATAATTGCTTGCACCTACGTAATTGGCTGGAAAACGAATTATTTTTTAACTTCTTGTTTATAGCAAATGTATCTAAATGTGGTGTAGTTAATCTACGGGTTTAGTACCTACATACAGACAGGTCAACACCCTTTAAAGTTACTTACGTATTCAGATTTAAAGATAGAATTTTTCTAATAAATTTTAATCAAGAGGCACCAATAAATTTCTAGTATGTTAAGCGTTTCTACAAAAGTGATATAAGTTCGCTGATTAGCGAATCTTCTAGGTATAAGAATCAGGTTCCCTATGTATTTGCATAATTATTTTTAGCATAATATGACATGGCATACGTTATGTTTGGCCTAATCGTAGTTACGCATAACATAATTTACTCATAACAGCCAATGCATAATTATTTAAGCATAATTTCCTTATACATAGTACTTAAGTATTATATTCTAATGCATAAATAAGCATAAAGCGCTCGCGTGTGTGATGGTTAAAAGTCTAACATAACCTAACCCACAGCATATCGGAGTGGGTGGATTTGTTTTTAGGACTTACTAGCGAACAGGGACTGATTTGGTTTTGGCACTGTTCAACAGCTACCATTGCACGACACGCTCGCGTAACATAACTTAACCCACAGCATTTCGGAGTGGGTGGATTTGTTTTTAGGACTTACTAGCCATAACCATTATGTCTAGTATTATTATGCTAATTAAAATTATGGTAAATAAAATTAGCCGAAAATATGATTATGCCAACATAAACTGTATGCCAGAAAACAATAATGGCTAAGAATTATTATGACAAAACTAATTATGGCAAAGCTGGTATGCCAAAGTATATTAGAACAAAAATCTTTGTGCTATAAAAGGGGTCTCTAGGAATCACTGATGTAGGTACCTAGAAGATTTACTAATAAATGTTATACTTTCACAAACCTATTACAATAATGTTATTTAATGAATACATTAAATCAAGCCTTTTTTCCATGGGGGTAGGCAGAGACTATAGAGCGCCACTTGCTCCAATCTAAATATACTTCCTTAGCCTCACTAATGTTCATACATCTGGTCATACACGTACGGCGGTTGTGAGTGCTGCGCACCTTTCCCTTTTGAAGGACCGATGAGATGACGGAATGTCCTCCTCCCAGCGTTTCCACTCACCTCCGCCGTGTGTAAACCTTTTACCGTTTTCCTTTACTATAGCCTATTATTTATTAATGGCTCCACTAATTAACTGCTAATATAAATACAATAAATAGTGACTATATCTAAATTATCTGTATTTGTATTTTTTAACCTAGAAGTGCTTTTTCTATTGCAACTCCGTACTACCCGAAGATGTAGGCAGAGGTGATCATCATTTAAGTCACAAAATAGGAGCGCAATTTCCAACTTCGAGCTGCTTCTAAGATTTTTCTATATCAAAAATGTCTTTCTCGACCCGAGATTTGAACCCGGGACTTGAGGTTATTAAGCAAACACGCTCACAAATATACCAATGAGGATGTAAATTTAGCACTTTCGTGTCTTTTGGAACCTTTTTTCAATTTAAGATAAGTGCCATCAGGGCACCGGTACAGTTCCATAACTGGATGGAAATGTTCGTCTGTGACTTCGAGTATTTTATTAATATTGTTGAGAAGTACTGTAGCTTTGCATCTAGGAAATAGAGTGCAGCACCATCTGTTCCCAGCAGCACATCTGTATCGGAAGAAGTAAGTATACCCTAAGTGGTATAATTGAGTTTTGCCGCCGGATAACTTTATGAACTGCGCTGTAAAATAATGAAATTTTATTTCTAATGCCTTTGAAATAAATAAATACAACTAAAAAGTAAAAATTACCTAAAAGCAGCAGTGATAGAGTTGAGAGAGTTTAGACCTTAACCCACGCTGGCCAATATCTAATAACTCTCTCAACTCGTAAGGTGAAGAGAAGACCCGTGCCTAGCAATAGGACACTAAAAAGGGTTGAAGTGAAGCAGTAATTGCTTGGTGCGTTAAGGAAACAATAAAAAAATAATTCTGTAATTAATTTTTTAATGTAATAAATCATGACAAATAGGTAATAAATACATACGTAATAATTTATTTGTACATTCAAAAAATCTTAAATAAAATATAGGTAATCAACAAGAAAAAAAAAAAACTAAAAAGCCGACTTCAGGTTTGAATAGGACCATTTCGGAATGAACCTCTGTCATACAAAAGATGTAAATCTATGCATATTATGCCCGAACATACATAAAAACTTAAAAACTCAACCTCTTCTTTATCGTTACATAGCTTAAAATGAAGTCACTTCCGCTGTCTGTTAACGCTAAACTCAAAAACTACTGAACCGCTTTTCATCGGGTTTTCACCAATAGACAGAGTGATACATATAGAAGGTTTAGGTTAGGGTCGGGTCGCTAGTACAATATATAATGAATATTCAGCTGAGAAAAAACTAAAACGTGTTTCGTTTTTCTTCTTCTTTAACACTCTTAAAAATCACATGACAGACAACATATTCTTAACTTAACCGACGTTTTTAAATAAACGTCCTAATTGATTAACCCTTTAACCGCCCACGTCGAATATATACACATCCCTACGCACCGAATGTATTAAAATTCCCCAGCATCCGTATCGCATATATGCGACAAAAACCTCCATGTTCATTTGTTCCATATTCATCCATTGCACCTATCAATTCATTGTAAGTAAATTTTATCGATTCGAAAAATTTTGGGTTCTTATTCGTTTCGCACCACGCGTTATTCGGACCGCGGTTCGAATCGCCCAAGTACTATTTCTGAATAACCTCATTCACACCGCAGTGCTTGGAGCGGTGGGAATACCCCAAAGTATCTTTTGGAATGGGTCGATTCGGAGCACTGAGCGAAAGTACTCAATACTCATGTTCATCCTGATTTGATGTGAATGAATATAACAATTTAAAATAATGAAAGTTTACGCTTTGACATACTTTCCATCTGGTCGTAAATGTAGACGTTTCTTCTCATGCACATGAACATTGGAACAACGCTCAATAGTATTGTTCATATCCACACATATAAACGCTTTGCATTTAGGGAAACTGGTACAAACCCATTTGTGTCCAGTCTTTATTTTGTATCGATAGAAGAAGGTGTAGCCATCGTAAACCACCCAAGTCTTGCCGTGAGCCATGTCAATCATGTAAACTAGAAAAATAAAACAAGAAATACATATTCAAATGTACAATTTATATAAATACAGTAATACCCCGGACTTACGCGATAGGTGGGTCCGAACTATTGCCGTGTAAGTCGAATTCGCGTAAGTCGGGGTTCAACTTTGCATATAAATACATAAAAAGTATGTTTAATCGGGACCAGAATTTCAAGAAAACAATAATTTAGAAGAAAAATGTTTAATATAGAGTAATTTAAAGTTTAATTTTTGCTTCAAAGTCTTTAATTATATTCAGATTACACTCCAAAGACAGTGTTTTTCTTTTCTTGTTAGATTCAAATGACTCATTTTTTGTTTGACATAATTAGAGGTTATAATTAAAACGCATTGCGCACGTAAAATAATTCTACGCGGAACACGTTCAAACCTGTCGCGAACTGAACACTGAGAGGGCGGAGCGAGAGAACCGATGCGCGCGGCAATCGAAATGAAAAACCGCGTATCTCCGAATTCGCGTAAAACGGGGTAGCGTAAGTCGGGGTATTACTGTATTAAGAAAAAAAACGCTTATATACTTGGCGCCAAACTTAGATTTTTTTTTATTTGGTAAATGAACAGTTTGGATTGCATAAGCCGTTCATGTTTTGTGTTTGTGTGTAGCTTTTATTTAAGTGTACATTTGTAAAGACGCTTCGACTTTCACATGTGTGCTGTCCGTGTTTACCTCGCCTCCCCCAAAAACTGGCAGCAACAATTTAGTACTAAAGGTCCGTAAACACCTCCTGCACTAAATACACTAAGGCGCAAAACATTCGACATTTTAATTAAAACATCGATCTAAGAACATTTGGGTTTATGAGACGAAACGATACATCAAAAGTTGCAACCTATCCAGCTATTTAGTAGATAAGAACTCATAATAACCTATTTTATGTTTTCCCACAAATGGGCAAGAGTCTTCTTCTGTCTTGTCACTGGTTGATAATAATTTTATTCAATAAATTGGGGTGTTAAATTCTTGAGTTCCATACACCTAAGGATAGTACCTAAAGCATACATTGGGATATAGAATCTAAAAAAACCACAATGAACCGTTATATAACACTTTTATTTTATGTGTAATATTCGCATTAACGTAATGAAATATTAAGATAAATTAATTTGCACAAAAGCTCACGTAGTATTTAAGATCACTGTTAGTAACACTACTGCCCTTAATATATAAACGAAACGAATGAACGAAGTTCTAGCAGTACCTACGTAAGTCGATAAAGTCTACCTTGATAGTTATAACAGGGTCCGGCCGCTATGCCCCCATTCCGGGTTGCCCTCGGCCGGTATGTCCCCTCATTGAAAAATTTGTTATTCCGGTTTGCCCCCGGCCATCTTGCCTCCGTTTTAGTTTTAACAAGACACTTGGGCAAATACTGTTGAAAACAAGAGTGTTTTTCAGTTTAATTTATTTTATACTATGTGTCATTGTATGATAATTTCCTATATTTTGTTTGATTAGTAATGTTACGCATTACTATAAATTAATAAGATGAAGAAGAAAGTGACTTTTACTCACTAGTAAGAACTTAAAAAAAAATCACCTAAAACATTGTAGACGGATGTAGACAACCCCTCATCACTGCATCTACCTAATCTACTGTTATCTACATTGGCTACGCACATCAGTCATGATGATTATACTCTTAACTAGCTGCCCCAGCGAACTTCGTACCGCCAGCGGACAAAATTGTGAATCTAAACCATTCCCAGATCCCCTTGAACACACACAAAAAATTTCATCAAAATCGGTCCAGTCGTTTAGGAGGAGTTCAGTCACATACACACGCACACAAGAAATATATATATATTAAGATTTCCATTTCTTATTTTAACAATGGTCTACTCAACTGTACTGAATTGAATATCATGATAAAAAGAGAAACTGGGGGGCAACGCGGCTGTGGGCAAACCGGAGTAACATATTTTTTAATGAGGGGGCATACAGGCCGGTGGCAACACGGAATGGGAGCATAACGGCTGGACCCTTATAACACTGTAGGTAGGTATAAAATGTATGCAACCTTTAAGTTTGTTTGCACCGAAAATTCCGGTGAACCAGTACACGGAGTTAATTAGACAAATTTTTATTCTAGTTGTGCCTTGCACACGTACACAATAACCCTGTGTTAACTAATCTGAAATATATTTTTTAACTAGGAATATGAAGTGTATAATGTAACCTAGCCAAAGATATATGAGTAAACAACGAACGAAATTTATACATCTATCTCTTTTACGCTACAGTAATTTATATGTATGTATAGTCCGTAATTGTGTGAAAGTTGATAACGTTTAATTTTAACCGTACAGCCTCGTGGGATTTATTTACTCACCGAAATATAATTTTAATAATTAAATGTTACTTTAGCGTATACAGGAACACTTTTTAATCAGAGATCGTTGTCGTGAATCGCTAATAAAAGATGTTTACTAATGATACTGGTTGAACGGTCACCCGCATACTTCTATCAGCTGTGAGCTCGCTAGAGTCAGTGACCGCTAATTTTACACCACACGCTTTCATCGATGTTATTACGAAAAGACCCTTGATTTGCAGATTTTATGTCGAATAACAAAGTCTTAAAACGTATTCAACAATAATGGAAATGTGTTGTATTACTGATGCAGAACGACCAATAATGCAAAATGATTAAAAAGATTATATAAATTCACACCTTTTTGGGTAGGCAAGGACTCTTAAAGCGCCGGCTCCAATCTAAACAAACTTCCTTTCGACTTCATTAATGTCCATACATTCACGGCGGTTGAGTGCTACGCACCTGTCCCTTATAGAAGACATCGCCGCTGAGATCAGAGAGTGTTTCTCTAGAGCGTCTGTCCCAGATTTATTTTTATACTTTAACATAACACCCGTCAGCTAGCTTATGGTACCTGGGTGCAGGATGGGTATGCTTTTCTACAAATCTAAGTATCTTCCCTTCTTCTGTTACTACCAAGTAAGAGGAACAGCTGGTGCACAGCCATCGATACCCATCCATACATCTCAATTGCTTGTAGTATGTATACCCGTTGATCATTATATATCTTTTGCCGTTCTTTTTCAAAGTTACATATTTTGCTAAAATATAAAATTAATTCGGTACTATATTCAAATAAAAAAAATACTGTATTCCTATGTGAAGTGTGTTTTGAATAGAAAGGCAAGTGAAAATGATTATTACAATTATTAATTTATTTACATAGATTTTTCTTTATGATCTAGGTATAGCGTAATCGCTCCCAAAGTAAAAACGGGAGCTGAAAACCGTAATGTCTGAATGTAAAAAATATATTATGATCATCATTCCCCTTGCCTTTAAAAAAAAAAATATTATGCATTTGACACTACCACTTACTATCGGTACAATACTATTGTATCCTTAACTTTTTTGGTCACTATATTCTAACGTAACTACCATCCGATGTAATATGATATGCCAGCGGATCATGGTTATGTTCCTCAAAAGATTTAACTATAACACCGCTATTGAAGATGACCATGTACGCTTTACAGTTACGACACCGACTGCAACGCCATCTCGTAGCATTCCTGTTACGAATATGAACAGAGTACGTGTGCTGGTTTTTCATTATGTATTTCTTTCTGTTACGGGTCATTACAATAAATTTTACTGTAACAAAAATAATAAATTAGATTACTAATGTTTTTAAACCATTGAATATCTTTATACTTTACCTTAAAATTTTCAGGATGCACTACTAAATTTGACTTATGATGATACAGACAAGTTATTACTAGTATTTAAGTGAATAAGTTTCTTATATTATAATTATTTACTACTTAGTTTGTATTTGAGTTAGTGTTATGAAGTGTGTTATTTATATATTACTTTGCATTTTAGTGATTATTAAAACATTGTTTGCCTTTTAAGCCTGAAACACAGGGTAACCTAGTTCAGGCAAATGAATTAGACTATACCTAATTGTGAAATAATCCTGTACTCTAAGATATTAATTGTAACTACTTACTTTACGAATAAACTTTACTTTACTTTACTTTTTAAACCGTAATACTTATATTCATTTGACATACTAGGCAAATAAATAATTATTATACTATCAGTATATTCAGAGTCTTACCATAGTATATTATTAAATAATATTTGTCGTTATATTCTGATGTAACTACCATCCGATGTAATACGATATTCAAACGGTGCGTGGTTGTGTTCATCAAAAGATTTGACGACAACACCGCTGTTGGAGATGACTATGTATGCTCTACAGCTGCGACATCGACTGCAACGCCATCTCGTAGAATTCTTGCTAGTAAAATGAACGGAGTACGTGTATTGGTTTTTCATTAAATATTTCTTTCTGGTCTGGTTCATAATAATAAATTTAACTGTAACAAAAAAATAATTATACAATGATCGTGAGTATTGGGCATAACCGAAGACTGGGCGAGTCACCTATGGCCCAGTGGGTCAGCAAAATATTGATCTCTTTTAATCATGGTGAAATTTGGAAATGAAGATGAAACTACTCATGTAAATACTTATATTTCTTCAAATTAATAAACCACATATTAAGTAGGTAGTAAAACATCATTAATGAACAAAATCTTATTTTTCATAATATATCCTTCAGAAGTTTTATGGTATTTAAGTGCAGGATATTTATGGCACAGCGATGTTTGGAGCATGATCCCTTGCTTCGAAAATATCATCGTAGATTGACACCCAGTACCCCTTCATCTCCACCCCTCTGATAATGATTTTTTGAGAGCTTATAAACGCTATGCAATATTTATATTCTAACATACGATCCGTCAGAAGTCTTATAGTATTTAAGTGGAGGATGTTGGTGGCACAACGTTGTTTTGAGTATGATTCCTTGCTTAGAAACTATCATCGTAGATTGACACCCAGTACACCTCCATCTCCTCCCTTCCGACTGTTTCTTTTCTTTGAAGAATGTATACCCATTATGCAATACATAGGCTTTACCATTCTTCTGCAGAGTTATAAAT
Source organism: Meganola albula (assembly GCA_936450015.1). Classification (NCBI taxonomy): domain Eukaryota; kingdom Metazoa; phylum Arthropoda; class Insecta; order Lepidoptera; family Nolidae; genus Meganola; species Meganola albula. The sequence continues at coordinate 12,593,630 of OW388149.1, forward strand.
TTGGCTGCAACATAGGTGCAACGTATTATGAATATTTTTTTTTCTATTCTTTATTTATATCCTCTATTTTTTTTTCTTTTCTCTATCCTCTTTTTTTTCTTTGATTATCTTAATGGGCCGG